>CM028130.1:361719166-363040833 GCA_016271365.2 Neoceratodus forsteri
TCTATCCCCTGCATGTGATAGGCTTCCCAAATCAGTTCACTCCTCATACACATGAGACAGACCATCTGAGTTCTGGTTTCTGGCTACAGCTCTATGTACGATTGTCATATCATACCCATGCAAAGCAAGACTCCATTTTAGCAATCTACCATTGTTCTTTCCTATCTGGGTCAACCAAACCATGGGGTTGTGGTCAGGTCTGCGCCACAAAATGCTGCCCATATAAGTATGGCTCTAATTTCTTTAGGGCCCACACTATGGCAAAACACTCTTTTTCCACAGTGGAGTATGCCTGCTCCCTGGGAAAGTAACTTCCTACTCAGGTACACTACTGGGTAATCTGTCCCTTGGCTGGATGTCTGACTCAGTACTGCCCCAATACCCACATCTGAGGCTTCAGTCTGTACTATTAAGGGTTTGCTATAGTCAGGACTTGTCAAAACAGGAGCACTGCACAGTGCCTCCTTCAATCTGGTAAGGGCTGCTTCACAGGCTGGGTCCCAGGTAATTTTCTTGGGCATCCTTTTCTTTGTCGGTTCAGATAGGGGAGCAGCCAGGGCACTGTAATTGGGTACAAATTGTCTGTAGTACCCTGCTGTCCCTAAAAAACTCCTGACTTGCTAATGTGTTTCTGGTCTGGGCCACACCTGGATTACCTCTATCTTTATTTGGTTAGGATGGAGTTGTCCCCAGCCTACCACATGCCCGAGGTATGCCACCTCTCCCATGGCCACCTGGCACTTCTCAGCTTTGACAGTGAGCCCGGCCCTCTGTATCCTGCCCAGCACTTCCCTAAGGTGGGAAAGGTGTTCCTCCCAGCTGGTACTAAAGATGGCACTGTCATCCAGGTACGCCACGGTGTACTCCTCAGCACCATTTAACACCTGGTTCACCAACCTTTGGAAAGTGGCCGGTGCGTTCTTCATTCCGAAAGGCATTACTTTAAACTCAAATAAGCCTATTGGAGTGATGAAGGCTGACCTCTTCCTAGCTCTGTCTGTCAACTCTACCTGCCAATGCCCCTTGGTCAGGTCAATAGCCGGAAGGTAGGTCACCCCCTAACTTGTCCAGGAGTTTGTCCACCAGGGCATCAGGTGGGTGTCTGACTTTGTGACTGCTTTCAGTCCATGATAGTCCACACAGAAATGAGTACAGCCATCTGGCTAAGGCACAATGACTACGGGTGAGGCACAAGGGCTGTGGTATCTCTGGATTGCCCCTAAATCCAGCATCTCCTCCACTTCCCTCCCAATGTCCTTTTGGATAGCCTCTGACACCCGATATGCTGTCTGCCGTATGGGCATCTGTGTCCCTGTCTCCACATCATGTGTCGTTAAGGGGGTTAGTCCAGGCTTGGCGCTAAACAATGGGGCAAAGTCTGCTAAAACCTCCCTTACTTTCTGGATCTGGTCCAGGGTCAGCTGGGGAGATAATTTAACTGCCTCCACAGAAGACTCCCGCTTACTTTCTTCCAGCAAGTCCAGAAGGGGGTCTCCATCATCTGTCCCCTCCCCAGGACTACACACTACAAACACCATGTCAGCCCTATTTGCATATGGCTTCATCATGTTGACATGGTACATCCTTTCTGTCTGTCTTCAGTCAGGTAACTCCACAATGTAGTTCACGTCATTTACCTTCCTAACCACTTTGTACAGTCCTGCCCACTCAGCCTTCAGCTAGTCTTTCCAGACCAGAATATGGACCATGACTTCCTGACCCGCCATGTATGAGTGAGCTTTGGCTCTGCGGTCATAGCACACTTTTTGTTTCTGTTGGGTAGCTGCCAGGTTGCTCTGGGCTGTCCCCATAAGCTCCTTCAGCCTTTCTCTAAACCTAAGGATGTAATCCACAATGGGAGTTCCCAGGGTGATGTGCTTGCCTTCCCAGTCCTCCCAGATCAAGTCTAGGGGCCCATGTACCTGGCATCCATATAAGAGTTTGAAGGGGGAAAATCCTATCGACTCTTGGGGCACCTCCCTGTATGCAAACAACAGGTGGGGAAAGTATTTCTCCCAGTCCCTCCCATGCTGTTCAGCAAACGCCCGGAGCATTGACTTTAGGTACCATTGAAACTTTCCACAAGCCCATTGGCTTGTGGGTGATACAGTGTTGTGCATCTCTGCACCACCCCCCCTTCTCCCACAAACATTTCATCAGGTCAGACATGAAGGAACCCCCTCGATCAGTGATAACCTCCTGCGGAAACCCAACACGGAAGAAAATCCCAAGTAAGGCATCTGCCACTTTGTCTGTCCTCAATGAGGATAGGTTGACTGGCTCTGGGTACTGGATGGCATAATCCACCACATCAATCAATCAATCAATCAAAATCTTTATTTATTCAGGTGAACATCATTGAGCAAAGCTCATTTACAAGATGGACCTGAGTGGTCATAACAAAAAGGTTACAGATTGTATACAAAAACATGATATTGAATAAGCACAAATACAACCATTTATGAGTGAGATAGATGTACAAATATTTACATATATACAAGGCAATGGACAGTAAACCTAAAACCTAATAAAGGAGAAAACAAACAGTCTAGTAGGGATAAGGCTTGGATAATGGTACATGGGTGGGCATATATGTATGAGGTTTGATGGGGAAAGGACCAGAGGAATGATAGAAGAATAGGGAGGAGTTTTAAAGAGGGGTGGAGGAGAGAGGGGTGTGGGAGGGTGGGGTGTGGAGGACTAGGCCTGTGGAAGCAATTGCACGAATCTGGGATTAGGCTGGTATACAGCTTTTTGAAGGATGTAAGAGGAATCAGTGTATCCATTTTCAATGACTTTTGGATAGAATTCAGATAAGTGCCAGGGAATAACTGATTGCAGCTCTTCCAAACCGGCAGGTGATAGGAATCTTCAGCAGGATCAGTTTGTTGATCCTCAAGGTGTAGGCCTGGATGTGATCCGTTGAAGCAGTCTGAGATGTAGGAAGGGTTTGTTTGTCAGAGCTTTGTAGATCCAGATAGCAGAATTTAATTTTCTTCTATGTTGCAGGGATGTCCAACTGACTGCATTGTAGAGAGAGCAATGATGGGTGCTAGAGGGAAGGTCAGTAATGAATCTAATAGCTGTATGATACAGGGTGTCTAATTTGTTTAGATGGGAGAGGAGCAATGACCATAGAGGAAGTCAGCATAATCAATGAGGGACAGGAATGATGCTAGGATTAATCTTTGTTTGGAATCTTTGGTCAGGTAGTGTTTGATCCTATAGAATAGACCAAGTCTTTGTCTCAGCTTTTTCAGGAGCTCTTCAACGTGGGTAGTATAGTCTAATTGTTTGTCTATCCATACTCCTAGGTATTTGAATTTGTCAACATATTCCAGATTTTCACCAAGGATGGTAGAGAGTTGTGGAGGGTGAATGGTGGATAGTGGAAGAACAGTTCTTGGTGGCAAAGAACATAGCTTTGGTTTTCTTGGCATTTAGTAATAATTCTTTTCTAATAGGTTGTGCTGAAGGATGGAGAATTCAGACTGTAGGAGCTCACAGGCTTTTGATGGTGAGGGATTGCTCACATATAGTACAGTGTCATCCGCAAAAAGGTGGATATTAGAAAGTGAGAGATTGGAATCAATATTGATTAACATTCAGGATCAATCTCTTCCCTGAGGAGCTGGTGGTATTTAAAGGCCCCACAATATCCATTCCCACCCTCTGGAATGGCTCCTCCGCTATGGGCAATGGCATCAGGACGGCTTGGGTTTTCTTGCCCACCTTCCCTATTTCTTGGCACTGGTGACAAGACCTGCAATACTCCTTCACCTGCTGGGTGAAGTTAGGCCAGTATAAATTCTGGGCCAACCGCTGCATTGTGCAAGCGATTCCCAGATGACCAGACAAGGGAATATCATGTGCAATCTTGAGCAAATGCTCACGATACCCCTGGGGAATGACAAGCTGCCTGCCTAGCATCCCTCCTCCCTCCCTCTGTCTGTGCTGCTGAGTATAATTAAGTCCATTTTCCCAATAAACCTTATGTCTGCCATCACCCTCCTGTGCACCATTCGAGTGTGTGCCCAAGTCCTCAGTTTCTGTAAACTAGGGTCACTTCTCTGAGCAGCTGCGAACCCCGCACACATTCCTAAGGCATGGAACAGGTCCCCTTCTGTTGCTAAACTAGGGTCCCTAGCACTAGCATCAGGGCACTCAGGATCACTGTCAGTCCCAACCCGCTGACAATGGGTCACCCCTCCCTCTTTGGAGTAACCCTCTGTAGCTGTGTGGTTTCTTGCTACTGGGGAAATGTCTACCCCCTTTTTGTTAGTCTCCCCATCTGGAGACACAGGCTGGGAAACCAGCCTCTCAGTGGTTTCCATAATGGCTTCTGTGGGGTTCAGGGAACTACAATTTTCCCTTGCTGCTTGGCTATGGATAACTGCACATGCCATCCCCTGTTTGAGATTGTTGCCCAGGATCACATGCACTGCTAACATTTTGGCTACTGTCACCTGTTGCACAGTTCCCCCTGTTTCACCCCAGTCTAGGAGAACACTAGTGAGGGACAATGTTTTCGTCTCACCAGTGAAGTCCTGTACAGTGACATATTTATTGGGTATAAGCTGACCAGGCTCTACTAGATCCCCCTTTACCAAAGTCAAGGATTCCCCTGTGTCCCTTAACCCTTGCGTCTGTACACCATTCACCATGACTGGGTGCATGAGTTCCCTCATGTTCACTGGCATGCTCCCAGGGACACACAAACAACCCACTTCTTTTCTAGTACCATTCTGCATATTATTGCTCATTCTTTTAGGACACCATCTGGCAATATGCCCAGTTTCTTTACATAACCAACATTCACTTCTCTTTTCAGAGAAATCTTTTCTCTGAAATCTGGGGCTAACTGGTTTTGGTGGAGGCAGTGAGGGTTTTAGCTGCCCTGAAGGCACACTTTTTCCTTTCTGCGCTGCCACTCCTGCCCCATTCGCTCTCAGAGCAGGTCTGCTCTTGGCATAGTGGTTCAAGAGTTCAGCAACCTCTTGCACTGTTTTGGGATCTCGGTCCTCCAGCCAGGTTTTCAGCTCTGCTGGGCATGCCCAATAAAACTGTTCTACCAAAATCACATTTTCAATTTTATCAACAGAGTTTGCCCCAATTCCTTCCCACCAACGTTTTAAAAACTGACGTTGTTTCGTGGCTAGCTCCTTGTAGCTCATGTTAGGGCTTCTCCTGAGCTTACAGAATTTAGCTCTGTATGATTCAGCAGTTAATTCAAATTTCTTTAACAGTGCAGCTTTAAGTTTGCTGTAATCATCACTGTCCTCATTGTCCATTTGACCCAATGCATCCCGAGCTTTCCTGGTAAATAGCGGGGATAGCTGGAAGCTCCAGGACTCTCTAGGAATTTTAGCCTGAATACAAACTTTTTCAAAAGAATTTAAAAAGGCATCCATATCCTCCCCCTCTTTAAATCTGGCTATCAATTTGGAGTTCAATTTGTAACCCAGTCCTGTAGTCCCAGTTAAGCCCAAGCCACTTACCTGCTCTGGTGCTGCTGGTTGGAGTCATAGCTTCCCCAGCTCATGTTGCCTCTGGCGCTCCTGCTTCTCTTGGTCAGCGTCTTGGCCATTCTCACTCTCTCTTCTCCTCTGCAGCTCCCTGGCACTCATGCTCTTCATGGTCTGCCTCCTGCTGTTCCCGCTCTGCCTCTTGGCATTCTCACTCTGCCTCTCGGCATTCTTGCTCTGCCTCACAGCATTCTCACTCTGCCTCATGGCGTTCTTGCTCCCTCTTCTCCTCTGCAGCTCGCTGTTCACGCTTCTCTTCTCTCTGGAACTCCAGTTCCATTCTGCACAACTCAATTTGCAGCCTGAGTACTTCTGGATCCAGGATACTAGTGACCTTTCCCTGCTGCTGTGGCCCTTCACTGGCACTGGCCCTGTTGCCCTCCTCTTCGGATCTGGAAACTGCATTGGCTGCTAGCCCTGCCACACTCGAAGTTTGGTCCTTTTCAGTCATGGTTTGTGACTCGGTGCTCTGGGTATCTGCTACCAGTAGGGCATCCACTAGGTTCTGTTTGCTGGCTTTCACCTCGAATGGGACTCCTCTGTCCCCGCACAACTGCTTTAAGTAGTCTACAGTGTACCTGCTGTAGTTGGAAGTCATCTTCCCAAACTACTGCTACTCTGGCTTGCACTTTAGGAAAAAAAATAAAATGGGTAGGAACTTAACTGTACACCAAGTGATATAATTCTGTTTCCTTTTTTAAAATAAATCACTGCCTTTTTCTTTCTTTGCAAGTGAGCTGATGGTCTCAAGCTGATGCACTGAACAATAAAGCTTGTAATACCAAAATTATCTGCACTGCTGCCAACCAGTCTGTCACAAACCCACTCAGCAGATCAGCCCTCTACTCCGAGTGCAGTCTTGTGAACAGTTAACAGAAACAGGGTAACCCTCCTGTCTGTTTTGTGGGTTCGAATCAACCTTTGGTCTCAGTTCTGAAGGGATTCAAACTGTGAACCTCTTGCTAGCATACCCAATGCACAGGCTCAGATAATTCTGTCTTCAGGGGGCCAGATATCTTTGCCTACAGGCACCTAACCAGGTGTACAAAATAAACCCTTAAAAACTCTAATAAAGACCTCAGATTTCTCTTACCTTTTTTCCAGTTTGGTATCACCATTCAAGCTTATGCACGGTGTCTGCTTTAACCATATATACTCCACTTGTTAAAGAAAAGAAATTCAAAGACAGACCAAGTAGGCTCTAAAAATAGAGTTTTACTAAAATAGATAAAAGTATGTAAACTATAAAATACAGAACCATTATATCACAAGAACCATACAATCTTTTAAAAGAACAAGGTTTTTAACAGTGCAATTCCTACTACAGTACTTAGATTTTGTCTTTCTCTCTACATGTATACTTGCTTAAAGTGCTCAAAGATGTTTCTGTGTTAGAGTGTAGATAAAAGTGTCTCTGAAAGAAAACAGAATCTGTTTAAAAAACTGTCTTTTGCCAACCCCTTTGTGTGAGGTCACCTAGCTCCTCCTCTGTTTATGAAAAATCATACACCCAGGATATTTTTTCATATTAGAAGGTAAGATAATTAAGATTACATCAGCAGAAACTCCTTTCCCCATGTGACTTCCCCAATCAAGTCTGTAAATTTCCTTTTATCTATAAGCAGTATCCCTTCTCACACAGACATCAAAGCATTTATGATTTCACACCAGTGTGCCAAACCTGGTTTCCTCCTTAAAACATCATAAAATGGATACTGATTGCTCTCTTAGCAGTTAAAGCTATATTTAACTTAGAAAAACAGGAGATTCTTGATTAAGGCATGTTCTAGCCTGTAATTAGCTTCTGGCCTTCCAGGTAACACCTTGTATCTAAAACCTGGGTGTGTGTGTCAACTCACATGCTGTCTCAGCATCTCTTGTGAGAGACAATCCATAACACATTTTTATATTACAAAAAATCATAGTGTACTCAGACCTGGCTGTCCACCTGTCACACTCAGCACCAGCCTTAAAAGCTATATTCATTTTAAACATTAGTTGTTTCATACATTTCATTCCATATCACAGAGGGTTTATATTCATTTTAAACATTATTTGTTTCATACATTTCATCCCATATCACAGAGGGTTCAAAACATGATAAAGTCCCTTCAGCTACCATGGTGTCTTCCCTGTTGCTTGTAGTCTTCACCCCAGTATGCATATGTCCTGAAACAGTCTTACCTGGGGCCTTCATCTCATCATCCTCCAAGTAGCAACAGCCCAGAAAAATGGGCAATGGGATCTCAAAAGTGGCTGGCAACAAAGGTTCCATCAGGGGGTCCTCCTCCTCTAAAACCCATGGATCCTGGTCCTCTGCCACGAAATCCTCTGGTTGGGAACCCTCCATCAGCACCCGGCAGTGGTGCTCCACTTCATTCTGGTGCTAGTCATCCTCTGCATGTCATCAAACTCCAATCCAGTTAGTAATTCCACTCCAGTCCTCCTCACCTGGGCTCTGGTATGCACACTGGGAAGCCCCTCTTCCTACAGAACCTTGCCATCCACAAGATCTTGTAGGTATGCCATCCTGCTCTCTGCCCCTATGTCTGGATACCAGGACTGTTATCAGGATACTGGCCCCCCCCCTTGTTTCTCTGGACAACCAGTACTATCCCACTACTGACACCAAGTTTGTCACAGAGTGTGGGAATAAACATCAGATGAGGCAAATTTATAGGTTTAAAACACACTGTGATGTGATATTTATATTTCAAAAGTTAGAAAAATAATAAATGAACACAAACAAATTGCAAACAAAATCACTGCTTAACATTAGTAGTTTCTCACATAATAGAGTCCTGGATCTTAGAGCTCTAAGACGCTTCTTATCTGCATTCAACAGCTTGTCTACAGTAGCAGTAGAACCTCTCTCCTCCACTTTCAGGACAGAACTCTGTTGGACTAAACTGAAGTGAACTCAGTGAAGAGTTTTTATATTTTTTGGTGGGGTCACCTGACTGAGCCCTTTCTATATTTACATGTCTGGACATGTTGTTTCAAAACCAAAGGGTTTTTTTGTTTCAGAGGACTTCCTGGTTCAGTTAATGGTACAGTGTATATCTTCACAGATATTGACTCTATATCTCTGATCCACAGTGACTAAACACTTTTATAAAGCATAGTAACAGGCTTATAGTGTGAATTTATGAAAATACTTTAAGGATTTCTTATAACTGTACTAATCATGAAATTGTTTTATATGGCTTCTGAATCCTTTTTATTTAAAAAGGCTTTATTAACTGTATGTATTCCTATTTAAAATAGCATTCATGTGTTTTGTACACAGAATGCACTTAAGCACTTTACAAACACCTCTCCCGGTGTTTGGCATCATTCCAGGGACTGGATGGATGGAAATGGAAAATGAATGAAAAGAGAGAACTAGTAGGAAGTTTAGTAAGGATAGTAAAGGGCTACACTAGGTGGCCGACCTAGGGTGGGGGCAGAAGAAAAGCAAAGAAAAAAGCATTAACTGTTGCACAACAGATGTTTTGGTAGCTAGGAAATAAGGAGATAAAAAAGTGGTCCATTAGTCACAGCTGAGGGTGTAGCCTAACTCCGCCACAGGGATTGAGTGAGGAAAGGTGGTGCTACTGGGGCCCAGGTACCTGCTGTTAAGTAATAGGGAGCGGAGCACCAAGATGTTTGTGCAGATTTGGAGGAATTAACTAGTGCAGCACAGACAGCCATTTAGCACTTCCAAAAAGTTACCAATATAGCAGCATGCCCTGTATGCAAGCATACACCTTGACTTGCCTTGCAAAATGGCACAGAACATCCAAACTTACATATGGCCACACGAAAAAACCAGCATGGCACAAAGCATGGTTAGCATGGTTCTAACTGTTTAAATATGCTGCCAGCTGGACCATAATGAAAGACACAGTCTGTGCAGCACAAAGATGTCAGCACATGAGTGCTAATGAACACTAGGTCCCCATGCAATTGATAGTTTTTTCCATGCATGAAGAAAGCACTGTATTGGTAACATTTTGGAAGCACAAACAGGCTGTCTGCACAGTGTTAATTAATGCTTCCAAAAAATGTGTTTTAAATTTATGTAGGCATTGTGATGTCCCCCACTTTTCTATCACCTGGCAACAGTTCCCTGTCATCTAGTAGTACCCTCTCCCAGCATGGGGTCATGATGTCACCAACAAAAACAGCATTGCAATAAATACCTCAAGCAACACAGCGTGCCCCGAAATAAGGTCGAGAAAAACACTGTCCGCAACACAAATAGCACGCCCCATTTTAAAATAATGGGACTTCACCCACTGCATCCCCAGATGTGGGGGGCTTAACACCACACAAACCCGGACTTTAAATAACAAACTCTGAGGGGGTGTGAACTTTGGGATTGGGGTGAAACTCCAGGAGAGGGAAAAATTTGTTTTTGACTATCACCTTGTATCTGTGCAGACCGGCCCGGTGGCACTGAGGGTTAAGGCACTGGATGCCACCTCATACCACACCAATGACCAGGTTTGGGGCGGGCCGGACCGTCCAGGGGTCGGCAGGGAGAGAGGATCAAGCGTCCGATGGATGGCTCTCCTCTTGGGGTGGGATCCAAGGTAGCTCTGAGGCAACAGTGGCCCCCGGTGGAAACTGGTGGCACTGCTATGTGCTCGGGCATGTACGGTTGGGGATGACATCGGGCAGCCATCTCCGGAAGCGGGTGAGAGCACCTACGTCACGGGCTGATGACACTGCACACCTTACGTCGGGGGGGTACCAGAATAAGGAAAAACCCGGCACCAAGGATCAGGCGACGGCACTAGTCCCACATGCCCAATGTTGGGCTGTTCTCGACTGGCCTTGATTTCCGCAGCCGCTCCCCATCCGATGCTGGATGAGAGGTGCCCAGGTAGGAGGAGGGTGACCCACCCTGGATAGGGTTAGCCGGGGGTGCTGGCATCGGAGGGGAGGGGTGGAGAGAGAGAGAGAGGCACAGTTAGAGGGACCTCAGGCGGGGCAGAAAAAAGGATTGGATGCCTGAGAGAAGGACCTTGGGGCCGTGACCGGAGGGGAAAAGAGTTGACAAAAAAAAAAAAAAAAAACTTGTATCTGTGCTATCTGTACACGATACAGACTGTTGTCTAGGTTTGTTATGCACTGCATTAGTTTCCTCTTTTTTGTAATAGATTTACACTATATGTGTTGTATTTTATTATATTTCTGTACTGTATGTGTTGCATTTTATTATGTTTTTGTCTTGGTCCCCCTCATTATGTAATCCCAACCCCCAGGACGCTTCTGGAAACGAGCTGTTCACAGCTCATGATGTCTCTTCTGGTGAAACCTTTTCAGATAAATAAAATAAATAAATGAATTTAATTTAAAAAAGACAAATAAAGTGGCAACACCAGGGGGATCAAACCCTGGTCCCAGATCTCCAACCCTGCAGTGTGCTGGTACCTTAGCCACTCCACCACAGGAGCAGCTTGACCAGGCACCACACACACAGCAACTTGATCCCTTGCATCCCTGTCACTCTGAATGCTTTAGCGCTTTACATAGCACAGTTATTGCTGCGCCTGTTGTTGTAGTGCTGTATTGACCCAGTACCCCACTCCCTTACCAGATCCTCAATAAAGGAATCCCTAGCTTCCAGTAGCACCCCTTATTCACCTGATCACCAAAAAATAAATCCTTGGCTTCCAATGGCACCCCCTCCCTTGCCCGATCCCCCCATGAACAGTCCCCAGTGTCCAGTGGCAACCATTCCCAGTGCCCATACACAACTCTAGTGTCCAGCAGCCCTCTCCTATTCTCAGTGCCCATGTCCAGGCTCCCTGTTGTCTAGTGGTTCACCCTGAGCCCTCCAAACCCCCATCTTAGAGAAGACAACTGGCACATACACTCTGCTCAATGCTCACTACCCTGTCTGGTTGCTATATACTGCACACAAGTACTGTATCGCTATACATGTGAGTATACTGATACTGTACTTGCCGGATGTCTTTTTCAAAATCACAAAGATTTTTTGTATGGAGAACAAAAATGGGAACATGGTAAAGAATTGGGTACTAAGTCTCAGCCATGATTTTATGTATCAGAAAACTGGACAAAAAGTAACCCCATTGTGCCGATACATAAAAGTTCTATGACAAGAACAAAGGATCTGCATCATGTACTGGAAACCCACAGTGCAGATCTTAGTATTCAAATTCAGGCATCCAAACATTACCATGCACAAACACGGTTTGTGCATAAAAATAGTACCAAATACCACCACACGGATGTATGCACACTGTACTGTGACATGCACAATTATAAATGTGATGGTACTCAGGTCAACAACATCCCCACACTGGTATCTGTGGGCTGCTTCTGGCCTGCCACTGGGCTGTGTTCCGTGGTCCCCTGAAATTTCCTTGGTAAGCCAGGAAATCCCAAACCATTTATAATAACTTTAAACCCTGGTAGTATTGTGGCTACCCCCAGTGCGAGCTGATGAATTCTGTTCCACGGTGATCTGGTTCAACGTTGAACTTGCACTGCTGCGGGGAATGGACATCTGGCAAGTACTCCAATGATCCCCAACCATCAGTTTTTCCTGGTGGTGTTTGCAGACCATCAGAGAGGTGCTTTGATTGGTGCACCGGTGGTGGTTGGCATTGTGAATCCCAACTCTGACCCTTTCTGCACACCAGTGGACTATGATGTGCACTTGTGCTGAAAGGGACCTCCACACCCTTTGAGCATAGCTCAAGGGGGTTCTAGTTGAGGGACCAGCAGTAAATTGTTTCACAATGATTTACTGCCAGTCCCTTTCAATTAAGGCTAGGGCCCTTGAAACCACACAATTTGGGGTTTGTTAGATTGAGCATAAAGGTGGGACTTTTGGATAAATAAATACTACATATGCTTCTGTGCTTTTTGTCCCCTGCTTTTACTATAATTGTCAATTTTATGAACTGTGAATATGTTACCTTCCTTGAGTGATTACTTTGGTGAGGGGATCCAGGGCAGTCTGTGTCTCTTCAAAGATGACATTAAGCTCTGTGGGAGGCTGGATAGTGACAAGGGAATAAAGGAAAAGCAAAGAGACTTGCAAAAGCTGGAGGGGGTGGGTAAGGGTTTGGCAGTTGAAATTCAATGCCAAAAAGTACAAGACGATGAACCTAGGGAACAAGAACCCCTGGACGGAGTACTGGATGAGAAGGGTGAGACTCAGTACCATGACTGAGGAACGAGACCTTGGAGTTATCAGCAGCAGCTCCCTAAAGCAATCGAGTCAGTGCAACAAGGCTTATAGCAAGGCAAATAGGATGCTTGGATGTATTGGTAGGGGTGCTCATAGCACAAAAAGGGAGGCAATACTTCCCCTACATAGATCTTTGGTGAGGCCACACCTGGAGTACTGCTCCCAGTTCTGGAGACCTCACCTCAGGAAGGGAAGGGATAGGCTTGAGACAGTGCAGCACAGGGTAAGACAAACGATTCAGGGCCAGCAGTGCATACTGTATGAGGAGCACCTGAAGGTACTGAACATGTACTCGCTGGAGACCAGAAGAGAGAGAGAGGGGAGATATGATAGTGACTTTCAAATTCCTAAAAGGAATAAACAGGGTGAACTACAGGGAACTATTTAACTTGAATACCAGCTCGTGGTCACATGGTCATGAGAGGAAGGTAACAGGAGAGAGGTTTGGGAGGGACAAGAGGAAATACTATTTTACAGAAAGGGTGGTGGAGCCGTGGAACAGGCGGCCAGATGAGGGGATGGGTAAAAAATGTTAGTGGTTTTAAGCATGGCTGGGGCAGTAAGAAGGGTATAGTTGTTGCTCAAGGCATCAGAATGGGGAAGGTGGATTCGGGGGATGGGGAGGGATGGGACCCTGGAGGAACAGTAGGCCCCAGGCTAAGTAGGGAACTCGGGCAGACTGGATGGACCTTTGGTCTTCCTCTGCCATCATTGTCTGTTTCTCTTGTGATATTATTATTCTTTTGTATTTTCATGTTTGCCACTGTTTTTACTATTTTGCACTCCTTCGGTAATACCTATAAATGGACACCTTTAAGCCTAGCACACTCACTTGGTGAACAAACACAAATAAATTGTAAGAAAGAGAGATTTTAATAAATTTTGTTATAGAAACATAGAAGATGCTGGCAGCAAAAGACCATCGGTGCATCCTGTCTGCCCAGTTTTACCCTATCCTACCCCGGGACCTAATAGCTAGTCAGGGTCATTGCCCTCATCTCCCAACCCCCTTGACCCCTGGCCTACTACTTTCTCCTGCTTTCCACCCTTTAGATGCTTGGGACAAAGTAAAATGCTTAATAGTTAATCGGGGGACACCAGTAGTGGAGGGGCCGGGGGGGGCAAAAGCAAAATTGCAACTGGGCATTAGTTCCCGGGGTAGGATAGAGTAAGATAGGGTAGACTGGCTGCACCAATGTTCTTTTTTCTGGTGACATTTTCTTATTTCCTCACAGGGTGGACTCTCTCCCAGTTGCTGTGCTCAGGGCCTATGCTTGGCACAAAGTTGGCAACCCCACCCTGGAGCATGACCTACGAGCATCTCGTTAAGGCTCCTACTGGCCTGGTCTAACCCACACCTACCTTGAGGTCCAGTGGTAAGCCCCTTCAGAGCAACACTAGTTACCATCCTCACCCCTCCCATATGAAAAGGAAGAAGAAGAGCCATGACAACAAACTTACACACTGGAGTTGCCACTTCTTGACTGCTAAGACCCCTGCTGCAGGATTTACATAGACTGCACCTGCAAGACATAAAAAAACTGCAAAACATAAAAAAAAAAATACATATACATGCACACACACATATACACACACACACAAAACACATTTTTGTGAGTCATTATGCTGTCTAGCAGAATGTTGTACCACACTGAAACAGTCCTTGCAAGGGAGAAAAATGTAGCAGTAAAGAACTTAACATTTCATAGAATTAGCTTCTTCAGCAGCAGGACTACAAACTTTTTAGTTTTGAATGTGACTTTCTTTAAAGTTGATACTATACCCTCTGGCAACAGTCTCTAGTCCCAAAAGTCTTGTTTTTGTAAAAATTAGAACACATGCTTACTCCTGACATTTTAACAGACAAGTCCAATTAGTCACTGCTATCACCTTTTAAACTGTGATAGTCTGCAATATGCTGGATTGGGTGTCTTTTCAATTCACCTTTACGTTTTTTTGCAACTTTTATTAAAATTTTCAATGTAACAAAAATCATCAACAAAGAACACAAAACAGTATAGAAACATAGAAACACTGGAGTTGTTGGCAGATAGGGACCATATGATCCATCAGGTCTGCCCTTGGCTTCCTACCACACTACTTAGCTGCCTGCTTATGTATCCCACAGTGTCTGTCCATGCATGCTTGAATTTCCCCATTGTCTTGGCTCCCACCACCCCCATCGGCAGGTATTCAATGGTTCCACAACACACTCTGTGAAGAATAATTTCCTCGCATTGCTTCTCAACTTTCCTCCCTTAAGGAAACAAGATCACAGACCTGCAGGCAATAATGACAGAGGCTAAACTGGACATAGTAGCCATTAGCGAGACATGGTTTACCAGTAACCACATTTGGGAGACTTCAGTACCTGGCTATGTACTGTTCAGAAGAGACCGAGGCAAAGGGGTAGTGGAGTGGCCCTTTATGTCAATAAAAATATCAAAGCTACAGAAATTCAGAATACACATAAGGAGCCAGAAGAACTGTGGTTCACCCTTGAAACATGAAATGAGAAAGCTATACAAACTGGGGTTGTGTACAGGTCTCCAGACCAGGGGGAGGACATAGACACATTACTGTTAGAAGATATACAAAACATCACAGCTAAAGGGGAGGTTCTGATAATGGGAGACTTCAACATGCCAGATACAGATTGGTCAATACCAGCAGGAACATCTGCCAGAACTAGACATATGGTGGATTCCCTGCAGGGGGAGGGCCTCAAACAACTGGTACAACAACCCACAAGAGATAGCGCTTATTCTAGATCTAGTACTGACTAACAGGAAAGGATCACAGATCTCCAGGTAGAAGGTCACCTGGGGGCCAGTGACCATCACATGGTATGGTTCAATTTGGCCACTAGAACTAAATCATCCCATTCCAAGGCAAAAATATGGGACTTCAGAGGAGCTGACTTTGATAAGATGGCCAACAGAGTTAAGCCAGCCCTGGCAAAAAGAAATACAGGTGAGGGGGTACAGGCAAAGTGGGCAAGCATTAAGGATGCAATACTTGAAGCAACATCCCATTGTGTTAGAGAGAAAAGGAAGTGGAAAAGAAGAAGGAAACATCTTTGGTTCTCAAAAACAGTAGCAGAAAAGGTCAGAACCAAAAGGCTGGCCTTCAGGAAATATAAGGGAATGCAGCAGGATGAAGATAGGGAGGCATACCAAACTTCCCTAAGGGAAGCAGGGAAGGCAGTAAGGCAGGCAAAGGCCCAAAACAAGGAAACACTAGCACAAACAGTAAAAGAAGGTGACAAGACTTATTATAGATACATTAGCGAAAGCAGAAAATCCAGAGAGGGTATTGCTAAGATCAAAGGGGATAAGGGGGCATGTGAGGAGAAGGATCATGTAAAAGCATCGATCCTAAATAGATACTTCTTCTCAATATTTACTGAGGTAAGGTAGGGCAGGGCCCACAGCTCAGCACCATGGACACAGTGGGGAGGGAGGTGTGCACTAGTCCCTTCACAAAAGAAAGGGTCCTACAAGAGCTCGATAAGCTCAGGGTGGACAAGGCAATGGGACCTGATGGCATACATCCCAGGGTACTAAAGGAGTTAAGGGTGAAACTATCAGAGCCATTATCAGAACTGTTTAGTGAGTCTCTGAGAACAGGAGAGGTCCCAGAAGTCTGGAGAAGGACTCATGTGATCCCGCTCCACAAGAATGATAGCAGAGAGGAGGCAGGGAACTACAGACCAGTCAGTCTTACCTCAGTAACAGGCAAGATTATGGAGGCACTCCTTAAGGAAAGGATAGTGCAACACCTGGAATCCGTAGGAGCACAAGATCCAAGACAGCATGGGTTTACAAAAGAAAGGTCCTGTCAAACTAATTTCATAGATTTCTTTGACTGGGTAACTAGAGTAGTGGGCCAAGGGGGAGCAGTTGATGTCGCCTTCCTTGACTTCAGCAAAGCTTTCGATACTGTTCCACATAGAAGATTGATTAATAAGCTGGGTAGGCTCGGGGTGGGTCAGAAGTTGGTCAACTGGGTGGCAAACTGGTTGACGGGCAGAAAACAGAGAGTGGTAATAAATGGTATACAGTCAGAAGAGATGCAAGTCACAAGTGGGGTACCTCAGGGATCAGTCCTGGGGCCAGTCCTCTTTAATATCTTCATTAGTGACATTGCAGATGGACTGGAGGGTAAGGTTTGTCTGTTTGCAGATGACACCAAGATCTGCAACAGAGTAGATGATCCAGATGGGGTGGACAGAATGAGAAGAGATCTGGATAAACTGGCAAAATCGTCAGAAGAGTGGCAACTGGGGTTTAACACAAAGAAGTGCAAGATCATGCACATAGGGAAGAGAAACCCCGAAGCCACCTATATGCTGGGAGGGGAGTTGCTGGCAGTCACAAGGGAAGAAAGAGACTTGGGCATCATCATCACTGATGACTTGAAATCATCCAAGCAGACCACTAAAGCAGTAGGTAAGGCCTAGGGGATGTTGGGGTGTATTGGTAGGGGCATCACAAGTCGGGAGAGGGAGGTAATAATCCCTCTTTACAAGACACTGGTTAGGCCCCATCTGGAGTACTGCATGCAGTACTGAAGGCCACACCTTCACAAGGACATTAACTAAACTGAGGCAGTCCAGACAAGGGCAACCAAAATGGTGCAGGGACTGCATCAGAAAACAGATGAAGACAGATTAATGGAGCTCAATATGTATACCCTAGAGCAAAGGAGGGAAAGAGGTGATATGATCGAAACATTCAAACACCTTAAGGGCATTAACAAGGTGAAAGAGTCTAACTTATTTCAATATAAGAAAAATAGCAGGACAAGAGGACACAGCATGAAATTAGAGGGAGGCTGATTAAGGGGTAATGTGAGGAGGTTCTTTTTCACAGAAAGGGTGGTGGATGCATGGAACGGCCTACCTCAGGAAGTGGTGGCTATGAATACAGTGCAGGGTTTCAAACAAGCATGGGATAGGCATAAGGGAGCAATACAGATGAGTATGAATTGATAGACCATTGACAGAGCAAAGGCCGATGGCACATTCATAAGGTAGAAAAAGAAATGGGCAGACTGGATGGGCCTTACAGTCCTTATCTGCCGTCAACTTCTATGTTTCTGTGTAAGTCAAAGGTTGTGCCCTCTTGTCCTGCTGTAGTCCTTTACCTGAAAGAGGTTCTGCATGTGCACCCTGTTGTTGCCTTTAAGGTATTTGAATGTTTCTGTCATGTCCCCATGATTCCTGGGAGTATAATTTGTGGTCATCCAGTCTTGCCTCATACAGTTTCTGATGCAAGCCCTGCACCATCTTTGTTGCTCTTCTCTGTACTGTCTCTAGCCTATCTATGTTCTTGCTGAGGTGTGGCCTCCAGAATTGGACACAGTACTCCAGGTGAGGCCTGACCAAAGACCAATACATAGGCATGATTACTTCATGCCTTCTGCTCATGATGCCCCTCCCTATGGATACCACTAGCCTTTAGTGCTGCCTTTTCACATTGTCTTCCATATACAAAGTCCACAGCAGAGAACAATCTGGTGAAAACAGTAAGTAAATAATGGAACAAGAAATATAGCAACACAGTAAGTTCTGTCCTAAGCAGAGCCATAGCAGGACCCCCAAGTAGGTCATGGAGTCCTTACCTTACCTTAAAGAGACACTGTCAACCTTTTTGCAATATATTATTTCTAGTTAAACCCCCAAATTTAATCATTGCTTACCTTCTCCAAAATTCATTGATGATGCTGGTTGTTTTTTCTGCCTCCTTTCTTAGTAGAACTGAAATACATGCTAATGGTGTAGTTGTACCCAACCTTGTTTTGTTTCAAATCCTTGATCTGCCCTTATTGTATACTATCTGATCATTAGGAGAACCCCCAAAGCGTGTAAGTCGCCCACGATGCAATTGTCTACTTTCTTTCTACTGCAGAATTATTGGTTAGACTGTGTTGGGGGTTCCTGAGTCTAGGAAAGATGCAGTGGGGGTTAATCAAGGAATGTAAATGTAACCCCTAGATGGCGCTATCCCAGGGCTACTACCCCTGCCTGATTTGCCACTAACAGGTTGAGGGGCCTGGATCCAATGGCGGTGCCTCCACCCAGAGGTCAGGGTTTGCAATAGTTAAACTAACTTGTCACAGCCCTCTGGGACACTGCAACCCCCTTTCTTCCCCACTAGTGGCCCACACAATATATCAGAATTACCTTCACAGTATACACTTACCCCCAGGTCTGGTTCCGCACTGGGACCTCCTGTGAAATGAGATACAGTGCAACAATCACAGTACAGTACTTTAACATAGACAAATACACTCAGGCAGTATAACTTTGCTGAAACAAGCAGCTCTGATTTATTTAGGGGATATAACAAGGACAGGGAAATCAGGTTAATTAGCTTATCACTCTAATAATCTACTATGGCTCTGTGCACAGGCCTATCCCTATCAGTTACTGTCCCTGGGTACCCAAGCCCTAGTGGCTAGTCCAAACCGTGGCAGCTGGTAGGGGCCCTTTCACACAGAGAAAAGGAGAATTAAACAGTCAGCAGTACAGTAATTCCATTTGGATTTAATGTGGCAATTCAACAGGAGCAACCCTGAATTAGTACTCACGACCTCCAAATAAGATAGGGTCCTTCAATGTCAGCAGGCTCACTTGAGGTACACAAACCTCTTC
The DNA here is from genome assembly GCA_016271365.2 of Neoceratodus forsteri. Taxonomy (NCBI): domain Eukaryota; kingdom Metazoa; phylum Chordata; order Ceratodontiformes; family Ceratodontidae; genus Neoceratodus; species Neoceratodus forsteri. The sequence continues at coordinate 361,738,563 of CM028130.1, forward strand.
ACACATCCATATAAAAGAAAGTACTATACCAGGCAGGCTGCATCTGTATCCCGATCGCAATTACTGCACAATACCGGAGAACACACAGCAGATTCAGTTCCTGACAGACCGAAATGCAATTTTCAGCAATTCTTCCAGTCTTCTACAGGGTGAGCCTGGTTTCTACCTTCAGAGATCCTTTGATTCTTTTCACAGGACGGTTCAGTCCTAACAAGCTGTTACACAAGCTGCAGACCGGAACTCTGGGCCTTACACACTTTTGACTAAAACTGCACACTGAAAAAGCACAGGGCTCCTTCCTTCTTCACTGCCAAAGCTCAACTGAACTCCAACCGACAAAAACGGGCACTTCCTTTGAGTTCCTCCCAGTTCTTGACTGGATTGGCTGTCACTCACAATAGACTGCTGCTGTTGGTCCAAAAAGGCACTGAAGTCTAAACTACATCTCCCAGAGTCACTGCCCATACAATCCTCTTGTGGCTGGCTCAGATTATGAGTCAAGTTCTGATTCGTCAAGGCACCATTTAGAGCTAGCTTACCCACACTGATTGGTCCAGTTCAGCAGTTCAAAACTAGAATGGGGAACTAGCAGACACAGTTCTGACTGCAAAAGAAAGCAGGTTAGACAAACTGTAATTTCATTATTACTCTAAATAATTTCTGGTAAACAGTTACATCTTTCAGATAGGTTCCCTTTGCACTCTAGTGACTGCAAAATTAAGTGAATTGGCAGCAGCTCGAGTGGTACTCAGAGAAGCACACAGTCCCCCATACAAACTAATTATGTCTGCAAGCAGACAGCTCTTAAAGAGACAGTACCAGAGGCTCTAAAACACTCACTGATAAATGGCTTAAATGCCAAACACCATTCAGGCTTGGAGCATTCAAGCAAGCTCCTGGAAGTCTTTGGGAACCCCATTTGCAGGAGGTTACACCCTTCCTGGCCTGGGAAAGCTTGACGTCCAGCGTCAAGCAAGTACCCATAAGTTTCAACTGCAACCATATATATTTGCATTAGTCATACGTAATCATCAATCAATATATCATTTTACCAAGAACACATTTCTGAAACATTGCAGTACGTCACTCTTTACACAGTATTACATACACATTGTACCATAACTCAAGTTATTACCTCTTGTACATGAAACCTGAAGAGGGGCCCTTCCTATCAGTTACCTTGGGGCTGGATGGGGCAGGGCACCATACTAGAGGGCAACACAAGTAACTTGGAGTTAGCACTGATGCTCAGTTTGGGCAGTGAGCTCAGGGACACATACACTCCTTTATGGACAACATTGAGAGGCAAGTCCACAGGCCCCCAAGTGAATCATAACTGAGGTGCACCACAGGCTTTACAGCTCGACCAGTCTTTCTAGGGGAACTGTTATAGTCTCTGCACCTGAGCCTCATTTTCAGCATTGTCCTCACTTGTCAGGGGAGTCTCCATGGGTGGAGAGGCTAGAATTCGGGGCACTTTCAGCTCCAGGAGTTACAGTTTCTGAGTCCACAACATTTGGCTCGCATGGAGAGCTTTCGACACTGGCAGTGGACTGTCAGGGCACTCAAAATACTCTTCTTGTTCGGGTGTATCACCAGTCTGCCCCAATCTATCATTTTCCTCCCCTGAAAGCTCAAACAGTTCAACCATGCACAATGATTCCATTTCATCTGATCTGATGCTTTGCACTTCACTTTCTGGGAGCATTGGCTCCAGGGATGAAGCTGGGGGCTTAGACAGTCCAGAAGGCCCAGCTTTGTCTCCAGTATTGACTAGGGGATTGCCCCGAAACAATTGACTCAGTTCGTAAGAAGGATAGTATTCAAAGTCACTCCTCACTTTCTTCCGATATGGACTGACAGTCATGCTCAACTGGGACTTGTGGAGGGAACACTTTAACTTTACTTCTGTAGGTGCAGACTTTCTTGATCTTTTCTTAAGCAGCAGCTCTAGTCACTGGTCCAGAGGGGCATCTTCTAGGGCTCAGACTCAATTAAGATTTGTCCAATGGGCAGTAAATGATTTCTTATGCATTGTTTTTCATCTTTTGAATTATTCTCAGGCCTTACTTTGTACACTGGCAGATCATCTAGTTTGCCCACTACAATGTGAGGGAGATGGTGCCATCTGTCAGCAATCTTGTGCTTGCCATGCAGTCCCAGATTTCTTAGCAATACCCGATCTCCCTCCTGGAGTTCCTGTGCTTTCACCTTTTTATCATACCTTTCTTTGTTGGCCAGATTTCTTTTGGCAGCCATGGTTTGAGCCAGTTGGTACGCATGAGTTAGCTGGGCCTTTAACTTTTGCACATACTGTAAATAGTTGTCAGCTTGAACCCCATCAGGAGAGACCCCAAAACACACATCTACTGGTAGTCGAGCTTCTCTTCCAAACATCAGGCGGTAGGGGAGAATCCAGTGGCATCACTTTTGTGCAGTTATAAGCATGTACCAGGGTGCTAATTTGTTGGCTCCATCTAGGCTTGTCCTTTGGGTGCAGGTGCCTAGCATATCTGTAAGTCACCGGTTGAAGCGTTCGAGCTGTGGGTCCCCCTGGGGTAGTGAGGTGGTTCTGGTTTCCGCACTCCCCACAGAAAGCATCTCTTTGATCAGACGACTCTCAAAGTCTCTCCTTGATCAGAATGGATTCTTTGTGGAGCCCCATAGTGAACAAAAAGTTTTCTACAAGTACTTTGGCTACAGTGGATGCTTTCTGGTCTTTGGTGGGGAAAGCTTGGGCATATCTCGTGAAATGGCAGTGACCACCAGCACATTACTGATATTTCTTTGATCTGACTCCAAACTTAGAAAATCAATACAGACCAGCTCCATGGGTGCACTGGTGGTTATGTTAACAAGGGGCAGCCCTCTGGGGCAAAGCTTTCCTCTGAAGCAGCGACTACAAGTTCGAATGTGTTGCTCCACATCAGCCCCCATCTTAGGCCAATAGAATCTGGATCTCACAGTCAAGTGTTCTGTCTATACCAAGGTGCCCCATGTGGTTGTGCAAGGACCTCAATACTGAGTCTCGAAGGCAGTGGGCAGCACTAGTTGTTGTTTGTCTACTTGTCCCTCTGTCTACTGTTTCTCTGTATAACAGTTTATTGATCAGTTTCAACTTAGGACCTTCTTTGTATAACAGTGCAGTTCTCAAATCAGTGAGCGTAATTTGGACACATCTTTTCCTGCATAGAGGGCTTCTAAAGCTGCTTTGATCATGGGATCGTGGGATTGAGCCCGCCCGAATACTGTCATTGTCCAGCTGAGGCAGTGCACCAATGTCTATTGCAGAAAAGTGGCAATAAGCAGCAGGTATGCAATTCTCAGAGGCTCCCAAGCAATCCACCATGCAGTCCACTGCGTCCGTGGACATTTGTTCCTCCTGTCAAACTTCCGCAGAGTGCCCGAATGTCAGGTTCTGCCAGTCGGACCAATCATTCTGGGGAACAGGCCTCCGGAGAGAGCATCAACATCTATGTGGTTCAGACCTGCTCGTATTCGGGAGCATAGTCATGTGTAGATAATGCAGAAAGCCACCTTATGGAGTGGCATCCAACTTAGCTGAGGTCTGCACATAGGTCAAAGATTATTGTCAGTTTTACTAGTATTTTAGCCCCATACAAGTACTCATGGAATTGGTCAGCAATAGCCCACTTCAAAGCTAGGAACTCTAACTTATGTACAGGATAGTTCTTTTCGGATGGGGTCAGGCTTCTACTGGCAAAGGCCACTGGTCTCAGGCCATTCTCGTGCTCTTGGTACAACACAGCCCCAACCCTTGCAAGCTAGCATCAGTGTGCAGGACGTAAGGTTTCTTGGATCGCGCATAGCCAGCACTGGAGCATGGGTAAGTTGATATATGATCTCATGAAAGCAGTCTCACAATCAGGAGTCCAGCGGGCCCCAAATACTTCACTCGGATGAAAATACACTCTTTCAGTCTTGAGGATGCTGACTTTGGTATTTTTTGTGGGTTGGGGATACCTTGAGTAAGGTTAAGTAAGGCGGATCACTCTTGAATAGTCCTTGATGAAGCGCCGATAATAACCACAGAATCCCAGGAATCTTTGCAGTTCTTTTAGCTTTTGGGCTGTGGCCAGGTGGTCAAGGCCTCAACTTTACTTGGGTGGTCTCTATTCCCTCGGTGGATACTATGTGTCCCACATACTTTACTGATGTTTGAAAAATTGACACTTATCAATGGACAGTTTAAGGCCAAAGTCCTCCAGTCGGTCCAATACCTTAAATAATCTGCCTCATGTTCCCTCCAGTGAGCTGCCAAACACAATAACATCATCTAGGTATACCAGGCACTCTAGTAGTTCATGTCCCCACTGCACGCTCCATCAATCGTTGAAAAGTGGCTGGGGCACCTGAAATCCCTTGAGGCATCCTCATGAATTCATAGAGCCAGCGGACAGATAAAGGCTGTCTTTTCACGGTCCTCTGGGCCATCGGGATCTGATAGTACCCACTGCGGAGATCCAGCACAGAGAACCACTTGCTCCCGTTGGGCAGTCCAAAGCATCCTGAATGCGGGGCATTGTGTAACTGATCAGGGATAGTCCGCCGGTTTAAGGTCGATAATCCACACACATCTACTGTTCCATTCTTTTCCTCACTACCACAATGGGGAAGCATAAGAGCTTCTGGATTCTTGTATTACACCAGCAGCTAACATCTCTTGCAGATGCTGCCTCACATCATCTATGTCAGCAGGTGCCAGGCGTCGAGACCTCTCAATCAAATGGTCTTTTCGTCATGCAGCCGGATATTGTGCTCAGCTCCTTGCAGCATCCTACATCCCATTCCTTTAAAGAAAACACCTGGTCTCTGGGCAAGCTTCTCACTGATCTTCACTTTCCATTCAGCTGGCAGCGGGAGTTAGTCGAAATCAAACAAGTCAGAGTTACTCTGTCATTCTTCCTTGAACTCTTGCTGCTGGGTAGCACTGCAGTGTCTGCACAATGCACATTAGCCAGGATGCAACCTCTGTTTACTCGAATGTCTCTTTCAGACACATTATGAACTTGGACCATTACCCTTCTGGCATAAGCATGGGCTCTAGCGGGCAAAATACTAGGCTTGACCAGCAGTCCCTCTGGCAATTTTCCATCGCCTGGTGCATCCAACATTAATATTTTATTCTTAACATCCTTTCTGATACGGACCTCTCCTGTAAGGTACACTGGGCATTTGGCGCCAGGATCAGAGACTCAGGATCCTTCTTCCATACAATTCCGACCGGGTTCCTCTGGTTCTGTTTTCAGCATCTCTCTGTGCCTCATAGGCCTTCTTAATTAAAGCGGAACTCTTAAAGCTCTACTAGTCTTTGACCCTGTTTTCATAACAACAACTGTGCCAGCCTTCCAACATATGAGCATTTGTTCCAATCAACAAAGGGACACCATCATACAGTCAGTGGGGACACACTAAGGCTAGGGTCTCTACTTGTTCGGCCACTCCAGCCACGGAGGTGGGGAAAGACAGCCAAATTCGGATATACCCGAATAGGGGTGAGGCCTTCTCACTTAACCCCCATACATGCAGTCCTTCTAATGGTTGTAAGGTGCGTCCTGACAAATGCTTCTGATACCAATCTTGGAACATAATTGTCACTTGGGAGCCACTGTCTAATATAGCTCTTGTAGACACTCCGTTCACCTTTACAGTGGTCTCCATGGAGGGACCCACTATTCTGGACCAGTCTGGAGAGGCGGTAGTAGGGGGCCTGGGCAACTGACCTTGCCACAAAGGGCGTGAATAGCATTTTTGGTGCCCTCACTGGGATCATGTCGTGCACCTCTTAACCACTGATTTCTTCTCCGAAGCTCTCCTTGTAGCCTATATGCAACTTTGTCAGTGTCTTTTGGGGACTGGCATTCCCTTTCACATGTGCCCATCTTCCCACAATTATAGCAAAACATACTTTCTGGAGTTTGAGCTGGCGAGGCGCCACACTGGGAGCCAGGGCGGGGTATTACTAACTGGAAACCTTGGTGCCATCTCTGTTCTTGGCGTGATAAGCATTTGGAGACATCTCGTCAGTTCTCCACTTCCATGGTCAAGAATGAGTTCGGAGCTGTTATCAGCAGGAGATACATGGGTGGGTACCCCCACCCCCATAGCAGATGCAGTCGGATATAGGTCAGGGCCCTGCCTGCAGGCGTGGCCTTCATAAAGGACTGTTTTTGAATTCCGGATCTCTCTCAACAGTTCGCCCCATTGTGACATATCTTTTCCTTGTCAGAGCACTCATTGACTGCCAACCTCTGCCCCTGAACTTCACTTGATGGGTCACCCTCAGTCACTCGGTTCGTAGCGCAGCTATTGGTGCAGGTCCCTCCCGAGGTGCGTCTTTTCTCAACTCCTCGAATTTCTCTCATTAACTCATCAGGAGGGTGGGGATTCCAGTCGATCTGCCAGGTGTAACTGAAGCAACAGCAGTTCTGAGAAGGGGCAGACTTAAGGATCCTGTCCAGCCTGGTTCGTCCAGTTCAATCGCTGGCAAACTACCTTTTCTGAGGCATTCTTGCAACAATTTTTCCAGCCGAGATACATACACAGACAACAACTCCCCTTGGTACTGTTTGCATCTCTTACTCTCCACCATAGGTCCTCATCAGAATCTGGGCTCCCATACATTCTCCAAGGCCTCAAGATAGGCCTGTGCAGTCGCTTCAGGGTTACTGGCCGTTTGTACGGATGGTAGCCAGGGCAGGACCTCGGAGGCTCACTCACTAACCCTCTTTGGCTTTTCACCTTCGAGCATTGCCATTCTAGCACTTGGGGCAACATAGTCTATCCAGGTCTCCCAGTCATCCTCCTTGGGGTGGGAGGGTGCCAGAGAAGATCCTCAACCTTCGGTAAGAGTCGTGGACTAATGGCAGGTGCAGAAATAGGGAGTCTGCATTGGTTCAGCCACCATTACGGGCACTGGAGCAGGAGAGGGTGTTGGGGAGAACACCCCAGGTGGCAAGAATAGTTTCTTCAAGTCCTCCACAGTTTTCCTCTCCCAGCAACCATTCAGCAAATTTCTCCTCAAAGTTTCAGATAGTGGTGGGGCTGATTCCCTCGCGGGTCTTTACTGTCCTTAGTTATCACTCTCCAAGCAGTGAGGGCTCCCTCTGGGGTAATGGTCTGTGGCACTTGGAGCTATCTATGGGATCCTTAAACTCTACTAGGGCAGGGAAAGTGTGGGTGAGCAGATTAGCATGCCGACCCACCACCACAGGGTTTTTGTAAACCTTCCACCTTGGAAAGTACTCCCTGCACAGTGTCCTATTGATACCAGGGGATGTCCAGGATAAGCATAGCATTTTGGGGTCGATCTCTCCCCAGTACACCACTCACCAGCCGGTGCACAGCCACTTCTGTCGGGGTACCCATTTTTTCTTAACAGTGGTTCGTAATATGGCCACTAGAGGACACACAATCCCAGCGGTGAGCCTCAAGATGTAACCCTAGGTGGCGCTATCCCAGGGGCTACTACCCTGCCTGATTTGCCACTAACAGGTTGAGGGGCCTGGATCCAATGGCGGGTGCCTCCACCCAGAGGTCAGGGTTTGCAATAGTTAAACTAACTTGGTCACAGCCCTCTGGGACACTGCAACCCCTTTCTTCCCACTAGTGGCCCACACAATATATCAGAATTACCTCTCACAGTATACACTTATCCCCAGGTCTGGTTCCGGCACTGGGACCTCCTGTGAAATGAGATACAGTGCAACAATCACAGTACAGTACTTTAACATAGACAAATACCTCAGGCAGTATAACTTTGCTGAAACAAGCAGCTCTGATTTATTTAGGGGATATAACAAGGACAGGGAAATCAGGTTAATTAGCTTATCACCTAATAATCCACCTATGGCTCTGTGCACAGGCCTTCCCTATCAGTTACTGTCCCTGGGTACCCAAGCCCTAGTGGCTAGTCCAAACTGGCAGCTGGTAGGGCCCTTTCACACAGAGAAAGGAGAATTAAACAGTCAGCAGTACAGTAATTCCATTTGGATTTAATGTGGCAATTCAACAGGGAGCAACCCTGAATTAGTACTCACGACCTCCAAATAAGATAGGGTCCTTCAATGTCAGCAGGGCTCACTTGAGGTACACAAACTCTTCACACATCCATATAAAAGAAAGTACTATACCAGGCAGGCTGCATCTGTATCCCGATCGCAATTACTGCACAATACCCGGAGAACACACAGCAGATTCAGTTCCTGACAGACCGAGTGCAATTTTCAGCAATTCTTCCAGTCTTCTACAGGGTGAGCCTGGTTTCTACTCTTCAGAGATCCTTTGATTCTTTTCACAGGACGGATTCAGTCCTAACAAGCTGTTACACAAGCTGCAGACCGGAACTCTGGGCCTTACACACGTTTTTGACTAAAACTGCACACTGAAAAGCACAGGGCTCCTTCCTTCTTCACTGCCAAAGCTCAACTGAACTCCAACCGACAAAACCGGCACTTCCTTTGAGTTCCTCCCAGTTCTTGACTGGATTGCGTCACTCACAATAGACTGCTGCTGTTGGTCCAAAAGGCACTGAAGTCTAAACTACATCTCCCAGAGTCACTGCCCATACAATCCTCTTGTGGCTGGCTCAGATTATGAGTCCAAGTTCTGATTCGTCCAAGGCACCATTTTAGAGCTAGCTTACCCCACACTGATTGGTCCAGTTCAGCAGTTCAAAACTAGAATGGAACTAGCAGACACAGTTCTGACTGCAAAGAAAGCAGGTTAGACAAACTGTAATTTCATTATTACTCTAAATAATTTCTGTAAACAGTTACATCTTTCAGATAGGTTCCTTTGCACTCCTAGTGACTGCAAAATTAAGTGAATTGGCAGCAGCTCGAGTGGTACTCAGAGAAGCACACAGTCCCCCATACAAACTAATTATGTCTGCAAGCAGACAGCTCTTAAAGAGACAGTACCAGAGGCTCTAAAACACTCACTGATAAATGGCTTAAATGCCAAACACCATTCAGGCTTGGAGCATTCAAGCAAGCTCTGAAGTCTTTTGGGAACCCCCATTTGCAGGGGGTTACATAAACAAACATGGTTTTGTGTAGTAACACCAGAATGGTGGGCAGTTGGTTTTCACTTTTTAAAGAAAAAAGGAATGAGAACCAAACTACCAGCTACATCAGCAGTGTCTTCGGAATGTGAACAAACATAACACATTTTTTAAACTAGGAATACTATGAGCCCTAAAGAGGTTGGCAGTGTCCCTTTAATGGGAACCAAGGGTCCAAAGTACGGAGAGGGGAAGCAACATATGCTGACTATGTTTAGAAGTAGGAGGTAAGGATGCCCTTAGCCAGATGTGATAACCAGAGCAAAACAGTCAAGAAGTGAACTGCAACCAACCACTCCTGCAGAGTAGGTTATCTCCTGGGTCCTCCACTTACAGAGAAGCAGCCATTTGACCTCCGTCCCCACTGCCACAAGCCACAGCACCAGTGGGTCTGAGCCCAATTTACATTGGGGGTACAGACCCAGTAGGAGCATCTGTAGAGTGAAGGGATAAGCCAGTCCCACCACCGTAAGACACTCACACAGGACTGATGTCCAGAAGCCATGTAGAGAGGGGCAGGGCCATAAACATGATAAAAGGTGCCACCCAGCACCAACAGTGTTCATCTGGTTAAAAAAAGCCCAGTGTATGAAGCTGCTCTGGGGTCCAACACCAGTAGTGCAAGATTTAATTCTGTATTAAGAGACTGCAACTGTCCGTACATGCCCTGTGGGCCACCAGCCAACATGCTTCCCAATCTGGTTCTGAAATCGTAACACTGAAATCATGCTCTCATTATTGGTGAGCCTTCAATGTCTGGCCAGGAATGACATCCCTTATATTTACTGGTCCACCCTGTTGACCCTGAAAATAGTGTTGTAAGGGAGAAGGGGTCACAGATTATTGGGATGTGGGGGTCCTGTGCAGTTCAGCCGTACTTGAACACTGCAACAGAAAACACGTTTGACTCACCCAAAGCGTTGGTGTACACTACCTCATACATATGCATGCTCCGGCCCACTGTCCAGGCAGTTAGCAGATAGTTCACCCTAAAATGTCAGACAGTTAAATCAGCACTATTCATCTGACAAAGTTGTTCTCTGGCCTCGCTGAATAGCTACTCATCCCTATGCTTTTCCACAGTGTCCCAAGTCCATTTCAGCATATATGGAAAGTTGTACCCCCAGTGACATATGACAAAATACTCAATCTTGTGGCTCACTTTGGCAACTCTTTATGAGATCTATGGGACTCTTACCAGGTGGCAGCCAGTATTCCAGATCTCATTCTTGGGTGGGTAATACTGCCTCCAGCTCTGACAGAGAAGGTGACAGGTACAAAGTTCTTTTGAAAGGTACCCCTGACACCATCCAGTTTGTCCAGTTGTGCAGCCATGTCCATATGGCACAAAAGGGGTGGTTGGTAGTAGACTCATAGCATCTCCCAAATGCATAGCCTAAGAGCCCTTCTTGGGTATGCAAACTCTGGTTCAGCTCCTTCCTCTGAAATGGGTTCTGGGACAGACTTAGCCACCGGAGTATTAACACTCTGCTGTGTGACTGCAGATCTCCAATCACATTGAATCAACACCCAGGGTGAACCCTCTCTGATGAAACTGGGTCATCTCTGCCATGCAAAGTTCTTGAACAGTAAACTGGTGTGCCCAGCACTGGTCATAGCTGGTGACTCCTCTTCCTCTACAACTGGCAGGGGCTCACCCCTATTCTGTTGGTCAGTTCAAAATGCACAGCTCAGTTTTGGATCTGGCTCAAATGAGCAAGAAGTCTCATTTTCTATTGATCATTGCCATAGACTGACAGATGAAATAGTTTTGTTTGTACATTGGCCTCTGAATAATGACCATGGGTAACTACCAGTCTCGGGTGTGTGAAAACATATATTTAGAATTGGATGAATATTCGCTGAATACTTCAGAGAGTATTCAGGCATTCTACAGTATATGTATATTTAGAATATATGTATTTGTTCACCCCAAGCCTCTTTTTAACAAAAAAAAGACTATAATTCAATCCCCCTCCCTACCTATGTGGCAATCTTGCCCACCCTCCTCCCCCACCACAGCCACCCAGGAAATTCTGCCCTCCCCATGAGCACCACACCATCCTCCCCTATCCCATATGTAATACAGTCACATCTGCATCTTGACACTGGGCTCCAGATACCCTCCACCCCACACAACCCTCTAACACCCACCACACTCCTCCCATCCATGGCAGGCACTGACTTACCAACTCCCAGGAAAAAAAAAAAAAGAGAACGTGGTCACATGGCAGGTGACTTCAGAGCCCCCTCCACCTCTGCTGGCCACTTTAAAGCAGACCTCCCCCACAACACTCCTTGACACCCACCACCCTCCTCCCTCCCACCCTGGCACTCACTGACCCCCAAAAGCAAAAGAAACTGTGGTCCCATGGCAAACAACCAGCACAGTCCTCCCGCCACCTTGACCTGCCACTGTCTGTGAATGGAAATGGATGTGTGCTCTGTAGCAATCCATGACTTGCTCCAAAGTCTTGAAGGTGTGCCATCTGGGATCCTTGCCCTGACTTGGGAACCCACCTACCATCCCTGTCTGGCATAACAAGATGCTCTTGCTCCTTTTAATACCATATAAGGGTCAGGGGATCTGAGGATCAGTTCCAATCTTGGCCATGCCAGGCACCAGGTGTACTGTACTACCCCTGCCATGACTCCAGGATGTGGACCTCTTGCTGCCATCCTAGTGAGTGGGGTCAATCCTTCTGTCCCAGGTGAGAGCCCTTATTGGAACTACCATGCCTGAACCTGGTGATACTTCAGCCTAGGTGGTCAGATGATCTGCCTCCTTGCCCGCCCACCTGAAAACATGGTCAAAACCCTGTGCATCCTGCCCCCTGGAACAGATACCACTGAGCTTCTCTCCAGTAGCATGTCTAACCACGAGTTGCCGAACTGGATCCTTGCCATCAAGCAAAGTTCCCAGGCCATGATGCCCTCCCCATTGGCTTGGCTAAGGAAACCCTGCAGATCTTGTACCTACACCACCAGCATCCAGCAACACACCTCCAGTTTCCTGTCCCCACAGATTCTATTTATAGGCCACCTAACTCCTTCTAATCCCACTGCCCAGTCAAGACATGCTGCCACAGTAACACTCCCAAATGGGCACCACTAGTACTGCCCCCTTTTCTTGGGGAAAGGGGGTTGTTAACATTTTTTTTTTTTAACTCGGTACACTCACTGAAGTAAAATCCCATTTTAATATATTAACTGGGCGTATACAATCAGTACATAAAATTACAACAATAATACAAAACAATACAAATGCAAATAGAATAATGTATGGGTCAGTGTGTGTAATGAGAAGTTTACACACCCCCGGGGGTTAGATGTTACATTAACTCCGAGAGCGAACTACGGGTTTATGTATAGTATCTAACAGAGGCTGTGTGTAAAATTTGAGTTTACACACACATTATTTTTATTTTATATAATTGTTAGGTCATGTTTTCGCCTCTACAATTATATAAAATGTGTTTTGCTGACTGTTCCCTTGAACATGAAGAACACGAGGTAGCCTTAACTTTCTGAAGCTTTTTAATTTTTTTTATTTGAAGACAGAGAATGGTTTAAACATTTAAAACATTTAGTTAACTCAACTTTGAAGTCTTTAACTTTCAAGTTTTAAAAGAAGAAAAGAACCTTGAAGCGAAAATCGATGTTCAGGTGCTGCTGCTATGCTTGTTGTCTAGGAGGTTTTGGTTTCTATAGTGAGTGCATCAGGTGACCTGTAGAAGGAGGGTGGAGGAGGAAAAAAAAGAGAGGAGCTGCTGTGCTTTTTTTTAAAATTTTAGGTACCTTTGATTTACTAAATGACAATACGCCCACATTCAGTGAGAGAAATGCGAGGTGAATTCGGTCTGAGGTGAGTGCTTTCTACAACTGTGTGGGACAGGGGATAGATGGCTTTAGTGAGCGCAAGACACTACTCTGGCTTGTAGTTTTTTACTGTAGGAAGGTGGCATGTGATTGCCATTATAAACACTCCTTTATAATGGCAATTTACATACACTTTTTCCTCTAGGAAAAAACATGGCCTATTAATTATAATACAGTTATGCACAATACAGTTATGAAGGTGTACCATTTCCAGAGTGTGGGGTTCAGACCCTAGGAGCAAAGCAGCAAAGACTGGAGGTGGGTTTGGCATCTAAAGAGGGGATGCCAGCTGGCTAAGTGGCGTGGCGAGCCAACACTGCTAGCTGTGCTGGGAGATTGGTTTCGGGAACAAACTGGGGTCACCAGAGGCTGGACAGTGGAAGGAGGATTGAGTGAACCATGACAATTCTCCTCCTTTGAGGAGGGGGAACAGCGTGACCCACTGCATGATCACCACCTAGTGGAAGGTGAGTGGTGTCACAGTGGTCGCTTTACTGGTTGGTCAGGTGCAGGTCATTGAGATGTACTGTGTCTACACGCAGTATGTGTGTGCCATGGCATGCATGCCGGCCTGGGGAAAAACACTCTCAGGGAAAACCAACTTAGGTAGTCAAGATGATGGCATGTGTTCCACAGGCTGTGCACCACCCACCTAAGCACTTATCCACCCACAGAGGTACACGATTCAGAAGGTAAGTTTTGGGATAGGTGGGAGACAGAGCTGGGAGCAAGGCACTGGAAGGAGGCCGCCATGGTGTAGGCAGATAAATAATAGAAAAAAAGAAGAGAAGGTGCTCAGGGGACTCAAGACCCTGGAAGTGAATAAATCATAGAAACACAGAAATATAGAAGTTGATGGGAGATAAGGGCCGCAAGGCCCATCCAGTCTGCCCATTTCTTTTTCTACCTTATGAATGTGCCATCGGCCTTTGCTCTGTCAATGGCCTATCTATTCATACTCATCTGTATTGCTCTCTTATGCGTATCCCATGCCTGTTTGAAGCCCTGCACTGTATTCATATCCACCACTTCCTGAGGTAGGCCGTTACATGCATCTACCACCCTTTCTGTAAAAAAGAACTTCCTCACATTACCCTTTAATCGGCCTCCCTCTAATCTCATGCTGTGTCCTCTTGTTCTGCTATTTTTCTTATATTGAAACATGTTAGACTCTTTCACCTTGTTAATGCCCTTAAGGTGTTTGAATCTTTCGATCATATCACCTCTCTCCCTCCTGTGCTCTAGGGTATACATATTGAGCTCCGTTAATCTATCCTCATATGATTTCTGATGCAGTCCCTGCACCATTTTGGTTGCCCTTCTCTGGACTGCCTCAATTTGGATAATGTCCTTGTGAAGGTGTGGCCTCCAGTACTGCCTGCAGTACTCCAGATGGGGCCTAACCAGTGTCTTGTAAAGAGGGATTATTACCACCCTCTTCCGACTTGTGATACCCCTACTAATACATCCCAACATCCCCCTAGCCTTACCTACTGCTTTAGTGGTCTGCAGGCCCCTGATGGCATGCATCTTGGGTGCTGAGGTAGGTGAGTCAGATTCTGGCAGCGCCATTGGCTGATCTATTTAATTACTTCCTTGCAACAGGGGTGGTGTCAGCAGACTGCAGGGTGGCTAATGCAGTGCTACTCCACAAAAGTGGGGACAGAGAGACTATAGTAAGTACAGGCCAGTCTGACCTTATTTCTATCGAAGCGGCTCTGGAACATCACAAAGGAACAGTTAGTAGAATTCCTGGAGGCAAATGGGCTGCAAGATAAGAGGAAGCAGGAATTCAAGGCAGGTAGATAATTCCAGACAAACCTTTGATTGAGCTTCAAAGGCAGTGGACAGGGGACAGGCAGTACATATACCGTATCTGGTCTTCAGCAAGGCCTTTCATTCCGTACCGCACAGAAAGCTGGTTAAAGAGACGGAGGACTTGGGGGTGGGAGCAAACTCATGTATAAGGAACTGGTTGGGAGGCAGGACCCAGTGAGTGGCAGCCAATGACATGGGCAGATATTTGCATGCGTTTTGCAATATTTCTGAAGGGATTCTCTCTGGTGGCCCACGGTGGTACTGCAGTCAGGCAGAACATTTTTCCAGAAATACTGAAGAAATTTCAGGAATTACCTTACCATGTTTTTGGCTGCAACTGTAGTTAACTGCAAATTCTCTTGGATCAAGGAAGTCATGAGTGGGGTGCTGCAGGGATCAGTCCTGGGCTGGATCTGTGTTATTCAATATTTCATGTATGACACGGGGGAGGGTATTCAGAGTAAGATGCGTCTCTTTGCAGACAGCTACAAGATCTGTGGGAGAGCAGACACAAAGAAGGGAAGAAGGGACATGAAAGGGAATCTAGAAAACATGGAGGGTGGTCCAAGATATGGCAGCTTACATTAAACGCTAAGACATGTAAGGTTATTCATTTTGGAAAAAAAAAACTAGAACAGACTATGGTATATGGTGGGAGTACGTGTGGTTCTAACCTCTGAATAAAGGGATCTGGGAATCGGCATCAGTGACAACCTCATGTGACCCTATGCAGTAAGGTATATGGGAAAGCAAGTAGGACGCTTGGGTGTATGGGTAGGGAATTTACTAGCATAAGGAGAGAGAGAGGGAATTCTGCCCCTGTATAGGTCCCTGGTGAGGCTGCAACAGGAGCACTGCACAAAGTTCTGTAATACACAACTCAGGAAAGACAGGGACCATATTAAGACCACACAAAGGATGGCCACATGATACATATCTTGCTCATAATTTGCTTCTCTCCTGTCTTTTCCCCCCTTCTACCTCTTATTTCCTTTGCAATGCGTGCATGCTCTCTAGTTTCTTGCTCTCCCACCAATGAAATCTACAGCTGGCCAAGCTACCTTCTTGTTCCACTTCCCTGAAATGTGGGCTCGCTCCCCCTTCCAGTCACTCTGCTCCTTCCCTTCTTGCTCTGAAATCTCTCCTCTGTGATTTCTCTACTCACTCCTGCAGCTGTTACAGATACTGGGGTGGACTTCTTTCACCAACCTTCCTCCCTACACTGACACTAGCTTATCCACTCTCCCCCAGTTGACCAGTCGCTACTCTGTACTCCTCATATTATTGTTTTGCTGCTCACAGTTCAATGTTCTTTTGTCTGTTTCAAAATTTACTGCATGGAAATTTTTATTCTGAAGTGTTTTGTTACGATTTGTATATATTTGTTTTTCTTATTTCTGTATGTTTGCACGTTGTACTTTGGAGCTGTTCTGTTCTCTTCTCCACCCAGGACACATCTAGAAATGAGCTGATACAAGCTCACTGTGACTTTCCTGGTGAAACATTTGAAATAAATAAATAAATGATAAAGGGGCAGCAGGCAAGGTTGTCTGAGGAAAGGTTGGCAGACCCAAATATGTATACACTGGAGGCCACTCAGACCAGGAAGGAAAGGGGGATATGACTATGTGAAGTTCTTGTAAGGAATCAAGGCCACACTTTAAGTGCAAGTTTAAATGTAACAGCAGGGTTGAACATATGAATGTGCCAGCAGAAACAAACCACTCAGTCTGTCTAAGTCTACTCAAGTGTACAGCTAGCATCCCTAGTGTGCAGCTGCCCCACCCCCTCCCCTTTGTCATCCCACTGCTGCCCCACCTCCCCACCCTCACTCTCCCTGTCCCCTGTCCCATGCCCTTTTAAAGCTGTTCACAGATTTGCATGATATCACCCATTGTGGTAGTGCATTCCATTTTGCTACCACCCTCTCCATGAAATAGTGTCTCCTCATTTCCCTCCTATATCTTCCCCCCTCCTCTATTCTTAGCCCATGTCCCCTGGTGTCCCTCCCCCTCCTTAGCTTAAAGACCCCATCTGCCCCATCCTTACTGATTCCCTTTAGATACTTGAATGTCTCTATCATGTCCCCTCTGTCCCTTCTATCCTCCAGGGTGTACATATTCAGGTCTCCCAGCCTGCTCTCATAGTCTCTCCCCTCCATTCCACATATCATCTTCATTGCCCTTCTCTGCACCCCTTGCAGTAGCCTGATATCACGCTTCAGGTATGACCTCCAAAACTGCACATAATACTCCAAGTGTGGCCTTAGCAGCTACCTGAAGAGGGGCAAGATCACCTCTCTTCGCCTGGATGAAAACTCCCTCACTATACATCCCAGCATTTTGTTAGCTTTTGCAGCTGCTCTTCTGCACTGGGCAGTGTTGTTGATGGTCCCTGTTACCATTACTCCTAGGTCCTTCTCCTCCTCAGTGATCCCCAGCTTCACCCCCCCAGCCAGTATTCTCTCCTTGGGTTCTTCACCCCAAAGTGCATAACCTTACACTTCTTTACATTGAACCCCATCTGCCACCTCTCTGACCACTCCTGTAGCTTGCTTATGTCCCCCTGCAGCTGCTTCCATCCCTCCCCTCCATCCACCACTGCTCCCATTTTGGTGTCGTCTGTGAACAGACTTACCTTGCTTATCACCTCGTGCGTAATGTCTGATATGAAGAGCCCTAATAATACTGGTCCCAGCACAGAGCCTTGTGGCACACTGCTCATCACTGGCTTTGGAGTTGAGAGCTCCCCTCCCCCACCACCCGTTGCAGCCCCCACTCTGCCAGCTTGTAATCCAGTTTGTCATTTTGCCCCTACCCCACACCAGTTAGCTTCCCCCCAAGCCACCCACGAGGCACTGAATCAAAGGTCTTGCTGAAGTCCAAGTAAAGAACATCCACTGCATGACCCTTATCCAGCTCACCTGTCACCCAGTTATAATATTGTATCAGGCTGGTTTGACAAGACTTCCTCGAAATGAACCCATGCTGCCTCACATTCTGGAGGCCATTGTCCTCCAGGTACGACACCAGTCTTTCCTTTAGTATCGTTTCCATGAGTTTGCAAACTATGGAGGTGAGACTTATCGGACGATAATTACCCGGTTCATCCCTTGGCCTGCTCTTGTCTTGTGTTACGGCACTACACATGCCATCCTCCAGTCCAGTGGCAGTGGCACACATCCCGGCTCCAGTGAGGTGCTGTACAAATCCACCAGCAGCTTCACCAACACCTCTGCCATCTCCCTCATCACCCTGCAGTGGATACCATCCAGCCCTGATGCCTTGTCTACCCTCAGTGCCCTCAGTCCCTCCGGGACTCTACCTCCCTCAATTCTTCCATCTGTTGCCTCCTTTCCCCATCCCACCCTCCCAGCCCATGGTGAGTAGTCCCCTTTCTTCCATGAACTCTGAGCAAAAGTATTCATTAAGTGCTTCTGCCTGTTCCTCCCCCTTTTCTATCCACTCCCCACCCTTTTTTATCCTAACTATTGTCTCCTTGCACTTCCTTCTCTCCCTGATGTATCTGAAAGTCTCTCTCCCCCCTCCCCCCACACACACAATAATTCCCTGCACTAATCTCAGCTCCCTCTGGGCCTTGGCTTCTCTCACTTTTCTGGTCACCTCCTTGGACCATCTTGCTTACTCCTTCCTGTCCTCTTCCTTCCCCGTCCTCCTATACCTCTGGTGCACCTTTCGTTTTGCCCTCATCACCTCCACTACCTCACTGTTCAACCAGCATGGTTTTCTTGCTCTGCTCCTCTTACTCTGTGTCTCAGTGCAGGCTTCCATTGCCTCTATAATTCCCCATTTAATAATATCCCATTTCTGCTCTGCGTCCATCTCCTGCCTTATGCCCTCCAGTTTCCCTTTCAGTACTTCCAGCATCCTCCCAAAGTCCTCCCCCCAGAAGTTTACCACCTGGGTTACTGATTTCTCTGGCTCCCCACACATCATGATATTAAACCACATCGTTTGGTGATCACTGTTGGCTAGTAGGTCCTCCACCCTTATTTCCCTTACTGCCTCCCCATTTGACAATACCAGATCTAAAGTGTTCTTTAGCCTAGTAGGTACACTGACCAACTGCATCAGGAGACCCTACTGGATCACATCCAGGAGCACTTGCTCCCTAGCACTGGAGGTGACCGGAATTCTCCAGTCTGCCCCCGGCAAGTTGAAATCCCCCTACAATGACCACCTTCCCTTTTCTACATACCTTTCTGAGTTGTCCTGCTAATTCCCTGTCAAGTTCCCCAGATGGGGACAGTGGCCTGTATACCACCTCAAACCTCAGTTTCCTACCCCTTGAGTCTAGGAGCTGCAGCCAGATTGTCTCTGTTCTCCTTTCCTCCTCCTTCTCCCTTGTGCATTTGATCCCATCCCTCACACTGACTGCCACCCCACCCTCCCTCCCTCCCTCTTTACGGTCCTTCCTGCATGATTTGTACACTGGGATTGCCTGATCTCAGGCCCGGTGCTCGGTTGCCCACGTTTCTGTGACAGCTGCAATATCCACCCTCCACACTGCCAAGAGTGCCTGTAGCTCAGCTGATTTGTTGCCTGAGCTTCTCGCATTCAGCAAGGCCACCCTCCATCCTACCCCCTTCCCTTCATTGCCCTCCATCTCCTCCCTTCTACTCCCTCCCTTTTTGGCCGCCCTGAGTCCTTCCCTGCTAGCCTGAGGGGTAGTCTGCAACTTCACTCTATCGGATCCCTTTCTACCTGTTGTCCACTTGCCACCCCCATCTAGTTTAAATCCACCTTTGTCTCAATATACCTCCTCAGTCTTTGCTTTAATACCTCCTTCCCCTCCCCACTCAAGTGCAGCCTATCCCTTGCAAACACATTGTTATTATCCCAGGTACTGCCCCAGCCACCTACAACCTCGTACCCCTTAGTTCGACACCATTCTACCAAACATGCATTCAACTCCCCAATCCTCTCCTTTCTCACTGTGCTTGCACAGGGTACTGGGAGCACCTCCGTGAAGGCCACAGACTCCACAGTTTCCTCGCACAACCTTCCCACTTCCTCAGTCCTCTCCCTTGCTACCTCCACCATTTCCCCTACTAGGTCATTTGTCCCCACATGTACCACAATGTGTGGTTTCCTCTTACCCCTCCATGCACGCCTTAGGATTGACTGTCCTGCCTTGTCTGCCTTTAATCCCAGTATGGACTCCACCCATATCCAACTGTGCCTCTCCCCCTTGCTGCCCTATCTGATCCCCTTGAGTATGGAGTCCCCCAATATCAGTACACCCCCCTTCTCTTTTCTTGGCCCATTGCCACCTCCCCACCCAGGTTCTCATTCCCGGGGCCACTCAAAGCAGTGCTTTTACCATTTGCCACAGTGTCTCCCCTCTGCCCCTCTCAACCGAGACCCCTCCCCCTCCTCCTATTTGACTGCCAACCTCCCTCTCCTCCTCCTCTCCGAATATTATCCCTCCCCCGCCACACCATGCTCAATCTCTCCACTAGTAATGCCCCTCACTATCTATACTATCCCTTGTGCAATTTCCTCTTCCCCATGTGTCGCTAGTACAACAAACATGTTCCCTACCCTCTTTGCACTACTATGTGTTTTCTCCTCCCCTCCTGCCTACTGCTGCTCCTCTCTTGCTAGGCCCTACAAGAGTCTACCCTTCATCAGCTGGCTTCCTGTCTAGTTTGTCCCCTCCCCCGACCCCTCTCTTGACCCACTGTTGCTTCTCTGTGGTGCCCTCTGATACTCTCAGATGTCAGCCCTTCTACCAATGCAACCCTCTCCTCACCCCTCAACCTCCCCAGCTCTCTGCTAAGCCACTGGACCTCTTCCTCCAGCCTCCTTAGCCTGTGGCATATTGGGCATCCTCCCAGCCTCCACAGTATGATCATCCATACTGCTGCCCCACAACCCTTGCTGCTGGCAACTTTCGTATGTTTCTATGTTCATAAGCCATAGATAATCATTAATTACATGCAACAAGTGTAATTATACTATAGTTTGTTGACTGTAACTACATTGCAATTGCAATGCAGTTACAGTGTAATTACACTGTAACGATAGTGTAGTTAAGGAAAATTAAAATGTTACCAGAATCAACAGAGAGGATTGTAAGAACTTATTCATGATGAACAAGGGTACAGTGATTGGAGGACATGGGGGAAGACTGGTGGAGCAAAGATTCTGGAAGGATGTGAGGAAGTTTTTCTTCATGGAGTGGGTGGAGGACAAATGGAAGAGACAGCTCAGAGAGGTGGGTGAAACCAAAACTGTGACAGGGCTTAATCTGGGTTGGGACAGATATAAGGCAATAGTGGGACCTACAGACAGATGAAAACACTGTAACCAGGGGGTATGGATGGAGGTTGGTGGGGAGAGATTTAAAAGGGATGCAAAAAAGTTATTTTAATGCAACAGATGGTGAATGAATGGAATAGTTTATCCAAGCAAGTGGCTGAAGCCAAGTCAGTGATGGAGTTCAAGTAAGGATAGGACAGACACAAAGGGGATAGTGAGGTGTACAGAAAAAGGGTAAATATACTGTAGATAGCCTAGGGAGGCAGGTGACAAAATGCAATTTGAACTATTGGCTCAGTAAGTCTGGTCTGACATTAGGTCAGATATGGCCTCAGGCAGGTAACAGGTGAACTGGATGGACCACTGTGTCTTTGCCTGCTGACAAATTCTATATATCTATATGTATTCAAGTACATATAGTACAATGCCATTAAATTTCTATACAATACCAACAGCCAAATCCATTAAAACATGTCCATTTTGATTCTGACAGCAGGTAGTCTTTTAACTTTCTCTTAAAAGTGGTATGGCTGTAGTGTATCCAGGTAAACATATTGTGCTCAAGTGAGGTCCGCAGCATACCTCATTACATGGAGGCACTGGACAGTGTCCTCAAGGCCCTGTGGGTCCCTTTATGTCAGGGAAGCAGCTGAAGGAGATAGTATTAGTCAGGGCTAGGCCCCACAAATATAAAAGTACCCTGGTTGTGTTTTTTACTTTCCCCTGTTTCTCTGCCCATTCCTGAGCGTTCTATTACAGAATCTGGTATGTTCTGGTATATAGACTGATAATAACTTCCCAATATTTGTTAAACACTGTGGGCCCACTTTTAACATGATCAGGACTGGCGCAAGGGGCTTGCAACAAGGTGAAATAGGGCATAGTGCACCATGTGCCGCATCTTGCACCAGTCCCAGTTTTTGAAGGCACCTGGCACCATTGTGGGGACCACCTGCACCAACTGGGCTTGTGCTGTCCTTGGAACAGCCACGCCGGTGCACCATGGCAGAAGGGGGCTTACGAACATATGAATATATGAAAGTTGCCAGCAGCAAAACGCCATCCTGGTCTATCTAGGCTGCACGAGATTGCAGCTAGCTCCCTATTCAGCAGCTGCCCCATCTCACCTCCCCTTTCTTCCCTTTACCCTCCCCTTTGCCCTGTCCCACCCCTTCTTGAAGTATTCTACTGTGTTACATGCCACCACCTCAGCTGATAGTGTGTTCCGCTTTGCCACCCCTCTCCATGAAGAAATGCCTCCTCACCACCCTCCTGAATCTACCCCCCTCCAATCTCATGTCATGGCCCCTAGTGTCTCTCCCTACCCTGCTCCTGAATAGAACTTTTGTGTCTGTTCTGATTATCCCCTTCATGAATTTGAAGGTCTCAGTTATGTTCCCCCATTCCTCCTCTCCTCCAATGTCTACATGTTTAACTCTCTTAGTCTGACCTCATATGGCAATTCCCCCAGGCCCTGAATCATCTTCGTTGCCCTACACTGCACCCCCTCCATCAGTCTAATGTCCTTTTGTAAGTACGGGTGCCAGTACTGCACGAGTATTCCAGGTGGGGTCTAACCAACAATCTGTATAATGGTAGAAAAACCTCCCTTCTTCTTGAAGTAATGCCCCTTGCAATACACCCTAGCATTTTGTTGGCCATTGTTGCTGCCTTTCTGCATTGTGCAGAATTGTTCATTGCTCCCGTGATGAGCACCCCCAGATCCTTCTCCTCTTCTGTTACCTTGTGCCACAGCAGGGCTGTCATATCTCCTAAGTGGGGATTTTGCAAGCTCTCCATGGGATTTTGCAAGCCGCCCCACGGGTGCAGGCATCTGCACATGCAGTTAGACCAGCCCAGAGCTGGTCTATGCTGCCATGTGCCACTCCTGGAGCTGGCGGTGGGTGGGGAGTGACCTTATACCCCCCTTGGAAAGGTGCCCACAAGTTCCCCTACACATGCCAGACCACTGCTGATGCAGGCGGTGGTCCATGATAGGTAGGCATCCTCTACACCCCACTGTGACAGTATAGATGCAGCTCTCTCCCCACCCACATGGGCCCACACTGTCTGTTGTCGGCCATGCACAGGGTCCATTGTGAGCCGTTGCTGCCCCCCCTCCCCACCTATCCTGCTCCTGCAAGACATTTCCTGTCTGGCATGACCCATCAGCCTGCTGGGCCACCTGCCGGCAGGTTGCCACCACTGTCAACCACTGCTGCAAACCTATGCCGCAGCTTGCAGCATGCCCTTTCTGTGCACCATTTGGTCAGCACATGGGTCAGCTTGTGGCAAACACGGGGACTTTGGCGCCGGGACCCCTTTTCTTTTAAAATATAGTACAGGGTCCCTGGCACACCTGAGTTTGCCTCAGGTGGCAGTTCACCACACACTGCACCGATCTAGGTTGGCATTTTAAAATCAAGACCTGTAAGTCTCTTTTTCTATTTAAGAAACAGTTACTGAACATTTTTTGTAACCAATCTCAATGAAATTGTGACTAATTCATTCTCTTTCATGTGTTTTTTTTAACTTTTAACATAGAAATATAGAAACATAGAATTTGACGGCAGATAAGGACCGCTTGGCCCACCCAGTCTGCCCATTTCCTTGCCTACTGGATAAGCTGCAGATCCTAGTTAACCAGCAGCCTACTTCTTCCTACCCCCACCCCCTAGAATTGCCTTATGACTGTCCCATGCATGCTTGAATTCCACCACTGTTTTTGACTCCACGACCTCCTCCGGGAAGGCCGTTCCATGCATCCACAACCCTCTCTGTGAAAAAATACTTCCTTAAATTACCTCTGAGCCGCCCCCCTTCTATCTTCAAATTGTGCCCCTTGTTCTTGCACACCTCTTTTTTTGAAAGATGCTACCTCTTGGACTTTGTTGATTCCTTGAGGTACTTGAAAGTTTCTATCATGTCCCCTCTCCCTCCTTTCCTCGAGGCTATACTATTAAGCTCCTTAAGTCTTCTTCACATGTCTTCCGTGCAGACCCTGCACCATTTTAGTTCCTCCTCTGGACAGCTTCCATCCTGTCTATGTCTTTGCGAAGACTGGGTCTCCAGAACTGCACGCAGTACTCCAGATGGGGTCTGACCAGCTGTCTGTACAGAGGATAATAACTTCCTGTTTTCTACTGGTGATGCCTCTCCCTTTGCATCCCAGTATCCCCCCAGCCCTCCTTGCTGCCCTCTCACATTGCTTGCTCACCTTTAGGTCATCTGATATGACTACCCCCAGGTCCCTTTCCATTTTTGTTGTTGTTAGTATCTCACCCCATTGTGTACTCTTCCCTGGGTTTTGTTTCCCAGGTGCATTACCTTGACTTCTTAGCATTGAATCTAAGCTGCCATACATTTGACCATTCCTCTAACCTGCCAAGTCCCTTTTCATCCTTTCCACCCCACTTGTGCATCAACTCTGTTGCAGATCTTTGTGTCATCTGCAAAGAGACATATTTTTTTCTTCCAGTCCCTCTGCAATGTCGCTTATAAAGACATTGAAGAGGACCGGGTCCTAATACTGAACCTCAGTGTACCCACTAGTAACCCCCTTTCTTCAGAGTGGACTCCATTTACTATTACCTCTGTGTCCTATTATCCAGCCAATTTTTACCCAGGCTGTCATCTTGGGACCCACTCCCAGGCTAGCTATCTTGTATATTAATCTTTTGTGTGGGACTGTGTCAAATGCCTTGCTAAAGTCTAGGTAGGCCATGTCCACAGCCCCTCCCTGATCTACTACTTTGGTCACCCAGTCAAAGAAATCTATCAGATTTGTCTGGCATGACCTTCCTGCTGTGAATCCATGCTGCCTTGGGTCCTGTGCCCCTCTGGCCTCTAGATACTCGACAATTCTTTCCTTCAGAAGTGATTCCATCATTTTTCCTACCACTGAGGTTAAACTAACAGGTCTATAGTTTCCTGCTTCTGCCTTGCTCCCACTTTTATGAAGGGAAATCACATCTGCCCTCCTCCAGTCCTCGGGTACCACCCCATCCTCCCATGATTTGTTAAAGAGGGTAGTCTGTGGTGTCACAAGTTCTACCCTTAGTTCTTTTAGAATTCTGGGATGAATCCCATCAGGCCCCATTGCTTTGTCCACCTTCAGTTTTGAGAGTTCTTTTAGAACCCTTTCTTCTGTAAATGGGCTGGTATCAACTTCTGTATCCAGTGTGTTTCTACTGTTTGTTTTAGGTACCTCCTCTTCCTTTGTAAATACTGAGCAAAATATTTGTTTAGTATCCTCTGCCTTTCGAGTCACCCTCTGCCTACCCTCCCCTTATTAAGCCTCACTATCCCTCCTTTTGTATTGTTGCTGTCTCAAATGCTGGTTGCACTTGAAAAAGGGCAACTTGCTCAATGTGCTTTTCCAAGGTAAATAATAATAAAATGAAAATGAAATGAAAATAAATCCCCCCTCCCCATGCCATGTGCTGGGAACTCTGCCAGTGGTTCCCAGGCACAGTGGCATCTTCAAAGGAATAAACAGTCAGACTTACTGGTGGGACCCTTTCTTAGAGACACTGGCTGGCATCCCAGATGCCACTTGAGGTTCCAGGGCAGGCAGTTGGGAGTAGTACCTTCATAAGGCAGTGAAGGAGGGAGGATGCAGTGGATCCAACAAGCAGTAAAGATTTAACTGTTTTGCTTTGGGTCAGGCATCCCTGCGGTCCATCCTTCTCTTTGCCTGCAAATCTGTGTTCATCCAGCCAAAGCAGTGACTAGAGTGTGGGTCGCAAGAGGCGGGACTACGGCTGAGATCTTGGTCAGCTGACAGCGTTAGAAATCATAGTCAAGTCAAGGTTCAACAGCAACTTCCATCTTCAGCCCTGCAAGTCCCGTTTGACTGGGGTAAGTTTAGGCAGTGGCACCAAAGGCAGGTGCCCTACACCATTAGAGTAAATGTTTTATCCATTCTCATTGGCACTATCTAAATCAACTGGTCACACAAGAGGAAGAGCAGTGTCTCTGCCCAGCAGGTATGTGGCGTGGGCTGACTGAGGTAGGAAGCAGTCTTCACAGGCAGTACATATTTTGGATTGGTCCATCTTCATTAGGGAAGGGCTAAAGAAGGTTTAGCCTTGCCCAGTTAGGGCAGAGCAAAGGGGTAAGGGTAGCCCATGACTGACCCCAAGCCAGGATGGGCAACATAGGTTAATATTACTTTATTTAAATAGCCCAGAATTTGGGGAAGGGGAAAAGAAACACAGCAACCACTTCTAGCAGCCACAGCACTACAGACTTCTATCCAGAAAGACTGCCCTAGTCAGGCAACACAGGGCACGTTTCACAGTGACCACAAGCTGGAGTTCTGTTGAAGGAAAGACGGGAGAATGTGAGTATTTAGAAACAATTTATTGTTTAAAGTGACAGTTTATAGTTCGTGGAGTCCCTTTTTTAAATGGGATCATTCCATCCAGAAACTGCCTTTATTTAATTGCACGCACCCACCCAGAGACTGCCTTAAAGAGAATGTGCTTTATTTAATTGCATGCACTCACCCACACACCCAGAGACTGCCTTGAAGAGACTGTGCCTTAATTGCATGCACCCACTCACCTACCAACCCAGAGACTGTCTTAAAGAGACTGTGCTTTATTTAATTGCATGCACCCACCAAGGGACTGCCTTAAAGAGACTGTGCTTTATTTAATTGCATGCACCCACCCAGAGACTACCTCAAAGAGGCTGTGCTTTATTTAATGGCATGCACCTACCCACCAATCCACCATGAGACTGCCTTAAAGAGACTGTGTTTTATTTAATTGCATGCACCCACCCACTCACTCACCCAGAGACTGCCTTAAAAAGACTGTGCCTTATTTAATTGCATGCACCCACCCACCCACCCACACAGAGACTGCCTTAAAGGGACTGACTTTATTTAATTACATGCACCCACCTACCCAGAGACTGCCTTAAAGAGACTGGCTTTATTTAATTACATGCACCCACCTACCCAGAGATTGTCTTAAAGATGCTGTCTTTATTTCATTGCATGCTCCCACCCAGAGACTGCCTTAAAGAGACTGGCTTTATTTAATTACATGCACCCACCTACCCAGAGACTGCCTTAAAGAGACTGGCTTTATTTAATTACATGCACCCACCTACCCAGAGATTGCCTTAAAGAGGCTGGCTTTATTTAATTACATGCAACCACACAGAGATTGCCTTTAAGAGGCTGGCTTTACTTAATTACAAGCACCCACGCACCCAGAGACTGCCTTAAAGAGGCTGGCTTTATTTAATTACATGCATCCAACCAGAAACTGCCTTAGAGAGACTGACTTTGTTTAATTGCATGCACCCACTCACCCAGAGGCAGCCTTAAAGAGGCCGGCAATATTTAATTGCATGTGCCCACCCACCCAGAGACTGCCTTAAAGAGGCTGGCTTTATTTAATTGCATGCACCCACCCAGAGGCTCAGTGGCACATGCAGGATGAAACTTTGGAGGACAGAACTTCTCCCCTCCTGAATTAATTTCCCCCAATTTATTTTTAATAGGATTCCAAAATTCAGACAAAGCTGTAGTCCGTGGGGGTGGGGGTGGGGCTTAAGGAGTGCCTCCTTGTTTTGTTTTGAGAGGAGGCGCTCCATCTCACACTCCTCATAACCATCTACACTTAGTTAACTGCTGTTTGTACCAGCCAGTACTGATTAGGACACAAAAAAAAGCCTGCAGCTACCCTGACTATTTTCTGACAGTTAACCCAAAAACACTTAATAGCTCTCTTTGAAGTCTGAACCACCCATTGCTTAACCTGATATAAAAGGGCTACAGCATGCAATTAGTTAACTGGCATGTCCTAAGTAAATGTATCTCTTGCCCTCATCCTACCTTTGCAGTCTGACATTCAGACATGGTAGCACCCCCACCCACCCACACACCCCACCCAGTCTGCTCCTGAGCTGTCAAATCATTATCAGAACAGAGAGAGTTAAGGTACACATGGGGCCCCTTTTCTACATATTAAATCCTACAGTGTTGCAGTAGGCTTTAGAGTTTTGCAGATCCAGGAAGACTGCATATATTTACCTTGGCCTGTCTTGATGTCTAATGTTGTGGCTTGATTTTGAAGAAAGTTGTTCTAACTGGTGTGGTGCTTGGATTCATGAGAAAACTGGTATGCTTAGTTGTTTGTTTCATGTGGAATTTGTTGTTGTGTTATGTACCTTAAAAAACACTGAGCGCTGTTATTACAGAAACTGTATTTTGAAATATGATAACGTGCAGTAACATGGGATTGAAAAATATAAACCCTAAGCTACCTGACATGTCTGTAGTTTTGAATGACTATTCTAGTTTGAAAAGGGCAACATATTAAGGCCTTACTTCACTACTGATCCAGAAAAAAAAAAGAGATGATTCACTACTGAGTCTTGATTCAACAAAGAAAGTACAATGTTAGTGGTTCTGTAGGTATGCTTATCTCTAGGGCTTGAAGATAGGAAGGTCATGGGTTCCAGTCCCACACCAGGAACTTAGGTTACTACATAGTACTCACGCTGTAGTGCACTATTATGGGGTGTTGAGAAACAACCTTGGCTTGGTGTGCCTTCCTTGCCATGCATATGTAAATTAGTAATGTGCAATATTCTGTTCATAATGATGTGCAATATTTTATATAAACAAAATTTTCTAAGATGCCTTTCTTTGCTCTGACTTTGTCAGGTGTTACCAAGCCAATACTGATAAATGTGTGTATATTGGGGCATATCATGGTTCTCCATAAATTTAGGGCCCCAAGGGCCCCAAAACTGTAAAGCTAGCCCTGCTTGGTGGTTGGGGATGAAATTGATGGGCCTCCTGGTCAGTTGGTGGGAAGGTGGTGGAGTGATGGGCCACCGGGGGGGGGGCTTGAAGCTAGAGGAGCTGGTCTGGCTTGGAAATCTGGCCTGTTGGTGTGGCTTGTGGGGGAAAGTGGAGCAACGGGCTTCCTGCTCTGTCTGGTGGAGAGGGCTTGAAGTGAAGGGCATACTGGTGTGGCTGGTGGTTTGTGTTGTGGGGGGCACTGTGGAAGTAATGCTGACTGTTAGCATTGTGTGCTGAGGGAAGGGCTTGGAGCTGAAGCCAGGCTTGCTGGTCTAGCTTTGGGATCCAACCTGAATGTGGCTTGGGGGGGGGGGCTTAGCTCGATGGACCTCCTATTTGGTTGGGGGAAGGTGGAGTGAAGGGCCTACAAGGGGAAGCTTGAAGCAAATGGAGCTGGTCCAGCTTGGGAATCTGGCCTGTTGGCGTAACTTGTGGGAGAAGTGGAGCAATGTGCCTCCTGGTCTGTCTTGGGGGGTGCAGTTTACAGTGAAGGGCTTACTGGTGTGGCTGGTGGGTTGTGCTGGGTATTGTGGAAGTAATGGTGCCCACTGGTGTTGTGTGTGTGTGGGGGGGGGTCTAGAGCTTAAGGCTTGCTGGTCTGGTTTTGGGATTTGGCCTGTTAGTGTGGCTGGAGGGGGAGACTGGATGGATGGACCTCCTGGTTGTGTGAGGGGTGGAGTGAAGGGCCTACTGGTGTGGCTGGGGGTGGAGTACTTGGAGTGAAAAAACACTGGTGTGGTTTGGGGGTTATTTTGGAATGAATGGTCTGTTGGTCTGTCTTGAGGAGCAACCAAGCCAGGGCAACCGGTCCTTCACACCAAGCCTCCCATCAACCATGGCACTTCACTTCAAAAACTTGGGGGATAGTGTTTGTGTGTGGGAGTGGAGATTGAAATTAAAAAATTATGTTTAGGAATATTAAAATGCATGTGGACCTTGTGCGGCCGTGGGTGTGGAGATTAACAGTTCAGCTTAAAATGGAGCTTTTTGGGGTAGGTGGCCATAGTCTTGGAAGTATCTTTGATTGAAGAGTACACTGCATTGTGTGTTCCAGACAGGGTGAGACAAATCAGGTAGCCAATGGCCACTAAAAAATTGGTTTGGCTACCAGATTTCAACTGTTACCAGCAAACGGGCTACCTGCCCACGAAGCTATTTTTGATTTTTTTTTTTAAATGACAGACATTAAAAATATTGATCTGGGTACCAGTTTTTAAAAGCTTAGGCAAGCTGACTAGCAGCTCACAAACTGATATGTCTCACTCTGGTTCCAGATTAAAGGTACTGCTTCTTGTAGTGGTTGAGGGGATGAGGGATTGGAGCATAGGACCTGCTGGTCTGACTTGGGCTCTCCCTGACAGGTGCCACAAATGACGAAGGCTCATTAGAGCTGAAGAGCTGGGGCTACAGTAAGAGCTTAGGGCAAGCAGACTGCTGTAACTGCTACTGTTAGCATTTATTCTACACTGAGGAACAGTGACTACTCTGCAAGTCAGTAAAAGAAAATTGCCTCACTTGTCCTGCAGTCTGTATAGTTTTTGGTGAGTATGCTATCACTGGACATTTCATGATCTGGCTTGAGGAATGCCCAAGCCTGACCAGCAGACTCAGGGCTCCAAACCCTCCACCTCCAGCTCTTAACTTCAAAAACCAGACCATCTTGGTCTGAATCTAACTTGTTAATATTGTTAAAAAAGTGATATGTTGTCCAAAGATTGTCTGAAACATGTTCTTTTAATAGTTTGTAGTGCAACACTTTTTCTAATTTTTTTGTTTGCATCCTGTTTATCATCCTTGTCTCAGTTTATATTTGGAAACTGGTTTGCTCTCACCTCACTCCACCCCCCAGCCCTTTAATTCAACAGCCAGGAGAGCTGACTTGGGACTGCACAGCCTGCTAGTGTGGTTTGGTTGGGGGCGTGGAGAGAAGGGCTTCTTGTTCTGGCTTGGGGGGGAGTGTTTGGAGCACAGGGCCTGCTTGTGTAGCTTGGGGGAGAGATTTGGAGTGAAGGGCCTGTGGTCTAGCTCAGGGAATACATGCTCTACTTTCTCTCCAGATTCTATCTTCTGACAAACCTAATTATGGGGAGTTTACGTGTAGTGTATTGTCTGGCAAGAGTTTTATACATTTGTATAAACCTTCTTTTCTTGTTGGAAGTAAATAGGTAGTGGATGCCCTAGGTGCAAGTTTAGCATTGAGAGGAGGTGTTTAATTGATGGGTGCCAGGTGACTCCTCAAGATATAAAATATGGAAGGTTTCAGTCTTTGGGACAGGCTCGGAAAAGGTGCTATACTAAATAAAAAATAAATCTGTCTGTCTGTCTCTCCCTCTGACTACTGGTGGTTTGCTATATTGTGAAGGCACTCGAGAGTAGTGGAGGTGGCACTGCACCAGAGAGATGGTACGAGACACAACTGGAGCTAAAGTGGAAAACCATACTGCAGGTAACTATTATTATTTCTCTTTGTTGGATACTTACCCTTTCATGATCCCACTCCACAACATTTATGGCATGAGCCCAACCACAGTGTGGGATTAGAACCCACAGCCATCTGGCCTGAGGGGTGCTACTAACTGAGCCACACTGACACCTGCTAGCCAAAAGCCGCAGTTTTACATGCAACAAATGACACATTGATAGATAAAACTTTATAAATGGTGGCAGACTATCTCATCCCCAAAATGGTCTGGTCCCTTTTTTTTTTAGCAGCATGTAAATCCTATGTGCTGTAAAGTTGCCAATATAAACATTTTGTGGCTGGATTTTCTTGATTAGAGATATATGTGGTTTCTGCTCCTTGATATTGATCAAGAAGTTGTTTTAGTTTTGACAATTTTTTTAAAGAAAATGAAAAACTAGTTATTTTGATAGTGATATAGGTTGTATGTAACAAGTCAAGGAAGCTTTAAAAGCACCAAATAGTGTCAAATGACCTCAAAATACACCAGAACACATCTAAAACCTGATAGCTTCTGGGGGCCCCCATCTGCTGCTCGGGGGGGGCCCATGGTTCATGGCCAGAGACCCCTCACTTCTAAATTTAGCACTACACCACTGTGCATAAGTGGTGGAGCTCAGGCAGGTGGGCCTTCTGAGCCACCCCCTGCACGTGCCTATTGTCTTTTTCAAATGCATATAACCACACCTAGAGCTCCTCACAAAGAGTCTTTCATTTAATTATATGTGCCAACCAGAAACTACTTAAAGAAAATGACCAGAATATTTGAACAAATCAGCATGCACAAACAGTGTTAGGGCCTCTCTACTGTGGTTTGCACTCAGAAAGCATGGGACTCACTAAACGTGCCATACTACAAGGTGTAGTTAGCAATCTGGCATAGTCAAAAGTTTATGATGGTGCTAACCAGCTGTTAGTGCCATGTTAGTTACTGCCTCCACAAGCCTAGTACTAACCATGTGGTGGTGTGCCCCCTGTTCACATCACCTCTGACATGATGTGTACAAAACATGGATGCCCACACCCGATGCCCAGTACTGTTAATAATATTGTAGTGCTATCTGTATGTTGTACAGATTGGAAAAGTTCTGTATATTACTCAACCCTGTCACGGGCAGGTAAACCGTGGGGGTCTGGCCACAGCCCACACATTGTAAAATCAGGCTAGGCCATTTTATCTTCTGCTCCCCAATCTTGTTTGACCTTGTTTTTCAGTTACTTCGACTGGTGTGTCCCAGGGTTCCTTATAAATTAGTTCCAAAGCTTATGGAAAGTACAATGAGAAAAGGAAGGGGGTGAGAAAAAAGAACGGATAAAAGTCCAAACAATAAAAAGTATCTCACTCAACCCTCTTATCAATGAAAAAAATTCCTCTGAATCCAAAAGGCTTTTCATTCTGTATTGTTTTATTCTTGAAGAGTTCAATAAGTTGCTCTTTAAATTATTTGTTGTAAAGTTTCAGAACTAAATGTTCCTTCTTCAGACAATGAGCATACTCCAAATTATTTCCATTGCATTATTATTTCTAAAACAGAAATAAAACATATAATGAATTCACACTTCCAGTTCTACTTGTTAAATAATCAATGTACACTTCCTAAATTAATCTCTTGTAAAAGGTGGAACCAACCTTATTAATTCATAATAGTATCCAAAGAATGAGGGTAGGGATATATGTGCTACTTGCATTCACATAAGGAGCTGAAGAAAAGCATATAAATACCATATGAGCATTTTTACAATGAAAGGCTTTCTTTAACAACAGAATAATGAATGTGAACAATTCATTATGTAAATTCAAATATAGTTATAGCTACCTTATTAGTTCCTTGAAACATTTTCAGTTCTAATGTATTCAGTTTTCCTAATTTTAAATGCCCTATGACATAACCAGAAAAAAATATTTTAAATAACATATGAATCTACCATGGTTTTATAGCTTAGAAATGATAATTAGGGTACTGAATAATCATAAAATATTTTACCAACTAGTTCAATTCATGTTTACCCTCTGCATAACTGAATAATGAATAATGACAACATGAACTAATAAACTTCTGAGTTTCCACATTCATTGTGAACTTCATTAGCCCAATGAATCTTATGTGATTTTTCAAAAAACAAAACAAATTTTAAACAAATGGGCTAAATTACTATAACTGAAAATTAACACACTCTGATCTTTATATAGAAAACCTTTGAAATCAGAAGGTAATTTGGCGAACAAAATGTTTTACCTTCGAAAATAGTTCAAGGTTACGATTCAGCCTGATGCGGCAAGAAATGGCCTCGAAATGAACTACACCATCCAGCTTTTCCAGCTTGCCAGACGTGCACATTTCAGATGACCCGCCATTATACAGAACGCCGAGTTCACAAGTACACTCGTACTTCACTTAATAAAGAAGGGGCTGGGCCGAAGGGTGAACATGCATTGCATATATATGTCACTAGTGACATCACCCTAAGCGGCCCGATCAAAAGAAATCTCCGAGATGAAAAGAATTAAACAGAGATCCCCCTTCTAAACATTTACAAGACCATTCAGCTTTCTGGCTATTTGAGAACTGCTATCATGTTATAAATGTATTTATCCATATGGCTTCTCAAGGCCAAATATTTATAGGACGTGCATGAAATATAAACATTATTTCAACTAATAAAAAAGTTTTAAAATAGAAGTACAAGAATGGAGAAACAGAAGGGAGTAGGAAATCGCCTGAACATTTCCAATGAATTGATAAAAAGAAGAAAAATTAGAAAGATTGGGGGGGAGAAAAAAGAAGAAAAGGCGGGAAAAGCAAAAGGGGGGTAAAAAAGGGAAACAGAATAGGGGAGCATGTATTTAGAAGGAAGGATATCTTTCAGAAAGGGGATTGCATCCGAGGTGGTTGGGCTCTATCAATTAATTAAAAGTGGTCCAAATGAGATTTTCATGCAGACCATATCTGCTACAGTCTGATTTTAATGAAAAAGTCCACCAGGCCTCTCTCCTTAAGAGCATAGTCTGTCTATGCCTCTAAATATTGTGTTACCCTTTCTAATCCAAAAAAGCTTCAAAGTAGAAACATGATGTCTATATTCCATGAAGTATCTAGCCAGAGGTGATTTAAATTCTTCTCTTTTAATATTATTCTTATGTTCA
The DNA here is from genome assembly GCA_016271365.2 of Neoceratodus forsteri. Lineage (NCBI taxonomy): Eukaryota > Metazoa > Chordata > Ceratodontiformes > Ceratodontidae > Neoceratodus > Neoceratodus forsteri. The sequence goes on from CM028130.1 coordinate 361,773,063, forward strand.
GAAATCCTAACTTTTAAAGGTCTGGTGGTCTGTCCAATATAATATAGGGAACAAAGAGCAAACAATACAATATACAACAAAGTCAGTGTTACAGGTAATGAAATCCTTAATTTCATAAGCCTTATCATTCCATGTGCTTTTAATTGATTTACTTTTAATACCACTGTTGCAATGTGTGCAGTTGCCACAAGTATAAAATCCCTTAATATCCCTATTCAGCCAAGTTGTTGGTGGTGGTTCTGGATGCCAGTGTTGAGATTTAACTATCTTATTTCATATTGTCATAGTTTTCTTAGCTGTAACCCATGGTTTCTGACTGAAAATTCGGCTCCCTAACTCATTGGACTTCAAAATACCCCAGTTGCTGAGTATTACATTTTTTATTCTACCAAAACATTTCAAATACTGTGTTGACATACTATAGTTATTTTATCACTAATTTCTGAATCCAATCATTCTTTATCAGATAACAGTGTTGCTCTATCAATAGCATCAACTCTATTTTTAGCTGTCTGTAAAACATTTCTCTGATAACCCCTTGCTTCAAATCTGTGAGTTAATTCTCCTAAATTAATATTACATCTGTCACTGGTACCAGTATTTCTCTTTATTCTTAACATCTGACTAATGGAATGCTGTTTTCAAGTTCTTAGGATGAAAACTCTTAGCATATAACAACGTATTCTTAGCAATGTCCTTTCTATATGAATCTGTAACAATTTTCCATTTTCTTTTATCAGTTTTAAATCAAGAAATGGTATTTCAGTATCACTGAATTCCATTGTAAAAGATAAATTAACAGTAGCTCCTTCCACATGCAAATAAAATTCCCTACATAGCTCTTAGTACTTCTACAAATGATAAGTATATCATCAATAAAATGTTTGTAAAGAAGGTTAGATTACATATTCAAATCAGATTGTATGTATATACAGTATGTTCAAAATATGTTGTGTATAGATTTGTATAAGTTGGTGCAAGGGAAGCACCCATTGCTGTCCCTGTTTTCTGTAAGTAATGTCTTCCTTCAAAGTCAAAGTAATTATTTTTAAGCACAACTTCTGTTAGTTTTAAAATAAAATCCTTGTCAGGTACATTTTCAAGTCTTTTTGACAAAAAGTAATCTAATGCTTTCAAACCTTCATCATGCAGAATGTTAGTATATAAGCTCTTTACATCAAGTGTGACTAAAATACAGTCATCAAGATTAGCTTCATGGCTATATGGCTGATCTAAGGTTTGAATGCAATGTTTACTATCATGAAGACATGACCAAATACTCGATACTAATGTTTTACAATAATGGTCCACAAAAATAGATAAAGGTTCAGTAATTGACCCAATCCCTGATATAATTGGTCTCCCTGGTGGATCTCTAGGATTCTTGTGAATCTTCGGTAAACAGTAAAAAGGGGGATAATGGGTTTAATTTTAATTAACTCGTTCCCTACCCATTCTTCAATTAGACCCCTATCATTCAGAACTACCTCTGAGATCTCATCTTAAGATTTTGTAATGGTATGTTCTGTTTTGGTTCATATCTGGTTATGTCATTGAGCTGTCTTAGGCATTCTCTTTGATAATCATTTCTATTCAAAATAACAACCCCCATCAGCTGGTTTAATGACGATTGACTCATCATTATCTAAATGGTCTAAAACCTCCCTTTCTTCTTTTGTGATGTTGAAATTCGGTTGTTTGTTTTCACTTTCCTTCATGATCTTTTCAATTTCCAAATTTACTTTATCTATGTAAGTAGTTATATATGGTGATGTAAAACTTAAAGGGTCAAAATGGGATTTGGTTCCAAGTGCTTGCTTCAACCTAGACCTATCCTTCTGTTTTGATAGATCCTCACTCGATTTTTCTTTACTTCCAGAAAATTGCTTAAGTCTAATTTTCCTATAAAACTTTTCCAAATCCAACTGTTATTCAAATGGATTTAATATTTCAGTTACACTGAAAGATAGTCCTTATTAAGGACTCTAATTTAGGTAGATGTTAATATTCTGTCAGAGAGATTAAAACTGTTAACTCTGTTGAGTCTTTGATCTCAGTTCATGTACTTTGTCAATATCTTTGTCCTTTACTTTTCTATGTCTTTTCCTCCTCCACCTTGGTCTCTTCCATTTCTTCTTACCCCAGAGGGACCTGTCTCTTGAGGTTCCTCTGAAAAGCCCTATAGGATTATCTCATTGTTCTATCAGTCTCAAATCTATGATAATCATAATAGTCCTGGTCTGAATATTCCCATCTTTCCCTGTCTAGGTATTCCTATCTTTCCCTATATGAAGTATAATTACTTCTATAAGTTCTATTATGAAAGGGACATCTATTCCTCCTAAAAAAACATTTTTTTTGGTATAATTACCCCTGGTAAATCTCTGTTCATTACTTTCAGAATCTGACGTTCCTGAAGATGCACCTGTTTCATCTATATTATATATATTAGTCTGATATTCAGATTTTTTCCATGAGTAAACGTTATCATTTTTATAATCACTAATATCTAATTTAAACTTGTTAAGTTTTATACTTCTAATATATCATAGACTTTAAGCAATTTTTCTATCTTGTCTATTACCAATTTCAAATTAGTTACATCAATAGTTCTTTTATTTTATGCTCAATTACATGAATCTCATCAAGTATTTTAGACTGTTTAGTGGTGATAGTTTTAATAAGTAATAACATAAAGTCGAATGAACACTTGGTTCTTATCCCATCCCTTTCCTTGAACCCATCGGGAGAAACCCAATTGGGATTCTACCAATACCCTGAGGCCCCTAGGGATCCCTTCTTTGTTTAATGTATTTTAATAGTGTTACTGCATGCCAGTCCAGCCTTATTTTACGCTCTTAAAGATTCCAATTTATTGATCGATGTTCTGGGTATTTCAGCTTCTTCCACCTCTCCAATACACCTTTACTTTTAACCAAGTCCATAATTCATTTTGCATCATCCTGATTTATACTGTGAGCCACTGATCTGTTTTCAGTAAGTTTTCCAGTTCTGAAAAGGATGCCATGGTAAGGTATATCCGTAACCAATAATTCAAAAGTTTCTTTATATATGTGAAAAAACTTAAAAATTTAGGGAACACTCCATAAAACCACTCCGTTAAATGGATATTTAAAACAACAACTTCGACTGGTGTGTCCTAGGGTTCCTTATAAATTAGGTCCAAAGCTTATGGAAGGTACAATGAGAAAAGAAAGGGGGGGGTGAGAAAAAAGAATGGATAAAAGTCCAAACAACAAACAGTATCTCACTCAACCCTCTTATCAATGAAAAAATTCCTCTGAATCCAAAAGGCTTTTCATTCTGTATTCTTTTATTCTTGAAGAGTTCAATCAGTTGCTCTTTAAATTATTTGTTGTAACGTTTCAGAACTAAATGTTCCTTCTTCAGACAATGAGCATACTCCAAATTATTTCCATTGCATTATTATTTCTAAAACAGAAATAAAACATATAATGAAATCACACTGCCAGTTCTAACTGTTAAATAATCAATGTACACTTCCTAAATTAATCTCTTGTAAAAAGGTGCCAACTTTATTAATTCATAAGAGTATCCAAAGAATGAGGGTAGGGATATATGTGCTGCTTGCATTCACATAAGAGGCTCTAAGAAAAGCATAAAATACCATATAAGCATTTTTTACAATGAAAGGCTTTCTTTAACAACATAATAATGAATGTGAACAACTCATTATGTAGATTCAAATATAGATATAGCTACCTTATTAGTTCCTTGAAACGTTTTCAGTTCTAATGTATTCAGTTTTCCTAATTTTAAATGCCCTATGACATACCAGAAAATATTATTTTAAATAACATATGAATCAACCATGGCTTTATAGTTTAGAAATGATAATTAGGGTACTGAATAATCATAAAATATTTTACCAACTAGCTTAATTCATGTTTACCCTCTGCATAACTGAATAATGAGTAATCACAGCATGAACTAATAAACTTCCGAGTTTCCACATTCATTGTGAACTTCATTAGCCCAATGAATCTTACGTGATTTTTCAAAAACCAAAACAAATTTTAAACAAATGGGCTAAATTACTATAACTGAAAATTAACACACTCTGATCTTTATATAGAAAACCTTTAAAATCAGAAGGTAATTTGGTGAACAAATTGTTTAACCTTCGAAAATAATTCAAGGTTACGATTCAGCCCGATGCGGCAAGAAATGGCCTCGAGGTGAACTACACCATCCAGCTTTTACAGCTCACGAGACATGCACATTTCAAATGACCCACCATTACACAGAACGCCAACTTCACAAGTACACTTGTACTTCACTTAATAAAGAAGGGGCCAGGCCGAAACGTGAATGCGCATTGCATACATACATCACCGGTGACGCCACCCTAAATGGCCCGGTCAGAAGAAATCTCCGAGATGAAAGGAATTAAACAGAGATCCCCCTTCTAAACATTTACATGACCTTTCAGCTTTCTGGCTATTTGAGAACTGCTATCATGTTATAAATGTATTTATCCGTATGGCTTCTCAAGGCCAAATATTTATATATATATATTTATATATATATAAATATTTATAGGATGTTCAGCTGCCATTTTTTTTTAACAGTGAACCAGCTTAGCTGGTGCCGGTTAGCCAGTACATACAGGAAGGGACAGGAAGGTTGCTGTTCCATATGTTTCTCATCCTGCATTGCTGTTTTTCCCACTAGTGCAGCACCTCAGTTGCCTGGAATTTTGTGGCCATTTCATGCTGTTTTGTGCAAGATGATCCACAAACTGCACAAGGATACAACTAGGAAACAGAGGTGGTAAGTCTTGGTGCCCGTTTTAAATTATTTTCTCTAATGGGCTGCTAGAAATGCTCCTATTGTGTGCAAACGAATGTCTATATACATCAAGATGAACTCAATGTCAAATGTTTTGAGCCACGTTTGGCACAATGTGGACTTTTTTTCTCATCTGGTTTGAACTAAGTATTGAGAAAAGTTACCAAAATATATATTCTGATACTGAGGATTTCTTGGAAGTCATGAGGCTGTCAGTGTTAAAGATATAGAAGCTAAAGAGCTGGTAACTGTATTTTTTCCAAGGATAGAGTGTAGGTTCATAGCTATTATCTTATTATCAAGTTGTACTGACTTGTAATAACATTTTATTCCTCAGTAAAGCGGAGTTTAAAAAAAATGCCTCCTCATTCATATGTGCATCTATAGACTCACACCACTGCCGTGTGGAGGTGGATGGACAATCACAGTGCGGTTTTTACTGTGTTGACGTGGGAGTGCAAGGCTGTTCAGCTACAGTTCAGCACACAGTCAGTAGAAGCTGCAAGCATTTTCTTCACCCATCACCCATTGAGCTGCCAGTTGCATCTGCAAGAGAAAAGACTGATGTCTCGTGGTGGTGGTGTGTGCGCTGGTTTTGTTGCTAGTTCTCCTCTCCTCTCCTGAGATGTTCATTCTGAGTAAATATCTCATGGAGAGAAGGGAATTATGTATCCTCTACAATTCAGGTTGTTTGTCAGTGGTGTAACTAGGATGATACAATTTGTTGTCAGAACCCTTTGGTGCATCTTTACCATCACTGTTCCCAATTACAGACAAGCCACTTTTTACCCAAACCCTTGTAGAGGTCAAATTGTACTTCAGGAGCTGCGTAACAGCAAACATACAGCAGTACTAAGTTTCATGCATTTAGTATTATGTTAAACTTAAACAGATCCAAACATTCATGTTATAACACAAGTAGAGGTGGATATCAGACAGTAGGAGTAACCAAAATCAATGGTAAGAGCTCAGAAAGCTGCCTCCTCTCCAATCAACTTGTAAGCTGTACTTGGTACATAATTTCCTGCACCCATGTTGTTTGGTGGTAGGCTGTGGAGGTAGTATGTTTAAACAGAGAAGAGAAGCTTGTTATTAGTGCCATGAAGAATGTGAAATTCCACCAGTGGCATTAGCGTGAATGACAATTCTGTCGGTGGAATTTCCACCAGAATTTTGCTGGTCCTTCTGTGGAATTCTGCTTGCTGAGATCTGTAGAATAATAGTCCACAAAACAGCATTTTCTGTGAAAATTATTCCATATTCCACAACCATTTCCAGAAAAATTAAGTTCCACAGAATTTAATTCAGCAGAAAAGTAGGAAAATCCATTCTGAATTATTCCATCATGGAATACCACTGTTCCTCTTCTGATGAACTTTGCAGAATTTCTGCAGAATGTCAAAATTCCATGAAATTCTGTTCCACTGGGATTATAAATTCCATACACCACTACTTGTTATTCCTTTCTGGAAACCTGATCATCAGCAGCATAATCATTGGCAACTTATCCAGGTGCAACTTATGTTCTTCAGCTGACATGTCTTTTGTGCCCATGACATAATATTTGCAATTTTCTACTTGCCTGTTTATAGCTTAACAGCAAGCAGAAGATAATGGATTGCAGCCTCACTGCTGGGTCTGCCAGCTTTGAGAACAGGGCATGAGGGGTGAGTTGGACCCTTTTCAATAGCAAATGAAAAATCTTGCAACAATTGTAGCAATAATGGCAGTTTATAAGAACATATCCAAGTAAGAGGTCTTCTCATCCCTCAGATTCCACACATACAGTAGGTGAATATTGTTCTCCCCAGGCTCCATGCCCCCTCATTTAGCCTCAAGCTACTTTTTGCTTTTAACATACTGTAACAGGACTCTGCGACCCAACCTTCCACTTTAGATGAGAAGGGACTTGGCAAGGTTGGAGGAATGGTTAGACATATGGCAACTTAGATTCAATGCAAAGAAGTGCAAAGTAATGCATCTGGGAAACAAAAACCCAGGAGAGTACATAATAGCAGGGGAGGTACTAACAACAACAAAAATGGAAAGGGACCTGGGGGTAGTCATATCAGATGACCTAAAGGTGGGTGAGCAATGTGAAAAGTCAGTAAGGAGAGCAAGGGGGATACTGGGATGCATAGGAAGGGGCATCACAAGTAGAAAAAGGGAAGTGGTTATTCCTCTATACAGACAGTTGGTGAGACCCCATCTGGAGTACTGTGTGCAGTTTTGGAGACCTCATCTATGCAAGGACATAGACAGGATGGAAGCAGTCCAGAGGAGGCAACTAAAATGGTGCAGGGTCTGCAGCAGAAACCATATGAAGAGAGACTGGGAGAGCTTAATATGTATACTCTTGATGAAAGGAGGGACAGGGGGGACATGATAGAAATGTTCAAGTACCTCAAGGGAATCAACAAAGTCCAGGAGGGTAGCATCTTTCAGAAAAAGAGATGTGTAAGAACAAGGGGACACAATTTAAAGATAGAGGGGGGACGGCTCAAGGGTAATGTGAGGAATTTTTTCACGAACAGAGTGGTAGATACATGGAACAGCCTTCCTGAGGAGGTCGTTGGGTCTAAAACAGTGGGGAATTCAAACATGCATGGGACAGACACAAGGCAATTATAGTGGGAGTTGCAGGAAGTAGGCTGTTGGTTAACTAGAATCTGCAGCTTATCCAGTAGGTAGGAAATGGGTAGCCTGGTGGGCCAAGTGGTCCTTATCTGCCGTCAAAGTCTATGTTTCTATGTTTATGCAAAAGAACATGGAACTCCACTTGGAATGCTTGGACCTTCTCTATGATGGAAACATATTTAGGCAAGATGTAGTTGGGGGTGTGGTTATGAACATTATTGGTACCACATTGGAAGCCTGGGAACCCTGTCTACCAGAGGTCCTGTCTGGTGAAAACCCTAGGCATGGTCTTTCAGTTTATTTGTATACTCTCAGGAGCCAGGGTCCTCTATATTAGACATAGAAACATAGAAGCATGGACTCTGATGGTAGCTAAGGGTCACTTGGCCCATCCAGTCTGCCCATTTTGCATTACCTTTATTCTGCATACAAACATCACCATACCTTTTTGCTCCGGTCACCTTTTGCAGCTGAGTGCAAACATCATTCCTACCTCTCCCTGAGATATTTATTCTGTGCAATTCTGCATTGTTTTTTATTGCGGGGGTGGGGAGGCACTAGTTGTTGAGAAAATAGGATTATGGAGGGCGCCTTGGCACTGCAGCAGCCTTCTTCTCTTCTCCCAGAGACATTTATTCTGTGAAATTCTGCACTTTTTTGAGCTATAGTAAAACAAGACTTGGTTAATTAACACTGATGCTACCACAAAATAGTTAACAAATGTCCAGGGTCTGCTGTCACAATTATTTATTTATTTATTTTTAGTCTTTGTAACCGGTAAGGCCCACTAGGCACAACTGCCTGTTTTCGGGGTGACCTGGGAGCACTGGGCAGTTAAGTGACTTGCTCAGAGTCACACAGTATGCAAATGGAGGTTGTGAGACTCAAACTCAGGTCTGGTCTGCTGATGTACCAAGCTGGTTCACACCTCATTCCTCTAACCTCTAGGCTATACTGCCAGCCCAATTGCCTTCTGTGGACCTAGAAAATGTTTCTGAATCTGTTCTGGTCCATTTTTAGTTCTTCCAGAGTATTTTATTAAATAGAGTGTAATGCATAGGTGGGTTACTACTTATGAGGGACTAGCAGGGAATTGTTTTGGGGCTGTTGAAAATGTGAAACTTGTTTTGGTGTGCTTTAAATGGGGCTGTTATTTTTGAATTAGAAACCTATTTCTTCTGATTTCTAACCTATTTTGGTGTGCTTTCAGTGGGCTGGTATTTCGTTGATGTCTTTACTTCCTGCAAATTTTGACCACCTCAATCAATTTTATTTATATACTGAAGGTATGTGAGCAAAATGCCTGCTTTCACAAAAAGTTCAGTGTAGGAAATACAACAGATAACCAAATACATAGGCCAATGCAATATATAGGACATACAATGAACTATCTATACTAACATACTAAAATGCCAGCAGAATAGGTCTAACGGTCTTTCGCCTGCTCGCTTGGTCAGCCCCCACCCTGGGAGCTGAACTTGCTGCCGCCGCCTTCTCTGGCTTCTCCCTTCCCAGTTCTGGATATTCTCGCTGCATTGGATTTTGCTTCCAGAACCCTTCCCTGCACCTGTCCCACTCCCTCTTGAATCCTCCACCGCCTCTGCCTCCACCAGTCTCCTAGGCAGTGCATTCCATGGCTCCACCACCCTCCTAGTGAAGTAGCACCTCCTCCTTTCTCCCTGAATCTTCCCCCCTCCAGCTTCCACCCATGCCCTCTAGTGGCCCCCCTCCTTCCTTCGAAGCATCTTGACTGCTCCTCCCCTATTTACCCCCTTCATGTACCTGAAGACCTCTATCATGTCCCCCAGGTCCCTTCTCTCTTCCAATGTGTACATATTTAGCTCGTCGAGCCTCTCCTCATAGGTCCTGTCCCCCAAGCCCCAAATCATTTTGGTTGCCGTCCTCTGGACCCTCTCCATGAGTTTAATGTCCCTCTTTAAGTGTGGCCTCCAAAACTGCATGCAGTACTTGAGGTGCGGCCTCACCAAGCAGTTATACAGAGGGAGTATCACTTCCCTTCTTCTGGAGGTGAGCCCCCTAGTGATGCATCCCAGCATCCTGTTGGCCTTGGCTGCTGCCTCCCACAAGTCTCCAAGTTGTTCATCTTGACATCCACCACCACCCCAGGTCCCTCTCAGCCATCGAGACTTGTAGCATGTAGCTATGACATACAACAAAATAAGTACATTATATACACAGGTGTATAGAAGTACAAGGAACTAACAAGTGCAAATAAAACTAGCACAGTACATGGGTAAAACTGTACAAGAGTCAACTAGAAGGCAGACTGATAAACAGAAATGTTTTCAGGTATTGTATAGGGCAGGAAGTTTTAGTGCACTCAGTGAAGAGAAAAAAAGTGTGGGTGATGCAGGGGAGAGAGAGAGAGAGAGAGAGAGAGAGAGACACTTGAATTTACTGAGAGGGCCATGGGGGAGGCCTATCAGGGCAGCTGAAGTTGGACAATTGGAGGATGTGCTCCTTTAGGGAGGAGTTGAAAGAGTATAAGGACCTTCAGGCCTGGATTTCAGGGTAGATTGTTGTAAAGCTTTGTTCCCTTGAAGGTAATGGAGTTATGGGCATGCTTAGTCCTGTAGAAAAGGGTGTCAAAACCAGACTTGATGCACTTCTAATCAAATGCCCAGGTGCTGTGAGGGAAATAGGGAGATAACGCTGGGGGGAATATTGAGGTATATCTTATGTAGGAAGGAGAGCATCTTAGATGAAACCTCCTTCTAGATGGGCCACTTGAGGGAGGAATAAAGTGAGCAGTGGTGTGTTTTCCAGGGAGACGGTGACAAAACGTGCTATGCTGTTGTATATGACTCTAAGTTTGGAGAAAAGGAGGGATGAGGTAGGGGAGAGAAGGCAATAGATCCATAGTTGGTAAGGGCAGGAGTAGAGAGCTAGCAAGGTGAAGTCTGGTTGCAGGGATGAGGAACTTTCTAATCCTGTACAGCAGACCAAGTCTGACATGTACTTTCTTTATGAAGTTAACAATGTGGAGATTGAATGAGAGGTGGGGTCAAGGTGGAGACCTAGGTATTTGAATTCTGACACTTGTTCAATGAGGTTGCTGGAATTGAGGAGTTTAAAACTAGGGCTGGGGCTTTCCTGGGTCCCAAGAAGATCATGAGCTTGGTCTTTGGAGTTGAGGACAAGGCCATTACTAGAGAACCAGGAGTGAAGCTTCTTGAAATCAGATTGCAGATTAGAACATTGTGGTGGGGTTTTGTCGCTGCAGCAACAGGCCATGTCATTGTCGTAAAGGGCAATATGGTGGAAAGACATATTGAGGGAAGGTTACTTATGAAGAGTGAGAAAGAAGGGGCCCAGGATCAATCCCTGGGGACACCATATTTAATGGGACATTCGAGAGAAGTGGCCTTCGATTGAAGTCTTGTGGGATCTCCCAGAGAGGTAGCTACCGACCTATTTTATGGAATCATCAGAAAGATGTTGGTCTTTTAGGGTGTTAAGGAGGAGGGTGTGGTCCACAAGGTCGAACACCTTGGTAAGGTTGACAAACACGGAGCCAATTTACTGGCCTTTGTCGTTAGCTTTAAGGATATCGTTGGTGAACTGGACCAGGGCTGTTTTGGTGCTGTGCCCAGATCTGAACCCATGCTGGGCACTAGAGAGTAGGTTGTTGGATTCTAGGCAGTCGGAAGGTTGAGTGTGCACAACATTCTCTATAATTTTTGAGACAGGGGTAAGGAGGGAAATAGGACAGTAGTTGCCCACCTTGTTTCTAGGACCGGACTTGAATAAGGGCCTGATGGTGGCAGTTTTCCAGATGGTGGGGAAGAAACCAGAACAGAGGAAGTGTTTCAGTAGGTTGGTGATGGAGACTACCAAGACATTGATGGAGAGTTTAAGAATTTTATAATCTATACTGTCATCACCTTTACTGGGTTTGGGGTTATTCCCACAGATGAGCTTTTTGGTGTCAGCAGGTTTTAGGATTTTGAAGTAGAAGTCAGGGAAAGTCCTGCTTTCGGGGTTAGGGTGGGGTGGTGATGGGGGGGGTGGCATAGGAGAGGAAGGGCAGATTTGTATTTTCTGAGGTCACCAAAAAGTTGTTGAAGATGTTAGCCACTTCAGTCGGGTCATTACTCTGGTTGGGCCATGGTGCAATGTGATGGTATTCTCACCTTCCCACCTCTGCTCCACTACCATTCTTAATTAAGTGCCCTGTTAAATCTGATTGACAGAAGCCAAGCACAGGGAACAGCAGGGACTGTGGAGTAGGAGGGGCATAAGGGGGAGTAAGCACACCCTCAGCACAAGTGTTTTGACTCATTTTTCGTTGTTTTCCTTTTTTTAAAAATTATCTGAGTGATCGGTGGCAAGATTTTTAGGACAAGGGATTGTTAAACTTGTTTCTGTATTTTCCTGCTCTTTGAAATTATCTAATGGCTCAGTGACAAGATTTTGACAAGAAGCTGTTTCTGGTGTATTTCATTGATATCACAGGAATTTGAGCACACTTACTCGAACCAACTAGAGTCCATAATCATAGTAGGAGCATAGTTAAAGCAATTTTTTAAAAGTTGGAAACAGAAGAAAAAAAGCTACAGTGTACAAAAGGGAAACAGCATCAAAGCAAAGGGTGGGTGCATAAAAGGATAAAGAACAGAAGGTGCAGAAAGGGTAAGGAAAGGATAGGCAAAAAAAGATGATGGGTGTCGTGCAGTGCAGTGTTTGTGAAACAGCAGTGTTCAGGAAGGCCTTCTAGACGCTGCAGTGCTGCTCTATCTGCAGGCACCTCTCTGTGTTGAAGAAGTAGGTTGCAGGACTCCAAGCAGAGTTGGCAAGGATACAGGCAGCCTCCTTCCCCCACACACACAAGGACCTCCATGTCTACAACCACTCACCCAGAGGAGGCCAAGAAGTAGGGACGATGGGCCACGGTGGCCCAGAAAGGGTGAGGGAGAAGGGATGAAGGCACATCTCCCAGCCAGTGACACTTCATAACTCTTATGCCATCTTGGCAGAGCAGGAAGACTGCACAGCATCTCCAGAACTGGACACCAAGGGGATGAGGGGGTCATCCAGGATGGAGCCCGAGGGCAACTGGAAGGAGAACACACAGGAGGAGGAGGCTTCAATCCTGTTTCTGCACTCCATTATTAGGGGATAGATGTGGGGATAGGCAGCAATGGGGAAAGGAAGGTAGTGTGCCTACCTGGAGGTATAGTTTGGAGGGAGGAAAGCTGAGCTAAGGATCACAAGGGGTGCAAAGAAGGGTGGATGCTGGATGTCATTATCCACATGGGGACAAATGACCTGGTGGGAGAAGGGGTAGACGAGGTAAAGTACAGGAAGAATTCAGGAGATGGGTAAAGTCTTGGGCAAGTAGTACACTCTGTAACCTTCTCAGAGGTTCTACCTGTCCATGACAAGGGAGAGGGCTGAGACATCTGCTCAATGGAATTCAACACATGGCTGAAGAAATGGTGTAGAGGTGGGGTATGGCTTCATAGGGATTAGAACCTCACCTGGAGGGATGAAAGACTGTATTCACCGGACGGCCTACATATATCCGGGGGTGGCAATGGTATCCTGATTGAAAAGTTTAAATGCTTTCTCAGCAGGCATTTAAACTAATCAATGTGGAGGCAATGCAGCTGGGGAGTACTGTAGCCTCCCCAATGACATATCTGAAAATCAGGAGACCCCAATTAGTAGACAGACACCAAAAAAAACAAGAAAAAATTGGTTACAATAGGAAGGAAAACCAAAATATAACTCAAACACGTCACAGGGCACAGACCGAAAATGGGAAAAGGAGTGGAGTGCACAGGATGGAAGATAATGTGCACAAATGCCCGCAGTCTGGGAAACAAAATCCAAGATCTAATGGCATTGATGGCAGACATAAACCTGGACATTGTGGTTATTACAGAAACCTGGTACACAGGGATCCATGACTAGGATACAGCCATACCAGGATACACTTTAGAAAGGATAGAAAAGGAATAGGGAGGGGAGTGACTATGTATGTGAAGGAGGGGTTTAAGCAACACAGGCTCAAGAGTTACTGGAAGGAATGGAGGCACTGTGGGTCACCCTAGATGTGGGAAATAAGACTGCCATTTGCACTGGAGTGGTTTACAGGCCTTCTAGCAGAAGGAGGAAACAGATGAAGTTCTGGTGAAGACCACAGACAAAATGGCAACCAAAGTGAAACACTGCTAATGGAAGATTTCAACCTGTCAGATGAAGATTGGGGCACTCAGACTGCAGGAACAACAAGGAGCAGGGACTTTCATGACTGCCCTGAAAGGGCAAACTTAAGGCAGCTAGTAGTAGAACCCACCCAAGAGGGAACTATACTGGGCTTGAGCTGACCAGCAGGGACAGGATTACAGATGTTGAGGTGGGCAGTCCCTTGCTTCCAGTGACCACAGGACAGTATGGTTAATGTAACCACAGTGGTAGAGGAAAGTCATACAAGGATTAGGGTTCTGAATTTCAGATGATCGAACTTTAAGGAAATGGGAGGACAGCTTAAAAGTGCCCAGCAGCAGAAGGTATAGGGGGAGATGTGGAGGAACAGTGGTCTATACTCAAAAGAGTCATAACAGAAGTAAAAAAAAACACTGTGTTAGAATGCATAGTAAGAGTAAAAGAAAGAAACTTCCACTATGGTTCTTGAAGGCAGTGGCCAAGAAAATAAGGGGAAAAAAGAAAGGCCTTTTGGAAATACAAGGAGACTCAAAAGGATGAGGACAGGGCAAAGTATCTGGAGAACCAGAAAGACTCTGGGAAAGCAATCAGAAGGGCTAAGGCATAGACAGAGGAAAGTATAGCATCAGCTATTAAGAAAGGAGACAAGACCTTCTTCAGATACATTAGCGAGAGGAAAAGACCAGAAATTATATTGTTAGGCTGAAGAAAGAAGGAAGGAGGAGGGTGGGTGGAAGATGACCTAGAAAAGGATGAGATACTGAACAAATACTTTTGCTCAGTGTTCACCAGGGAAGGGGAGGGTGAAGGACCAAAACTCAGGAGGGGTAGTCAGGGGAGGGAGGTGGGCACCAGTCCATTCACTGTGGAAAGTGTCCTAGAGGAATTTAGGAAACCAAAAACAGACAAAGCAATGGGGCCAGATGGGATTCACCCCAGAGCATTAAAGAAACTCAGGTACATACTGGAAGGTCCACTGACTGACCTATTCGGCTAATCTCTAGAGACAGGAGAGGTACCTGAAGACTGGAGGAATGCAGAGGTGGTCCCTCTCCACAGGAGTGGCAGAAGGGAGAAGACAGGCAATTACAGACCTGTAAGCCTGACCTCAGTAGTGGGGAAGCTAATGGAGTCCCTATTTAAGGAGAAAATTGTGAAGTTTCTGGAGACTAGTGGGGCACAGGATCCAAGGCAGCATGGATTCTTAGCGGGAAGGTCCTGTCAAACAAATATAATTGATTTCTTTGACTGGGTGACCAGGGTGGTAGATCAGGGAGGGGTGGTGGATGTGACCTACCTAGATTTCAGCAAGGTCTTCAACACTATCCCACATAGTAGTAGTAAGTAGTAAATTATTTTTTATTCATATACGAATAAATGGATACATTCAATTGAGCGGAGCTCATTTTCAATGAAGTTCCATATTGCAATAAAATAAGGTTCCACATCATAGGAGACTGCTAAATAAATTGAACAACCTGGGAGTGGGCCTTATGGTAGTAAAATGGGTTGAGAGCTGGCTAAAGGACAGGACTCAGAGGGTGGTAGTAAATGGCATGAAATCTGAAGGGGGGTGACCAGCGGGATGCCACAGGGATCAGTGCTGGGGCCAGTCCTCTTCAATGTCTTCATTAGTGACACTGCAGAGCGTCAGGAGGATAAGGTATGCCTGTTCACAGATGACACAAAGATCTGCAACAGAGTTGACACATCGGAAGGGGTAGAAAGAATGAGAAAGGATCTAAGTTTTTCATTGTACATAAAATCTATTTGTCGCCAGGTTAATAATAAAATTGAGTTGCTATTTAAACTCCAAAATAATTTAACTTTACCTCCCAGGACTGCACTTGGTAAAAGGGTTCTCTCATCAGTTATGAGCTATAACTCTTTTATTTACGCAAGTAACAAAGGACTAAAGAAGGTTTAGCCTTGTCCAGTCAGGGCAGAGCAAAGGGGTAAGGGTAGCCCATGACTGACCCCAAGCCAGGATGGGCAGCATAGGTTAATATTAATTTATTAAAATAGCCCAGAATTTGGGGAAGGGGAAAAGAAACACAGCAACCACTTATAGCAGCCACAGCACTACAGACTGTTATCCAGAAAGACTGCCCTAGTCAGGCAACACAGGGCACGTTTCACAGTGACCACAAGCTGGAGTTCTGGTGAAGAAAAGACAGGAGAATGTGAGTATTTAGAAACAATTTATTGTTTAAAGTGACAGTTTACAGTTCATGGAGTCCCTTTATTAAATTGCATTCTGTCATTTTCTTTTAAACTTTACTTTTCAATTTTTATCACGCATGACAATACTGGCACATGTAAACAGACCATTTGAGTAAATCACATTTTGGACAACAGTCTCTTAATCAAAGGATATTACATGCATTTACTGTATGTTGATACATCATATGAGGGGATTTCTTATTTAATAAACCAAACAATAGACCCACATATTGCTGCGACAGTGAGACCAAGAGCAACATGGCTACTTCAGCAGTATAAGGATTGTCCAGCAATTCCAGTCCAAAAAAAAACCCTGGAAGGAATAATGATGCCGTGTGTAACACCGAATGTAAGCTTTAATACAAATTAAATTTCAGCAGCAGAGACCTTCTCACGTAAACAGTATTCCCCAAAACTTCCACACTATTTAGGCAGTTTAACTTGAAAACAAAACTTGTATCTCACAAGATCGGCTCTCAGTCCCCAATAATCTAGCAGAATTTTACAACAAACATAACAATTTATAACTACAAAAATTATCAGGGCCAAACACTTAAGGTACTCAAACAAAAAAAGGAAACATTGCAATTAGTCTTGAGCCCGAAGCAATGGATCTGGCCAACCTTACAAAACATTTAACTCACAGCTCTGAAGGCATACTTTAGCCCAGTAGTCTGAATAGGACAGGAAAAACACTGTCTCAAGTGTCTTTCAGATCATTTGAGTCACTGCCCGCCTTGGATCACTTACTGGCTTCCATTGGATCCAAAAAAAGAAATGTTTTACCCTGGTAAGAGATCTGAAGCCTGGCTGGATAGATCATTGTGTAGATTATTCCGGCATCCCGCAACACTCGCCAGACTCCATCAAATCTTTTCCTTCATTGTCTAGTAGCATAACTTATGTCTGGGAAAATGTAAACCTGGCGATCATCTTGTGAAAGTGGGCTAGCTTGACAGGCATATCTAAAATCCGGTCCCAGGCTCCAGCTCCGGAGGTTATTATCATTAAAGTCCTGGGTTCTTCAGATGTCTGGGAGCGGCCTCAGGGAGTGATCTGATATACTTTTTGGATATCCCAATTGCTGTCTTCACCTTCTCTTAAGTTTCTTTGTGAGACAGTCCTGGACAAACATTAATGGGTGGTCCCCCTGACAGCCTTCGGGGAGACCAAGAATCCTGATGTTAGCTGAGTGCGTTTGATTTTCTAGCATCTCCAACCAGAAACTGCCTTTATTTAATTGTATGCACCCACTCAGAGCCTGCCTTAAAAAGGCTGGCTTTGTTTAATTGCATGCATCCACTCAGCCAGAGATTGCCTTAAAGAGACTGAGCTTTACTCAATTGCATGCACCCACCCACCCAGAGACTGCCCTAAAGAGACTGCTTTATTTTAATTGCATGCACCCACCCAGAGACTGCCTTAAAGAGGCTGGCTTTATTTAATTGCATGCACCCACCTAGAGAAGCTGGCTTTTATTTACAACACAAACCCACCCAGCGACTGCCTTAAAGAGGCTGGCTTTATTTAACTGCATGCACCACCCACCAAGAGACTGCCTTAAAGAGGCTGTCTTTATTTAATTACATGCATCCACACAAACACTGCCTTAAAGAGGCTGGCTTTATTTACTTACATGCACCTACCCACCCAGAGACTGCCTTAAAGAGGCTGGCTTTATTTAATTGCATGCACCCACCTAGAGGATGCCTTAAAGAGACTGGCTTTATTTAATTACATGCACCCACCCAGAGACTGCCTTAAAGAGGCTGGATTTATTAAATTGGAAGTACCCACCCATTGAGAGACTGCTTTAAAGAGGCTGGCTTTATTTAATTGCATGCACCCACCCAGAGGCTCAGTGGCATATGTAGGATGAAATTTTGAAGGGGTAACTTCTCCCCTCATGAATTAATTTCTCCCAATTTATTTTTAATAAGTTTCTAAAATTAGTAGGTGGTGGGGTTCAGGCAGGTGGGCACTCTGAGCCACCCCCTGCATGTACCTATTGTCTTTTTCAAATGTATACAACCACACCTAGAGCTCCTCACAGAGATTGTTTTATTTAATTACATGTGCCATCCAGAAACTACTTAAAGAAAGTGGCCAGAATAATTAAACAAATCAGCATGCACAATCAATGTTAGGGCCTCTCTACTGTGGTTTGCACTCAGGAAGCATGGGACTCACTAAAAGTGCCATACTACAAGGCATAGTTAGCAATCTGGCATAGTCAAAAGTTTATGACGGTGCTAACCAGCTGTTAGTGCCATGTTAGTTACTGCCTCCACAAGCCTAGTACTAACCATGTGGTGGTGTGTCCCCTGTTCACATCACCTCTGACATGATGTGTACAAAACATGGATGCCCACACCCATGCCCAGTACTGTTAATAATGTTGCAGTGCTATCTGTATGTTGTACAGATTGGAAAAGTTCTGTATATCACTCTACCCTGTCACGGGGAGGTAAACAGGTAAACCGGGGGCAGTCTGGCCACAGCCCACACATTGTAAAATCAGGCTAGGCCATTTTATCTTTTGCCCCTCAACCTTGTTTGACCTTTTTTTTTCAGTTGCCATTTTTTTTAGCTGGTGCCAGTTAGCCAGTACATACAGAAAGGGACAGGTTGCTGTTTCATGTGTTTCTCCTCCTGCACTGCTTTTTTCCCACTGGTGCAGCACCTCAGTTTCCTGGAATTTTGTGGGCATTTCATGCTGTTTTGTGCAAGTAGATCCACAAACTGCACAAGGATACAACTAGGAAACAGAGGTGGTAAGTCTTGGTGCTCTGTTTTAAATTACTTTCTAATGGGTTGCTAGAAATGCTCCTATTGTGTGCAAACAAATGTTTATATTCATCAAGATGAGCTCAGTGTAAAATGTTTGAGCCACTTCTGGCAAATTTTGTGGACTTTTTTCTCATCTGGTTTGAACTAAGTATTGAGGAAAGTTACCAAAATATATATTCTGACATTGAAGATTTCTTGGAAGTCATGAGGCTGTCAGTGTCAAAGATATAGGAAGCTAAAGAGCTGGTAACTGTATTTTTTCCAAGGATAAAGTGTAGGTTCATAGCTATTATCTTACTGTTATTGAGTTGTACTGACTTGTAATGACATTTTGTTCCTCGGTAAAGCTGAGTTTAAAAAAAATGCCTCCTCATTCATATGTGCATCTATAGACTCACACCATTGCCGTGTGGAGGTGGATGGACAATCACAGTGTGGTTGTCATTGTGTTGACGTGGGAGTGCAGGAATGTTCAGCTACAGTTCAGGACACAGTCAGTACAAGCTACAAGCATGTTCTTCTCCCATCTCCCATTCAGCTGCCAGCTGCATCTGCAAGAGACAAGATTGACCTCTCATGGTGGTTGTGAAGAGTGCACTGGCTTTGCTGCAACCCTTCCCTCCAGTTATCCATGGTCCAGCACCCTTGAATGTACCCTCACCATGGGAAGCAACCATATGTAGGTATGTGTACTAACCTTAGGCGACAGCACTTATTGTATACGTACAGGTGTCAGGATCTGTGTTCAACTAATGGATATTATGCTTTATTATGTTTTACTGATATATTCTAGCTATGAAAATGCTCTGACTAATGAGGAAAGGATCACAAATCTTCAGGCAGAAGGTCACCTGGGGCCAGTGACCATCACATGGTATGGTTCAATTTGGCCACTAGAACTAAATCATCCCATTCCAAGGCAAAAATATGGGACTTCAGAGGAGCTGACTTTGATATGATGGCTAACAGAGTTAAGCTAGCCCTGGCAAGAAGAAATACAGGTGAGAGGGTACAGGCAAAGTGGGTGAGCATTAAGGATGCAATACTTGATGCAACATCCCATTGTGTTATGAAGAAAAGCAAGAGCAAAAGAAGGAGGAAACCACTTTGGTTCTCAAAAACAGTAGCAGAAAAGGTCAGAACCAAAAGGCTGGCCTTCAGGAAATATAAGGGAACACAGCAGGATGACAATATGGAGGCATACCAAACTTCCCTAAGGGAAGCAGGGAAGGCAGTAAGGCAGGCAGAGTAGGCAGAGAATTACAGACCAGTTAGTCTTACCTCAGTAGTGGGCAAGATTATGGAGGCACTCCTTAAGGAAAGGATAATGGAAGATACCTGGAATCCATAAGAGCACAGGACCCAAGACAGCATGGGTTTACAACAGGAAGGTCCTGTTAAACTAATCTCATAGATTGTTTTGACTGGGTAACCAGAGTGGTGGACCAAGGGGGTGCAACTGATGTTGCCTACCTTGACTTCAGCAAAGCTTTCGATACTGTTCCACATAGAAGATTGATTAATAAGCTGGGTAGGCTCGGGGTGGGTCAGAAGTTGGTCAACTGGGTGGGAAACTGGTTGGCGGACAGAAAACAGAGAGTGCTGGTAAACAGTATACAGTCAGAAGAGATGCAAGTCACAAGTGTGGTACTTCAGAGATCAGTCCTGGGGCCAGTCCTCTTTAATATCTTCATCAGTGACATTGCAGATGGACTGGAGGATAAGGTTTGTCTGTTTGCAGATGACACCAAGATCTGCAACAGAGTAGATGATCCAGATGGGTGGACAGAATGAGTGAGATCTGGATAAACTGGCAAAATGGTTAGAAGAGTGGCAACTGGGGTTTAACTCAAAGAAATGCAAGATCATTCACATAGGGAAGAGAAAACCTGAAGCCACCTATAGGTTGGGAGGGGAGTTGCTGGCAATCACAAGGGAAGAAAGAGACTTGGGCATCATCATCACAGATGACCTGAAATCATCCAGGCAGACCACTAAAGCAATAGGTAAGGCTAGAGGGATGTTGGGGTGTATTAGTTGGGGTATCACGTCATAAGAGGGAGGCAATAATCCCTCTTTACAAGACACTGGTTAGGCCCCATCTGGAGTACTGTGTGCGGAACTGGAGGCCGCACCTGCACAAGGACATTAACAAAAATGGAGGCAGTCCAGAGAGGCAACAAAATGGTGCAGGGACTGCATCAGAAAATATATGAGGACAGATTAATGGAGCTCAATATGTATACCCTAGAGCAAAGGAGGAGAGAGGTAATATAATCGAAACATTCAAACATCTTAAGGGCATTAACAAGGTAAAAGAGTCTAACATGTTTTAATATAAGAAAAATAGCAGGACAAGAGGACACAGCATGAGATTAGAGGGAGGCAGATTAAGGGGTAATGTGAGGAAGTTCTTTTTTACAGAAAGGGTGGTGGATGCATGGAACAGCCCACCTCAGTAAGTGGTGGATATGAATACAGTGCAGGCTTCAAACAGGCATGGGATAGGCATAAGGGAGCAATACAGATGAGTATGAATAGATAGGCCATTGACAAAGTAAGGACCTATGGCACATTCATAAGGTAGAAAAATGGGCAGACTGGATGAGCCTGCGGTCCTTATCTGCCGTCAACTTCTATGTTTCTGTTTCTATGCTTTTTACTGTATTTTACTATATTTGTATAAGTAAGGCTACAGTGCTATCTTTAGTAATTACAGACTATTACAAGTGCAACTGACCTTGGAGTTATAGAGGTCCTATTGTATTGTGTTATCTTCTGCAAGCTATGCAAGTTTCATACCAGTAGGATAGTTATTCAGGCCACCTGTTTTTGGCCAATTATATACATTTTATGTATCTTCTTTTGCTGTTACCATAGCAATTATCGGGGTATAAGACCCTCTGTAGACTATAACTTCTCTGAGAAGAGAGACTGTGTTACCTAGGCAAGGAAAACTGGTGGTTCTCCAAGTGATTACACTGTTGATAGTAAGCCTGTATTATTGATCTGTAATAAATTCCATTTATTACATGAGTACCACTTGTCTGTTGTCTCCTCCTATTGTGTCTTTCCACCAAGAATCTGAGTAGGTAATTTATTACCAAGTTACATTTGACAACTGTGTGCAGGTTGGAAGGTACAAAGGAAGATTTACATTCAGTTTATTTTGAACATCGAATAGTGTAGTGTAGTGTGATTTTTGCCTTCTTGGACCTACTCATGCTTACAGTGGTAAAGGTTGTGGTGGACACACACCGTTTTGGTCTAGACCATGGCAGACCCACACCGGACCCCTTGTACTCCCTCTGTGAGTGACAGCATACCACCTTGGCATCACTGTTCATCCACCGGTGACCAGAAAGTGGTTGGTGACAGCGCCAAGGCATTTTGACCAGTTTTCCAACTGCTTATTTGTTTGTTTGTATACCCCTTCTTTGTTATGTCTGACTTGTGCACAGAACTGAGACCCGTTGTCTCAAACTACCTCACATCCCATGATGGATGGACAGATTTTGTGCTGGATGCAAAATCTGCTGACAAACCATTGCTGCTAATATTTGACCAATACTTGGGTCCAAACAACAGCCACAAAGTACAGCCTCAAAGGTCTTTGGTTGCAGCTCTACATACCGCTGTTTAGAGTCTCACAGCAAGGTGTGTCTACCTTGACCTTCAAAATGTGTGTGTCTAAAAAGAGATGGACTTGCAGGCATCGGGTTACAGAAAAGGAACAGAAACTAGCAGAGGAGACCCAATCACTCCGTGATGCTAATTCCAGACTGCTGCACTGTACTGCTCAAGACATTGAGTGAGAGATATGTTTATAGAGAGACTATTGTGAAAGGTTGAAATGTGATAAGAAACAGCATATTTGAATGATATTCTGAGTGATACAAATGAAGGTTTGAGAGAGGAGAATGCTGAGTTGAAAAAGGATTACAAGCGTGTGAGCTGGATAAAGAACTTAGGGAAAACGTCGAATTGGGTGCTGCAGAGAGTGGTTGAGAGAGGTAGTGAGTAGCCGGCCCGGTGGCACTGAGGGTTGAGGTGCTGGACACCACACCTCGTGCTGCGCTGGTGACCTGGGTTTGGGGACGGACTCGGGTGGCTGGGCGTCGGCGGGGAGAGGGAGGATCGAGCGTCCCAACAGATGCTCTCCTCCCTGAGGGGTGGGTTACCATGAGCGCATTACGCTCTGCATTCCTTCCGTAGCTGGTGGAAGCACCAGCAGTGAAGGATGGGCGTCTTCACCTGTCGGAGTCGGGAGGGGGCGTCGCGGTGCATGAGGGTTCGCGAAGCACGCCACCACTCGGACGTACATCCCAAGCGCAAGGCGTCCTAGGGGAGTGGGGACGTAAGGGAGAAAACCGGAAAATCCCCTCCGGCAGCCCTAGATGAAGTCCGCCCTAAGTCCACCCAGACCACCTACAGGACAGACCCCACTGTGCGAGGAGAGGAGGATGGGCACTCTAGGGGCAGATCCCTAAGGTAGGTACCGGGGGACATGAGCGGATGGAAGGAGGGGGCACCGGAGGTCAGAAGGAGGAGGATAAAAGATGAAAATAAAAAAAAAAAAGAGAGAGGTACTGAGTGGGGCACTGAAAACGTCTGTCATAAGAAGTGTAGACAAAAGATGGAGAAGTTGCACCATCAATGGGAAAGTTCTTGCCGCATGTTAAGGTCATGAATGGGTTTCAATATACACCATTGAGACTGCGTCATCCAGCGATAACAACTCTGACTTTGATGACGAGGCATGCCACGTCACATACAAGTCCAACTGCCGTGGTATAGCAACTTCCGCTAGCCATCGACAAGATGGCACCAATGTCAGCATGCATACTGCATCACCATGTCTACACAAACATGACAGATGCCATGTACAATGCCAAGATGGTGGCCCCCATGATGCAGACAGAGGATCTGTATTCCGTGGTGTGTCCCCACTTGCTCTTCTCACCAGGGCAGATGAGTCGGAGATCCACGACATGATTAAGGATGCGATTAGTCAGATTACTGTCCCATAAGACCAGAAAAGGGCCATCCAGGACCAAACTGACAAAATGTTAAGAGATTCTGTTAATCAGGATCACACATACAAAGCAATCGCTGATGCCAGAGCTTGGGAACATGAAGAACTCTATGCGACTATGCATGCCTCCAACCCCCCACAAGTCGCTCACTCTGTCCAGCAAATTGCACAGAGCATCGGACAGATAAGCCCAACTGACCATCTCAGTTGTCACTTGGAGAAAGTGCTCTCCTTTTGCGAGATGCACTCCCTCCAACCTGAGTACCAAGTTCAAGTCTTGCAACAGACATTCAACCTACCCTCTGGGCCAAGCTCTTACAGACAGTATGTAACTCTGACACCCTTGCTTTTGACAACATCTCAGAGGCACTTATATCCGCCAACTCCTCAGGTGTCGTAGCAGCTCACTTGGCCTACAAGGTTAAGCAGAGCGTAAAAGAAAGTCCCGCGGCCTACCATCAATGGTTATGGCTAACATACAGCACTGGCAAAGGACTCACAAATGAAGATGCAGATAGAGACCAAATTGAGTACAAGGATTTGAACATCTGGAACATGACTCCAGTCTTGCAGGAAAAGATTGAGCTTAATGTCTACCCAAGTACTGATACATTTGCAGCTATCCTCACTAAGATGGAGCGTGTCTATCAGGTCTACATCTGTACCCTTATTTCCAGAAAATCCAAGAAGGCTCATGCAGTACAGGTCACAGCAGCACAGGTCGCTGCAGTGCAGCACACCCCTGACACCCCTACCCATTATATGGTAGAGGGAAACAACCAAACGAATGATGCCCCTTCTGACGACAAGCAGTCACACGGGGGGGGACTGGGACTATAGACACAACAGAGACAGAGGTAGGGGCAATTGCAAAAATCCAAATGCCCAGCAGAATAGCCAGAACCATAATGGTTCTAGCTATCGACAGATCAAAGATGAAAAGGAACTCTCCGCAAGCTATTGGAGGAGATCCATGCTGAGAGGGAAGCTAAAGCTCCACGAACTATAGCAGCCCTAGGCCCGACCGCTGAACAGACAAGTGGCCGAGGGAATCCTTTCCTGACCCCAGCTGTCGAATGCTTGAAAAGCTGAGGGAATCCTTTTGTTGCACCGGTTACTGGCCATGCCATTGCGATATCCAAGGAGGAGCCAACCGTACAGGCCATCGCAGTGCCTGTGACATCACAGGTACATTTGTACCCATTGGAAGACTTGCAGAAGGACTTGAAAGACCCCGCAGCCCTTCGGTTTCAGGAACAGGATGATGATGCTGATTCTGAAAATACTGATTGACAGTTACAGGCCTCAGTCCAGATTGTGAATGATTTGATCATTGACACAAACAGACAGCCTTGTGTAAAGGCATGTGAGGGGCACGCCAACTTACCATGTTCCTGGATACCGAGCAGCCATGTCAGTCCTCCATTATGAGGACCCAGTCTCATCTGACTGGTCTACCAGCTGGAAGACCAGTGCACAGAGTGTAGATGGTACCCAGCTACACACCTACCAATCTATTCCTCTACCTGTGGTGGTAGGCTACCTCAGGACTGATTTTGACCTCATGATTTATGTCATCACCCCAGCATCTTGGGAACTGAGTTTCAGCACTACACGGGTGTGTGGTAGATTTAGCCAACAGGCTACTCATTCAGATCAAAGGACAATGTCATACTGTCACCAACCCAGACTCACACATGTTGGCAGCCATCTCCCATAACAACAAGGGTATGACGTCATGGATTTGTTCAAAGTCATGATCTATTTTCCGAGCTTGCACCTCTGCTGCAAAATCACATTGACGAGTTTGCCACTAACAAGCACGACTGTGGTAGGATGCACACTGCCACTGAGATCACATGGCCCAACCCAGTGAGGCAGAAGCATTACCTATTCCCTGCTGAAGCCTTGCCATCATTGAGGGAGACCAACCAATCACTGCTTCAACAAGGAGTGATTAGGACCTGTGTCTCCACTGTTAATTGGCCAGTGAAAAAGCCAAATGGAGCTTGGAGACTCACAACTGATTACAGGAA
The DNA here is from genome assembly GCA_016271365.2 of Neoceratodus forsteri. NCBI lineage: Eukaryota > Metazoa > Chordata > Ceratodontiformes > Ceratodontidae > Neoceratodus > Neoceratodus forsteri. Next base: position 361,798,809 of record CM028130.1, read on the forward strand.
ACTTAATCAAGTTACCCCAGTTGCGCTCCAACTGTAGCATCAGCACTGATGTTCTCAAGCTGTTGACACCTGACAAAAGTGGTTCACAGCTCTTGATATCTCTAATAGGTTCTGGTCACTTCCATTAGCACAGGAAAGCCAATACAAATTTGCTTCACCTTAGATGGACATCGGTACACCTGACCTGCCTTCCCAGGGCCTTCACAACAGCCCTTCCTCTTCCATCTTCACATGATGGATTCTCTGTGGGGTCTCCACACCCCAGTGTCTCCTGCAGTATGTGGATGACTTGCTCTAGCAACCACCATGAAAGAAGATCATTTGGCCCTTCTAGATGAAGTTCTGGCTCTCCTCAAGAGAGCAGGCCTCAAGTGCAACCCTTCTAAGGCCCAACTGTGTGAAAAGAGGTAATCTTCTTTGGCCTACATATCACAGACCAAAGCAGAAGCCCAGCCATCAAGAAGGTCCAGGGCTTGCAAGATCTGCCACTTCCTACCAACGTGGCAACACTCAGACTCTTTTAGAATGGTAAACTACTCCAGGGATTTTATCTCTGACTTTGCCCTGAAGGTCGCCTCCTTGTATGAACTTCAGAAATGGAGCCTCACTCATACTGATGCTGTGACACAGCTCAAGCAGGCCCTAGCCTCAGCCCCAGCACTGGTCAATCCTAATCCACACCTTCTATTCCATTTGGAAACTGCCACTTCTGACGTGGCCATGTCTGCAGTGCTGGCACAAAAGTACAATGGGTACTTCAAGCTCATTGCCTATGCTTCCCAGATGCTGCCCCGAGTAGAGAGGAAGTATAGTCTCTGTGAAAGAACACTCTTTACAACCTATGGGGCTGTCGAACATTTCATGTATATCATTGGGTATGCACCCATTGTCTTGCATACTTGTCACACCCCAGCTGACTTCTTACTTTCAAACAAAGTAAAAAATTGTTCAGTTTCCAATACCAGACTCACCCACTGGTCTTTACTTTTGCAAGACAGGGATATCAAAGTACTGCCTTCAAAACTGCCATCCATTCTGGCCCATGGCCTACTCTACACAGGTAAGTCCCATGACTGTGCACTCCACCCTCCTGACTTACCTGAGTCAGGAACATTCTTACTGGCTATACCAGATGTTCTAGAAGATACCAGCATGTATCGCATCTTTACAGACAGCTCTGCCTCTTATGTAGACAGAGAGCAGGCAGCAGGATTTGGTGTGCTCTATATTAGATCAAGATGGTGATTTTAGATGCATTTCTAGGAAATGTACTATCATCTCTCACAGCATGCTAAATTGACAGCTGTGGCCTGTGCTCTAGAAGTACGCCATGGTACCAAAGATGCCACCATCTTTGCAGACTCCAATTAGGTCTGTTCCTCCTTACTGAATTTCTACCATTCTGGGAGAAAATAACTTTACATCCTCTGATGGCACACCTGTCAAGTACAGGGATCTGTTTGTGTATATACACACCCTGACACAACAGTTTACTCACGAACTCTACATTCACAAAGTGAAGGCTCACTGTAAGTCTGACCCTTACCATGAATTCAATGACTGAGCAGATTCCTTGCCAAAGCCTGACCTCGGATGGGGGGACATGGTCAATGACTCACCCAGTTGCTGTGGCAGCTATCTTTTAGCCACAACGCATGGGCAGAAACTGCAACCAGAACCTCCACTGGACCTTTCTGCTGCACATAAATCTGACCCAGACTAAAAGATGTGTTAAATTCTTGGACAAAGGAATTGAACAGGAACTACCTTCTGGTAGTCCATACATGAGACACTCTGACAATATACAGCTGTCTAGTGATCAGAAACTCATCTGGTATCAAAAGGAAGATACAACTGTGGGTTGCACCACAATTTTTGCGAACTGAATTCATTCATATGGTTCAGGACACTCCCACTGGTGGACACCAGGAGTGTAGAGGGGTGTAGATAATACCATCCAGAGACTTAAAACCATCATCTGGTGGCCTGGTATGACCAAAGACATGGAGCACTATGTGGTCAACTGCATAGTGTGTGCCCAGAACAATCCAATTTCAGTGAAAAGAAACACCAAACTATTGCCACAAAGGCAATCCAGACCATGGAATGCGATACAAATCGATTTCATTGGCCCCTTGACTAACTCAAGCAAGAACAACAAGTATGCACTTATTGTCACAGATTTGTTTTCTAAGTGGGTTGAGGCATTCCCCACTAAGAATAACACGGCAAAGACAACTGCCAAGATCCTGGTGAATCAGTTGTTCTCCAGGTGGAGCCTACCCTTTAAGGTAGACTCAGACTAGGGAACCAGTTTTACAGCTGAGCTGATAAAGCAGACATTCCAAATGCTTGGAGTAGATCAAAAATGTCATATCCCATACCATCCTCAATGCTCAGGTCAGGTAGAAAGAGCAAACAGAAGAATCAAACAGATGTTATGCAAATTCATCAATGACCATCCCAAGGATTGGGATTCCCTCTTGCTACTGCTACTGATGGCAATCAGAGGCACTCCTGCAGCAACTATCCACTGCACACCATATGAGGTTATGACTAGTAGAGCCATGAGATTACCTGAGCACCTGTTGATTTATCTGCACACCCCTACTGCAGATAGAGTATCTGTGGACAAATATGTTGAAAAACTTCATGATGATACCATGAAGACACACATGTTCACTGCCAATCACATGGGTAAAGTTCAACAACAAGATAAAGCTCATTTTGATAAGCATGTCAAAGAAGTTGACTGGCAAGTTGGCGACCAAGTTATGCTCCTCCAATACAGACAACCAACACATTCATTTGCCAGCAAATAGGAAGGCCCATATCCAATTGTTAACAAACTCTGTCCTGCTGTTTACCAGGTCAGAGTTCAACAGCAAAAACAGACCACCGACAAGTGGTTCCATGCTAATCAGCTTAAGTTGTATAAAGGTGACTAATTACTTTTCCCAACCCTCTTAGGACGGAATAGTACCCCTCACTTAACAGTCCTTTTCTGTTTCTTTCAGATACTCTGGCAAGATGGCTATCTTGCATAGAGGGGGAGAGATGTGTGCATGCCCAGGCTAAGCAGTTACTCGCTTCACCTCTGACTCGGTGTCCACTCCTAATGGTGGTTTGGAAGCAGTGTTCTTAGTCCTACACTAAGAAGAATTAAGTGTAACAAAAAATCGCCATATGTTAAATTCTATATGCTGAGTTGATCGGTTGGTAGAGCGGATGTTTTACGAAAATGAGCAGGAGCCATTGCAGACGGTTGAGAAATGCTGATCGTTCTGTGTCTCTAAGTCGCTGATATTTTTTCCTTGCGGTTTGGTGAAGAAGGCAACTGAGAAGACAAATCCAGGAATGGAGGGCTGACCCAGTTTTAATAAGCAGAATCAATGGCAGATTTAACATCTTTTTGTAGTGCATTGCTTGTCTGCATATTTTTTGAACTATTAGTCTAGGGTTTGGACTAAAAGACATAAAGGTCTACAGACACGCCAACTTAATTACAAGTTAATGTCTGCACTGCTTGTTACATCACACGGGGAGAGAAGAAAAAGTTTTGCAAGCAAAATGGAGCGGGGGGCTATGAGCCGCAGTAATAAGAACTACAGTTTTAAATGAAACAGTCTGTGAGTATTGCTATTTCCATTTAAAAAGAGATACTGCTGGACTTTCACGGCAATCATTTCACAGTCAGGATGCAGATATGATGTGAGAACAGTGACCTTAATACACAATGTTTTCTGACATTGTTGGTTTATGATGGCAACGCTGCAAATTGCTCTACTGGCTCCTAATCCAGAACTGTAAAGAAGCGGCGCAAGAAAGTGTTAATCGGAGTAAAAGCCTCACTTTATAGCTTGTGGTTTAAATTGTTTGTACCGGTTTTTAAATTTTTTTTTTGTAAAGAACTGCCTACAAAAGTGTGTTAAAAAGAGCAGTGGGCCTGCGAGGCAATCATGGAACTGTAGGCAACACCACTGCTATTCACAAAATGCTTACAAAGCTTTGTGGACAGTTTGAATTCCTGCTTCTTTAAGCATGCAAGCTGGGACCTACCCTCAACAATTTGATTATTGTTTTTCTTTTTCTTGAGCTTTATCAGATTGAGACCCAGGTTCCAATGTATCTCTGCACAAACTGTATTTAGGTTAATAAGTTATTATTGTGAGACTGGTTATTTAATAAATTAACAATAACAAGCAAGGGAATAATCAGCAACAAATTCTTGAGAGTAATATCAAATAGAAAAGGTTTAGCAAAATGTTTAAGTTGGAGGAACAAAAAACAAGGAGTACCCTTTGGAAAACAACTGCCAGAATTAGAACAGAAAGCATCACAAAGCAAAAAGAAAACATACAGACAGCTTCAACTTCAGCTGCCTTTAAAAATTGCTGCAGTGCATCAGGTCTTTAATTTATTAAAATGTCACCTAAAAAGATCAAGAAAAGAAAACAGCTAATCTGGGAAGCAGGCTGGGCCTGCTCCTCAACTAGCAAACAACAAGCTATCTCACCATCCATGTCCACTGATACAGCGGAGGAATCTGGCAATTTAATAGAAGAAGAAACAGGCATTACAAATATGATGACCAATACTCATAATGCTGAAAATCAGGAGGAAAAGAAAATCGATACTGAACAAGTTAGTGAAGAACCCCCGAGTAGGCAAGACAACTTATAAGTGACATACAGAGTATTCAACATTCTGTGGACAAGTTGCAACCAGTTGTGGAAGCAACAGATCTATTAAAAGAATCCCTTACTAAAATTGAACAAAAAAATTGAACAAGGAACTAAGAGGATGAACAAACTCGAACAACGACAATCAAAAGCAGAAGACTTGGTTCAAGATTTAATTCAAGACCTTAAAGGATGCCAAAAGAAACTACAAGAAGTGCAGCATAAGCATGATGATTTTGAAAATAGGGCCAGGTGGTAAACATAAGAATATATGGAATTAAGCATCAATGGGAAAAAGAAATATCTTTGAGAGATATTGTTATCGATGTACTAACTGGATTATTTGGAAATTCCACTGATGTACCTACATTTGACAGGATTCACTGGCTGGGCCCAACTCAGGGAAATTCTGGATCGAGACCTGTAATAATAAAGCTTTTGACCTCGGAAGGCAAGGACTCAATTATGCAATCTTATTCTAAGAAAGGGAAACATTTCTTTAAGGATCAGCAAATATTTCTAAAAAATGATTTTTCAAGGGATTTATGATACAGAAGGAGAACTTTCAATAAATGACAGCAACATCTCTGGAAAAAAGGATTAAAAGTATACATAATTTAACCAGCTAAATTAAAAGTTCTTCTGAACCATCAAGTTCTGATCTATGAAAATCTCATGAAGCAACCAGTGATCTTAAATGAGACTTCCAGAATATTTTACAGACTATGATGCTGCAAATAATTAAGCTTTCTTCTTCTTCCTCCGTTAGGAAGGATACAGGGATTGTGTGGACACCAGGGGAGGGTGGCTTGGGCAGAGCACACAACTTAAGTGGTGGGGTTAGCCACCAGACATATGTCTTTGGTGGATTTCATTTATTTATTTTATTTATTGAAATTTTCGGATTTACAACCTTTGATCCAGAGGCTCGTTTACAAAGGTACTTCATCACAGAGATGACATAGAGTGCACATAAGTTACAGAGAACCAGACAACAGTGCAGCATAGCATAACAAAGACGTATCCATATGTAACATAACTTATGGTAACCAAGGAACAGTGTGACTTAGAATAACACAGTAGTGTCCATACAATTAGCTTGAGAGAACATTTCTGGGTTGCAAATTGAGCACAAGTTGTTACAGAAACAGAGGGGAGGCCAAGGGAGAGTGAGGGGGAAGTGAGGTGTGAGTTCAGCCCAGTGGGCTATGTCAGAAGTGATAGTAGCTGAGGCCTGTTAAGTACAGGTGCAGCTCTGGGAGCTGAAAAGTTGATTCCTAAGGGCGGATTTAAAAGCAGCAATTTTGGGGGTAGTGGAAATTGATGCAGGGAGAGAGTTAAACCAGGAAGTGGCTCTGTAATAGAAGGACTTTTGGGCCCAAGCAGTCCTGGTTCTGGGGACCAGTAGGGTGGTCTTGTCAGCAGTTCGGGTTGAGACAGTGGACAGGGTGGGTTGGATGGAAGTAGTTACCCCAGGTGGGGCAAGCCCAAGCAGAATCTTCTTAGTTAGGAGGCAGGTTTGACAGTGGAGTCATTCATCTAGGGTAAGGAGATTGGCCATGTCATAGAGTTGACATGTGTGGGTGAGTCTGGGGCACCAATCATTAGCCTGCATGCCTTGTTTAGGGTGAGGTGAATCTTGTTGGGGGCAGTGGTGTCAGCAGCGGCATAAACTGGAAGGCCATAATCTACAAGGGACAGTACTGAGGATGTAACAGCAAGCTGGAGGGCATCAGTAGGGAGGCAGTCCTTGTGGCAGTAGAGGATGCCAAGGTGGGTGTTGGTGGCAGATGCAAGGGCATTAATGTTGGTGTGAAATGTGAGAGCTGAGTTAAAAGTGACTCCAAGGTATTTGTAGGAGTAGACTTGTTCGAGTGGATGTAGGGTGCTAGGGAGGATGGTGAGTGGGTTGTTACAAGCTTTGTTCTGGGTATGAGCGAAGAGCATTGACTTGTTTTTTGTGTGATGGATGATGAGTCTGTGCTCCTTAAACCAGGTTTCAGCATTCTGGAAGGAGTGTTGGAGAGTGTCCTGGAGAGAGGTAAGGTTTCGATGAGGCAAAGATGACAGCATCATCGGTGTACATGAGGATGCTGCCAGAGCAGGCACTGGGCAGAGTATTTAGATATAGACTGAACAGCAGAGGCCCAAGGATGGAGTCCTGGGGTACCCCAGAGTGGATTGGGCAGGTTACCAAGAGTGTCCCATTGATTTTGACACATTGGGACTGTGCTGTCAGGTAGCTTGAACTCCAGACAAGGGGGCCAGCTGAGAAACCAATGCGGTGGGGGTTATCACATGGGTGTAGAGGCACACTTTATTGTTTTTACCATTAAGGTTATGGATTTATTGGGAAGAAATTATGAAGTGAGAGGCTGGTTTAAAGTTTGGGAAATAAGTGGGAAGGGGGAGAAAGGCAAGAGAAAAACTCTATCAATATGTCTTCATTTCTTAAGATAGCAGCCTGGAATATAAATGGTTTTAATTCTTCCATCAAAAGATACTGAATATTGACTAGGATTAAAAAATTTAAATTAGATATAAATTTTTTACAGGAAGTTTTCCTTAGTCAAAAGGAATTAGAAAGGTTGGAAAGAAAATGGCCAGGGAAAATAAACTCTTCCTTAGGCTCTAAGAAAAATAGTACTGGTATTCTGATATTGATAGCTAAGTATTTTAAAGGAACAGTGGAGGATTCAATATCAGATTCCCATTGATGAACAGTAGCGGTCAAAGTCAAATTTGGAGGTTAAATTCTGATTTTATGTTCAGTTTATGCTCCATTTTCTGGTTATGATAATTTTTTGGCAGAGGTCAATAAAATAATATATGATTTAGATAGCCCAAATATAATAGTGGGAGGTGATCTGAACTGTTTGGTTAATGATCCATTAGACAAATCATCCCCTTTCTCTTCCTTGGACAAATATAAAGCTAAGTGGTTGGGCATTTTCCTGAACTCTGCCAATTTAGTCAACCTATGGAAAGAACTAAATCCGGAGCTTAGAGATTATACTTTCTTTTCAGCACACCACAAGATGTATTCCTGTCTTTATTATTCTCTTGTTTCCACAGATCTTTTGGTATCTTGTATAGCACCAGAAGTAAATATACATCCCATGCTCATATCAGACCATAATATGGTCTCTATGGCCATGTGTTTTGGAGGAAATATGATGAAAACAAATATCTGGAAAATAAACAACTATTTACTGTCTGATACTATTATTCAAAAACAGATAGAGAAGGCAATTATGGATTTCTTTTCAGATAACAACATAAATGATCAAACCATCATACAAGGCTGGGATGCATGGAAGGCTACAATATGAGGGAATCTAATATCTGTGGCATCCTGGAAAAATAAAATAAGAATACAAAAATAAAAAGAGGTACAAGAGAAATTTAAAACTCTTGAGAAGGAGGTTAAAATGGGAGTACAGATAAGAGAGAAAAATTGGCCGAGTTGAGAAAATGTATTGATTCAATTGAAATATACCAAATTAAATTTTTATGGGCAAAAAAAGAATAAAAATTGGAACCAATATAGTGAACAAATGGGTAGAACATTAGCTAAAACAATTAAAGGAAAAAAAATCAGACATAATTCTAGTGATAAAATCTGATGGTAATAAATGTCAGACCAGGAGGAGATACAGTCCTTGGATTATTATATAGATCTATACAGCTCAGTATGCAACCCCACAAAGGAGGAAATGTCCCATTATGCCCAGTTTTGTGAAACAAAAATTAATGTTGATTAATGGGATTCTCTGAGGGTGCCAATTTCGGACAAAGAAATAATGGAGACTTTGAATAACATGAAAAAAAGCAAATGCCCAGGCCCAGATGGCTTCTCGTTAGAGTTTTATGTCATCTACACACCGATAATAATCCCCTGGATAAAGCTTCTCCTTGTTCAAATACAAATACAAAACAGTCTTCTGGATTCATTTAGCCAGGCACTTATTTCACTAATACCAAAACAGGGAAAATAACTAAGAAGGAAAATTATAAGCCAATAGCAATACTAAATACAGATTACAAGATCTATACAAAGATCTTGAAGAGTAGACATTTAACTATTTTGAATTCAATAATAGATACAAATCAGTCTGGTTTTGTACCAGACAGATGCATACAAACCGGTCTCATTAAATTACAATTTACAATAGAATACCTTCAGGATTCAGGTACTCAGGCTTTGCATTTGGCTTTGGATGCTACCAAAGCTTTTGACATGATGGAGTGGGCTTTTTTGTTTGAAGCAATGGAAATTTACAAACTTCCCCTGACGTTTATAAGGTATATACAGACAATATACAAAAAACCTTGAGTTGAAAATGAATGATCATCTATCTGAGTCTTTTAATCTGTACCAAGGCATAAGGCAAGGATGTCCATTATCCCCATCATTATTTATAATAGGTATGGAATTGTTAAAGGAAATAAAGGTTAATCAACAGATCACTGGTATTAAAATTACAGTGTTAGAATTAAAATATAATGCTTATGCAGATGACCTGTTGATTATGGTCCAGAACCCAAAGCAAAGTCTGATAGAACTTATGAAATTAATAAATAGATTCTCCAAGATATCTGGTTATAAAATAAATTAATCTATATGAAATTAATAAATAGATTCTCCAAGATATCTGGTTATAAAATAAATTAATCTAAGTCAGAAATGCTAACCTTTAATATTCCATAATCAGAAGATTTTCACAATATAAGAAAAGCTAAATATAACCTAGGGTTTCTATTTAGGAATGCTGTTACAAAAAATACAACTGGTACAATAAGAATTTTGAACCTATGTATAATGTGATTAAAACTCAGTTAAATAACAGGAGCAAAGTTTATTTATCAATCTGGGAGATACAAATAATAAAAATGGCAGTTAGACCTACACTTTCATATAAATTACAATGTATAATTTATCCATTAGCAGCTCATTGGTTTAAAAAGAATTAATAAGCTGTTTAGGATTTTATATGGAATAATAAACCAGCTCAGATCTTATGGGCTAAACTTTGTTTGCCAAAAGAAAAACATGGCTGGATGTCCAGATATTCAAATAATTTATTATTCCTTTATCACTTAATTAATTATAAATTGGGCATTGAGAGAACAGGCCTGCTCTGGGAAAATCAGATTTTTCAAAACATTTTAAAGAGAAGGTGGATATCAAAATTTATTATTCACTTCGCAGTAGGGATGAAGTCAAAAGTAATATAGTAAAAATTTAAATTCAATCTTACAGAAGTTCCTGTATAAAGCCAATTGGTCTGCTACTAATTCACCATTAAATGAAATCTGGAATAACCCCAAATATCTCCTACAAGGTAAAATATTGTATAATTCAAATTGGATTAAAAAAGGCATTAAAAAATGGAAAGATATGTACTCACAAGGTTTGAAATTACTTTGGGTTTCCTTTAAAACTACATTTCATTTGCAGGATTCAGATTTTTGTTTTTTAATCAAATTAGTTCTATTTATAAAAAAGATTATCAGAGATGGGAACATGCACCTAACAATTACTGTGTCAAAAAAAAAGCTTGAACAGATCTTAAACTCCAAAGGAAAGATGTTAAACTGTGTTCTTGGATAAGTTCCAAATTTCATCCTAACCCAAGTAAGATTTATAAGAATACAAAATTACAATGGGAAAGAGAGTTAAATCAGTCGATATCAGAGCAACAATGACTAAAAGCACTTGTTCAGATCCATAGATATAAATTGACAAGAGATAAGTTGATCCAATACAAGATTATGTTCAGAGCTCATTATACTCCCGTTAGGCTGTATAAAATGAAAACAAAAGTCTCTAGTCAATGCTGGTCACGTAATCATCCAGATGCAGACTGTACACTTGTTTATACAATGTAAACGCAGTAAAGCCTTGTGGGACCACTCTTTCTCAATTCTGAGAGGGGTAGGTTTCCAAGTTGAAAATTGGGATCTTTGTCAAGACTTGCTTTTGGAAATAAACCTTCCAAATGGAATAGAATGGAACTACACTAGGTCCATTTTGAGAACTAATATAATATCTATCAAAAGGCTAATTTTGAAATATTGGAATTCGACAGAGTGCAATTCCAGTTTTCTACTGTTGGAATGGAAGCAACTGTTTCTAAGCTCTTTGTACGATAATGAGTGTACAACTGATTACGATGCAATGTGGGAATTATATAAAAAAATGTCAAGACTGGTCAAAAGAAGATTTTGATAAGTTAAATTTAAAATAATAGATCTACGATGGGTCTGTAAATGAATTTTAAAGGAAGCAGATTTAAAAATATCCAAACATTTATTCTCATGTCCATGCCTTTTACCTAGCTCTATATTTATAACTTCTAATGAATTGAATAAAGACAAGTTTGTGTAAAATAATGTTTTGATATGGAATTTAAAGTGTGTCTCAATAAAATTATTTTTGCAAAAAAAAAAGATGGCCATCTTGCACATCCTCATCCTGGTGGGACTACTTTCTTTAACTAACTCTCAAGACAAACCCCTATTGACTCAACACAGACAACGTATAGCACATTTGCTTGATAAACTTGAATATTCAGCTAGAGATATCCTGGGCCCACAGGGAGTTCACATTGATGTCCCCAACAAAATGATTACTGTTAAGGAAGGCTCAGATGCCTATCTTAATGCCATGGTTATAGCTCCAGATAAATCCACATTGCAAATACAATGGGAAACTGATTTAATGGTTACACACTATCTGTAGCTTGTTTATCCAAAGGTACTTTCCACTGGATGGCCCAACACCAAACGGTACACTCTATTCAGAAAACTTCTAGACATACTGGTCTCTACAACTTGACTGCCTTAAAAGATCCAACCTTGTCCAACTCAACTCTGAGGAATCATGCTTTCTGTCTTCATAACTATATGGCAGAAAAGGTCAGAGCCAAAAGGCTGGCCTTCAGGAAATATAAGGGAACACAGCGGGATGAAGATAGGGAGGCATACCAAACTGCCCTAAGGGAAGCAGGGAAGGCAGTAAGGCAGGCAAAGTCCCAAACTGAGTAAACACTAGCACGAACAGCAAAAAAAGGTGACAAGACTTTCTATAAGGGGTAACCCTTGCCTCAGTGTTTGCGCACAGAGGTTCTTTGTCTTTTAAATGTTTTTTTATTTTAATGGGTTCACCACAATATATCCAAGGCACACTGCCTCTAGGGTAGCTGGTCCATTCCACTGGGGTGTCAAACAGACGAGGCATACTGATGAGTCCTGGTAGGACGAAACACGTGTCTATGTCTTCTGTTAGCACCCTTTGCAAACTGTGTGTGAGAGGCCTTTCGGCACCATGCAATTCTGCTTAAAGTTGGACCAGCATAACATTCTGTGGTGATTTGCATATGTAGCCCATGATGCTTTGCATTGTGGGGGCTGTGTGATTTGTATTTTCTTGAAACTTGGCTTCCCAGCCAAATGCCTTTGGGTAACCCTTGCCTCAGTGTTTTGCACAGAGGTTCTTTTGTCTTAAATGGTTTTTATTTTAATGGGTTCACCACAATATATCCAAGGCACACTGCCTCTAGGGTAGCTGGTCCATTCCACTGGGGTGTCAAACAGACGAGGCATACTGATGAGTCCTGTAGGACGAAACACGTGTCTATGTCTCTGTTAGCACCCTTTGCAAACTGTGTGAGAGGCCTTTCGGCACCATGCAATTCTGCTTAAAGTTGGACCAGCATAACATTCTGTGGTGATTTGCATATGTAGCCCATGATGCTTTGCATTGTGGGGCATGTGTGATTTTGTATTTTCTTGAAACTTGGCTTCCCAGCCAAATGCCCTTTAGGTAACCCTTGCCTCAGTGTTTGCACAGAGGTTCTTTGTCTTTAAATGGTTTTTATTTTAATGGGTTCACCACAATATATCAAGGCACACTGCCTCTAGGGTAGCTGGTCCATTCCACTGGGGTGTCAAACAGACGAGGCATACTGATGAGTCCTGGTAGGACGAAACACGGTCTATGTCTTCTGTTAGCACCCTTTGCAAACTGTGTGAGAGGCCTTCGGCACCATGCAATTCTGCTTAAAGTTGGACCAGCATAACATTCTGTGGTGATTTGCATATGTAGCCCATGATGCTTTGCATTGTGGGGCATGTGATTTTGTATTTTCTTGAAACTTGGCTTCCCAGCCAAATGCCCTTTGGGTAACCTTGCCTCAGTGTTTGCGCACAGAGGTTCTTTGTCTTTAAATGGTTTTTATTTTAATGGGTTCACCACATATATCCAAGGCACACTGCCTCTAGGGTAGCTGGTCCATTCCACTGGGGTGTCAAACAGACGAGGCATACTGATGAGTCCTGGTAGACATGAAACACGTGTCTATGTCTTCTGTTAGCACCCTTTGCAAACTTGTGAGGAGGCCTTTCGGCACCATGCAATTCTGCTTAAAGTTGGACCAGCATAACATTCTGTGGTGATTTGCATATGTAGCCCATGATGCTTTGCATTGTGGGGGCATGTGTGATTTTGTATTTTCTTGAAACTTGGCTTCCAGCCAAATGCCCTTTGGGTAACCCTTGCCTCAGTGTTTGCGCACAGAGGTTCTTTGTCTTTTAAATGGTTTTTTATTTTAATGGGTTCACCACAATATATCCAAGGCACACTGCCTCTAGGGTAGCTGGTCCATTCCACTGGGGTGTCAAACAGACGAGGCATACTGATGAGTCCTGGTAGGACGAAACACGTGTCTATGTCTTCTGTTAGCACCCTTTGCAAACTGTGTGAGAGGCCTTTCGGCACCATGCAATTCTGCTTAAAGTTGGACCAGCATAACATTCTGTGGTGATTTGTATATGTAGCCCATGATGCTTTGCATTGTGGGGGCATGTGTGATTTTGTATTTTCTTGAAACTTGGCTTCCCAGCCAAATGCCCTTTGGGGTAACCCTTGCCTCAGTGTTTGCGCACAGAGGTTCTTTGTCTTTTAAATGTTTTTTATTTTAATGGGTTCACCACAATATATCCAAGGCACACTGCCTCTAGGGTAGCTGGTCCATTCCACTGGAGTGTCAAACAGGCAGAGGCATACTGATGAGTCCTGGTAGACTGAAACACGTGTCTATGTCTTCTGTTAGCACCCTTTGCAAACTGTGTGAGAGGCCTTTCGGCACCATGCAATTCTGCTTAAAGTTGGACCAGCATAACATTCTGTGGTGATTTGCATATGTAGCCCATGATGCTTTGCATTGTGGGGCATGTGTGATTTTGTATTTTCTTGAAACTTGGCTTCCCAGCCAAATGCCCTTTGGGTAACCCTTGCCTCAGTGTTTAGCACAGAGGTTCTTTGTCTTTAAATGGTTTTTATTTTAATGGGTTCACCACAATATATCCAAGGCACACTGCCTCTAGGGTAGCTGGTCCATTCCACTGGGGTGTCAAACAGGCAGGCATACTGATGAGTCCTGGTAGAGACGAAACACGTGTCTATGTCTTCTGTTAGCACCCTTTGCAAACTGTGTGAGAGGCCTTTCGCACCATGCAATTCTGCTTAAAGTTGGACCAGCATAACATTCTGTGGTGATTTGCATATGTAGCCCATGATGCTTTGCATTGTGGGGCATGTGTGATTTTGTATTTTCTTGAAACTTAGCTTCCCAGCCAAATGCCCTTTGGGTAACCCTTGCCTCAGTGTTTGCAGCACAGAGGTTCTTTGTCTTCTAAGACTTTCTATAGATACATTAGTGAAAGGAGAAAGTCCAGAGGGGGTATTGCTAAGCTTAATGGAGAAAAGGGAGCATGTGAGGAGGAGGAGGACCCTGTAAAGGCATCTATCCTAAATAGATACTTTTGCTCAGTATTTACTGAAGAGAAGGTAGGGCAGGGCCCACAGCTCAGCATCATGGACACAGGGGGGAGGGAGGTGAGCACTACTCCCTTCACAAAAGAAAGGGTCCTACAAGAGCTTGATAAGCTCAGGGTGGATAATGCAATGGGACCTGATGATATACATCCCAGGGTACTTAAGGAGCTAAAGGTGGAACTAGCAGAGCCATTAGCAGAACTGTTTAGTGAGTCTCTGAGCACAGGAGAGGTCCCAGAAGACTGGAGAAGGGCTCATGTGATCCCACTCCACAAGAGTGGTAGCAGGGAGGAGGCGGGCAACTACAGACCAGTCAGTCTTACCTCAGTAGTGGGCAAGATTATGGAGGCACTTTTAAGGAAAGGATAGTGCAACACCTGGAATCCATGGGGCACAGGATCCAAGACAGCATGGGTTTACAAAGGAAGGTCCTGTCAAACTAATCTCATAGATTTCTTTGACTGGGTAATCAGAGTGGTGGACCAAGGGGGAGCAGTTGATGTCGCCTACCTTGACTTCAGCAAAGCTTTTGACACTGTTCCACATAGAAGATTGATAAATAAGCTGGGTAGGCTCAGGGTGGGTCAGAAGTTGGTCAACTGAGTGGCAAACTGGTTGACAGGCAGAAAACAGAGAGTGGTGGTAAATGGTATACAGTCAGAAGAGATGCAAGTCACAAGTGGGGTACCTCAGGGATCAGTCCTGGGGCCAGTCCTCTTCAACATCTTCATTAGTGACCTTGCAGATGGACTAGAGGGTAAGGCTTGTCTGTTTGCAGATGACACCAAGATCTGCAACAGAGTAGATGATCCAGATGGGGTGGGCAGAATGAGAAGAGATCTGGATAAACTGGCAAAATGGTCAGAAGAGTGGCAACTGGGATTTAATGCAAAGAAGTGCAAAATCATGCACATAGGGAGAGAAACCCTGAAGCCACCTAGGCTGAGAGGGAGTTGCTAGCAGTCACAAAGGAAGAAAGAGACTTGGGCATCATCATCACTGATGACCTGAAATCATCAAACAGACCTCTAAAGCAGTAGGTAAGGCTAGGGGGGTGTTAGGATGTATTAGTAGGGGTATCACAAGTCGTAAGAGGGAGGTAATAATCCCTCTTTACAAGACACTGGTTAGGCCCCATCTGGAGTACTGCGTGCAGTATTGGAGGCCACACCTTCACAAGGACATTAACCAAATTGAGGCAGTCCAGAGAAGGGCAACCAAAATGGTGCAGGGACTGCATCAGAAGACATATGAGGACAGATTAACAGAGCTCAATATGTATACCCTTGAGCAAAGGAGGGAGAGAGGTGATATGATCGAGGCATTCAAACACTTTAAGGGCATTAACAAGGTGAAAGAGTCTAACATGTTTAAATATAAGAAAATAGCAGGACAAGAGGACACAGCATGAGATTAGAGGGGCTGATTAAGGGGAATGCAAGGAAATTCTTTTCACAGAAAGGGTGGTGGATGCATGGAATGGCTTACCACAAGAAGTGGTGGCTATGAATACAGTGCAGGGCTTTAAACAGGCATGGGATAGGCATAAAGAGACAATACAAATGATTATGAATAGATAGGCCACTGACAGAGCAAAGGCCATGGCACATTTATAAGGTAGAAAAGAAATGGGCAGACTGGATGGGCCTTGCAGTCCTTATCTGCCGTCAACTTCTATGTTTCTACTGAAGCCATGTACCTTTCTGTAGTCCCACCCACCGAAGAACTGACTGAATGTCCTCCCCAGGAGGCTGGTCCTCCTAGTGGTCTGACCATAACTTCCCTTCCAGGAGCTTTGATTAATAATGTACAATTCATGCATGTCCCAGTTATTTTCAATCTCACACATTAGAATATGTCTGAGATTAGTCTCTGTCACACAATCAATACTTCTAAATTTTTCAGCATAATGCTTACAGACATTGATGCTGTTTACCAAACACACACAAATTATCCAGTTAGTGGACCCTGTACCACCGATCACTTAGGAGTCTTTAGACCCACAGCTAATGCTCAAGGTAAATCATGTGCTAGGCATGATACTGCAGATGTTACTGGTGCACCGGGCACCGTCTCTGGCCTATTTGGTTCAGGCATGTTAATCTGGAATACAGCAGATATAACTGCTATTAAAGCACAAACAATTTTCAACAAACTATTAAAAATTATGTGTTACCACCACTGTTACATGGTGTAGATGGTCTAAGTAAAGAAGAACATTTTACTGTTTATAATATGCAGAAAATTGCCAAGGGTTCAATGATACTAAAAACAAGATTAATGAATTGATTTTCCAAAACAACAGGGAGGCAGGCAAGCAATCTATTCCCCGTGAACTTTTATGCTCTGCCCATGGTTCTTACGTAATTGCCTCTGTTGACAATCTCTTCAGGGACTTGGAAACAGGTCACATTCCAGAGCTTATCCATGATCGAAGACTAGCTAAATGATATTGTCCTCACTGCAAATCTATGCCATGCATTACATTATGTATGTCAAATGCTGTTAATATTTCTATGTCTACTGCTAGAAGTCTTGGGTATGTTTCACGTTACCCAAACCAGGCACCCTGTTACTTTACTAAGAAATGCTCAGTCCATTACAACATGTTTGTGACTTTTACTGTGTCACTACCTTGCTTTGATCCACAAACTTCTGTCTTTGACACACTGGCTGCTATTCATTCCATTGGACATCTTGATGAGAACATTTACCGAGAAAGAACTGATTTACCCTCTTTACTCGTATACCACTCTGTTCTACAAGCTTGGGTCACACCGCACACTAACTGCTGCGTCAATAAGAGATATTATTGCCTGTGTTGCTGTGATGTATTTGAGACTGTTAAACCTCTATGTGGATATTCACCAGAAAATCTTGACTGGTCATACACTTTGGATGATGATCTGCTGTCCAACCTGACTGATGATTCTGAATCTTCGTAAGCTGCATCTTCCAGCACCTTACGCTGAAACAGCTGCATCCCAAAGCTACCTGGAAGAGGTACATCGGTTCATTTCACGGCTCACCAACCAGTCTTTCCCTGTCCCATACGCTCACAGAAATGGAGGGTTGCAACTGCACGTGTTACCTACAATCTGGCTGGGTGGTATTGTGTAGTGACAAATCATAAATCCTTTGCTTATGGTGACAAAACGTCTTGTTATTAATGCTCCTAATTTCTTTTTTTTAAAATATCATTTTTATTAGATGAGACATAAGATACAGAATACAGTTTACATTCAATGTTAACAGAATATTTCAGTTAAATGGACTGCATGTTTGAAGCTATAAGAAACTAAATCTATTACTTTACAGATTTGTTACACAATTACACTAGCTGGTTTCTGGAAGGACTTCTCTCCACAGTCACTATACTTCAACAGTGTTATGCCATATATTATTTTGAGTTAAAGTTTGAGGTTTAGGGCTTAAAGCTGAAGGCAGGTGGCCAAATCCTTTGAGTAAATCTATTAAGTAAACAAGACCCCATATCCTCCTGTTTCCGAAATTATCCCTCAAGGCACAAATTCTGGGTCAATCAAAGATAGGTATAAGGCCCATTTGTGCCATTTATTTTCAAAGGAATTATATTTATCATGTAATTTGGCAGTAAGACCTTCCAAGTTATATATCTCCAAAGTTATTTGGTGCCAGTCTGGTACCGATGGTGTAGTAGAGGACATTCATCTACTAGTAATAGCTTTTGAGCCGCTAGAATATATATGTGAAATAAGGTATGGTTCTATCTTGGTCTGTGGGGTCGATAAATAGAGAGAACAACTATTTCAGCTGTGAGTTCCAGCTCTTCATCCAGACATTCTCCCAATTCGGCCTGAAGGGCACACCAAAAAGGAGTTAACTTGGGACAGAACCAAAAAATGTGCCCTAAATCTGCTAGAGTGCAACTGCATCCCCTCCAGCAGTGGCTATATGAGGCCAGCAAATAATGAGCTAAAACAGCAGGGAAATAAAAAAATCTGGAACGTGATTTCCATGTGAATTCTCTCCACACATGGGAGGAGGTAATTCTGACTGCATTCGGGGTTGCACTGTCCCAAATTGCGAGGGGGACTTCTAACTCCAAATCATGATTCCAAGCTGCCAAAACTGATTGGGAAGAGTCCCCTAGGGATTCTCTCAAGAGTCTATAAATATGGCCAATCAAGTGATTCCAGGGGTTTCCATTTAGGGAATCTCTTAGAAGAATCCATAACATTTGGAGAGGGGAAGGACGGTAAGTAGTGAATTCCTTTTGTCGTAAGATATGGTTTCTCACCTGGGAATAGCGAAATCTGTCTCTTTCAGGAAGGGAGTACATTGCTTGTAATTCAGAGAAGGACACGACTCCTGTTTGGTTAACAAATTGGTGGTAATAGCTGAGTCCTAACCTACACCAGCAGGCAAAAGAGAAATCCTGCTTAGCAGGGGGAAGCTTTCATCCTGAGAGAGGTGAGTGAAAAAAGGTTGTTTGTTTAGAAACATTTTTTTGTTTTATGTCATACATACTTTAAGAATTTTGGGCAGAGAATTTTGTAAAGTCCCAAAGGGAGGAAGTTTCCTCGAGGCTAATACAAATTTTTCAGTATCGTAAAGTCGTTAATTTGAAATTCAATATTCTTCCAGTCATGATGGCATTGGGAAAGCCAGAGAAAAAGAGTTTTAAGAAAGCTGCCACCAAAAAGTTTTAAATTAGGCAGATTGATCCCCCGGTCAAGGGACAGACAAAGAAGGAAATCATACTCTAGGTTTCTGTCCGTCCCAAATAAAGGAGGAGATAGTTTTATTTCATGAACTGAAATAGAAAGATGCAGGAAAAATTGGAATATTTTGAAAGAGATTGAGAAATTTAGAGAGAATAACCATGCGGACAGTTTCAATGCATTGGAAAAAAGATGGCTTTAGATGCCCCCATCTAGATAAATCATTTTGGATTTGGAGGAATATAGGTTTGTAATTGACAAGATCCAGGTGAATCAAATTTTTGGGGAGAAAAATACCAAGATACTTGATTTTGGTTCCTCGCCATTTAATGGGAAAGACTGTTGTTAGAGTGTAAGAAGGTTGAACGTAAAGCCTGAAAGCCTCCATCTTAGCTATGTTTAATTTAAAATTGGCTAGTCTTTCAAACCTCTGAAGAACATCCCATGCCCCTGATATGGAGAGTTCAGGGAAAGAAGAGTCAGCAGCACATCATCAGCAAATAGGGAGACTGAATATTTTCTGACACAAAGGGATTCCTCTATCTGAGGATGTTGCCAAAATGCAGCCGCCAGAGGTTCCATGTATAAAGCAAATAAAAGAGGTGATAGTTGCCATCCCTGATGGTGCCCTGATGAAGACTGAATAGGGAAGAGAGTGCCCCATTAATATGAATATAGGCCTTAGGTTGAGAGTACAGATTCTGGAGCCATTGGAGAATAGATTCCAGAAACAGAAAGCCCAGAGCCTATCCCATAGGAAATCCCATGAAACCCTATCAAATGCCTTTTCGGCATCTAAACTTAAAATAGCTGAGGGAATTTGTCTGGAATGTACAGTATATGTTCCAAAAGAAGTAACGTGTGCCTAATATTTTCTGAGGTATTTAATGAAGCTGGCTTGATCTGGATGAATAAGTTTTGGAAGAAGTTCTTCTAATCTTTAGGCCCAAATTGCAATGTAAAGTTTGTAATCAACATTTAGAATAGAGATAAGGTGATAGGAAGTAGTATCTGTTAAATCCTTTTCTCGTTTGGGAAGGAGGTTATTATGCTAGTTCCAGGACGGGGGGGGGACCTCACCCTTGGCAATAGCTCTAAAAGTAGGTAAAGAGAAGGGAGAAGAAGACCCAAAAATTTCTTGTACCATTCTGACATGAAGCTATCTGGTCCAGGACATTTGGCCGATTTTAGGCATTTAATATGTTCAAGGATCTTAGTTTGGGCCAATTGGGGATTCCAGAGAAGAATGTTGGGAATCCGAGAGCTTCGGTAAAGGAAGGTGAGAAAGAAAGGACCTCCTTTCATCCAGTTGTGGAGAGTCGGAAGGTGGGATATAGCTTTTGATAGAAGGAGAGAAACGAAGAGCGAATATGGTGATCAGTATAAGAGACCAGCTTACAGACCGGAAGTTAAATTTTAAGAATAGTTGCAGCACTTTTTCTGCTTCGAAGTTTACATGCCAGTAGTTGTACACCTCTTGCTCCCACCTAGATTGGTTGAGGAATGTAAGGCTTTATAAAACCTTCTGGTCCATTATTTTATGTATTTCTTTCTTAATTTCCCCAATTTTCTTCTGTAATATTTTGTCCCCTTATCTGTATAAGAGCTGGCAGGAATGTAACTGTACCACTAGATAGTTGTATAGTGCTTTGAGCCTTCTACTTTTCCAAGAGGAAAAGGTGATGATCTTGTTCCTTATTACCACCTTCAGAGTGTCCCACCTTATGGGATCTGAAATCTCATCTTGATCATTATCTTTTAGGACCTGTGGGATCTTCTTGTTCATGTAGTCTATAAATTCTTGGTCTCTTAGTAAAGAGGAATTAAGTCACCATAGTTTAGCTTTTGGAGGTTTACCTAGATTTATTTTAAAGGTAAGTGAATGGTGATCTGATAAAAAGCAGGGGCCAAGAGTTAAGTCCTGGACCTGTGAAAAGTATTCGCATGAGATAAAAAAGTAGTCTAAATGACAGTAGGAATGAAATCGAGGAGAGTAATAGGGGAAACCTGGAGAAGCCAAGAAAAGTCTCCTCCAGACATCAACAATACCCAGGTGAGAAAGCGTGATTTTAGATATGTAAGGGCTCTAGTTGATCTGTAGGCCTGAGGGCATGAGGCATCCAGCTGTGGGATAGGGCCACAGAGTCCCCACATTATTATTAAGGTGCCCCAGAGGGCATCGATCATTTTGTTGAGAAATGTGCAAATTACCAGTAGGGGAGACTGAGGTGGTAGATATGTATTTACTAAAGTAACCTCCTGGGAGAATGACGTAGAGAGAATTACATATCTGCCTTGTGGGTTAATTATTGAATGTTGTATGTCCAGAGGGAAGAAGCTAGGTTGAGAATAGCTACTCCTTCTACGGCTGCTAGAATGAGAAGAGGCATAAACCCTGTATCTCTGGTCCTAATTCAACTTTTGGTGCTCCACCTCTGATAGGTGGGTCTCCTGCAAAAAATATAAGTCATCCGGCTGCTTTCAAATATTGCATCAATTTAGCCCTTTTAATTGGACTGTGAAGTTCATTAATATTTAAAAAAACTCTTAGCTGGGTTACCGCCATCCCACAGGAGTAGAGAAAAGGTAAGTATTGCAGCAATTTGGACCGGGAAAACAAATTTACCCGGAATAATCTCACAGTGGGACAGAGGCACCCCAGGACTGAACTTCAGAATCAGCTATAATAAAGATTATTAATAAAATCAAATGTGTGTTTTTCCTTGTCTCGTTTTCCATTTTTAGAAACAAAATTAAAGTTTGGCCTTATAACTGGCCTACTGAACTAATAAGAACCAAACCTGCCAACCCAAACATCTTTAAATTTGACCCCAACTGGACCCCCTCCATATCCCAAATAGTTATGTCCCTGTAAGAGGGAATGTTAACGATCAAACTATTAGTAACTGGATATCTAATGACCCTAAATATGACTTCCAACATCGAAGGGAATCTTAATCCTGTCTGGTGGCTCCCAAGGGGAACTACAATAGAATGCCCCTGGAAGCTGAGGTCAGGATTCCCCTTAAGGAAAGAAGAAGTGGCCCCAAGGGAAATGTATTTCCCGAAGACCAGGCCTATTGCTCCAAGGAGCAGGAAGCCTGTCCACATTAGTGGCGCCATGATACCCTGACCCATTGTAATCCAGGGATCCCCCAATGAGTAAAAGAGTTTGCTCAGAACCGCAGCTTCTTAGACACATTTCCCTTCCACCTCTCCTCCCTGACCCCAGCGGGGTACTTAAATATGATTTCTCATGACCAAAGGCTAATTAAACCAATCCTAGAATCGGGATAGGGCGATGGAGAGGCCTGCTGAGCTACCCAGACCAAGTGGCCAAGAGTCAAGACCCCCCACACACAGCAAATCGGAGGGGAACTGGGAAGTACCACTCAGCCCTAGCTGAAAAGCCTCCCAGTCCTAAAGTAAGGGGCACCCCCCATGCCTGGAACCCCACACCTCCCTCCCTCTCTCTAGAATACCCAGACCCCCTCCACCCCATGTCACTGAAAATAACCAGGCTTCCCCCGAAGTCAAGTTACCAGGCTGGCTGGAAACTATGTTCGTTAAGTTTAAATCCATAAGTCCAGAGTCATGCCCTACCAACCCACAATGTCAGCAAGTAAAAAAAGTCTCAGCTCAGAAGTACTTCATTTGGCCTGCGGTTCCCAGTTTGCTGAAATTTAAGAAGGCCTTGATTCCTAGTACAATCCCTCAGGGAGAGAGAGAGAGTATGACCAGGAATGGGAGAAAGGAGGGAAGAGAAGCTGGGGATACCAGGGAGCACAGGGCCCGATCCATGGAGAGTCTTGTATAGAAACAATTTGGATCGAGGCCCTCAGCCTGTCACAAGGACTGCCATTAAGGGGACCTCAACGCCTAATCATATCCGGGAGTCTAAAAGTGCTGGCTTTTAGGCATGCCTAACATGAATTAAAGGGCATGATTCCGACTCCCTACTTTTATCCTAAGCTTAAGCCGGCAATCCTAAAGTGGACGTCGGGCTCAGGCCAATCCCGGCCCCCAGCAACTAGCCGCCAGTCACCGACCAGCTATTCCCCCCCCCAACTGACCCCTACTCACCTGAGACCCGCTTGCAGGAAAAGTGAAAGTTCTTGGTACTATCCCAATCCTTCATAAGTCATTCCTGGGCAATGTAGGAGCTCCGGTATTTCTGCATACATTTGAGCAGTTCATCCAGAGTTTGTGGTTTAGTAACATTCAGCTGACTGTCAGACTGCAATCTCTCTTTAAGGAGCTTTTCCGTGTCCTGAGGCCTTCTTTCTTTCTTTTCCCCTAATTTCCTGGGCCCTGAATATACCTCTGGAGGTCAAATCCTGTCTTGTCTCAACATCTGCCTGTGTTTAATGTGCACATTGACCCTTTGACACTAGCCTTGCAATCTCTTTTAGCTAGAAAAGATTAGCATTTCATTTATATTAGCAATAATATTTCTAAGGCTGGTGATGCTCTTAATGATCTTATTCACAATGGTGATTTAAGCACTGCTCCATCCAATACTTGGTTAGAATTGACTTTTAAAGCTTTTGTTATTATTCAAGCATTTTTTATTGTTTTTCTGATATTAACCCTTTGCTGTCTATGACATACTTTAAGATAATATCGAGAACAACTCGAATTCCTTTACAAAGCTCATGCATCGGGCTTGTAAATGACTTTTGTAGTTCCATCCCGTACTTTCCTGTGGTTATTGCCTTTTCTTTTGAAGGCAACAAGGAGGGGATGTTATCCATGGTCCAGCACCCTTGATTGTACCCCACCTCATGGGCAGCAACCTATATGTAGGTACATGTACTAACCTTAGGGTGAAGGCGCTTATTGTATAAGCATAGGTGTCAGGATCTGTGTTCTACTAATGCATATTGTGCTTTATTATGTTTTAATGATATATTCTAGCTATGAGAAATGCTTTTTACTCTATTTTTACTATATTTGTATAAATAAGGCAACAGTGCCATCTTTAGTAATTGTGCACCATTACAAGTGCAATTGACCTTGGAGTTATAGAGGTCCTATTGTATTGTGTTATCTTCTGCAAGCTATGCAAGTTTCATGCTAGTAGGATAGTTACTCAGGCCACCTGTTTTTGGCCAATTATATGCATTTTATGTATCCTCTTTTGCTGTTACCATTGCAATTATTGAGGTTTAAGACCCTCTGTAGACTGTAACTTCTCTGAGAGGTGAGACTGCGTTACTTAGGTAAGAAAAACTGGTAGTTCTCCCAGTGATTACACTTTTGGTAGTAAGCCTGTATTACTGATCTGTAATAAATTCCATTTATTACATGAGTACTACTTGTCTGTTGTCTCTTCTTATTGTGCCATTCCACCAAGAATCTGAGAAGGTAATTTATTATCAAGTTACACTCCTCTCCCTGAGATGTTTATTCTGAGTAAATGTCTCATGGAGAGAAGGGAATTACATATTCTCAACAATTCAGGTTGTTTGGCTGTGGTGTAGCTCGGAGGATACAATTTGTAAGCCAGAACCCTTTGATACCTCTTTACCATCCCTGTTCCCAACTACAGACATGCTGCATTTTTTACCAAAACCCCTTGTAGATGCCGTATTGTACTTCAGGAGCTGTGTAACTACAAGACATACAGCAATACTTAGTTTCATGCATTTTGTATTATGTTAAACTTAAACAGATCCAAACATTCATGTTATAACACAAGTAGAGGTGGATATCAGACAGTCGGAGTAACCAAAATCAATGGACAGAGCACAGAATGCTGACCCCTCTCCAATCAACTTGTAAGCCGTGGCTTACTTGGCGTATGATTTCCTTCACCTATGTTATTTGGTGGTGGGGCTGCTGGGGCAGTAAATGTTTAAACAGAGAAGAGAAGCTTGTTATTAGTACCATGCAGAATGTGCAATTCCACCAGCGGAATTAGCATTGAATGACAATTTTGTCAGTGGAATTTCCATTGGAATTTATTTATTTATTAGAAAAGTCAGATTTATTTTGCTGGTCCTTCTGTGAAATTCTGCTTGCTGTGATCTGCAGAATAATATTTCAGAGAATAGCATTTTTCTGTGAAAGAATTATTCCATATTCCACAACCATTTCTGTGGAAAATATGAAGTTCCACAGAATTTAATTCAGCAGAAATGTAGAGGAAAATTCATTATAAATAATTCCACCACAGAATTCCACTGCTTCTCTTCTGATGAAATTTGACAACATTTCACCAGAATGTCAAACACTCCATGAAATTCTGTCCCACTGGGATTTTAAATTCCATACACCACTACTTGTTATTCCTTTCTGGAAACCTGATCATCAGTGGCATAATCACTGCCAACTTACCCAGGTACAATTTATGTTTTCAGGTGGCATGTCTTTTGTGCCCATGACATAATATTTGCAATTTTCTACTTGCCTTTTATAGTTTACCAGCAAGCAGAAGATAATGGAGTGCAGCCTCGCTGCTGGGTCTGCCAGCTTTGAGAACTGGGCATGAGGAGCTGAGTTGCACCCTTTTTAATGGCAAATGAAAAATTTTGCAGCAATTTTAACAATAAAGGCAGGTGTTCTTATAAGAACCTACCCGAGCAGGAAGTCTTCTCAGCCATCAGATACTCCACATAGGCGAATATTGTTCTCCCCAGGCTCCATGCCCCCTCATTTCTCCTCGAGCTACTTTTGCTTTTAACATACTGTAACAGAACTCTGTGACCCAATCTTTCATTTTATGCAAAAGAGCATGGAACTCCTCTTGGAGTGCCTGGACCTTCTCTATGATGGAAACCAGTTTCAGGTAAGATGCACTTGGGGAGGGGTTATGAACATTTTTGGTACCACATTGGAGGCCTGGGAACCCTGTCTACCAGAGGTCCTGTCTGGTGAAATCCTTAGGCATGGTCTTTCAGTTTCTTTGTGTACTCTCTGGAGCCAGGGTCCTCTATATTAGATATAGAAACATGGACTCTCATGGCAGATAAGGGCAGCTTGCCTACCCAGTCTGCCCATTTTTCCTTACTTTATTCTGCATACAAACATCACCATACCTTTTCACTCCAGTCAGCTTTTGCAGCTGAGTGCAAACACCATTCCTACCTCTCCCTGAGATATTTATTCTGTGCAATTCTGCATTGGTTTTTGTTGCTGGAGTGGGAGGCACTAGTTGTTGAGAAAATAGGATTGTAGGGGTGCCTTGGCACTGCAGCAGCTTGTTCTCCTCTCACAGAGACATTTATTCTGTGGAATTCTGCACTGTTTTGTGCTAATGATACAATGAGACTTGGTTAATTAACACTGATGCTACCACAAAAATAGTTAACAAATGTCCAAGGGTGTGCTGTCACAATTACCTTCTGTGGACCTAGAAAATATTTTTAATCTGTTCTAGTCCATTTTGAGTTCTTTCAGAGTATTTTATTAAATAGAGAGTAATGCATAGGTGAGTTACTACTTATAAGGGCTAGCAGGGAATTGTTTTGGGGCTGCTGAAAATGTGAAACCTATTTAGGTGTGCTTTAAGTGGGCTGTTATTTCTTTGAATTAGAAACCTATTTCTTCTGATTTCAAACCTATTTTGGTGTGCTTTTAGTGGGGCTGTTATTTCTTGCTGTCTTTACTTGCTGCAAATTTTGTCCACCCTCCCACCCACAACCTCACTCTTAATTGAGTGCCCTGTTAAATCTGATTGACAGGAGCCTAACACAGGGAATAGCAGTTGCTGTGGAGTAGGAGGGGCATAAGGGCGAGTAAGCATGCACGCCCGCAGGACAATGAGTGTTTTGACTCATTTTTGTGTTTGCTTGCACAAGGAACATCTTGGTACAATAGGGGAAATTAGAGATGTGTCACTGCCAAGCCAATTACAGCTGAAACTGCAATGGTTTGGCGAGTACACCAATGACCAGCCTCTCTGGTCATAACTCATTTTCAGTTCTGCTTATGTGGTGTGTCCTCGAATTGAAAGAAATGAACCGCTCCAATGGGAGTGCTTCATTTCTTTCTGTAGCCGTAACTCTGGCCATGCACATTACAGTTGACACTAATGCGTATGGCAGGTGTTTCAGTTCTTGTCACTCTGTCTCCACGGTTTGCTGCACCATTCCCCTTCTTTGCCTCTCCCCCACACACACACATATTCCCCGAATAAGCTAGGAAGAAGTTAACCAGCTATTTCCAAAATGAGACCAATCTTACCCATTAGCATCAGAAGGAAGTAGAAGGTTGAAAAAAACATTGTGTTGATGTCCGTGCCCTCTATGGATAATATAAACACCACTTCTGCTATATGGAATTCAACACCGGGATACTACATAACAAGTATGCTGCAACCACACCGAGTTCACATCCATCGAGTTGAGAGAAGTCCCTCTCCACAAACAAGCCACTTCAAATGCAATCCCTCTAAATTATTCCAGTAATCATGGAAAAAGGAGGGGGTACTTAGAGCAATTTGAGTGCTGCTCCTCCTGCCCTAGACCTCACTCTACCAGCAATTCCAAGGAAGCCACAAGTGGAAAGCCAGCCAATCATAAGTGACTAGACATTGCAGTAATCATGTGCCTGGTGCCACTAAGGGTTGCTTGACACTGACTCTGCAACAGCTCCAGTTCCAGATCCAGTTGCACAC
The DNA here is from genome assembly GCA_016271365.2 of Neoceratodus forsteri. NCBI lineage: Eukaryota > Metazoa > Chordata > Ceratodontiformes > Ceratodontidae > Neoceratodus > Neoceratodus forsteri. The sequence continues at coordinate 361,826,655 of CM028130.1, forward strand.
CCAGCTCCTCCATCAGTCACCTGCAGATCCCACTAGTTGCCATTCGGCTCAGGGCAGTCCAGCACCAAGCTCTGAGACCCCAGCTCAGCTCACTGGCTTGCTGTTCCCTCCTACTTGCTCCTTCCTGTTTATATCTGCAGTGCTGATTACTTGATTCTCCAGCTTTATTAATAGGATTGGGCTCACTGGCTGGGGCTGCCCGGGACTGGGACTGAGCTCTCAGTGACACGTTATTATTAGTATCCCACCAGCATGGCTCAGTCACAATCTCTTGCTTAATTTCTGTTTAGGCTGTCCAGTCACTGAAGCAGTGTCTATATCTGCACTACAATTGGTGCTACTACATCCAGCATGTCTGTCTGCATGGAGAGTCACATAGAAAAAGGAAGGTTGACATTGATTGGTGGCTGCTACCAAGTAACAATATTTAATAATAGCAGTAATGCAAGGTAGCTGCAAAAAGTTCGGGGAATGGCTAACCAAGTTCAATCAGAATCAGACAGCACAGCATTGCACCTTTCTGATGTTGCAGGCAATGTCTCACCAGGAGCTGTAGAAGTGCGAGAAGCAAGTGGTCATATAATAATAGCTCGGCTCAACCAAGCTTCAGCCAAAATAATATTTGTTTTACCGCTTGTTCATTCTGTCTAGTTGCATCCATCTGGTTCATTACATGTGTGCATAATTAGGCTTTTTGGTCTCTTACTCAGCACTAATCCATAATAGATAGCCACTTTCCCAGTCCACTAACTGAAGGAGCCCCTAAGTGGGACTCTTCCCCCAAAATTAAATAAAGTAGATATATCCATGCAACTAGCAATATAACCATTGTAGACCAAAACATGTTTTGCTATAAATGGGATTAATTTAACCAAAAGGGGAAATTTCCAGCCTGTCAAACTAGTTACATTTGAATACAGAGGGAAGTGTTCAAGTGGCGAGGGTGGTAACCACCATTTTTTCTTGATAGCAGCCAATTGGAAGGTGACTTTTGAGTACTGGGTTGTGACATCATACCCATCGCAGCAGACTCCCCAAGGGTTGAGAGCTCCGAGGGCTAACATAGACAGCCAGTCACCAAACAGGGTGGAGTGGGGGGGCAGCAAAGGGATGCAGCAGCAAGGGATATGAGTGACCAGCTGCATCCTTTAGCATCAACACTGGCATACCTCATAACCTTTAGTCACTGAAATGAGGCATGCACACACTCAAAATGATGGACAACGACGGACCCTCATAATGAAGGACACATCCTCAAACATGTAGACACAAGGCTCAGAACTATTGGAAAATGCTGTGTTTACTTTACAAAGTTTATTTTCACTTAGCATCTACAATTTCATCAATTTCTGCCTTACAGTCTGAATTTACAGCACCTTTCTGTGTGGGCAGCACAATTTCCATAGAAACAGAGTAATTTTAGGGTCATATAAGTGGCGTTCCTCATCATCAGGGACATAAGTGAGGCATATACACAAGTTATTCCTTACTTCTGCTGCCTAGCCTATTACTTCTTTTGTTTTAACCATTGGCATATCGCATCTAAAAAGCCAAGTAGTCCAAAATTCAGTAAAAATATATCTAAGCATATACATTTGGAAACACACATGCCATTCAGAAGAACAAACTCACAGTGACTGCCCACTCCCCCCGTGCTGCGACTGGAAATCCTTTATCTTTTTATTTAACACCTCAAAATAAGAAAACCATCCATCGTTGTCTGTTGCAGCGTTATCCCCCAACCATCCACTCAGCCCCCCCCCGCAAACCCTTACTCACTCACCAGGAGGTCCAGCACCGTAATGCTGTCTCACCACAGACATGACTTCACTTTTCAAAGCTCATCAATTCAAAGATCTCAAACTGAAGAAACACATATGCGGCACAAAGTATTTCAGTGGGGTTTGAACTTAGTGCCATAAGTGCCAAATACCACTGCAAATACCTGCAAGTGAACGTTCGGCATTGACAAATGCTTGTTTGTTGTTGTTTTCCTTCTTTTTAAAAATTCTCTGAGTGATCGGTGGCAAGATTTTGACAAGAAGCTGTTTCTGGGTGTATTTCATTGATATCACAGGAATTTGAGCACACTTACTCAAAGCAACTAGAGTCCATAATCATAGTAGGGGCATAGTTAAAGCAATTTTGTAAAAGTTGGAAAGAGAAGAAAAAAAAGTTACAGTGTACAAAAGGAAACAGCATCAAAGCAAAGGGTGGGTGCATAATAGGATAAAGAACAGAAGGTGCAGAAAGGGTATGGAAAGGATAGGCAAAGAAAGATGATGGGTAGGTAGGTAAAGGTAAGGTAGGTAAAATTTTTGTTCATAAGATAATGAATATGGATTACTCCACTGAGCAAAGCTCATTTACAGTGAGATCCAGAGAATCAAAAACAGTTACACTTCAGGTCAACTATACAGTTAGTCATATCAATAAAATAAATACAACATCCCTTAGTATAGACAAATAACAAAAACTAAAATACATATATCTTTACAATAACTTAAAGATACATGTAAAGATAGATGGGTGTCGTGCAATGCAGTGCTTGTGGGGCAGCAGTGTTCAGGTAGACTTTCTGGACACTGCAGTGGTGCTCTATCTGCAGGCACCTCTCTGTGTTGAGGGCAGAGGTTGCAGGACTCCGAGCAGAGTTGGCAAGGATACAGGCAGCCTCCCCCCCCCCCACACACACAAGGATCTCTATGTCTACCACCACTCCCTCAGAGGATGACAAGAAGTAGGGATGTATGGACTACGGTAGACTCAGAAAGGGTGAGGGAGAAGGGATGAAGGCACATCTCCCAGCCAGTTACACTTCATAACTCGTATGCCATCTTGGCAGAGCAGGAAGATCGCACAGTATCTCCAGAAGTGGACACCAAGGGGGATGAGGGGGTCATCCAGGACAAAGTCTGAGGGCAACTGGAAGGAGAACACACAGGAGGAGGAGGAAGCAAATCCTGTTTGGGGACTCCATCATTAGGGGGATAGATCTGGGAAAGGCAGCAGTGGGAAAGGAGGTAGTGTGCTTACCTGGAGGCACAGTTTGGAGGAGGAAAGCTGAGCCTAAGGATCATACCTCTCAACTGTACCACATTACGAGGAACATTCCTCATTTTACTTCACAAAAGCTCCCTGTTCCACATTGTGAGGACTTGTCCCACATTCAGTGTTAACATTTTAGAGCAAAACTCTACAGTAAATGATGCAAAAATATATTATTCAATTATTAACAGACTTTCTGAACATAAATGCAAACATTTTAACAGTGTTCTGAGCTTCTAGGGTAAAGATTTGATTAAGTGTTCCACATTTTGCTAATTTGTTCCACATTTTGAGAGGCAATGTTCCACATTTGGGGGACAAAAGAAACATAGAAACATAGACTTTGATAGCAGATAAGGACCACTTGGCCCACCCAGTCTGCCCATTTCCCTACCTAATGGATAAGCTGCAGATTCTAGTTAACCAACAGCCTACTTCCTGCCACCCCCCACTACAATTGCCTTGTGTCTGTCCCATGCATGTTTGAGAAGTATGCTAAGGATCACTAAGGCAATGGCAAAGAGGGGGAAGCTGGACATCATTATCCACATCGGGACAAATGACCTGGCAGGAGAGGAGGTAGACATAGGTAAAGTACAGGGGGAATTTAGGGAGCTGGGGAGGAGTCAGGGGCAAGTAATGAACTCTGTAACCTTCTTGGAGGTTCTACCTGTCCATGGCAAGGGAAAGGGCCAAGGCATCTGCTCCATGGCATTCAACACTTGGCTGAAGAAATGGTGCAGAGAGATAGGGTATGGCTTCATAGGGGACTGGGACCTCATCTGGAGGGATGAAAGACTGTATTCAACGGACAGCCTACATCTGTCTGTGGGGGGGTAACAGTATCCTCACTGAAAAGTTTAAACGATTCCTCAGCACGCATCTAAACTAGCCAAGGGGGGAGGCAAATGCAGTTAGGGGATTACTGTAGCCCCGTGACATATCTGGAAATAGGAGACCCCAATTAGTAGACAGACACAAAAAATGTGCACAATAGGGAAGGAAAACAGAAACTATAACTCAAACACATCACAGGGCACAGAACAGAAAACAGGAAAAGGAGGGGTGCACAGGATGGAAGGTAATGTGCACGAATGCCTGCAGTCTGGGAAACAAGACACAAGAGGGCCCCAAGGATGAACCAGGAAACTACAGACCAGTGAGCCTCACATCCATCGTGGGTAAGCTAATGGAGACTATCCTGAAGGAGAGGCTGGTGGCCCTCCTAGAGGCCAAAGGACTACAGGACAGCAGACAGCATGGCTTCATATGTGGCAGATCCTGCCAAACCAACCTGGTCGAGTTCAATGACTGGGTAACTAGGCAACTGGACAGGGGCCATGCAGTGGATGTCTTGTATCTGGACTTCAGTAAGGCATTCGACTCAGTGCCACATGGAAGGCTGGGAAGGAAGTTAGTAGGCACAGGGGCGGGTGCAAAGCTGGTGAGATGGGTAGGAAATTGGCTGCAGGGAAGGCAACAGAGGGTGGTGGTGGGTGGGGAGCTCTCACACCCACAGGGCTCAGTGTTGGGAGCAGTGTTGTTTGGGATATTCATTGCAGACATATCATGGGACATCAAGAGCAAGATCAGTCTGTTTGCTGATGATACCAAGGTAGGCACGATGGTGGATGACCTAGGGGGATGGCAGGGGTTGCAGGATGATCTGGCAAAGCTTGAAACCTGGTCAGACACCTGGCAACTGGGCTTTAATGCCAAAAAGTGCAAGGTGCTGCATTTTGGGATGAAGAACCCAAGGAGGAGTTACCAGCTGGGGGAGTGCAGCTAGCCCAGACAGAGAAGGAGAAGGATCTGGGTGTGCTCATTACAGGGTCAATGAACAACTCGGCATAATGTAGGAAGGCAGCTGCAAGGCCAACAAAATGCTGGGTTGTATTGCAAGGGTATATCCTCGAGGAGGAGGAGGTGATTCTGCCACTGTATAGGTCATTAGTTAGACCACACCTGGAGTACTGCGTGCAGTACTGGCGTCCGTATCTGAAGAGGGACATTAAGTTACTGGAGGGGGTGCAGCGCAGAGTGACAAAGATGATCAAGGGGCTGGGGGACTTATACGAGAGGAGGTTGAAGGAGTTGAACATGTACTCACTGGAGGAGAGGAGAGACAGGGGTGACATGATTGAAACCTTTAAATACATGAAAGGAATAAACAAGACGGGTACAGAGGGGCTGTTCAAAGTAAGGGAGGAGAGGGCCACCAGGGGCCATGATATGAGACTGGACTGAGGAAGGTTCAGGAGGGAGATGAGGAGACACTTTTTTACAGAGAGGGTGGTGGCTGGGTGGAATGCGTTACCTGCTGAAGTGGTATGCAGTAGAACAGTGGACTGCTTCAAACAAGGATGGGACAGGACAAGGGGGAGGGTTAATGAAGGGGAAGGGTGGAAGGAGGGGCAGCTGCAGAATAGAGGTGCTAGCTGCACATTCGAGCAGACTGATAGACCTCTAGGCCTTTATCTGCTGGCAAATTTTGTGTGTTCATAAACAAAATCCAGATCTAATGGCATTGCTGGCAGACACAAACCTGGACACTGTGGCTATTATGGAAATGTGGTTCACAGGCAACCATGACGGGATACAGCCATACCAGGATACATACTTTTAAGGAATGAAAGGAAAGAAAAGAGGGGAGGGGTGGCTATATACGTCAAGGAGGGGATTAAAGCAACTTTCAGTTCAATGCAATTCAATTTTTATTTAACTAGGAATGCACCATTGAGCAGACTTATTTACAAAGTGGTCTTGGACGGACATAGCACATCAAGGCTCCCCTCATGGGTGCAGGTCATGAGGGTTCAACACCCTCCCCCGAGCTTAAGGACCCCGCAGCATTTTGGCCAGCACATCAAGGCTCCCCTCATGGGTGCAGATCATGAGGGTTCAAAACCCTACCCCGAGCTTAAGTACCCCGCAGCATTTCAGGCAGGTAATTTCAGCATTTCTGAGCAGCCTTCCAGAGCACACCACTCCAGATACACAGCCCTGAATTTCTTGGAACCTGAGTAGGAGCAAAGAACTTCAACCTTTAACTAAATGCTTTAAATTGACTGGAATCCTGCTAAAAGGCTTACTGTCCCCAAACTCCCATACATGTGGAGATAGTTTTATTTTGTATAAATCTATGCATCCCAGTTGCCAATTTTACTGTTTCCAGTGGGTGCCTTAAGAGCAGCTTGACGCCATTTCTTAGTTTGAATTTAGTTGCATTCACCCTACGCTGCCTAGCTAGTGAATCTCCTTGTTATATTTGTAATAGACTCAGCATCTCAGTAACCAATTTAAATTGCTTACGAAGGTGCATTAAGATCCGTTTTGGTGCCATTTCTCAATTTGAATGTAGTTGCTCTCACCATACGCTGCCTAGCTAGAAATCTCCTTGTTTTATTTTGTAACATTGTTAGTGTCTTAGTGGCCATTTAAACTGACTACCAGTGGGTGCCTTAAGAGCTGTTTTGCCTTATTTCACAGTTCGACTTGCTCTCTCCCTACACTGCCTAGCAAGTGCTTTCTGTTAAAACAAAAGATAAGAGGAAAACAAACAAAAAAATATAACAATAAGTCTGCGTAAAGCCAGTGTCTAAATCTGCTCGGTTTAAATACTAGTGTTTCCCAATGCTGCAGCATGTGGTAGCGATTTTAAGCAACGTGGATTAAACTTGAAACATTGGCCACACTTGAAACTGTAGCATGCTGGATCTCAGTGTTACTTAACTGCAGACATAGCATAAGACTCCTAATATAATTCAAATTCAATCCCCACCCCTCCCCACCTGAGTCTCTGAAATCTTACCTATAATCTTCTCTTTCTGCTTCCCTTAACGCACATCAAGGCTTCCCTCATGGGTGCAGGTTGTGAGGGTTCGACACCCTCCCTTGAGCTTAAGGACCCCGCAACATTTTAGGCAGGTAATTTCAGCATTTCTGAACAGCATTCCAGCGCACACCACTCCGTACATACAGCCCTGAATTTCTCGGAACTCGGAGTAGGAGCAAAGAACGTCAACCTTTAACTAAATGCCTTAAATTGACTGGAATCCTGCTAAAAGGCTTTACTGTCACTATACATGTGGAGATAGTTTTATTTTGTATAAATCTCAGCATCCCAGTTGCCAATTTTACTGTTTCCCAGTGGGTGCCTTAAGAGCCGTTTGGCGCCATTTCTTAGTTTGAATTTAGTTGCACTCACCCTACACTGCCTAGCTAGTGAATCTCCTTGTCATATTTATAATAGACTCAGCATCTCAGTAACCAATTTAAATTGCTTACCAGAGGGTGCATTAAGATCTGTTTTGGTGCCATTTCTCAATTTGAATGTAGCTGCTCTCACCATACGCTGCCTAGCTAGATATCTCCTTGTTTTATTTTGTAACATTGTCAGTGTCTTAGTGGCCATTTAAACTGACTACCAGTGGATGCCTTAAGAGCCGTTTGGCGCCATTTCTTAATTTGAATTTAGTTGCTCTAACCATATGCTGCCTAGCTAGATATCTCCTTGTTTTATTTTGTAACATTGTTAGCGTCTTAGTGGCCATTTAAACTGACTACCAGTGGATGCCTTAAGAGCCGTTTGGCGCCATTTCTTAATTTGAATTTAGTTGCTCTAACCATATGCTGCCTAGCTAGATATCTCCTTGTTTTATTTTGTAACATTGTTAGCGTCTTAGTGGCCATTTAAATTGACTACCAGTGGGTGCCTTAAGAGCTGTTTTGACGCTATTTCACAGTTTGGCTTGCTCTCTCCCCACACTGCCTAGCAAGTGCTTTCTGTTAAAAACAAAAGATAAGAGGAAAACAAACAAAAAATATATAACAACAAGTCTGTGCAAAGCCAGTGTCTTAATCTCCTCAGTTTAAATGCTAGTGCTTCCCAATGCTGCAGCATGTGGTAGTGCTTTTAGCAACGTGGATTAAACTTGAAACATTGGCCACACTCGAAAATGTAGCTTGCTGGATCTCAGTGTTACTTAACTGCAGACATAGCATAAGACTCCCATTATAATTCAAATTCAACCCCCTGCCCCTTCCCCCTACCTGAGTCTCTGAAATCTTGCCTATATAATCTCCTCTTTCTGCTTCCCTTACAGCACATCAAGGCTCCCCTCGTTGGTGCAGGTTGTGAGGGTTCGACACCCTCCCCTGAGCTTAAGGACCCCGCAGCATTTTAGGCAGGTAATTTCAGCATTTCTGAACAGCCTTCCAGTGCACACCACTCTGTACATACAGCCCTGAATTTCTCGGAACTCGGAGTAGGAGCAAAGAACTTCAACCTTTAACTAAATGCTTTAAATTGGCTGGAATCCTGCTAAAAGGCTTTACTGTCCCCACACATGTGGAGATAGTTTTAGTTTGTATAAATCTCAGCATCCCAGTTGCCAGTTTTACTGTTTCCCAGTGGGTGCTTTAAGAGCTGTTTGGCGCCATTTCTTAATTTGAATTTAGTTGCTCTTACCATATGCTGCCTAGCTAGAAATCTCCTTGTTTTATTTTGTAACATTGTTAGCGTCTTAGTGGCCATTTAAACTGACTACCAGTGGGTGCCTTAAGAGCTGTTTGGCAGCTATTTCACAGTTCGGCTTGCTCTCTCCCACACTGCCTAGCAAGTGCTTTCTGTTAAAACAAAAGATAAGAGGAAAACAAACAAAAAATATAACAACAAGTCTGCGCAAAGCCAGTGTCTTAATCTCCTCAGTTTAAATGCTAGTGTTTCCCAATGCTGCAGCATGTGGTAGTGATTTTAGCAACGTGGATTAAACTTGAAACATTGGCCACACTCGAAACTGTAGCCTGCTGGATCTCAATATTACTCAATGTTACTTAACTGCAGACATAGCACAATACTCCCATTATAATTCAAATTCATCCTCCGGCCCCCTCCCCCAACCTGCGTCTCCGAAATCTTGTCTATATAATCTCCTCTTTCTGCTTCCCATACAGCATATCAAGGCTCCCCTCATGGGTGCAGGTCATGAGGTTTGACACCCTCCCTGAACTAAGGACCCCACAGCAATTCCGCCAGGTAATTTCAGCATTTCTGAGCTGCCTTCCAGCGTGCACCACTCCAGACACACTGCCCTGAATTTCTTGGAACTTAGAGTAGGAGCCCCGCTGATGCTATGCGTCAGCTCCCCACTGCCCCCAACACCACCCTTGGTTGACTTTAGCAAAGTGGATTTAACCTGGAACATTGGACACACTTGAAACTGTAGCCTGCTGGATCTCAGTGTCACTTAACTGCAGACATAGCATAAGACTCTCGTTATAATTCCAATTCATTCCCCCGCTCCCTCCCCCTACCTGCGTCTCTGAAATCTTAGCAAAGTGGATTTAACTTGGAACATTGGACACACTTGAAACTGTAGCCTGCTGGATCTTGGTGTTACTTAACTGCAGACATAGCATAAGACTCATTATAGTTCAAATTCACCCCCCTGCCCCCTCCCCCTACCTGCGTCTCTGAAATCTTGCCTATATAATCTCCTCTTTCTGCTTCCCTTACAGCACATCAAAGCTCCCTCATGGGTGTAGGTCATGAGGGTTTGACCCCTCCCTGAGCTTAAGGACACCACAGCATTTGGCCAGGTAATTTCAGCATTTTGAGCAGTCTTCAGTGCACACCACTCCAGACACACTGCCCTGAATTTCTCGGAACTCGGAGTAGGAGCCCGCTGGACGATATGCGCCAGCTCCCACCCCCCACCACCATTGGTCAACTTGGTGATTTATAGAGACAAGACTCAGGTGACTTGTCAAAACTAGTCAGGCAACTCTCCCATTTGCAGGTTATCATTACCTGCTATTCAGCCCATACATTCCTTAAACTGCCTGGTGTGTGTAGTATAAGAGTACTCATAATCTGCTTAAAACCCTTGCCCTATATCTCCTCATGCAGCAACAATTAACTTTCCATTCTTAAGGGTCCCTAGCACAACTCCATACCCATCTCCTTCATCTTGACTGGTCTCACTTGATCGCCAGTCATCAGTGGATATCGCCCTGTCCTTCTTCATTAGCTCTTTCCAAGCTGACTGTGACATCTTTGCCCCTTTATTAAGTGGATTGAAAAACTAAATCCTCACCACGGTAAATCAGTCATTGCTCGATCTAATGAAGGCCAGTGATAACCTATGGCACCATGCCCTTGAATCTGGCTGCCCTTCTGATCGCAACTGTATTGCACTGCCGAAACTCTTGCACCTGGGCTATCTGCCAAGCAAAGGCTGCATTTTATCAGGCAAACCTGACTGCCACCTGGGAAATGGAAAGAGGTTCTGGAAAAATATGAAAGAAATTAGTGGCAAGTCTGCCTCCCCACTCCACTAATGCTTATTATCGACAGTGTCTCCACACAAGACCCAAGTAGAATAGCAGATGCATTCAATGCTTCATACTCCGACCTCAGTTCTATCCTTCCCCTGACTTCTTTACTGCATCTACTGGACAGTTCCCACCACCCCGTGCTCCACCTTTTCATTTCAAAACTATCTCCCCTAATTGCCGCCGCCCACCGCCTGTATCTCACCATGTTCCTTGGAAGGACAAGGCAGAGTGGTGACTCTCTTGATGCAAAGCTGCTCTCCTTAACCCTTGATGCAGTTCTAACACCCCTAACAAAAAATACTCAACATGTCTCTGTGCCTAGGGCAGTTCCCTTCACAATGGAAAAGGGCGGTCATTACCCCAGTTCATAAAAGCGGAGACCGTACCTCTTGTAATAACTATAGGCCCCTCTCCATACTTCCTCCCCTCTCAAAAGCATTGGGAAAAATTGTTGCTGATCAACTTTCCGATTATCTAGACTCATACCACCTACTATGCCAGCAGCAGAATGGTTTCAGGAAAGGGCACAGCACTACCACCGCCCTGCTTGAGTTTACCTCCTGTATCCATGATGCCCTTGATCAGGGAGCCCTGGCTGGATCTGTCTATATTGATCTCTCCAAGGCTTTTGATACTGTCAGTAACAGTATGCTGATAAATTCCCTCCACTCTGTTGGTGTCTCTCAAGAGACAGCTGACTGGTTCTCCAACTATCTCCACGGCCGTACCCAGCAAGTAAAAATAAATAGCATCCTTTCTACAACCCTCCCTGTCTGCTCGGGTGTCTCACAGGGGTCTATCCTAGGCCGCTCCTTTTCTCTTTATACTTAAACTCTCTCCCCCCTTGGCCTCCAATCGGCACCTGCTCCTTTATGCTGATGATGCCATGATCTTTAGTCAACACCCTGACCCTACCCAGCTCCAAAAATCCTTGCAGGGCTCCTTCGCTGAAATAGAATCATGGTTTACCTCCCACAAGCTTGTCCTAAACTACAAAAAAACGAAGGTCATGCTATTCACCCACCTCCAACATAAGCATAACACGGCCAAATTATCCATATTAAATTTCCAAGGTACCGCACTGGAATCAGTCACCAGCTTTAAATATCTAGGGGTCACCCTTGACTCGGCCCTTACCTTCCGCGATCATATAGCTTTGACATGCTCTACTATTAACATCAGAACTGGCCTCCTGTATAAATTTAGACCCTGTCTCCCACCTGATGCCCTCCATCTAGCCATTTTCATCTCCATCCTTTCCCTAGTGGACTATGGGATAATCATATATGGCGCCACCTCCGACACTGCCCTAACCAGTATAAAACGCACCCTAAACAAAGCCTGCCAGCTAGCCACTGACTGCAATCGGCACACACATACCTGTGACCTCTATCGACACTCATCATGGCTAAACTTTCAGGGTCGTCAACACTATCAGACCTGCTTATTTGCCAAAAAATCCAACTGGGGCTAGCTCCCTCTGGCTGTCTCTCGCTCCTCCAAATGAGCTTACTGACATGGGCTACAAGATACTCTGAATCTACTACTTTCATATCCCTTTTGCAAGGACCACAACTGGCCAAAGGTCCTTTTGCTACAGGGCTCCACTCTGGATGAACTCTCTCCCTGATCCTACCCTATCTGTTCCCAGGTTGGGGCCTTTTAAAACTGAGCTACGTGGCCACATTATGTCCAGCTCTATATGTGATTGCAGTTAAACCACTTAAACAAGGGCAATGTTTCCATCTATACCTGATTCCAATATAATATATGATTTGCTGTTTCATACCTTTGGTGTTGCTATACGTATGTATTAACCATTACTGTCTCTGTACTTAGCCACTGTAATATAGTCTACTCTGTATCTGCCTTCATTCTATGAATGACGTAAAGCCATTTCAGATGAGTCCCTGACTCAAAGGGTTGTAATTCCAAGACTTGATATAAATAAATAAATAAATAAATTCAAGACATCAAAACAAGTCATACATATTACAAAACCCTAACAGTTGTACATACATTTTTCAAAATCATACATGTAGTGGAAGGGTACAAGCAGTGAGGAGAGGTACATGGTAGCACAAGTAATATATTTTTACAAAGCCGTAACAGATTGGGACAGCCTAAAAAAAACAATCGTACATACATTTTTCAGAACCGTAGATATAATAAGAGGGTACAAGTGGAGAGGAGACGTACAGGTCACAGTGTGGAAGACTCAATGAGATGGGCCACAATACAGGTAAGAGGAGGGGATGGATCTGGAGTGATCATAGGTGGGGGCTCAGTGCCAGAAGAGGAATAGCAGTAAAGGACAGGTGGGGAGGGACTACCCTTAGGGGAGGGGCAATAAGTGCTGGAAGATAGCAGACTGCTACCAGGGAGAGGAAGTGCTAGAGGGGATGAAGTGGGAGCCACTAGTTGCAAGGTAGGTTAGGAGAAGCAGTCACATGTTTCTGTAAGCAACTGTCTCAGTAGTGTCTTAAATGTGTGCAGTCCCACCATTTCTGTGAACTTTAGTGATTTCTGGAGAGTGTTCCAGATGGTAGGGATGCTGTGGGTTAGGGATGAGTTGCCAAATCTAGTTCTTATTCTGGGAATGTCGAGCAGAATATAGAATGTCTTCTGAGCAGGTAGGTGCCAGGTGTGCTTTGAAGAGGTCTTTGATGTGGGAGGAAGCTTGTTGGTGATGGCTCTATATGCCCAGAGGCAGGAATTTCTCAGTCTTCTCATGTTGAGTGAGGGCCATTCTAGCTGCGTGTAGAGATGTCAGTGATGTGTGTTGTATGAGGCACTGGTAATACATTTAAGCTTCTGTGATACAAGCGTGTCTAGTTTGGCTAGAGCGGTAGTGGGACAATGGCTATAAATGAAGTTGGCATAGTCAATAAGTGGGAGGAATGTGGTCTGCACCAAGCAAATTGTGGCCTCAAATGTGAGCATTTTCCAAATTCTGAAAAAAGGGCCCAGACTCTGTCTTAATTTTTTCAGGAGTTCGTCTATGTGCACAGAAAAAGTAAGTTTAGAGTCGAGCTAGAGGCCCAATTATTTAAAATTTCTACAGCATCTAATGGTTCCCCCAAAAGGGTGAGAATTCGGGGCTGGGTGCTGGCTAGGATGGTGCCCATTGAGTGGATATAAGGTGAAAGGAACATCACCTTAGTTTTTTTGGTGATGAGGAAGAACTTGAGATGCAGTAAGCTGCGTTGCAGCAGGTCAAAATCCTGTTGCAGCTCCTTACAAAGCTAGCTCAAGGGTGGGTTTAGCGACATAGAGAATGGTTTCATCCGTGAATAGGTGGATGCTGGCCATGTTAATTTTGGAGTCTATGTCATTAATGTAAATTGTCAATAGTAAGGGCCCCAGGATGGACCCCTGAGGAACACCCTCAGGAGTAGTTTAGGAGGTGAGAGTTCAACTTGGGCTTTCACCTGCTGCTGCCTCCAGTCAGGTAGCTTGGGAACCACTGTAATGCAGTTTCATCGAGGTTGCGCAGTGTATGTAGGTGGAGGTCATGATCCGCGGTATCAAACATCTTGCTCAGATCCAAAAAGAGCGCACAGACATAGTTTCTGGAATCTAAAGCGACCTGTCAATCGTTTGTCATTTTAGCCAAAGCGGATACCATACTATGGTTGGGTCTGAAGCTGTACTGTAGGGGTTTAGCAAATTGGAAGATTCCAGGTAATATCTTAGCTGGGAGTTGACTAATATTTTGTGTAACTTTGATAGAATGGGTCGATAATTATTGAGATCGCATGGGTTGCCAGATTTGAAATGCGGAATGATGTGGGCAAATTTCCATGCAGAAGGGAACATTCCATGGGATAGGGAAGGTTGAGAGATGAGTAATGGGAGGAGACAGATGGTAGGAGCCTAATTTGAGGAAGAAAGGTTCGATTTGGTCAGCTCCAGCACTTTTTAACATCTAGGGACAGAAAAGGTATTCAACCTGCTTAACTGTGACTTGGCTGAAGCTAAACTTTGGTGCATGGCTGACCCTCTATGGGTGGCGGGGGCAGAGGTCGCTGGCAGTATTTGTGGTGAGTTTACTTGCTGGAGGCGTATTGAATGCTAATCCTGCAGTAGCAAAGTGATTGTTCAGTTGTTCAAGTATGCTTTGTTTGGTGGTAAAGGTGTTATCACCTGAGGGCAGAGATGAGGCAGAACTGTGGCCTTCAGTTTCCTGAAGGATTTGCCAAAACTTGGCAGCATTTATTTTGGATGAGTCCAATGCTGACTGGAAATAGTTAGCCTTAGTGGCCCTTATGCATTTGGTGCAATAGTTTCTGGCAGTCCTGAAGGCTGCCCAGTCGGCAGGGAGTTTCGTTTTTCATGTAGTTCTCCATAATGTCCCTGGCTAAGAGGTCTGATTTTAAGTCATTTGTAAACCATGGGCAGGTCTTTTGTCTGGACCTGACTTTTACTAGGGGGGGCATGTTTGTTAATCACCTTTTGGACTATGCTTTGGAACAGACTACAGGCTTCTTGGACCACGTGCGCAAGATACAAATCTTGCCATCTGATATGGCTTAGGTCTGACAGAAAGTCAGTGTAATTAAATTTGCAGAAGCGCCTTTTGTACTTGAGGTTGGAGGTAGAGGGAGGAGCTTTGTTGTGGCCCTGACACAAGCCACAGCATTGTGGTCACTTATGTCATTGTGGAAGACCCCTGAGTGGGCAGTTTTGTGTGGACTGTTAACTAATATTAGGTCAAGGAGTGCTCGTTCAAGTTCCCTATGTTAAGGCAGGTCACATCAGGGACAAATCATGTGAGGCCGCACTCGTCATAAAGTTCTTTAGGGACTTGGAACAGGTCTCCACCAGAACTTCATCTGTTTCCTCCCAGCGCGGGAGGCCTGTAAACAACTCTAGTGTAACAGAGTCTCAAGAGTTACAGGAAGGAATGGAGGCATTGTGGATCACCCTAGGGTGGGAAATAAGACTGCCATTCACACTGGAGTTGTTTACAGGCCTCCTGCACTGGAGGAGGAAACAGATGAGATTCTGGTGGAGACCTGTTTCAAGCCCCTAAAGGACTTATGTGATGAGTCCGGCCTCACACAGGAACACGCGCCCCCAACTAAAGAATTCTTAACTCCAGGGGGTTGCAAAATCGGGAAAAAGAAAATTCAGGCCATGTGCAACAAAATGTACGTACGCTCAGACCCAAATCTGGCACCCTCACAATCCTAGCCTGCCACCCACCCATCACGCCACAGGGCCAGCTCGGCAGCCCACTGCCACACCACGCCTCACAAATCCTCCCTCCCCTTCCACCCATCGCTCAGCATGCTCACCCCACCCCCCGCGTGTGTACATTAGGTGACATCCTGTCACTATGCTTATGAGACCAACCATCCAGTCACCCTCCTTGCTCGGTAGCTTTGTCAACAGGTGCTGCAATTAAGTCACTCTTTCTGAAAGTGCCCAGTCATGGTCACCACTGTCACAGGCTACCAATAAGACTTTCTTCAGATAAATCAGAGAGAGGAAAAAGACCAGAAATGGTATTGCTAGGCTAAAGAAGGAAGGAGGAGGGTGGGTGGAAGATGACCTAAAAAAGGCTGAGATACTGAACAAATACTTTTACTCAGTGTTTACCGGGAAGGGAAGGGTGTGGGACCAAAACTCATTAGGAGGGGTAGTCAGGGAAGGGAGGTTGACACCAGCCCATTCACTGTGGAAAGAGTCCTAGAGGAACTTGGGAAAATAAAAACAGACGAAGCAATGGAGCCAGATGGGATTCATCCCAGAGTATTAAAGGAACTCGGGGATGTACTGGAAGGTCCACTGATTGACCTATTCAACTCATCTCTAGAGACAGGGGAGGAACCTGAAGACAGGAGGAGGACAGAGGTGGTCCCTCTCCACAAGAGTGGCAGTAGGGAGGAGACAGGTAATTACAGATCTGTAAGCCTGACCTCAGCAGTGGGGAAGCTAATGGAGTCCCTACTTAAGGAAAAGAGTGTGAAGTTTCTGGAGACTAGTGGGGAGCAGGATCCAAACAGCATGGATTCTCAGCGGGAAGTTCCTGTTGGACAAATCTAATTGATTTCTTTGACTGGGTGACCAGAGTAGTAGATCAGGGAGGGGTGGTGGATGTGGCCTACCTGGATTTCAGCAAGAACTTCGACACTGTCCCACATAGGAGATTGCTAAATAAATTGAAAAACCTGGGAGTGGGCCCTATGGTAGTAAAATGGGTTGAGAACTGGCTAAGGACAGGACTCAGAGGGTGGTAGTAAATGGCAAAATCAGAAGAGACAGCGGATCATTGGCGCAGCGTTGGATTTCCACTTGCAATGCCTGGCACTCCAGATTTTTGGCGCTGACCTGGGTCGCTGGAGGGCCAGCTGAGGGGAGAAGGCTTGAGCTTCCAATGACCACCACCTTCTCCAGGGGGGAGGGGGGATGCGATCCAGCACCTGCTGACTCCCAGTGGAGACCAGGGTAAAGCAGCGTGCTGACTGACTGACTAGGGGCGTGGCAGGCGTCAGTGTATGTCTAGAGCGTCATGGCACGCTGCGCCTCTGGGAAGAAAAGGAAAATCTCCACCATTCGACCAGATAAAGGCCATCCAGTCCTCCCACCACCATGAATGCTCCTGGTCGAGTTTCAGAGACCACCTCAGCAGCACCGAGGAGCCAAGAAGCTGCACTGGACAGTCCCCACCAGCGTTGTTCTCCTCAGAGGAGGAGAACCCATCCAGTGAAGGGTTACACGGATTATCCGAGGGTGGCTGCCATCTGAGGTGGTGTATGGTGGCAATGGGTGGGGGTAGAAGTGAGCAGTGTGAGAGAGACCATAGATGGCCTGAAGGAGAGGCCGATGGGGAGTATAAAAATAGAATAGTAAAAAAAAAAAAGAAATCAGGAGAGAGGGAAGTGACCAGCAGGGTGCCACAGGAATCGATGCTGGGACCAGTCCTGCTCAATGTCTTCATTAGCGGCATTGCAGAGCATCTGGAAGGAAAGGTATGCCTGTTCGCGGACAACACCAAGATCTGCAACAGAGCTGACACAGCAGAAGAGGTGGAAAGAATGAGAAAGGACCTACGTTTTTCATTGCATATCAAATCTATTTGTTACCAGGTTAATAATAGAATTGGAGTTCTGTTTAAACTCCAAAATAATTTAAGTTTACCTGCCAGGACTGCACTTGGCAAAAGTATTCTCTCATCAGTTATGAGCTATAACTGTTTTTATTTACGTAAGCATCAAAATCTGACTTATACTGCAAGTGTCAAAAGCTGACTTATCTCTCTTAAATACCACTTTAATGCACTATGTAGGTTTGTATTAAGATCCCCATATCAAACTCATCACTGCAATCTATACAAACAATTAGGATGGCTCCCACCCAAATTTAGTTGTGAATATGCTTTAAACTGTTTAATTGATTAGGTATTTCACCAGGGCATGGATTCTCCTCTGTCTTCTTTGTTTGAAATCAAAAAAGATGTAAGAACTTTAAGATCAAATAATAATTTTTCTCTAGTTGTCCCCAGAATGTCGACCTGTATGGGTGGGCATGCTTACTCAGTGTGTGCTGCTAGTAACTTGAATTCCCTACCTAATTTTTCACATGCAGATGTCAGTTATGCAACTTTTAAATTGTACCTTAAGAAATTTTATTGTACGCAGCTGTCTTGTAAGTGTTCAGTATAAGTGTTCGTACAAGCTGCATTTTGATATGTTTGATATGTCTGTTTTAGAAGTGCTCAAACTTAGATTATTATAAATTAGCATGTAATGACAAGCCATAATACAGATACAAATGGTAAAAAGGTGGGTCAGAATAGAGGGTAGAGGACTGAAGTATAGGAGGGGAGATGAGAAAGGCAGAAGAGAGTGGAAGGAAAGCAACAAGGCAGGAGTAGGAGAGGCATCATCAAAAGCACAAGCATGTTGAAGCAGCAGAGAGAGTGGTGAGCAAGTTGGATTGGAAAGTGGGAAGAGAGAAGCATGATAGGACAGAGAGAGGAAGGGAGTTCCAATGAGATACTGCTGCAAAAGCAAAGGATTTATGAGCTTTAGCTAGTCACAGAATTTTGTTAAATTGATCACATCTGTTAAATCCCCCTCCCCCCCCACACTTTAAAGGAGCAGTATTTGTTAGTAATCATATAGCTTTTTTCAGCAATAATGTTGTCTGGCAAAAATATCAAAATGCACATTTTTCTTTTCGTTTTCTTTAATTCCTGAACAAAGATATGGGATTTTAAGGTTTTTAAAAAGTTTCCACTCCCTTGCAATGCCCGCCATGAAACAAATTAAATATCTTGATACAGTGTTGTGTTGTTTGCCATCAGAAAAATGTAGTACCACCATCATATTATATCCAAATTATGAATCTAGCATGTATGTTTAACAGGTAACCTCAGTGGAAGAGGTAGTATGTCATAGGCGCATGGAAAGGCGAATGTGCAATGGGTGACAGCAAAGGGGTGACCATAAGTTGGGCAACAGACTATTAGGGCAACCAGTAAAAGGTGGCACATGGTGGAAAACAGAAATACCACAAAGAGACACACAGAAACAGTGTTTTGTGGGGGCCTTTGCCCCCCACACCACCCTCACTATTATAGATAAGCATCCTTGGAACCTCAGCTACCACTGAGTGGTGGGTGAAGTAGCTAATTAGCTCATGAAGTGATCTCGCGGAGTGAAGGTGGTCGCGGAGTGCTCCTGAGCGAGCGGGAATACTCGAGAGTTGTGGTAACCAAGTCCATTGAAACAATGAATTCACGTTAGCACCTTCCCAAACCACTACTTCACCAATTCTTAAGGCAAAGTGCATTGAAAACAATGTACTCCGCCTCACTTTGCCTTGTTTTTAAGCTCCAAAGGCGGATTTTGCAGTGATTCATGGGGTTTCAGGTCACATGGGCTCTAGATTGTTCTGCACAGCCTCAGTTTTGGGTAGTGTGTGTATGAAGCTGCAGGAGACAATCTGCTCTGAGAGCTCTGTGATTCAAACCTTCTAAAAGCTGATGTGTGAGCCAGGGAGGACCCAGATGAACTTGGAAGGTCCAAAATACATTCCCGGGGAACCCTTGAATTACATCAGAAAGACCTGAGGTGTAAATTCCAAGGTCCAGATGGGATTAAAGAGGCCAATACACTTTGCTTTGAATACAGTGACTTAGATCAAAGAACTTTTTGAGATGTATGTGTAGCAGAACAAAAAACAGTTCTGACCAGTTAACCTGTGGAAAGGAAAGTCAGTGAGGTCCTCTCATATGTTTTTTTAAATATTTTATTTGGAGACCCTGTATTGTAAAATATAGAGTTTGATACACCAAGGTGGAGTTAGTGACCTCATGAGAGGCCGGCTCAGAAGTGTGTTTAATTGCTGAAGTGAACCTGACAGAGACACAAGAAAATATTTCTGACTGACACAAGAGAATATTATCTGACTGAGGGAGGATCATCACAGCACTGAAAAAAAGTAAGATTAGACTAGTCTAAATGTATGTATTGTAGAAACTGTACTTTTTCCTGTTTGTTTCAAGGCTGTATGTGTTGGGATATATGTAATTTGTTCTGTAATTATTGTTCTGTTTTGATATTTTAAAGTAAAGATATTTTTTTAAAAGCGAAACCGCTGGAGTGCCTTGACAATTCATTTATTTTAAGTGGAGCTTTTAAAGGTTATAAGAACACTGTGTATGGGCTTATTGTATACCAAACTGAGAAATGGATAGAGTTCTCTAAAAAGTATGCATTGAGTTCTGAGGTTCATTTGAAAGACCTGGTTGGGTGCCCATAGGCAAGAAATCTGGCCCCGGAAGACAGAATTATCTGAGCCTGAGAATTTTGTATGCTAACAAGAGGTTATCAGTTTGAATCCCTTCAGAGCTTGAGACTAAGGTGACTTGAACCCACAAAACAGACGAGAGGTTACCTAGTCTGTTCACTGTACACAAATCATATGCTCAGAGGTTGGCACTTTGGGAGTAGAGGTTGACCGCTGAGCGAGTTGATGACAACGATCACGTCACGAATCACAACATTAATCTTTTTAATAGTTACTTGGATGTATTGTAAGCCTGTTTTGTAATATTTCTCCATGCTTCACCACCCACCATTGTACTCATTAATAAGCGTTTTAAGTCGGGGTTTTGTGCCACACACTGCATGAGGGGCCAGGGAAGTGCAGCCATAGGCATTCACATTTCTTCAACATCACGATCACAAATGCAGTCACAAATCATGATTTGCAATCACGTCACAAATCACAACATTAATTTTTTTTAATAACTACTTGGATGTATTTTAAGCCTGTTTTGCAGTATCTCTCCATGCTTCACCACCCCACCATTGTACTCATTTATGAGTGTTTTTAAGTCGGGAGTTTTGTGCCGCACCTCATAGGGGCCCCGGGAAGTACAGCCGTAGGCATTCACGTTTCTTCAACATCATGGTCACAATGCAGTCACAAATCACGATTGCGATCATGCCACAGTCACAACATTAATTTTTAATAGTTACTTGGATGTATTTTAAGCCTGTTTTGTAGTATCTCCATGCTTCACCACCCCACCAATGTACTGTTAATGAGTGTTTTTAAGTCGGGGATTTGTGCCACACCTCAACAGGGCTCGGGAAGTACAGCCGTAGCCATTCACGTTTCTTCATCATCACGGTCACAAAAGCAGTCACAAATTACGATTTACAATTATGTCATGAATTACAACATTCATTTTTTTACTAGTTACTTGGATGTATTGTAAGCCTCTTTTGTAGTATCTCTCCAGGCTTCACTATCCCACCATTGTACTCATTAATACGTGTTTTTAAGTCAGGGATTTGGGCAGTGTCTGCAGTACATACACAGACTGGAAAGAAGACTAACTGCACACATGCAGTTTAGCACAGTATACTTGCACTGGTCAGAATACAAAGTGTCATGCATATGGAAGACAACAAAAAAGGGCATAATTACATACAAGGGTCGGGGATGGTAGAGGAATACATTTTATAACACAGCAAGGAAGGTGTGGGAGGCACCTGGTGTGAGGAAAAAAAACTAATGTGGGATCCCATGGTGATCCTGCAGCAGTTCCAGCATGGACATAATTTGCAACTGATGTCCCTCTATGCGATCCTGGTGGAGCAGCAGGTGCTGCTGTGGCCCTTCTCTTCTTGGGGATGCCACCATGCACAGCTGCACCCTCTGCCACAGCATGACCAGCAGGTGCAGGCATGGTCCGTTCTGTGGCAGCCTGCCACTCTAACTGGTGGTGATTGAGCATATGGGTGTGCTGACCCCCAGTCCCCAGCTGAGTCCCCCGGGGGCCACGGTGCACCTCCACCTCACACAGGCAGCACTTGATCACACTGCTGTCCCCCCCCCGACTCAGTCAAAAAACTGCCAAACAACAGAGGTGCGGGGAGGACCAGGCACAGGCAGGGGAGGGCAAGATGAACTGGCAGCCGACTGGTCATGGTACTGAACAGGGATGGGATCCACACCTGGGCCTGGGGGAACAGGCACATCCTGCTCCAGAGGACCTGGTGCTGGACTTGGTGATGGTGGTGGTTCAACTGTCTCAGAGTCAGGACAGGAGGCGGTGCTGGTCCTGCTTCACGGAAGGGGGGGCAAACAACTAACTACTTATAAAGGTAAGAAAAGTAAAATTTACAGAAAGAATAAATTAAGTAAAAAAGAGTACAGAAAAGACAAAAAAATGTAGCTTTTAAAAAAGCTGCTGGGTCTAAATCAAAGTTTAAATCTCCTCCTCGCTCTGATCTCAAAGTATCAGCAGTTACAAAACACACTCCTCTCTCTCCGTATGCACAGGAGAAAGTAAAAGTGTCTGCTTTTATGACTCACTTCCTTCCTGCCTAGCTAAAGAGCATGTGACTTACAGTACTGTAAGCCATGTGATGTGTGGGGGCTGCCAAATCTGAAACACCAAGTGGATCACTTAGAATCATAATGAGGATTGCAAAGTCCATTAAAAACAATGACTTCACCTTACTTCGCATTGTCATTCCGCCTTAACGCAAAGTAGTAATGACAAGGCGGAGTGAACACTTTGTGATTCAAGTGCCCACTTCGCTCACTTCATCGGGCGAATTTAAATTGCCAGCATCTCTAGCTACCACCACACAAGCGGCGCTTGATATGACCTGGGTTTTGTCACAGGTTGCCTGAATTACTAACACTCTTTAACTTTTGACCTTTTGCATTGGCCTTTTTTATTCATCCTTATCACTGAACACCACGGAGGAGATTTTTTAAATTATGAGTGGTGGCCATCTTTAATGACACGAGTCATTAATTACAAAATTAACTGTAAAAGCTGTTTTAAAAATATCTGAGAAAACTAAAAATACACTAAGCATGAATCTTATTATGTCAGAAATACATTTTGCTAAAAAGCTATAGGATGATATTTTTTTTTGCTGACTAAGAATGCTACTGCTTTAAAGCCACTTCAACCATACCTGTACCCAGTAGTTTAGTGGTTCCACCTTTTGCTCAATCCCAGTGCAGGCAGCAATACAAACATATTCCCTGGTGGTCTAGTGGACCCACCCAATCCCTATACCAGTAGTAGTGTACTACTACCAACACTCCACCATGGCCCAGAGATGGTGGGTGACAATCACTGACCATAAACCACCGCTGTGGGCCACCATCTGCTGCAAACAGACTTTTTGCTAGGAACTAAGTCTAAATGCAGACATACCCCACATTTACACAAACTTAGAAACTATTGCTGTACAACAGTGCATTAGTCATATCTTTCATACCATATTATGGAATGGCACCAGACTTGGGGGATATCTTAAATATCCTCCTCCCCCTCAGAAATGTAGGTGGGACTCCCAAACACCCACCTGAAATATGGATTGGTGGGTGAAACAGGCTGATGTCATTGGGTTCTGCTTCATTGTAGTCTTCAGCTCAACTGATGTTACTCTGTTCCAGAACTGCTAAGTAATAAAAAAAAGAATATTATGTGGAAAAAAGGCTTACATTATCAGGTATCCATAAGCAAGGGCAAAATAAAACTATTTCAAAACAAACACACAATATATTAAACTGTGGTGATCACAAAGACAACACACATACCCAAAAGAACAATTATGATAGATGATTTAAACAGCAATTCTTATACTTCCTTTAGCAAGGCAGTGGGAAAGGCCAATGGAATGTTGGCATGCATAGACAGTGGCATTACTAGCAGAAAGAGGGAGGTAATAATACCCCTTTACAAATCCACGGTGAAGCCGCACCTGGAGTATGGGGTTCGGTTCTGGAGGTATATAGATGCATTGCAGAGGGTTCAGAGAAGGGCAACCAAGATGGTGCAGGGTATGCAGGGAATGTCATACGCGCAGAGGTGTAAGGAGCTGAATCTGTACACACTGGAGACAAGGAGGGATAGGGGAGACATGATTGAAACTTTTAAATATGTAAAGGCTCAATAAAGTGGGAGAAGAGGGTTTACTTAAGAGGAAGAAGGGGGTCAGAACTAGAGGGCACAGACTCAGACTGCAAGAAAAAAGATACAGTGGCAATGTGAGAGGGCATTTCTTCACAGAGAGGGTGGTGGAGCCCTGGAACAGACTACCAGACAGAGTGGTGGGGGCTAAATCAGTGGAAGAATTCAAGAGGGCATGAAACAAGCATATGGGGCTGAGTATCAGGGGGAGGGCGGGGGCTGGCAGGAAGGGGAAGTGTAGGAGGAAAAACAGGGGTAGACTAGATGGGCCAGTATGGTCCTTTTCTGCTGTCAAGCTTCTATGATTCTGTGATTCTATAATTCTATGAACTCACTTTGCTTTGGGATGCTAAGAAGAAGCAGCATACAAGCAATTGCTGTACCCCTTACTTTTCCCCTCTGTGTACAGTCCCTAAGCGTTAAAGTGCTGCTCAGAAGATGTAGTTTTTCTTACTCTTCTCTGCAGTAGCCTCTTTTTTCAAGCAGGGGTCCCCATGTCTTGGCCAAACTTGTACTGCCTGCAGTTCAGCATTAACAGACATTATAGCCATTGAGGATGTGCTGTCATGCCTGCAAAACTCAGGCTATCCTGCTACCATGGTGAATCAATCAATCAGTCAAAATCTTTATTTATCCAGACAGGCACCATTGAGCAAGGCTCATTTGCAAGGTGAACCTGGTCATGAATACCTCAAAGTACAGTACAGAAGCAGGTATACAAAAAGCAATAATATACAAGGAAAAAAACGTATATACCGTGTATACAGTACAGTACAAGGTTGAAATAAATAAATAAAAGCATTATTTTACAGTTGAAGAAGTCAGCAGATGTACAATCAACCATAGGCATACAGGGGTTATAAGCAGAGATCTTTTGAGTGAGACAGCCAGCAACTACACATACAGGGGAAAGAGGCCGTGTATGGGGTGGCAGGTTAGAGAGGTAAAGAAGAGGAGGGATATATTAATGACGACTGGGGGAAAAATTGGGCTAAAACCACAGAAAGTGATGATGGCTATAGTGTACTTGTTTATTATGATAATGACAGAGGAGGGGTAGATAATTGGGACACTACTATGGATGGGGTGGGACTTTAGCCAGGCTGGAGTGGACAGGGAAGGGTGGGTGCAGCAGGAAGAGTTAATAGGGATAGAGTGAGAGCCAGGGGTAGAAACATGGAGAGCATCAGGATGGAAAGGGGGAGTTGTGGAATTAGTGGGCTAGCGGTGAGGAAAACATTTGCAAGGTGCTTTCATGTAACGATCGTAAAGCGCCTTGAAGATATTTAGGCTAACAGGGCAGCTCAACTTCAAGTTCCTTTCTAAACCATTTCACAGTGTGGGTAGAGAGAAGCTTAGAGCAGCTTTGCCGAAATGAGTGTTGACCCTTGGAACTTGGAGGGCAATTAGGGAATAGCTCCTTAGAGCACAGTGCCTAACATGCTCCGGGGAATACAATCTGAGACATATGAGGGGAGCTTGTTGGTCACCACTCTGAAGGCCCGTAGGGCGGCGTTTCTATTCCTTCTATAGTGAAGGGAAGTCCAGCCTAACGATGAGTACAGGGAGCAGTGGTGTGTGGAAAGTAGAAAGCCAGTAATGAACCTGATAGCTCTGTGGTAGTGGGTGTCCAGCTTAACCAGTGCAGAGGCAGTGCAGTGGCTGTAGAGCAGGTCTGCGTAATCTATTAAAGATAGGAAGATAGCTTGAACCAGTTGAATCTTGGGCAGGTGGTTAATTCTGTAGAATAGTCCTAATCTTTGCCTTAGTTTCTTCTGTAGTTCTTTGAGATGGTCGGTGAAGGAAAGTTTATGATTGAGCCAAACTCCTAGATATTTGAATTTAGCTACCTGCTCTAGTGTTTCTCCAAGAACAGTTGTAATTTGTGGGATAGCCCCCCCCTCCAGCAGGAATTGCCGCATGCAAGGAGGGGGAGAAGAGCATGGCCTTTGTCTTTTTCGCATTGAGCAAAAGCTTTTTGTTTATGAGCTGGTATTAAGACCTAAAAGTCTTCAGGTGAAGCTACCTCTGGCTGGAAGCTGCAACACTGGACTTAAGATTTGCAAGAAAGCGAGTTGTGCTCGCAACAGAAGGAGGTGAACCTTACAATTTACAATTGTCTTTGGTTTGAAGCAGATTCCCTAGGAAAGTTAATATTCTTCAGGTGGAGGATACTTCTAACTGAAGGGTGAAATAAGGAACTTAGAATTACCAGAAAAGGCAGTCTTTCAATCAACAGAGGGAGGTGGAGCTTGCTTTACTTTTGTTACAGTTGTTAAGACTTTCAGTGCAGGAAGAGTTTAAACCCACAGAGGCTGAATACTGTTTTCTGTGTCTGCCCTTCTGCACAGCTGACGTGTTTTGGGGATGACTGTTTTCAGAGCACAAGTCACCAGGCTGTTTTGGGGCTGGGGAGGTTTACCTGTGTCTGACTTGGATTTTTGAATTTTTCTCTATTTGATTAGCAGGGTATTTTCTCTGTCAAATTGTCATGTATGGCAACTTGCTGACAGGAAGGCACTCATCGCAGCGGTAGGTCAGAGCTTTTAGCTGATGTTTCGTGAGAGCACAGTTTAGGCCCAAACCCTTCCCACCGCTCACCCCACCCACCCCTGGAAATAGTTCATTTATACCTGGGGTTCTGACATAATTTCCTCAAGAGGGCAAGGTGCATATCACTGTCATATCCTCTCTAGCACACTGCACTAATATAAGCATACACATTATATAAATACATATATTTCTATTTAATACACCAATCACACACACACACACACACACACACACACAAAAAACTAAACAAGGTAGACAGTTATGTGGAGAGGAGTAGTACAATGTTATGGCTGTAGGATCGCAGTCTTCCGGGAGTCTTTCTAGAGGCTGAGATGCTGCCCTGTTTGCAGACAACTATCTGCCCTGAGGGAGGAAGTTGCCCATCTTCAGGCCGCACTGGACAGTAGCAAGGGAACCTCTCCCATCCAGGGAGCACCAGAGCCACCACCACTACCTCAGAGGTTGTGAAGAAAGCACAGCAGTTGGACCATAGTGGGCTCAGGGAGGGTAAGGGTGGTGGAACAGAGGCACACCCAGTCAGTTGTTCCACTCCACAATCCATACACCATTCTGGGGGAGCATAGTTCCCCTATGGATGCACCCGCAGAGGAGACTAAGGAGGGTGCAGACAACTGTCACAAGGGAGGCCCTCAGGAAGGGGCAAAGGGCACCACAGGAAAGGAAGCGGCTCCTCGTGGGGACCCAGTTATTAGGGGATAGGACTGGGGGAGCAGGAAAACTGAAGCAAGGTGCCTGCCTGGTGCCATGGCTTGAGGGACAGGAAGCGCATCCTTAGGATCACGAGAACAGTTGCACGGGAGTCTGAGCTGGACGTCATTGTCCACCTAGGGATAAATGACTTGGCTCATCATGAGATTAGAGCAGTGCAGAAGGACTTTGTAGAGTTGGGGAGGGGCCTAAGACAAGTAGCACACACAGTATCCTTCTCAGAGGTGCTGCCTGTCAGTGGCATGGGTGAGGGGAGGGTACTTTGCACCATGCATTTTAACAAATGGTTGAAAAAATGGTGTGGAGCACAGGGGTTTGGCTTCATTGAGGACTGGGGTTCCACCTGGAGGGACATCAGCCTATACTGGCAGGATGGTCTGCATCTGTCCAAGAAGGGAACAAGTCTTTTGGGCAATCGGTTTAAATGCTTCATTAGCAAGTTTTTAAACTAGTCAAGGGGGGGAGGCACTGATAAGCAGCAGGAAAATCCCAGCCTCCCCCTACAAAACAGGGTACTAAATGAGAAAAGACCAAGGTAGAAAGGTCAGTGGGGGATGCTGCTACAGAAGGTAAAGCCATCAAAAAATGGAGGAGCAATGAATACCAATGCCCATAGTCTGGGTAACAAGCTTCCTGAATTAGTGGCCTTGATGGAGGAGGAGCATCTGGATATCGTGGCAGTCACAGAAACATGGTACACACAGAACCATGACTGGGATGTAAACATACCAGATACACTATCTACAGGAGGGACAGGGAGGGTAGAAGAAGATGAAGAGTAGCTCTCTACATAAGAGAAGAAATAAAAGCAACAGAACAAAAGGGTAAACAGGGAGGAGAAGTAGCACTGTGGGTCAATTTGGAGGCAGGCAATGGCACCACAATCAGCACAGGGGTTGTATACAGGCCTCCCTCTCTGGGGGAGGAAATGGACAAGGAAATGATAGAAAGTATACTTAGAATGGCAGAAAAAGGGGATATATTGCTGATAGGTGATCTGAATATGCCAGATGTTAATTGGAGTGCAGTTGCAGCAGCCACTTCGAAGAGTGGGGTTATTCAAGATGCCCTACAGGGGGCATGCCTTAGACAACTAGTATTGGAGACCACTCGAGAGGGAGCAATCTTAGACCTGGTCCTCTCAAATGGAGAAGGAGAGAGGATCACAGATGTAGAAGTGGGTAGCCATCTGGGAACTAGCGACCATCAAACAGTATGGTTCATAATAAACACAGCAATACAAAGGCAAAAGTACTGGACTTCAGGAGGGCTGACTTTGCCAAAATGGGTGAGTGCCTAAGGAATGCACTAGCAAATGGGCAGGAAGGAGGGTGGAAGAACAATGGGGAATAATAAAACTGCCACAGAGGTAACAAGCCTTGTGTGAAGCAAATAAACAAAACAAAACATGTAAGAAACCACTATGGTTCTCAAAGGAGGTGGCAGTGAAGGTTCAAGAAAAAAGAAAGCATTCAGAAAGTACAAGGAATCACAGAAGGAGCAGGACAGAGAATTGTATCAGTAAAGCAAAAGGAAGCTGGGAAGGCAGTCAGAACAGCAAAGGTCCGAACTGAGGAAAAGATAGCCAACTCAGTTAAGAAGGGAGATAAAACCTTTTTTAGGTACATCAGAGAGCAAAGGACAACTAAGGGAGGGATAGTGAGGCTTAATAAAGGGAAGGGGGGTGGGCAGAGGGTGACTGTGAAAAGGCAGAGATACTAAACAAATATTTTTGCTCAGTATTTACAAATGAAGAGGAGGAGATACCTAAAACAAACAATAGAAACACTCTGGATACAGAAGTTGACATCAGCCCATTTACAGAAGAAAGGGTTCTGAAAGAACTCTTAAAACTGAAGGTGGACAAAGCAATGGGCCTGATGGGATTCATCCCAGAATTCTAAAAGAACTAAGGGTAGAACTAGTGACACCACTGACTACCCTCTTTAACAAATCATGGGAGGATGGGGTGGCACCTGAGGACTGGAGGAGGGCAGATGTGATTCCCTTCACAAAGTGGGAGCAGGGCAGGCGGGAAACTACAGACCAGTTAGTTTAACCTCAGTGATAGGGAAATGATGGAATCACTTCTGAAGGAAAGAATGTCGAGTTCCTAGAGGCCAGAGGGCACAGGACCCAAGGCAGCATGGATTCACAGCAGGAAGGTCATGCCAGACAAATCTAATAGATTTATTTGACTGGGTGACCAAAGTAGTAGATCAGGAGGGGCGACATGGCCTACCTTGACTTTGTAAGGCATTAGACTCAGTCCGACACAAAAGATTGATATACAAGTTAGCCAGCCTGGTAGTGGGTCCCAAGATGATAGCCTGGGAAAAGATTGGCTGGAGAATAGGACACAGAGGGTAATAGTAAATGGAGTCCACTCTGAAGAAAGGGGTGTTACTAGTGGGGTGCCGCAGGGTTCAGTATTAGGACCGGTCCTCTTCAATGTCTTTGTAAGCGACATTGCAGAGGGACTGGAAGGAAAAGTATGTCTCTTTGCAGATGACACAAAGATCTGCAACAGAGTTGATGCACAAGGTGGGGTGGAAAGGATGAGAAGGGACTTGGCAAGGTTAGAGGAATGGTCAAATGTATGGCAGCTTAGATTTAATGCTAAGAAGTGCAAGGTAATGCACCTGGGAAACAAAACCCAGGGAAGAGACACAATGGGGGTGAGATACTAACAACAACAAAAATCGAAAGGGACCTGGGGTAGTCATATCAGATGACTTAAAGGTGGGCAAGCAATGTGAGACAGCAGTGAAGAGGCTGGGGGGATACTGGGTTGCATCGGGAGAGGCATCACCAGTAGTAAACAGGAAGTTGTTATCCCTCTGTACAGACAGTTGGTGAGACCCCGTCTGGAGTACTGTGTGCAGTTCTGGAGACCCAATCTCCGCAAGGACATAGACAAGATGGAAGCTGTCCAGAGGAGGGCAACTAAAATAGTGCAGGGTCTGCACCAGAAGACATATGAAGAGAGACTAAAGAAACTTGATAAGTATAGCCCTCGAGGAAAGGAGGGAGAGGGAGACATGATGAAACGCTCAAGTACCTCAAGGAATCAACAAAGTCCAAGAGGGTAGCATCTTTCAAAAAAGAGGTGTGCAAGAACAAGGGGGCAGAATTTGAAGATGGGGGGGGCTCAGAGGTAATGTAAGGAAGTATTTTTCACAGAGAGGGTTGTGGATGCATGGAACGGCCTCCCGGAGGAGGTTGTGGAGTCAAAAACAGTGACTGAATTCAAGCATGCATGGGGCAGCCATAAGGCAATTCTAGGGGGTGGGGGTAGAAAGAAGTAGGCTGCTGGTTAACTAGGATCTGCAGTTTATCCATTAGGTAGGGGAATGGGCAGACTGGGTGGGCCAAGCGGTCCTCATCTGCCGTCAAATTCTATGTTTCTATGTTTCTGTTGTAGAAGGCTAAATTCAGCTTGGAGGTCTTCACTGGCTGCTTCCGGCATGGGACGACTCAACTACAGTACAGTGTCGTCTGCGAATAAGTGGATGTTGGCTTTTTTCATGGGGTCATTGATGTTGTTAATGTAGACTGCAAAGAGGAGGGGACCAAGGATAGAGCCCTGGAGCACGCCCCTCGGCATAGGTTTTAATGGAGAAAGATCACCTTCAGCTTTAACCTGCTATTTCCGTTCTCCGAGGTAGTCTGAAACCAGCACATAGATTTATGGTCCAGGCCTAAGGTGCTTAGGGAGGAAAGAAACAGGCTGTGATCAATTGTGTCAAATGCCTTACTAAGATCCAAGAAAACAGCACATACATGCTTCTTGTTGTCAAGGTCTAGGAGCCAATCATTGGTCACCTTGGCTAGGGCTGTTATGGTGCTGTGCTTTGCTCTGATTCCAGACTGAACCGGGTTTAATAGCTTCTGGATTTTAAGTATACCCTAGCTGGCCACACACTATTTTTCTAGTAATTTAAACAGGATGGAGAGGAGGGAGATCGGTCTGTAATTATTTAGATCGCAGGGGGTCACCTTGTTTTAATAGAGGATGAATTTGGCTATTTTCCATTAAGGGGAGGCTACCCTGGGAGAGTGACATGTTGAATATAGGTGGGTGATTGGCACTGCAAGCACATGGTAGGCACATTTCAGATAGTATGGCTCTATGAAGTTGGAGCCTGCTCCCTTCCTGGTGTCTAGTTGCAGCAGTAGGTCTTCCACCTCTTTTTGAGAGACAGGCAGGAGGGGGAAAGCCTCCTCGGTTGGGGGGGACTCATGGGTTGGTGGGCCCTGAGCTGTGTGGAGGTCATTGGCAGGGGAAGTATCAAATGCTAGCCCTGCCATTGCAAAATGGTTATTGAGGGCTTCCAATATCTCCGATCGGTTAGAGATAACGCTGCCACCGGACTTAATTTTTGCTGGAATGGAATTACCAGGTGTGTGTCCAGACATGTCTTTTAATGTTTTCCAGAGCTTTGAAGGATTTCTTGAGGCAGAGGCTAGCTCTGAACGATAGTAGGCAGCCTTGGCTGCTCTGACCAACTTGGTGCACTTGTTACATGCTCTCTTAAAAAGACACCGATCTGAGTCGTTCTTGCTTCTTCGGGCTTTTTTCCATAAAGTATCCCTTTCTAACAGGGAAGCTTTGAGCTCAGGTAAAACAATGGCAGGTGCTGCTCCTGACCGCACCTTAACAAGGGTGCATGCTTATTTAAAGCCTCACTTAAAAAGCGTAAAAATAGTATATGCCCTGTTAACCATTTTGGCTAGGAAGAATTTCTGCCATCGCAGTGAATGTTTCAAGTCGTGGACATATGCAAACAAACTGAAGTTGTGTTTGCTCCTCTTGATAGAGAACTTTGCCACAGACTGTGGGTTGTGCACGGATCTAATGGTGGTGATTATACAATGATCGCTAATGTCTGAGAAAAATGTTCCGACATGAGAAATCAGATGTGGCTTGCTACCAAAATTACGTCTAAGAGGGAGCTGTTGTTAAGGTTCTTTTTGTTTGGGTGAGTAGGCTCGCCTATGAGTTGCACCAGCCCTAGAGTGTCTGAAAAGGATTTCAAGGGAGCTGATGCACTTGATAGCCAATCGTAGTTCAGGTTGCCAATAATAATGGTTTCCAAGGAACTGAGCCCCAGTACGGAACTGAGGTGAGACAGGAGATGAGGCCCAGCAGAAGGGGGCCTGTAGCAGCCTATTACACAGAGTGCACTGGAAGGAGAAAGTTCAATCTTTAGGGTCAAGCACTCGAATTCTTTGGGGGAGGATGATGCATCTATGTATGTGGCTGAGTATTTGTCCCTTATATAAACTGCCACCCCACCTCCTCTTGATTGCCTAACCGCTCAGAAGAGTAAATAATTTGGGATATTAATTTCATTGTCTGGGGTGGCTGGCCTAATCCAGGTCTCAGTGATTACTAGAAGGTCAGGTAGGGTGTGGCTCAGCCAATCCTGTATAAAGGGTGAACTTTTTCAGCAAACTACAGGCATTAAGATGCATAAAAGACATTCCTTTGATACCTGCCAGGTCTGATGGAGAAGCAAGGGTGTCTAATGGTCCTGAGTTGAGTTTGACATTGCCTGAGCACATTAGTAAAAGAAGCAGGATTCTTTTTAAGGCAGCAAACTGTAATTTGTAAACACTATTTTTTGGGCGATAGGGGAGGCAGTGTTGATGGGTAGGCCTGTAACCCACTCCTGGTGTTATACTGGCCTAGTGTTGCAGCCACTAGTGTCCTGGCAGGAATTTGCCATGAGTAGGAAGTCTCGAGTCTGGATGGGGGAGTAATCTGCAGAGGCAGCTCGGGAGATGTCCCACTCCCTGGCAGAGACAGCTGAGAAGCCCAATAGTCCAGAATGGCTACCTGAAAGGAGCTGTTGGACGTAGAACAGGGAGAAGCGCAAGGGTCATTCCACTTTAGGGAGGGATGAGGGTTCTGAAGAATTGAGCTGAGCACTAGTAAAGCTAGTGACACACCGAGGAACCAGCTGTAGCTTCCCATGGTAGATCGAAACGACACAACAGTGAGCAGTAAAAGTCTCTAGAAGCCTAGACCAATCGGTGATCAGGTGTCATAAGTTCAAAATCCTTTTGTTGGCTGAGAGGCGGTTTTGGCGCAACACAACCTAAACTGCCATGGCAGTGCCAGCATTCTCGAAAACAAAATTAATACCCCATCCTTATGAGTCACTTAGAAACAGCAGTTCATACTGTATTTAAACATTGGTATATGCATAATTTTATAAACATTGGTATATACAGAATTTTTAAACATTGGTATATGCATAATTCTGCACTCCTTTTCAACCGCCAGTGACAATCTCTGCTGTTCTTTTCTGTTTCCAAATACCTTCAGATGGTGCAATATTTCATATTACTGTATGTTTGCCAAGTTAGGGTTTAGGTTTTGTGGCATGGAGTTATCCCTGACGTCCCGAGTGTCTCATAAGATCAAGGAGCAGATTCATTTGCATGCAAGCTCATCTTAGTCATGAGAAAAGGGATGTTAAATGATGTTTGCTCAAAAATAGCAAAAACGATTGTCGAAAAATCTTGCAACAGCCATATAAAAATATGGTCACCAATAATTATAATCTTCTGACACTGCAAAGGCAAGGAAGATTAGGGGTTACTTGAAGTGGGGGATGTTCACAATGCAGTTAAGGTCATGAGATGAATGTACACTGGGATTCAAACTTCACAGTTCCTGTTTATATAAGGTGCACAATTATCAAAAATCAGAAAGAGAATATATATATATATATATATATATATATACAACAAATGTTTGGGGATAAATATACAGATAAAAACTTGTATCTCAGGCACCCAGTGAAGATATCATTGATATCTCCATGTTCCTATACGTCATAGTGATATCTCCATGTTCCTATCGTCATGGAGATATCTCTATGTTCCTATAAATCATCAAACAAAGTGAAACTACACTTTCCATTGCAGTCCTACCTCTCTAGAGCCTAGCGCTGTTTCCCCACACTGCGCACACACCCTGACATTTAGTTGACCCAGCAATTATTTTTTAACAAATAACTTTGTGACACATATCTGGTTGATCCTGCCACTCCGTGTTTCGGTAATTGAAAATAACACTGTCACTTTCTCTCTTGAAATGTAGCGTGACCGAGCGTATATAGTAAGAAATAGAATGAACTCCCAGTGATTTACATGACAACAGTCAGTCTTCCAAACGTACTCAAAATTGTTTTGCCCTATCATTTACTTCAATCTTATGCAGAAGCTGCCGACAGTACTGTGAGTGCAGAGTGGTAGTCGACGCTTCAGAACAGCAGAAAGAAGCGAGGCGAGCATTGCTATAGTAGCACTAAATACCGTTTCTTTCTTAAAGCAACAACTCATCACTCTCTACACTCACAGCACAATCGCAGTACATAGAATCAACAAATGATAGCAAAAACGACTTCACCGTTTGAAAGACTAACTGGTGTAGTGTAAATCACTGGGAGTTCATTCTATGTCTTACTTTATACGCTGGTCATGCTACATTTCAAGAGGGAAAGTGAAAGTGTTATTTACAATTACCGAAGCACAGAATGGCAGGATCAACCAGATATGCTTTAAAAATTTTATTTATTTAAAAATAAAGGCAAGATCAACAACTTAAAAATAAAGACATACACAAAACTTTAAACTGGCAGGATCAACCACAGTTTTTTTCAAGTAACATCTCATCTGTTAGGCATATACCATACATAGGACTTTCTATTGTATGTGGCCCCAAACATTTGTTTGTATAAACAGAACATGACATGACCTGAGTGAAGATATCATATTTATCTTCACTTGAGGTCAATGACATCAAGATATCTCACTCGTGGATATCATGATATCATTAGCCACTCGTGAAGATAAATATGATATCTTCCTCAGTTCATGTCATGTCATATCCCTACATATATATATATATTCATTGCAAAGATCTCCATTACTGCATCAGTTATGGTTGATGTCCTAGCGAAAAAAGTTTGCAAATTCGATGTCAGGGTTTCCACCTCTACCACCACCACCACCCACCCTACAGACACCAACAGGCACTGGGGCATGCCATGTGGGTCGCCAGGCCCAACTCTCATTCCATTCCATGTGTAACCAAGCTGACACTCTACAGTATAGGAGAATGGGGTCAGAGTTAGGTCTGATGACCCCATGGCACGCCCCAATGTCTGTTGGTGCCTGTAGGGTCGGGGGGTGGTGTGGTAGGGTGGTAACCCTAACATCAAATTTCCAAACTTTTGTCGCTGTGACATCAACCCTAACTGATGCATTAATGGAGTTTTTTGCAATGAATTTCCCTTTTTGAGAAAGTGTAATTTAAGTGGTTAGTGGTATGTGTTTGTGGGAGTGCAGGTCCTCCGGGCCCTGTGCTCCCTTCACGTATGTAAGTAATGGTATGCGTATGTGGGCGTGGGCCCTCTGGGCCTGCACTCCCACCCACCTTAAATACTGAACCATACAGCAGTCCCATAGTACTGAAAAGTAACCCTTGTAACACTTATTTGGCAATATCTCAGTAACCGTAGCAGCTATGAAAAAAATTCCACTGCAGTTGCAATCATGACTTTGAAACCTCCAGGCAAAATAAGTGAACTAAATCCGTATCTCATATTGTTTCTGAGATACGGGCACCAAAAAGCACTGTGGGCACCGTAATGTTATCCTATGGGAAAAATCTCAACTTCGTAATGGCATATCTATGAACCGATTACAGTTTTTGTACCTAAACAGCATAATTCACATCTCAACCCTTCACGCTTCAACCCTAACTGATGCATTAATGAAGTTTTTTGCAATGAATTTCCTTACTTTTTGAGAAAGTGTAATGTACCTGGTAACTGACATGTCTTGGTGGGAGCACAGGCCCTCTGGGCCGTATGCTCCCACCAAGCTGCCAATTTATGTATAATGATATGCGTGTGTGGGAGCATGAGCCCTCCGGGCCCTGCGCTCCCACTTGTACATAACAACGGAGCCATACGGTAGCCCTATAGGGCTGAAAAGGATCCCTTGTAACACTAATTTGCCTATATCTCAGTAACTGTAGCAACTATGGAAAAAATTTCACTGCAGTTATAAACAGGAGTTTGAAACCTCCATGCATGCTTAGTCCTAAAGGTGGACTATGCTGCGGGTAGCAAAAAATCCATATCTCGAATCATTTTCGAGATACAGGCACTGAAAGGCGCCGCAGGCACTCACAATGTTATCCTATGGGAAATTCTCAACTTGGAAACATTGTAACTATTGGCTCGTTGAATGTTTTGGGACCAAACAACAAAAGCTCATCTGTGGGACCAGGGCTTGCCACCCTGCAAATTTCAGCCAAAAGCACAATCCACCTTGGCACAATGAAGTGATAAGGAAAACAACACATGGTAAAATGTGTTCGTCCAGTGTTTTCGCAATAACTTTAATGTGTTCACGGCACTCCTATCTCTATAATGGGAATGTTTTCATGCACAGAAAAATGTTGTCGAGGATCCTTTTTTTATCATGGTCATTGCCGCAACAACAAAACGGAAGAATGGTGGAAAAACTTTGAAAAACATATTTCCTGACCACCTGCTGAAAAATGAATGCTAGTGTCATGTTCCTAAGGGCCCGATTAGGTAAACACAACTGTTGGTGTTTACCAAAGGGCATTATTTTTCAAGTTACAATGTTTTTTGTCTTTCACTAACTGAAAACAAGATGGCGGCAGTATGGAAACAAAATCAGGGAGCACGACAACAAAAATGTGATCGCGAAAGTTTTTGCAGTGCACATATACATTTTCCCATAGGCTACAATGGGACAAGAAAAACTTGCATAACTTTTGAATGGATTAAGATTTTTCACCAAATCTTCAAAAGGCACCAGTTTAACCCAGGGCACATATAGACATACAAATCTGAATCCACTCAGATGCATTCTTCGCGCCTTTATGGCCGACCGAAAAATGCACAAAAGTTGGGGGGTTTCCAGTTTGTGGACTCTACAGTTCCACAACCATACATCCGACTGGAATGAAACTTTCCAGATCCAGAGATCTATGGTTGGATACTGCACATGCAAAGTTTCAGGCAAATTGGACAAATGGTTGTAAAGTTATTAAAGTGCAGGGTTTAACATTAAAGTGGCCTTCCAACCATAACTACAGTATACTGGCTTTACCGGGCCAGTATAATAGATACATACATATATATATATATATACACATATAGAAACATAGAAACATAGACTTTAACGGCAGATAAGGACCGCTTGGCCCATCTAGTCTGCCCATTTCCCTACCTACAGGATAGGCCGCAGATCCTAGTTAACCAACAGCCTATTTCTTCCTACCCCCCACAAGAATTGCTTTATGTCTGTCCCATGCGTCTTGAATTCTTCCACAGTTTTTGACCCCACAACCTCCTCAGGAAGGCTGTTCCATGCATCCACTACCTTCTCTGTGAAATAATACTTCCTCACATTGCCCATGAACCACCACCCCCATCTTTAAATTGTGTCCCCTTGTTCTTGCACATCTCTTTTTCTGAAAGATGCTATCCTCTTGGACTTTGTTGATTCCACTGAGGTACTTAAAAGTTTCTATCATGTCCCCATCTCCCTTCTTTCCTCAAGGGTATACATATTAAGCTCCTTTAGTCTCTCCTCATATGGGTTCTCTTGCAGATCCCGCACCATTTTAGTTGCCCTCCTCTGGACTGCCTCTATCCTGTATATGTCCTTGCAGAGATGGGGTCTCCAGAACTGGACACAGTACTCCAGATGGGGTCTCACCAACTGTCTGTACAGAGGGATAACAACTTCCTGTTTTCTGCTGCTGATGCCTCTCCCTATGCATCCCAGTATACCCCCAGCCCTCCCTACTGCCTTCTTACATTGCTTGCTAACCTTAAGGTCATCTGATATGATTACCCCCAGGTCCCTTTCCTTTTTTGTTGTTGTTACTACCTCACCCCCATTGTGTATTCTTCCCCTGGGTTCTTTTTTCCCAGGTGGCATTATTCTGCATTTCTTTGCATTGAATCCTAGCTGCCATACTTCTGACCATTCCTCCAACCTTGCCAAGTCCCTTCTCATCCTTTCCACGCCTCCTTGTGTATCAACCCTGTTGCAGATCTTTGTGTCATCTGCAAAGAGGCATAATTTTCCTTCCAGTCCCTCTGCAATGTCACTTACGAAGACATTAATAAGGACTGGACCCAATACTGAACCCTGCGGTACCCCAATAGTAACCCCTCTTTCTTCAGAGTGGACTTCATTTACAATTATCTTCTGTGTCCTGTTGTCCAGCCAATGTTTTACCCAGGCTGGTAAATTTGACTATTAATATTTTGTGTGGGACTGTGTCAATTGCCTTGCTAAAGTCTAGGTAGGCCATGTCCACAGCCCCTCCCTGGTCTACTACTTTGGTCACCCAGTCAAAGAAATCTATTAGATTCGTCTGACATGACCTTCCCGCTGTGAACCCATGATGCCTTGGGTCCTGTGCCCACTGGCCTCTAGGTACTCAACTATTCTTTCCTTCAGAAGTGACTCCATCACAAGGGAGCACAAGGGAAGTCACAGAGTTTGGAACTGTCTGATTTTGAAAGCAGCACAAGGGAAATCACAGAGTTTGGAACTGTCTGATTTTGAAAGCAGCACAAGGTAAACCACAGAGTTTGGAACTGTCTGATTTTGAAAGCAGCACAAGGGAAGTCAAAGAGTTTGGAACTCTGATTTTGAAAGCAGCACAAGGGAAATCACAGAGTTTGGAACTGTCTGATTTTGAAATCAGCACAAGGGAAATCACAGAGTTTGGAACTCAGTGCTTTGGCTTCTCAGAAGGAACTAGAAGGGGGACAAGATCAGACCTACAGTACAGTAGCTTCTTGTTTTACATTGTTTCTTGTGGATTCTACTTGGTAGAAGGTTATTTCTTTTCTTTCTTACTACTAAGAGGCTAGCAGGGTATTGTTTGGGGCTGTTGGAATTTTGAAACCTGTTTTGGTAGCTATAAGTGAGCTCATTTGTTTGATTCACTGTGTGGAGGCTGTATTTGTAGAGACCTATTGCTTCTGTTTTAAAACATAATTGGTGTGATTTAACGGGTCTGTTTCTTTGAATTGGAGACATATATCTTCTAATTCCAAGCCTATTTTGATGTGTTGTTGGTGAAGCTGTTTGAATTGGAGTCCTGTTTCTTTGGGTAGCAAACTTATTTTGGGGTCTTTGAGTAGAATTGTGATTCATTGTTGCTGGCTTCACTAGCTGCAAAGTTTGAGTGCAGAGTGGGGGAAGGGTGCTAATGGTCTGACCAGAGGCCTCAGCTACCTGATTGTTTCTGGAAGACTTGGGCTGGTCCCACCCTTGGTCCATTATTTCCTTTATACCAGGGGTTCTGACATCACTTCCTCAAACAGGCAAAGGATATACACCTGTCATAGCAAAAGCAGACATCCAGAAAAGGAACAGCAGCAAGTGAAGAGGTGACTGCTCTCTCAGTGGAAGGGAAGTAAATGCAAATCTAGGAGCTTTCATTATTACTTCTTCGCATTGATATTGCATTGGGGAAAGGAGGAGTAGGAGTTTGAAGAAGGTTGTGCAATGGCTACTTAAAGTCTATTTTTGAGTGTGGATAGGAAAGACAGGAATATAAAAAGCAGTTGCTCAATATATCTAAACATGTGCAACAAAGGAGGTAAGGGAAATAAAGAAAATGTTTTGCACTGATAGAGGGGAGAGGGGAGACTTGGGGAAGTGTTTGGTATCCTGTATCTGGAAGGGTGGGGGGGTCGCTGGTGGGCAGCGACAGCAATGGGTAGGGTGGTAGGCTGCAACAACTGTGGTGCACCAATCTTTCTAAAAATTGCCTGGAGTGTGGGAGGATGTTTAGTGTGCAACCACATAGAAAAACTTAGAAAGGAGATTGAGGGTCTGCAGGAGGAACTAAGACAGGCAAGGCAGATTGGGGGTGGGTTTAGCCCAATACTGGAGGGAGGAAGAAGGGGAGATGAGGGAGGGCGATTTAAGCCAACAGTGGTGAGAGAGGGTCAGAAGAAGGAAGCAGAGACAAAGGGGCCCAGGCCAGGAAGAACAATTGCTGGGGAAACCAGGTCAGGAGACAAAAGACAAATGGAAGGAGGAGATAGGGACTTGTGAGGGGAGGCGAAGAAGTGGCAAAAGTCATGGAGTGGAAAGGAGAGAACAGGTTACTATGAAGAGAGAGGGAGTGGGCATTCAGAAAATAGTTGTGCACTGCTAGAGAGGAAGAAGGTGGAGGAGGGAAATGATTAAATTAGAGGAGTAATTGATAAATGCCTGCACCAAACTGGAGCGGGGGGAAGTTCTGCTGGGAGAATTGCAACAGGGGTAAAAGGGGGAAATAATGTACAGGAGGAAGAAGAGGAGCTGGAAATGAGAGAGGGAGATGAATGGAAGCAAGCAGGGAGTAAGAGGGGTGGAATCTTAGTGCTGGAGGACTCAATACTAAGAGGAGTTAGGTGGGGTAGCAAGGAGGAGAGGCGTAGTCGCATTTGGGTGGAGGCCATGCCAGGAATGACAGCGGAAAGGGTGGGACAGTCTGTTCTGAAATATGCTAGAAGGGTAGGGACAAGCCTCATTTAATTATACATCTTGGGACAAACAACCTGGCTGACAAGACAGTAGATACAGTCAGAGGAGGTTTGAGGAACTAGCACAATTATGTGAGGG
Source organism: Neoceratodus forsteri (assembly GCA_016271365.2). Lineage (NCBI taxonomy): Eukaryota > Metazoa > Chordata > Ceratodontiformes > Ceratodontidae > Neoceratodus > Neoceratodus forsteri. The sequence goes on from CM028130.1 coordinate 361,867,483, forward strand.
GCAGGAAGATCAGTAACTTTTCAGAAGATACTTCCTGTGCCAAAGGCAAGCACAACAGAAAGCTGAGAATAGAGGAATTTAATGGATGGCTAAGAACCTGGTGTTGTGCTAAAGGGTATGGGCTGTGGGGGTGGGAGGGACCTGGGAGGACAGTAGTCTCTATGCCAAGGACAGACTACACTTGAGTGAGGAGGGAAAGAAAGTGTTGAAACAGAAGATGGAGGAGTACATAGAGAAGTTGGGAATTTAAACTAGGAGTGGGGGTGGCAGTTGGGAAGAGATATGCAGAGACCACAGGTTGGGAAACCATATGAGCTTACCCCCATAACAGTGACAAAGGACAAATGGCAAGTACTGTTGATGATGCTAGGAAAGGAGGGCAGGATGGGGGGGGGGAGGTGGAAGGTGGTTACCCTTAATGCTAGGAGCCTTGGGAGGAAAACTGCAGAGTTACAGGTTCTCATGGCAGAGGGAGAGGTGGACATTGCAGTCATCACGGAAACATGGGCCACCCAATACAATGACTGGGACCTATCTGTACCAGGGTACAGATTATTTCGTAGGGACAGAGTGATTGGGAAAGGAGGGGTGGCACTATATGTGAAGGAAGGACTGAAGTGTGTAAGGGAGGAAGGGAGGAGGGTAGTACGGAGTCACTTTGGATGCAAATCCAGGATTCCAAAATAGGATTCTTAGAATGGGAGTGGTGACAGGCCACCATCTCAGACGGAGGAGTTAGACAGGAACTAGCGGGACAGATCAGGAGGACCTGCGAGAAGGGTAGTGTGGTGATTGTGGGGGACTTCAACATGCCAGGAGTGGACTGGAGCACCCCAACAACCAGGAACCTAACGGAGTAGGTACTGCTGGATGCCTTCCAGGACAGCTTCCTGCTGCAAATGGTCAGTGAACCAACCAGGTTAAGAAATACCCTTGACCTGTGCTGGCAAATGGGGACTTTGTGAGAGAACTTACAGTGGAGGAACCGCTGTCAGGAGTGACCACCGCTCAGTATAGCTCACATTGGATATGGGTAAGGAAGGGTGGAATCTGGCACAATAGTGCTGGACTTCAGGAGGGCCGACTTTGGGAGGATGGGGAAGTGGTAAAGGGTACCTGGCCAGAATTCAATCTAGTATGGACACTAACCAGAGGTGGGAGCTCATAAAGCTGGGGATAGTGGAGGCAACCAAAACCTGCTGCAAAGCCCAGAGCAAGAAGGCTAGGGCTAAGAAACTGATCTGGTTGAACAAGGAGGTCATGGAAAAGGTAAGGAGGAAAAGAGCTGCCTTTAGGAAGTACAAGAAAACAGGGAGGGGGAGGTCAGGGAGGAGTACTTGACAGAATCGAAGGAGGTGACAAGGGCAGTAAGGGAGCCAAAGCATCTACGGAACTCAGGCTGGCACAAGGCATTAAGAAGGAGAGAAGGACTTCTTTAAGTACATCAGGAGAAAAGGAGCTGTAAGGACCATATAGTAAGGATTAGGAAGATGGGGTTGGGTGGAAGCAGGGTGCGATAAGGCGAAGCACTAAATGAGTACTTCTGCTCAGTATTTACTAAAGAGAAGAGGGTGACACCAAGGTGGGAGAAATGGCAGAAGGGGGAAGTGGTGACAGATGGGAAATCATGGAGAGCAGAGTTCGAGAAGGGTTTGAAGGCACTGAGGGTGGACAAGGCGCCAGGCCCAGATGGCATCCACTCCAGGGTACTAAAGGAGCTGGCAGAGGTCCTTGCAGGACCTTCAGACCTATTTAATGCCTCACTACATTGGGTGTGTACCTCAGGACTGAGGATGGCTCATGTGGTGCCCTCCACAAGAGTGGCCCCAAGGATGAACCGAAACTACAGACCAGTGAGCCTCACATCCATTGTGGGTAAGCTAATGGAGACTATCCTGAAGGAGAGGCTGGTGGCCCTCCTAGAGGCCAAAGGACTACAGGACAGCAGACAGCATGGCTTACACGTGGCAGATCCTGCCAAACCAACCTGGTCGAGTTCTATGACTGGGTAACTAGGCAACTGGACAGGGACCATGCAGTGGATGTCCTGTATCTGGACGTCAGTAAGGCATTCAACTCAGTGCCACATGGAAGGCTGGGAAGGAAGTTAGTAGGCACGGGCGGTGCAAAGCTGGTGAGATGGGTAGGAAACTGGCTGCAGGAAGGCAACAGAGGGTGGTGGTGGGTGGGGAGCTCTCACACCCAAGGGCAGTGACGAGCGGTGTTCCACAGGGCTCGGTGTTGGGACCAGTGTTGTTTGGGATATTCATTGTAGACATATCATGGGTCATCAAGAGCAAGATCAGTCTGTTTGCTGATGATACCAAGGTAGGCGCGGTGGTGGATGACCTAGGGGGATGGCAGGAACCACACTGTTTGATGGTCACTTGTTCCCAGATGGCAACCCACTGCTAGATCTGAGATCCTCTCACTGCCCCCGTTTGAGAGTATGAGGTATAAGATTGCTTCCTCATGAGTGGGTCCCGAAACTAGCTGTCTGAGGCCTGCCACCTGTAGGGCATCAAGAATGGCCCTGCTCTAGGATGTGGCTGCAGCAAATGTGCTCCAGTTAACATCTGCCATATTCAGGTCTCCCATTAACAGTATCTCCTTTCTCTGCCATTCTAAGAATGCCTTCTATCATATCCTTGTCCATTCCCTCCCCTGACATGGGGTCTACACAACCCCTGTGCGGATTGTGATGCCCTTTCCAGTCTCCAAGGTGACCCACAGTGCCTCCTCTTCTCCCTGTTTACTCTTTTGTTCAGTTGCTTTAATCCCTTCCTTTACATAGAGAGCTACTCCTCCCTCTTCCCCTGCCTGTCTCTCCTGTAGGTTATGTACCCTGGTATGTTAACATCCCAGTCATGGTTCTCTGTGTACCACATTTCTGTGACTGCTATGATATCCAGGCATCCCTCTTCCATCAAAGCCACCAGCTCAGGGAGCTTGTTGCCCAGACAACGGGCATTGGTACTCATTACCCTCCATTTCCTGATGGCCTTACTCCTTTTTGCCCCATCCCTGTCCTTCTTGCCTTTGTCACTTTCTCCATTTACCCCGTCCTTTCTCCCTATCGACACCTCTATGTTGGTGTTTACCGCACTTACTACCATGATTTTTTGGGGGGAGGCTAGGATATCCCTGCTCCTTTCCAGTGCCTCCCCCCTTGGCTAGTTTAAATGTTTGCCAATGAAGCATTTAAACCTATCACCTAGGATCCTGGTTCCCCTCCTGGACAGATGCAGCCCATCATGCCAGTATAGGTTTGCATCACTCCAGGTGGATTCCCAGTCCCCAATGAAGCCAAATCCGTGAGATCCACACCAGTTTTTCAACCACTGATTGAATCCCATGGTGCAGAACACCCTAGCCTCCCTCGCCATAGACAGGCAGCACCTCCAAGAAGGTTACCATGCATGCTACTTGTCTAAGACCCTCCCCAATTCCACAAACTCTTCCTGCACTTCTCTAATCCCTTTTAGCCAGGTCATTTGTCCCTAGGTGGACAATGACATCCAGCTCTCCCCCTGTGCAGCTGCTCCGCAATCCTGAGGATTCGCTCCCTGTCTCTCCAAGCCATGGCACCAGGCAGACACCTTACCTCCTCTCCCTCCTCCCCAGTTCTTCCTTCTTAACAATGGAGTCCCCCACCAGGAGCTGTTTACTTCCTCTGCGGGGTCCCCTGCCACCCTCCTGTGGGTCTCCTTTGTGGAAGTTCCAAGCATCCTTCTTGGTCTCCACTGCGGGTGCCTCCATAGATGAACCACACTTTGCCAGAATGGCATAGGAATTGTGGAGAGGTACAACTGGAGGGATGTGCCTCTGTTCCACCGCCCTCACCCTCCCAGAGCCCACTGTGGTCCAACCGCTCCTCTTTCTTGGCAACCTCGCTCCCGCCCACGTGATGTCTTGTGGCATAGTAACAGGAACAACAACGCAAACAGAAGCACTAACAGTGGCGCACATGGTAACACAAGCGCAAATGAGAACAGAAAGATGCATGCAGTGGCGTAGACGGAACAGTCTGCCACGTGATGTGTTGTCACATAGTAACATGGTGCCTGCAAATGGAAATGTCAATGGGCATGGTGACGCAAAGTGAAACAGAAAGAGAAACAGTACTGTAGACACAAATGGCAAAAAATAACAGAAATGCAAGCACAAATGAAAACGCAAAGGATAACGCACATGGTGGCGTAGACGTCAACGGTAAGTGAAACGGGTACGGAACTGCAAACGGAAAGGGCAACAGTAACAGTAATGTAAGCACACAGGCTGGTTTTCTCCCAAAAGCTGCATAGAGAAAGACAGTGAGTGCAAAGAAGGTATGCATAATAATGGGTATCGGAGCAGAAAATGAGGACTTGGAATACTAAATAGGTTATATCTCAGGAACCGTATGACGAGAAAATAATGTAAAAGTCATATGATTTATGACTGTCCTGGCTGAGTTGTACTTAGCCCCCACTGGGGGCTAACTTTTTTCTGATGAAAGTCCGTATCTCGCACCGCTTCCGAGATACGGGCCCTGAAAGAGCGCTGACGTAGTAATGTTATCCTATGGGAAAAAAGAGAAGTTTGGAGTGCCATAACTTTGCCTCCCTGTAATATTTTTTCACCAAACCACTGAAAGGCACATCTGTGTGCTGTTGGCTGTCTTCCCTCCAAATTTCAGGAAAAAAGACCAAACCGTTATTTTGCAGCAGGGTGCCAAAGGATTCCTGTAATGTGTCGGGCACCGTAATGTTATCCTATGGGAAAAAATGTCAACTTTGTAGTGTCGTAACTTTGCCGCCGTATAATATTTTTTCAACACAACACTGTAAGGCACATCTGTGAGATGTCGGCTGCGTTCCCTCGAAATTTCAGCCCAAAACTCCCAACCGTTCTTTTGCAGCGGGGTGCCAAAGAATTGCTGTCATTTCCCCACAGCCTAGAAAAGTACTGTCACAATTTGCAAAAGCTTTCACAAAAATTTGCGACACTTTCATGAGCACGAAAGTACTTTGCAAAAGTACTTTTTCCAGAAATTTGAAAAACATATTTCTGGGGTGTTTTACCCCAAAATAAAGACATGGCTAGCATCCTCAGGCTCCGACTAGGTGAATACAAAAAGAATTAGGTTGCTAGAGGGTCCCAAATTTAAATGGCAAGCATTTTTCTGATCAATAACTGAAAACAAGATGGCGGATTTGCGAAAGTAAGAGGGCCATTTGTGAAAGTAAAAATGCATTTGTGACACTGTCGAACTTTTTGTTAACTTTTCCCATTGACTTATAATGGGAAATTGTTCTTTGAATAACTTTTGAACCGTTTAATATTTTTTCACGAAATCTTTGAAAGACACATCGGGGACCCCGGCTGCACGTTCCCTGAAGATTTTGGGCCGGTCACGCAAACCGTGCAACCTGTAGGTGCAACCGTAGAATTCCAGAAAAAGCGTAAATGCACGCGCAGATCACGCTTAATAACTCCGCAGCCGTGTATCCGACCGGTACAAAACTTGGCAGATTCCAAGGCGTATGTATGGTTTTTGATCAAGTATTCCAAATTTTAGGCAAATCCTTCAAACGGTTGCAAAGTTATTAAGTGCAAAATCTGGGGTTAACATGTAAATGTGGCCTCAATTTTAATTATGGTAGCACTACCGTGCATACCATAATATATATATATATATATATATATATATATATATATATATATATATATATATATATATTTACAAGCTGTTTTGCTTCTTATCATTCGCTCAAGCAGCAGCTCAAATATCTTTTCACACCCTGTTGCTCTTGCCTTTGCTAGTCTGTTCCATGTCCTCCCCCTTCTCTTGGGTTGTTTGTTTGCCTCTGTGTGCCTATGTTTATAGTATATTTCTAAGTTTTTATTTTATCTATTTCAACTTCATAGCCCATTACCTTGTGGCAGCACCAGTGCTTGAATTACAGGGGGGCCTGAGTGGGCCTGGCCCCCTTACTTTTTTGGAGGGACCCCCGAGTTCTGTGTAATTGAAAGGTGCTGGGGGGCCATGTTTTGGCCCCTTACTTCTCACTGGTGAAACTGCCGATCTCCATTCAGTCAGGAGCAAAAATTGCAGCAGCCCTGCCTGAGTGAAAAACAGTAATTAACATCAGGTTTTCCCTTTTAACAACCATCCGGAAAAACAATAGCCTCTGCCTCAACACATAGCCACACGGCCGGCATCAAAGTGAGTTAGGTGATACTTGAGACAGATATTTGTCTAAAGCCATGTTTACATATCCACAGCACTTTTGCATTTGCACTGGTCCCTTCCCACTGTGCTGGCTGCTCCTCCATCAATTTAGTGTTTATACAGCCTGCCTACAGCGCTGCAGTCCGCTCGATGAGGTCAGTAAATTCAGAGGAGGATGCTGGCAGACACTGAGACAGAAGGCTTCCCATCAGAGCAAGTGCATCAAACAGTTTACAATGTCGATAAAATGCACTTGCTCCTATATGGGTACCCACAATTAAGCCGCAGCAAAAACAGCTCCAAAGCGCTTACAGTGCTCTGGAAAGTATACAAAACCAACATTGCAACACATCAACCTGTATGCATAGGTTGATGTGCTCCAAAGTTGGCAATGTAAACAAGCCTTAAGTAATACCATGCCATTGCTTGATTGTTTTGATGGTCGCTTCCTGGAAAACAAATAAACAAAAGCCTCCCACAGCTAAAAGTAGTATCCACAGCTGGCACCAAAGTTAGTCCTTCACAGATACTTTAAAAAGGTGATTGTGAGAGATCCTTAACTTTATCCTTATTTTTTATCATTACATATTTTCTCCCCCTCTGCGGAGCAGGCCCACGACCTCCGGCTGCCGGCACCCACGTCTCCGAGCCAGGTCTGGCAAGTGTATAATCACCCCATGCCACAGGGGTCGCCACCCCTCCGGACAAGGTGCTCTCATGCTCGGGGGCGCAGGGCACGGCCATCAGCCACGAGATCGCCCCGCTATTTTCCGCTGTTCTTTCCCCCTGGGGAGCTGGACATGCAATGGCATTCTAGGCACGTCCGTGCTGACACCCATCATGCCCCCCCCCCATCGAAGCTCTGCATGCAAACTGTAGTGTGGCTGGTCTCTGCCAGTCACTGCTACAGCATGGTGCATGACCCGTACTCACCCCAGAGAAAGAAGAGCAGTCGCAGGATGCTCTTTCCTTACTCTCCCCTGCCAACCCCCAGCGGCCCGAGTCCGTTTCCGAACCAGGGTCGACGGTATGGTGCGAGGTGTGGCGTTCAGCACCTCAACCCTCAGCACCACCGGACTGGCCATTTATCCTTATTTATTGTAAAAAAATGCTGCTGTGTTTGCCTTCTTTGATGTCCGGTGTGACACCTCCTTGAACGAGCACAGTTGGGATGTTGATTTCAGTTCAGATTGTAGATGACATAAGGCAAAGGTAAAAGTAGTAGCCAGTAGCCCCTACACTGAGCCTCTAGGAACAACTTATTTGTTCACTGTTGCTGAGTTGTCAGAGAGACTGAGAGAGAGAGAGCGCGAGAGAGAGAGAACAAGTGCAGTTTCAGGAGCACAGAGGACTAGTGTGGCACTTCTGCTGTATTGCCCATTGAAATCAGATTACTGCTGGCTGTTCTGCTGGAGGAGTCTTGTTATTTTAGACAAGATAAGAAAATCGGAAGCACACAACCCCAGATGGTATGTAAATATGCTTTTTATTATTTTGGTTAAAGGTGGCATTATAGGCAGGAATTAAGTTGAGTAAGTCAGGACTCAGAGGAACTTGGGACAGGCATGCAGTGCTAGCTGGCTGGGGCTGGAGTGTGGTGTAGGGCCAGATGCAGAGCTGTACTAGAGCCTGGACTCTAGCAGTGTTGACATAAGTTGCCACCATAGAGAGAGCTGACAGACAGGGGAGAGAGAGAGAGAGAGATCCTGAATGGGCCAGGGCTACACTCTTTGGCTTCCTCAGCCTGACCACGCATTGAGGGGGTTACTTTAATCTCTAGAGCCCATGCGCAGTAAGGCAAGCTTGGAGACAGGGTACTGTCTCCAGTGCCAATGTGAAGTAAGGTAAGGAGCCTGGAGAGAGGGTTGCTGTTTGTCTCAAGAGTCCATGTAAAGTAAGGGAAGGCTGATGGGGGGGCTGGGGTGTTTTGTGTCTCCAGGCCCCATATAAAGTAAGGCTAGGTTGAGAGGAGGGGAGGCATTTGTCTGCAGAGCCATGTGAAGTAAGGTAAGTCAAGGCAGAGATGCATGTTTGTCTCCGGATCCCATGTGAAGTAAGGCAAGGTGGGGGGGGGATGTTTCCAGAGCCTACGTGAAGTATGGTAAGTCAAGGAGAGGGTGGAGCTACTTTGTGTCTCCAGAGCCCATGTAAAGTAAGACAAGACTAGTGGTAGGTGTTGTGCATCTCCGGAGCTCATGTGAAGTAGGGCAAGGCTAGGGAGTGCTTTGTGTCTCCAGAGTCCATGTAAAATAAGGCAAGGTGGGGGGGTGCTGCATGTCTCTGGAATCCATGACAAGTAAAGGCAAGGCTAGGGGGTGCTTGTGTCTCTGGAGCCCTGGTGAAATATGTATATTATAGAAAATAGACAGTACGTTGCTTTCTCCTACTTGAGTAATGCATCCCAAGTAATTTGCATAGTGCAGCGAGGCACATCCACAACATTCTCAGATTTTGACCAGTAAATCAAGGAGAGCTAGTCTGTATGTGTATAACATGACAGAAGTTCAGTGCTAGATCCAGTAAAAGAGAAGATCCAATGAATTATGGATATTTTGGATAGTGGTATGACTGTGTGAGACATGTATTGGGTTGGTCAAAATAAGGGGTTCCTGAAAATAGGGAGATCTGGAAGGAAATATTGCATATGTTAGGAAAAACACGTTAATCTAATCTAAACTTGGTCCCTTCAAAACTAAACTTCGTACCCACCTAGCAACACTTAGTGGATGCAACTGTAACTTCTAAATTACACAAGCCAACTCCTGTCTTCTTTCTGTTCGTTTTAGTACTTACAATCTCCCCTATCCAACTGCCTTGTTATTTTCCCCTCTCATCTACCGTCCTACTCTGCCTTCATCTTCCATTCCATTCCTTATTCATTTCTCACCTCCCCACCTAATCTGCTTCCTCCTCACACATCCTCCCACTCCAAAACCCATGAATTTTCTCCTTCCAGCAAACCAATGACAAGGTCCTATGGCCACTCCCGTTTTCTCCACCAATTCTCTTATACCTTCCTCACCTACTCAGCACTCTCTCAGCACCCAGCCTCTGTTGCTACCAGTTTCTCCCTCCATAGTAAGCTACCGTTCCACTTTGTTCACCCCTTGCAACATACTTATTGCTTAATGTGATTGAATTTTGTAATTATAGTTACAAAAGAGTTGAACATCATTTCTGTATCCGATGTACTTTTGTAACCACTGTCTGTATTGTTTTGTTGTATTTGTGTTGTTTGCTGTTGACGTAAAACCTCTGTAAACGATCTTATAGCTCAAAGGTATTAATCCAAGAACTTACTAAATAAATAAAATCTCACTGTCTCCTAAACCTGCCAGCAATGACCCCTGAGAAGGTGGGACAACGTGCCATCAGCCAGGGGCTTCATTTAATTATTTAAGGGGGATGTACTGTATTTGACTCTATTAGTGAAAAATGTAGGCAACTTTGAATTTTGCAGGCATGGAAGTCAAACAATGGTGTGCTATTTTTCTGAATGACGGGGGGGGGGGGCATGGCATTATATGTAATGTGTATATTATGAAATTGTCTCTGACTACATTATATTGGCTACCTGGGAAGTATTTCGACTTCCCCAAAACTGGAATGACTTTCAGATTTTGACCACTGAAGTTTTTGACATTCATCATCTAAAATTAATTAAACCTCAGAGACCATAATGTATAACGATCTTATTGAAGAAATAATGTGGGTGGTGTGTGTGTGTGTGTGTGTGTGTGTGTGTGTGTGTGTGTGTTGGGGGTATGTTGTGTGTGTGTGGGGGGGGAGTTCCATTGTAAACTGGTGCAGGATTCATCCACAAGTTTAATTTAATCTTTTTTTAATATTCTGCCTATGTCGGCCCGGTGGCACTGAGGGTTGAGGCACTGGATGCCACACCTCGCGCCACGCTGGCGACCCGGGTTCGGACGCGAGCCCAAGCTGTCAGAGGTCAGCAGAGGGCATAAGGACTGAACATTCAGTGGACTGCTCTCCTGTCCCGGGGAGGGATCCAGGGAGCCATCGCTCTGCAGTGGCCCCCGGTGACAACCGGCGGCACTGTTAGAGCTGGCATAGACGTATGGAGTGCAGCAGACGTTGGCACATTTGTGCCCCGACGTCATCGTATGCTCGCACTCCCGGGGCCAGAAAAACCAGAAAAATGGAGCAGCACAGACCACGGCAGCTTAATGGCTGCCCTTCTCCGGCCGAAGATGCCTGGATGCGAAAGCTGGTAATGGTTCCTTGTCTGGTGGGGGCAATAGGGTGCCCTTTTGAAGACGGAGCTGCATATGCCAGCTGGGCATGCAGCTTCAGGATCGGAGGTGGAGCTGGAGCGGTGGCTGGATTAAGGCAGGTCAGTGGCTGCTAGGGGTAAAATATGACATGATAAAAAAAAAAAATACTCTGCCTATCATCATAATGCACAAATCACCCTTTGGTTGTCCCTTAACAGTAGCAGACTGGGTCCCCTCCCCTGTTTTCATTGCCTGCTGCTCTAGTGCTCTGCTGCTGTATCCATTTTTTTTCTTGTACTCAAATCAGAATGGCAGCTCGTATGATGATAATCCTTTTCATAAGCTGCCTTGCTCATCCACTTTTTGCGTTTGGGGTATGGTGCATAACATGCAAGCAGTGGGATGTCAAAAAATCCTGGGGGTTGATGTTGGTGAATGAAAGGGGTAATTAACAAAGGGGATAAGTGTGATCTGGGGGATCTGTTTCACAGAGTGTGAGAGAAATGGGGAGTGAGATGCAATCCACTATACAAATGAAGCAAAGAATGCGATTTCATAAAAAGCTGAATTTTTAAAACATTCTTGCAGGAAATAGTAACATCCTTATCACAGAATGTTTCATCCTGGTGGACTTTAACGCATCTTACTTATTTCTTTATTTATTAGCTTTTGGTAACCGGGTAAGTGCATTCGGCATTAATCTGGCCTATTTTCAAGCACGACCTGGGAGGGTACAGTATGCAATCAATGAAAATCATCACAAAACAGATACAAACAGTTGCCATTACAGGCTTCTGAATAGTCAGGGTGAAAACAATACATACAAGAAATCAACAGATTACAAAATGGTCCAAACAGAATACAAATAGTGACCCCAGAGAAAGTCATGGTATAACAACAAGCATAGTTCTAAAATGAAGAAAATGCACCATTTACAGTGATGTTTTAAAACATTTCCTAGGGGCATGCCCCAGACCCCCTAGCTTTGTGATGATTTTGCACCCCTTTTTCACTGACTCTGCACACACCTCTGAATATGACCATTGGGCCCCCCTGCTTTCTTCAGCATAATTCGAGCACTGGGCAGCACTAGCCTGTTTCAGGAAAATGTAGACTTTTTTACATGTCCTATTCGGGAGGAAAGGGATCGTGACTGGAACCGAACCTATGGTCAGCTGATCCCTTTCGCTTTCCGGTCCACTGGCCTCACCCTCGCGTGAAGACGTTTTGTGACATCTAGGAAGGCAAAGTGCGGGGCATGCCCCATACAAGTCATTGGGGATAGATTTAAATGCATAATTATATATGTCAAAGCAACCTTGGAGAAAAATGAAATCCACCGTGACTTTCATTTTCTCCTAGGTTGTCTTAACATAATACAGTAGTAGTCCAGGGGAGTCAGGCATTCAAAAATAGATAACCTGAACTACAAAAAGTAAAAAATTGAAACTGGACATGAAAATCTAATCCAAACAATGTATTCAAAGGCTCTGGTGCACAGTGTGGTTGAGTCTGCTAAACTCAACTACAAGACCTCTCAGTGCTTCGACCATATTCTTTGTCAGGGGATGGAGTCATAGTGGCTGAACATCCCATTTTATATCAGAGCAGCCTGGATGACAATGCCACCTACTGGGTGTATTATTCACAATCAAGCTTTCAGATAAGTGGTTCTGGTGGGATGCAAACAACACAGGCACAAAGACAGTGATGTATTAAAACATAGAGTAGATTCCATACATCAAACAGAAATTAAATCATAAATGGATCACAATAAACTGATCACAATATCAAAATCTTAATGACAATAATTGTGCTCATACTGCCAGAAATTATAGGCCAACAAGTAATAGTGTCCAATCAGTTCTTAATGCAGGAAAATCAAGATTAATGTAGTAATAATAAAATAGGACAGGAACATCTTCTCGGTCAGCTATATACCGAAGATGAAATTATTGGAGAAAGAAATGAGGCATTTCTGTGAAGTTGTGACCACAGCTTGTGATGGAAATGTGACCAGGTTAATTTAATCTATTTTTATTAGTGTAATTATTTTGCTTTCTACTTGTTCTCATATAAGTTCTTTCTTTCTCATATATGTTGTTTAAATAGGGCATACAGAATGGATTCCAGGTCACATGTCCCAGCAGTAGACCCTGGGAAATCTTAAGGAAAAACAAGACCAGACGAGAGAGTGCAAATTTTCTGACGAAGGCATCCTGAGCAGGTAGGATGAAATAAAGTAATAAAACAGAATTAGGAAGTGCTAGGTGGGAAAATAAATTTTACCCAGATATGTGCATGCACACACGCGCGCAAACCCACAAACACACACACTCTCACACATACAGTAGGTGGAGAATATTGGAGGGACTGTCACTCCAGGGAGAGGTCCCACCTTACAGCCCTGAGCACATAAATTGAGGAGTTGGACTCCAACTCCCTCTCTCTCTTTGACTTCTGGTAACCTTTGAAGAGGACCTGAGTCTGACTCTTGAGAGCCAGGCTCGACAGCTAGCTTATCTGTTTGAGGTGACAGCCTAGGTGAATGTTCTTTTAAGTTACATGGCAGGTAAATATAGATCCTAGTATGTGACTAGACTGTGAGCTTTTTCTTTAAGTCATCTGCCTGTTTAACTGCATTATTTTTCCTTTCCTGTAAATGTGTAAATATTTTTAGTTGCTGTATATATCCTGTTTGTAAATATCTATAGTACTTAGTAGTAAAGAACACAGATGGGCAAGTCTAGAATTTGCTCTGTGAATTAATTTGTGAATTTTGCACAATTTGAAGCGCAATTCATGAAATTTGCAGATTGCAAAGTGTAGAAATTAACCGTGAAGTGCAGAATTTCACCCATGAAAAGTGTACTACTGCGGTTACACACTTCACAGCAAAATTTTGTGTTTCGGTGAAGTCAAAGTTCCTGTCTGGGAAGCTAACCTCTGCAAAGTGCAAATTTTTGACATTTTACGTGAACTTCACCGTGAAGTTTACTTGCAACATTTCTAGTAAAGAATCTATTTTTAGGACCATGGCTATGCATCCTGATTGGAAAAGTAAATGTAATATATCTGCTGCAAGTCAAGAAATCTTTCTTTAAAGTTTATCATCTGAAGTGCATTCTAGTATATTTTACAGTGTTGACCCTCCAAGTGCCTAAGCAGGACAGTGGTATTTCCTGATATAAATTAAGTGGTGGCAGTAGAACAAGTGAATGAGACCCAAACTACCTACAAGCCAGTATGGCCCAAAGACTAGTTTGTCACACAGTGTTTCTTACTGTTCTCATTCTTTGGTCTGGGGGATCCACCTGCCCAATATCACAGACTGCCACAGACAGAGAGGCTGAAAAGAGAAAAAAAAGACATGAAAATGATTCATTAGTAAACAACTTAATGTAGTAACTATAGCTAATAGGGTTATCATGCTTCAAAATTGGGGGGTTGGGGGTTATTAAATACAAATTATCTAGCCCCCAGTTGGTGCTTTTTTATATCAAATTTGATTATTTAAAGCATTAATAGGCACTTAGGTCTTGAAAGTTCTTCATAAGAATGGCTTAAGGTCCCAATCAGTACTTAACCCTTGTGGGTGTAAAGAACCATCTCCTGTATTCCTTTCTACTCCTTCTCCTATTGATCTAGGAGATGTTGAACTCAACCTCAGACCCCTTGCCCCACCCCTAAAAGCACCTCTAAATTTTCCACATCAATGCCAAGCCTCCTACCCAAAATGGATACCCTGAAAGTCTGTTACACAGCACCGGTAGATGTCCTATATGTCCCTGAGTCCTGGCTCTCCTCTCGCACCCCAGTCACAGAGCTGCCCCCCCAAACTTTATACTCCACTGCCAGGACCATGGAAAATGAGGTGGCGGCGTCGCCATGTACATCTGTAGATCACTACCGTGCTCCATCACCTTCCAGCAATTAGTCCCCAAATCCTATGAGATTCTTCTTGCTCATCTCACCCTCCCCTCCACTGTTCCTATCTACATAGGCACCCTCTACACAGCTCCCAAACTAGCCCCTGAATCCCTCCTCTCATGCCTCAGCTCAGTCATTTCCCTCTCCTCTGATGGTGAATTGCTCATGCTTGGGGACTTCAACATTGGCCCTCCCCTGCCTCCTCTCACACCAGAACCTTTGTTGAATCACTCAGTCTCACACAGCTACTGAATGAACCTACGTGATACAACCCTCTCTCCTCCAATCCTACCCTCCTTGACTGGATCCTTTCCTCACATCCTCATTGAATATCCGCCGCAGGTGTACTGAATGACACAGTCAGTGATCACTGTAGCACTTACTGCATCAGGAAAGTTCCCCTTCCCAAATCCTCTCCAAAATATCTCAGTTTCTGCTCCTCCACATTCTAACTCTCCACCTCCTCTTGGCTGACCTCAACTCAACAAACTGGTCTCCAGTCTTCTCAGCCTCTGATGTTAACCAAGCTCTCATGCAGTTCTCCATTATCTTTACTGGTATCTGGGACCTCCATGCCCCTCTCCGCACCACTAGGGTCATAAGTTACCACCTTCCCTGGATCTCCCCAATTATTCTATCACTATGCAAAACTCGAGACAAAGCCTGGACTAAATTCAAATCCTCCAAGGCCCCCACTGACCTCCACCTCTATTGCAAGCTCAGAAACACCTGCACAAAAACAATATGTCATGTCAAATCTGAGTATTTCAAATCAAACCTCACATCCTCCACTGACCCCTCTTCCTTTTGGAGCACAGTGAAATTCCTTCTTAACTCTTCTGCCAAGTACCTGACCCTACACTCGCACATAATGGGTCCTCTGTTTCAAACCCCACCTCAGTCGCTGAAATTCGAAATCAATTCTTCACATCCTGTGTGCTACCGGACTGTCCTGTGCCTCCCTACTCCCCTCTGTCCTTCGATGGGTTTACCCTCCATCACACCACCGCTCAGAAAGTTTTCCTCCCCCTCTGCTCCCTTAACCCACACAAGTCAAGTCCAGATGGACTCCACCCCAAGCTCCTGCACTTCTCAGCTCCAGCCATAGCCTTCCCCCTCTCTCACATACTCAACCTCTCTTTCCTCACCAGCTCTGTACCAAAACCATGCACAAAGGTGGTGACCACTCAAGCCCTGGTAATTACTGCCCTATTTCCCTGCTCCCTCCCTAGCAAAGCTGCAGGAATCCGTAGTTCTCTCAAGAAACTCTGAATTTCTCTATTCGTCCAACTTCTCAGATTATCAATCTGGATTCTGGAAAAAAACACTCCACAATCTCCTCCCTACTCCACATCACAGACTCAATCCTCACCGCTATGGACAAAGGCCACCTCACATCAGCAATTTTCATCGACCCACAAAGGCCTTTGATGCCATCTCCCACCCACCTCCTCCAAAACTTCACTCCATGGGCCTTGCATCCTCCTCCATCCTCTGGTTTAAATCCTACCTCAGAGAGTGCCAGCAGTCTGTTGTAGAGCAACTTCACATCCCGCTCCCCCTCCCCATCCTATCTGGAGTCCCCATGGCTCCATTCTTGGCCCCATCCTCTTTTCAATTTTCATTAATGGCCTCCCTTCAGCCTACACTCACTCTAACATTCACCTCTACATGGATGACACCATCCTCAAAGTTTCTGGCCCTTCCACTGACTCTATCAAGCTACCACTTCAATCCAACTTTGACAGCATACTAGCCTGGTTCCATGACAACAACCTTAAAGTGAACACTAAAAAACAGTATCCATGATCTTCAGCTTCCCCAAAAACTGGCCAAACTCCCTTCCCCCCTAGTTTCACCATGCTGGATGCTTCCACTTTGGATACTGTCACCTCATACAAATACTTTGGCTTATGTTTGGACCAACATCTCAATTACTCTGTCCACATCAACTCCCTTTGTTCTAAACTGCACCCAAAACTTGGCGTGCTCTTTAGAAACAAACACACCATCCTCCTACATATCTGCCGTGACTTAATACACAAGACTGTCGTCCCCCCTTTGACTATGGGGACATTGTCTATGCCTCAACCCCGCCACTTCTCTTTCTAAGCTTGATATCATGTTCAACTCCTTTGCTGATTTGCAACTAATGCCCGCCATGAACCCATCACTGCTCACTTATCTCCTCACTAGATCCACCTCCTTCTCCCACAGGCGTGCGTCCACTCACTTCAAACATCTCTAAATACTAGTACAACCTTCTCCCTCATACCTCTCCTCTCTGCTGCTGCTAGGCTCTCTACTCCTTTAGATCCTGGCATCCCACTCCTTCACCACCCCTCACTGGCTATCAATGGCGGTTCCTCTGCCTTCTCTTACCTCCTCTCCCCACCTCTGTAATCAACAACCTACTCCCTCCATGACCTCCAGTCCCTTCTGGCCCCTGCACCTGTCCCCTTCCCTCCCTCCTCCCCACCTCCCACTCTGCTCAAGCCCACCCCTCTGTACTCCCACTCATAAAACCTCCCATCCTTTCTTAACTCATTTTCAAAACCTATTCATATTCTCATAAGCTGTATAATATGTTAATTACTTAACTTGACTATCCAGCACTTACTCTCTGTATTCACCCTGCATTCTGATTGTCCAGCTGTTATATGGTTATGTGTATTATGTAAGTATGTAAACAACCTGCTCTTATCACCTAAACTGTACTTTGTATATTGTATGCATACTTCTGTATAAAATCCCTCTGTTTGTATACGTTCACCCTTATCCCCTGGGTTGCACCTGACAATGAGTTTCGGCTCACAGTGCCTTTCCCAGTTACCAAATTTTATAAATAAATAAATATCCAAAAGCTATCCCTTTGTAACAGTCTGTTCTGTCTATTGCCCCTATCCCCCCCCCCAATTGCTGCCTATGAACTCAAGGCCATAAAAAGATTTCATCTGGATTTTCACTGAGAATTTCACAATAGTATCTCCCCAGGGTGTATCATCAAGGCCTAATTTTATATTTCTGATGTGCTCCTGTAATCTTTGCCTAAGGGTCTGATGTTACGTTCAGTATACAGGAGCTTGCAGGGAAACTAAATGGCAGAGACAACACATGCACTGCTACAGTTCTGGAAGCTCCTGATTTCAACATCTCTATCATAACCCTACAGATGAAATTTGATCTCCTGAAAACAGAAGTTGCATATATTGCACCTTCAACACACTAAAAAATTCCTTGGGGTGGTGGCAACCAATGTCTGTGTGGTGGGTTAGTGACAGAGGAAGTGTATGTACTATGTACCAGTTTGTCCCATGGGTTCTCTGCTCTGGAAAAGTAGAACCTTGGGTTAACATCTAGCTCGGCAGCTAAAACATCGATCATTAAGTAGTATGGGCCAATATTTCCTGATGATGGCGGCTCCTATTCTTCCAGATATCCTGGTGTGCTTAGTTAAAAAGCTGAGGGGTTGTGGAATATCCTGGGCTCAATTCTCAAAGCCCTGTGAATGATGCAAGGTGCCAGCACCAAACAGAAATGGCGCAAGTGGCACCTTGCGTCAACAACAGCCCCCTGAGCTATTCTCAAAAGCAGCCTGCATCAACCGCAAGCTGCCTGCCCCAAATGGGACATGTGCCACCCCTGCACCCAAATATGGCCTATGACCTGGCACTAGGGGGCATGTGGCAGATGCAAGCTGCCACATCCCCTAATGTGGAATTCTTAGAACTCTCCCAGAGGGAGAAAATCTAAGTACCCTTAGACCAGCCATGGCTAGTCTAAGGGTACTGAGAAAATTTTCCTCTGGGAGAGTTGCCTGTTTGTGACAATGTGCAGCAGTCCCCTCTCCCCAATGTCCCCGTTATTATGTCAGACAACAAAGCCCCCACTGGTGATCCAGTGGCCCCCCTCCCCGATGCCCAATGTGACCGGTAATGAAATAAAATATATTTTCCCCGTCGCTGGTTTTCTAGTGGTCCCCTCCTTGATGCCAATGTGACCCATAATGAATTAAAATATATTTCCCCATCCCTGGTGTTCTAGCAGTCCCCCACCCTGACCCCAGATGTGACCTGTTATAAGAAAATATAAAGCCTCATTCACTGGTAATCTCATGCCCCCCGTCCTGATCCCCAATGTCCCGTTATTATATGAATGAATTAAGTCCTTATCATTGGTCAGTGCCCCCCAACCCCAGCTGGTAGTGCCTACACCTTGCTCCTCCCACCTCCATTGACAGGCCAGGTACGGCACATCCCTCCTCACACCCCTGCGGCAGCCCCGACTGAACTATCACTGGACACATACTGTAAAGTGTACAAGCCTGAGGCGTGCACTTTACAGGAATGCGCTCAGTGATAGTTCAGTCGAGGTTAGCTGCAGAGGTGTGAGGAGGGCTATGCAGGTATGCAGCTCTGTCACCGGCAAGGCGGGGTGGGGAGGTAGGCACTACCAACTGAGGTGGGGGGCACTGGCAACCAATGACAAGGACTTAATTCATTCATATAATAACAGGGATATCCGGGATGGGGGCACTGGAAGACCAATGAATATTGCTTATATTTTCTTATAAAAATGGGTCCCATCTGGGGTCTGGTTGGGGACTGTTAAGAACACCAATGCAGGGGAAATATATTTTAATTCATTATGGATCACATCTGGGGTCAGGAGAAGGGACCGCTAGAACACCACAGGGACAGGGGAAATATATTTTAATTCATTATGGGTCACACTAGACATCAGGGAAGAGGGACCGCTAGAATATCAGGGATGGAGAAATTATATTTAATATCATAACAGGTCACATCGGGGATCGGAGAGACCCTGGAGTGGTGCTCGCCTGCCCTGCGGCTTGCGGCAAGCCCTCCCAGTGCACCTTCTGTTAGGCACACAACCACGGTTGCCACAAGCCATGGGACTTTGCCGGATGGAGAATCAGGTGCCGGGTCCCTGGTGCACCGTGCATTGGCACAAGCTGCCATCTGCCACAGTTTGTGCCATTCTATGCCCCTTTTGAGAATCTAGACCCTTGAATCCAATGGGTTACAAGACCCAAAGCACCATGGTATCATGGGGGGAGGTCATCACATGTCAAGCAAATCTGATAGATTTCTTTGACTGGGTGACAAAGAATTTAGATCACAGTGAAGTGAAGGACATGGCCTACCTAGGTTTCAATAAGACTTTCAACACTGTTCAACATAGGACACTAGTAAGCAAGCTGGGCAGCTTAGGAGTGAGTGGGTGCAAGGATGGCAAACTAAATAAGAAATTGATTAGGGGGTATGTGACAGAGGGTGGTGATAAATGGAGTTCACTCTGAGGAAGAGAGGGTGCCCAGCGGTGTGCCTCAGGGATCCGTGCTGGGACCGGTCCTCTTTAATGTCTTTATAAGTGACATTGTAGAAGAACTCAAAGGGAAGGGCTACCTGTTTGTGGATCACACCAACATCTGCAATAGGGTGACTCAGGGGGTGAAAAGGATGAGCAGAGACCTGAGAAAACTAGAGGGGTGGTCATGGGTATGGCAGCAGGGTTTCAATATGAAAAAGGGCAACACATTGCACTTAGGGCACAGAGACCCAGGGGTGGAGTACAACATGCGTGGCATGGTATTGATGACTACCAAGAAGGAAAGAGACCTTGGGATAATCATACTGGATGACCTAAATGTGGCCAAGCAGTGTGACAAGGCAATCAGGAAGGCTAATGGGACACTGTGGTGCATAGAGAGGGTATCACCATCAGAAAGAGGGAAGGTGGTGTTGCTTCTGTATAGATCACTGGTAAGACACCACCTAAAGTACTGTGTCCAGTTCTGGAGATCACATCTCCAGAAAGACATAGGCAGAATGAAGGCAGTCTAGAGGAGGGCAACTAAAATGGTGAAGGGTCTGCATCAAAAGCGTAGAAGGAGAGATTAAAGGACTCAATATGTGCACCTTGGAATGCAGAAGGGAGAGGGGGAATATGATAGAGACCTTTAAATATCTCACGGGGTAAATAAGTTATATGAATGGAGTATTTTTCATACAAAAAGGTGCTCAAAAATAAGGGACATGCTATGAAGCTAGGGTAGATTCAGGGGAGATGTGAGGAAGTACTGTACCTCTTCACAGAAAGAGTGGTGAATTCCTGGAACAGCCTTCCAGCGGAGATGGCGGGGGCAAATACACTGTTGAGGTTCAAGAATACATAGGATAAGCACAAGGGAATCTTAGCGGAAGGGGGAAGGGAGAAAGAGCTGTAGATCAGGCACAATCTGTGATACAAAGACAGAACCCAGTGGGTGGTTGTTGGGGAGAATTATCTGGCACCAGAGAGTAACCAGTGGGGTCCACGAAAGCTGGTGCTGGGGCCAGTGTTGTTCAATGTCTTCATCAATGACCCTGGAGATGGCATTAAGGACAAAATGTGCCTATTCGCGGATGACACTAAGCTCTGCAGGAGAATGGACACAGCTGAAGGGATACAGGACCTACAGAAAGATCTGAAAAAGCTGGGGAGGTGGTCCAGGATTTGGCAGCTTTGCTTCAATACCAAGAAATGCAAAGTTATGCATATTGGAGCCAAGAATCCCAGGACAGAGTACTATTTTGGTAGAGTCAGAGTATCTGCATCAGAGGAGGAGAAGGACCTGGGAGTGATAATCACTAGTGACCTGAAGCACTCCATGCACTGCAAGAAAGCAGCAAAGGCAAACAAGATGCTGGGATGCATATCTAGGGGATCAGTAGTAGGAGAAGAAGAAATTACTGCCCTTGTACATGTCACTGGTAAGGCCGCATCTGAGTATGGAGTTTCAGTACTAGTGCCACACCTCAAAAGGACATTAACCTGCTGGAGAAGGTACAGATGAGGGCTACAAAGATGACAGTGGGTTAGCAGGGTCAGGCATATGGGGAGAGGTTGAGGGCACTGAACATGTACTCCCTGGAAGACAGGAAGAGAGAGAGAGAGAGAGAGAGAGAGAGAGAGAGAGAGAGAGAGAGAGAGAGAGAGAGAGAGAGAGGAGGGAGGGAGAGGGAGAGAGAGGACATGGTTGGGACTTTCAAGTACTTAAAAGGGATAAATAAGGTTGATAAGAAGAATCTCTTTAAGCTGAGTGGTAACTATAACACAAGGGGGCACAGTCTTAAGCTGGAGGGTGGAAGGTTTAGGAGGGAGGTCAGGAAGCACTTCTTCACAGAGAGGGTGGTGGGCACTTGGAATGCACTGCCAGAAGAGGTCATCTCGTTGAAGACAGTGGGCAGCTTTAAGAGAGTCTGGGATAGGCATGGGGGAAGGTAAGGATCATGGGTAGGGAGGATGGGAGGAGTGGGGTAGGAGGAAAGGGACATTAGCTCAAGCTGTGGACCCTGCAATATGAGCAGACTTGACAGATCAAATGGCCTTCCTCTGCTGGCTTCGTGTGTTAGTATGTTCATACATGGTAATAAGCGTAGTTAGGGAGAAATGGCCAGATGGGATGGGCCAAGCACTCCAAAGTGTTGTACTGCAACAGAATTCACCATATCAGGCTCAAAGTTTTAAACTCACAAAGGCCCAGATATTCAAAGCAGTTGCACATGGCACAACTGAGTTGCACTGGTGCAAGTGCAGACTTGCGCCAAAGAGTGATATTCAGTGGAAGCCAGTGCACAGCGCAACTCTCATTGCGCCAATGCACAACTTTAATGAATGCAGGTGCAAGTGCAGAGGGCGTGCCCATGAATATCCAGCGCAGTGCGATATTCAACCATGGAACCATGGCACAAGTACGGAGCCAATCAGAGATGTGCCGAGCAGACTTTTTCCTACAAATACAGGGCGCAAGCACACAGAAAGCATTTGTGCCAGGCGAGAGGCAGTGAGAGAGAGAGCGAGAGACAGACAAAAAGAAAGACAGACAGAGACGGAGTGAGTGACAGACAGACAGACCAAGGCAGACACAGAGGGAGCAGGATAGAGGTGGCAGTGCAGAGGGAGACAGGGGCAGAGAGAGTGAGAGACACAGGCAGACACACAGCCAGGCAGTGCACCAGGGTGGCACACAGGCCACAGCAGCCAACTGCTCAGGGGGATATTGGACATCAGGGGCCATGGACAATGCACCCTTCATGATGGAGGCCGTAATGAGGGGTGTGAGGAGGCAGGAGGAACAGCGACATGGCTGAGGAAGGTTCCATCGGTGGTATGCCCGACAGAGGTGGTACCATGCCTGCATTACCTTCAAGAGCTACAGTGACACTGAGATAGTGGGCCGGTACCACCTGAACAGGGCTATTCTGAGGCAGTTCTGAGAGCTGTGCAGTGAGAAAATGCAGGCACCCACCAAACGGAGCCACACCATGTCCGTGGAGATGGAGATGACAGCTGTCATGTGCCTGCTCGCCATGGGCACCTTCCAGAGACCACAGGGAACACTACAGGCATAACCCAGTTGGCCATGTCCCCCTCCTCAAACTGTTCGTCAATGCTCTGCTGCCACGTGTTTGAATACATCCATTTCCCCAGCACACAGGGGAGCATACAGCAACCATGCAGGACTTCCACAGGGTAGCATGTATGCCTGGAATGACTGGGGTCATTGACTGTAACCACGTGGGCATCCGCATGCCACCTGGCCCCAAGGGTGTGGCATACATCAATAGGAAGGGACGCCTGAGCGTCAACTGCCAGGTGGTGTGCACTGCCATGGGGCGCATCCCCAATGTATGCGCCACACATCCTGGGAGTGCACACGATGTGTTCATCTGGCAAAGCTCTGTTCTGTGCCACAGGTTTGAACGTGGGGACATCCCACAGGCCATCTAGTGGGTGAGTATGGCATGGGCAGGGGTGATGGGCAGAGCAAGCCGTGGGATGGGGAGGTAGGGTGGGCATGCTGGCGTGGGTGCCAGGGACAGGCAAGGGGCACAGTAAAGGATGGCAGAGGGCTAACAATGTCATTGTCCACACAGGAGACAGTGCCGATCCACTGAGGCTCTGGCTGCTCACCCCCTACCAGCGCCCGTTGTCACCAGCAGAGGAATGCTACAACGAGGCACACGCCAGCACACGCAACATCATTGAGCATGTATTTGGCATGCTGAAGGCACAGTTATGTTGTCTATACATGTCTGGCGGTGCCCTACAGTACAGCCCCTCAAAAGCCTATGGCCTATTCCTGGCCTGCTGCATACTGCACAACAGAGCCATTGACCATGAGATAGCTGTCAAGGCTGATGATGGCACCAGTAGTGGAGATGATGGAGGCAATGGGCCGGAGGGTGGTGGACAGCCCCACCTGGGCAGAGTGATCCCCAGCTGCAACGGCAGGTGCGCCAACATCAGGACACCATCCTGGGAACACTTTGGTGCACGCAGGTAGATGGGCGCAACCCATGCATGGGGCACACACACAGCTACAGCACACATGTAGGAGCATGCACGGCAATGGGCATGCACACACACAGAGGTGTGGTGCAGGGGTAGGAGAGTCAGTGGCACACAACCCCACACAGCAACACACACATGCACCGATGCACCCACACACCCAGGCATTGGCATGTGGCGGGGATCAGATGTATTGCACTGGTGCACAGGTGCAACTGGTACTGAACTGCCTTCATCATGTCACACGGTCCAGTGGGCAGGCGAAGCCGCACACAGGCAGCATGAAACACAACACACAGGTGCCACACCAACGGTATGCACACACACACACACACACACACACTGCCCATGCGCGCACAGGGCAGCAGTTGCAGACTGCAGTCAGGGTGGCACACACATCAGGGCTGCTGCACGGAACCATGGTCACCGTGGCCATGGGGGTGGCAGATCAGCAGCCATAGGCTGCACATCAGTCGCAGGGGTGTTAGCAACAGCCCCCCAGAGGTTGAACCCATGGGACCACAACCAGGTCCGCACGGGGGTATGTAGGCACCCAAACAGTCCTGCCCCAGGCATGCCTGGGATGCCAACATCACAGCCCGGCATTGACAGTGTGAGTGTTGCCCAACGCTGGGAGCATGGGGTGGACAGTGCACTGGGTGGGGTCAGTGGTGCCCAGCCACACACTGTGGCAGCCAGCATCGCAAAGCCATCTGTGATCACATTGGCAATGCGATCCTGGGATGCAGTTGTGGCCTTCTGCATGCACTGCATCCCCATCAGGAGCTATGCAGTGCCCCTCTCACTCTGCTCGGCCAACTGATGCACCTCCATGCGCAGTGCATACACCCCATCGGCAAGCAGCACCTGTTTATCTATGGAGGCCCACAGCAAACGGGTGTGCTCAGCCAGAGTGTCGGCATCCTGCGGATCTCGGGCAGGACGCCGACCCTCCTGTGGTGACCGGCCATGCTGCGTGGCCCTCCTCTCTGGTGGATACTACACAGTGGGGTCCTCATGGGGAATGTCCCTAACTGTCACCCCGGTGGTGGACATCCGGCTGCTAAACACTGCCCAGTGCCTGTGCAGCTGCACCACCACCACAGGGCACAGCCATGACATTGCACACAGCTGCACCCACAGTGGCGGCAGGCAGCTGTTCCCCTGCTGGCAGATCACTGGGCATGCTGCCTGTGTTGGTGGCTGGCATGGGCGTCTCCCCCACAACACTGCCCATGCTGTCCAGGATGACGGTGATATCGTCTTCGGTGTCGGACCCCACCCTGATCTGTGTCTCCATGCAGAGGACACCAAGACTGGCATTCCACAGGAATACATCCAGGGCCTCATCCTATCCCATACCCAGGACATCCACCTGGACTGTGGTGGTGTGCTTCAGCCTATCAGGCCCCCAGATGCCTGTGGAGGTGGAAGGCTGGTCCTCCAGGGCTCGTCCTGCATCCACGGCCGCTGCTGGTACCCCATCCTCCACACACAGGCGTGCTGGATTGAAAGAGAAGAACGGTCTGTCAGTGATGCAATGCCCACATGTGTCCCCCCCAAAAAACTGCCACTATATGTTTCTAACAGCATTGCATGCATGTTGTTGCACACACATGCACAGGACATGCATGCCCGTATACGCACCACCATGCCACCAGCTGTGCATGGCTGACATACTTACCATGCAATGATGGGTTGCCACCTGTCTGTAATCCTCCTCCAGGCACATCCTCCACTGTGCTATGGTGCATGGTGGCTGCCACCAACTCCTCCTGCGCCATCAGTGGTGGCGCATCAGGATGCCCTCCTCCGGTGGCCGTCTGAGAGGCTTGGATGGCTGCCACCTTCTCCTTTATGTGCCTCCTGTCAGTGCCCACCTTTTTATGGCACTCCTGCACCAACCGCTGGTGGATGCCATGCTGGTTAACGTAGCCAGCCACCTCCTCCCAGGCCCCAGCCCTGGCCTGTGGTGTGACTGTGGCACTACTCAACAGTGGCTCCCTGTCCAAGTAGGCATTAAACAGGGCCTCTGTCTCATCCTTGGTGAAATTGGGCCTGTGCTTGCGAGCAGGCCCACGATCCTCACACTCCTCACCCTCCTCACGTCCAGACATTTTGCCTCCTGTGGACAGAGATAGCACAGTATGTTAGTGGCAGCATCCCCCTGTAGCATCCTACCCTGCTGTGCCACCTGCTCCTAGGGAGTGGCAGCGGCATGCACAACCCACCTCAAAGGATGCAAAACGGTCCATGGTCTGTGCTGTTCCGTGGCACTTCTATGGTGTATCACACGCAAATGAGCTTTGGTGTATCGGTAATAACATGCTAATTCCCACGGTGCACCACACATTGGCTGATGAGCTCGTTTGCATGTGGTGGCTGAATATCGCGCTTTTGCTCCGTGTGCAATGAGACTGCTCCAGAGCAAGTCATGGCACAACATGCATGCATGTGCGGTGCGCAGGACCGCAGTGCACATGCACAGGACAGTGTCAAATCACCAATCATGCACTGTGCGCTGATTGCATGATGGGGGCCATGGCACATGGTGTGCCAGGTCTGCTATTGTGCACACGCGCACTGTGCAGTGGCTGAATCCTGACCCCTGCTGTGACCTTTACCCCTGAGTAATCCCCATACCCATGACCTCACCCAGCCATGCCCATGCCACTCATCTCCGACAATGTACGATGGCCGGCCACAGTGCATGTACCCTCGGATCACGCATCTGGCACATGCTGTGGCCATGTGTGCTTACCGCCACCATTTTGCTCACCAGCTATGACTCGCAGCATGGGGCAGCAAAGAGCACCAGGGGCAGCAAACTGGATGCAGGTGGAACTGGTTAACCTGGTCACCTGCGTCCAGCCCCATGCACCCCAACACTTCGGCCAGGCACCTCTGGAGCAGCCCTAGGTAGCAGAGTGGCAGGGCATTGCTGCAGTGCGCAGGGGTGGCCAAGATGGGGGAGCAGTGCTGCCACTGCTATGGTGACCTGGCGAGGAGGAACCTGGAGCACCTCAGGAGGCTGGAGACGTGAGTCAGGTGTGGGGCTGTGCCAAGCCAGGTGAGTAGACCCATACTGCATGTGTGCCCTGGTGTTGTACTGTGGTTTGGCTACGCTGTCTGGTATGCCCTGCAGAGTGGTGCACTGCCATCGTGCACATCGCAGGATGGCATTACCCCCCGCCGCTTGTGTTGCAATGCTGCTGTGTGGGATATGTCAGGCAAGGGCTCACCCTGTGCACAAGGGTGGGGTGGTGGGCAGCTACTGAGGGCTGGTTACTGACGTGTACCTGTCTATGTTCCATTCCCAGGACCTGAAAATAGGAGGAGAGTGACAGCAGTAGCGGTGACAGTGGCAGGATGGCAGGCCGCAGCGGGCCAGGGTGGTGGCGCAGGAGCAGCTCTGGCACCAGTGGGACCACAGAGGGCAGGTAGGCACTGTCTTGGTCCTTTGCACTGTACATGGGGGGTGGCAGGGTTGTGGGTGTGGCATGGCTGCCTGTGCCATGTGCTGTGGCAGCTGTGTGTGTCACACTGTGCATAGTGCCTGCCACTGTGGTGCATCCACTGGACATGTGTGCCAGCTGTTGGTGGGGTGGATGTGCTCGCGCGCCACTGACAGTGCTGTGGTGCTGCGGTGCACTGTGTCATGTGACTGCCATTGCGCAGTCAGGTGGCTACTGTGCGGCAGGGACCACTACTGTGCACTGTCGTGGTGTGCCACGTTGCTGGCTGGCGTTGTCCCATCCCGCGGGTGGCGATATGGGCCCCGGTGTGTGATCTCATTGCCCATTGTGCGCTGGGGGTGGGCATGGTTCCTTGGGACATTGCAGTGATCACCTGTCCTGTCCCTTGTCCTGGGTGTCCAGTGGAGGCGAAGGATGCCCTTTACTGCTGGCTGCTCCGGCAGCTAATATTTATTGCCTCAACCACCATGGAGGCAGTGCTGCAGGTGTGCAGGATGCTGCTGGCTGACTGAAGGCAGCGAAGACAGCAAGGAGAGGCAGGGCGTGGCTGCCACTAATTTGGACCCTGCCTTCCCCTGTTTCCCCAGCTGTACCCCCCCGTAGTCCCCCTTCCCACTGTACAGTCCCTGTTCCCTATCCCCTTCCCTCGCTTTCCTACCCTATTCCACACCCTTGTTTTGTACATAGTTCAGTTCTTTAATATATATATATATATACCTTTTGACATACCTGCTTGTATGTGTGTCTGCTTTGCAGGTGGCGTGAGGAGCGTGCTGCAGTGGCCCAGTGCCTGTCTGTGTGGTGTGCATGTGTCGCGGCGCATGTTGTGCTTCTGTGGTTCACTGCTGTGTGCTGTTGGAGGTGTCCCTCCCCTCAGTTGGTGGCTGTGTCTTGGGGTGCCCATGGGGGTGGCTGTCAGGGGTGTGTGGTGGGTCTGTGTGCTTGGTTGCGTGGTCCTGGGTGTGGCCTGCTCTGGTCTGGATCTGTAGGGGGGCACAGTCTGCAGCCTGGGGGGCCCTCTTGGTGGCCCTCTGTTGGCCACTGGCACCTCCTGTTGCCTACTATCTGTGCCACTGTTGTATTCTGGGGTGGGGGTCTGGGTGCCTGTGTGCACCGTGCTGTGCCAAGCTGGTGGTAGCCTGTCCCTGTGCTTCCCTGGCTCTGTCCCTGGGTCACTTCTCTGTGCTGTGCCCCCCTCTGTTGCTCCGCTGCTCTGCTCCCACGGTTGCGCTGGGGCATCTCTTTCTGTGCCATGGCACAACTGTGATTGCACCATGGCGCACCTCTGGTTGCACCATGATGCAACTGTGCAACATTCAGCCAGGTTGCACTGGCCCACTGCGGCATGTGCAACCTCTGAATATCGCTCCTGTTGCGCCAGGGTGCATCAGATTTGCGCTATGCCGGACTTGAGCCAGCCTTTGGTGCATTTCTGAATATCTGGGCCAAAGTGTTTATTCATACAGTGCAATTCCATACAACCTTCTAAATCACCTCAGTGCAGTTTACCCCAGTGCTTCACCTATAAACAAGGCTTCCTAAGGGGGCACTAACTTGGAAACATACAAAACCTTATATAGTCACCACTGATGATGTCACTGAAGTGCGCTCACATATTTGTGATTCAGATGGAGTTAATTCAGATTATAATATACAAAATTAATTAATCTTAGTGTGAACAAAATAATAATTAAAAAAAGTGAGTAACACACAATTACATTTTTCTCAATACCCTGTAAAGGAGTACTACCTGGCATTATTTTTTACATTTTGATTCTAAAGGTGCCTGGTACAAAATTCACAATTTAATTCATAGGGCACATAATACAAAAGGGCAAAGGCTCAGCTCCTATTCATTTCATAGTGCCTTATGAGGTCCAATTTAGGATTGAGTGCTAGGATCACCATTCTAATTTTCAAGGCACTGCCTGAGGATCAACTGAAGCATTGCAAAATCGGTGTCCTTCTCCTTTTAATATGACCTGGCCAAGAGAAAACACATAAAAGAAATGAACTTAAATTGATCATATTCAACATGTCATGTAGATAAAATTTCATTTACAGAAAAAACATTAAATGATTATTTCATTTTCTAGTCACTACTATGCTAGTTTCTATTTTGCTGCTTGAGGGATATGGGAGGGGGGTGAAAGGCAAGGTATGGTGAAATGGGGTTTACAAGGGGCGGCCCATTTCACTTTTTATGACAACACCTTGCCCTGGAAACCTCTAAAAATTAAAGCATCATATTGTTTTAATTTCCACTTTATGGAATGGATGGGCCAAGCAGTCCTTACCTGCCATCAAATTTTATATTTCCATGTAATGTTGCCACCTTTGTCTGCCGGTTTAGCAACAAAATGTTCCATAGTTATTAGTGCTTTCAAGAATTTAATATCTGTCTGTTAAATAATGGCAGACAAAAGGTGGCAGCTTAGTTAATAAATCGTTTGTCTCTTTCAAGACTATGATTTCAAGTGATTTGATGAAAGGGTTAATGGTGGCTGGGCAAAACAGAGGTTTTGGTTTGAAAATATTTTTCCAGCTCTCAAGGAAATTTCTGCCTGACATTTCAAACTCTGTATTCATTTCAAGGGTTGGATTTTCAATTGCTACATCTGTCTCTGACAAAAGTGCCTCAGATGCTTTGATACTAGCAATGTCCAGGTCTGTTAGCCATCTAAATCAGAAAGATCCTCCACAGATGCTGTATTCTGCAGTGAGTACTGGGGACAGCGATGTAGGTTCAAATAGCCTAGTCCTGCTAACAGTTCAGTCATTTCAGTATCAGCTGTGTCCCATTCCACTCAGCCTCCCAACTTAGTGTCAGTTCCCACATTGATACCTGTTTCTTTTAGTAAAAATCACATAAACAAACCTTTCCAAAGAATTTAAACAAGTTAGGGGTGGACTGGCTGAGTCACAGGACAGGGTGCTACTGGAGGAAGACAGGCCATAACCACTGAGCTGCCCGATGCTTACCTACAGAACATAATTTTTGTTCCTATATTGACTGTAGCTATTATGCCAATTGCTACTTGTTGTCCTAAAGTTACAAAAGACTAAATACATATATATATATATATATATATATATTTATTCCACTTGCCACTCAACACATCTCCATCAGCAAATGTTTTTAGCGGGTGGCTAAGATCTCTAAAGTTACTCATGCCACAGAGGTGAAACCTTCTTTTCATGCTTTTATATTTGCTTGCATGCATGTGCAGAAACATAGTGCCATCATCCGAGTTTTGAGGTGTGGCAGCCCTCTTCCAATTCAGTCAGTGTGTTTTGCAGGCGCAGCCGCAGTTCTCCAATGGCTGCTGGAGCTGTCTATGACAGCAGTTGAAAATGCAGTGGAGTACAGTTGAAAGGGGGCGCTACGCTTCAGTGAGCAGTGATAAGATATCGCCTGCTCATGCGCGCTTCCCCTACACGCACACACACGCAAGCATACTGCGTGCTCGCCCCCCCCACGCACACACTGTATAGCCGACGGGGTGCCCAATCCCCCGTCGGCTGTGCTGCACTCCCTCAAACAGAGTTCCACATGCCATGCTGGGTGTCCACCCCAGTGTGGCTACACATCATATAGCCAACAGGGGTGCCCAATCCCCCGCACAGGGTGCCACGCTGGGAGCCCACCCCAGCGTGGCAACAGATGCTGTCACCGATGGGGGTGCCCAATCCCCCATTGGCTCCACGCCCCCCAAAACAGCTGTCCTTGTGTCACGCTGAGCCCACCCCAGCATGGCAAGCGTCGCGTCGTTGTCCTTTTTAAAAAAAAAACCTGAAACACAAAGCGTCCCTCGCTGTCTCTGTCCCCACCGCACCCACCCACTCGCAACCTGCCTCCCCACATCCCCACACCCCCACCATACTTACCTCCAGACTCTGGGCAGCGATCTTCAGTGGACGGGGAATACGCCTGCACTCTTCAAAGCCGACCCACGAACTGAAGAAATGCCGGTAAGCTGTATAATGTAATAAATAGGGTTTTTCAACTTTGCTGCATATCTCAGACATTTTTGGAATTTTTGCACAAGTTTTTAACATGGGGTTTTGGGACCCCTTCTCATGAATGCTCTCACTGTCATGGCGTTAATCGGGTCTGAAGGGTGATTTCACACCTTTGGCACTGATTAATGAAGCGACACTGCCAGTGATCATAAGAGTGGGTCCTAAAAAGCCTATGTTAATTGGTGGAAAAATCTAAAAAAACTGTTTCTGACGTCGTTGCACAGTTCTACGCATGCTCGTAAGTTCACGAATTTTCAATATTTTCCTCCAGATTTTCAACATTGTCATTTTACAAACCTCCTTATGAGCAGTACAGCTGTCATTTTCACATCTCGCCCAAAGCGTGTTTCCACCCATGTAGCCTGCAATGGCACAGTCGGTGTGTGAAATCACTCTATGGGACACATTAAGAAAATCACAGTGACACTGTTCATGAGCAGAGGTCTTAAAATGGCTATGTTGAAAATTTGGTGAAAAAAATCCTAAAAATGACTGTTTTACGAGCTTGCATTGCGCAGTTCCTACACACACTCGGAAGTTTGCAAATTTTCAATATTTGCACTCCACTGACTTCCAAATACCTACTCAGCACATACAAGCAAGCAACATTTGGCATTGACAAATGCTTGTTAGTAACAGTGTAGTACATGGTTTAGAATAAATAATTGGGTAGTGTATATATCATTGTGTGGCTTATACTTTCGTATAGTGGTTAAACAGTTTAGGGTCACTTTAGCGACAGTAGCTAACATTTTCAGAATCCTAGGGGGGATGGAGTGCTCCATCCATCCATCTATCTATCTATCTATCTATCTATCTATCTATCTATCTATCTCTCTCTCTCTCTCCAGACAGTGGGACAGATATTCAAAACTGTGCCCCGGGGCTAAATTAGCACTGTCCGGCGTGCTAAATTAGCCCGGACCCAATAGCCTGCTATATTCAAAAAGAGATAGCCCTGGTGTTAAACCTGCTGAATATAGCATGTTAAGTAACACTGGCAAACTGGGCAGGGAGTGCAGTGCAAAAATAGCCTGGGAATAAGACAGCTCGGAATATAGCAACCTGAAAGTGCACACCACAACAGCAACCCAGTTCACAGTGATGTGAAGGAAGGGAGAGGTGAACCAAGTGGCAAATGTGTGTGCTAGCAAAGGCATGGAGTCAGTGAAGCTGCAAGCAGCAGCTATATGAAATACATTGTGCAAAAATGTACAATATTTCCAAAATGTTTGTGTGGTGCAACGCATTTGTGCAAGTTTGCGTGAGCTAAGCCGTTTGCCTGGTGCAATCCGTTGCCCAGGGCAAAACTGTGCTATATTCAAAAGTGACATGCAAATGAGCCTACCTAGGTAGTCTGTGGGCAAACACCCAGATTAGCATCTTATTATGACCTGATTTGCATGCAGTTTGCTCAGCTCTCTTGCAGAGTCTCACAGCTCCACCTATAGGTCAGTCTGAAAGTACAGGGGCTAGCTGGGTCTGCACACAGCTCCACCTGTAGGTCAGTCTGGAAGTACAGGTGCTAGCTGGGTCTGCACACAGCTCCACCTGTAGGTCAGTCTGGGAGTGCATGGTGGTAGCTGCAGGCTACATTTGTATAGTACAGCATAGCATATTGTGCCCCAGGGGACTACACAGCACAGGCACAGGTAGAGGTACTGCATGCAACTGTTAAACTGTAGTGCATGCTACAGTGCACAGCAGACACTACAGTAGCAAGGGGTCCGGTACTGTGAGGAACACAGCAATGCCTATGGTGTGTAGCGCAGTGATGACCACTGCACTGTACACAGTGACAGGCTCAACTTGCAGGTGTTCACTGACAGTGGACATTACTGTTATGCTGGTGTGCGACTCACAGATGCTGCACCACTGGCATGGGATGCTCACAGTGACATATACACGGCTGACTGTGTGTGCTGTGGTGTCTGTACAAATGTGCGATATGTGGCTGGGGGGGCACATATGCTCAGACAGGCACACTGGTGTCGGGGTATTCCCAACACTGGCCCATGTGCACTGCGTGGCTCGTCACAGCCTTGTGGCCACACCCAGTCTGTGGTGCAGCCAGCCATCTACACCTCCTCTCAACATCCTCCATGCCCACAGTGCTGCATGTGTGTGCTGGCATCTGTTGGTGTCCACAAGCGTGGTCTGCAGGTGTGTGTGGTATGGCCGCACTGCCATCGTTTCCACTGGGAGCAGGGTCTCCACTTTGCCTGGCATGGCTGGGACTGGTGGCAGATGATGGCATCATAGTGGTAGGGAAAATGATAGAATCACTTCTGAAAGAAATAATTGTTGAGTTCCTAGAGGCCAGTGGGGCACAGGACCCGAGGTAGCATGGAATCACAGCAGGAAGGTCGTATCAGACAAATTCTAATAGATTTCTTTGACTGGGTGACCAAAGTAGTAGACCGGGAGGGCTGTGGACATGGCCTACCTAGACTTTAACAAGCAATTGACACAGTACCACACAAAGATTAATATACAAGTTAGCCAGCCTTGGAGTGGGTCCCAAAGTTGTAGTCTGGGTAAAAATTGGCTAGACAACAGGGCCTTAAAGGTAATAGCAAGCAAAGTTCACCCTGAAGAAAGGGGGTTACTAGTGGGATAGCACAGAGTTCAGTACTGGGACGGTCCTCTTTAATGTCTTTATAAGTGACATTGCAGAGGGACTGGAAGGAAAAGTATATCTTTTGCAGATGACACAAAGATCTGCAACAGGGTCGATACAGAAGGTGGGGTGGAAAGGCTGCAAAGGGATTTGGCAAGGTTGGAGGAATGGTCAAATGTGTGGCAGCTTAGATTCAATGCAAAGAAGTGCAAAGTAATGCACCTGGGAAACAAAAACCCAGTGGAAGAGTACACAATGGGGGGTGAGATACTAACAACAACAAAAATGGAAAGGGACTTGGGGGCAGTCATATCAGATGACCTTTAGGTGGGCAAGCAATGTGAGAAGGCATTAAGGAGGGCTGGGGGGATACTGGGATGCATAGGAGGATCCATCACCAGTAGAAAACAGGAAGTTGTGATCCCTCTGTACAGACAGTTGGTGAGACCCCATCTGGAGTACTGTGTGTAGTTCTGGAGACCCCATCTCTGCAAGGACATAGAATGGAGGCTATCCAGAGGAGGGCAACTAAAATGGTGCTTGGTCTGCACCAGAAGACGTATGAAGAGAGATTAAAGGAGCTTATATGCTTATAGCCTCGAGGAGAGGAGGGAGGGGACACGATAGAAACTTTCCAAGTACCTCAAGGAATTAACAAAGTCCAAGAGGTAGCATCATTCAGAAAAGAGATGTACAAGAACAAGTGGCACAATTTGAAGATAAAGGGGGACTGGCTCCAGAGGTAATGTGAGAAGTATTTTTTCACGGAGAGGGTTGTGGATACATGGAATAGCCTTCCTGTGAAGGTAGTGGAGTCAAAAAGAGTGGGGGAATTCAAGAATGCGTGGGACAGACATAAGGCAATTCTAGTGGGGGGTAGGAGGAAGTTGGCTGTTGGTTAACTAGGATCTGCAGCTTATCCATTAGGTAGGGAAATGGGCAGACTAGGCGGGCCAAGCGGTCCTTATCTGCCATCAAATTCTATGTTTCCATGCTATCAGTGAGCAGCATGTTTCCTCTATGTCTGGCTTATTGCTATGTGTCATACTTATTGGTTAGGGTTGCACAAAGCCAAGCAAAGCTGCACAAAGCCACAAAGTCATGCAAAGCTGGTTGCCCAGAATTAAGACTACCTTTTCCTGGGCGGTAATTTGCATCTCCAATGTGTTGTGCTAAGTGTGCAAAATCACATCAGCCATTAAGCTGAATATAGCATTGCACTGACAGCCCCTCAGTTAGCCCTTGAATACATTATAGTTTTGCCCAAGCGCTGATGCTGTTTGCACACGCTATATGACCTTTTGAATATAGCGAACCTGTGCTAACCCGGCACTAAACCTACGCAAGCGGTTTGCACCCAGTGCAAAGTTTTTAAATATCTGGCCCAGTATCTATCCATCTATCATCTATCTGTCTCTATATTAAGCAGTGTTGCTCAGTATTGGCTAGTGTAGGGATGGAAGAGCTATGATTTAGGGGGGTATGTTAATAATCGTGTTTTATATGTAATGATAAGGAGGAGTTGCTGCGGCTTGAAAACATAAATCCTAATTCAATGCCATTTGTCACTAGGATCAGATGTCAGATTTGAATACGGATTATTGTAATATCTGATTACCCTAGCTCATATTGGATTTTGTTGTATCCAACCAACCTTCATTTTAAGTACTGGTTCACATTCTGTTATTGTTTCATTTTTTTCTGCCCTTTTAAGTAACACTTTAAAATTAGCTGTTAGCTAATATTGAGTAGGAACAGTTACTTTACAGTGCCCCACCACTGCCTCACCTCTGTCAAACACCCAAGAAGACTGCACAGCACTGCTGGCTGCACAGCTACTCCCCGCCCCCAAAAAAACAATTATTCAACTGGCCTGGCAGCACTCCCTTTGTCCCAGTGCATGTACAGTAAATGCCTCCACCCATTTCAACACACCACCACCCTCCCAAT
The DNA here is from genome assembly GCA_016271365.2 of Neoceratodus forsteri. NCBI lineage: Eukaryota > Metazoa > Chordata > Ceratodontiformes > Ceratodontidae > Neoceratodus > Neoceratodus forsteri. The sequence continues at coordinate 361,903,291 of CM028130.1, forward strand.
CCTGTCCATTCCAGTCCACAAACAACCTAGAAATTGAGATAGACAAATATGAACTGTCTCTCAATGCTCCTTCAATCCTTATCCTGACTATCTCACTGCTGGGCGGCCCAAATGCACAGACTCTCCAAACCAGATATTGCAAAATACTGCTGGGAGACTTACCTGCCTTTTAGGCCCATCTGGTAGTAAGACAGACATTAAGGAATCGGGGCTGGTGTGCTGGGGGACAGTGTGTTTTTGTATTATTAACTTAGTTGGCTGAACTTGAGTATGGTAGCAAGAGTAGCTGTGGATGGAGGGATGATGGTGGCTTGCAGGAATGCAGAGCTCTGGGTGGAGAGTGGAGATGGGGGAAGAAATGGGTTTTACCATAAAACATTGCACTGATGCAATCAGGAAATTTAATAAGTAATAGCAAAGGAGAGTCCCAGTACATCACAGCGACTTGCACTACTTCAAACAATACTAAGACTCGACCCTGCAGAGCATCTTTACAAGTGTGTCACCATAAGGAGGACTAATTTATTTATTTATTTATGACTTTGTGTACCGGGTAAGTGCACTGATCTGAAGGACCATTTTCAGGCATGACCCGGGCCGTACGGCACGAGTGAAGAAAATTACAATGAGTAAGTGGTACACCACTTTTATCAAAGGTTACAATATTTTGATAAAAAGTTTGATAAAAGTGGTAACTCACCTGATGGTGGCACAGTTATAGTTGCAATGCAGGACCTGATCTCTTGGCATTGTTTTGCATAGTGGAAATTGCCTGATGAAGCAAGTCCACAACAGCACTTTAATCTGCAACTCCATGCTTTCAATACATCTGTAAGCCTCAAAAACTCAAACATCAGCATGGTTACCATAGCTGCACCCATTCTTTAACCAGAAGGATGGCCTGTGGCTGCTTAGGGCCTTCATAAACAGCCCTGTTCATTGGCCACCCTACATATGTTAACCCTAGGTGGTGCTATCCCAAGGGCTACTACCCCTGCCTGCTTGGCTAGTAGCAGGTTGAGGGCCTGGGTAATGAAATGGGTGCCTCCACCCAGAGATCAGGGTTGTTAGTGGTGAAGCTGACCTGGGCACAGCCCTCCGGGACACTGTAACCCCCCTCTTTCCCTTCTAGTGGCCTGAACAAAATACAATAATTATTTTCACAATGACCTTTATTCACCAGGCAATTACCCACACTGCAGTTACCACCAGGGCTAGTTCTTCTAGCTTGACCCTGGGGACCCCCTGTAAAACAAGGTTAAGCACAGCAAATAACAGCAGTACAATACTTCCCTCAACAAGGCCCCCTGGCTGCACTGTCTCCCGCCCTCACCCACCTCCCCCATATCTCCCTCCTGCCCCTACCCCCCACCTCCCCGCACTCCCCCACTTACCCCTGCACCTCCTACCCCCCTCGATCTCTACCCTCACTTCTCCCCCCACCGACCCCCACCCCTTGTCTTGCTCATAGCTCAAGTCTTTGTACTGGTTATTACATGTCTGTTAGTCAGCGACTATATGTTTGTAACTAAAAATGATGACTGTTGCATACGTTGACGTGGAACCTTTGTAAAAGAGTCTCGGCTCAAAGGTATTATAATCCTAGATTGAAATAAATAAATAAATAAACTCTTGGCACAAACTGGAACCTCAGGATAAATGCAAACAAAGTTAAATCTGATTTATTCAGGGGACTTGAACGAGGAAGGGGCGTAATCAGGTTGATTTGCTTAAAAGCTATATTAATCAGACAGTTATGCATGCAGTTCAGAGTCCCTACACAGTCACACACTCTGGGTACCCAGGTAGAAAAATGGTGGGCTAGCTAGGAATGTTGCAGCTGGTTGGGGCCCTGGGATGGAAGAAAGCAACATGCACAACACACACTATTTGTAATCTGGAGCCGGAGGGCTCAGTTCATGAAAATAAATGCAAAAAGACAATCAGATGACAACACTTTTAGATTTAGCTATTGTTATAGGGAGCTACCCTGATGTTTACTCATGATACCCAATACTGGACACAGGCAGGATGAAATCAAGACTACAGGCTGTTGAGCTGGAGTGCCCGGATAAGCAGGGCCCACACTAATCACCGAGGCATCATTTCTGTTCAAGGCATTGAGCAGGGGCTGATCCTCAGGCCGGTTTCTCGTCGATGACTTTCTTTGCATAGCATCTGGCTGGGCCAGTGTGGCAGGGCCGGGCAAATGGAAATGAATCGGATCAGTCTGTGAAGCTGGATACAGCCTCCAGCAAGCAAAACACAGTTCAGACACACAGGGGAAACAAATCCACGACCAACTATTAGCACATGGCACATTCACATGTAAGGAAATTCCACTGTACCAGGCAAATGGCTCTCCAGTGCATAATTACAGAGTCTCTGCACAATCCGGGAGTTCAGAGGTAGCTGGAAGTCCTGACAGGCCAATCGCATTCAGCAAATCTTTGGTTTTCTTCAGGTTAAAGCCTAGTCACAATTCAGTGGCTTAATTCACTCTCCAAATTCGGTTCAGTCCGAAAAAAGCACAATTCCCTCTCAGAAACAGCAGGCAGGCATGCAGGCCAAACTCAGACCTTTCCACAGTTCTCCCAGCACATTCACTATGGATTGCTGCCGAACTACCTCGAGCTCATAGGCGTGGATTGCGGGGGCAGAGGGGCAAGCTGCCCCCCTGAGAAATTAGACCAGGACTTTTAGGAGCCAAGCCACTGTTCTCCAGTTATCATTTTTTTTAAATATTGAATGGGCTCAGGGCTATGCCCGGACTGCCATATACCTCTCCAGGGGAGGAAGGGGGGGTGGCGTGGCGCGTGTCTGTAAACAAAAACTATCCCTTTTCCAATTGGCTGCAAGCCTGCAACCATAGTAGCCTGCATGTTACAGCCAATCAGAGAGTGCTGCAGGCTGGCGCCATCGCATGAGCAGTACTCCGTTAGTGGCACCATTTAGTTGTCTATGTGCCTTCCATACAGGAGCAGCAGCACCATCCGTATAGTGTAGGGCTGAGGAGAGATAGCTATTCGAGGATGTCGAGCAGCAGTCGTTCATTGTCTGTCAGGTGTCACCAGTGTCTCATTCAATCTAGTGTTCCCACCCTCCTTCTGTCCTGAACAGTCCAGTTTAAATATACCTCACCCGAGTCCTCTGACTACCTACTCTCTGTTTCTCAGTGCAGCCAGCTGTGCTCTGGGCTCTCTCTCTCTCTCTCTCTCTCTCTCTCTCTCTCTCTGCCACCTGAGCCTCCCATCCCCGAAAGCCTAGGTGGTCTGTGGCCACAAGGCCTCTACCACGGACAGACCAGGCGAAGGAGCAAGTAAGTCAATTACAGTGAGTCTGAGGCACGGCCAGGCTTGCCTGCACACCCAGCTCCTGTGTCCAGCAGGCCAGGAAAAGATTTACCGTGTTGTCGTCGAGTCCCACACCACACCCGTTGCCCACCAGTTCCATGGTCCACCAAGAGGGATTATTCAGGTCAATGAACAGCCAGGCCCAGAACAGTGAAGAAGCCGGTGGTCATGCAGGCTATAGCAGACCCATAATGTGACACATTCATCTGGTGTCAGAAAAAATGAGTTACTGTCTCGTCGGGGGATTAATCGGGAGAGGAACAGGACTGTTGGGAGAGACTCGGCTACCTGACCTGCCTTCTTGGCCTTGCTGTGCCCTGCTGCATGCTGCCCTGTCTGTGCCCTTACTGATTTGGTGAGTAACTGTGCTGCAAGATGGTTGTTGGAAATTAATACCATTCACATCCCAGAAATATGTTTTTTTTGGGGGGGGTGTCTTGACCATGGTCATGTGTCTGGAGGGTGGGTGGAAGGTTTGTTGTTAGCTCATGTTTCTTTGGGAGGATGGGGATTTGCTGGCTGTTGAGGCTGTCCATGTTGGTTGGGTGGGTGGGGGGCCTATTTGTTTGGTATGGTGTGGACACTGGTCATGTTGGTGGGGTGGGGACACTCAGTTACTGTGCTACTGGTGTGGGGGTTGTTGGGGAAACTCACTGGACAGTCTGTGTTTGGTGGGGCTGGGGGATGGTCTGTTTTGTGGGGTTGTGGTCGGGGAGAGTGTCTGTGCATTTTGGGGCTGACTCACTGAGAGGATGGTCAGTGTTTGGTGCTGAGGAGGGCCTGCGTTTGGTGGAGCTGGGGCGGTGATCAGTGTTTGGGGCTGGGGTGGTTAGTGTTTGGAACTGGGAGGCGGTCAGTGTTTGGTGGAGCTGGGGGACAGTCTGTTTCTATTCTGAGGTCTGGTGGGGTGAAGACACAGGCCATGGTGATGTGGGGACACTGGCTGTGATGGTGGGAGGTGACACTAGCCATTGTTTGATGGACTTGGCTGGCCATTTGTCTGGGGGACTGTCCATAATGGTGGAAAAGGGGACTGTCCATGTTTGCCTGCCTGGTGTCCTGTGGGGAGGGGTACTATTTGCTGGTCGGGTGTCGGGGGATCTTTCCATGTTGGCTTATGAGGGGTGAATGTCAGTGAGTGCTGATCAGGTGTCTAGGATGGACTATCAATGTTGTTGGGAGGAACTCTCCATGTTTGCTAGCCAGGTGTTTAGGGGATTGTTCATGTTGGTGGGCCGGGGAAATTGTGTGTTTGCTAGCTGTGTATTGGGGGATGGGGACTGTCCTTGGTGGGATATGGGGGACCGTCTATGTTTGTTGGCTGCCTGGGTGTCTGGTGGGACTGCCCTTGTCAGTTGGGAGGGGCATTCTATGCTCACTGGCCCGGTGTCTGGTGGGGAGGGGGGACTGTTAGCGTGTCTGAGGGTACTGTCCTTGTAGGGTGGGGTGAAGGGGGGACTGTCCACATTTGCTGACTGGGTTTCTGGTGGATTGCCCGTGTTGTTTAGGAGGGGGGACATTCTGTGCTTGCTGACTGGGTGTTAGCATATAAACATAAGTAAATGTTAAAACATAATTTCCACCTCATCCTTTACCTGCCAAGGGATGTATCTCACTGACCTGTACCCTCAGCTAGCATATGAACATTAGTAAATGTTGAAACATTATTTCCCCCACATCCTTTACCTGGCTGTAAAAATAATCTTTCACTTTTTTGACTTCTGTGATCGTCCACTGTGGAGAGGTGAAACAGACAGATTCCTTGGCCTTGCTGTCTCTGTCTTCATTGTCTAGCAAACACAACCAAAGGGGTAGCTTTTTGTGTTCTCCCCGTTACAGTGTTACAAGACTAGCAAAAAAAATCTTGCACTAAAACATGCACCCTAAAGAAATGATTATACTACTACCTGGCTATTGTTATAGCGACTACTGACTAGCCATGATTTTTTTTGGAAGTTGGAACACTGGTCGTGTGTGTGTGTGTGGGGGTCTGGACACTGCTGGTTGTGTGTGTGTGTGGTTAGGAACACTGTTGATCGTGTGTGTGTGGGGTTGGGGACACTGCTGGTCATGTGTGTGTGGGGGTTGGGGACACTGCTTTGGTCGTGTGTGTGTGTGGTGTTGCGGACACTGGTCATTTGTGTGGGTGGGGTGGGGATACAAGCATGTGGGTGTGGTGAGGGCACTGTTATGTGGTGGAGGCACTGGCATTGTGTTGGTGGGGCGGGTTGTAATTGTATACCAGGCAAACTGTGCTGACTGGTAGCTCAACATCTCTCTTTCCAGACAAAGAAAGAAACATAAACAAAATGCAGTATAAAATGTGGTTTTATTTATTTTTGTGTGCCTGTGATGGGGAGGCACAGACCTGGATGGCTGGAGCAGATACCAGATAAATGGAGCTGGAAATGGTGTTGGTTGGGTGGGGTGGGGAGAGTGGCTATGCTGGTGCGGTGGGAAGAGTGGCTGTGCTGGTGGGGTGGACACAGAGTATGGAGAGTGGCTGTGCAAGTCCATCAGGGTGCAGAGAGTAGCTGAGCTGGCCAGTCTGGGTGGAGATAGTGGCCTTGCACGTCTGGGGTGGGGAGAGTGGGCTGTAGCTTTTGCATGGACATTTAATTCACTGTTGCTTGCTGTGCCTTCTGCTGCCCTGCCAGCTTTGTGCTGCTATGCTGACCAGGGCGGACTGGTACACATGCTGAAATAAATGGTTCTGGCCACTGGTGATGGAGGAGGGAGGGGTGGATGGGTATACTGGCACAGAAATATTTTTTTCAACATGTATGCCAGTCTGCTGAGTCTATGCCATGCTTACCTCCCTCATACAAGGGGCTTCTGAGCACTAAAGATAAGTTTCTGTGTCAAAATTAGGAACTGTTGGAAAGTATGAAATCCTACAATATAAAAATTGTGCATGTTTATGCAGTTTCACCTTACTGTGTGGTTCGACAAGATGTTCTGTGGTCTCTCTTCCTCATTTAGCACCCTGACCTGTGACCTAGCCATCCCCAGGGCAGGGGGAAGGTCCGTTGTTTTGTGGTCTTTTGGTGGTTTGTTGGGCACTGTAAAATGCATTGTTTCATTTACTGTATTGTACTGCCTGGACCTGCTTTGCCCTGTCTCTATCCTGAATGTAAACATGGTATAAAAAAAGTTCATTTTTTGGTGGTGTGTGTGTCTGTCTGTGTCTGTGTGTAGAAGAATAGAAACACATGCTCAGACAAAAAACTGTATTAAACCACATCAAACTGAAGCAACCATGTTTCATTTGTGCCCTTCAAAACTGTCAGATGAGACGATTTTGAAGTAGTCTGTGGGGGGGGGGGAGCATCCACGGCAACCTGGGCTACCACAACCGGCCCACCACACACTGTCATAGGTGATGCTAATAAAAACCACCAACCAAGTACTTACCTCTCAGGATGGGTCCTGCGAGGCTGTGCACAGGTATCTGGAGTTGTTGTTCCAGCAAACTTCCTGTAGTGTCTGTTCTCTTAGGTTATGTGATGCGACCACTTTTGTGCCAGGGCAGTCTGTGTTTGCTTGGATGGGGTTGTGTAACCCTGGGCATGGACAGAGATGCATATTCTTTAGGAGCCCATGGGGAGGAGAGTGGTAGGGGTTGTGGTGTGACCACACCATGCCCTTGATCATCTTGAACAATTAGGGGATTTATATTGTTCTGTTGCACTGTCCCAGGTACATCAGCATGCTTGTTAAGAGCACCGCCTGAGGGATATCAGCAAGTCCCATGCTTATGTATGCAATGCTTGCTTGCTTGAGGACAGCATTATCCTCTTCGCTTACCTTACCTAGCCAGATTCAGGCATGTGACATTGAATAATATGGGACGGGATGGGAGGCTAATGAATTAACTTGGTTATAACAAAGAAAAGTGTTAACACTGGGTGCAAGTAAGCAATAATGCCACGACAGAGTGTGTCATCTTTAAGGACTTATCATGCCTCAGGTGGTTGGGCACGAGTGCATCCAGTACATAAGGCATGGACGTTATCCTACCATGACACACACCCTGGAGGGCATTATTGCTATTATACAATGGCGTGTTGTTATACAGAATTAAAAAATAATTTGAAAGATGTTTTATTTGGTGTGGAAAATATTTTTAAGAGAAGATACAAACCACACTGATGCTAACAATCATCAAGAGGTTCACGGAGAGGCTGAGACTAGACCTGTGATGAATCGGATGCACTGGGATAACATCATGGGTCTAGCCCAAGACTGACCAATCAGAGGCCAGCATTCATTCTTGTCATTGTATAATCACATTTTTTTATGTAATCTATGTAAATAAGGGCTCATGCTGTTAGGATGCACGTGCTGGGATGTTTCCCATACCATCCATGTTTATAGGTATACTGAGGTGGCACAGCCATTTGCTGCACTTCTTTGAAACATGCTTTTTGCACTCCTCAAGGGTGGGAGGGCTAGCTCAAGCAGACATTTCAAGAAGTTCAGGATCCACTATAAGGGATGGACTTGGAAGGGTTATGTAAGCAGCAAAGGGGGTGAGAGACTAGTGAGCTATCCATCTGGAGGTTCAGGTGGGGGCAAAATTAGGTCAAGACTGATTTGAATTGAAGCTGAGGTGAGGTCCTGTCCTCTTGAGAAGGAAGTTAAGTTCCTTACATATTTTCAACTTTACAAGTAAGTCCTCACTCCCAAGGCAGAAGAACGAAGAACTGAATACAAAACAGATCTCGGTCAGCTTTTCGACTCTGGTCTCAGGAGGAGTTGGGCCGAGAGCAGGCTGCAGTAAAACTGGTGGGGTGGGAAGTGCTCTGACTTGGCCTGGGTTGGTCCCTCCCAGGAGTTATTCAGCTGTAGTCTTAAATGTTTTTGGGCATTATTTGATGCTGGTTGATTTGTTTGCATTACACAAGCCATCGCCCTCTTCACTGTCGTGATGCGAAAATCAGGACTTTTTGTTACTTGCCCCCTGTAAAATAACAAACTACGCCCCTGCTCGAGCTGTTACTTCTTCACTTTCCAACTCAAATCTAACTGAAACTGCAAGCAGTGTGGGACTTTCCCCAAGATCCAAAGGTTCGGTTCACTGATCTGTCAGTCACAACAAGGGTTCCCCTCCAGGTTATTTTAGGCGCCAAACCCCAAAACTACAATTCCAACAAGTTTTGGACCCACCAAGCCCCGTAGGCAGGCTCCATTTAGAGTCCCAAATGTACTGATTGGCCCATTCTGACAGTCCATGACCAAGATGATGGAAACAAACAGAACTGTCCATGCTGCAAAGAAGGCAAGTTAGAACAAATAGCAATATTATTACTACTCTAACAAATGATCAGCAAACAAGTACATCTTCTAACAGAGCTCCCTCTCAGATTAATTATGACTGTAATTCAGCCAGCTCTGAAAGAGACAATACACAGAGGCTATACAGGCACTCTCTGGCAATACATTTAAACTGCTAAAACGCAGAACACCAGCCTGGCAGTGAGCATTTAGGCAAGGTCAAGGAAGATTTTTCGGAACCCCCTTTTGTAGGGTGGTTACACCCTTGCCTGCCTATAGAAAACTTGGCATCCTCGTCAAGTCTGTACCATCATGCATCAATTAACATAAACTTATTACTTTACTATACATATTCACTACACTTCATGATACAATGGTGTGTGAAAATCCTGTAACCTCATTGGTCACAACATGTCACATGACCGTGGGTAAATCCTGCATTACCCAAGGCCGAGGAATTGCATTTATTAAAAACATAATTAAACACATTTTACATTTATTTTACACATGGGTCCATTGTATAATCGCAATAAGACATTCCAGGGTGTGTTATTGGGGATTTACCCACTTCTTGTGTGGTTAAGTCACTCAGCTGCACCTTGTGACACACCACACAAGGCATGGGTAAACCCCCAATAACCCACACCCCGTTGTGCCTTATTGCTTAATGATACTATATCCATAAGTACAATACGTATGCATGTTTCAGACAGGTAATACTGATTCCACCATGATTAACACACTTGTGACATCACAATGCTGATTCATGTTATAACTTCCTGTATGTTAAACAATGTAGGAGGGGGCCCTTCTCTATCAGCTAACTTTGGGCTGGATGGGGCAGGGGCACCATACTGAGAAGGAAGAACAATCAACCTGGAATTGGCCATTAAGCTCAGCTTGGGCAGTGAGCTCTGAGAAATATAAACACCTTTGTGAACCGCATTGAGAGGCAAATCCACTGGCCTCCCAGGAGAATCATAACTGAAGCCCAATACTGGCTTGACAGGTCGGCCACTCTTTCTGGGGGGGAACAGCCACAGTATCTGTACTTTCATTACTAACTTTGGAGCTTTCGTCATTCATGAGGGGTGCCTCTGTACAGATGGGAATGTCCAAACTGGGAGCACTGTCAGCTACTTGCTCTGTAGGCTCTGTTTCTGCAACATTTGGCTCATTTAGAGAAGATTCTGGCACAATTAGACTTTGTGGCACTGAAGAGGGGTGCTGTCAGCACTCTCATATTGTTGTTCAAGTTCTGGTGTCCCACCAGGGAGACTCAGACTATCATCCCCTTCTTCGGGCAATTTACACAGTTCCACAAAACACAGAGTCCGCAACCTCAGATGTGATGTTTTGCACCTCACTGTCAGGAAGCATTGGCTCCAAGGACGAAGCTGGGGGGTTAGGCAGTCCAAAAGGCCCAGCTTCATCCCCACAATTAGTCATAGGGTTACCTCGAAACAGCTGACTCAATTCATAGGAGGGGTAATAGGCATTGTCACACTCATTATCATCAGAGGTGGACTGACAGTCACCATCATTCTGGGCCTGCTGCGGGAAACCTTAACTCTGTAACTACTGGGGTAGGTTGACTCTGTCTCTTTTTTGCAGCAGCACAAGTCACTAGCCCAGGGGAGGCAACGTCTGCTGGCTCAGCTTCAATAATAACTTGGCCAATAGGCAGCAAGTGCTTATGGTGCACGGTCTTGACAGCTTTGGAGTTATTCTCTAGGTGTACCTTGTATACTGGTACAGTAGATCATCCAACTTTTCAACTACTACATGAGAAAGATGGTGCCACCTATCAGCAATTTTGTGCTTGCCATGTAGTCCCAAATTGCATAACAACACACGGTCTCCGGTCGTAGCTTTGAGCCTTTACTTTCTTGTTGTGCCTCTCTTTGTTGGTGAGATTTCTTTTAGCAGACCATTGTCTGGGCCAGTTGATATGCATGGTTCAATTGAGCTTTCAGTTTCTGTACATACTGCAGGCAGTTTTCAGCTTGGACCCCATCTGGAGAGACCCCAAAACAGACATCAACTGGCAGGTGGTCTCCTCCCAAACATGAGGCGTAGATGGAGAACATAGTAGCGTCATTTTGGTGCAATTGTACACGTGTACCAGGTGCTAATCTGCTGGCTCCACTTATGCTTGTCTTTTGGGTGGAGGTGCCCAGCATGTCTAGAAGAGTGCGATTAAAAGCGTTCTGGTTGAGGTCCCCTGCGGGTGATAAGGGGTGGTTCTTGACTTCCACCCACCACAGAGAACATTTCTTTGATTAGCCTACTTTCAAAGTCTCTGCCTTGGTCAGAGTGGATCTGCTGGGGGCACCATAGTGGGCGAATAATTTTTCTACTAGCACCTTGGCCACGGTAGAAGCTTTTTGATCTTTAGTTGGAAAAGCTTGTGCATGCCATGTAAAATGATCCGTAACCACTAACACATTGCCAATATTCTGTTGATCAGGTTCTAAACACAAAAAATCTATGCAGACCAGTTCCATGTGGGCACTGGTAGTGATATTGATGAGGGGGGCAGCCCTCTGAGGCAGGACTTTTGTTTGGATGCAATGACTACAGGTCTTCACATGGTGCTCAACATCGATCCCCATCTTGGGCCAGTAGAATCGAGATCGTACCAGATTGAGAGTCCTGCCAATATCGAGGTGCCTAATGTGATTGTGGAGGGACCTCAGTACAAAGTGTTTAAAGGCCGTGGGCAGGACCAATTGTTGCTTGTCTACTTGACCACTATGATCCACTGTCTCTCTATATAATAACTGATTGAGTAACTTCAACCCGAGGTCTTCTTTAAACAACAGGGCAGTTCGCAAGTCAGGGGAACGCAACTTAAACACATCTTTCCCTGCACACAGGGCATCAAGTGCGGGTTGAATCATAGGATCTTGGGATTGAACCCACTAAATACTGTCATTGTCAAGTTGAGATAGTGCACTAATATCTAGAGCAGAGACATGGCAATAGGCAGCCGGTATGCAGGTATCAGGAGGGCCCAAGCAATCTACTAGACAGTCCACTGTGTCCGCAGACATCTGTTCACCTCTGTCAAACTTTCAGCACAATGCTCGGGTGTCAGGTTCAGACAACCTGACCCAATCACTCATGGAGACTGGCCTTCATGACAGGGCATCAGCATCAATATGGTTCAGCCCTGGCCTGTATTCAACAGCATAATCATAGGTTGATAAAGCTGAGAGTCACCAGTGCCCAGTGGTGTCCAACTTAGCTGAAGTCTGTACATAGGTTAATGGGTTATTGTCGGTCTTCACCAATATCTTTGCCCCATAGAGGCACCCTTTGCAAACTGTGTGAGAGGCCTTCGCACCATGCATTTCTGCTTAAAGTTGAACCAGCACAATATTCTGTGGTGATTTGCATATGCAACCCATGATGCTTTGCATTGTGGGGTCATGTGTGACTTTGTATTTCTTTGAAACTTGGCTTCCCAGCCAAATGTCCTTTAGGGTAACCCTTGCCTCAGTACTTTCATACAGAGGTTCTTTGTCTCATGAAACTGGTACAATGGCCCATTTTAGGCATGGAACTCCAGCTTGTGCATAGGATAGTTTCGTTCTGATGGGGTCAAGCTCCTGCTGGCAAAAGCCACTGGTCTCAAACCATCCTCATGGTCTTGATACAGCACAGCTCCTAGGCCCTGCAGACTAGCATCCATATGCAGCACATATGGCTTAGTAGGGTCAGCATAGGTGAGGATGGGGGTGTGGGCGAGCTGGTATATGACTTTGTGGAAGGCTGCTTCACATTCGGGTGTCCAGCGGAGTCCAAAAGGTTCACCTGTACAGAAGTATACTTTCTTGGGTTCTTTGACAGCCCCTTTGTTGTATTTACGGTTGGTAGGGGAGGGTAACCCTGGGTGAGATTCAGGAGCAGGCGAATCACCTTGGAATAGTCTTTTATGAACCTGCGGTAGTAGCCACAGAACCCCAGGAAACATTGTCGTTCTTTCAAGTTATGGGGCTGGGGCCAAGTAGTCAGTGACTCGACCTTACTAGGATCGTCTCTATCCCTTCTGCAGATGCTATGTGCCCCACATACTTCATGGAGGTTTGAAAAAACTGGCACTTGTCAATGGACAGCTTGAGGCCGAAGTCTTCCAATCAATCTAGGACTTTAAACAGTCAGGTCTCATGCTCCTCTAATGTACATCCGAACACAGTGACATCATATACATACACTAGGCATTCCAGCAAGTTCATATCTCCACTCGCATCCATCAGTCGCTGAAAGGTGGCGGGGCAATTCAATCCCTGTGGCATTCTTAGGAATTCGTGAGAACCCCAAAGGACAGATGAAGGTGGTTTCTCACGGTCCTCCGTGGCCATCGGAATCTGGTCATATCTGTTGAGAAGATCCAATACTGAGAACCATTTGCTCCCATTCAAGCAATCCAGGGCATCTTGTATACGGGGCATGGTGTATTGATCTGGGATGGTCTGCCAGTTCAGGGTTCGATAATCAACACACATCCTCACTGACCCATTCTTCTTACGCACAAGCACAATGGGAGAGGCATAGGGGCTCCTTAATTCCTGTATCATGCCAGCAGTGAGCATTTCCTGCAGGAGTCTCCTCACATCATCTATGTCTGCTGGGGTGAGGTGTCGGGATCTCTCTCTAAATGGCTGGTCATCATGCAGACGTATATGATACCCTGCACTCTGGACACACCCCATGTCTCATTCTTTTAATGAAAACTCTTGGTTTCTCTGGGCGAGTTTCTTGCTAATCCTTGCCTTCCATTCAGCTGGCAGCGGGGAATCACCAAATTCAAATAAGTCTGGGTCACTCTCTCCTTTTGGCCAGAGTACTTGTTATTGGGTAATACTGCAGTGTCTGCACAGTGTACTGTAGCTAGAGTGCACCCTCTGTTCACCCGGACCTCCCGATCTGACACATTTCGAATCTGGACTATCACTCATCATGCATAGGCAAGGGCATGGGCAGACTAGATGCTGTGTTTAACCAATAATCCTTCTGGCAACTTTCCATCACCTGGTGCATCCAACATTAATATTTTGTTCTTTACGTTTCTCTTTAGGAGGACTTCTCCATGGATTGTGCACTGGGCGTTGGGGACCAATACCAAAAAGTTAGGTTCCTTTTTCCACACTATCCCCACTGGTTCATCTGGGTCCTCTTCATTGGGTTTCTGATGTAAGTCATATGCCCTTTTTACTAAGGCTGGAATTCTTAGGGCCCATCCAGTCAGCTGCCCTTGTTTCTCATGGCAGAGTTGGGCTAGTCTCCCAAACATGTGGGCATTTGTTCCAATTAACAGGGGAGCCCCATCATACAGTCTGGTGGGGGGGGGGGACACACTAGGGCCAGTGTCTCAACTTGCTCCTCTACACCAGTTACAGTTGCAAAAAAGACAACCGGACGTGGACATATCCTAGGTAGGGATAAGACTTGTCGCTCAGCCGCCACACATGTAGGCCTTCCAGGGATTGTAATGGTACATCAGATAAGTGTTTGTCATACCAGTCCTGAAATACAATGGTCACTTGCGACCCACTGTCAAGCACAGCCCGAGTAGGAATACCATTCACAGCCACAGTAGTCTTCAATGAAGGGCCCACTATTTTGGACCAGTCTGGAGGGACAACAGCAGGGGCCTGGACAGACAATTTAGCCACAGGGGGGTTTGAGTTAGAATGGCCGAAGCCTTCACTCTGGTAATTTCATGCACCCCTTGACCACTGACTAGTTTTCCGAAGCTCTCCTTGAAGCCGGTTCACCACTTTCTCTAAGTCCTTCTGAGACTGGCATTCCTTCTTTATATGGCCATCCTTGCCACAACTGTGACAAATGATAGGCTCTTGGTGCATCCTTGGGAGAACATAGCAGGAGATGCTGGAGCATCGATGGGAGATTGTGATCTGACTTCTGCTGGTAGTGTACCATGTCTTGAAAGTTCCTTTAGGGTGGTAGTCAATTCTTTGAGCTCAGCCGTGAAGCCATCATCAGTAGAGGATGCCTGAGGGTGCACCCCAACCCCCATAACAGTTATGTCCTGACAGGGGCCAGGGTCTCTGTCAGCAGGGGATACCTCAGCGAACGCACCTGGCTGTACTTTTCTGACTTCCTTCAGCAACTCCTCCCCCCACCGTTTAGCCCACGGCAGGACATTCATAGTGGTCTCCATTTCGGAAGCGCCTTCCGGTGCCACGATCACTTGAGCTGCACTCACTCCATAATTACAATCTCCCTCTTCACCTTCTACCTCCTGGAGTTCTTTTATCAAGTCACAGTAGTCAGGTGGGTTACCTCTCCTATCCTGGAGCCTTAACTGGATGATCTGCAGTTTAGAATGCTTGGCATGTTGCAGTATGTGCCCCAATCTCACACGGTTCAAATCACTGGAGCTACCCCACCTTTCCAGTAAGCTTTTTGCAGAGCTCTTTCTAGGTGAGTAACATACACAGACAACCTTTCCCCCTTCCATTGTTTGGTACCTTGGAATTTCCACATCAAAGTCTCCCCTGACTCAATGCTCCCAAAATTGCCTTCAAATACAGTTAGGTACTTCTGAGCAGATGCATCAGAGTTCGTGGACCTCAGAAATGTAATGGCTTCAAGGGTGAGGCCCCTCAAACTTTCTATGATTCTTTTCTGCTTCTCAGCCTCCACTCACTGCCACTCGGGTACCAAGGGGGCAACATTGTAAATCCAGGTCTCCTAGTCATCCCACCCCGGGGGTGGAGGGTGCCCGAGAAGATTCTCAGCCTTCGCAGGAGTCGTGACTAATGGCTGGTACACATATAGAGGCCATTATTGGCACAGGCACAGAAGTCAGGGCAGTAACAAGTGCTGGAGTAGATGGGGGTGTTGGGGAAGGAACACCCCAGGTGGCAGGAATAGTTTCTTAAAGTTCTCTACTGTTTTCCCTTCCTCCATCAACAACTTAGCAAGTTTCTCCTCAAAAGTCTCAGATAATGGTGGGAGCGCATCCTCCCCAGGGTCTTTACTGACTTTTGTTATCTCTCTCCACACGGCTTGGACCCCTTCTGAGGCAATAGTCTGTGGCACTTTAGAGCTGTCCACGAGATCACTACACTCTACCAAGGCTATGAAAGTTTGGGCGATCAAATCAGCCTGTCGACCCACCACCACAGGGTTTTTTAAACATTCAACTTTGGAGAGTTCTCCCTCTACAGTGTCCTTACTGGTACCCAGGGGAATATCCAGTATAAGCAGAGCATTTTGGGGGTCGATCTCCTGCCCAGTACACCACCCCACCAACTGGTGTACAGCCATTTCTACTGGGGTAGCCATAACATTTTTAACAATAATTTGTCATTTTTGGCCAGTAGAAGACACAAAATCCCAGCGGTGAGCCTCCATGATGTAACACCTAGGTGGCGCTATTCCAAGGGCTCCTACCCCTGCCTGCTTGGCTAGTAGCAAGATAAGGAGCCTGGGTAATGAAACGGTGTCTCCACCTGGTCAGGGTTGTTAGTGGTCAAGCTGACTGGGCACAGCCCTCCGGGACACTGTAATCCCCTCTTTCCCTTCTAGTGGCCTGACAATATACACTAATTACTTTCACAATGGCCCTTAATCACCAGGCAATTACGCACACTGTTTGCACTTACCACTAGGGCTGTCTCCTGTAGCTTGACCCTGGGAACCCCCTGTAAAACAAGGTTAAGCACAGCAAATAACAACAGTATAATACCCTTGGCACAAATTGGAACCACAGACAGGTTAAATGCAAACAAAGTTAAATCTGATTTGTTCAGGGGACTTGAATAAGGGAGGGGCGTAATCAGGTTGATTTGCTTAAAAGCTATATTAATCCGACAGTTATGCATGCAGTTCAGAGTCCCTACACAGTCACACACTCTGGGTACCCAGGTAGGAAAACGGTGGGCTAGCCAGGAACGTTGTAGCTAGTTGGGGACCTATGATGGAAGAAAGCAACATGCACAACACACACTATTTGTAATCCAGAGCTGGAGGGCTCAGTTCATGAAAGAAAAGGCAAAAAGACAATCAGATGACAACACTTTTAGATATAGCTGTTGTTGCAGGGAGCTACCCTGATGTTTACTCATGATACCTAATACTGGACACAGGCAGGACGAAATCGAGACTGCAGGCTGTTGAGCTGGAGTGCCCGGAGAAGCAGGGTCCAAACGAATCACCGAGGCATCATTCCTGTTCAAGGCGTTGAGCAGTTGGCTGATCCCCAGGCCGGTCTCTCATCAATGACCTTCTCTAAGTAGCAGGTATTCTGGTGGGGCCAGTGTAGTAGGGCCCAGGCAAACGGAAATAGATACGGATTCAGTCCATGGAGCTGGATACAGCCTCCGGCATGCAAAACACAGTTCAGACACACAGTGGGGAAAACAAATCACAACCCACTATAAGCACACAGCACATTCACATGTAAAGAAATTCCACTGTGCCAGGCAAATGGCTCTCCGGTTGCAATTACAGAGTCTCTGCACAATCCGGGAGTTCAGAGGCAGCTGGAAGTCCTGACAGGCCAGTCGCATTCAGCAAATCTTCAGTCTTCTTTAGGTTAAAGCCTGGTCATAATTTAGTGGCTTAATTGCTCTCCAAATTCGGATTCAGTCC
Organism: Neoceratodus forsteri; assembly: GCA_016271365.2. Classification (NCBI taxonomy): domain Eukaryota; kingdom Metazoa; phylum Chordata; order Ceratodontiformes; family Ceratodontidae; genus Neoceratodus; species Neoceratodus forsteri. The sequence goes on from CM028130.1 coordinate 361,920,549, forward strand.
AGTCAGTATTTTTTTACAGAGAGGGTTGTGGATGCATGGAACAGCCTCCCTGAGGAGGTCGTGGAGTCAAGAACAGTGGGGGAATTCAAGAATGCATGGGACAGACATAAGGCCATCCTAGTGGGGGGTAGGAGGAAGTAAGCTGTTGGTTAACTAGGATCTGCAGCTTATCTGTTAGGTAGGAAAATGGGCAGACTAGGTGGGCCAAGCAGTCCTTATCTGCCATCAAATTCTATGTTTCTATGTTTCTAAAAAAAAGCACAAGTTCCCTCTCAGGAACACCAGGCAGGCATGCAGGCCAAACTCAGGCCTTTCCACAGTTCTCTCACATGAATCCACTATGGATTGCTGCTTGAACTATCTCGAGCTGTTACTTCATCACTTTTCAACTCAGATCGAACTGAAACTGCAAGCAGTGTGGGACTTTCCCCAAGATCCAAAAGGTTTGGTTGGCTGATCTGTCTGTCAGTCACAACAAGGGCTCCCCCTCAGGTTATTTTAGGTGCCAAAAGCCCAAAACTACAATTCCTACAAGTTTTGACCCCACCAAGCCCCTGTAGGCAGGCTCCATTTTAGTCACAAATGTACTGATTGGCCCATTCTGACAGTCCAGGACCAAGATGATTGAAAGAAACAGAACTGTCCATGCTGCAAAGAAGGCAGGTTAGAACAAACAGCAATATTTTTATTACTCTAACAAATCTTCAGCAAACAAGTACATCTTCTACCAGAGCTCCCTCTCATATTAATTATAACTGCAAGCCAGGCAGCTCTTAAAGAGACAGTACACAGAGGCTATACAGGCACTCTCTGGCAATACATTTAAACTGCTAAAACGCAGAACACCAGCATGGCAGTGAGCATTTAGGCAAGCTCAAGGAAGACTTTTCGGGAACCCCCATTTGTAGGGGGTTACACATAGATGCTATGCTTGGCTTCCTGTGCCTCCTCACTATGGGATTTACTGCATGTCCAATCCCCACCGCATGCTCGCCTCCCGATGATTCTGGTGTAGTTCCGAAGCTTGCATGTGATTTCCACAATTATTTAAACAACAGGCACAGATAGAAGCATAGAAACATAGACTTTGACAGCAGATAAGGACCACTAGGCCCACCCAGTCTGCCCATTTCCCTACCTACTGGATAAGCTGCAGATTCTAGTTAACCAACAGCCTACTTCCTGCCACCCCCCACTACAATTGCCTTGTGTCTGTCCCATGCATGTTTGAATTCCCCCACTGTTTTAGCCCCAACAACCTCCCCAGAAAGGCAGTTCCACGCATCCACCACTCTCTCCATGAAAAGAAACTTCCTCACATTACCCCTGAGCCGTCCCCCCTCTATCTTTAAATTGTGCCCCCTTGTTCTTACACATCTCTTTTTCTGAAAGACGCTACCCTCCTGGACTTTGTTGATTCCCTTGAGGTACTTGAACGTTTCTATCATGTCCCCCCATCCCTCCTTTCATCAAGGGTATACAAATTAAGCTCCCTCAGTCTCTCTTCATATGATTTGTGATGCAGACTCTGCACCATTTTGATTCTTATAAATATGTATCATCAATCTGCTTCTGATTTGAAATTTAAGTGTATGATACATTAATCCGGAGTGTGTAGCGCATTCCATTCCATGTTACTGTATGGTAACATTTTATTCATATTACAATATGAACAGGATAATACTCCACTGAGTCGCAAGACTCATTTACAAGGAGGTCCATAGTGCAAAGACAATAGTTACACATACAATAGACATTCAAACAATTTACACAGACATATAATATAAATCAATATTTAACTTATCAAAGATACATACTGTTTCATTTCATATCTTAAATTATTTAAAAAATGTGCAACACTTCAATATACATACAGACTAAAGATTCCTTTCTCATTTTACCCCAGCATACAATTCAATAAAGTGCATATTATGTCATACCTAAGATGCAACATATTCTTATTTTTAAGTCATATAATGATAAAATTAATTTCTTTACTTAAAATACTAATGTAAACAGCAAATATCTTAGTCTCAGCTGTCTCTGATTTTGACACAGAAGTTTCCTCATCCTCAGTGGTCAGTGTCCTTTATACATTTGGCATGTTTTTTTTCACCACTCACATTGAAACAAATGGGCTTTGATTTGAAACATAACACTTAGCCAGTGTCTTTTTCTCCTTCCCTCCCCTTCAGAAAAGCATTAATAGCCCCAAAACATTGCAAAATTTGATAAAATTTACACTTAACTTGTGTCCCACCCTGATTTTTGTAAGCCCCCACCCGCCTCTGTCTTGCAAGCCACACAAATATCATGTCAGTGATAGGATTATGCCTGCTAGTTACAGTACAATATGGAAAGCAAGATTCCAGATTAGATTAAATTTTAAGCACGTAGAATTTTCATTCCAAGAAAGAACTGATTAAATAAGAAGCCAGAGGAAATGTCCATGTAATTTACTTTTGTGCTGCCACTGCTGCATGCTGGAGACAGTCAGTGTTGGTGTCTGGTGTGGTCACTGGTGTTGGCCCTTCATGAGCAAGTACCTGCACTGGTGCTGCAGACACTCCATTGAGTCCTCTCCTCCTGTCCTGGTGTCACCTTTTATTTCTGGACTTGACTGTACAGTCAAGGTTCTCTGACTCTTCCTTTAACAACCCACCACTCTATTTTGTTCTTCCTCCCTGTCCAGCCCCAGTTTGGCCACCATTAGTGTGTGACCGGGGCACCTCTAGACCACCACAACTTCCTCCTCCTCCAGTCAGACCTGGTTCCTGGCAGGTGTGGCCAAGTGGCAGCACCAGTGATGATCACTAACTGCTCTGCCTCTATTCACTCCCAACTGAAATGACTTGTCCTGGTCAGTGGTCTCTCCCAACCCTCACTCTTCAGTCAGTCCCACATCTCCTGCTATGCCAAAAATACACTGCAATGTGCAGTTGCACACAGATTCGGCAAGGCAGGCCTCCTCTCCTCTAGCTCCCTCCTACCATGGTGTAACCGCACATGGTCCCCTGAGCCCTGACCATTAAACTCATATGACCGACACTGACCCCGAGGGCCTGCTGCTGTCATTGCTACAAAATGGTGATTGGTGCCAAGAGCAGCAGGCAGGAGCAGTGAGTGGCAGCAGCACAGCCTCATAACACTAGACATGATATCACAGGCTGAACTTAGCTGTATGCTGCGCCCTGCGTAATGATTCTTGTTCCCTTGCAGCTTGGGGGATGGAGGTGACAGAGGTCACAGGAAGAGTGAGGGAAGGAGGACTCAGCAGCTATGAATGGGTTGACACAGCCTCTCAGGTTCACGGGTGCAGGACAAGCTCTATCAGCAGTGCAAATACATTTAGATGTGTGGTGTCACTGGGTTGGGGGTCTCAAAGGTCATGTGGGTGTGGCTCAGCATAGACTTGCCACAGACCCCTACCCCCACCGAAGTCAGTCACACCACTTCACCCACTGGAGGAAGGCATAGGTACACCCACACAAAAAAAAGACATGTTTGAACACAGGCCAGATGTCTGCTTTGCAGTGGAAGGCAAGGATGCAATTAGCATCTATAGCAACCAGGGCCACTCTGCTCCTGAAACAGGTTTGCCTGAACTCAGAAGCTATATATGTCAATTTGTGGGAAAGACCTTTACATAACAGAGCAGTCTGTTCTTGAGTTAAATTTACCTCTGAGAGGTTAATTACTTCTAATGTTTCTGTGTGACACTCCACAGGTTCCTATCTGGCTCCTTCCTTTTCTGCCTACCCTGGTTTTGTGTTTTTTTCCTTCCATTTTTATGTTGCCTCGCGCTTGCGCAGCCAACATCTTATGGTAGCAGCAGATTTGGAGGCGCGGTCACTGTTGTGCGAATGCAGGGCATGCATCAGTAGGTGCGTCCCTCATTCCCCAATCAGCCAGCAGCAGGCACTGACCTCATGCATCCCTAATGTGGCCACCAGAACAAAGAAAAGGTCCGCTGCAATAAGAGTGAAGCTGTCATGCAGCATGACCACAACACGCCTCCCTACGTGCAGGCAACATGGCGTCAGTGACTGCCGCCACCTCTCACAATGCCGACCGGGAGCCCACCCCCATCGGCAGACCCCCTCCCATTCAGCAGACCCTCCCATTTAAAATGTATGCCAAAGGAGTGCCCAATCCCCTCAGCATCATCGCCCCTCAACAGTCTTTCTTTGCCGATGGGGTCCAATCCCCATCGACTTTATCCCTGTTCATTTTGCCAATAGGGGCCACTCCCGTCGGCATAATGTCACCCCAGCTTTTGTTGTGTGTGTAGCGAGAGGCCCAATCCACACATCGATAATGCACCCCATTTGTTATGTGCCGAGGGTGCCCAATCCCCTAGGCTCTTGTCCCCACTTTTCATTGTGTGCCGACGGTGATGCTTAATTCCCCGTCGACAGCATCCCCCAAAAATTTTAGGTGGCATTCTGGGAGCCCACCCCAGCATGCTAAATCCTCTGAGAAAGGAACACTTTTCTCAATGATTTTATTTTTTATTTTAACCCTGTGCAAGAAGAAAACTGTCCTCGCTGTCTCCCTGCCCCTCTCACAAACAACATCCACCCACTCGCACCTGCCTCCCCACCCCCTCACCCCATATTTACCTCTGGAGTCTGGACAATGATCTTTGGTGGATTAGGACACATCTGCACTCTTCAAAGCCGATCACTGCGAACTGGGGAAATGCCGTAAGCTGTATAATGGCATAAATTGGTTTTTTTCAACTTTGGTGCATATCTCGGCCATTTTTTTTTAATTTGTGCACCAAATTTTCAACATGGGATTACTGGGACCTCTCCTCATGAATTCAGTCATGGCATTATTCAGTCCCAAAAGGTGGTTTTGCGGTCACTGCGCGAAATCACATTTCGGGACAGTGCCACTGTTCATGAGGGAGGCTCTCAAAAAGCCTATGTTGCAAATTTGGTGAAAAAATAAAAAAATGGCTATCTTACAAGCGTGCATCGTGCTGTTTCCATGCACATTCGTAACTTTGTGAATTTGTAATATTTTCACTCCAGATTTTCAAAATTGCCATTTTGCCACACCTTCTTAGGAACAGTACAGCTGTCATTTTACATATCCTGGCCAAAATGTGTTTTTGCATGTCCTGCAAAGAGTGACAGGCACTGGGGTGTGCGTTTGGGTCGCTGGCCATAACGCTCATGCTATTTCACCTTACCCTACCCTGCAGAGTCTGACAAGTGTTGCGTTGTACCTTGGGTTGTCTGGCCTATGCTCACCCATCTCATAAGTATGTACATTGAGATGGGTGGCATAAAGATGGGTTGAACTTTGGGGCTGAAGAGTCCAAGGCACACCTTGATGTCTGTCAGTGGCTCCAGGGTGGGGGTGGAGGACCAATGGCACGAGCAGCACAGCAGACAATCCAAAGACACACCCCTGATGCCTGTTAGTCTGTACAGGGTGGGACATAATCGTTAGAAACCATAATGTCCTGGACGTGTGTTGGTATTTGCACTCCAAATTTTAAAACATGGCCTTTTTGTGACCCCCACCTCATGAATGCATTTGGGACCTTTGCTCATGAACAGTGTCCCTGTGATTTTGTTAATCTGTTTCAAACATTGATTTCCTATAGTGACTGTGCCATTCTGCACAACATTAAAGAGCAGGTACCTACTGTCAGGCACTCAGCTCCCCTCAAGCATATGTAATTGTAGATCTGCTCTACTGTTGAGGGGCATTAAAAATTCTATGCACTTCCCTCTGGTTAAAAAGTTATAGCACCCCAAAGTTGCACCCACATAAAAACAAAGCCTTGTCTGACATGTCTCCTTTTGTGATGTCAGAAAATGAAGGCTGCTTGTGTGTGCTCCATAAATCTATATTGGTGCCATTTGTCAATGCCGTTTAGTACTATTTAGAGTTGCCACTTGGAACAATGAAAGTGACTGCTCCAGTAAACAGGGATTGTTACTGCAGTGGCTGCTTTGATATTTCTACATGGCACCTCTAAATAGTACTAAACCCCGTAGACATATCGCATACATACAGGGTAATGACATGTATCCTCAGTATTCCTCTTCTGACATCACAAAAGGATGCATGTCAGACAAGGCTTTGATTTTATGGAGGTGCAACTTTGGGGTGCTATAACTGTTTAACCAGAGGGAAGCGATAGATTTTTAATGTCCTCAATAGTAGAGTAGATCTACTTTATATATGTTTGAGGGAGCTGGATGCCTGACAGTAGGTACCTCTTTTAAAATGTCAGCTGCATCATTGATAAGGAGGTGTAAAGAGATGGCAACGTTAAAAATCTGGAGTGAAAATATTAAACATTCTCAAAGTTATGAGCATGTGTGAAAATTGCACATCACACGCCGAACACTGTCATTTAGTGGAATTATTTCACCACATTTTTAACATAGCCATTTTGGGACCTCTGCTCATGAACAGTGGCACTATGATTATCTGAATCTGCCCTGAACGTTGATTTCCCACAGCAACCACGCAATTGTGCAGGATGTGACATGATAGCTGTACTGTTCATAAGAAGGTGTGCAAATGACAATGTTGAAAATCTGGAGTGAAAATATTGCAAATTCTCAAAGTTATGTCTGTGCATGGAAACTGTACAATACACTCTTGTAACATAGTCATTTTATGGAATTTTTCACCACATTTTCAACATAGGCATTTTGGGACCTCTGCTCATGAACAGTGTTACTGTGATTTTCTTACTCTGTTCTGAACATTGTTTTCATACAGCGACTGCACCACTGTGCGCCAGATGGGCAAAAATACAGTTCGGGGAGGATGTGGAAAATGAAAGCTGTACTGTTCATAAGGAGGTGTGAAAAAATGGCAATGGTGAAAATCTGGAGTACAAATGTTAAAATGATCAAAGTTATGGCTGTAGTGGAAACTGTGGGTCAGGGTTTGTAACGAGAAGTTTACACACACCGAGGAGATAGATGCTCATAAACCCAAGAGTGAAGCTTCGAGGGTTTAATACATCTAACCTCGAGGGTGTATGTAAACTTAGTTCATATCCTCACCATTTTATTTTACATAATTGCTGGGTTTCCCTTTTTCGCCTCAGCAATTACAGTATATAAAATAAAGAGTTTCCAGTGCATCCTTGGTACGGCTTCATTTTTGTCCGGTGCCCAGATTTGAATATCAGCATATTTCAAAACTGCTTTCTTTTTTTTGTCCAGGTTTCTGAAGTTTCCACTGTGTATCGGGTGGGGAGAGGATAAAAGAACTTAACACTGAGTTTTTCTGGCGGTGCTGTTTCCGGAGAGATGGAAGTGGCGAGCGGTCTTGACTGGTGGCACTGCTGCGTGAGCATGCACACAGCAAGGGGAACCATGCACATGTTTGCCGTTATAAGCACCCCTTTATAACAGCAAATTATGCCACGGTTTCCCTGTGGGAAAAAGGGGAAGCCAGTTATTATAGTCATTTTATGGACGTTTGTCATCTAATTTTCAACATAGGCATTTTAGGACCTCTGCTCATGAACAGTGTCACAGTGATTTTCTTAATCTGTCCCAAACACTGATTTCCCACAGCGATCACTATTCTGTCCAGGAAGTGTGAAACACATTTTGGACAGGATGTAAAATGACAGCTGTACTATTCATACGCGGCATTGAAAATGCCAATGCTGAAAATCTGGAGTGAAAATATTACAGATTTCGCGAGATTACTGATGCGTGGAAACCGCGCAACGCACGCTTGTAAAACAGTAATTTTTTTGAATTTTTAACCAGATTTGCAACATAGGCTTTTTGAGAGCTCACCTCTTGAACAGTGGCACTGTGGCTTCTTTAGTCGGTCCCGAAAGGTTATTTCGCACAGTGAACGTGAAATCACCTTTCGGGACTGAATAACGCCATGACAGTGACTGAATTCTTGAGGAGGGGTCCCAATAACCCCATGTTGAAAATTTGGTGGCAAAATTCCCAAATGCCCAAGATATGTACCAAAGTTGAAAACCTATTTATGCCATTATACAGCTTACTGGCATGTCTTCCATTCGCTGGGCCGGCTTTGAAGAGTTCAGATGTGTTCTCAGTCCACTGAAGATCATCACGCCGGGCTCCAGAGGTAAGTATGGGGTGGAGGGGTTGGGGAGGTGGGGGTACGAGTGGGTGGGCGCGAGTTGGGGAGGGGCCACAGACAGGGAGGGACCGTTTTCTACTTTACAGGGTTAAAAAAACAATTAACATCGCAGAAAGGTTTCTTCTTTTAACGGGTACTTTTGGCATGCTGGGATGGACTTCCAGCATGCCACCTGCGTATTTTGGGTTGTTGGGATTGGAGCCGATGGGGACTGGGCAACGCATCAGCAAATAAAAGGTGTTGGGGAGGAGATGATGCTGAGGAGCATTGGGCATCCCCCTCGGCAAACAACTGGCAGGGGACATGATACTGATGGGGATTGGGCTCCCTGTCGGCAAATGAACTCAGAAGGGGGGCATGATGATGCCAACAGGGGGATTGGGCACCCAATATTGGCTTTTCTGGGGACTGTGCGGGGCGGACAGCACAGCCCCGCCGCCATGTCTGATTGAAATCTTACACCAGGAGCACGCCTGCAATGAGGTGGAGCCCTCATTGCAGCGGCAAACGCTTAAATTGGTGGCAGGTTTGCACTGCTGTCATAGACAGCATGCAATGTAATTTGTGCCACGGAGCCCAGCCCTAAAAAGCAGTGGCACCACTGGCCACAACACAACCGCGCCTCCAAAACCTGCTATTCTAAAGTTACTGCAACATGTTTCTTGCACGTACACAAGACAACAACATAAAAATGCTCTAACTTTACTTAGGTAGTGATGTAATTTTAAATCAGTGCACATAAACTTCTGTTTTACTAGGGCTGCCGCAGACATCTCATGGGACTACACCCTCACCTGGGATATGCTAATGTGCCCCTGACAGCCAATGCACTGAATCACTAGGGACCCATTAGCATATCCTGGGTGAGGGAGCGAGCAACTCCCACGAGATGCACTGGCAGCCTTAGTAAACAGAAGTTTGTGAGCACTGATTAAAAATTAAATATCACTACTTATATTAAGTCAGAATTTTTTTTTTCATTCAGACCTGATATATTGGGGGTAGAGGCGGCAGCAGGAGAATGCCGGTGGATAAGTTGTTTCTTTCTTTAAAAGTGCAGGGAGAACAGACAGGTATAACAAACTCCTACAATTCCACCATGTCTCTCTTCAGAGACTCCCGAAAATGGCAGCACTATGCTGTTGCCCATGCCTACACAAGCAAAGCAAACTTCACAGAGAAAACAATCGAATGTGTGCTCAGCAGGGGTGTATGACAGTCGGTCGACAATTTCGTTGTCAACCAATGTTACAGCGACTCCTTTATGTTGACCACATTTGTGGTCGGCATAAAGGGAGTCACATCAAACTTTGTTTGAACCCCTCATGCAGGGGGGCTCTGTCCCCTGCTACTTAGATAATCAACTCTGAGTCAGAGTTGCTTTGGGGAGGGGGTGTAATACCCCCAGAAAGCAGTGCCGGGGGCCCACACTGACACTACAGCGATCTTGCGATGTTGTCGCTGTAGTGTCGGTCATGGTAAAGTTGTCGATGAAGCATTGGTATACCACTCAGCAGCAGCTGGAGTCCGACACTCGATGTGGGGTTCCTGCCCAAAACAATGATACTAGTCCAGGGGAGTCAGGCACTCAAGAATAGATAACCAGAGCTACAAACAGTAAACAAATTGAAACTGGATATGAAAATCTAATCCAAACAATTTATTTGAGGGCTCTGGTGCACTTATAGGATAGTGCATGTTACCCCATACATAACAACACTATTCTTGCACCGAGTGGTTACCATGATGTAAAGGACCTTGAAAGCGAAGCTCGAGAGGTCCCTTTGTTGTCATGGTAACTACAAGGTGTGAAAAGAGTGATACTGTGTACTTGGGCTATCAAACACTATTCTGCCTAGTGTATGGACCCTGAAAAACACAACTGCTTACTTTTTCTTATTGAAGTAGTCAGTCTCTGCCATCCATCACCCGCACTTCTCAGCCATCCACCCACTGACCAGCTCGCACACACAGTGCTTCAACTGCCACTGTCCTATAAACAGCATTGATGGGGGCAGTTGCATTGTGACATTCAGTAGGTACTAATATAGAATGGAAAGTCATTCTGTGTTAGTAGATACATCACTACTGCAGCAGAATGACTTTTTCAAGGTCACTAAAAAAGACAAGAATGAGCAATGCCCATATACTATAGTGTAACTGAGTCTTCTAAACTGAGCCACGAGACACTTCAGTGCTTCAACTGTAGTCTTCATCATGGAGTGGACTCATAGTAGTTGAACATCCCATTTTATATTGGACCAGCCTGGGGACAGTGTGCCAACTACTGGGTGTAGTGTTCTACATAAAGCTGTCAGGTAAGTGGTTCTGGTAGGATGTGAACAGCATGAGCACAAAGACAGCATGTACTAAAACATGAAGTGAATTCTGTACAGCAAACAGAAATGAAATCATGAACTGATCACAATAATATGACCACAATATCAAAATCTTAATGACTGCAAGTGTGCTCATACTGCCAGAAATGATAGGGCGACAAGTAATAGTGTCTGACCAGTTCTTAATGCACATAAATCAAGATTTATACAATAAATGATAAAGCAGGGCAGGAACTTCATCTTAGTTAGCTATGTACTGAATATCAAATTATTAAAGATAGAAATGAGGCATTTCTGGGGAGCTGTGATCACCCCTGATTCTTACTGTTCCCATTCTTTAGTATGGGGGATCCACCTGCCCAATATCATGGATTGCCACAGATAGGCTGAAAAGAGACAAAAAAAGAGACAAGAAAAAATTAATTAGTAAACCACTTAATTTTCAACTATAAGACTGGGACAAGCACCCTCCTAGACTGGATACTGACCAGCCACCCATCCCGCATCTCAAAAGTCTCTGTTCTCCCAGAAACGCTAAGTGACCACTCCCCAGTCACATGTGAATGGTCTAACAAATTCAGCCCACCGCCACCAAAACTAATAAACAGCAGACTCCTTCCACGTGGTCAATTGAAGCACCTCAAATTACTCCTTAGACAACAAGACTGGTCACCGATCTTCCATGCATCAGATGTCAACTCTGCGCTTGACTTCTTTATCAGCTCCTTCAATGCTGCCTGTGACATTTATGCCCCCTTCAAAAAGAGGAAAGTAAAAGGTCTTAGCAATCCATGGCTTACTCCTGATCTCTTTACATTGCTGAAAGCTAGGGACCACCTCTGGTTTCAGGCCCGGGCCACTGGTAGACAAGTGATATAGAAAACTACAAACGTGCCCGAAATGACTGCACCAAAGAAATACGCCTGAAGAAAAGGAACTATTGCAAAGATGCCCTCACAAACACCTGGAGAAAGGGGAAGTCCTTCTGGAATAATCTCAAGGAAGTTACAGGAATACTGCCCAAAACATCACCTTCAATGTTGGACTTGGATGGGACTATAACTCTGGACCTTTCCACTATAGCTAACATGTTCAATAACGCATTCACTGACCTCAGTAGTGTTCTTCCTCCAGACTTCTTTGATGAAGACCTCCCTCCCTCCTGCACCCTCCCCCACCCCTCCGTCCCCTTTTTCAAGTCGCCACCCTTTTTTACTTCAAAGCAGTCAGGACACATGAAGTCCATAGATACGTCTGTAAAGCAATTGCTGGATCTAGAATAAGTGCCGACTCACTCGACCTCAAACTGCTGTCCCTTACTCTTGATGAAGTGCTATCTCCTCTAACCTGGATTTTCAACCTCTCCCTCACCCTTGGCCAGTTCCCCGACAGATGGAAATCTGCCACCATGACACCAGTCCACAAGAGTGGGGACAAGACCCTTCATGGAATTATAGGCCTATATCCATACTACCCCCCCCCAAAGCCATTGAACGTCTGGTATCTGACCAGCTAATGGAATATCTGGACAAGTACAGCATCCTTAGTAAACAACAGCACAGCTTCAGAAAAGGCCACAGCACCACATCTGCCCTCTCTGAATTCACAGAAGCAATTCACAACTCCCTGGACAATAATTAGCTCACTGGTTCAGTCTTCAGACCTTACCAAGGCTTTTGACACAGTCCATCATCGAATACTCCTCACAGAACTGCTAAGAGCTGGGCTCTCCCTGAGTCTACAAATTGGTTTAAGGGCTACATGGAAAACCATTCTCAAAAAGTGAAAATTGCTGATGTCCTCTCAAATGCTAGACCAGTACGCTGAGGAGTCCCCCAGGGATCCATTCTCGGGCCGCTCCTCTTCAGCCTGTTTTTGAACAATCTTCCACAATCCTGTCCAGAACAAATCCTACACTATGCTGACACTGCAGTCATTCACAACCCAACAGGACCCCCACCTACTCCAAAACAAGCTTCATAAGTGATTCACCTCCATTGAAACATGGTTTAGTAGTCAAAAGTTGGTTCTCAACTATTAGAAAACCAAGTCAATGCTTTTCTGTGGCTCCCACAACACACATAGGCTTTACCTCCTTAATATTACAACCTGTCTTGGTGCTTTCCTCGAACAGGTTCACTCCTTTAAATATCTGGGGATCACCATAGACAGCAACCTATCCTACATCATCCACATAGATAGCGTCACCAAAGCTGCAAACACATGCATTGGTCTCCTCTACAGGCACAGGCAATGCCTTACGTCGGCTGCCTTAAGGATTGCAGTACAGAGCTTGGTGGTCTCTCTAATCTACTATGGTCTGATTATTTATGGCCCTGCAACTGACACAGCCCTCAGGCACTTATCCTTGGCCCTAAACAAAGCTTGCAGACTCATCACAGGATCCCACCGACTCACCCATATGTGTGACCTCTATGCCAAAACAGGGTAGCTCCAGTTATCAAACCATATCAAGTACCAAACTTGTCTAATGGCTAAGAAAATTATGCTACATCTTGCTCCCCCCGGAGTCCAAAGTCTTCTCCATACAGCACACAACCCCGCCTCACCAGGGCTTAAAAATGAAATGCTGCATACCTTCGTGTCACATCACACTGGGCCAAAGATCCTCTATGCACTCCAGCCCTAGTTGGATTAATGGACTCAACAAAGACATCTCCTCTGCAAAAGCTAGGCCTGCTCAAGTCAACCTTGTCTCCACCTAGCTGCCTCTAGCTCCTGTGACTGTCCTCATAATCTAATCTCCTCCTAGCACTTCTACTCCTACCGCCTTCTTCCTCTTCCACAGCCTACCATTCCCTACTGTTTTTGCCCCTACCCCAAGCACTTTTCTGAGGCCAGACACATGCCCACGGCAACATCGCTCTTTTGTGTCCATTCCAAGCCTCAGTTGCCTCTGGCTACCCTGCCCCTGGTACTCACTTTCCTCAATGTAATGTGTTTCATCTGCTTAAAATGTCTGAGCACCATTTCTGCATTGTTACTCAACTCTATGTAATGTTTGTGTTGTACCTCAATTGACGTGGAACCTTTGTAAAGAGCCTTGCTTCAAAGGTACTTGTAATCCTAGACTCTAAATAAAATAAATAAATAAAATAAAAAATGTTGTAACAGTAGCTAATACAAATTTATCATGCTTCAAAATCGTGGTTGGGATTGTTAAATACAAACAGTATCTAGGCCCCAGTTGGTGCTTTTCATCAAATTTGATTAGCTAAAGAATTAATAGGCACTTATGTCTTGAAAGTCCTTCATGAGAATGGCTTAAGGTCCCAATCAGTATTTAAACTCTGTGTGTGCAAAAACTATGGAAAATACCCCAAAGCATTCCCTTTGTAACAGTTTATTCTGTCTATTGCCCTCACCTCCAATTTCTGCCTATGGACTCAAGGGCATAAAAAGGTTCCATCAGGATTTTCACTGAGATTTTCACAATAGTTTCATCCTAGGGGTGCATTATCAAGGCCTGATTTTATATTTCTGACATGAGGTCTGATGGTATGTCCAGTATAAAGGAGCTTGCAGGGCCACCAAATGGCACAGAAACATACACAGAAACATAGACTGTGACTGCAGATAAGGACCACTTGGCCTGTCCAGTATGCTCATTTCTCCCACCTACACTATTGCCGCAGCTCTTGCCAAATCTACAGCTCTTTCTCACCTCCCCTGCCAACACACAACAAATGTGCTGCTCCAGCTCAAGAAGCTCCTGATTTTAACATCTCTATCATAACCCTCCTGGTAAAAAATGTTTCCCCTGAAAGCAGAAGTCGCATATATTGCACCTTTCACACTTCAACATTCCTTTGGAGAGAAGGGTGGCAGACAATGTCCATGTGGAGTGTTAGTGACAGAAGGAGTGCACCTACTATGTACAAGTTTGTCCCGTAGATTCTCTGCTCTGGAAAAGGTGACCCTTGGGTTAACATCAAGCTTAGTGACTAAAATAGGGTCATAATCCTCAGCATACCCACACTGACACATGCTCAGCAACCACTGCACACACACACACACACACACACTGTACAGTTCAGATTACAAACCCTTGCATAAATACACACACACACGTAGTCTACAACAAGAGTATACACACACATACTCCTGCACATGCACACACACACATACACACACACACACACACACACACACATTGTACAGTAAACGTGTTTCAGAATGATCACACACATACACACACACACACTACAGTAAATATGCTCCAGAATTATCACACACAAACACACACACCGTCCAGTATACAAGACACACTTGCGTGTTCACACAGATTTACTCCTGCCCTAATTCATGCACACACATATTGTATAATGCACACACACCCTTCCATACACACAGACACAAATGCACTGCTGCATACATAGACATCCACTAGATCTGTGGGAGACATGCAATTTAGTTGTCAGAATTCCTGTAGAAAGTGCAACTACATAAGAACTTACCGTAACAGTAGATCCTTGAGAAGAGCTCTTGCAGCAGGTAACTCCATTAGGACTATGCCACCAGGCACTAGGATCCTACAGAAAAATTCTAGCTAGCAGTCTAAGGTGGGGGATCGTCCCCTGACGTCACCCATGGTATAAAGGGGCGTTCCCCCAGCTCCACTTCAGTTCACCCACCAGAGATCTGGCTAGCATAAAGGATGGGGAACCGAGGAGGTTCTCACATACCCCAGGGAAAAATACAGCTACATAACACCGGGGGTAGGAGGGAGGGAAAGCATATCTGCTGCAAGAGCTCTTCTCGAAGATCTACTGTTACAGTAAGTTCTTACATAACTGTACTATCTCACTTCGAGACAGAGCTCTTGCAGCAGGTAACACCATTAGGACGGTCCCAAGCAGTACAAAGATAGAATCCAGGTCAGAAGGGTGGTGGTTATAACAGTTAGTAAACCACCGGTACTCCTATGGGAGTAGTCCCTAGAGGATGGTGAAGCCAAAGCCTGCTCTCCTTCGTGAAGCACTGTCCAGACTGTAGTGTTTTATGAAGGTGTGGATTGAACTCCAAGTAGGAGCTGCACATAAATCTGCTGCTGAGACATTCCTTAGGGATGCAAAGGAAGTGGCAACACCCCTAGTGGAGTGACTTTTAACCGGTCCTGGTAAAGGTTTATTGTACTTCTCGTAGCAGAAAACTATACAATTGACCAACCATTTGGCCAATGTCTGCTTAGTCACTGGTGCCCCTAACATTCGTTGGGCAAAGGGGACAAACAACTGGTCTGCCTTTCTAGAAGATCGAATGCGATCTATGTAGAAATGAAGAATTCTATGAACATCCAGAGTATGCAACAGGGTCTCCCCTTTGTTTGAGTTCTCTGGGTAGTAAACTGTAAGTTGAATGTCCTGGTTAAGAGTGAACTCGGACACTACTTTTGTAAGAAACTTAGGATTGGTATGCAAGGATACCCTATCCCTGTGAAAAATCAAATAAGGCTCTTTACATATCAGAGCCTGAAGCTCGAAATCCTCCGAGTCAAAGTCACGGCAACTAAAATAATGCTTCCATGAGAGGAAGCGTAGCTCACAACTTGCGGTTGGCTCTCAAAGGAGGCAAACTTAAGCTTTCTAACATAAATAAAAGGTCCTGAGGGGAATGGGGTCCTGCCTGGGAGGTTTGATATGCATAATTCCGTGCAAAAGGTCTTGGATAAGCCCATTGCGCCAGGGTCCTGCCTCCATAGATACATGGTAAGTCGACAGTGCAGAAAGGTGTACATTTATGGACGAATAGCTGAGACCCTTGTCAGATAGGGAAAGAAGGTACCTAGTACTGAATTCACCAGGCAGGTGAAAGGATCCAGGAAACAGGATAATGCCCACAGGCACAAGTGTTTCCATTTCATGGCATATATGGCCCTAGTCGAGGGTTTCCTTGCGGCCACTAGGACCTCTGCTACTCTTGAAGACACCCCATATCTGTCCCTGACTAGGTCTGCAGGAGCCATGCATGCAGATGCAGTGACTGAAGATTCGGGTGTACTAGAGTTCCCTGTTCCTGTGAGAGCAAGCGAGGAGACTGGGACAAAGGAACTGGAGGTTCCGATACCAACTGTTGGAGCAGCGAGAACCAGATCTGTTGAGGCCAGAATGGCACTACGAGAATCATGACAACTTGTTCTGCTTGTAGCTTGAGTAACACTCTCTGAGGTACTGGGAAGGGAGGGAAGGGAAGGCATACAGGAACCTCCCTGCCCAAGAGAGGGACAACGTGTCTCACCAGAAAACACCAGGCCCTGGATCTAGTGAGCAGAAATGGGGAAGTTTAGTGTTGAGTGGGGATGCAAAGAAGTCCAGTTCTGGAAGGCCCCACCTTTTGAAAAGGTCATCCACTATGTCCTGCAGTAGCTCCCATTCATGAGCCTGAGACTGAGAGTGGCTGAGGCTGTCAGTTTGGCTGTTTTGAACTCCTGGAACGTGAACTGCTGTGAGTTTCTGGTTGTACTCCACTGCCCAGTACCAGACTCTCATGGCTTCTCTGCAAAGGAGGTAATGGTGTGTGCTCCCTTGCTTGTTGATGTAGAAGACCACTGGCATGTTGTCTGACTGGATCAGTAGGGGCCCTGGTAGGAGAATCGTCTGGAACAACTGTAAGGCATACAAGACAGCTCTCATCTCCAACACGTTTATGTAGAGATTGCATTCCAAAGAGGTCCAAATCCCTCTTGTCTGATGGTCCCTGAAATATGCACCCCACCCTAGTCCTGAAGCATCCATTGTCAGGATCTGCTGAGGATTGGGACTTTGGAAGGGAGCCCTGGATTCTAGCTAGGAAGGGGTAAGCCACCATTCCAGAGTCTGACACACTGCTTTGGGGACTCGGACTGGCTGCTCAAGGTCATCCAAGTGCTGGTTCCACTGAACCCTGAGGTTCCACTGGAGAATCCCCATGTGCAGATGAGCTAAGAGAACTGTTACAAATGGCAGCTGCCACGTGGCCTAGCAGCTACAGTACCATTCTGGCTGGAACCTGTTTTGAAGAGACAACTCTCTGAGCCAGCGCCCTTAGTCGATCGGCCCTGTCTGAGGGAAGGAAGAGGGCTCTCCCTTGGACAGTGTCCAAGACTGCCCCTATGTACTGTAACCTCTGGGTGGGTCCTGGGCACAACATGGGAAGGTTCAAAGTAGCCCCCAGACCTTGGAACAGGTGAAAGGTGTCTTCCAGTGAGCAACATAGCTGATCTTTTGTGGGAGCTGTCAATAGCCAGTCATCGAGGTAGGGGTAGGCATAATGCCCCTGCCTCCTGAGAGCTGCTACCACTACTCCCAGGCACTTGACAAACACCCTGGGAGCTGAAGAAAGGCTGAACAGAAGCACTCTGAACTGACAATGCTCTCCCTGGAAGGTAAAGCAGAGGTATTTTCTGTGGGATGGCAGTATCTTTATATACATGTAGGTGTCCTGCATGTCCAGGGAGCAGAACCAGTCCCCTTGGTGAAGCATGGGCAGCAATCCTGTCAGTGTCACCATTCTGAACCTTTTGTATTCAATGAAAGTGTTCAGTTGACTGAGGTCCAGGATGGGACGAAGGTCCCCTGTCTTTTTTGGGATGAGGAAGAAATGGGAGTAATATCCTTTTCTTCTTTGAGATGGTGGCACTGCTTGGATTGCTTTCTTGCTCAGGAGGGCTTGGATTTCTGCTGTGATAAGGCCTGCATGGAATGGGGAGCAATGGGAGGGAATAGGTGGGTTGTCTGGAGGGATCTGATTGGATTCCAGAACATAACCCTACTTACAATCTGGAGAACCTACTGATCTGCAGTGATATTGGACCAGCCATTGAGGAAAAGGGAGAATCTTCCACCTACTGCCTCTCCCTGCAACTCCGCTGGAGGAGGGGAGGCAGGCAGGAAATCATGCCGAGGTTGTTGGAGTGAGCAAAGGAGCTCTGGCGTTCTTAGTGCTCTTAGGTCCCTGTGCTCCTAGGGACAGGGGAGCAACTTTTCTCTTGTAACCCTCTCTGTGCTGCTGTCTCCTTCCTTGCTGGCCCTGCTACCTACGAAAGGAGTGGCTGGTCTGGATTTTTACATTTTATGGACCTCTGAAACTGATTTACCCAAGTCCCGTAGACTGGTTGTCAGCTTTTCAGCCTCATGACAAAAAAGGACTGGACCCTGGAAAGGGGTATCCAGGATGAGGTCCTGGAGGAATCTTGAGACCCTCGGCCAGGAGTGGCACCTTAGGCATATTCTGGTGGCTGCAGCCCTGGCGCCAGTGTCTGGCGAGTCATATGAGCACCCGAGTATGTGCTAGCCAACATCAGCACCAAATTGAAGGACTGCTAACAGTTCAGTCTTGTTGGCAGAGTCAGGTTGAGTCATATCCAGGTCCATGACCTTGTTACATAGTGATTTTTGGTATATCACCATATGTGCCCAAAAATTAAGTGGACTGACCGTACAGGTGGCCGAGGAATATACTTTGCATCCTAAGTGGTCCAATTTCTTGAACTCCTTATCTGGTATCTGAGAGCTCATATGCTTTGGTTGTTGGGTTCTCCCATGGGCAGCTATGAGGATCACTGAGTCTGCCTTAGGCTGCTCGCTCAAATGTGGTTCTCCCCTAGGTGTCCTGTACAACCTGACAGCCTTTTTAGGGACTGCCAAGCTTGTAGAGAGGTGCTTCCAGACTATCTTTGTAACATCCTGTAAGGGTTCCACTAAGGGTGGGATGACCAAGGGTTTTGGGTCAGTGGCCCCTAAGAACTTCGCCAAATGGCGCCTCTCAGGGTCCAACTTCTCCGTCTCCCACTGGTTCAAAAACTGGATGTGTCTCATTATATCCAGGAAGGAGGGGTTGGGGAGGCCCTCCTATGATCTGGTGATGGAAGGGACAGGTCATCCTCTGAAGAGTCGTAGAAGGAGAAGCCTCTGGATGACCCTTCTGAGGATGTATACAGGTGTCCCCTGGAGGAGGAGGATCTGGACAATGGGTGATGACCATGCTGCTGTCGCATGGGTGACCCATGTTCTTCATCCCCTGATGTGAGACAGTCTGGCATCAGGGGTGGTGGAGGTGGATGCTGGGGGGAAGGCTATCTAGCTGGGGCTGGGACTGTGGCCGTGGTCCCCACAGGGTTGGGGGCCAGCTCTGGTGGCCTAGGCAAAAGATTCCCTTTTATGGTATTCCACCAGCTAGTAAACAAGGCCCCAACCTCAGCCAAAGGGATGACAGGGCTTGGCTGGGGTGCTGGCATCGGGTTAGGTGCATTAGGGGCCCCCGGAATCGCTACTTGTGGCACAGTGTCCTCTGGCATCGGGTCCGACAGTACTGTTTTGTCTTGCATCAGCCCTGGTGTAACAGTGTCCTCTGATGTCAGATGCTCTGATGTCTGGTCATCAGGCTCCCAAGGAGGAGGTGAAGGTGGAGGGGGTGGCACCCGGTCTCGGGAATCCCTAGAGGTGAGCGTGAGATCCCCTGTCATCTGGTCTGTAGTCGGGTTCTTAATGGGGCCCTGTGGAGCAGACAGTGGCTGGCCTGGCTCCATAGTGGAGTCAGAGGGCACTGAGGCTTGACGTCAGTCCGAAGCCTCGGCCAACGACCGCCTGGAAGACAAGTGATGCTTCTTCTGGCACTCACTATCCTGGCATCTCCTGAAGTCATCCAACCCTGTCACCCTGTTGGACAACCCAGGGACTACTGCCTTGCAGATGAGAGGTTCCAACCTGCCACCCGACGAAGAGTGCACCTGTCCTGCTGACTGAGACCCTAGTGCATGCTTGTAGGGTCAGATAGCCAGGGACTTGGGGGCTTGAGAAAGCTTGAGCCTGGAACACTCCTTGCCATGTGCCTGAGAAGAGGTGGGGGGCTTCCTCAATTGTGACCCCGGGAGAGCCAGGAGAGCTAGTAAGACTGGGGGGGGGCTGAGTCTGACCTCGTGCCAGAGGCCGAAGATTTGGAAGCCTTGTGTGGGCTAGGATGGGACTCTGACCTGGATCTGTCCTTGTCCCAGTGATGGTGTTTCTCGCTCAATTTCTCCTTTCTGGGAGAGAAGTCCTCGCCAAGGAGGAAGAAAAGATGTGCCCTGACTGGATCTTCTGCATGGCAGCCACTTGCTGTTCAAGGAGGTACGCTTTCAAGGTGTTCAGGTGGTAGATTCTAGTTCTCCTTTTGAAGCCTTGTCAGTGTGGTCCTGCCTGTGGTCGGAGCCTAGGCAGAGCAGGCAGGTTGAATGGCTGTCTTTTGCTGGGATTTGCTTGCCGCATGCACACTTTGATTTCCACTGCTCTGAAGAGGAAGATTGCTGGGAAGACATACATAACAAACTAGTACTTTTTAAGAAAAAACAGTAACTGCGCGAAGCACGAAAATGGCGGTCAACTGGAAGCAGGGGGCATCCGTGGATCCGATATGCATGGGTTGACGGCAGGAAAAGAACTGAGGTGGTACCGTTGGACTCCCCCTTTATACCATGGGTGATGTCAGGGGTGGGGCTGACGTTAGGGGGGCGGTTCCCCGCCTTAGACTGCTAGCTAGAATTTTTCTGTGGGGTCCTAGTGCCTGGCGGCATAGTCCTAATGGTGTTACCTGCTGCAAGAGCTCTATCTCGAACTGAGATCTACAATTACACTTCTGAAATGCTTTTGGAATTCTTGGTTAATTCCATGCAGTTCTGAACAGCATTTCTGTGGAAACCGTGGAATAATATTCTGCAGATCACATAATCACTCGGCTTACAGAAAATGAATCCGCAGTTTACATAAACTGCAGGATATGACTGCACAGTTATTACGTCACTTTCAGGATTCTGGAATTCCATTTGTCACACAATTCTGGGGAACTCGACGGAAATTCCTAAATCCCACAGAGTTCTGGCGGGAGCAGAATATAAAAATTCTGCTCAGCTCTAAGGTCTGCTACTGCACTTCCTGTAAGCTGGGATGCTGTTGTCAGTTAATAGAGCCTCCGTGGAATGTCTCTTATGGTATAAGACACTCCAAACGTAAGATTTAGGTGAGAGGTCTAAGAAGTGAAGCTGAGCAGTTCTGTCTGCCTGAACTCCATCATAAGAGACATCCATCAAAGGCCCTGTTACCTTATTATAAATCACTCAAGTTTAGCTCAAATGATTTATAATAAGTTTAGAGTATTTTTGTAATGTTATTCCTTTACATAAATACAAGTGCACGGCATGCAGCATGCATGCTTGCCGAATGCTTATTAAGCATGCGACATGCATGCTGTAGGCATGCTGTGCACTTGCATTTCTGTAAGGGATGTGCTAGCCTCCCCCAGGGACCAAAGTAGAGTGCACCCTTCTAGCACCCTTGCAGGAGAGCACACTGTACTCAGAATAAGAGCTACAGTGGCTCTGTGCACTGGTTGTCTGAAATTGCATTAGTAATTTAGAATGATCTACAAACCTCAGCACTACTGCACTCTGTACAGTATTTAGAAGAGAGAGAGGATTATGAAAGGTTTGGCTGGTAACCAAACACAGAGACACTGGCTTACAGAAAAAGCTCTTGATAAAAGAATTAAATCCCCTGCAACACTTGGCAAAATAAAATCTCTCAAGCCCCTGGAACATGCAGGTCTTAAAAAGATTAAATGTTCTATGTCTTAGACTTTTTACTAGTGTTTTCCATGCTTGCTGTTTTCTGCACTTGGGTATCTCACATCATCTTGCAGTACATGGGGATTTGCTTGTGATGGTCAGCCTGTAGAAAGGCTGAAAATGGCTGACTAGGGTAAGAGTATGACAAGCGGCAGTTCACGAGGCAAAATAAATAGTCTGCTGCGCCTCAGAATGACATCACTAAGACTGCAATGTTTGACATGTGACTAAAATGACTAAAAAGAAAGCTTAGAAACGGCCCCCAGTGGGGTGGGTCGAACATCATGTATCTACCGAAATAAGATGTGTAAAAACATTACATTCATAATGTCATAGCAATTACATTGAAATATAATGTTTTCCCGTTTCTCAGCTGCATTCTATCACGAGGATTTTAAATACTTCATATTAAAGCAGCAGTTTTTTTTTCCAACTCTATTTTTGGCTGTCTTGAGCTAGCTGGGATGTACCCAATGTCAGCCCTTTTGGTCTTCCTCCATCCCCCCTCCCTACCCAGAATTACCAGAAGACTGCTATAACCTGCACAGACGACCTCCCCTACCAGGCTGAGAGGAGGGGGAGGGAGGGAGTAGAATCATGCTAATCTGGGGTCCATGGCAGAGAGAGGAGGCAGGAGCCGGGCTTCATGCTGCTTCAGCTAAGGGTTTTTTTGCTTGTAGTGTTATCCCCTGATGACATGGATGTACAATGATGTCACTGGCTTGCCACTTGTGCTCCTGCATGCTGCGTGCTGATGACTGCCACTGCCACCAATCCCAGCACTGCTGAGGCTCTCGGAACACTGACTCCTGGCCACCACCTGGAGTCAGGCTATAGCCCAGTGTCTTCGCCCGCCCCACCTGGAGAAGGAGGGCTGTCCAAAAGAAGCTCTACACGCCTCCCTCTGGCAATCCCTCCAACGCTCCAGGTTTCCTCCTGAACCTGGGTCATCGTCACCACAAGTGGTAGCACAACTGCTGTGCTGACGGACCAGACAAAGCGGCAGTTTTTTAACTGAAAACACTGGCAAAACCAACTGCACTTACCTAAATGATGAAGACTGTTTACAATAAGGAAAAAAGTATGAATATCTACAGACTGAAAGAAATTCAAAGGCTTTTTGGTTCCTAGGCTTTCCCCTGCTGCCACTACACCATTTACAAGTCATAAATTGGCATAACTGGCAGCCCCTTCTTGACTTCAATTCTACTATAGACTATCAGTGCTATTCTATACTCCTGACTGACCTGGAAGCACCCCGTCTCTTTCAAGTGGTCATAGACTCTCGTTTTGTTCAGGATCAGCTGCCTCAGGTCCTTGTTGAGCCAAGGAAGTCACTTGACCTTTTTCCTTACTAACAGGTGATGCAGACATTTATTTATTTATTTATTTATTTATGTATGTATGTATGTATGTATTGAAATGTTTCACCAGGAAAGGCACACTGAGCAATAAGATGCTTGTCTCATGGTGTGACACACATAGATACATAGACAGTGTCGGCAGATAAGGGCCTATGGCCCACCCAGTCTGCCCATTTGAGCTTGTAAGTTCAGTTTGTTTTCCTAGAAGTCTGTTGCCCCTTATCCCTGACCTCCAGAATTCCTTTATGTCTATCCCATGCATTCTTAAATCCCGTGATTGTTTCAGCCCCCACCACTTCCTTTGGCAGGGTGTTCCACTTGTCCACCACCCGTTCTGTGAAGAAATTCTTTCTCATGTTTCCTCTGAATCGTCCTCCCTCCAACTTCATCCCATGCCCTCTAGTCCTGGAACATCTTTTTCGCTTAAAAATAGTGTTTTCCTGCACCCTGTTCCTCCCTGTAAGATACTTGTATGTCTCTATCATATCCCTCTCTCCTTCTCCTCCAGGGAGTACATGTTCAGTTCCTTCAACCTGTCTTCATAGGACTTGTGATGCAATCCATGCACCATCTTTGTTGCCCTCCTCTGAACCTTCTCTACCCTGTCTATGTCCTTACGTAGGTATGGTCTCCAGAACCGTACACTGTACTCCAGGTGGGGCCTCACTAGTGTCTTGTATAGCGGAATTATGACCTCCTTTTTCCTGCTGGTGATGCCCTGCCTATACATCCCAGCATCCTATTTGCTTTACCTGCTGCCTTGTCACACTGTTTCCACCTTGAGGTCATCTGAGATGATAACCCAAGATCCCTTTCCTGCTTGGTGCATGCTATATCCTCACCCCCAACTGATATATTGTGCTAGGGTTTTTGTGCCCCATATGCATTATCTTGCACTTCTTTGCATTAATTTCAACTGCCAAACCCTGACCATTCTTCAAGTTTCTGCAGGTCCCTTCTCATTCTGTCTACACCTCTGGTGTGTCTACTCTGTTATAGAGCTTTGTGTCATCAGAACAGTGAAATTCTGCCTTCTAGGTCCTGCCATGTCACTGATGAAGAGTTGAACAGGACCGGTCCCAGCACTGATCCCTGTGGTACCCCACTGGTCACTCTTCCTCTGTGGAGTGACAGCCATTTACCACCACCCTCTGTGTCCTGCCACCCAGCCAGTTACCTACCCACCACACTACTGTCCTGCCCACACCCATATTCCCAGTTTATGTAATAGTCTTCTATGTGGCACAGTGTCAAAGGCCTTGCTGAAGTCCGATAGGCCATGTCCACTGCCCTCCCTGATCCACCTCCTAGTCACCCAGTCAAAAATTCAATGAGGTTGGTCTGACATGACCTCCCCTGGTGAAACCATGCTGCCTTGGGTCCTGTAGTCCATTGACAACCAGATGTTCCACCAATCTCTCCTTCAGTAGTGCTTCCATGATCTTCCCCACTACCCGAGGTGAGGGCTGACTGGTCTGTAGTTCTCTTAGCCTCTTTGTTCCCACTTTTGTGCTAGGGATTTCATCTGCTGTCCTCAGTCTTTGGGTACCTCCCTGTTTCCAGTGATTGGCTAAACAGGATAGCCAGAGGTTCAGCCACCACCTCTTAGTTCTTTAAGGACCCTGGGGTGCACCCCATCTGGCCCCATTGCTTTATCAACTCTTATTGCTTCCAGTTCCTTCAGGACCCTTTCTCGTGTAAAGGGACTTGTGTCCATTTCTGCACCATTCTCACCCCTTGTACTCCCTTCAGACCCATTACCCTCCTCTTCCTCAGTAAAGACTGAGCAGAAATACCTGTTCAGTATGTCAGCTTTACTGCTGTCATCCTCCACGCGGCTCCCATCCTCCCCCTTCAGTCTCACTATCCCTCCCTTTGTCTTTCTTTTTTCACTTATGTACCTGTAAAAGGTTTTGTCCCCTCTACCCACTGATTTTGCAATGTGTTCTTCTGTCTGAGCTTTGGCTTCCCTTACTGACCTCCCTGCCTCCCTTTGCTTCTCCTGGTACTTCTCCCTATCCCCTTCTGCCTGTGTCTTTTTGTATTGCCTGAATGCAATCTTTTGGCTTTCACTTTCTTTGCTACCTCTTTGGAAAACCATAATGGTCTCCTCTTCCTTTTCCTCTTGCTAACCTGCTTAATACATAATTCTGTTGTTCTTGTAATCCCCATTTTAAATACTGCCCACTGTTCCTCAACCCCTGATTCCTGTCCCATTCCCTTAATGCCTCTTTCAAGTATCTCCCCATTTTCCCAAAGTCTGCCCCTAAAATCCAGGATACGTGTTTTGTGTGGTTTGGTTCTGCTCTTTCTGTGATTTCAAACCACAATGACTGGTGGTCACTGTTTCAGGTGCTCCAACACTGTTACCCCCATCACACTGTCCCTGTTTCTAGAGCACAAGGTCCAGTATTGCCTTCTGCCGAGTTGGTTCCATGACCAGTTGTTGAGGAAGGCACCCTGAAGGAGTCCAGGATAAATCTGCTCCTAGTTGATGCTGCTGCTGGGATGCTCCAGTCCACGTCTGGAATATTGAAGTTCTCAACCAGTACTACATTACCTTTGTCTGCCATCCTTTGATGGCTAGCATCAGCTCCCTATCTGTTTCTTCCTTCCTGGGCTGGTGGTCTAGACCACACCTGTGCGGATGGCTGTCCCCATTTTCCTTTCCAGCTTAACCCACAGTATTCTCTCCCCATTTTGTTCCTCCTGGATCTCTGTGGCCCTTATGTTATTTTTCACATAGAGGACATGGGGAGGAGGGGTACAGCTGGAGAACAATAACAGGCAGCGTGACATGGAATTATAGCTTACATTGTACAAGGCATTCCAACATTACATTTAGGTTACATTTAGTTTACATAACATTTAGGATACATTTTACATAGTGGTGCACATGGGATGAGGTTAAACAAGACCAGATATCTTGGAGACAAGACACTGAGGCAATGTGAACATAGCCAAATTAAGTGCAGGGGTAGGGCAGAAGTGCAGCTGTTGAGAATAAGCCAGCATTCATAGTATAGCTATATGCCATTTGTCAGGCTGCATGGGGGGTAGGAGGGGAGGCATAGGGAGGGTTGGTTGATACTAGTGAGTAATGAAGGAGGGGTAGAGGATGGATGGGGAGAGGAGAACAGGGGTCGGGGAAAGGGTGGGGTGGGGGAAGGATTTGATACTAAGCACAGGAGCAGTTAACCACGTAGTAGTCGGACAAGGCGGTGGATAATGATTGCACGGCGGAGGAGTGATGTATTTGGTGTGGTAGGTCATTCCAGAGCTTTGGGAGGCAGTAGGAGAAGGCAGCTTGGCTCGCTGTGGTCCGTCAGTGAGGGACAGACAGTTGCCAGAAGTCAGAAGATCTGACAGCATGAGCAGGGGTTGGAGAAGAAGATAGAGAGGAAGTAAGGTAGAGTGGGAGGGAGCCGAGCCAGAATTTAGACACAAATTTAGCGCTGTGGAGAGAATGACCGGGGGGCATCGAGAGCAAAGCTGCAAAAAGCATTGAAAAGGGGGTCCAGCCTGGATAGGGCAGACTTGGGAGTAGCACTGCAGGCTACATCACAGTAGTCAAAAGTTGGTAGGATCACCTTCTGCACAATTTCGCGTCTTGCCGTTAGAGGGAGGCTACTGTGATTCCTGTATAGGGCACCGAGCTTGGGGCGCAGTTTTTTCAGGATAGCATCAACGTGTGCAGAGAAAGATAGGTGTTGGTCAAGCCATACACCTAGGTACCTAAAAGTAAAAGAGTCCTCAAGGACTGTTCCATCTAAGGTGTGGAAGTTAGGGAGGGCTGTGAGCCTAGATAGTCTCTGCCTGGTGCCAAAGGTCATGGAGACTGTCCTTTTGGCATTGAGGGAGAGTTGGTGAGAGCTAAACTAGAGTTGAACTTTATTGAAGTCTGCCTGAAGACTGGTAGCAACCTCATCCGGGTGCGACTAGTAGCAAATAGGACTGTGTCATCTGCATACGTGTGAATGGAGAAAGATGAACAGATTTGAGGTAGGTCATTGAGAAAGACTGAAAAAGGATAGGGCCAAGTACTGATCCTGAGGGATGCCAGTGTCAATAGGGAGAGGTGGGGAGGTGGAATCCACAATTCTGACTGACTGGGTTTTGCCTATCAGGTAGATACTGAACCAATTTGTGGCAGACTCTGATAGACTGGCTGCAGAGAGGCTGGCTAGCAGAAGGGGTTGTGAGACGGTGTTGAAAGCTTTAGCTAAGTCGACAAAGATGGGCGAGGTGATTAGACCTTTGTCCATCCCAGAGAGGATGGTGTCAGTAAGTCTTAACAAGGAGGTGGCAGTGGAATGGTTCTTCCTAAATCCAGACTGGTAGGGCATGAAGAAGCTGGAGTCAGAGAGGAAGTTAGATAGCTGGAAGAGACACGAGGTGTTCTTGGAGCTTCACGAGGGCCGGGAGGAGGGAGATGAGGCAGTAGTTTGCAGAGGCAGTAGGGTCACCTCCTTTAGGCAGGGGTAGCACAATGGCTTGTTTCCAATTTGTAGGAACAGTTGCAGAGGCAAAGGATAGGTTTAGGAGATCGGCAAGCAGTGTTGCTATCGCAGGAGCGCAAAGAGAAGTTTGGTGTCCAACCCATCAGGGGATTTGTCTTTTGAATGGGTTGAGGGTAAGTAAGGCATTTAGAGCCTCAGTAGGAGAGATGTTTGTGAATGAGAAAGTGCTAGGCCCACTAGGTTGTGTAGTATCTGATGAGGGACCTGAGGGAGAACCGTGGGTAGGGAGGCGAGGAGAGCAGAAGGACATGAGGTGAAATAGGTATTGAACTCAGTAGCGACTGTTAGAGGGTCAGATAGAAGTGAGTCACTTGTATGCAGTAAGGGGGTGGGGTTGGCAGTGGGAGGGGAGAAAAGAGAGTGAATAACTTTCCAGAATTTGGATGGTCTATTTATATTGGTATTGAAGGAGGAGTTAAAATAGTCAGCTTTGGCTAGTCATCTGCAGCTGCTTCAGGCATCTTCTTCAACATCCCACGTGTGCTCTGCATTCCTTGCCTTATGCAGCTGCTGTGCAGACCTTCAGTAACAAGGTCTGGTATCTTGGCAAAGGCCACCTTACTGGAGTTCAATAAGCAGTCCTCTCATGTTGCTGACCTATGCCAGTGAGACTGGACTCTACATCTGATTTGGCTGCTCTCATGCATTTACCATAGCTGAAAATTAAGTTTTGTTGAGTTTTGGGTACCTGTAGCACACTCCATGGTGATTATTTTGCCAGTTTTCCATTAGCTCAATCTAGATGGACTCTGTGGGGCTGGTCACACCCCTGACGTCCTCCTTGTCCACTACAGTGACTCTACTTTACAACAAGAGTCTGCCTGCCCTTTCCTGTCAGATCTATCTCTGCAGAGTACTATAACAAGCATAGTGCGCTGTACCCCAGCACCCCAGTTCAACAGAGTGAGTGCATCACCCTTCAGTGGCACAGTGAGCAGGAGACTTAAAGTAGCCCCAGACACTAGTGTCTTGCATAGTACACTGAGTATACACAGGCAATAACTTCCCTGGCTGTTACCACCTGTCTTACATCCCACACCTGACGTAGAGGACAGGTACAGCACAGCCCACGTAGCAACCTCCAACCATTTATTTGCTTGCTGTATCCTACATAACATGGCCTTACAACATGGAATATGCCTGCAGGCCCTGGAAGGCAACACTGGAGCAAATGCACAACCAGCAGAAAACTGGGGTTATAGGAGCCATGATAGGCAGGACCCAAGGTTTGCCAGGAGGTCGCAGGACTACTGAGCAAGTTTCATCACAGTGCAAGTCAGGCCTCACTGGTGGGTGCAAAATATAGATGAGACAGTAATAACATAATGGTAATGTACTGAACATTAAAACTGAAATGTATTGAATAGCAGAAAATAAAATGGTTACAGGAATCAAATAAGAATAGGGTTTACAAACAGAGGTAGAAAAATCAACCTGGCTACCTGGTGCTGGGAATGTTGGGTCAAATATAGAACAGAAACAGTACTAATTGAAAATAAAGAGGGTAGTGTACTGGCTACTGAGCTATGGTGCATCCTGCCATCCCCTAATTGGTGTCCACCTACCACAGACATTGACATGGTGTGTTCTGCGTGCAGTTGTCAGGCACAGTGGGGACAGCCAAGTTGTTAATGGAGACCCCCCACTTATGGGCCTGCTGTGCAGCAGGAGGGGTTCACATACAATGGCCATGGTCCTGCCCTGTAGGGTAGTGACTGGGGAGAGAAGGCAATGGCATGGGGTGCACAGTGTCCATAGGGTCTGTGACTCACTCTCCTAAGTATGTGAGGTGCATGTCCCCAGACTGCTGCATGTCCAGAGGCCATGGGAGATGATTGCTGCCCCCCACTACCACCACCATGTGCCCAGCACCAGCAAAACACATCAAAAGGGGCCACGGCCACTGCCCACCAGGCCTGTGCCATCTCTACCACAGCCGCTGCGTGCTGGGATACAGCTTCAGTTATGGCTGCTATGCCTGAGGAAGCCATCTCCTGCACTGCAGCATGGCATGTGGCAGAATGGTCCTCTTGTGTTGGAAGCTGCATCTGCAGGTGTCTCACCTCCTCTATCATGTAGGGTGGGTCCTGGCTCTTCCACATCCTCCTCTTCCTTCTCTGCACTGAATTCAAATTGAGCAGTGGAGAAACAAAGAAAGACAGGAATGAATAATGCATGTGTCTGTGACATGACACACTGCCCATGTACTGAGCCATCACTGTGAGGATCACCATACTAATGCCAACTGTACAGATACAAGTGTAACCCCTAGGTGGTGCTATCCCAAGGGCTACTACCCCTGCCTGTCGGGCTAGTGACAAGTTAAGGGGCCCAGGTTCTATGACGGGTGCCTCCACCCAGAGGTCAGGGTTAGTAGTGGTTAAACTAGCTTGGGTACAGCCCTCTGGGACACTGTGACCCCTTTGTTCCCACTAGTGGCCCACACAGTACACAGGAGTTACCTTCCCAATACCCCACATATGAACACTTTTCACACATATAGATACCACTTACCCTCGAGACTGATTCTGCAGCACATCTCTGAGGACCCCCTGTAAAACAAGGTTAAACAACATACACAGCAAAATGCAATACTTTTCATGCATGTACTGACACCACAGACAGCATATAGTTCAATAACAACAAATCTAATTTATTAGAGGGGACAGTAACAAGGAGGGGGCAATCAGGTTGATTTGGTTTGTAAATATTCAAATCACAGTACTGTGCATGCATATAGGGTCCAAAATGTCACTCTCTGGGTACCCAGGATGGGGGGCTAGCCAGGTCCGTTGCCCGGGGTTGGCTGGCTGGTGCAGATGGATGGGGCCCTGTAGGATGAAAATATATGCACAACACCCAATTGTAATCCAGAGCCGGATGGCTCAGTTCGTGAAGAAATGAAACAGCAATAATCAGATGACACACTTGTAATTGATAACAGGCTGCAGGGGAATACCCTGATTTGTACTCACAATATCCAGAGCTGAGAAATGGATGGTGAATGTTCTTGCTGGACTGCCAGAAACAACAGGGCATGGAGACAAGGTCCTTGTGACTGGACCCAACTGCAGTTGAAAGCAAACTGATTTAGTCCGACACAAGCTGGGATTTGCTTCCAGCTTCAAACACAGCTCACAGTACAGGGGACATGAGATAGCGATTCCCCACAAGCACTATGCACATTCATATGTAAAAGGAAAGTACTATAACAGGTAGGCTGCTCTCGATCCCGATCGCATTTACTGCAGAATACCTGGAGCACACACAGCAGCTTTCAGTTCCTGACAGACTGAGCGCCATTCAGCAATATCTCCAGTCTTCTACAGGGTGAGCCTGGTTTCCACTCTTCAGACTTCCTTCTCCTCAGAACTCGGATTCAATCCGAACTATTGCTTACAATGGCTGCAGGCCAACTTCAAGGCCTCTCACGCGCTTCCCACGCTAACTGTACACCACAGAAGCACAGAGCTCCTTCTCTCTTCACTGTCACAACTGATCTGAGCTTGACAGCAACAGTTCAGGGCATTTCCTTTTGCTCCACACCAGTTCTGTTGGTGGATTCTGCTGTCAATCACTGCAGGGCTCCCTCTGTTGGTGCAAAAAGGCACCAAGGTCAAAACTACATTTCCCAGAGTCACTGCCCACACAATCCCCTTGTGGCTGGCTCAAAATTGAGAGTCCAAGTTCTGATTCATCCACAAGCTCCATTTTAAGGTCTCCTTATCATCCTGATTGGTCCAAGTCAGCAGTTCAGTACCAGAATGGAGGGCTAAGCAAAACAGTCCAGACTGCAAAGAAAAGCAGGTTAGACAAACTGCAATTTTACTAATGCTATAAATGATTTCAGGAAAACAGTTACATCTCTCAGATGGGCTCCCTCTGCGCTCTTAGCGACTGCAGAAATGGAGTAAGTTGACAGCAACCGAGGCGGGTTCCGGGCATTGAAACACAGTCCCCATTTCAAACCAATAATTAAGCCTGCGAGCAGGCAGCTCTTAAAGAGACAGTACGTGGAGGCTCAAATAGCACTCACTTGAACCTCATTTAAGCGGCTTAGGCATCGAACACCTCCAGAACTGGAGCACTCAGGTAAGCTCCTGGAAGACTTCTAGGAACCCCCATTTGCAGGGGTTAACATGCTTATCACCCCTGCGGTTGCAGACATATCACATGTCACATGTGATACAGTGTGCACCAGAAGACACCAGCAATGGAACAATAGACAGTAGCAGTATGACATGCACCTCTCCACCAGTACCATGCCCATATATGTCAATGCTATGTGCAGGGACACAAGTGATGAGTCACATTTCTGTGACTGGCCAGGTTTCTTTGAAAGTCCCTGCCCTGTAACCCAGTGCATGTCTACACTCCTGGGCAATCATCAAGGTTGGTGCTGTCGGCAGGCTACTCCCAGTGGCCTGCTGTTTTACTGAACCTGTGCCAGCTTCTCATGGCCAGTACCCATACACCACTTACCCTCTTGTGGTACTCCTGGACAGTGCAGCACAGATGTCTCTCAACACTGAGTGCTCCTGCCATACTTTCCCCCTGCACATCCTGGGGAGCCTTATAGTACCTCAGAATGTCTTCCTTGGCCACATATGCCTCTGCCAGTATCTGCTGCTCCAGCTCTGTGAATTTAGTCTTCTGTTTATGCTCAACTCTCTCTGCAGCCATGTTGAATCTGTGAAACAGGTACAGATGGTCAGTCACAAGTGCTCTAGTGTTTCCGTGCATATCAACAATCCTCTGTGGACAGGCCTTGTTGGGCAAGAAAATACAGACTCCAAGCAGCCTGCAGTTCCTGCGTTCAGTCTGTGTGGATATGCGGTGCTGGCTGCCTCTTTTCTATGCACCCAGGGCTGTGTGGATGTGCAAATGAATGAATACATTTCAGTAATGGCATGCAGAGCAGCCTTTAATGCACAGGCTGTGTAATGATGTCATTTCCATACCCCGTCTCAATACTGCAATTTAACGCTCTATGCTAATGGCATTGTGCCAGACAGAGGGTACAAAGACAGGCAACAAAAACTATCATAAGACTAGAAATGTGCTACCAAGAAAGACTAACAGAACTCAAATTAATATAATTAGAAACAAGGCAAGCAAGGAGAGCTTTGTTACAGGTATACCAGATTATTTATTACAATTACCTGATGAAAGACCTCCATATAGAATTTAAACAAATGGAAGTTGGAACTAGAGGACATCCACTTCAGCTGAAAGGATCAAGGACAAGGACAACAACAAGGCAAAACTATTATACACAGCGTATAGTTAGGATGTGGAATTTGCTACTAATTAATATAGTCATAAGTAAAAATAAAAAAGAATTTAAGAGAAAGTTAGATAGATTCATTTTAATAACTTGAGGAAAAATTGAACTACTTGAGCTAACCATGGGCTTGCGCCTTCTCAGCTCTGTCATTCCCAGTATGAATTGCAGTATGAAATGCTGAGCTATCGGTGGATGTCTGCACTGAACATATGTGATATCATAGTGTTACATGGCATACAGCATGACGACGTACATGGCATGTGGCATTGGTTTGCTGTACATGCAAAACGTAGCACTTTGCGTATTTACATGCACACTGAACGCTACGTCTTGTCACAGCCATGCACACCGCCAACCAGAAATGGATGTTAGCACAGTGCTAATGGCACCTGACCCATGTTTCCACTGTGCAAAGGCATAGGGTAGGCCTGTCCACATCTGAATATCATGCAGTACAACTTGTGAGTGCCTTACAAGAGATCAAGGGACAGCATGGCAGACAAAGGGAA
Organism: Neoceratodus forsteri; assembly: GCA_016271365.2. Classification (NCBI taxonomy): domain Eukaryota; kingdom Metazoa; phylum Chordata; order Ceratodontiformes; family Ceratodontidae; genus Neoceratodus; species Neoceratodus forsteri. The sequence continues at coordinate 361,954,279 of CM028130.1, forward strand.
TAGGACACCTAGAGGTCGTCATAAGGACATCAGATGGACACCTGATGAACTGACCTACCTGGTTGCCCTTGTGGTAGCCAGGGAGGGGCTGCTGTTTGGTGCGGTGGAGGTGGGTGAGTCCCAGCCTCAAAGGTCTGACAGCCAGGACACATTGCAGTATAATGTGACACTGCAGAACAGAAGGAATTAACTGCCATTGAAATTGTCTTGTTTACTGAAGCAACTCTGCTGCAGATTGCTGCAGCTTTGTGTTGCATCCTTGCCGACTCACTCTATGAGGATCCACAGACCGGCACCTGGTCAGGCATGCCAGAACTGTGAAGATGGGTGTCCACTGTCCAATGCCACCATTATTGGGACAACCTCTCAAGGAGGGAGCTATGGTGGCTGTAGCAGCTGAGGGCCACTGTGGAGAGTGGCAGTATGCCCATGGTAATATGTACAGTGACCGCGCAGACCGGTACCAACCTGCAATGATGCTGAGATGTTCAAGTCTGATTCCACTGCAAGGGTGTAGGCATCATCCTCACTGTGCACATGTACGTACAGTGTATGTAAGTAACTGTCCCAAATCTATGTCTTGTTGGAACCATTATCAATGCAATCTGGAGAATTGTGATTTACCGCATGCTAATGACTAGTGTCTGTATTTGCTTAAACCTGTTATGTACAGGACATAGATACAGGTGTGCAGTCTGTTTAGGGGTGGAAGAGACATCTGGACTGGTAATGATCAGACATACTGCAGCAGGTTTGGGGGGCTGCAGCAGTTGAGGGGAATATGTACAAAATTGACATTTGTGACTACAGCCAACCCCCCAAGGCTGCTTATCAGTATCTGTGTTAGTGTGTGCCCCTACCTGCTGAGTGTTGGACCACACCCATAGTGTTCTGGGAGCTCATATGGCAGGAGTGCATGCCCCCTCAGACATGTGACCCACGGGTCATGAACTTGTATTCCTGTGGGGCCTGGCCCCACCACCAATGGGGGACTGTGCCCTCTATACACTTCTGTATCTGTGTTACGTGTACTGGTTGGCACTGTGGCCCCAAATGTAGCCATGTAGCATGTATGTGTCACATTTAGCAGTTAGTAGGCAGCAGCTGTCACTGAGGCCGACAGTGCCGGATATGGTGCAGTGTGTCACACAATGGTCAAAGATGCCATAAGGGTTGTGCTCCGTATGCAGTGGCCATGTGAGCACACTGGATCAGTACACAAACACACACATACACACACACACACACACTCTCTCATATTATTCCTCTCCCACACAGAGACCATACGATGGTCCCAGTGGTTGTGTAGCATCCTACACCTCATGTGTGTACACACCAGCGAATATAATGATCTATACGTACCGCCTCCATTGCACAAGTGCCTGTTCTCTGCCCATCCTATCACCTGTGTCTCGTACATTACTGGGCATCCACTGTGCCACCTGCATAGCAGTGAGTAGACGTCCCTGTCCCTGTGATGCTACAGTACAGCATGCAGTTGTATATGGTACCTCTGATGCAGGAGGTGCATGTGCACATGCTGGCATAGCTTGCCTGCTGCTTAGTAGTGGGTGGGTATGGTCTAAGGATGGCTAGGCAATGCAACTGCCTGGCATGCCACCTTCTGTCCTAGATGACTGTATGGTACCATTGGAATGCACTATACGGCCTGCCTGCTTCTTACAGCTGTTGCACCACAGTGGCCCTTGTGTGGCTGTAGTGTCATGTTGCATGCTGCCAGTCATGTGTGTCACTGGACCTTGGTATGTTCCCGTTGGTGTACATTTCGACACTGCTCTGCATTGTGTATGACTCCGCAAGTCCCATTGGGCTGGATCATGTACAGTGTCATGGCTCTTACTGTCCAGTAGTGATATGATTATGATGGTCACTGTGTTTCACTCCACAGCTGACAGGAGCAGGAGAGAGGAGGGGAGGATGGAACTAGGATGACCAGTCTCAAGAGCCAGAACCTGGGGCAGCAGTGGGTCCATCCACAGCCAGGAGGAGAAGCAGCAGGAATGCATTATGAGTGGGATAGTCCACTTCAAGACAATGTAAGTATCATGCATTGAGGGGTGCACAGAGCTGAAGGGTTTACTCCAGCTGGTGGCCCTGGTGTCACATACATCAGTGCATAACCGTGCTATGCATCACATTGTTTATAGTGCCCATCACGTCGCAAGGGATACTGATATGGGGCACTGCTGTTGGCCATGTGCATGCCGCTTGGTAAAGGGGCATACACATGGTCCCCACTGTTCCATCCGCTGCCTATCATGTGCAGCATTCCTGGCCACTCCCCTGTCATTGTGCTGGTATGACTGGCACGTCCACAGCATGGGTGTATGAAGACATAATCAAAGTCAGTCAAGGCACACAAGTTGATTAGAGAGGAACGTGGCATTCTTTGTCTGACCATTGCTGTTTGTCACGTCTAGTGTCTGATATCCACACCTACTGGTGTTATATTATGAATCTTGTGCTTTATTTTGAATTACACATCCTGCAGAATGCATACAGCTATGTACTGCTGCATGTTTTGCTCTTATTACGTACAGTAGTTCCTGAGGTATAATGTGGCTTGTACAAGGGCTCTGGGTAACATATATGTGCATGCCCACAATGGGGAGGGGTCAGCAATGAGACAAAAGGTTCTGGGATTACATATTGTATTTTTCTACCAATACTAATGCTTCACACTGCTGCGTTTCATGCTAGCACCAACTGTCTGGAAGTTGAGGTGCTAACAGGGCTGGCATAGCTGTGCATACCAAACTGTTGGTGTGATGTCCTGGACACCATGGTACCGGTACCCCTCTGTATCATATGATGTGTGACGTACAACACACGTGTGCAGACACCAGCAGCCAGCCGGCATCCCCATCTAGCGTCATCTGTGTTCTGATGCTGCAGCAGTCTCCCTAACACTGGTTTGGTTTGCCCTGTGGTATGGTATACATCTGTAATGTATGTGTGGCACCTGTGCAGGTCACCTGCTGGCTTACACCCTGTCCTCCCCCTGCTTACACACACATATTCAGTGCCCTGCTACTACTGAGTCTACTTGTCACTCAAGCTGTGTATGAGTCCTGTGTGGACCTTTGTTCACTCCATGCTCCTCTCGTGCTTTGCTGCTGTTAAACACAAGTGTATGATAGATGGAGACAGAGAGATGGATAGATAGATAGATAGATAGATAGATAGATAGATAGATAGATAGACAGACAGACAGACAGAGATATTTATTTAAAAATGCCTTTCTAAAAAATCAAGGTGCTTTACAGAAGCATAGCAATGAATCAAATATAGAAATTAATAAATTGATAACATCACAAAATTACAGTGTAGATCGATAATAATAAAAAATGTCACTTCAGTCCCCTAGAAAAGCTTGACCGAACAGCCAAGTCTTAAGTTTACTCTTAAAAATGGTGACAGAGGAGGCAACCCAAATGTCCACTGGTAAAACATTCCATAGCAAAGGAGCTGCTACAGAAAACACTGTCTCTGGCTGATTTTAACCTTGATTTTGGAATAGACAATAAATCAGTGCCAGTGCAATGTAACCCACACACATCGGGGCTGGTTGCAAGAAGCTCACTAAGGCATTGGGGTCCCAGTCTGTTTAGGGCCCAAAAAGTGAGCAAAAGAATCATGAAGTTGATCCACCATCTTACAGGAAGTCAGTGCAGAGAGCGCAGCGTCGGAGTGATATGTTCATACCGACATGTGCTGCTAGTCCTCCACAGTATTCCTTCCTCATGCAGTTGTGCTGAGCAGGTGCATGGTTGTTGTGCATGTCTGTGCCCTTCCCCAACTGCAGGCTACCAGTGGTTCCTGCAGGTCGTGTGTCCTATACATGCACATGTATTGCTCTGTGTTCATGATGCATGGTATTCTGGAAGTCCATTACACCTGGCTTGGTGGGTCCAGCCACTGCCTGTTGCTGTCCACAGTGGTGCTGCTGCTGTGGTACACCTGCATGTGCTCTGTATTTGCCTCTGCCCTGTCTGCCAGGGTTGTGTGTTCCTTGTGTGCCTGTACTAGGCTCGGTTGTAGCCCTGCCCCTCTATCCATGTGTCCATGTCAACCCTACAAAGACACATGCCTGTCTATGGTATTCACCACACACACAATGACACAGCTGACTGCAGCCGTCTACTTGCATCTGACATGTCTTCCAATGTGTGGCCCAGGTGTTCAATGCTTGGCACAGCCTGCTGGTCATGTTTCACATGTACTGTGTGCACAGCTTGCTGATGTGTTCTTCTTTCCTTTCATAGGGGTCTCCAGTACCCCCAGGGCTACCGGACTCATGGTAGAGGGAAGAAACTAGCTGTTACAGCACCAGGTCCTCCTGCTATGTGTCATGTGGGTGTGGCTGATATCCATGGAGGCAGCATTGAACAAGGTGGGCCTGGCAGTGGACCGGATCAGCACCATAATCCTGAGCCTGGCTGGTGGACTGCAGCCACGGGGAGGATTTGCACTGGGCCCGTGATGCTGTAGATTAGTCTGCACTGAACTCTGGTGCCCTTGTAATGTTGCCTTGGACCTTCTGGTCCTTTTTGGTTTTGGCCCTGTTTTGTCAATGTTCCTGCTGGCTGTTTCCTTTAATTTCCTGTATTGTGTTGGTTCTTGTTTATTATGTTAAAAAAAAAAAACATTTTTGATACCTTCATTGGTGTGTTATGACCAATAGTACAAAATAAAAGCTTCAAAGGAGCAATTCCTGAGTCAGCGTGACATCCCTGGTACATGGTTGTGTAAGAATGCCTAACATTTTTTGTGTTTTATTTAAATTGAAGACCTGAATGTCGGTTTGGTGCATTACACACACAGTGGAGGAGCTTGGCTCCAGACAGATTGAAGGAGGCAGGGCATTGAATACCAGGGAGAACCTGGTGCAGGATAACAATCCACTGAAAAGCAAGGAGTCTTTGTGCATGGGGAAGGGGGTGCACTGGACCACAGGTAATGTTTTGCATGGGGCAATGATAGGGAAGAGGCTCACTGGGGGCCCGTAAGTGCTCAACATGTGATGGGGAATGGGAGTGGGATACTGCTAATGCTAAGGAGTGCTTGGCATGGACCAGGAAGGGGGCAATACCGGGCATCAGAGAGTGCTAGTCATAGGCTGGTGGGGGATAGTTCTGGACACCAGAGAGTACTTGGTCCTGGATGAGTAGAGAGAAGAGATTTAAGATTCCAGTGCAGAGACAGTTGAGACAAAACACAGTTTAGGGTCACACTTGAACATTATTTTTTACATAAAAAATATTTTGCTACAGATGTAGCTCATCAGTAAAAATAACGCAGAATAGAAACATTGAAACATAGAAGCTGATGGCAGATAAGGGCCTCCAGTCCCGCACAGTCAACCCTATTTCCCTACCAACAGTATAACGATGCAGCAGACCCTAATCAGCCTACAGCCCCCCCTTAACTTTCAAGATCCTCTTGTGTTTATCTCACGCATTCTTGAATCCCATAACTGTTTCTGCCCCCACCACTTCCACTAGTAGGCTATTAATTTGTCCACCACCCTGTCTGTGAAGAAGTACTTCCTCACATTACCTCTGAATCTCACCCCCTCCCATCCAACTTCATGTTGTGCCCTCTCGTCCTTGAGCATCTTTTTCTTTGTAAGATGGTTCCCTCCTGTACCCTGTTCCCTTCCTGTGAGGTACTTAAATGTTTCAGTCATATCTACCCTTTCCCTCCTGTCCTCCAGGGAGTACATATTAAACTCCCTCAGCCTTTCCTCAGGGTTTTTGATGCAGGCCCCTCACCATTTTGGTTGCCCTTCTCTGTACTGTCTCTACCCTGTTTATGTCCTTTTGAAGTTATATGTAATGTAGTTTATACTTCCATTGATCTTTAAATTACTTGTATGTAACATTGCCATCAATAGGGTTGAAGGGGGAAATCAAGTATCTATTCACACTGCCGGGAGGAATCTGTCTAGGGATCTCTCTGAGTAGCTTTGGCAGCAGAGCAGCAGGTGCTTGGCATTTGCTCAGTGTCATCCAGTCAGCTGTTTAACTCTTCCCCCATTGAACTGAGCTGGTGTGTGCTTCACAGTGTCATAATGTTTCCTTGCCAAGAAGGCTTGCAGTTGCACTCGGTCAGTTGCTTCATGTTACCCTGTCATGTGGGTCTGGAGTGCCACCTGGCCCTTGGCTTTACATTTTCTTGCCTAATGGTGTTTTACAAAATACTAAAATGCTGAAAGCTCCCACCCTCACCTCCTCCCTGTGTCTCCCCTTCCCTCCCTAGCTCATTTTTCATGTGGTCAGTTCTGCCCTAAGGGGGGATACCTGTCCCCCTATTACCTAACAAAACTAATACATTCTAAATGTCTGATTGTCCTGCCTTCCACCCACCCACCCTAACCAAGTCAGTAAATATCTGATTGTGTTACTATCCCCAAATCCTTATACCATAAAAGCCTGTGGCCCCAAAATGTCACTGAGCACAAAATTCTGCATCATCACTATTCAATCCAAGGGCCATAACGCTGGTATTGGTCCTAGATGGCAAAACCCTACTGGGGACAAAACCAACATGAAGACTGCAAGTGCTGAAGAGTGGAAAAACAGAATGCTATACCCCTTTGCGGTTTTGGCATCGTGGGCCGGATTCTCAAAGGAATGCGAATGCCACAATCAATCAGTAAATCAATCAATTCTTTATTTAACCAGGCGAAGCACCATTGAGTGTACCCATTTACAAGGTGGACCTGGAAACAGTTCATAAATAAGCAGCAGTTGTACATAGGAACAAGAGCCACAATACTAGGCCACACAATCATAAGCATGCAAAAAACAGAACTAAGAGCTGCATAGAAATCAATACAGAGTTCAAGTATAGTTATGCATATACATACGATGGGAAAACTATGTACAGTATATACAGTATAAACAGAATATGCATTTAAGCCCAATGTGACACACCGGGCTTGCAGCATTCTCCCGGCTGGCTATCAGGATTTTCTATTCCGTTTACCAATTGCCGTAAGTTAGACCAACTTTTTTGGGTCTAGTGTGCAGCAATCCCGGGTACCCTCTTTATGGGGCTTGCGCCAAATATCTGGCACAAGCTGCCCTAAATCAGGTAAAGTGTCCTAACTGCACCTCATCTACTAGAATCGGGTGCAGTTTGTGGCAAAGATGGCATAGCTGTGCCAACAAAAGGTTTTGACACAGGGCTTGACGCAAGCCCTGCGTGGCCCTTTGAGAATCTGGCCCCCATGTGATTTTTTTTTTTACAATATGGGGACTTGGAGAGAGGAGCAGGACAACCAGATGTTTATTAATGGTACTGGGAGGAGACACGACATCCAGCCTTTTATTGATTAGGCTTAGGGGGAGACTAGGGCAACCCAATTTTTAATGACTTGTTTGGGGGAAGCAGGATAACCTAATATTTATTGGCATGGTTGTGGGAAGCGTAAACTGCCTCACAAATATGCTTAGCAGTGTCAGTGGCTCAGCAGGTAGCACACTCACCTCTGAGGCCAAGAGATCAGAAGGCTCTGGGTTCTATCCCCATACCAGGCACTTGGGTTAATATCCCAGTACTGATACTGTAGTGCAGCATGAGGGGGGTGCTGCACTCCTGAGGTGCCGTCTTTTGGATGAGACGTTAAACCGAGGCCCCATCTGCCTGTCCTGGTGGTAGTTAAAGATCCCATAGCACCTATCGAAAAGAGTAGGGGAAGTTTCCCTGTTGTTCTGGCCAAATTTCTCTCATTCACTAAAAATACCACCAACAGCTTAATCTGGTTCAAGGTCAGTTGACATTCATCTGTATCCCCTTCCCCCAGGTCGTGCCTGAAAATAGGCAGAATCTGCCTACTGCACTAACCCGGTCAACAAAAACTAAATAAAAAGTGTTCTAAACAGACGTTGCCTAGGTGTTGGACTCTGTGAGATTATGACTACAGTACACTGAAGAGACCCAAAGAGGATAAAACACCTCTTTTGGGAGTATGACAGCAATGAATATTATTTCCCGAATACTACGAATACTGTACTATTCATTATTTAGCTATGAATAATGACATGTGGTACTATTCATGCCAATTGGTATTCGGGAAATATAAAAAAAAAAAAAAAAAAAAGAAGCAGCCTCTCTCCCTTCTCCCCAGCCCTATCATTTCAACTACAACCCCTGTCCTCCCACTCTCTGCTACAAGTCCATGGCTTAGGGGGACTGGGAGAAAATGCAGGAGAGCATGCATCAGCTGAACCAAACACAGGATATGCTGCAGCAGTAAAAATATAGAAACATAGACTTTGCTGGCAGATAAGAATCACTTGGCCCACCTAGTCTGCCTATCGTTCCCTCCCTATAGTATCGCCACAGATCCTACTCAGTCTCTGGCCCAATTCACCGCCCCCTTCCCTCAGATTCTCTTATGTCAATCCCATGCATTCATGAACCCCACACTGTTTTTACCCCCACTACCTCTGCTGGAAGACTGTTCCAAGAATCTACCACTCCTTCTGTGAAGAAGTACTTCCTCATATCTCGCCCGAACCTACCCCCCCCCAGCTTCTTATCACACCCCTTTGTCCCTGAGCACCTTTTTTTTCTGAAAAATACTTCCCTCCTGTACCTTATTTACCCTGGGAGGAATTTAAAGGTCTCTATCATATCCCCCCTCTCGCCTCTGTTCCAGAGTGTACATATTTAGGTCCTTAAGTCTCTCTCCTCATAGGGCTTCTGATGCAGACCCTGCACCACTTTAGTTGCCCTCCTCTGGACTACCTCCACTCTATCTATGTCCTTCTGGACATATGGTCTCCAGGGCTGGACACAGTACTCTAGGTGGGGTCTTACTAGTAATCTATACAAAGGCAATACCACCTCCCTGTTTCTGCTGGTGATAAACTTTCCTATGCACCCCAGCATCCCACTAGCCCTCCTGACTGCTTTGTTGCACTGCCTGGCCACCTTTAGCTTATCCAATATGATTACCCCCTGGTCTCTTTCCTGATTGGTTGTCATCAGTACCACTCCTCCCATTTTGTACTCTGCCTCTGGGTTTCTGTGCCCCAAGTGTATTGCTTTGCACTTTCTTGCACTGATAGAGTTTCGCAGTAGATTAGTTTTCTAGCATGTTAACCCACTCAGATGACCACTGCAGCGTACTGTTGAGCAAAAATTAACTGCATATTGAGGTTTTTGTCTTGCCATGTCCTAGGCCTATATATTTTACTGTCAATATCTATTGTGACTATGACTTATGTTGTGTTAGGTCAAGGCTATGTAAGGAATGTATTATGTGTTTATGTCTGTATCTGCACAAAAGCTGAAAATAAATAAAAAAAAAGAAATTGGCAAACTTGAGATATATTCTCAGACGTGCCCCTGGTGTACTATATTGTATAGAGCTATAACTTTCCCTGAATCAAACTGTAGCTTTTCCAATCCTACTGTCAAGAATATAAATTGCATATTATGGAAGCTTGTGACTTCATTAACTCTAATCTAATCAGATACCTCAACAGACCTGGATTGTAGTATTGTACCTTCAACAGACCTGCTAACTACCTGTTTACCTCTGTCGTCAGTGACCATCCGGTTGCCTCAATGGCTTTCCTATTTCTTCCAGCATCTAACTCTTTTACTTGCCTGATTCCCCCTCCCTTTTTCTTTAACCATATTCTACCTGCAACGGTGTGGGCACTCAATGTCTCCAACTCCCCCAGCACTGGCAGACTGGTCTGCACCAGGTAAACCTTACCAACTACTTCAGCTGTCTAATAACCTTGCACTTCTTATCGTTTGGAATTATTTCCCAGTTTGACTGTAATGATGGTTCCTTGTTGCCTCCTGGTGGAAATCTTGTTATACTCCCAGCAACAGTGCCAACTGCAACAATTCCCTTACCTTTGCTGAGGCCGACCTTATCGGAGGGAAAAAATAACTTTCTTGCACATACTGACTCAAGGATTTTGTACTCATTTTTATTTATTTTTTATATATTTTTTTTTTTTGCAGCACTTTTTTTCATTTGCCTCCCCATCCATTATATATAATATTTTCTATTCTGGTCAGAAGAGGATTTTCACCTTTCTCGTGCATCTAAACCAGTTAGTTGTTGGGCACTCTCTGCTCAGTACTAGTATTACTACCCTAATTTTGTACGTGACTCGCAGCCTGTTACTGTCATCTGATCACACTTCCCCCCTCTCTCTCCTGAGCCAGGGGCATCTTTAGTCCCCTCAACTCACCCTCTCTTCCCTTTCTCCGGCTGCGTACAGTGCACAGCAGAGGCAGTTTCCATCAGTGGAAGCTACATCCTCCAACTGCAGGAGGGACATACAACCCTTGACTCCTCAGATTTAGGGGCATCAATTCATATGTCTCCTATCAAGGAAGTCACAATCTTTGTTGGGTCTGTTGCCCATCAGTTCTTGTTCTGGATGTTTCTCTGTTGTGTTTTGAATTGTATGCAGTGTCAATGTTTTACAGATTCACCCTTAACTGTACAGTAGCTAGTTGTTTTTCATTGTATCTTACAGGTCCTGCTATTTGACTTATGAATGCACTTTCTTCATGTGGCACCCTCAGATGGCATCACATATTCCCACAATGGGTAAGACCCAGATCAAACTAAGCTCACTGTTCTTAATTTCTTTATGATATCTAAACAATTTACTGACCAGTTCCACTCCCATAATGTTAAAGGACGTAATAGCCTGTTTAAATTAGCAAAAATACTTGCTGCCAATAAAAACACACATTTGGATGTAGTTGTTCTGGAAGAAATCCATCTTGGTGTAAAGGTCTATGCTCTGCTGCAGAGAAGTGTTTTTTTTTTCGTAGTTTTATGCCTCAGCACACATTCAGGTAAAAGAAGGGGGACAGCAATTGTAATATCTCACAGTATCCTCTGTCAGCTACACAAACAGAACACAGATAAGCAAGATAGATCTGTACTGGTGATGGGGAATTATATAACATTTTAGTTACCTTTGTCAGTATTTATCTCCCTCCCAGATCTGATGCCTCTAAGGCCCACTTGATCTGTGACACAATCCTGACTAATACACAAGATATTCTGCTTGTAGAAGGTAATATTAATGTGGTCCTTAATCCAATTCTTGATTCTACAGACTAAACCCCTCTCCAACACTCCCCACCCCATAGCCAGATTTTCAAAACACCACATGACACACCTGGGCTGCATGGATGCATGTTGAGCTATCAGAACAGCAGCCAAAGATTACACCCATTAATCAGCCCCTCATGACACCTATTCAAGGAAAGATTGTTTTTATACCCAGCAAGAAACTATGGAAAAAAATATCTTCCTGTAAAACTGACCAAATAGCTTTCACTCTGACCACGCCCCATTTTCCCTTGGGATCCAAACTGGTGAAAAAGATAGAAAAACAACCACAGTGGTGGTTTAATTCTGTGCACCTCTGAGACCCTGCCTTCCAACAAATGCCAGAACAGCATATTCTAAAAATTCTCTGAGAAAACACTTATCAAAAAGTCTCCCCAACACTACTTTATCACACCCTTAAGTTGGTCCTCAGAGGAGATACCACTGCATACACTGTGAGGTGTCCGGGTGCTGGTGCGATTTTATTGCGCCTGGCCCGAACCTTTAATTTTACAAGTGTTCACCCCCCCCCCCGACATGCACCCCCTCTGGAGTTAAGAATCCTTTAGTAGGGGGTGAAGCCTCAGACATGGGGCTTGTGGGGGGCAAGTCCCCACAGAAAGCATTGAAATTTATGTCCCCAGCGCCGTTGTCCCAGGGCGCTACAGGGCATGTCGAGTGCCGAGAATGTTTACAGCACTCTGACTGTGCGATAACGGAAATTGCCTTTAGGCTTTCACCGTTTTCACACAGAACCACTTAAACTGAAGATTGTCTGATATGGTTATACCCAAGTCTCCTCCATGACACTCTTTAGAGGACAACCATTAAGTGTATAACACACATTTGGATAATTTTTACCTAGATGCATTACTGTGCACTTTTCTGTGTTGAAATTTAATGTATACTTATTAGACCATGTTTGAAGAAATTCCAATGCATCCTTTTTTTGAAATTCAACTTCTTTATTGATATTATGCCTTGGCACAGGATATATAACCAGGACAGATGTACTGCACATTAATAACAACCAAAATGGCTGAAAGATGAGATGAGACCAGAATGTAATTGGATCCAGTATAACCAATAAGATAAATTAAATTTAAATGCCCTCTCCACCTCCCCTCTCCCAAGACCCTCCCACCCCTCCCTGGAGTGTGCCTTATTACTAACAGCAAAACCAATTGGTACAAGTGGACAAACAACTGTCCAGCAAAGCCAACCATCAAAAGGAAGCTGAAACTAATTAAAACAGTCAGAGGCATGTGTTACATAAGTCTACTTCAGATATAAAGCATACAATTTACCCCATTTCTGGTTAGAAGAAGCTATACAATTCTGGGAGCTTGCTATTAACCTTTCAATGATAAAACAAAGTGAAATTTCTTTCAGCCATTCAGCATATGCTATGATCAGTTGGTCCATCCAGTGTTTAAGAACCAATTTTTTGACTGCTATAGAAATTAGAGCCATGTGAAATCTATGCTCTTGAATTCTAATATTAGAGAACACCCCTAAAATACATATTTCCATGGTAAACAAATCACCCAGTCCCAGGAGGGGATCTAGATTAGTTTGAATTGTATTCCATAAAGGAGCCACCTTATCACAGTGCCAGAAGATATGTATCAGGTTCCCATCAGCCGTACCACACCTTGTACAGTTAGCTAGAGGTAGTCTGCCTAATTTGGCCAATTTAACCGGGGTATAGTACAGATTATTTAAAATATGGTACTGTATGAGTCTGTGCCTATCTTGAGTAAGATATCTATGCATGTCCACCCAAATCTGACTCCAGATTAGGGAGGAATCTGGCAGAAGAGAGGACCAGATTTTAGAACCTGTTAAGGGCATTTGGGTATTTAATATTCAGTAAGAAGGAGTATATCCTGGAGATTCCATGGGCCTTATTTGCACATTCCTGAATCTGCTCTAAAAAAGGTCTGACTTGAGACAACCTAAATGTGGTCACAAACAGGGAGACCATAAGATGTCTTAACTGAAAGACCTTAAAAATATGTTTCTGAGGAATATTCAGTTTGGCGATTATGCCAGTTGAGGAGAGAAGGGAATCCTGAGAAAACAGGTTTTCCAAAAGAATATCTTGTAACTGAGGAAGCCAATCCGCTGAAAGTGGAGAACCTCCTATTTTGATATTAAGGCTTAAAATGAGGGGTTGGGCGTGTCCATTTTGGATGAAATGTTAAAGAAGTTCCAACACTGGGTCAAAACCTTTATAGCAATCCCCACCGTCGAATTTTGTATGGAGTGGGTAATGCCGAGAAAGCATAATAAGAAACTCTGGGTGAATTAAGCTTATGCATGCCCAGGTGCCTCTTCTCCAACTGTAGCCAGACTGGAGAATGTTCACCAGATGTGGGCTCAAACTATCTCCCCATTTTAGACAGATGACTCGCCCAATAATAAAAAATAAAGTTGGGTAGGCGGAGTCCGCCTCTCTCCTTTGGTAAATTGAGTTTAAGGAAGGCCCGTCTAGGGTGTTTACCCTGCCAGATAAATTTAGAAAGAGCAAGGTGAAACTGTTGGAAGTAAGACAGAGGGAGCCAGATATTCAGTAGATTTAAGGGGTAAAAGAGATGGGGTACAACATTCATTTTTATAATACTAATTCGACCCCATTACGACAAAGGGAGTTTGGCCCATCTTTGGAGATCTTGCAGAATATTCAGCATTAAATCATCAAGATTGAGCCTCCTGAGAACCTCTAGGTCTCTAGTAAGATGAATGCCTAGATATTTGATAGAGGAGGAGGACCATTTCATACCAAAATGAGAGAAATTACCTTGGTGCATGAGAACATTTAATGGAAATATGACTGATTTGGAGAAGTTTAGCTTAGAGTTAGCTACTTGTCCAAACTGTTCAATAATTTGTAACGCATGTGTTAATGAGGTTTCTGGATTGGCCAAATGTAAAAGAATATCATCTGCATAGACTGAAAGGGTCAGAGATTGCTGGTATACTAGGCATCCTGTGACCTGAGATGAATTCTTAATACTAATTAGAAGGGTTTCCAGATATAAATTAAACAAAAAAGGAGACAAGGGACAACCTTGCCTAGTGCCTGTAAACAGGGAAATCAAGAAGAAAAAAACCATTACAATAAATTCTAGCCGTAGGCTCCTTATACACCATTCAAATCCATTGAATAAAGGATTCCGGAAAACCCATTTTCTTGAGAGTAGCCCAAAGAAAGTCCCAGTTTACCCTGTCAAAAGCTTTTGCTGCATCTAATGAGACTAAAGCCATGGGGATCTAGGAGTCTTGGGCGATCTGGAAAATATGTGAGAGGGTTCTCAAGTGGTCAGCAGAAGATCTGCCTTGCACAAACCCCACCTGTTCAGGACTCAACAGATGAGACCCAACCTGTTTAATTCTAAGAAATAGGATTTTAGTTAAGATTTTAATATCATAATTTAATAATGAAATCGGATGGTAACTGGCCGGCTCATTCTGGGGTTTGTCTGGTTTCAGGATCAGGACTATCATGGCTTCCAGGAGAGTAGGGTCCAGGGAATCTGAGGTGAACATATAATCAAAAAGTTTCAAGAGAAGAGGAACCACCTTCTTACAAAAAACATTGTAGAAATTAGAAGGGGAAACCATCGGGACCTGGAGATTTGTCAGGAGCTAGCCCCTTGATTGCCTCCACTGTTTCATCCAGAGTAGTAGGATCCAATGAATCCTTAAGTTTTAGAGCATCTTCTGTAGTATCTATTACTACCCCCAACTGACAGTCATCTGCAAATTTAGTCAACCATATGCTGTCATTATTATAGTGCATAGAGGTGACATAAAGATTAAATAGACATGGTCCTAAAACTGAACCCTGAGAGAGTCCATCTTGTCATCTCAGTCCAGTCCGAGCAAACCCCTTGAATGCTCACGCTGTCTCCTATTTGATAGCCATGATGATATCCAGCTAAAAATATTACTGAGTATGCCCATATACTTTATAACAAAAATATATTGCCCACAGCCGGCCCACAGGTGCAGTGGTTAGATTTCCGCTCACGACGCTGGTGACCCAGGGTCGGGAACAGACTCGGGAGTCAGAGGGCCTGCCTGGGAGAAGAATTGAGCAACCCTGGACTGCTCTCCTCTGGGGAGGGAGGAGGGCTGAGTGTCCCCATTTGACAGACAACTGGCAGAGGCCGGGCACTGCAGTGCTCAGTGCAAATACATTGGGGCAGAGCAGATGCTGGTCATCACTGCATATCTCTGCCCCAGGAAGCACAAGCAAAGAAAAATGCCAGTCCCCGGCATGAAGGCCCATTCCATCTCACTGCCTCCAGTGCAGGTAGGGGTCCTGCTCTCCATGGCCCTGACCCAGGATGTAATCTGGGCTTGCCCATGATGTCCAGTCGGAATGGAAGCCTGCGGTCTGCCCCGGGGGTAAGCCTGGGCATGGGGTCGGTGGGCAGATAGAGCCCAAGGAACAGGGGGATATGGCCCTAAAAAATAGAAAATTAAAAAAAATATATATGACCCACAAAAAAAATGTTTCATGCATAAATCACAGGAAATGTTAGAGGTACTTAAAAAAATATTATGAACACCTTCACTCTACCTCGGACCACCAGTCTCAACCGGACCAAAATCTATTCCTTCTTTCAACCTATATACCTCCCTGAAATTGCAGAAACAGATGCACATCAACTCACTGCAATGGTTTAGCATGTGGAACTCGAAGCAGCCCTTTCCAAATGCAAAACTCATAAGTGCTCTGGCCCAGACAGGTACTTGGCATCTTTAAAAGGAAATGTCTTCATTGTGCTCCCTTGTGTTTCTTAGCTTCATGACACAATTTTAAAAGAGAGTTTTACTTTCTATTTTCCCTCCCTCAATAAATTTGAATTTAAATTCACTCAGAGGCTTTGAATCTACGTATCTTGCGTCACAGTTTTGCCCTCTAAGCTGGGAGCAGAAAGAAGACCATTTCCTTTAAAAATGCAAGGCATAAGTAAGAATTGATCAAGATTATTGCTTGCCTATCAGTTTCTATATCTTTTTGCAAGACACTTGAACAGGGCATTTATTAGCAGAGTGTCAGTGGCTCAGTAGGTTGCATGCCTCTTTCTAGAGCCAGAAGGTTGTAGGTTCTACTCCCACATCAGGATGTAAAAGCAATACAGTAATGCCACACCAGAGATGTTGCAAAGTTTTACTCTGAATGCGGATTCCCCACGAAGTCACCAAAGTCACCCCATGAAAAAATTTCATGAAATTTGCTTCTGGTGCCAAAATTTCGCCAGTTAACTTTGAAGCTAACTTTGTCTTTGTTAGTAACTTCAAAATTAATGAAAAATATGGTTTGTCACATGATTCACTTACAGCATGTCACATGGGAGACTCCAGGCAGGCAGTAAGTGAATGCTTCACTTCCATTTTGGCAATTGTAGCTAGACGGAACAGTCTGCAAGAGAGTCTGAGCATTTGAGCAGAAACATCTCTATTATCTTATTAGCATTTTAATATTTTACACCTTTTTGAGTTCTATTATCTTTCTTTACTGTAGTTTCTGAATTTATAAATTTTGTTAGTCTACACTGTTTCTTTTTTTCTCACTTTTTCTTACTCACTTTTTCTTTCATATTCTTTAAATTAATTTTTTGTACTGGAGGGGCAGCATCAGGACTCGGAGTCTTCGAGATAGGGTGGGCTGGAGGTGCAGTTATTCGCCTTAGCAGGCATCCATTTACCAGAGGGACTGTCCCCCCCTCCAGCTCAGAAAGGGAGTTCTGCTGCTGCAAAGCAGCAGCAACAACAGCAAAACAAACATCAGCAGCCAGAACCACAGCATCAGCAACAGGAACAACAGCAGCAGCAGCAGCTACAAGTCACACCCCCCCCGGAGCCCGCCACCTCATCTGGTGCTCCCCCACTTCCACAGCGCTCTGTAGTGTGGGAATTTTTTGACATGCACCCTGCAGATGAGACAGTGACCATCTGTAAGGTGTGTAGGCGCTGTGTAAGGTGATGGAAAAAAGGGACCCACCTTGGGACCAGTGCCCAGAGGACGCACCTCTGCATCCACCACCTCAATGAGTGAAGGGCCAAGGAGCACGATGCGGCTGCATCATGTGATGGTGGTGGTGGTGATGGCCCTGGGGGCAATGTGGAGCAGCGGGAAGTCGGTGGAGATGCTGCTGTGAGTCGTCATTGCAGCTGTAGGAGGGACCGGAGCAGTACTTGGCCCGTACCTCACAGACAGCAGCCTGATGACTCCATGGCACCTGCCACACATGACAATGTGGCAGTTTTGTGGGCTGAGCTGCAGGATCTGCAGCATGATTTTAACACTTTCTAGCAGGAAGTGATGGATTGGCTGGACAAAGTTATGTCCAGCCATGACAGGATTCTCACTCTCCTGGCCGAGCTCCGTGGTGGTGGTGGGCATGGCTCGACTTTTGGCAGTGCTGGTGGGGTTGTCTGAGTGGTTGACAGAAACTGTTAATTTTATATTTAGTTATTCTGTAATCTGTGTTCTTAATTTCTCCACTCTGTAGTCACCCCATTAAAAACAAAAATAAAACATAAAAAAATATAAAAAGTTATAAAAATTTAAAATAAAAACAAAATTCTGTTGTTTTCATGTCTTTTTTTTGTCCTCTATCCCCTTTCTTAGTATTGTCTTGTTTGTTTGGATGTCCCTTGCCTGTCCAGTTCTGTTTTTTTCTTTAATAATTTTTACACATGATGAACCACTATCCTTCTTGTTACTGATTCATCATGTGTACTCCCACTATCCACAAATGTCAAGTATTTGCCATCTTAAATAAATTGTTTCCCCATGGTATGTGATGGTGGATGACTGGTAGTTGTGTGCAACCGTCAACCACCTAAACAAGTGCAAGCCATAACACCCACATGAGCTATTCTCCTGAGAAGGTCAATATAAACCTATTTTAAGCAGTTAACATGTTTACTGCAGTTGCCAGAAATGTCCAGTTGTGTCCTCAGAGAAAACGCTTCCCTTCAGTCAAATACTGTTGCCTCACACACCTGAGAAGGCAGTGCAAAGCAGATGTGAAACTTGCAAGAGAACTTAAACAAACAGTATTTATTGTACTAAGCATTTTTGAGTATGCCACCCCACCACCACCCCCAGCACCTTGCCAGAAATGTGAAGTTGTGTCCCCAGAGAGAAAAATGCTTCCCTTCAGTCAAATACTGTTGCTGCACACACATGATAAGGCGGTGCAAAGCAAGGGCCACATATTCAAAACTTTGCCTTGGGGCTAAAATAACACTGCCCAGCATGCCAAAATGGCCCTGAACCATTAACAAGCTATATTCAAAGGAATAGCCCAGGGGCTAAACCTGCTGAATATAGCGTGCTAAGGAAGCGGGGCAAACTGGACTGGAGGTGCAGTACACAATAGTCTGGGATGTGACAGCACTGACTATAGCAAATAAGACAGCTCTGAAATTAGCAAGCAGTCAGGCAGTGCAAACACCCACAGAAACACAGTGCAGAGGGGAGCTGGATGTGCCTTAGAGCACATGCAATGAAGTACAGCCCTGAATATCACACCAAGAGCAGCCAGTAGTGTACAGCCCAGAAAATGTGACACACACCCAACCATGGCAATGGCATGCAACACCACAGGACCCAAAAACTGAATCCAAAGCAAATGACAAATCACGGAAAATAACCCATGCACCCAGTAATGACACCATAATGTCATGAAAGCCATATATATTTTTTATGAAAATATGCAAAATAATATTCAGAACAAGAAACACAACTCAAAGAAAACAGTAAGGTGAAGCAGAAAACAAATGGAATACAACCACCAAAACAGAAAAACAAAAACATAATAAGGGAATAAAGGCTGTGAAACAATAAAAAGAACAGCAGCAACCCATCAATGTGTGTGTGGGGAGGCAGAAAACAAAAACTGGGACAGAGCCTTCAACAACCAGCATGCTGCTGTGGTGTGGGAGCAGGCAGTCATTCCTCAAGGATTGCTGCCACCCTCCTTGTCTTTGATACAAATGATGGCCTGCTGCTCAATCAGCGTCCGATGTTGCTGGACTATCCATTGAAGCCAGTACTGTAGGAAGGGTGGGGTGGGTGGTGCACCCTCCCCGGGTGCATGCCACTGAGGGGCGCAGTTCAAATGAATGAAACGCTCATTGTCCGTGCCCAATTCACTTGCACAGCTGCTGAGCTGCACTGTAGGTTTAAATGTTTTTTTTTATTTGTGTTCTTCTTCTGTACTGTAGTTACTAATGACTGTCAGCAGGGTTGTATCTGTGGACCAAGGATGGGGGGTGGTGGTCACATGGTCGCTCGACTCGCTCAATCAAAAATTCAGGTGGTAGAGAAGCTGTGGGCCAGCGAGATGGATGCCCATTAGTATAAGGTATGGGTGGACTGCTGAGCGTGTGTGGTGAAAACGAGAGGGGAGGCGCCAGTTAGAGGTAAGGTAGTGGTTGTTGGAGAGGGTAACAGTCTGACGGAGCGAGCGAGTGACCGAGTGAGAAGAGAGCAAGGAGACATTGAAGATATTTTAAAGTAAAGCAACAATTATGCACAGTCACGCCTCTGTCTGGGGCCACCCACACTAAGCACTCTGCTCTGACGGTACTCCTACTTACTAGGCGGGTGGGCCTGGTCCTGGCTTTGTGATCAATTTAAGAATCGTCATCCATACAGTATGAGATAGTCATTCTTCTCCACGAGAGAGTAGTCTAGTCTACGGCTGTGCTGCTTAGTGCTGTGCTGCTGCTGCTGATTCAGCAGCAGCAGCAGATCACCGAGCAGTGCAGCTGTGGACCAGAAGACTACTCTCTCATTGAGAAGAATGACTCACACTGTATGGATGACGATTCTTGACTCGGTCACAAAGCCAGGCCCAGGCCTACCCGCCCAGTAAGTAGGTGTGCTGATTGACTGCTGACTGACTGCTCACTCACTCGGGAGACGTAACATAGAAGTCTTGGAGTCTGGACTTCAATATTGTGTGAACTTTGGCAGGATGAGGGGGTTATTGCAGAAGAAGTTAAACCGGGAAAAGGCAGTAGAGGGGTAACTGAGGTAGAAGAAAACTAAACTGATAAAGGACAAAGGGATGCTGCAAATGTTGGAGAAGTCACTGTATTAGAGGATGCTGTGGATTGTGGCATAATTAAGAATTTATTAAAGTAAGAGACTGTCGGTCTGTAAAAATTGTCTTTTGACCATCTATTGTGAGGTGCCACTGCCACCTAACCAGCTATATAGCTAGCTAACTGTTTATTGTTAAAACCCTAGGGCTTGGCAAACAGGGATAAATCCACACTGAAAAGCTAGACTCTTTTTTTTCTAACAGCAAAACTGGTAAATTCTTTTATTTTTCTCGAGATTCGTGACCCTCCTAGACCTGTAAGATACTTTTGATGCACATATATCCTGGTCATGAGACTCCACCTATAGAACCCAGATGCATGCATGCTAAAACACTGTAGCTTACTGGTTAAAATGGGCTGCGAGTCACTAGATGGGGAACTAAACAAACAAAAAAAAGAATTCCTATTGTTTCTGTGGATGGAATTTGAAAAACTGCCAGTGTTTCCTTGGAGTTAAGGTGCTGCTGTCAATTCTTATTCTCTGTCATCGATCATCTTTTGGTGTCCTCATCTTCTAATGTTATTTGCTCTCATGCTGGCACTGGCAATAGAGTTTGGTATACTATTTGGTGTTTCCAGTGTTATACTGTTGTTGGTAACCTATGCCATTCTCCATACAGTACTTTAGTTTGGTTGCACTAATTTCATAATTTTTTTTTAAAGCCTTGATTTGTTTGCTTCCGATCCAAGCATAATTTTAGAGACCATGTCCTATCTAAAGCCACTTTCTAAAGTATTACTTTCTAGTATTGCACAGTTGCAGTAATCAACACATTGCAGAGTAGTTCAATTTCTCTGGCTTCTTTCTGCAGCCAGGGAGATCCTTCACAACTGTGGATGGCTACATGAGCAACATAAAAAGCAAGCCAAAGCTTTGTCAAGTAAGACAGAATAACTTTTAGCAGTACATCTTCATACTTTTTTAAAATATTCAATAGTAGCAGATGGAGTTTATAAAGGTAACATCAAAGCCTTTCAAGTCATCTCCCAAACAGTTCATCTAGGTGACAGCACTTGCATAGAAAACACAAGCATTTGTCAATGCCGAATGTTTGCTTGCTGGTATTGGCATTGGTACTGTACGAGTTAGAGAGATGCATAATAGGAATAGCAGTGAAGTACTGAACTAACTCCAACCCCTACCCCCAACCCCACCCTGCAGAGACTGACAGGCATTGGATTGTGCCTTTGGGTCGTCGGCCATAACACGCCATTCCACTTCACCCCACCCTGTAGACACTGACAGGTGTCATGGTGTGCCTTGCGGTCTTCGGCCCTTACTCTCACCAAATTCCATAAGGAAATAAGCTGAGATAGGTGCAATATAGGAGAATGGGGTGAAAGTTAGGGTTGAAGACTCCAAGGCACATCTCGATGCCTGTCAGTAGCTGCAGGGTGGAGGTGGAATGATGTTATTATAGCCGATGACCCCAAGCCGCACCTCCGATGACTGTCAATATGTATAGGGTAGGGCATTACGATTGGATACCCTAACACCTGGGCGTTTGTTGGTATTTTGACTCCAAATTTTCAACATGGGCTTTCTGGGACCCCACCTCATGAACCGTGGTACTATCTTATGACATCACAGTATATTTCAAAAATGCACATAGGGTGGGTGTTTGATAGAACTGTTGGTCAGCCAGTTGTCCACAACAATTGCTGCTGCACACTCCAATTCCAGCCAGCTAGAGTCTCCCACACCTCAGATTCTGCAGGGCAAAATTTTCCCTGAAATCAGGGGTAGGGAACATATAAAAAAAAGTATGTTTTTCCTTCAAGAAAAGCCTCCAAACTCACCACAGAGCATGTAGCCACCCCAGAGTTTCTGGGGCCTTGTGGCCCCCAGACCCCCAGCTATTTTTTTGGGGGGAGCGCAAAATTTGTCTCTTGCCCAGGGCACCAAAATGCCTTCCTATGGCTCTGATTGAAGCAGGTCATCTCTGCTCTCGGACTCTTTGGGTTGCGTGGCCCACAGCGAGCTCCTACGTGGAGCTATAGGAGGAAGGAGGACTATGTCAGGATGGTTCACTGACAATAAAGGACAATGCACACCCCAGGCCAATGGCCCAGTGATGGACAGCATGCTCCAACAACCATGCCCTCGCAGCCATACAGTGGAGAACCCCATGCACCACCCGACACGCACCTGTATGCTGCAGAATGAAACCACAGGCTGCACGCACCCAGCCCAAGTACACATAATGATACAGAAGGTCAAAGCCAACACCACAGACCAGAGGAAGCCCCACGGCCCAGTGGAGTACACACAGACACACTGCAACCACACAGGGCCCCCCGTGACCAGGACAGTGTAAGAGAGAACAAAGGAAGCCATGTAACAACATACTGGCTGGGACATGCTGCTTAATGAAACAGTGCAATGAAGCACACAGCAAAGCAGAAACACCATAGGAATGCATACAGCCATGCCACACTGCTACGGACTGTGACCTGTGCCAGACAAATGCATGCCATGCGGTGGGCAACCACCCCGACCCAACAGCAGGATCATGATCTATACAATGTGGACATGAAGTGGACAGAGTACCCCAGATCAACACAGGCACACAGCCCATACAACTGTCCCCCCATCCCCAGCAGAACAGCAGTATGTCATTTGCCCATGCCATGGTAGGCTAGGACATCTCAGTAATACAGCCCCATCAACTCCCCCCACCATAGCAGGACAGCAGTATGCCATTTGCCCATGCCATGGACGTGGTAGACCAGGCCAACTCAGTAACATAGCCCCATCAACCCCCCCCATAGCAGAACAGCAATATGCCATTTGCCCATGCCATGGACATGGTAGACCAGGCCAACTCGGTAACATAGTCCCATCAACCCCGCCCTTCCCATAGCAGGACAGCAGAATGCCATTATGCCCATGCCATGGACATAGCAAACCTGGCCAACACAGTAACAAAGCCCCATCAACTGCCCCAACCCCCATGTGGTGTAGATGACCACATACACAGTGGACGACTGCAACAACACAGCACAAGACACATGGTGCAGCAGTACAGGCCATGTGGGTACATGTGCCACCACAACTGCCCTATTAATTGTGTGATCATGCTAGCATTGGATAACACCAGCATACCACAGCCACTGCAAAGTGAGAAGGACATACAACACGACATCTGTGCGGCAGGACACAGCCATACCACCCCTACCCATGACCAAGTACTAAGGACTCAGATGTGTGTTGTCCAAGGCCACAATGGCAACCATCGTACAAACAACCTGCTACACATGCATGATAGTGTGTGAACAATGTATGATACGCATGTAGTGCACCCTGCCGACCATCATTGCCCTCCTCCACCTGCTGTGCGTGGCCTGGCACCCTCCTACTGTCCTCCTGGGGCCTCCGGTCATGCGGTCTGCAGGGTGAAAAGGGAATACCACTGTTAGTACCTGCATGAATGCCATGTGAACACTTACCAATGCCCATGACACACAGTGGTAGCAGAAACCATGCCCCCCCCCAGGTGCCACATGTCACATGACACACAGCATGCCATTTAGAGACATTCCCCTGGTGCAGTGTATGTACACACTGCAGCATGCATGCCACACAATACCATGGGCAGAGGTATGGTGGAAACAACCATGCCCACTAATGTACACACTGTGAACCACACCCACGGCTGCCTGGCAATGAACATGCACAGTGTGTGGCCTTGCACAACCCAAGGGCATCATACACACAGTAGTGGCATATGGGGGGGCATTCATACACCCATACCTATAGAGACACACACACACACACGCTCGATAAGCAGTCCTGTGGCACAATTATACACTTACCTGGCGCTGGAACTGTCCCATCATGGACCTTGCACCTGAAACGCTCGAGCCTCTGGGTCTCCCGCCGCTGTATGTCTACATAGCGATGTCGACACTGCTCCCTATCTTGTGTATTGCCCATACGCTGTGACAGACACCTGGCAATGGAGACCCACACCTGCCTGTGTGGCCTGTCCCCCTCCCTGACTGCACCAAAGAGCTGCCTCTCCCACTGCATCACCAGTTTCACCAAGTTGGACAGCTCAGTCTCCCCCCTCCTATGGTCCCTCTGGGCCACCGCCCTGACTCATCTGCTGGATCGCATCTCCAGTACTGGCACTACTGAAATGATCAGGAGCTACACCCTAGCACCACTGCCACTCCCTGCTGTGTAGGCCTGCAATGTGTTTCATGCGTACTGTTGTGCGGCGCTAGGTGGTTCCGAGGCTGCGCAAATGCATTCTACCTGGAAATGCAGGTACTGGGCATGCAAGACCCCACCGTGACCCCATGAGTCCCAACTTTCTGAACGCGAGTATGCTGCACAATAACAGCTGCTACTGGCGCCATGCAGTACGCTTGTGCAGCTTATGGCGGGTGCTACTTTTGTCCAACCTGTTTGCCCGGCGCTAAACTTTGCCATATTGAAAGGCTGCATGCAAATGCATGTAAATAGGCTGACTTGGGTGGTTGGTTGGCAATCCGACCCATTACCATATTATTACAACCTCATCTGTATGATTCATTGTGTGGATTGCCCGGCCGGGCTATTTAAGGGCTGCCTGAGCTCCACCTGAGGGCATACAGGTACTGCAGGCTGAAGCAGGAGTATATGCAGCACAGTAGCAGGCCCATCACGTTGCAGGAGGCAGACAATGCTGAGCAAGGTAGGTTTCACACAGGATCGTCAGATAGATACTGCACCACTACACGGTTAGTACACTGGTACTCTGAACTGGTGACATGTATTGTGTGTGTGTTTGTCATAGAGGCCTGTGTGTGTAAGCAGCTTTGCTGCTTGCTATGCTTCTGGTAGCAGGCCTCTGCATACACAGTAACCACAGGTGCAGCAGGCAGGTGTGTGGAGGCACAGCGCTGCACTGCTGTGGCATGAACATACATGCATACACTGTGACTATGGCCCTATACACACACACTGCACCACATATTGCAGCTGTGTTGCCTTCACTGGATCATGCAATGCCAGGGGGGCCACATGTGGGAGGGGCCACAAGGCCGGGGGGGAGGCCCACATGGCCGTCATGTGTCACAGGCATATGTGTTGTGTGAAGTGTACTGCACGACACCAGGACACAGACACATGCCTCTACACAGCAACACACAGTCAGTCACAGAGCACAGCATACCCCGACCAATGTTTTTCTACATGTTCCATAGGCACCCCTGAGGGACGTGCACAACTGCAGTCCCACAAGTTCTCCAATGATTAGTTGAGGGCACTCGTACATGGCTATCTGTCACGGTTGGAGGCAATGCAATGTCACAAGAACACAGATGCCAATGTCAGGCTGATGTGGGAATAGATAACAGCAGAGGTCAATGCTGTGGGTGGATGCACAGTGGAAGCTGTGCGGAAATTTTGGAATGACATGCAGCATCGGTCGAAGGAGGAAGAGACGCGATGCCTCAGGAAACTGCACACCACAGGTGGTGGCCCAAGACAGGCAGCACTGACAACAGTGGACCCCATAATGGAGGCTGTGGCAGCGACCATACGCACAGAAACTATGGCCGGCATTGAGGATGGTGGATGTGAGACCCCGCTGAATCTACAACATGCATGCGAGTGCATGTCCGTTGTGTGCAAACACACTGGGGGCAGTCCTACTGCCACGTGAGCCACTGTGTGCACATCTGTCACCGGCATCATGGTGGTGGTCATCACGTGTGTGTAGGTGTGTGGCATTACATGTACTGTGTGCACCGTGGGGTCTGCATTATAGTATATGCATATATGTCTGTGCATGCATGTACATAGGGTGTGTGTGTGTGTGTGTGTGTGTGTGTTTGTTGGGTGTGCACAATGGTGTTGGAGTGCATGGTGTGAGACTGGTGGCACTCTGGACTACTGCATGCTGTTGCACTGGTGTAGGTGTGTGTAGTGCTGTCCCTGCCACTCACAATACATGTTCTTCTTTTCTTCCCACAGCCCAATGTACTGGATCCGCAGACGAGGCGCATGCTGAGGAGGATGATGGCCCATCAACACCAGGCATCCTGACAACATGGACTCGGGAGGTGGCTAGGGCTGTCAGCATGTCTACCAGGACTGCAGCGGCAACTCCCATTCTAGATGTGTCTGATGGGGACATGGAAGAGGAGGGTGATGATGAGACAATCACCCCAAGCTTGGACTACGTAGGTGTAATGGCCATCGGGGGAGGGTTGTCAGCATCAGACAGTGAAGATGAAGCTGGGAACATGTCAGGGCTGGATGTCTCTGGCCACACAGGCATTGCAGATGCACCAACCTGGCAGCCTGTACCCCTGCTGCAAACCAGACCACTTGTGTTGTGTGGCCCCAAGCCTGACACTACTGGCACAGTCGACAACAGCATTTCCACAGTGGCAGGTGTTGTCCGTGAAAGGTCCACAGCAACATACACATGCCAGGCCCCAAGACTGCCACCTGTGGGTAGCCCAACGGCCGGGCAGGCAGATTGCCCACACGATCTGTGTATTGAGGCTGACTGCTGCAGGGCTGCAGGCTGCTGCACAGGCTGTCCACCGGCCACACACTGCAGAATGCCACCAGCCACCCTCACCCACTGTCCCTGCTGACCCTGCATCCCAGGGCCCTGGAGGACCTGAACCCCATGTGCTGTTACAGTCTGCGGTTGTATCACAGACAGCTGCATGGGAGGAGTTGCATGCCTTCAGGTGTGAGATGCAACAGGAACTGTTTCTGCTCCGGGAGACCCACCGCATGCAAAGCAGCAAGCTGAGAAGCGCCATGCCTGTAACTGCGATACACTGTGAGGTGTTTGGGGAGCTCACTGTGGCTGCACAGGAGCTCACAGCCGCTATGCTTCCTGGTGGTTTTGCAGGGCAGTGGCACAACACCGGCCAGCAACGTCGTAGGTCCACCACTGGATCACATCGTGCTTCCACTGCATGTTGTGGACATTCTGGCTCAGTCAGCACCGCTGCATCGCACTCAACCATGGGGCTGTCATGACACACTGAATGCAGGTTGTCAGCCACACCAAGCCCCCGCTGGGTCCGTGGTCATCAAGGGCGAAGACCTCCCTAATGCCCACATCCAATGTCTCCTCTACCCAGAGTACCCCACCTTTGCGGGTGCGCAGTCATGAGTCTGCCTGTGTCTGTGGTGGCAGATTGTGCTGATCACATGTGCGTGCCACAGCATCCTGCATCCATCCCACTTCCACACATACACATGCACCTCCCTGCCCAGTCACACATCACACATCAGTCCCACAGTCATGTTTGCCATGCTTGTAGTGTGCCAAATTGATCCACATGACATGATTGCTTGTACTGTAAATAAACATTCCATCACATGCTTGTTATCCATGTTGTGCTTACTCACCTGCCCATCCAGGTAAAGGTTGCAATGATGTTATTCCAATGCTCCTGGGACCTCCTGGCCAACTTGGGGTCTCACATTCCGAGTTGCTCCACTATCCCCCTGTCCTCTGGCTCTGGTTCACTGCCTGACTGTTCCTCAGGCTCTGGAGTATATATTCCATGGTGCAATGCCATGTTGTGCAACATGCAACAGGCAAGGAATATGCGGCATACCTTCTGAGGGCTATACTGTAGGGCACCGCCAGTCCTGTCCAGACAGCAGAACCTCATTTTGAGCATGCAAAAGACACACTCAATGATGTTCAATTGTGACTTGTGCATCATTGATCCATTCCTCTGCCATTGTAGATGGACAGGGGAGACATGCCAGTAGTCAGGGTCTCAGGGGATAGGCACAGTTCCCTGTGGAAATAGTCACATGTCAGCACGTGTTTACTATACCAAGTCAAGTCAACTTTATTTCTATAGCGCCTTTCAAAACCAAGGCGCTTTACGTAAAACATACACATACTAATAAGAATTTTAAAACCAACATTAAAATATAATAACCATAATTAAAGAAATGCTAAACTAAATAAATATATTTTCAAACTGGTTTTAAAACTATCGACGGTTGGGCATTCTCTCAACCAACGGAGCAGAGAATTCCACAGGGCTGGTGCTGCAAAAGCACAAGATCCTGATGTCTTCAATCGAACCCTGGGAATCTCTAGCAATCCCTCATTGGCGGAGCGGAGAGGATGGAGGGGGCAGTAGGGAATCAGGAGATCTTTCAGGTAACTGGGTCCCTGGTCATGTAAGGCTTTGAAGGTTAGTAAACCAACCTTAAAGGTGATCCGCCACCTAACAGGCAGCCAGTGCAGTTCGCGGAGCACAGGTGCAATATGACTGGTTCTAAGAGTACCAGTCAAGAACCTGGCCGCCGCGTTCTGCACCAGCTGCAGGCGACAGATATCAACCCCAGGTAGCCCTAGGTAAAGGGAGTTGCAGTCATCAAGACGGGCAGTGACAAAGGCATGGACCAATGTTGGAAGATCACCCGGAGGAACCAGGTGTTTTACCCAGGTGATATTTCTCGGATGGTAAAAAGAGGATTTGATGACAGCTGACACCTGAGATTTTAGGGCCAAGCCGCCATCAAAAATAATGCCCAGACTTCACACCTGATCGGAGGTAGGGAGCGACATACCACCAAGTGACAAGCCTGATGGTTGTCCAGATCCCAGACCCACCCCCAGACGACTTGGGTCCACTACCAATACCTCAGTCTTGACCAGATTCAGTCTCAGCTGGCTGGAACTCATCCAAAGTCTGATCTCAGCAAGGCAATTATTTAGCATGGAGAGTGCATCATCCTGGCTGGGCAGAAAGGACAGATACAGCTGGGTATCATCTGCATAGCAGTGAAAACCCAAACTGTATCGCCTGATGATTTCTCCCAATGGCAGCATATACACTGCAAACAACATGGGAGCTAAAATGGAGCCCTGTGGTACCCCACAAGGCAGGGAGTGAGCGCCAGAGGAATAAGTTCCAGTGGCAACTCTCTGAAACCTGTCTGTGAGGTAAGAATGAAACCATTTGAGGACTGTACCAGACAGCCCGCAATAAACCCGCAGGCAATCCAATAGCACACCATGGTCTACAGTGTCAAATGCAGCAGAGAGATAGCGAAGGACCAGAATGGCACATGTCTTTCGATCTCTGGCCATTAGGAGGTCACTCAATACCCGGACAAGGGCAGTCTCCATGCTATGCTTCTTCCTAAAACCAGACTGAAGAATATCATAGACATTGTGAGTTATAAGATGATCATCCAATTGCAACGCAACCGCCTTTTCAATAACCTTACCAACAAATGACAGGTTAGAGATAGGCCAGTAGTTAGCTAGACAATCTGGATCTAGGGAGCATTTTTTAAGGAGTGGTCAAACGACCGCCTCCTTGAGGGAGTCAGGAAAGACCCCCATCTCCAAAGACTTCCAGACAATGTCAGCAAGGATCGGGCAGATAACTTCCACACATCCTACTAAGAGAGGTGTGGGGCCCGGATCCAAACAACAACTGGTTGGTCGCAATATTTGGATGATCTTCACAATGTCACTGAACTCCAGCCGGCGAAACTCTGACCAGACAGACCGAGTACATGTCACTTCACGTCAGCCACTGCAACCCCCTATAGGAGAGGTCAGACCGATGCCAGACCTGATGCTGGCAACCTTATCTGCAAAGAAACGAGTGAACCTCACATCTTAACTGAGAAAAGCTTCTCTGGCTGGAGGCAGATTGGATTGCACAATCTGTCCACAGTCTGGAAAAGCTGAGCCAGTCGGTTTTGCAGTAGAAATCTCCTGACAGAATTCTGCCTTCTATGGGTGATTTCTGATTGATAGCCATCATAATGTGCCATCAACCTAAGCCTGTCAGCAACATCTCGGACTTCGATAGACTCTCTCCAACCTTTGGGCCAATGCTTACTCCTTCAAGGAGCCATCAAACCAAGGGCTCCTTGGACGGATGGCGAGAGGCCGAACACGAACAGGAGCAATCTTGTCCAGAGCATCTCCCACAGCCTTATTATAGGCTAGTACAAGACTGTCTGGACTCATGCATTCACTCGACAAGCCCGATAGGTCCAGTACCGCCTTTACATCAGTGGGTTCTATACCCCTTAAAGGGCGGTACCGAACCATCTCCATAGGGGCAGATCTATTGGGGGGGCCCTGAAACTGAACCTTATGGTGTGATGGTCAGACCAGCTGACTGGTTCCACCCCCAAATCAGTGATCTCCATACCCAAAAGGAAGATCAGATCCAATGAATGACCTTTTACATGGGTCGAGGAGGTAATAACCTGTGTTAGGCCCAGCATCATCATCAGCTGGAGGAGATTTTGACCAAAATGCGAGAGTTCATCGTTGACCCAGGCATTGAAGTCCCCCAGGACTATCAGTCTGGGAAAACTCAACACCATGTCGACGATGAAGTCTTGCTATCTCCTGCAGGAATTCTTCACCATCACCTGGTGGATGGTAAATGAGGAGAATCCCACAACCTACACCCTCTCCCAAGATATATTCAAAGGATCTGGAACTTCCCATTGGCACATCCATAAGGCCCATCTCAGTCTTAAACATAATGGCCACACTCCCGCCCCTACGATCCAACCTTGGACGGTGTATCACTGAGAAACTGACTGGAACTGCCGAGGCCAATATAGGACCTGGGTTTTCATCCAGCCAGGTCTCGGTGGTGCAAGCCAGATCAGTTGATCCAACAAGATCAGCTATAATAGCTGTCTTGTTTTTAATAGATCTGGCATTGCATAACACTGCCAAGGTTGGATGAGCTATCAAGGAAGACCTCAGCACCTGTCCATTATCACCTACTGGGGTCTGGAATGTCCCAGTGGTGAGAAAACGCATCACAGCCATCACCTTCTGCTCAACTGACATGGCATGGCTGCATTGGGTGTTAGGCTGCAGTTGCTCATGCAGGAGCTCACACAGCTACCTCAGCTTGACCCTGTTCATTATATACTGGCCCACAAGGTGGTCATCTGACAGGGTCTCAAATGATACCCTGGGCTGGTACCTCCTGTGTGTAGCATATCTCCTCCTTGGCCTATGGTGTTGCCCAGGGTGAGCCTGGTCCCTCTCTTTCTCCTCCACTACAGCTGCCATCAAGCACACCAGTACAGTGTCATAGGTGACCACCATTTTGGATTCTGGTGTCTCCAGGTTACCCCCCTCCTTCTGTGATTTGCATTGTGCTTAGGCCACTTTTTTATAGGCAGTAACTAGTGCCGGGCTATCTTTGAATATAGCGCTGCACTTGTATGCATGGTTCTGCCCCTCACTTTGCCCCATGCATACATTATTTTGCTGCACCAGCGCTAACGGGCTGTGCTGGTGCTATTTGGTCTTTTGAATATCACAAGCCGACGCTATTCCAGCACAATTCTGATGCAATTGGTTTATGTTCAGTGAAAAGCTTTGACTATCTGGCCCCAGATGTGAAACTTACAAGAGAACTTAAACATATTTATGGTACTGAGCATTTTTGGGCCTGCCACCCCACCACCACCCCCAGCACTTTGCCAGAAAAGTGAAGTTGTGTCTCCAAAGAGAAAAATGCTTCCCTTCAGTCAAATACTGTTGCCGGACACACCTGAGAAGGTGGTGCAAAGCAGATGTGAAACTTGCAAGAGAACTTAAACATATTTATGGTACTAAGAATTTTTGGGCCTGCCACCCCACCACCACCACCAGCACTTTGCCAGAAATGTGAAGTTGTGTCCCCAGAGAGAAAAATATCAAGTGGCTGTGTTTCTTACATTGAGACTGGAGTAAATAGCTTAAGGAGAGGGTGCTTTGCTGCTGCTGCGTGCTGCTGTTGTTCCGGAGTTGGAGAAATGGCCTCTTGCTCATTGTGGATTCATGATGGCACATAGACACAGAGCACAGGTAAGTACCTTTGTTTTCTTTTCATTGTAAGGGAGGGGGGTTATTGCTACTGTTTTAAGTCTAATATATTTGTACTGCTCTTTCATTCATTTTCAGTTATTTGTGCTGATGACAACATACTGCTGGACAGCTACAACATAGATGTTGTCATGCACAACATTGGCCAACCACGAAGGTATTTTTTTTTTGTTTGGGGGGGGGACTTACTACTGTACCATAATTGATACATTAATTGTATTTGTTAATCATTGCCTCTGCCTTTCTTCCTTACAGGTATTTCTTGTGCCTGTATTTTTTCCAATGATGGGCTTGATTCACCAAGCAAATTACGTTGACTGAGTGACCCCTGGCTGGGGTACATGCTGACTTCCAACTTCTATCAAGCTTGATCCCTGGTACTGCATGCACCTTTCCAGGTAATAATTTTTTTGTTTTCCTTTTCTGGAGGTGTGGGTATTTTCACTGGCAATTGTGCGGGATTCAATACTCTGCATTTCCTGTTGCTGTTGTTATAATTTCAGGTACAGCACTTTCAAGACTGTGTATGCACTGTGATATACTTGACTTGACTTAACTGAGAGGATGGAGATGGCTTGCTTGCCTGCAGGATCTCTTCACGCACCATTTCATTCAAATATCAGTCCAGATAGCACCTGTGAAGACAAGAAAGGAAAGGAAAGGAAAGGAAAGGAAAGGAAAGGAAAGGAAAGGAAAGGAAAGGAAAGGAATAACCATTAAATCATAATGATACCTACTGTCTGAGTACTACTGCTGGCTGTGCAATGGTATATTTTTGGTGTCCGTGTGTATTGGAACCAGTGAAACCTGCATGAAGTAGAAATGACATGAAAACATTTTAATGCTGCACTGAGTCTCATGGACTGATTTTCTGCCTCTAGTAGGATGATAGAAGGGCTACAGTTTCTGCAAAACAGTGCAGGTGTCTTACCATCACATTCGATGAAGAAAGACCTTGCTGAAGTGTGGTTCTGCATGATGAGGTCTTGCTGGCTTCAGTTAGTCACTTGATTTAGACTGTAGGACCATCACTTCCTTGGGCTAACAGTTGCAATGTTTTGGCATGCTATATGATAATTCTGGTGAGGAGGACCAAGATGAATCTGGCAAGAGGAGTTTCGAGGAGGTACAGGAGGTGGTTCTGTTTATCACATTGGTGGCAATGAATCATCACTACGATGGTGGAAGTGGTAGCCAATGCTGTTTCATACTTGCTGTGAGGAGGAGGACATAGCTGAAGCAGCACAGGGAGTACAGGGGAGGCAGAGGAGGTGGTTCTCTTTATCACACTTGGGTGACTGTCGCGTGCCGCCTGTGCCTTGCATGTATTGTACATTCACTATCCTGAATTGCTATGATAGCGAGTAGATACCACTGTGGTGGTGGAAGTGCTGTGACTTGCTGTTTCTACCTGTGTTGGAGGATCCAAGCTGACTACACACATGAGGTGATAAGAGGAGGAGAAGGGTGAGATGTTGAGGTCACTGTTGCACAGTCACGGTGTGTCTTGCTGGTGGGTGTTCACTGCAACTGGCATAGTGCATTTTTTACTGGTATTCTATTTGATACAAATAAAAAGCATCACTAATTAATAGTTGTGGATTTATATCTCAGCACTGAATGTGAATATTATAATTGTTATTAATTTGACATCCAGGATTGCATGGTTGAGGACAGGTGGGGAGGGAGAAAATAAATTGGAGAGTTTGTTATTCTTCCACGTCATCCATGAAGCATCCCTCACAGTCTTCAAGACTGGAATTGTCACCATAGGGGAACTCCCTCTTCCTCTCCATCACTGCATCATCCACTTCAATGCTGTGAAACAATGATGAGGTATATCTTGGTCTGCCAAAGGCACTTTCCTCCTCATAGTCACTCTCAAGCGGTGGTGTGACAAGGGACATCACTCTTCTTGATGGAATGTGAGTCTCATTCATTTTGATAAATGTCAGCATGCCAACATTTTTGGGACAAAGATTGGTGCGCCTGTCACGCACAATGGCACCCACTGAACTGAAGACCCGCTCAGTGCTAACACTGGAGGACGGGCAGCTCAGATATTTCAGGGCAACCACTGTCAGTGCTAGCCAGTCATTGACCTTAGTGCCCCAGTATAGCAGTGGCTCATCTCCAATGGTGAGATTCTTTGTGTCTGCAAAATATGCATCTACAATACGTTTTGCCACTCAAAGATGTGCAGCGTGATCATCCTCCTCCTTAGTTTCCTCTATGTCTGTGACTCCCACCTGACTGAGGGCAGCCCAAATGGGATTCAGCGTAGGTTCCTTTAACTTGCATGGTTTTTGTGCAGTTTGACACCTCTGGGATGATGAGGAGTAGGTGGCAGGAACATCAGCTTGCTGTGCAGTACCCTCATGTGGCTTTTACCTGTGCCCATAGTAGCACCTGTGCACCACTACCCTCTGAGTGAGTAGTTCTGTCAGTCTCTACAACTCCTGACGCCCACCTTGTAATATGGCTGCCAGTCTATGTTTATAAAATGGGTCAAGCACTGTGGCAATCCCAAACTCCTCAGACTGCAGAATATTCTTTATGTGGTTCCTGGAGTCTAATGTAGATGGCATGTATTTCATCAATGAGCAAATTGCTCTGTCACCACCTGCCTCCAGCTGTTGCTGCACGTTCAACACTGTATGCCTGCACCCGTAGCAGAGGGATGGACTCGCTGATGCAAAGCAAAGCACATTTTATTTATATAGCGCCTTTCTTAAATTCAAGGTGCTTTACAAGATAACCAAAACATATAAATTAATAATATACAGATAAATAAATAAATTAAAATCATCTGGGAAGGTCATTTTAAAAAGATATGTCTTAAAATCTGACTTAAACCTCTCGACGGTCAGGCATTCTCTCATCTGGAAAGGTAGAGAATTCCACAGGGTAGGGCCTGTAAAGGAAAAAGCACATGTAACCCCCTGCAAATGGGGGGTCCCAAAAGTCTTCCAGAGCTTGCCTGAATGCTTCAAGACTGGGTGGTGTTCGGCGTCTGAACTGCTTAACTGTGATTGCAAGTGACTGCTATTTGAGGCTCCACGTACTGTCTCTTTAAGAGCTGTCTGCTTGCAGATTAAATTAGTTTGTATGGGGGGACTGTGTATTTAATGCTTGAATCCTGCCCGAGCTGCAGAGTAATCACTCCATTTTGCAGTGCTGAAGGTGCAAAGGGAGCCCATCTGAAAGCTGTAACTGTTTGCCTGTAATCATTTAAAGCATTAGCAAAATTGTAGTTTGTCTAACCTGCCTTTATTGCAGCTGGGACTCTGTGTGTTACTTCCATTTTGACCTAAAACTGCTGTGCTGGGCCAATTGGGTTAAGGGAGTCCTAAAATGGAGCCTGTGGATGAATCAGAACTTGGACTCTTAATTTGAGCCAGTCACAAGGGGATTGTATGGGCAGTGACTCTGGGAAATGTAGTTTTGACCTTGACGCCTTTTTCTACTAACAGAGGGAGTCTTATTGTGAGTGACAGCTGAATCAGCCAACAGAATAGTGTGGAGCTAAAGGAAATGCCCTGCTCTGTGACTGGAAAGATCAGATGAGTTGTGGCAGTGAAGAGAGAAGGAGCTGTCTGCTTCTGTGGTATATAGTTTCATGCAGGAAGTGCGTGTGAGGCCCTGAGTTTCGGTCTGCATCCTTTGTGAGTGCCAGATTGGACTGAATCTGAGTTGTGAGGAGAAAGAAGCACTAGAAATGTGGAAACCAGGCTCACCCTGTAAAAGACTGGAGAAATTGCTGAATCGCGGTCGGTCTGTCAGGAACTGAAGCTGCTGTGTGTGCTCCCAGGTATCTTGCAGTAATTGCGATCAGGATCAAGGAGCAGCCTGCCTGGTATAGTACTTTCCTTTTACGTATGAATGTGCGTAGTGCTTGTGGGGAATCGCTATTTCCAATCCCCTGTGCTGTGTGCTGTGTGTTGAAGCTGGAAGCAAACCCCAGCTTGTCTCAAACTGAATCCGTTTGCTATAAACTGCAGTGGGGTCCAGTCACAAGGACCTTGTCTCCATGCCCTGCTGTTTCTGACAATCCAGAATAACATCCACTATCCAGTTCTCAGCTTGGGTATTGTGAGTACAAATCAGGGTATTCCCCTGCAGCCTGTTTTCAATCACAAGTGTGTCATCTAATTCTTGTTGTTTCTTTGCTTCATGGATTGTGCCATCAGGCTCCGGATTACAATTGGATGCTGTGCATACATTTTCTTCTACAGGGCCCTATCCATCTGCACCTGCCGGCCAACCCCAGGCAACGGACCTGGCTAGCCCCCCCCCCAACCTGGGTACCCAGAGTGTGACTTTTCAGACCCTGTATGTGTGCACAGTACTGTGATTTAATGCCACGAATTAACCTGATTTCCCCTCCCGTGTTACTGTTCCCTAAATAATTCAGATTTGTTGTTGTTGTTAAACTTTAAACTGTCTGAAGTGTAGTACCTTCATGCCATGCACTGTATTGGTTTTGCATGCTGCTTAACCTTATTTTTCATGGGGTCCTCAGAGACAAACCTGCTGAATCAGTCTTGGTAAGTGGTACCTATGAATGAACAGTGTGTACATGTGGGTATTGGTACTGTAACTCCTTGCATCTGGTGGGCCATTAGAGGGATTAGAAGGAGGTCTCAGTGTCCCAGAGGGCTGTGACCAAACTAGACCAACCATTACAAACCCTGACCTCTGGGTGGAGGCACCGCCATAGAACTAGGCCCTCAACCTGTCAGTAGTCACCAGGCAGGGGTAGTAGCCCTTGGGATAGCACCACCTTGGGGGTTACATCTTGGAGGCACCGCTGGGATTTTGTGTCCTCTAGTGGCCACATTTACGAACCACTGTTAAAAAAAAGTAAACGGGTACCCCAACAGAAGTGGCAGTGCCTCGGTTGGTGGAGTGGTGTACTGGGGAGGAGATCAATCCCCAAAATGCTATGCTTATCCTGGACATCCCCTTGGGTATCAATACGGACACTGTACAGGGAGTACTTTCCAAGGTGGAAGGTTTACAAAACCCTGTGATGGTAGGCCAACATGCTGATCAGCTCACCCACACTTTCATGGCCCTAGTAGAGTATAAGGACCCCATAGATAGCTCCAAAGTGCCACAGACTATTAACCCAGAGTGAGTTCTCACTGCCTGGAGAGTGATAATTAAGGACAGTAGAGACCTGAGGGAGGCGGGTATGAACCCCCACTATGTGAAACATTTGAGGAGAAATTTGCTAAATTGTTGCTGAAGGAAGGGAAAACTGTGGAGGACTTGAAGAAACTATTCTTGCCACCTGGGGGTGTTCCTTCCCCAACACCCTCTCCCGCTCCAGTACTCGTTATGGTGGCTGAACCAATGCAGGCTCCTATTTCTGCACCTGCCATTAGTCACGACTCTTACTGAAGGTTGAAGATCTTCTCTGGCACATAGAAACATAGAATTTGATGGCAGATAAAGACCGCTTGGCCCACCCAGTCTGACCATTTCCCTACCTAATGGATAAGCTGCAGATCCTAGAAACCAGCAGCCTACTTCTTTCTACCCCAACCCCCTAGAATTGCCTTATGGCTGTTCCATGAATGCTTGAATTCAACCACTGTTTTTGACTCCACAACCTCCTCTGGAAGGCCGTTCCATGCATCCACAAACCTCTCTGAGAAAAAATACTCTTACATTACCTCTGAGCCACCCTCCTCTATCTTCAAATTGTGCCCCCTTGTTCTTGCACACCTCATTTTTGAAAGATGCTACCCTCTTGGACTTTGTTGATTCCCTTGAGGTACTTGAACATTTCTATCATGTCCCCCCT
This sequence comes from Neoceratodus forsteri, assembly GCA_016271365.2. Classification (NCBI taxonomy): domain Eukaryota; kingdom Metazoa; phylum Chordata; order Ceratodontiformes; family Ceratodontidae; genus Neoceratodus; species Neoceratodus forsteri. The sequence continues at coordinate 361,992,209 of CM028130.1, forward strand.
CTCCCTTCTTTCCTCGAGGCTATACATATTAAGCTCCTTTAGTCTCTCTTCATGTGTCTTCCGGTGCTGACCCTGCACCATTTTAGTTGCTCTCCTCTGGACAGCTTCCATTCTGTCTATGTCCTTGCAGAGATTGGGTCTCCAGAACTGCACACAGTACTCCAGATGGGGTTTCACCAGCAGTCTGTACAGAGGGATAACAACTTCCTGTTTTCTACTGGTGATGTCTCTCCCTATGCATCCCAGTATCCCCCCAGCCCTCCTTACTGCCCTCTCACATTGCTTACCCACCTTTAAGTCATCTAATATGACTACCCCCAGGTCCCTTTCCATTTTTGTTGTTGTTAGTATCTCACCCCCTATTGTGTACTCTTCCCTTGGGTTTTTGATCCCCATGTGCATTACCTTGCACTTCTTAGCATTAAATCTAAGCTGCCATACATTTGACCATTCTTCTGACCTTGCCAAGTCCCTTCTCATCCTTTCCACCCCACCTTGTGCATCAACTCTGTTGCAGATCTTTGTGTTATCTGCAAAGAGACATACTTTTCCTTCCAGTCCCTCTGCAATGTCACTTACAAAGACATTGAAGAGGACTGGTCCTAATACTGAACCCTGCGGCACCCCACTAGTAACCCCACATTCTTCAGAGTGGACTCCATTTACTATTACCCTCTGCGTCCTATTCTCCAGCCAATTCTTTACCCAGGCTATCATCTTGGGACCCACTCCCAGGCTGCCTAACTTGTATATTAGTCTTTTGTGTGGGACTGAGTCAAATGCCTTGCTAAAGTCTAGGTAGACCATGTCCACAGCCCCTCCCTGATCTACTACTTTGGTCACCCAGTCAAAGAAATCTATTAGATTCGTCTGGCATGGCCTTCCTGCTGTGAATCTATGCTGCCTTGGGCCCTGTGCCCCTCTGGCTCTAGGTACTTGACAATTCTTTCCTTCAGAAGTGATTCCATCATTTTCCCTATCACTGAGGCACCCTCCCACCCCCAAGGGGGAGGATGATTGGGACACCCACCCAGGCATCTCCTACTGATAACAGCTCAAAACTCGATGTCTTGACCATGGAAGTGGGGAAATTGATGAGATGCCTCCAAATGCATATCATACTGCAGACAGAGATGGCACCAAGGTGTCCAGGTAGTAGTACCTCCGTCCTGGCTCCCAGTGTGACGCCTCAGCCAGCTCAAACTCCAGAAAGTGTGTTTTGCTATAATTGTGGGAAGGATGGGCACATGAAGAGAGAATTCCGGTCCCCAAAGGACACAGACAAAGTAGTATATAGGCTACAAGGAGAGCTTCAGAGAACAAATCAGTGGTTAAGAGGTGCACAAAATGATCCCAGTGAGGGTCCCAAAAATGCTAACTCATGTCATTTTATGGCAAGGTCAGTTGCCCAGGGCTCCGCTACCACCTCTCCAGACTGGTCCAGAATAGTGGGTCCCTCCATGGAGACCACTGTAAAGGTGAATGGAGTGTCTACAAGAGCTGTATTGGACAGTGGCTCCCAAGTGACAATTCTGTTCCAGGACTGGTATCAGAAGCATTTGTCAGATGTACCCTTACAACCATTGGGAGGACTGCATGCATGGGGGTAAAGTGAGAAGGTCTACCCCTACTCCAGGTATATCCGAATTTGGCTGTCTTGCCCTACCTCTGTGGCTGGAGTGGCAGAGCAAGTAGAGACCCTGGCATTAGTGTGTCCCCCTACTGGACTATATGATGGGGTTCCACTACTAATTGGGACAAATGCACATATATTTGGACGGTTGACGCAGTTGTGTTATGAGAAACAGGGGTCACAGACTGGTAGAGCTTTAAGAATTCTGGCATTGATCAAGAAGACCTATGATGCCCAGAGAGATGCTGACAAAGTGGAACCAGGGGAACCAGTTGGAATTGTCTGGAAAAATGATCCTGAGTCTCTGATCCTGGTGCCAAATACCAAGTGTACCTTACAGGGAGAGGTCCGTATCAGAAAGGATGTCAAGAATAAAATCCTCATGCTAGATGCTGCTGGGCGATGAGAATTTTCTGGAGGGACTGCTGGTCAAGCCAAGTATTTTGCCTGCCAGAGCCCATGCTTATGCCAGATGGGTAATGGTCCAAGTTCATAATGTGTCTGATAGAGAGATTCAAGTAAATAGAGGTTGCGCCCTGGCTAATGTGCATTGTGTGGATACAGCAGTGTTGCCTAGTAACAAGTGTTTGGGGGAGAATGACAGAGTGACGCCCGACTTGTTTGATTTTGGCCACTCCCCGTTGCCAGCCGAATGGAAGATGAGAATCAGTAGAAAGCTTGCCCAAAGAGACCAGGTGTTTTCTTTCAAAGAATGGGATGTAGGATGTGTGCAAGGAGCTGAGCACCACATCCGGCTGCATGATGAAAGGCCATTTCATGAGAGGGCTCAACACCCGGCACCTGCTGACATAAATGATGTGAGACAGCATCTGCAAGAGATGCTTGCTGCTGGTGTAATACAAGAATCCAGAAGCCCATATGCTTCACCTATGATGATACTGAGAAAAAAGAATGGGACAGTAAGGATGTGCATGGATTATCGCACCTTGAACCGGCGGACTATCCCTGATCAGTATACAATGCCCCGCATCCAGGATGCTTTAGACTGCCTGAATGGTAGCAAGTGGTTCTCCGTGCTGGATCTTCGCAGTGGGTACTACCAGATCCCGATGGTCCTGGAAGACCGTGAGAAGACAGCCTTTATCTGTCTGCTTGGCTTCTATGAATTCATGAGGATGCCTCAAGGGATTTCAGGTGCCCCAGCCACTTTTCAACCACTGATGGAGCGTGCAGTGGGGGACATGAAATTATTAGAGTGCCTGGTGTACCTGAATGATGTTAGTGTGTTTGGCAGCTCACTGGAGGAACATGAGAGCAGATTGTTCAAGGTGTTGGACCGACTGGAAGACTCTGGCCTAAAACTGCCCATCGATAAATGTCAATTCTTCCAAACATCTGTAAAGTATGTGGGACACATAGGCCCAGATATTCAAACTGTACCACAAAAGTGTGCAAAAGCAGGAACAAGCGCAAGTCCACTGCACCCATGTGCAACACGCTGCGATATTCAAACACTGTGCAGGTCAAGATGCGCCTGCGGCACACGATTGTATATCACGCCAACTGCGCCATAGGGCAACCAGGAATGTGCAGTGGCACAGGTCAGATGTGCAATAGCAAAACCAGGGACACCTAGTGGAGCAGGGCAGCAGCGCAACATCACAACCAGGGATGCACTGGGACAGGATGCAGGGGCCCACCACCCATGGTAGGAATGGGCAGAGGAGCACTCAGCAGAACAGACATCACCCCCCACACCCCATGCACCGCACAACTGGAAGAGAGCAGGAAGAACCAATGGCCTAGGGACACCAGCAAGAAACCCATGGCCGAGGCACAGTGCACCAGCACACCCCCTTGCAAGCAGGGACCGTCACACATGGATGCCCATCCACCCCATGCCACACCAACCCACCAATGCAGAGCACACCCTGCACCACAATCCCCCTACACCCTGCCCAGGAGTAGCACCCAACAGTGCGGGACACCCCAAGCATGCCACCATCCCCACTGTGACAATACAACCCTGTGCACCACAGAACCATGCAAGGCAGCCCCACCATGAGCACCCAACAGTGGGCAGCAGCAGACAGCGAAGCAGTGGCTGCAGACTCAGTGCCACCACACAGGTCCCCCCCCAGGTAAAGCTGTGAGGCTGACCATGCATCAGCACCCAAGGTACCACACACATGACAGGGCATGCCCCAGAACCCACCACCAGTGTCACAGCACCCTGCACACCCTCCCAAGGACACACCCCATCCCAGCACTGGCCACAACAGCCAGTGCAGACACCCACAGTGTTGCATGGAAGCATGCACCACACAGAATGCAACTACAGTGCACAGACAAACAACCACCCATACCCAAGGGCACACCAACACAGGGACACAGTAGCGGGTCAACCAAGCCCACAGGGGCGCAGACTCACGGCAGGCGGTACACACTGCCAGAACCCTCCACGGCACAGGTGTGCCAGCAACCCCATGCAGGCACCATGATGTGCTGCACGCCACCAGCATGCGGCTGGAGCACAAGTGACAGACAGTGGAGCATACATCCTGGCAACAGGCACAGGTGACAGCATCGAGGTGACAACAACAGTGAGGCAACAGTGCCACCTGAGGCAGACATGCACCACACCAGTGACAGGGAGGCAACACGGCATCGCGCTGGTACAGTGCGGTCCAGCATGGGCAGCCACCACTGACACGCCAGCGGACTGTGCAGGTCACAGACATACAAAGGGCAGCAGCTGCGTGGCCATGGACTGTCTGACAGGTGCGCCATGGACACAGTGCATGCACCGTGTACCACTGCAGACAGTCATCCATTGCACAGGGAACAACACACAAACCACAGACAGTGACTGAGAACTACGCCCACACCACACTTGCCTCCCCTAAGGATACACACACACACACACACACACCCATGGTAGCACCACCCCTGACACCATGCAAACCACTGCAGCTGAGCACCATTAGCCCACTGAAAATCAGAGACCACAACAGTAGGCATAACTAAACAATTATATTAGAAAAGTAGTAACAAAACTATGTACAACTATATACATTTGAAAGGGGTGAGGGCCACAAACTGGGTGGAGGTGGGTAAGGGGCTGGGGTGAACAAATGGGAGAGGGAAGGAGGGGTGTGAGGGTGGGTCCAGGGAGCTTTTCTGAGTTGAAAGTGCAGTCCATCTTCAGTGGGAGCCCCACTCCCTGCTTCTATGGCACCTCCTGCTGCTCACACCCACACCATGATTTATCCATCTCTTGAGGATGGCCAGAGAGACCCTGGCCACCTGTAGCAGCTCCTGTAGCACCCGCTCCACATGGACCATCCTTCGTCCACCTAGGACAAGGGAGCAGAGTCAATAGGTGTGAATGCACAGCCCCCTGCAGCCACCCATTGTGCACGGCATGCAGCCATGGGACACGCACCTGTGATGGTGTGCGACCACCCACAGTGATCATGTCCACAAGACCTGCCCACCCAGGCGTACACAGCCATGCGGACCACTGCACACACCCACTGCCCAAGTCCCAGACAGCACCACTGTGGCTGTACAGTGACATGGTTTTGTGGTGCGAAGGTAGTGGCACAGCCATGTACCCGGTGCGCGCATGGACCACCAGTGATGCACTCCCAGACATGCAGTGCCACTGGACAGTGCTGACTGTACTATGTTGCATGCACGGCAGTGGTGCCAATGGATGGTGGCCATGCCCTGCCACCTGCCCTGCAATACAGCATGCACAGAAAATCCTGGATGTAAGGCATTCACAATCATCAGGTTGGTCCCGGCACTGGGCTGGCATGGGTCCTCCGGCATCTGGATGTGCCTCATGCTGCAGCCGCTCCTCCATGGCAAGCCAGCGCTCATCAGGGCCTAGGGTGCAAACATGGAGCGAGGAACATCAGTACAATCTGGTAGCAAAAAACCCCCACCCCTGGGTGTGTGCGATCCCACAAAGCCAAACCCTTCTGCCCCCCACCCCTATACCACCACGGCCCACACTGGACAGACCATCCCCCCTGTGGTGGACATATGCCCACCACGATACCCATATGGACATAACCGGTGTATGGATGGGGCACCTACCTTGCCATGGAACCGCGCCCCTCCTGGCGCATGTCCGCAGGTGGACAAGCCTGTCCAGATCCCTCCGCTGGAGGTCCCCACACCAGTGACTGCACTGCTCCGCTGTGTGCTGGATCCCTGTCGCCTCCTCCAGGGCCACCGCCACCTCCTCCCACACGGCACTCCTGGCCCTGTTCAGGGGAGCCTCCCCAAACAGAGCACCAGCATGGGGCTCAACTAGGGACATGAAGATAGCCAGTTTGACCTGGCTCCAGATTGGTGCCTGTCTCCGTGCCATCTTTCCACCACTGAGAATCAAAATGGTGCTCCCTAGCGCATGTCCGCCACGTGCGGATGCTGCGCAGTACTGCGCTGCCATTCCCCATTGAACTGTCACCGAACAGCGTGATAAAGGTGCACCCCTGTGGATGTATGGCACCTAGGGGGCAAAGGTCAGCACAGGGTCAGGGGTCCATCACACACGGACCGCCACAACGCGATTGGTAGTCACCGCATCTAGCACAGTAGCGTTCCTGTGTGGCACTTCCTGTAGTGGCCTACTGCACTGTGGCACCACAGTGCCTACAGCGCCCCAGTGCAAGAGCACTATACATGTGAACAGCGCACTAGCACCACTGGCACAGTGGTGGATATGCCCTGCAGTGCCTCCCATGCTCAGCACATCAGCAGCGTGGCAGGTGTCAGCGTCAGCACAACGGGCATGCACCATTTGGTGTCTGCTGCACATGCCACAGAGCTGCGCCCTTGCCTGAGCACGCTCAACACAATTGTGCAAGGTGCAACAGCGCAATATTCAGCTGGCATATGCAAATCAGCTCATCAACAATTCAATGGCACAGCTACTGCATTAGCATCCACTTAAAATTGAGCCTCGCCTTATTTGCATGTGTTGTACTTTATAAATGCGACATGGGGCTGCAGAGGCCATAGTCTGGTATTTCAGTCTATTGTGGTGAGTTGTATGCTGTTTGCCAGTGTGGACTGTGGTGTGTGGGAGATGCATGGGACTGCACATTCAGAGGTAACACCTGTCATTCCCACAGGATCAATGATGACCGAACGTGAGGTGGAGGAGGAGGAGGAGGAGGAGGAACAGAGACGTGGGAGACGGAGGAGGCCCAACTTCATCATGGTAGAATCAGATGCCATGTTTGAGGCTTACCTTGACCAGGAACCACTGCTCAGCAGACAGCGGGGAACACCACAGGCCCGTGCTGCGGCATGGGGTGAGGCACAGCGTGATGTCAACCAGCATGGCAGCCACCAGCAGTCTGTGCAGGAGTGCAAGAAGAAGGTGGGCATGGACAGGAGGAGGATTAAAGATAAGGTGGCTGCCATCAGGGCAGCACGGGCTGTGACTGTGGTTGTCTAGCGGCTCTGCCACACCTGACGCCACAGGAAGAGCGGGTTGCTGGCAGCATGCTGCGCTTCAGTATCCTAGGTGTTCCAGGTGGTGGCTCCCAGACGGGTGGTAGTCCGTCACTGCATGGCAAGTCCTGATCTGCAACTGTGTGGGTGGTGGGAGAATGCCACAGGGTGGGGCAAAGAAATTAATGCTACTGTGTTTCCTTACAGCTCCTGAGCATCCATGTGGTCAGGCCGTGGTGGTCTCTGGCCCACCGATGATTTATACCCCTGAACACAGAGGAGCACCTATCCACCCACCGGTGTCTGAGGGTTAGACAACAGGCCCACCTGGCTGTCTGGACTGAAGTTGGTGGAGCTGATGCGAAGGAGGCCCTGCCCATGTCCCAGTGTGACAGCGTCCATGGATGCCAGCATGTTGAGACTCTGACTGGTGCCGGATCCATCACCGATGATGATGATGGAGCTCACATTGTGGATAGTGACACGTGTGGGCCGCAGGATGGCCCCACAGCAGGTAACAGCACAGACATAGTCGTAGGTGGTGCCACCATGGATGCCTGCATGACATCACAGGCCCAGCCTGTGCCTGTCTGCACCAGTGGGGCAGCACTGGTGTGTGTCCAGGACAGTGGGGCTGTTACGGCCACTGTGGTGGCAACGCTGGAGCCCTCAAGAGGCAAGCCAGAAGGGCAGTGTCAGCATTCGCCAATGGCGATGGGGACAGTGTCGTGGAGCGCCAGTGCACCACCTGTGGACATGCCCATGCATGGCCCTGGTGTGCATGCCCCACCATAGGGTGCCCAGCATGGCTGCTAACACCATGAGGGACAGCATGCTGATCGGGCAGATGACCTTAGATGAGCACAGCCGTGACTCCATGAATCAGTGGATCAGCAGTTGCAGCCAGGACGGCGTGGCGACTTCAGTGCGGTCCTGTGCCAGGCGGAGGAGCGGGCGCGCAGTGACGCGGTCAGCTCCTGGCTGGATGGACCAGCTGCTGAGGATTTGACTGCTGCCACTGACAGGCAGGCAGACATTCACAGCTGTCATGGCCACAATGGCACATAATTACTTGGCCCATGCACCGTAGACACCGCCAGAGTGCCTTGTCCACCCCCATTCTTCGGTGTAAGTGACACCTCCATGTCATACCAGGTTCAGCTGGGCATCCTGAGAATCTTTGCAGGCATGTTCGGTGAGCTGCAGACCCCTGCTTGAGAATGGGTCGTGTTCCTCGGCAGCGGCACCCTGGGGACCATCGATGCCACCCCATGAGGCCAATGGTCAGCCTGTCATGGCTGGTGAGTCTCGCGGGCCGCTTCGCATCCGGTAGGCAGTGGTAATGTGCCACGATCGACCTGGCTCCCCACCATGGCTACTGGGTTCAACGCCGCCCTGTGTGCAGTGTGTTGTTCAACGCAATGCACGGTGGTGTACCCAACCTGCACACATATTGGTCCAGTGACACCTCCCCAGCTGCTGACCGCTGTGGTTTGTGTATGATGATGCTCTATTGTGTTGTCTGCCACTGTGCAATGGTGCCTAGTATCTGAGACACACAATGATGGGCACTGGGCATGGTGGTCTGTGGATGTGTGTGTGGCTAGGGGTAGCGGTTGGGGTCGGTGTGCCTCCTACCCTTTGTGCATGTCTTGTGGGTGTGTGTGTGTGAGTGAACACACGCCGTATTAGGCCTTGTCCATCCCTGATGGCATGTGTGGTTCCATCACCAGCCAATTCCCTTTCCACCATGCGCCCCTGGGGTTTGTCCATGGCGTTTGTGGGTTATGCCCTTGCCATTGGTGCTTGCACTTGGCCCCATGACTTACCTGGGTTGGTTGAAGTGTTCTCTGTGATGGTGTCCCAGTGCAGCTGTGACATCTGGATCAGTCGGGGTCCTTCGATCAAAGGGGGCTGCCCATCACCATTGTACCACGCCCTCATCGTCCCCATCGCTGTCCCTTTGACCTCTGGCTAGCTATCCTACAGTCATTGGCTATGTTGTGCAGGATGTAACAGGCCAGGAATAGCCCACAGGTCTTCGAGGCTGTACTGTAGGGCACCACCAGACGGTCCAGGCAACAGAAACGTGCTCAGCATCCAGAACACCCACTCTATGACATGGGTGTGGTGGCTGTGCCCATTGTACCGTTGCTGCAATGGGATCGCGGCCACCGTATGGTGTGAGAAGCAGGGATGGATGGATAGCCACTGTCACCTGTGTGTAGAGGGTGACATTAGTTTGGTGATCAGCGCCGCCCTGCCATGGGCCATCTAGGCCAGTGCCCATGTCACCTCTGGACTATGCCCCCGCATCCATGTTTTCAAGGATTACACACCCACTAGGTGGCCAGTGGATGATGTCCCTCTCGAACCTGTGGCAGTGTCAGACTGGTGCCAGAAAAAGGCATCATGTGCTCCCCAGTTGCATGGCAGACATTGGTTCTGCGCCCCCTAGCGTTGCAAACCACCCGCAGTTGATGCTGGCATAGCCCTTCCGGTTGATGTATGCAGCACCTTCCAGGCCAGGTGGTGTGTGGATGGCTACATGGTGCAGTCACGGCTCTGAGCACACTAGGCACGGTATACCCTCAGAACTCTTGTATGTGTACAAAGGCCCACGTGTGTTGGGGAAATGGATACTCTGTAGCATGGCAAGTGCGCTGAGGAATGTGTGGGAGAGGCGACGCCGATTGGAATAAGCTCGTTGGGGTCTCTTGTTGGTCTCTTGAAGGTGCCTGTGGTGAGCAGGCACATGACAGCTGTTACCTTTGTCTCCACTGACAGAGCATGGCTCCATCGTGTGTGTGGGTGCTTCTGTGTATCTCATCACTGCACAGCTCACAGAGCCGCCCAGGATCACCCAGTTCAGGCAGTACTGCCCACAATCTCAGTATCACTGTAGTAAACAAGCTGGTGCAGGCTCGTACCACTGTTGGGGGTATACCACCAAGAAAGGCCTTCCATGGCTGCATTCCCCTGCTGCCTGCCTTCTCACACCCCTCATTACCACCTCCATCTGAATGGTTGTGTTCCCCCACCTGGCAGCTATAATCCCATTCCCCCCACTGCCCTTTGTGCTACTCCCCCTGCACCGGGAACACCTCCAAGCTTTGGCTGTCCTGCCCACTGCCACTGCCCACAGTCCACTGTGGCACAGGCTCCCCATTCCTGTCCTGTTGCCCTATGTTTCCAGGTGTGCCCTGTCCTGCTCTTTTCCAGTCCCACTCACTGCTTCCCTCTCTTCTGTGTGTCACCTGCTCCCACCTCTGGCTTTCCTATAGTTCTTGCACCTCTCTCTTGTTCCTTTATTTGGATCATTTCTGCATCGCGTAACTTCCGCTTTTCTATTACACATGGCACATGCTGTTGATATCGGACAGACATTTATTCATGGTTCCTCCCCTTCAGTTGCGCATATTCATTATCATTGCGCTCTTGCGCATTGCAATTTGGGGGTAGCTGCTCCTGAACACGCAGAATGGTGAATTTTGGACTTGCTGGCGAGATCTCTGTTGCGCATGGCGCAACTCTTGAATATCTGGGAAGCCATAGTCTCCACTGAAGGAACAGAGATCGACCCATAGTTGGAGGCCTTGACCACCTGGCCACAGCCCCATCATCTAAAAGCATTGCAAAGATTCCTGTGATCTCTGTGGCTACTATCACAGTTTCATCTGGGACTATTCAAGAGTGATCCATCCTTTACTTAATCTTACTCAAGGTTACCCTCCTACCCACAAAAAATACAAGAGGTCAGTTTCTTCTGAGCATGAGAGAGTGTATTTCTGTCCCAATGAAGTATTTGGAGCCAGATGGACACCTGAGTGTGAAGCTGCTTTTCATGAGATTATATATCAACTTATCCATGCTCCTGTCCTTGCCTATGCAGATCCAGCGAAGCCCTATGTCCTACACACTGATGCTAGTAGCTTGCAAGGTTTGTGGGCTGTGTTATACCTGGAGCACAAGAATGGCCTGAGACCAGTGGCCTTTGCCAGTAGAAGCCTGACCCCATCTGAAAAGAACTATCCTGTACATAAGTTATAGTTCCTAGCTTTGAAGTGGGCTATTGTTGACCAGTTCCACGAGTACCTGTATGGGGCTAAGATACTAGTAAAATCTGATAATAATCCTTTGACCTATGTGCAGACTTCCAGCTATGTTGGATGCCACTGGCCATAGGTGGCTTTCTGCATTATCTAATTTCAACTATGTTGCTGAATACAGAGCAGGCCTGAACACATAGATGCTGGATGCTCTCTCCCGAGGCCTGTTCCTCAGAATGATTGGGTCAGGCTGTCAGAACCTGAGTATTCGAGTACTCTGCTAGAAGTTTGACAGGGAGGAACAACAACCACAGACACAGTGTGGACTGTCATGGCATTGTTTGGGACCCTTCTGAGTATTGCACACCTGCTGCTTATTGCCACTTTTCTGCACAGACATTTGTGCACTGTTCAGCTGGAACAATGACAGTATTCAGCGGGCTCAGTCCTGAGATCCCATGATCAAATCAGCTTAGAAGCCTCTATACAGGGAAGATGTGCTCTAAATTATGATCCACTGATTTGAGAACCGTGCATTGTTATACAATGAAGGTCCAAAGTTTGAAACTGATCAATAGACTGTTATACAGAGAAACAGTAGACAGAGGGGACAAGTAGACAAACAACAATTAGTGCTGCTCACTGCCTTTGCGACTCAGTACTGAGGTCCTTTCCACAACCACGTGGGGCAATTTTGGTATAGACAGAACATTTGACTTGGTGATATCCAGATTCTATTGCCTAAGATGGGGGCTGAGGCTGAGCAACACATTCGAACTTAGTAGTTGCTGCTTACAGGAAAGTTTTGCCCCAGAGGGCTGCCCCCCTTGTTAACATCACCACCAGTGCATCTATGGGGCTGATCTGTATTGATTTTCTGAGTTTGGAGTCAGATCAAAGAAACATTAGTAATTTGTTGGTGGTCACTGACCATTTTATGAGATATGCCTAAGCTTTCCCCACCAAGGACAAGAAGGCATCCACTGTGGCAAAAGTACTTGTAGAAAACGTTTTTGTTCACTATGGGGCTCCACAAAGAATCCATTCTGATCAAGGAAGAGACTTTGAGAGTCGTCCGATCAAAGAGATGCTTTGTCTGTGGGGAGTGCAAAAGTCCAGAACAACCCCTTACCATCCCCAGGAGGACCCACAGCCTGAACATTTCAACCTCACTTTGCTAGATAAGCTAGGCACCCTCCACCCAAAGGACAAGCCTAGATGGAGCTAACAAATTAGCACCCTGGTACATGCCTACAACTGCACCAAAAGTGTGATGCCACTGGGTTCTCCCCCTACCACCTGATGTTTGGAAGAGAAGCTCGACTACCGGTAGATGTGTGTTTTTGGGTCTCTCCTGATGGGAATTCCGAGCGACAACTATTTACAGTATGTGCAAAAGTTAAAGGCCCAGCTAAATCATGCGTACAACTGGCTCTAACCATGGCTGCCTGAAGAAATCTGGCCAACAAAGAAAGGTATGATAAAAGGTGAAGCACAGGAACCCCAGGAGGGAGATTGTGTATTGATAAGAAATCTGGGACTGCATGGCAAACACAAAGATTGTTGATGTGGTGGCATCTCCCACATTGTGGTAGGCAAACTAGATGATCTGCCTGTGTGTACATAGAGGCCTGAGAATAATTAAAAAGATGTTAATGCATATCAACCCATTTATCGCTCCATTGGGATCAATCTTGATTGAGTCTGAGCCCCAGAAATGACCCTCTGGACCAGTGACTGAGCTGCTACAAGAAAAAAATCAAGAAAGTCTACACCTACAGAAGCTGAGTTAAAGTGTTCCCCTCCACAAGTCCCAGTTGAACATGACTGTCAGTCCATGTCAGAGGAAAGTGAGTTGGCTTTGAATACTACCTTTCTAACAAACTGAGTCAATTGTTTCAGGGCAATCCCCTAGTCAATCCTGGAGATGAAGCTGGGTCTTCTGGACTGTCTAAGCCCCTAGCTTTGTCCCTGGAACCAATGCTCCCCAGAAAGTAAAGTGCAAAGCATCAAGTCAGATGATAACGAATCATTGTTTATGGTAGAACTGTTTGAGCTTTCAGAGGAGGAAAATGATGGACTGGAACAGACTGGTGATATAACAGAACAAGAAGAGTATTTTGAGCACCTTGATGGTCCACCGCAAGTGTCCGAAAGCTCTCCATGTGAGCCAAGTGTTGTGGACTCAGAGATTGTAACTCCTGGAGCTGAAAGTGTCCCAAGTTCTAGCCTCTCTACCCTAATGGAGACTCCCCAGACAAGTGAGGACAATGCTGAAAATGAGGCTCAGAGTGCAGAGACTGTAACAGTTCCCCCTAGAAAGACTGGTTGAGCTATAAAGCCTGTGGTGCACCTCAGTTATGATTCCCCTGGGAGGCCTGTGGACTTGCCTCTCAAAGTTGTCCATAAAGGAGTGTATGTGTCCCCAAGCTCATTTCCTAAGTTGAACATCAGTGTTAACTCCAAGTTACTTGTGTTGCCCTTCTAGGTATGGTGCCCTGCCTGTCCAGCCTCAAGGTAGCTGATAGGGAAGGGCCCTCTCTTCAGGTTTCCTGTGTAGGAGGTACAACCTGAGTTATGGTACAATGTGTGTATTAATACTGCTGAAAAGTGATGCACTGAAAAGTTTCAGAAATGTTTCTGGTAAGGTGATATGTTGACTGATAATTACATGTATAAGCCTAATGTGATACTGATGTAAATGTATATGGTTGTATTGAAACTTATAGGGGTACTTACTTGATGTGGACTCCAAGTTTTTCCAGGTCAGGAAGGGTGCAACCCCCCTGCAAATGGGGGTTCCCAAACATCTTCCAGGAGCTTGCCTGAATGCTCCAAGCCTGGGTGGTGCTCGGCATCTGAGCTGCTTAACTATGATTGCAAGTGACTGGTACTTGAGCCTCCATGTACTGTCTCTTTAAGAGCTGTCTGGCTTAATTAGATTGTATGGGGGAACTGTGTATTTAGTGCTTGAATCCCACCTGAGCTGCGGAGTAATCGCTCCATTTTGCGGTCGCTGAAGGCAAAGGAGCCGATCGGAAAGCTGTAACTGTTTGCCTGTAATCATTTAAAGCATTAGCAAAATTGTAGTTTGTCTAACCTGCCTTTATATTGCAGCTGGGATTCTGTGTGTGTTACCTCTCCATTTTGGACCTAAACTGCTGTGCTGGGCCAATTGGGTTAAGGGAGTCCTAAAATGGAGCCTGTGGATGAATTAGAACTTGGACTCTTAATTTGAGCCAGCCACAAGGGGGCTATATGGGCAGTGACTCTGGGAAATGTAGTTTTGACCTTGGTGCCTTTTTCTACTAATAGAAGGAGTCTTATTGTGAGTGATAGCTGAATCAGCCGACAGAATAGTGTGGAGCTAAAGGAAATGCCCTGATCTGTGACTGGAAAGATCAGGTCAGTTGTGGCAGTGAAGAGAGAAGGAGCTGTCTGCTTCTGCGGTGTATAGTTTCACACGGGAAGCACGTGTGAGGCCCTGCGTTTCAGTCTGCAGCCATTGTGAATGCCAGATTGGACTGAATCAGAGTTGTGAGGAGAAAGAAGCACTAGAAGTGTGAAAATCAGGCTCACCATGTAGAAGACTGGAGAAATTGCTGAATCGCGCTTGGTCTGTCAGGAACTGAAGCTGCTGTTTGTGTTCCCAGGTATCTTGCAGTAATTGCGATCGGGATCGAGGAGCAGCCTGCCTGGTATAGTACTTTCCTTTTATATATGAATGTGCATAGTGCTTGTGGGGAATCGCTATTTCCAGTCCTCTGTGCTGTGTGGTGTGTGTTGAAGCTGGAAGCAAACCCCAGCTTGTCTCGAACTGAATCAGTTTGCTATAAACTGCAGTGGGGTCCAGTCACAAGGACCTTGTCTCTATGCCCTGCTGTTTCTGACAATCCAGAATAACATCCACCATCTGGTTCTCAACTTGGGTATTATGAGTACAAATCAGGGTATTCCCCCGCAGCCTGTTTTCAATCACAAGTGTGTCATCTAATTCTTGTTGTTTCTTTGATTCATGGACTGAGCCATCAGGCTCCGGATTACAATTGGGTGTTGTGCATATATTTTCTTCTACGGGGCCCTATCCATCTGCACCTGCCTGCCAACCCCGGGCAACGGACCTGGCTAGCCCCCCAACCTGGGTACCCAGAGTGTGACTTTTCAGACCCTGTATGTGTGCACAGTACTGTGTTTTAATACCACTAATTAACCTGATTTCCCCCTCCCGTGTTACTGTTCCCTGAATAAATCAGATTTGTTGATGTTGTTAAACTTTAAACTGTCTGAAGTGCCACTATCTTCATGCCAAGCACTGTATTGGTTTGTGTATGCTGCTTAACCTTATTTTTCAGGGGGTCCTCAGAAACTAACCTGCGAATCAGTCTCGAGGGTAAGTGGTACCTTATGAATGAACAATGTGTACATGTGGGGTATTGGTACTGTAACTCCTGTGCATCGTGTGGGCCATTAGAGGGATTAGAAGGGGGTCTCAGTGCCCCAGAGGGCTATGACCAAACTAGACCAACCATTACAAACCCTGGACCTCTGGGTGGAGGCACCGCCATAGAACCTAGGCCCCTCAACCTGTCAGTAGTCAGGCAGGGTAGTAGCCCTTGGGATAGTCCCACCTGGAAGTTACACACAAGCATCAGATGTCTTTAAACGTACCCTGGGAATCTCTATCAATCCCTCATCAGCAGATCACAGAGGGTGGTGGGGGCGGTAGCGAGTCAAGAGATCTTGCAGGTAGCCGGGTCACAGTTCATGCAGGCAATGTTCCCACTCACTGCCTGTGTTGCTTGCTCAAAGGGCCTTAGAATCAAGATGAACCCATCTATTAAGTGCCAGTGCTTTGTTGCAAGACACATGGATGCCCCACTGCTGTCATGACTCGCATGAAGTAGCAGATACTCAGAAATTGCCTTGTACTGCTGGTATAGACACTCCACTATGTACAAGCTGGAGTTCCACCGGGTGACATCAAGTTTTAAACAATACTGAGGCAGCTTGTTCTTTACCTGCAGAGCACGTAGATAGTCACACACTTGCTGAATGTGCAAAGTGGGCACAGATGCGTTGGGCCAGAGTCAAAAATGTCTATTATATCCGGATGGTGTATGAAAGCCTACACAAGGTTAAGGCAGTGTGTCAAGCATGGTGCCTTAACAAATGCCCCATCAGTGATGCATTTCTGCACATTTGATCCATTATCACTGGCGATGAATCCAGCTTTCAGTGCATGGGGGTGGAGCCACTCATCAATCTCTGTTAGTACCACTTCCAACATCTTTTCCCCAGTGTGTGACCCAGGTATACTCTTCACAATCAGTGTCATATGCTGCCTAACACCAGGCATGTTGCTACCACCACAGTTTGTCCTAGTGTAATTCATGCCTCTCCACCAATCAGCTGCTACCCCAGGTACCTGTCCCAGTGTGCTGTAATGTACAGGTAAGAGCTACCAGCTGTTTCCCCACTGATTCACATGTCCATGCTTAGAAGTACATACTGTGCTGAGGAATGCTGCAGGCCATGATGTACCATGTCACATATATTACTGTACAGTTCCAAGATGGCACGCTTTGAAAAGTATGTACGTGATGCCATTTAGGTAAGGCACGGACCACAAACCACCTAAATCCCACATTCTCAACAAAGGAGTACGGCAACAAATCCAGAGCAAGCATTTCTGTATCTGCAGCATTCAGTTCCTGCACTGTACCATGATTAGGCGGGAGTTTAGTTTGCCGATCCAAAATGGAATGCAGCATCAGCTGAACTTTTCTTGATATTGCTGCCAGTGATGCATCTGGCAGTGTGCCAAACAGCTTGCCTCATCGTTGTGCCCTTAATGGGGTGCTTCTTGACTGGGTATTGCCAATGGTACTCACAGGTGCTGCACAACAGACCTCAACGCCGTTTTTGTATTTGATTATTGGGGTAGCGCTCACACTTTGACTTGGGGTAGTAGTGCTGCCACTAGGACCACTACTTGTCCCACTTCCAGAATCCTCTGCATTCAGTGCAACAAAGATGTCCTACTCCTCACTTGACCTCCATCTCCCTCATATAGTGCCAGGTGTATTTGGCTTACATTGCCTGCTGATTTAGATGGACTGGAACCACTGGTGCTGACTGCCTTCTGGTGTTCACGCCACCAAATTGGGTGCCTGTTTTTAAGGTGTGTATGTTGCCCACCTGTGCCAAGGTGACTACCCTTCTTACCCCTACTTACTCAGGTTTGACACAGTTGGTAAATTGCCACTGTCTCGTCAGATGGGTCCAGTACATAAAAATCCCACACTAGGGATTTCTAGGGACTTGTATTTACTTGGTACCAAGATGACTGGAATAGCAAAGGAGAATATTTGCTCTTTGTTATGTTGTGGGGTGACTGGAAAAATGGAAAAATGGGAGAAACAGTGCTGGGGGGTCCTTTTCCTTGGTGGGTCTAGCAGTTAAGGCAACAGGAAAGACACGGCCTGTAACAACCTGTTTTGCCCTTTTCTTTTCAGGCTCCCATGAGGGATCCATGTCATCTGACACATCATCATCTGCAAAAAAGCTGCATCGTACTCTGCAAGTCTGTCCTCCTCAGTAGCACCAGGCTCTGTGACACACTTCCTCTTCATTACTGGCATCCTCATGTTACTCCACATGTACCACCTCACTGTCACCCACTGGACATACATTATCAGGCTCCACCTCCGACCCACCATCACCAACAGCACCACTTTGTAATTGCACTTCCAAACCAACCTCCTCCATGCTCACAGTTGTGTGTGGGTGGGGCTGCTGTGCTTCCTGTCACTGTGTCACTTGACATTGACACATCCATCAACATGTCTGCCACAGATTTGGCAAAGAAAAACTTAGAGGCAGGAAAGACACCACTAGGGCAACATACATTGCTACTACTGCTACTGCCTGCCAGAGAGTCATCTGAATGCTGTCCCCTCTGCTCTCACTGAAATGTTTTTTAGTTCCTGCACCACTATTAGGGACCACAAATTGAGCACTGTTCTTTGTGGCTGCTCCACAACCTCTCCCTTTAGTTGCCCTTTTCTTCCCAGTCATTCTTCAGTGCACGCAGGGACACAACTATCAATCTGATTAAAGGGAAACACTGGAAAAGGCACAGCTTTACCCAGGTGCTACAAAAATGCCTGATTAGTGCTTTCAGACAGCATTTTTTTTTTAAATTATCTCTAATTGCTTATTTAATGATTTGAACAGTGGCCTTCAACTTTCACTTTCTATTGCTGGCAACCACCATCTCATGAGCAGCAGAGAGCTTCCTGAGCTCACTTTATGCTAATATGTCCTGCCAACCAATAGCAGAGGTCAAACAGACATATTAGCATACAGTGAGCTCAGGAATCTCACTGCTGCTCATGAGATGGTGGCTGCCAGCAACAGAAAGTGGAAGTTGTGGGTAGCCGTTTTAAATCATTAAAAAAAGTTGTTACCGTCTGAAAGCATTAATTGAGAGTTTATGTAGCGTCTGAGGAAAGCTGTGTCTTTTCCAGTATTTTCCTTTATATCCCACTCAGAAGGACAGTGATTTTTTTTTCCTAACACAGGTGTGCATGCAGGGTCACAACAATCACTCTGGTTAAATCATAGTCAGGAGGACAGTGATTTTTTCCTAGCACAGGTGTACATGCAGGGGACACAACAGTCACTCTGGTCTGGTTAAATCACAGTCAGGAGGACAGTGATTTTTTCCTAGCACAGGTGTACATGCAGGGGACACAACAGTCACTCTGGTCTGGTTAAATCACAGTCAGGAGGACAGTGATTTTTTCCTAGCACAGGTGTACATGCAGGGGACACAACGGTCACTCTGGTCTGGTTAAATCACAGTCAGGAGGACAGTGATTTTTTCCTAAATAAAGGTGCGCCAGCAGGGATGCAGCAATCACTCTGGTTAAATTTGCAGTCCGGAGGACAGTGATTTTTTTCTAAATAAAGGTGTGCTCACCGGGGCACAACAATCACTCTGGTTAAGTTTGCAGTCAGGAGGACAGTGATTTTTTTTTTCTAAATAAAGGTGTGCATGCAGGGACACAACAGTCACTCTGATCTGGTTAAATCAGTTGGGAGGACACTGATTTTTTTTGCTAGCACAGGTGTGCACATAGGGACACAACAGTCACTCTGGTCTGGTTAAATTGCAGCCAGGAGGACAGTAATTTTTTTTCTAAATAAAGGTGCGCCACAAGGGACACAACAATCACTCTGGTTACATCGCAGTCAGGAGGACAGTGATTTTTTCCTAGCACAGGTGTGCATGCAGGGACACAACAATCACTCTGGTCTGGTTAAATTACAGTCAGAAGGACAGTGAGATGTGCTAGCAAGGACACAACAATTCCTCTGGTTAAGTTGCGGTCAGAAGGACAGTGATTTTGTATCCTAATACATGTGTGCCAACAGGTACACAAACAACAATCACTCTGGTTAAAGCACAGTCAGAAAAGTGATTTTTTTCTTAAGAAAATACAGGGCACTGGGCCACTTAAATTGCAGTCAAGAGGACAGTGATTTTTTTTCCTAAGGCAGGTGTGCCAACAGAGGCACAACAATCATCCGGGTTAAATCACAGTCAGGAGAACAGTGTTTTTTTTTTTTCCCTAATACATGTGTGCCGACAGGGACACAAACATCAATCACTCTGGTTAAAGCACAGTCAGAACAGTAATGTTTTTCAGTTCAGTTCAGTTTATTGTGAGGGGATAAGTTCCACTGAACAAGCTCATTTACAAGGAGGTCCCTTATACAACATACTTAACAATGTACCAAAAATACAATAGGGAAAAACATATTGCAACAACTTTTCATAATAAAATACAAGGCACTGGAACAGTGAATTTTTACTGAACACAAGCGTGCCTTCTAAATGCAGTGTCAGTGGCTCAGTAGGTAGCACACTCGCCTCTGAGGCCGGGAGATCAGAGGGCTGTGGGTTCAGTTACCACATCTGGCACTTAGGTTAATGGCCCAGTACTGACACTGTAGTGCAGCATGAGAGGGGTGCTGCACTTGTGAGATGCCGTCTTTCAGATGAGACATGAAACCGAGGTCCCATCTGCCTGGATTGGTGGTAGTTCAGGCGGATGTTAAAGATCCCATGGCACTTATCAAAAAGAGTAAGGGAAGTTTATTAAGCAAAATAAACATAACATCACAGGAAAACTGAAATTTCATCAGAACAATTGTTCATATAAATAATAACAGTCAAATATATACAGAAAAGAAAAATGTTCAACACAGTAAATTATAGATAAAGACATTCAAAATGGAAAATATCTCCAAAACTGAACCAGTTTTTCTGCAGAAAATTTATGAGAATCTTTTTCTTTAACTTGTAACATCTGTTCCTAAATTTGTGAAATAATAATAGAATGCATAACTTGCTGCTGTTGTAATACATATTGACATCTGGCTTGCCACAAAAAATATTGAATATACGCAAAACAAACATTCAAAGTACTTTTGTGAAATTTTTTCCAAACCCCTGTATAATCTTCTAAAATTAAGGTATTATATGAAAGCAAAATCAAAAAAGGCATATTCCATTTAATAGCTGCCTCACTCCAAAATAATTGACTATTGGCACATTCTAGGAAAAAATGTAACTGACTTTTCTCTATATTAATACATGTGGGTTTAAGGCAATACCTGTCAGACTGCAGTTCATATTTAAGATTCCCTCTAACTCCTAATCGCCCTTGGGCAGAAATCCACAGAATATCCCGTATCTGTACTAATAATCTAAAGTCTGTTAATTTATGCAAGGCAAAAGTCATTCTGGTAGGAATACATTCCGGGAAAATAAATTATACTTGCTGTAAAAGATTTTTCTATCTAATGAAAGTAATTTTTGAAATGACACTTTCCATTGTTGTAATTTCTTTAAAGAGGAAATCCCATAACTTGGAAGACTATCTAACACCAAAATCTTAGGAGGCAGTAAAGTCCATTTCTGAAAATATTGTTTCCATAGAAACTGTACCCACCTTTGCCATGTCATAGTGGCCAAACTTCATAGATAATTAAAAGAAGAAAATAAAAAAAATGGAGTGATAAAAAAACCAAAGGATTCACCATATGTAACCCCACTTGTTTAATGGGAAGATATGTAATGTCCCTCTTGACAGGATTCAACCTAGTTCCCCATACCATTTGAAAAAATAAACTATACAATCTTGTCTCTAAGTTAACCGGAGGTGGATAGAGGTAACTTAAATAAAGAAAAACTGGTAATTAAAAATGTTTAATGATCATGATACTTTTTTCCTCGAATTTCCATTGCTTCCATAAATTAATTTAACTTTCACTCAGAACCAACTGCCGTTCCCAATTTTAAGTTGCCACATCTCCATGCCCAAACCAGATACCTAAAATTTTCTGGGGGGAAGCAGAACATGAAATTCCCAGACAATCTGTATTACTAGTCTGTGTTGGATCTAAAGAAAAACCAAAACTCTTCTCCATATTAAGCTGTGCACCAGAAAATTGCCCAAAAGAATGAAAAAACTTCTAGTGCCTTTTTAAGGGAAGTAACATCCTTCATTAGTAAAGTCACATCATCAGCATACGCTGTAACTTTTTCAGTTTCTAACAGAGGTGCAGACGAAAGACCAGTTATATGCTGATCCCAGTGAATTTGCCGAATAACTGGATCTAACACAAAGGATAAAGCAGGCGGCTTAAAGGGCAGCCTTGCCGAACCCCTCTACCAAGTCTGGTTTCTGTTCCGAAAAGTCCATTAACTATTGGGATTATAGCAGCCTGGTTATAAAGAAGAGTAACCCACTGCACAAACTGTTTAGGTATACCTATTCTAACAGTATATGAAAAAGATACTGATGCCTAACCTTATCAAAGGCATTAGCCTGGTCTAAAGCTACCACTAAACCTGAACAATTCCTTATTTTACTAGCCTCAAAAATTTCCCTTAAAAGGTACAAGTTATATTGAATTTTCCTATAGGGAATAGCACAGGTCTGAGCTGGATGAATTAATGAATCAGCTACCTGTACCAGGCAATTCTGCAAAATTTTGGCTAAAATGTTATAATCACTATTAAGGAGACTAATAGGTCTCCAGTTAAATAATAACTTCTTATCCCCTTTTTTTTATAAATATAACTCAAAAGAGAAGTATTAAATTCTTTAAAAGGTAAAGTGGAAGTCAACATGTAGTTAAATACCAAAGGTAAGAAATAACCCATATACGAAACACATTTTTTATAAAAAATCATTGGGAATACCATCTAACCCAGGAGAAGTACCTAGATTTAAATTTTTGATAACCTCCTCAACTTCTTGTGAAGAAATAGGCTGTGTTAAAAGATGTGTCATAGACTCTTCTACCTGAAGTAATGGTGCCAAAAATGTATTTGGCAAATTATCTGTATCAGGGCTTCTATGTCAGCAAATGTCTCTGAAACATATTGCTGCACTACCAGCAACATTTCTGCATCTGTATCCACTATCCTTCCATCAGGTTTACAAAGGCTAGACATTACAGTTTTATCTATTCGTGCTTTGCACGCTTTGTAAGGGCCAGAAGCGGGATATTTTTGTGTTCCAAATCTAAACTTCATTTCTAAAGATTTAGCCCTATCATATTGGTAAATTTTCATCTGCCGTTTTATCTCAGAAATTTGTGATTTAAATTTTGTATGGTCACTTGGTGGAAAAGACATAAGTTTATACAGCTGATTTATATCATTTAAATATTTTAAATAATGGGAATTAGCTCTGTGCATTCCCCAACTGAT
The DNA here is from genome assembly GCA_016271365.2 of Neoceratodus forsteri. Classification (NCBI taxonomy): domain Eukaryota; kingdom Metazoa; phylum Chordata; order Ceratodontiformes; family Ceratodontidae; genus Neoceratodus; species Neoceratodus forsteri. The sequence goes on from CM028130.1 coordinate 362,015,118, forward strand.
GAATAAAGCCTTCAATTCTATTTTAGTATTTAACCACCAACCATACATATTATCAAACATACATATAGCAGAATGTTTGGCTGCAAAGAATACTTCTAAATTATGGTAATAATCTGGCAAATCCAAAAAGGATGTATTTAATCTCCACCTCTGTATGGTGGATAACATTCTAGTCGGAATATCAGATAAACAAAAATCACATAATAAAATTTGATGATCTGAGAATTTTGTAGGTTTAACCTTGCTGGATATTGGCTTAATATATTTGGACACAAAAACCATATCTATACGTGTAGCGTATATATGCTTATGATAAGTAGCCCCATAATGAGAATGTAAACTTCTGTATGCATCTGATAGGCCTGCATCCCCGATAATTTGTTGTAAAGCATGCGAATCACAATACATTTTTTTTGTAGAAACCCCAGAGTATTTTATGTCGATATCGCAGTTGAAGTCCCCACCTCATATGATATGCCATCTAGTATAGAGAAAGTGTTTTAAGTCCTCGAATAGTTCAATTCTTGCCAACTTTGTTTGTGGAGCATATATGTTAATAAAATGAAAAGAAAAATCACCTAAAGAACAATCTAAAACTAAAGCTCGCCCAGGCCTCACATCAACTAATTTGGTAATTCGAAAATTAGTATTTTTAAACAAAATGTCTATCCCATCAGCTATATCCAACCCAAATGTCCAATAAGAAGGACCCCAAATCCAGCGTTTGTTTAACTAATCTATCTCAAAAATAGATGATACTCTGGTTTCCTGCAAAAAAATAACATCCAGTTTAAGTAGATTGAAGTAGGCTAATATAGAAATTTGTTTTTTGTAGGCCTTCAGACTACATACATTATAGGAAGCTAGTTGTAAAGTAGCCATAAGTATTCAATTAGGTTAAGACCCTCCTTTTTGACTAAGGCTTGCTTTTCTCTTTTTCCTTTTCTTCCCTTTTTTCCCTTTGCCAGCTCGGTAGCCTTACTGTCCTCATCTTCTGTAGCCAATTCTAACCTATGAGAACTGTCCGATTCTAAATCAGAATCCCCTACATCATCTTGTAAAGGTGCAAAAATATTTTCCGTAGATATTGGGCCTACAACTGTGTGTCTAAGAGAAGCCCTAGTAAACCTTCTACCTTTTACAGTTTCAAAAGGTGGTGTCATAGACTTAGTGATAAACTGTTTTGCAGTGGCAGAAGGCATTTTATTCTTGGAGAAAGTGTCAATAGAACCTTCACCAGTGTGTTGCAGCCTAGAGGTAGGTTCGTCTACATCCCCAACCACTAAAGGTCCAGCTACACCTGAGGAGTCTCTTTGCTCTATACCTTCCCCTTGCATGTCAGTAGGAGAACTACAAGTGGAATCCCTCCTTTTTTCTTGGGCCTTATTTAGCAAGTCATCCTGATCCCAGCCTTCAGAGCGATTCTGTTTTGCCCACGGGCATTGATGGAATGCATGACCTTTGTCATCACAAAGGTTACATTGGAAAATGTTATCACATAAATCCATTGAATGCCTATATCCCCCACACAGTGAACATTTTAGCATATCACAAGCACTACTAATATGGGTTTTTGCCCCACATTTATAACAGGCTCGAGGCTGCCCTCCATAGAAACAACCCCCCCCATCCTTTCCTAAAAAGAAACTGTTAGGTAAATGAATAATGTCAGAATTCACCTGAAAAAGTTTCACCTTGAATTTCCACCCACCAGTCCATATCCCTTCCATGTCAAGAATAGTTTCAGAGGGGCCTAAAATATCACACCGGTTCTGAAGCCAGTGGTAAAATGTCACTAACATTTACACCCTCATTTCGGAACATCATAATAATGTATCGAATCTGGGGACATGTAAGAGGAATGGCATAAAAGGGAGTCCATAAAGGAGTGGATTTTAGAGTAGAAAACTTTTCCCAAAACTTCTCTAAATTTGTAATATTCTTAAAGCTTATATCGAAAGAGTCTTCACCAGAAACATGATTCAAGGCATAGATGTAAGAAGGAAAAAAATGCATTGAGCCCTTTAAAAGTTGTTTTGAAACATAATACCTATCAGGATGTTCCAATAGACCCCCCTTATATCGTAGTCTGACTGCATTCCACCTTGGAGCCTGTTCTAATTGTTTTTAAACAATTCCGACATAGGTACCCGCCTAGACTGCTGTGCATCATTAGCTCCAGGCTCAGAATGCTTAGAACCTGCCTGCCCCTGCCTAAAGCCCTGTTCTCCCTCCCTGGATGTGCTCAACCTAGACAAGGCTGCCTCCCAATCCCCTACAACTTGCACAGTATTAATAGGTTGGGCCCTTGTAGAAAACAAAGAGTCAGTACCTGAGCTCAGGTTTTTATCTTTGGTGGCATGCACTGTTGCGGCCGTACATCCAAATGAATCTTTGCCCCAAGATAAGTCCGGAGTCCACTGTCCTGAATCTGTGCGTTTCCACCCAGACTCGCTAAGCACTTTATCAGCTGACCAGTCACTATTCAGAAAGTTCACTTCATCAAGCGATAGTCCAAACTGCCGTCACATTGCTTGTGACATTGAGTAGGTCGATTGTGGTAAAGAAGCTGCTTCCTCACAACGCCGTTTCCCCGCTGCAACCTCTGAGTCAGTATAATTGGCCCCAGCCAACTCTGGGCTTTCCTTCGGAGATTCAAACCAAGTTATTCCTGAACGAACAGTACCAAACTCCTGCACTGTAGTACCACAAGCATTTTCCAATGTAATCTTCGATACTGGAGCAAGACCAGTAATCTCCTGTACATCACTCATAACCGTAGATAAAGCATTGTTAGACCTAACTTCTTCCCGTAAAGGCAGGGAATCTTCAGAAAAATCAGCAATATCCATACTGGATCCATCAGCACTCAGAAGACCATCCTTCTCCGTGAGAGGTTGTGCAGGGTCTGCCATTCTGCAGACTGACATCAGCAGTTCCCCCATACTGACAGCAATGCAGTAGGGGAATCTCCTCGGTGTCCTGGCCAAATTTCCCTCATTCACTAAAAATACCACCAACAGCTTAGTCTGGTTCAAGGTCAGTTGGCATTCATCTGTACCCCCCTCCCCCAGGTCGTGCCTGAAAATAGGCAGGATTTGTCTAGTGCGCTTACCCGGTCAACAAAAACTAACTAAATAAATAAATTGCTGCTACTCTCCCTCACACAGGTCACCAAATCACTACTTCTCTGTTAAAACAAAACTAAATACTTATAGTAAAGAATACAGGAGAAGATCAATGTAAAAAGTACTGTGTATGCACAGGGCACTCACAAACACAGTTTTGAAGAAATGTGACCACCAAAATGATCTTTTATATTATGTTATATTTAGATTTTGACTCCAGGCTGCTACAGCAAGCTCAAGCTCTGCTCTCTAAGTTTCTGTCCAACACACTACACTCAAAGAATGAGAAAACTAGATTCTCATTGGCTGTTCAGCAACATGTGAACTCCTATCCCATGGTACATTGCAAACTTCAAATATTATACAAAATTTCGACTGTGAAGTTTCAGTTTTGCAGATCTGAGATACTGTGATTATTGAATTTACATGCGTCAAAGATTTTGAATTCGAAATTCATCAAAACTGCAAATAGAATGTGAAGTGCAACTTCAAACTGCATAAAGACTTCACAGATCAGTTAAAATACATAGAATTTTACATGGAACAAATTTTTGCAACTTCACACATCTCTACGCCACACACAATGTTTCTTGCATCTCATGATATTGGTAAGCAATTTATTTGCATGAAGCCAGGAATTTTTCATGCATGTGTAACCCCCAGGTGGCGTTATCCCTAGGGCTACTACTCCTGCCTGCTTGACTGCTGACAGGTTGAGGGACCTAGGTTCTATGGCGGGTGCCTCCACCCAGAGGTCAGGGTTTGTAATGGTTGCTCTAGTTTGGTCACAGCCCTCTGGGACACTGAGACCCCCTTCTAATCCCTCTAATGGCCTACACGATGCACAGAGTTACAGTACCAATACCCCACATGTACATACTGTTCATTCATAAGGTACCACTTACCCTCGAGACTGATTCGCAGGTTTGTCTCTGAGGACTCCCTAAATAATAAGATTAAGCAGCATACACAAACCAATACGGTGCTTGGCATGAAGGTACTGACACTTCAGACAGTTTAAAGTTTAACAACAACAAATCTGATTTATTTATTTAGTTGTTTAACCAGGTATAGCACACTAAGCTGAAAGCTTTTTTACAGGAGCAACCTGGGAGCACAAGGAGGTTAAGTGACTTGCTCAGGGTCACACAGTATGCAAGTGGAAGCTGTGGGATTCAAACCCAGGTCTGGTCTGCTGGATGTCACCAGATTTGCAGCTCAGAGCCTTAGACCACTGCATTATACTGCCTCCTGGGCACTTAGGGAACAGTAACACGGGAGGGGGAAATCAGGTTAATTTGTGGCATTAAATCACAGTACTGTGCACATGTACAGGGCCTGAAAAGTCACACTCTGGGTACCCAGTTTGGTGGGGGGGCTTGCCAGGTCCATTGCCCGGGGTTGGCCGGCAGGTGCAGATGGATAGGGCCCTGTAGAAGAAAATATATGTACAACACCCAATTGTAATCCGGAGCCAGATGGCTCAGTTCGTGAAGAAATGAAACAGCAACAATTAGATGACACACTTGCAATTTGATAAACAGACGGCAGGGAGCTACCCTGATTTGTACTCACAATACCCAAGCTGAGGATCGGATAAAGAACATCCTTCTGGATTGCCAGAAGAACAGGGCATGGAGAAAAAGGTCCTTGTGACTGGACCCACTGCAGCTAATAGCAAACGAATGTAGTCCGAATTAAGCTGGGGTTTACTTCCAGCTTCAGCACACAATTCATTGTACAGGAGATTTCAAATAGCGATTCTCCACAAGCACTACACACATTTAAATGTAAAAGGAAAGTACTATACCAGGCAGGCTGCTCCTCAATCCTGATCGCAATTTCTACAAAATACCCGGAAGCACACACAACAGCTTCAGTTCCTGACAGACTGAGTGCGATTCGGCAATTTCTCCAGTCTTCTACAGGGTGAGCCTGGTTTCCACACTTCTAGAGCTTCTTTCTCTTCACAACTCAGATTTAGTCCAAACTGGCACTCACAAAGGCTGCTGACCAAAACTCAGGGCCTCACACGTGCTTCCCATGCGAAACCATACACCGTAGAAGTAGACAGCTCCTTCTCTCTTCACTGCCACAACTGATCTGATCTTTCCAGTCACAGAGCAGGGCATTTCCTTTAGCTCCACACTATTCTGTTGGCTGATTCAGTTGTCACTCACAATAAGACTCCCTCTGTTGGTAGAAAAAGGTGCCAAGGTCAAAACTACATTTCCCAGAGTCACTGCCCATACAATTCCCTTGTGGCTGGCTCAAATTAAGAGTCCAAGTCTTGATTCGTCCACAGGCTCCATTTTAGGGCTCCCTTAACACAATTGGCCCAGCACAGCAGTTTAGGTCCAAAATGGAGAGGTAACACACACAGAATCCCAGCTGCAATAAAGGCAGGTTAGACAAACTACAATTTTGCTAATGCTTTAAATGATTACAGGCAAACTGTTACAGCTTTCAGATGGGCTCTCTTTGCACTCTTAGCAACTGCAAAAACGGAACAATTTAACAGCAGCTCGGGCAGGATTCGAGCATTAAATACACAGTCCCCCCATACAAACTAATTAAGTCTGCAAACAGACAACTCTTAAAGAGACAGTACCAGAGGCTCTAAAAGCACTCATAGATAGACGGCTTAAACGCCGAACACCATTCAAGCTGGGAGCACTTAGGCAAGCTCCTAGGAGGCTTTTTAGGAACCCCCATTTATAGAGGGGTTACATCCTTCCTAGCCTGAAAAGAACTTGGCGTCCATGTCAAGTAAGTACCCCCATAAGTTTCAATACAACCATATACATTTACATCAGTATCACATTGGGCTTATACATGTAATTATCAGTCAACATATCACCATACCAGAAACACATTTCTGAAACTTTTCAGTACATCACTTTTTACATGGTATTGTACAAGCATTGTACCATAACTCAGGTTATTACCTCCTGTACATGAAATTTGAAAAGAGGGGGCCCTTCCCTATTGGCTACCTTGGGGCTGGATGGGGCAGGGGCACCATATTCAGTGGGCAATACAAGTAATCTGGAATTGTTTCCCAGGCTTAGTTTGGGCAACAAGCTCAGAGTCACGTACACTCCCTTATGGACCACATTAAGGGGCAGGTCCACAGGTCTCCCAGGGGAATCATAACTGAAGTGCACCACAGGCTCTATAGCTCGACCAGTCTTTCTAGGGGGAACTGTTACAGTCTCTGCACTCTGAGCCTCATTTTCAGCATTGTCCTCACTTGTCAGAGGAGTCTCGATTGGGGTAGAGAGGCTAGAACTTGGGGCACTTTCAACTCCTGGAGTTACAATCTCTGAGTCCACAACACTTGGCTCACATGGAGAGCTTTCGGACACTGGCAGTGGACCATCAGGGCACTCAAAATACTCTTCTTGTTCTGATATATCACCAGTCTGTCTCAGTCCATCATTTTCCTCCTCTGAAAACTCAAACAGTTCAACCATACACAATGATTCCAGATCATCTGACTTGATGCTTTGCACTTCACTTTCTGGGAGCATTGGCTCCAGGGACAAAGCTGGGTCTTAGACAGTCCAGAAGGCCCAGCTTCATCTCCAGGATTGACTAAGGGATTGCCCCAAAACAACTGACTCAGTTTGTAAGAAGGGGTAGTATTCAAAACCACACTCATTTTCCTCTGACATGGACTGACAGTCATATTCAACTGGGGCTTGTGGAGGGGAACACTTTAACTCAGCTTTGGTACGTGCAGACATTCTTGATTTTTTCTTAGCAGCAGCTCTAGTCACTGGTCCAGAGGGGGCATTTTTGGGGGGCTCAGACTCAATCAAGATTTGTCCAATGGGCAGTAAATGATTTCTATGCATTGTTTTAAAATCTTTTGAATTAATCTCAGGTCTTACTTTGTACACAATTAGATCATCTAGTTTGCCTACTACAATGTGAGGGGAGATGGTGCCATCTGTCAGCAATCTTATGTTTGCCATGCAGTCCCAGATTTCTTAGCAATACACAACCTCCCTCCTGGAGTTCCTGTGCTCTCACCTTTTTATCATACCTTTCTTTGTTGGCCAGATTTCTTTTGACAGGTTTGGTTTGAGCCACTTGGTACGCATGATTTAGCTCAGCCTTTAACTTTTGCACATACTGTAAATGGCTGTCAGCTTGAACCCCATCAGGGAAAACTCCAAAATATGCATCTACTGGCAGTCGAGTTTCTCTTCCAAACATCAGGTGGTAGGGGGACAACTCAGTGGCATCACTTTTGGTGTAGTTGTAGGCAAGTACCAGGGTGCTAATTTGTTGGCTCCATCTAGGCTTGTCCTTTGGGTGGACAGTGCCCAACATAACTAGAAAAGTGCAGTTGAAACGTTCAGACTGTGGGTCCCCCCGGGGGTGGTAAGGGGTGGTTCTGGACTTTCACACTCTCCACAGAGAAAGCATCTCTTTGATCAGATGACTCTTAAAGTCTCTCCCTTGATCAGAATGAATTCTTTGTGGAGCCCCATAGTGAACAAAAAAAGTTTTCTACAAGTACTTTTACCACAGTGGATGCCTTCTGGTCCTTGGTGGGGAAAGCGTGGGCATAGCTCGTAAAATGGTCAGTGATCACCAGCACATTACTAATATTTCTTTGATCTGACTCCAAACTCAGAAAATCAATACAGACCAACTCCATGGGTGTACTGGTGGTGATGTTAACAAGGGGGGGCAGCCCTCTGGGGCAAAGCTTTCCTCTGTAAGCAGTGACTACAAGTTTGAATGTGTTGCTCAACATCAGCCCCCATCTTAGGCCAATTGAATCTGGATCTCACCAAGTCAAGTGTTCTGTCTATACCAAGGTGCCCCATGTGGTTGTGTAAGGACCTCAGTACTGAGTCTTGAAAGGCAGTGGGCAGCACTAGTTGTTGTTTGTCTATTTGTCCCCCTCTGTCTACTGTTTCTCTGTATAACAGTCTATTGATCAGTTTCAACTTAGGACTTTCCTTGTATAACAATGCAGTTCTCAGATCAGTAGAACGTAACCTTGACATATCTTTCCCTGCTTGGAGGGCTTCTAAAGCTGATTTGATCATAGGATCTCAAAATTGAGCCCGTTGAATACTGTCATTGTCCAGCTGAGGCAGTGCACCAATGTCTATTACAGTAAAGTGGCAATAAGCAGCAGGTATGCAATTCTCAGAGGGTCCCAAACAATTCACCATACAATCCACTGCATCCATGGACATTTGTTCCTCCGTATCAAACTTCTGGCAGAGTGCTCGAATATCAGGTTCTGACAGTCTGACCCAGTCATTCCTGGGGACAGACCTCCGGGAGACAGCATCAGCATCTATGTGGTTCAGGCCTGCTCTGTATTCAACACCATAGTCATATGTAGATAATGCAGAATGCCACCTATGGCCAGTGGCATCCAACTTAGCTGAAGTCTGCACATAGGTCAAAGGATTATTGTCAGTTTTTACTAGTATCTTAGCCCCATAGAAGTACTCATGGAACTGGTCAACAATGGCCCACTTCAAAGCTAGGAACTCTAACTTATGTACAGGATAGTTCTTTTCAGATGGGGTCAGGCTTCTACTGGCAAAGGCCACTGATCTCAGGCCATTATCGTGCTCTTGGTACAATACAGCCCCCAAGCCTTGTAGGCTAGCATCAGTGTGCAAGACATAAGGCTTCGCTGGATCTGCATAGGCAAGGACAGAAGCGTGGGTAAGTTGATACATAATCTCATGAAAGGCTGCTTCACACCCAGGTGTACATCTGGCTCCAAATGTTTAATTGGGATGGAAATACACTCTCTCAGGCTCAGAAGAAACCAACCTCTTGTATTTTTTGTGGGTAGGAGGATAACCTTGAGTAAGATTAAGTAAAGGACGAATCACTCTTGAATAGTTCTTAATGAACCGGCGATAGTAACCACAGGATCCCAGGAATCTTTGCAGTTCTTTTAGATTGTGGGGCTGTGGCCAGGTGGTCAAGGCCTCAATTTTACTTGGGTCAGTCTCTATTCCCTCGGCGAAGACTATGTGTCCCACATTCTTTACAGATGTTTGGAAGAATTGACATTTATCGATGGACAGTTTTAGGCCGAAGTCTTCCAGTCTGTCCAACACCTTAAACAATCTGCTCTCATGTTCCTCCAGTGAGCTGCCAAACACAATAACATCATCCAGGTACACTAGGCTCTCTAATAAGCTCATGTGCCCCACTGCACGCTCCATCAGTCATTGAAAAGTGGCTGGGCACCTGAAAGCCCCTGAGGCATCCTCAGGAATTCATAGAAGCCAAGCAGACAGATAAAGGCTGTCTTCTCACGGTCTTCTGGGGCCATCGGGATCTGGTAGTACGCGCTGCAAAGATCCAACACTGAGAACCACTTACTACCATTCAGGCAGTCTAAGGCATCCTGAATGCGGGGCATTGTGTACTGATCAGTAATAGTCCGCCAGTTCAAGGTGCGATAATCCATGCACATCCTTACTATCCCGTTCTTTTTTCTCACTACCACGATAGGTGAAGCATATGGGCTTCGGAATTCTTGTATTACACCAGCAGCAAGCATCTCTTGCAGATGCCATCTCACATCATCTATGTCAGCAGGTGCCAGGCATCGAGACCTCTCACAAAATGGCCTTTCATCATGCAGCCAGATGTGGTGCTCAGCTCCTTTGCACACATCCTACGTCTCATTCTTTTAAAGAAAACACCTGGTCTCTCTGGGCAAGTTTTCTACTAATTCTCATCTTCCATTCAGCTGGCAATGGGGAGTCCCCAAAATCAAACAAGTTGGGCATCACTCTGTCATTCTCCCCCGAACACTTACTACTGTGTAGCACTGCAGCATCCGCACAATGTACATTAGCCAGGGTGCAACCTCTATTTACTCAAATCTCTCTATCAGACACATTATGAACTTGAACCATTACCCTTCTGGCATAAGCATGGGCTCTGGCAGGCAAAATACTTGGCTTGACCAGCAGTCCTTCTGGCAATTTCCCCATCACCTGGTGCATCCAGCATGAGAATTTTATTCTTGACATCCTTTCTGATACGGACTTGCCCCTGTAGGGTACACTGGGCATTTGGCACCAGGATCAGCGACTCAGGATCCTTCTTCCAGATAATTCCAACCGGTTCCTCTGGTTCCACTTTTTCAGCATCTCTCTATGCCTCATAGGCCTTCTTGATCAAGGCCGGAATTCTTAAAGCTCTACCAGTCTGTGACTCCTGTTTCTCATAACACAACGCGCTAACCTTCCAAACATATGCACATTTTTCCCAATTAGTAGAGGAACCCTATCATACAGTCCACTAGGGAGACATACTAAGGCCATGGTCTCTGCTTGCTCTGCCACTCCAGCCACAGAGGTAGAGAAAGATAGCCAAATTCGGATATGCCTGGAGTAGGGGTAGGCCTTCTCACTTAACCCCCATACATGCAGTCCTTCCAATGGTTGTAAGGGTACATCTGACAAATGCTTCTGATACCAATCCTGGAACATAATTGTCACTTGGGAGCTGCTGTCCAACACAGCCCTGGTGCGCACACCATTCACTTTTACTGTAGCTTCCATTGAGGGGCCCACTATTCTGGACCAGTCTTGAAAGGCGGTAGCAAGGGCCTGGGTAGATGATCTAGCCACATAAGGACATGAGTTAGCATTTTTGGGACCTTCACTGTAGTCATTTCGTGCAACTTTTAACCACTGTTTTGTGCTCCCAAGCACTCCTTGTAGCTGGCTAACCACTCTCTCTAAGTCTTTCCGAGATCGGCATTCCCTCTTCATGTGTCCACCCTTCCCACAGTTATGGCAAAATATGTCTGCTGAAGTTTGGGTGACCAAGGCATCACATTGGGGGCAGCGGCAGTGGTACTATCAATAGAAGACCTTGGTGCCACCTTAGCCGGCGGTGGGTTGAACATTTGGAGACATATCTTCAGTTCCCTCACTTCCATAGTCAAGGCATCAAGTTTTGAACTGTCTTCAACATGAGGTGCCTGGGTAGGCATCCCCACCCCCATAGCAGAAGCAGTCAGGCAAGTGTCAGTGCCAGTACTCGTAGGAGCGGCCTTCATGATGATGCTGTCTGTTGCCTTCCTAATCTCCCTCAGCAACTCCTCCCAGTACAGGGTATTTACCGCCATCCCCGATTGGCAGACACTTAATCCTCGACTTTCATCATGGGCTCTCGGTGATCCCTGGCTGTCAGCAGCCAACCCCGCCCTTGGAGCAGAGGTGGTAGCAGCTACAGCTACGCGGGGCTCCAAGAAATCCTCCTCCTCCTCAGCTTCCTGGATTTCTTTCATCAAATCACAATGATCCGGTGGGTTACCCGTTCTGTCTTGAAGCCTCAACTGAAGGAACTGCAATTTTGAGTGCTTTGCATGTTGCAGTATGTGCCCCAACCTCACACAGTTTAAGTCACTGGTGGCCACCCCACCTTTCTGGCAGGCCCTCTGTAGCGCTCCTTCCAGAGAAGTAACATATGCAGATAAACTTTTCCCTGGCCGTTGTTTTGTTCCTTGAAACTTCCACATCAAGCTCTCCCCTGACTCAATGCTCCCAAAATTGCATCCAAGTGCAGTTAGGTACTTTTGGGCAGATGCCTCAGGGTTTGTGAACCTCAAAGACTTAATGGCTTCCAGAGCGGGACCTCTCAAACTCTCTAGGATTCTTTTCCATTTCTCAGCCTGCACGCACTGCCACTCAGATACCAAAGGGGCAACACAGTCTATCCAGGTCTCCCAATCATCCTCCCCTTGTGGGTTGGGGAGGGAGCCGGAGAAAATTCTCAACCTGCGGTAAGAATCGTGACTAGTGGCAGGTACAGACACAGGAGCTAGCACTGGCACAGAAGGAGGGGCAATAATGGGTGCTGGAGGGGGAGAGGGTATTGGGGAAAGAACATTCCCAGGTGGCAATAATAATTTCTTTAAATCCTCCACAGTTTTCCCTTCTCCCAACAACAATTTAGCAAATTTCGCCTCAAAAGTTTCAGATAGTGGGGAGGGGCCTCATTCTCTCTGGGGTCTTTACTGTCTTTAGTTATCACTCTCCAGGCAGTGAGGGTTTCTTCTGGGGTAATGGTCTGTGGCACTTTAGAACTGTCTATAGGGTCCTTACACTCTATTAGAGCCATGAAAGTTTGGGCGAGCAGATCAGCCAGCCGTCCCACCACCACAGGGTGTCGTAAACATTTGACCTTGGAAAGTACTCCCTCTACAGTGTCCGTACTGGTACCCATTGGGATATCCAAGATAAGTATAGCATTTTGGGGGTCGATCTCCTGCCCAGTGCACCACCTCACTAACAGGTGCACAGCCACTTCTGTTGGGGTATCCATTTATTTTTAACAGTAATTCATAAATGTGGCCACTAGAGGACGCTAATCCCAGTGGTGCCTCCAAGATGTAACCCCCAGGTGGCACTATCCCAAGGGCTACTACCCCTCCCTGCCTGACTACTGACAGGTTGAGGGGCCTAGGTTCTATGGCGGGTGCCTCCACCCAGAGGTCAGGGTTTGTAATGGTTGGTCTAGTTTGGTCACAGCCCTCTGGGACACTGAGACCCCCTTCTAATCCCTCTAATGGCCCACACAATGCACAGGAGTTACAATACCAATACCCCACAGTACACACTGTTCATTTATAAGGTACCACTTACCCTCGAGACTGATTTGCAGGTTTGTCTCTGAGGACCCCCTGAATAATAAAGTTAAGCAGCATACACAAACCAATACAGTGCTTGGCATGAAGGTACTGACACTTCTGACCGTTTAAAGTTTAACAACAACAACAAATCTGATTTATTTAGGGAACAGTATCACGGCAGGGGGAAATCAGGTTAATCAGTGGCATTAAATCACAGTACTGTGCACACATACAGGGTCTGAAAAGTCACACTCTGGGTACCCAGGTTGGGGGGGGGGGCTAGCTAGGTCCATTGCCTGGGGTTGGCCGGCAGGTGCAGATGGATAGGGCCCTGTAGAAGAAAATATATGTACAACACCCAATTGTAATCCAGAGCCGGATGGCTCAGTTCGTGAAGAAATGAAACAGCAATAATTAGATGACACACTAGCAATCTGATAAACAGACGGCAGGGAGCTACCCTGATTTGTACTCACAATACCCAAACTGAGGATCTGATGAAGAATGTCCTTCTGGATTGCCAGAAGAACAGGGCATGGAGAAAAAGGTCCTTGTGACTGGATCCACAGCAGCTAATAGCAAACGGATGTAGTCTGAATTAAGCTGGGGTTTACTTCCAGCTTCAGCACACAATTCATTGTACAGGGGATTTGAAATAACGATTCCCCACAAGCGCTACACATATTTGTATGTAAAAGGAAAGTACTATACCAGGCAGGCTGCTCCTCGATCCCGATCCCGATTACTGCAACATACCCGGAAGCACACACAGCAGCTTCAGTTCCTGACAGACCGAGCGCGATTCAGCAATTTCTCCAGTCTCCTACAGAGCGAGCCTGGTTTCCACACTTCTAGATCTTCTTTCTCCTCACAACTCGGATTCTATCCAAACTGGCACTCACAAAGTCTGCGGACCGAAACTCAGGCCCTCACATGTGCTTCCCGCACAAAACTATATACCACAGAAGCAGACAGCTCCTTCTCTCTTCACTGCCACAACTGATCTGATCTTTCCAGTCACAGAGCAGGGCATTTCCTTTAGCTCCACACTATTCTGTTGGCTGATTCAGCTGTCACTCACAATAAGACTCCCTCTGTTGGTAGAAAAAGGTGCCAAGGTCAAAACTACATTTCCCAGAGTCACTGCCCATACAATCCCCTTGTGGCTGGCTCAAATTAAGAGTCCAAGTTCTGATTCACCCACAGGCTCCATTTTAGGGCTCCCTTAACCCAACTGGCCCAGCATAACAGTCTAGGTCCAAAATGGAGAGGTAACACAAACAGAGTCCCAGCTGCAATAAAGGCAGGTTAGACAAACTACAATGTTGCTAATGCTTTAAATGATTACAGGCAAACAGTTACAGCTTTCAGATGGGCTCCCTTTGCACTCTTAGCGACTGCAAAAACGGAATGATTTAACAGCAGCTCGGGATTCAAGCATTAAATACGCAGTCTCCCCATACAAACTAATTAAGTCTGCAAGCAGACAGCTCTTAAAGAGACAGTACCAGAGGCTCTAAAAGCACTCATAGATAAATGGCTTAAACGCTGAACACCATTCGGGCTGGGAGCACTTAGGCAAGCTCCTAGGAGGCTTTTTAGGAATCCCCATTTGTAGGGGGGGTTACACATGAATCTTTCATGCACAGAAAATGTCACAATTTTTACATATTCCTTGCATATAATTCTTACATAAAAACCTGCATGTAGCTTGCATATGCACATGCTGTCAGTCCAAATTCACTTTCCAAATCCCCTTTAGAAATACTGCTGCAGGATAGACAGCTTTGTCCTTTAGGGCAATTGGCCCCTAGAACCTCCTACCTTCCCAACTCACCTTTGGAGGTAGCATCCCTTCCTTCTTCGCAAGCCTTCATCATCATTTGATTGACAACATGCGATGTAACTGTAAATTGTTATTCTTCTACTTGTACCATGTGTTACCAGCATGTACTTGTGTCACTCTTTGTATTCCTGTGTTTACCTTCCATGTCAATGTTTACTTTGTGCTTAGAACTAGTCTAGTTCAATCCAGACTGACTGACTTCCTCACCGCCACAAACTTCCTATCCCCATTTCAGTTCAGCTTCAGAAAAAAAACATTCCACCATATCCTCCCTTCTCCATGTCACCGGCCATATCATACTAAGGTTCATACTAAGGTAGGAAAGAAGCAAGAGAGCCACAAGGCCCACAGGTACTTCCTTATATTTAGTAATAATGAAGAACAAAACCGGATTGTATCAGTCTGTCCAAACGAGATTTAAACATGAGCTTAGTTGTACTAGAAATAACTTCCATTGATAAAGAATTCCAAGGTTTTATAATGCGTAAGGTGTAAAAAAATTTCTGGGCATTAGGTTATATCCCCTATACTTTTACTGAAGTGGGTGACTTCTAAGATTGAAAGTGTCATCCTTGAACATCAGTCCAAGATTAGTTAATAAATAAGGATCTTTCATTATATTGTACGTGAGAAACAAGCCCCCTCTTAACCGTCTTGTTTCAAGAGACATTAAGTTTAAACTGGCTAATTTTGAGTCATATGAAACTAGTTGAAGCCCTTTAATATATTTAGTGTATTGTCTCTGGACTTTCTCAAGATGTGAAATATCATACTTCCTATAAGGGGACCACAACGGGGAAGAGAAGTCCAAAACTGGATGAACGTAAGCTCTATATAATGGCATCAACACATTCTTATCCCTATATTTTATATTTCTCAGAATAGACCAGATGACCCTATTAGCTTTTAAAATGATGGCATTAATCTTGGAATCAGGTCGAAAATCTTCTGTAACCAAGACGTCCAAATCTTTCTCAGTACAAGTACAATTCATCACTCTATTGTTCAGTGTGTAAGAATGACAGGAATTAGAAGCACCAAAATGCATTACTTTGCATTTATTATGATTGAGTTTCATGCCCCAAAGGTTAATCCATTTAGAAATATTATTCCGGTCACTTTGGACAGATTCTATCTGCTCATGGTTAGAACATAATCCTCCAATTTTAATATAATCAGCATATTTAATGGTGCTAGAAAAGCAACTATCTGTAATATCTGATATGAATAATTGAAAAAGGCTAGGCCCCAAAACCAAGCCCTGTGGTACACCACTAGTGATGTGTCCTATCCCAGACAGATGTCCATTTATTAAAACCCTCTGCATTCTGCCAGTCAACCAACTGGATAGCCATCTAATGACAATTGGAGCAATATTAATAGAGGCAAGTTTATGTAATAATGCCCAGTGAGGGAGGAGATCAAAAGCCTTACTAAAATCAATATATATAACTTCATATGGGAGTTTATTATCAAGCTGCAGACTAACTTCCTCATAAAAACACAGTAGATAAGACAAGCAGCTACAACCCTTTTTTAAAGCCGTGTTGCTCCGCATCAAGTACAACTAAAGTAAGGGAGATAATATCCTTAGTCAGGCATTCCAAAATTTTGCACATTGGGGACGTAAGACTAATTTGTCTATAATTTTCCTAGCAACTTTTGGGACCCTGTTTATGGATAGGAACCACATGGGCAATTTTCCAGAGTTCAGGCACAAAATTATGATTAATGCAAAATAAATTCAAAAAGCAATCTGAGTGGAAGTGCCAAACTGTCGGCCAATAAATGCAGAAAATGGCCTGGAATATCATCTGGTGACAAAATAAGTTTCCCTTTAAGAGAAAGTAATTTTGCATGTACACCTGATTCAGAAATTTTAAAGTTTCCTACAGAAGAATCAATATTGATATTGGCAGTCTGATTATCAGAACATTTTTTACAAAAATTGTTATTAAATAAATTAGCCATTTCCAAGGGGTCATAGATTTGTGACTCATCAACCTGAATAGGCCCTACTTGACAAGTGGGTTTCTTGAGGGAATTAATGTATGCAAAGAAGGACTTGCTATTGTCCTTCCTAACATTAGTAGCTAAGTTAAGCTCCCATGATTTTTTAGCTTTTCTTATGCTTTTCTTGCATTTCATCTGAATATTATGAAATGAGCACCAATCAGTAGGACACCGTGATTTCAAGTATGCCGCATAACGTTTATTTTTCTTTTTTAATAGGACTTTAATAGAGTTATTCATCCATTTAGGTGTATGTTGATTAGAAATCTTTTTTAGTTTGGTGGGGATAAAGGAATTTCTTAAGTCAATGATTATTTTGTGAAGATAGGAGAAATAATCTCTAATGCCTACAGAGTTTAAAATAGAAAGCCAATCTGTATTGTCCAAACTAGTTTTAATGCTGGAAATATCAGCTTTATCATAAAGATATAATATAGAATTGTTCATAAAAGGAACAACCAAATGTTCCAACTAAAATCTAATTGAACAATAGTTACTGTTTCCAAGAGGTGCAGTAACAGATAGGTTTAATGCTGCCAAGCTCTTACTATGAAGCACTATGTCTAAAATATTTTTCACTCTAGTAGGCAAGAAGACCCCCTGGGTGAGGTTACACTGCTGGCAGACATTAATTAATTTTCTACCAGCACAAGAAGTAGCAGTTTGCCTGCTCCAGTCAACTTCACCCAGGTTGAAATTACCTGTCAGCACAATATCCCCCAAAGTGGAGGCAGTTTCTATTTCTGAAATCAAACAATCAAGATGGTCAGAGGCTGAACTAAGGGGATAATAACAAACACCTAAAATAAAATAATGATGTTTATTTAATAGTAATTTAATCCATAAAGACTCAGAAAGACTAGCAGAGGACCTAATCTTGTCAGAGATATTAACAGACTTAAGAGATTCATTAAGAAAAATAGCTACCCCACCTCCCTTCTTATCCTGTCTATTATATTTATAAAAATTATATCCAGGACGTGACGGATCCCAATTTGTATTGTCATCACCCCAAGTTTCAGTAACCATAATCACATCCATCTTGTCAACTGCAATTAGAGCCTGTAATTCATCTAGTTTGTTATTAAGGATCCTGGCATTAAAATACAGATATTTTTAAATAGTTTGACTGTTTAGTAGCATGATCCCTGTTCAAGTGCCGCTTGGGGGGAGAAATTAATCTCACCCCCAAGTCAAGCAGTTTAAATGTTCATTAATATATTTAAGTATATGTTCTGCCAAAACACGATTACCCCTGGGACTTAAGTGGAGATCACCTCTACAAAAAAGCTCCAGTCTGTCGACAAATTCCTCCCAGTGAGTTAGACAGACCTGATCTTGTTTGAAACATCTAAGGTGAAGCCAGCTGTTAAATTTGTGTATTCTATTATTAAATGCCTCAGAAGCTTTAGGAACAGGTAAAATCTCAGAGAAGGCAATCTCACATCCCATAGCAACCAGGATATTGGACAATGCCACAATATCTTCTTTAATATCCAAAAGATCTGAATGTAGGAAATCATTAGTACCAACATGGAGAACTACCAAAGGATTATGGTCACATTGATTTAAGATGTTATGAACCATTTTAGAGATATTTGAGATCCTGGCACCACTAAAACTAGCGCACGTGTGATTGGCTTTATCAGGATCACAAATTGCTTTATCCAAATGTTTAATAATAGAGTCACCCAATACAAACACTTGCCTAGGGGCACTACAAGGGATCACAGGGATATCCATATGGACAGTATCATTTGCTCCAGAAGTCACACTTTCAAGAACAGGATTAGGGGGAGATGTGTTTAAAGGGATCAATGGGATCAAAGAAGGGGAGGACAAATCTTAGGGGGGCCTTAGTACCCCCACTGTACTCTGTATTGATATTGTCAGAGATGAAAGCCCTATCATTAAATAAATTAGTAAAAGGCTGGATTACACCAGTAGCTGCTGGAAGGATTGATGTGGAGGGGCAAGTTCTGTCAAGTGCTTGAAGCCTAGCATTCATTTGACATTGACTTGCTTCCAATTCCAATACTCTTTCATTAAACACGGTCACTGTCTGTCTAAGGGACTCCTTTTCTATGCATTTTTCGCAGATGAAACTCACACTGGTGTTATTTTCCATATTCATATAGTACATTAAACAACTAGTGCACTGGTTGCCAAGCATGCTTATAAGCTGTATACCAG
Organism: Neoceratodus forsteri; assembly: GCA_016271365.2. NCBI lineage: Eukaryota > Metazoa > Chordata > Ceratodontiformes > Ceratodontidae > Neoceratodus > Neoceratodus forsteri. The sequence goes on from CM028130.1 coordinate 362,033,947, forward strand.
AATCTCCCATGATGAATACTACAAAACTGATATGTACCACTACAGAAATATACAGTTAAGTATTAGACCCCTTGCTCACCTGATCATGCTGAACACGCAGAACACACGCAGATGCGCATGTCTCTGTATGCGGCAACGTGCATGCTCACTCCTGCTCACTGCAGGCCACATTAAAATAGATGTCACGTGACCTGGAAGTGTCCCCGAGGTCGCGCTACACTGAATAAACTAAAACAGTCCAAATAGGCATTAAAACATATAATACTGCCTGGGACAGGGGTTCTAAGTGGAAATAAGTGCCCAAATGACTGGGGACAGAAAAATACAAGGTTTCTGGCAAGCTGTAGTTCTCAGATAGGACTGAAAGAACTACTCACCCTCAACCTGTTCCTGTAAATAGGGCTCCACACAGTATACAGCAAATACAGCAAGGTATATATTAACAGGACAATTATTCACAGTAAGCACACTCAGAGCAATTCACATGAGGTAAGGCAAAGCCCTAGCAACTCAATATTGAATTATACCCTGTGTGCTCACCGCAGGCTGAACTAAAATAGATGTCACATGACCCAGAAGTGTCCCCGAGGTTGCGCTACACTGAATAAACTAAAAAAGCCCAAATAGGCATTAAAACCTTTAATAATCATCTATTAACAATGGACACCTCACAGCCACTGTCTTCATCGACCTGGCTAAAGCTTTTGACTCTGTTTCCCACCCTTTACTCCTGAACACACTTGAGGATGCAGGGAGCACCCCACCCACTTTACACTGGCTCAACTCATATCTCAATGACAGAAGTCAATCAGTTAAGATCATCAACACCCCCCCCCCTTTGTATCCTTGCAGGCACCCCTAAAGGCTCCATACTTGGTCCCATCTTTTTTTTCAGTTTTCATTAAAAACCTTCCATCTGCCTGCTTCAAATCCCTCATCTATATGTATGCAGATGACACCATACTGTTGACCTCTGGCCCTGACCCAGCCACTATTCAATCCACCCTGCAACAGGACTTCCACTTGGTCCAGTCTTGGTTCCAATCTAAATAACTCAAACTAAACATTTCTAAAATGGTCTCTATGACCTTCAGAACCTCTCAAAGATTAGCCAAAGCTCTCCCCACCCCATCCATCATGTCTTTTGATGGCACCCCTGTAATGGAAGTTCACTCATGCAAGTACTTAGGTGTATGGCTGGACCCTCAAGTAAATTTCTCAACTCATATAGACTACATATCTACAAAACTGCACCCAAAGCTCGGTGTCTTCTACCAAAATGGAGACTCTCTCGCTCTCTCCTTGTGTGTCAGGAGCTTCTGACTAAAACAATAATGCCACTCTTTGGCTATGCTGATATTGTCTACTGCACTGCCCCAACCACCTCACTCACTCACCTGGACTCCCTCTTCTGTGCTTTCTGTCATTTTGCCTTCAGTTCTCCCTACAGGACCCACCACTGTACTCTTCTCTCTGGCCTGGGACTCCCTCCTCTCTCTCACAGGTGTTTCATCCTCTCTATCGCCTTCATCTTCAAATACTGGTTCAACCTGCTCCCCTCCTATATCTCTGCCCTCCTTTCACCTGCTCCATCCTCGTCCTGTTCTCTATGCTCTAAGGATTCCCGCTCTTTCCCACTTCCCAATCCATCTTCTAATGTGTGCAAATCTACCTACTCCTATCATCTCCCCTCCTTATGGAACTCTCAGTCTACACTCCTATGCACCTCTCTCACTTCTCTGTCAAATCACAGCTGCACCTCCTTCCCACCTCCATTTGCTCCCATAACTTTAAAATAGCTCTTGTATCATTTGTGATGTCTTCACTCCTCTAAAACCTTCTCCCTTACCCTGTACCGAAATCACTTTTTTGTAGCATGTATGCTGTATTAGTATATTATGACATATTATGTTTTTTTTGTATTTTGTATATTTTTATCCCATACTTCCTGTCCCCAGGTCAAACCTGGAAATGAGCCTTGGCTCAGTATGCTTTTCCCGGTCACCAAATGTTTAAATAAATAAATAAAATAAATAAATAGAAATAACTGGTTGCTTGTGAAAACCGGCTGTTTAGAGCATCTTGCTCACCAGTATAATAAATATTTTATAATATTATATATTATAATAAATTGTTTATTACATATATATTTTATAATAAAATATTTCAAAAATGAAATGAAAGGAAATATGCCAGCATATACTCTATCCTTAAATGTTGAACCAGTCAAAATACTAAATTATTGCCTTTTTTTGGTAAGGGAGCTTATCTAGACAAAAGTCGATAAATGCCCATCTAGCTAGTCCCTCACTGTAACAGTAAATAATACCCTTCAATGCCCCTACCAATCATAAAATGATTGCATTTGCTTTTGAACCATGCTAGCGTCTTACCACCACCACCTTCTGTGAAAGTGTATTCCAAGCTACCACCACCCTTTGACAAAATAAATTTCTTTTTTTTTCTGTTCTTAAGTGTGTCCCTCTCAGCTGATGCACATTTCCATATGCATGTAACTTTGTATCCCTGATGCAAGATTGAAATAAACCATCAGCCCTAAATACGTACAAATTTTATACAGCCACATTAGGTCACCCCACAGCTTCACCTTTCTAATTTACAGAGGCTTTTTTTTACTTTTATTTATAGATTTTATGATCTTACAGTTAATACTGTAACACACAAAATAAAAGCAATGAGACTCGCAGACCTCCAAACTGACTGTACAGGTAAATGTTGTTCAAGGACAATTACTGTAAAAGTTAATAGATCAACAAGTCCAAGCAGTAAGGCAGGTTGCCAGGTGATAGTTCATAAGAGTAAAGATTGATTACATTATCCTGTAGGACAATGCCACTGTCACAGACAACAGCTGTAGAAAGCCAGAATATTAGATCCCATGCAGAACTACAAATTTATTGTTGAGGGACAGAGTGGCTTAGTAACTGCTTCCGAGCGGGCCACGATACCAACACAGCCCCCTAGAGTTCTCCAACTTTCTCCACTCCTCCTTAGACACTGGTTTTCTGGCTGGTGCGGTCATCACTGACCTCTCTAAAGCTTTCAACACTGTCTCCCACCTCCTCCTTCTTGATGCCCTTAGTCTCTCTGGTTTTGCTGCGGGGCCTATCTCCTGGTGCACCAGTTATCTGTCTGACCGCTCACAGTGTGTAAAAATTAATGGGACCTACTCAGACATCTGTCCCATCTTCTCTGGGGTTCCCCAGGGCTCCATTCTGGGACCCTTACTATTCTCCCTTTACCTTAACACCCTTCCACGCTCTTGCTTGGGGAACATTCTATTGTACGCTGATGATGCAGTCATCTTTGCCTCAAGTCGTAACCCTATTGCTCTCCAGAACTCGCTGCAGAAGTCCTTCGCCGAAGCTGAGGGCTGGTTCAAGGAACATAGATTGATGATAAATCTTAAAAAAACAAAAACCATGTTCTTCACTCATCCTCAAAACAAGTCCTGCAGCTTCAAACTCCTCATTCACTCTGGGTCCTCTTTCCCACTCGAACAAGTTTGCTCCTATAAATACCTAGGGATCCATTTTGACCCCTTCCTCTCCTTCCATGGACACATCACTGCCCTAGCCACTGCCACTAATATCCAATTGGGCATCTTACATCGGTATAAACACTGCCTCCCCGGAGGCTCTCTCACCGCAGTCACCTCCTCTATCCTGTCCCTAGTGGACTATGGACTGTCGTGTATGGTGCTGATCAGACTGCACCCATAAAATTTGCACTACTTGAATAAGGCCTGCAGGTCAATTACTGGGGCACCTAGGCTAACATACACCTGTCTGCACTGTGCGTTAAAGCGCTGGTGCCAGTCTTGACAAGCGCCTCAAATATCTGACCTGTACCTTACAAAAAGACCCTCCTTGAGGCTATCCCCGCTAGGATTGACCACCACCATCCGCTGCTCTGTCCCACTAGTTCATACTCGGACCTCTGGGAAAACCTCTCTTGTTATCCCTAGAGCTAGAACCTCTCACGGCCAAAGAACCTTCAGCTTTAGGGCCCCCTTCTGGTTCAACACACTGCCCCCCTCCATCTCCGAAGCTCCAACTATATCGTGCTTCAAAACTTCCTTATGGAACCACCTTGTTAACACCCAAAGCTGTAATTGCCACTAGTCAAAGCCATACTCAATACTTATGACAAAGCTTACTACTAAGCTGCTAAGGACAACATAACTCTGGCATTGTTTGCATCAATCCTACCTGTACCAGCTTGTTTGTATCTATGTCTTAAGTTACTGTTATACTGTGTATTTTTGTTTGTCTTACTGTGACAAGGTACCTTTGTAAATGAGCCTATGGCTCAAAGGTTTTCCAAACTGCTGTCTAAATAAATAAATAAATAAAATAAAACTGTAGATAGGCAATTAAAATGATAGCCTGGACTCAGTTAAGTTATGCTGTAACCCTACAGTCCAAGGCAAAGCAAGGCAACCTGTCCTATGGGGTTCAGAATAAAACTTTAGGAAATTGTTCATGTTCACAAACTGAGTGGTATACTTAGAAACCCTCATTATGTGCGGTTCATAGCTCAGTGCTTATGTAACATGTAGATGGTTGTTGGATACAGAGGCCAGCATTAAGAGGAAATGTTTATTAGGTAGTAGTATAGAATGTTTGTGCTTAGGTACTTGGGATGCTTGAATTGAATTGTTTGGTACTATTTGATGGCTTTTGCCTTTCTCTGTATCCCACCTGTAGAAAGGAAGCTTGGCTTAGAATTATGAAAGCCCAAAAAGGAATATATCTATATATCTATATCAACGATTGTTCTTTAACTGAATGCTGAAGAGTCATGCATGACAACACTTAATAATGATAGGAACAGACAATCACCTCCTCCAACTCCAGAGAGTGTGACCAGTAGCACTCAGGAGAGGAAAAAACCCTTGGGGGGAACCTCTGAGGACCCATGGCTACTGACCTGCCAGTCCTTCTGGGCACACTAAAGGAGAGAGATCCTAATTAAACTAAATTAATCAGTTAATCTGAATTTTAATTTGTGGAATTAATCCAGATAAATGGAGTTTAAGAACTGAATTGTAAATGTCCAGTGAAATAATTTCCCCCCTTAATAAAGTCCAAGTCCAAGAATCCATGTACAATTTGGAATGATGGAGAGAGGATATGAAGAACTTTCTTCCAGACTTCAGTTGATATAGGGTGTAATCCAGGAATGTATGACAGTGGAGATGAAGTTGATGACTGACGAATTCAATACAGAAGACCAGATGCAGATAGTTGCATCCAAACTTTGACGTCAACGAGGCAGGATGAATAAAAGTAGTGCAACTTCCAGGTTTCCAGTAATAGAGGGCTTGTCCATTACGTGAATGAGAGAAGGCTTCAAGCCAGGCTACCGACTGTAAAGTAAAGTAAAGTACAGTCTTAGGAATTGATATGAAAGCAACGGCTGAAAAGCTGAGCTGGAATATGGCAGGCTGTAGAGGATAATTGGAGACACTGGTGCGAGGTTGTGAAGCATCCAAGTAGTAGAATATGGTGAGCCCAAAAGAGTCCTAGATGGAGATAACTGAAGAGCCAAATCAAATGAAGTAGCATTGGCACAGGGTCTGAAGCGGTAGAGCTTAATCAGGATATTGAATATCTGCAGGAGATGCTAACTAGGTGTTCTGGAAGGCGAAGCAACAGTAAGTCCATGGTTCAGGCAGCAGGGCAAATTAACCAAGAATAGATGATGAACGAAGAAACTTCCAGATGCAATCCAGGAAAGGAGCTTCCGGCTGGCTGACATGGCATCATGTAGGCATATAGCAGAATGTGTGAATCTCAGGCTCAGAGCAGGGCGAAGCAGAATGAGAACTTAAGGAGGAAACCCCCCAGCCCGATGGGCGAAGGCAGGTCGCAGAAGCAGACGAGTAGGTAAACCTCCCAGCCGGATGGGCGAAGGCAGGTCATAGAAGCATGTGATGAGTAGGTAAGCCTCCCAGCCCAATAGGTGAAGGCAGGACATAGAAGCAGTCGAGTAGTATGGAAACCTCCTAGCCCAATGGGCGAAGGCAGGTCATAGAAGCAGGCAAATAAGGTGTAGCAACAAATAGGAACAGAGGACCTCCGGGCCCGTAGGGGCACAGGCCTAACCAAAGGCGAAGGTGGAATGCCAAACTGCATGGAATGCAGAGGGTCATGTCCTGGTAGATAGGAATGCAGTAAATAAGTAAACATAGGTAAGATGGATGCCAGCTCAGGAGGAGCGCAGTAGATTGTAATGGCAGATTAGTCGTGATGAGCTCTAAGCTCTGTAAGGGCGAAGCGGGTAATATGAGCAAGTAAGGTAAGGAGGTTACATTTCCTGACCACATCCTCACTGGAAGGTCCATCTTTCATTGTATTGCAGACCGCTTGCCAGGGGATTCGCTCTCCATTCTCCTTTCTTGCTGTAGGCTATTTTTTGGACTTTTGGATTTTTTTGGACTGTTTAATTGAGGCCATGCAGTCTAGCACAAAAGACCTGTAATTGAGTCCTGCTATTCTCTGCTTCCTTACAGTTTAAGTGTTGCAGCCTTTTTGTGTAGACATTATTTTGAGTGCATCCATAGCTTTTGCTAACCTATTCTTGCCTTGCCTGGTGTATGCTCTCTACTCCTACTGTGCCCTCCCCTCTACCCTCCTAACAAGCCTGCTATTTCTCCCTCTGCCTATACTCTAAAACTTCTGTTTCCATGCTACTGCTGCCTTGCAGTCTCTGCCTTTTTTTTCAACCCCCTTCTCCTACACTCGCTCCATCTGGTAGCCTGCTCCTCTCCCCCACCCATCTAACTTCTGCCTCCCTACGGCCCTTCCTACAGAATTATAATTTCCTTTGTCCTGTATTTGCACCCCCAACCCCTCTGGTCCTCCAACCTGTCTCCTGCCTTCCTTTGTTCCTATCCACTATTTATTTCACATCTCTCCTTGTTTCCCCCTCAGAAGACCACCGCGCCCTAAGCGGTGCCCATGGAGCCCCGCAGCATCAGCGCTGCCTTCACCGACTTGCCAGATGCTTCCCTCCCACCCTCCTGGTCCTGCCTCCCGGCTCCTCACCCAGGTAATCACCGCTAACTCTCGCAAACCACCCTACTGCTACTGCCTCCTTCCATTGGTGCACCTACTCTGCTGACGGACCCTGATTGGACCGGAGACTCAGCCCTCTCCTCCAATTGGAGCACCTGCTCAGCCAAGCCAGCCAAGCTGCTACCAGCCCGAGGAGCACTCCTGCTGGATTACCGGTGCAGCCGCTTACCAGGGGGATTCACTCTCCGTTCTCCTTTCTTGCTGTGGGCTATTTTGTCCCACCCCCACCACCCCCTCCCAGGCCACCTATTAAATACACTACTTACCCCACCCCTTTCTACCTGCTCCAATCCCTCTCTTACAAGCTCTACTCCTCCCTTCTCTCCCCCCAGCTACCCTACCTAACGCTTCTCATGCCTTTTTCGACTTCTCCCTATATCTACATTGCTCCTCATTAGCCTAGACCTCTACTCACTCCTTATCAGTGTCTCACATCCCTGGTAAAATGTCCCTAGCAATAGTCCTTGTACTTCTGATCTCCTCCATTCTACTGTCCCTTCCCATTTTAACTCCTCCTCTAAGTGGCTACCCAGCACCCTCCCCCCACTGGCTATTCTGACTCATCCTAGAAATGCCCCCTATAAGTCCACTGCATCCCTCCCAGCTATCTCCTGGTCCCATTTCCCTATGCCCCCCTCCTCCTCGGTCTATTCCTTTGGCTGCCTTCTGGCCTCTCTCTCCCATTCCAGTACCCACTCCCTCCGCACAGCCCACCCTACTGCCGCCTCCAACCAGCGTATGGCAAAATCCCGGTCTCTTTGTGTTCTATGCTGCCACCTAACCATTGCCCTACTACTTCTGGCTGCAGGGGATATACACCCTAACCCCGGCCCAACCCCAACCTCAGGCCCCGACCACCCCATACCAAACCTCTCAGCCAAGGCCACCACCGACACTCATTCTGGCTCCCTCCCCCAAGGCTTACGCCTTCTCCATCTAAATATTCGTAGCCTAGCCCCTAAGCTCGATCAGCTCCAGGTCCTAGCGCACACCATGCCCCTGACATAATCATCCTATCTGAGATCTGGCTAAACACCAGCCTACCAGATAATACCATCGCTATTCCAGGGTTCACCATCACATGGCAAGACTGGCCCTCCAGAGGTGGAGGGGTGGCTATCTACATCAGATCAGCCCACACTTCACTGTCTCTCTTCAAAGCTGAAGCCAAAGCTTCAGCTTCTTATGGTAAAACTGTCCCCTCCTCTCATTACCCATCTTGTGGCTGGTATTTATTGCTGCCCAGGCATGCCAACCACAATAGTCACCGACCTTCTGTGCCAGCTCTCATCTCTTGCCCAGTCGGGTGAACTATATGTCATGGGTGACTTTAACCACAACTGGCTAGCACCCAATTTTAACAAAACACAAACTGAGATAAGTGCTCTCAACCTTAGCCAAACCATTGCAGAACCCACATGCTCAAACCATAAGTCCAGTAATCACTCCCTCCTAGACTGGGCGCTTGCATCCCACCCACACCGCGTCGTCAGTTCAGGCCTCCTCCCTGATTCCAGTAGTGACCACCACCTTATCTACTTGGTCGGCAAAATCCACAGAGTTAAATCCCCTCCCAAATTTATATTCCAACGGTCATACAAATTCCTCAACCTCTCCTCCCTCCTGGAAGATCTATCTCCCTCTAATTGGGTCCCAAGCTCAAGCTGCTCTAACATGGATTTGGCCATTATGCACTTTCAGAACACCTTCCTTACCGCCTGGGACAAACACGCCCCCCTGCGCCGGGCTAGAGTCCATGGGTCTCACCTACCCTGGATATCCCCTGAGCTGATAGCTTGCCAACAAGCCCCTGACAAGGCCTGGTGAAACTACAAATCCATGCTCCTCCCAGGCAACTATATCACCTACCGCATGCTCCGCAACAAGTGCACAAAGGCCATCCGCTTAGCAAAGGCTGAATATTTTAACAACACCCTAAATGCAAATCTTGGGAGACCTTCTAAATTCTGTAAAGTCATTAGCTCCCTTTTCTGCCCCCAAACAGCAAGCCCCCCACCTCTCCTCCTCACCCAAGGGACTCTACTCTCCGACCCCAGAAGGTAGCCTCCGAGTTTAATTCATATTTCACTACTTGCGCCCTGGCCCTCCTAGATTCCCTACCTCCTGCAACCACACCTGCTCCCCAGACATCTATCCCCCTACTGCCTGGTAGTTAACCCCTTTTCCTTCAGACACATCTCCCCCATCGAAACCCTAGATTCCCTTCACTACTTCAACCCCTCCAAAGCAAATCCCCGATGGTCTCGATAATAAACTCCTCTTCCTATCTGCCCCGGCCATCGCTACTCCCCTCGCGGCCCTACTAAATTTTTCACCACGAGTCACTCCCCTCCAAATAGAAGCATGCCACTGTCCTATCCCTACCAAAAGGTGGTGATCCTACCTCCACAACTAACTACCATCCCATCTCCCTTCTCCTGCCCTCGCCAACTCTAGGAATACCTAGTGCTGTCCCAACTCTCCCACTTTCTCTCAGAAACTAACTTCTTCACTCCATTTCAGTCCGGTTTCAGAAAACACCACTCTACCACCTCCTCCCTACTAAGACTCACGGACTCCATCCTCACTGGGATAGATAAATGGCTAATCACTGCCACTATTTTCATTGACCTAGCAAAAGCCTTCAACACGGTATCCCATTCTCTCCTATCCTGCCTATCAGGGGCTGCGTTAGCAGCATCCGCCACAGACTGATTCAGTGCCTACCTACTAAATAGAACCCAGTCCACTAAAATAGCTGACTACACTTCCCCCCCTCTCCCTATCACCACCGGCGTTCCCCAAGGCTCAGTTCTTGGCCTCATCCTCTTCTCCATCCTTCTAAATGATCTGCCTAACTCTTGCTCCACTACCGCAATCCACATGTACGCTGACGACACGGTCCTCTTTACCTCCGGACGGACCCACGAAGAAGTCACCTCCAAACTTCAAACCGATTGCAACAAAATCCAACACTGGTTCAATACCAACCAACTCTCCCTAAATGCTAAGAAAACTGTCTCTATGTCTTTAGGCACTAGGCAGCGTCTATCCAAACCCACCTCCCCCTCTGATCTTCCATACCCTAAATAACACCATCCTTGATGAAGTGCCCTCCTTCAGGTATCTAGGGGTTTGGCTTGATCGCCACCTCTCCTTTTCCTCACATGTGGATGCCATAATTTCAAAACTGTGCCCAAAACTTGGTGCCCTCTATAGAAACCGCACTAGTCTCCCGCTACCTGTCAGACGTGAATTAGTCCAGAAAATGATTCTACCCTCCTTTGACTACTGTGATGTAATTTACAGTTCCACCTGTAAGACCACCCTAGCCAGACTTGACCCCCTCTTTAATGCTTTCTGCCGCTTTGCCCTCGATGCCCCCCCCCCGCTCACATCACTGTGAGCTCTACCATTCCCTGGCCCTGCCATCCCCTGAGTAACTGACGCCTAATTCATAGTGTTAAATTCACTTCCAACTTCTGGCTCGGCTCCCTCCCTCCCTACCTCGTATCCTCCCTATCATCCCCATCTATCCCTACCCACGTCCTCAGGTCTACTGATGCTAGGCTAATAGTCATCCCTCACTGAAGGACCACCGCAGGCCAATCGGCCTTCTCTTACCTCTTCCCTAAACTCTGGAACAGCCTGCCATCCCAGATCCACCATTCTTCATCCAAACACTCCCTATCCTCTGCCGTCACTAACTTCCTTGCACCAAACTGCAACTGCCCCTGACCGCCCCCCCCACCTGATAGCTTCTCTTCCCCCATCCTCCCCTTAGCACCTGACCAGCAGCTTGGCCTTCGCCTAATTATCTGGCTTATGCACTGCCCCACGCACTTACACTCTCACTCTTACTCACTCTTATTCACTCCTAATATCTCCCTTCCCCCTCATTCCTAAATAACCTACGCTCATCAACCTTACTCACAGCTACTAACTCCCCTCTCCTTCCCCCCCACTGCACCTAAACCACCCCCCTACACACCTAGTGTTTACTAGTCCACTCCTCCTCGACCCCCTATCTTCGCTCTCCATTCCTACTGTCAACTTATTGCATCTCGTTCAGCCCAAGTTCTGTTACTGGCACTCAAGTTCTGTTACTGGCACTTATGTAATCATGTATTGCCCTCGATGTGTACCCATGATATGTATACCCTGTCCTTGATGATCATGTTCTGTACTGTTCTCCTTATGTAACAAGTTCAAATGTAATCCCACCAACTATGTTCATTATCTGTATTGCTCTACTCCTAATTTCAACTTTAGTATGTATACCTTCCTCCACTGTAACCCCCCCAGGTGACACCATGAGGGCGAGCATCTTTTGCTCAGTGTGCCTTTCATGGTGAAACATTTTCAATAAATAAATAAATAACATTGAGGTCTCTTTTTGTTGTGGATGTGCTGCACGTAGGATTTTACCATTTAAAGAGTAATTTCCCCCTACATTTGTATGCCCTGAATGTACCACTGTACACTTATTCACATCTCATCTTTGTTGATTTTTCCAGTTACCCAACATGTCCAATTCCCTCTGTGCGCCTTAATGTCTTTGTTGGAGTCCATAATTTGCTCCAGGTTGAAATCTCCTGCAAAGCTGTCATCCAGACACCACTTAAACAATGAACATCCCTACTGAACAAATTAAATATTGCTGGGCCAAGAACTTAACCCTGAGGGACCCCAATTGTAACTACCCCAATCTGAAAGGAAGTAATTTACGTGGAATTTATGCCATTTGTTGCCTAGCCAACAGTGGATCCACCTGATCATATCTTGATTTAATCCTGTGTGTCTTAATTTCAGCTCCTTGTGGGGAACAGTATCAAAAGTTTTGCTATAAACCAAGTAGATAACGTCCACAGTTTTTCCATCTTCACTTGCCTTGCTAACTGGCTCAAAGAACATGATCGTTTGTCATACAGCATCTGCAGCTAGTGAACCCATGCTGTGTCTAATCTGATTTTTATTAGTCATGATGAAATTATTAATTTCCTCTCCAATAATGGTCTACAATAATATTTTCCCACCACAGGTGTCAAACTGACTAGTCTGTAATTTGCATGCATGCTTTTTTTACCTGTCTTATACATAGGGCTGCTAAGGTATCCCTCAACTATGGGGTTCTTACTTTAAGCAATATGATGCCTCTGATTACATGCCTTTACATCAGGGTGTACACATATCCAGTAGCCAGATCATCAAACACTGCTTACAATCAGTAGTGGTGGCATTCCTGTCTCAAAACTAGCAGTTTGTACAGCTTGTATGGATCTTTTTGAAAATACTGCCCAGTGGCTCACAAAGGTTAAAGCTTTGGCACTGGGATCAAACCACAACTTGTGGATTACAGCTATGTCTTGCACAGAGGTGCTTCCAGTATCGAACTGAATAAATTGACATACTTGACAATATGTTTGCAAGATACATACTGGGGGCTCCCCGTACAAGACACCACTATTTACTGGACAAGGAATTATCATGAACAAGTAGTCAGAAGAACGCTACACACTCTAAACCTCATGACCAAGGTGTGTAAAAAAAAAAACTCCCAGGGTACATTCTGGAGAATTTGGAACAAAAAAAATAACTGATCTGCTCTGAAATCCGCAGATGACATGGGATTCAGAACTCCGCAGATGATAACTAACACCAGCAGGTCATCTTCCCTGTTCAGGGGCCCTTCAGCTTTGAATTCACTGCCCATGCAACTCAGGCTCAAAACAAAACCAATAAGACCTGGCCCTATTAACAAGATCTAGCCAGAGTTGATACAGTTGTGGCGAGCTTGAAGAAGCTGTAAAGAATGAGGGACACCAATGGAACTGTGCATGCATGGCACTCATGCATGTGCAGTTGCGCTGAATGGCATACTGCCATTCCCAAGATGGTGGCATCGGTGGAACTGCGTATGCGTGTGTGGTGCGCATGCACAGTTCTAGCACAGAATGCGGAGGTAGCAGCCAGAATAGTGTCACTGTAGCTCTGCAGTGAGCGGCTGTGATGGACTGTTTCAAGGTCTATTAGACTGTCAGGATACTTCCAAAAGTCTAATGGAAGAGTGCCACATTCACTCGTTTTCAGAGTGACACCAAAATGGCTGCAGGCTCTGACAAACAGCCATAAAAAGTGGATAACACTAGAAGCTAAGAAACCATCGGTTTATTGCCCAGACTATGACAAAGGATAATTCCTTTCAGTGTACAGCACACCACCCTCTCACTATGTTAACCATAAGGTCCCAAGACTTCTCTCAGAGTGAGCACCTCCCCTCTCAGACATTAATCTTAAATTGTTATACAGTATTTACACTGCCAATGTATAATATATAGCCTAATTTGTAAATACAGATGTTTCCCACAGATGCCTTTGTACAGGCCACTTAGTTTTTGTATCTAAGGTACCAATTGAAAATGAATATGTAAAGACTGAATTTGTAAGTGCTGACAATGTCCACAGATGCCTCTGTATATGCTACTAGTCCCTGTGCCTATGGTACCCATTGCAAATAAATATGTGAATGCTGCAGCTGACCATTCTGTAACACAGATGCCTTTGAATGGGCATCTTAGTTTCTCTGTGTGCCTGTGGTACCCACTGAAAATGAGCCTTGGCTCAACTGGGGTCTGACCATGTTCATATCATGCGATGATAAAATGAATAAAAATGTTACTTACCTGTTTACTTGCTTGCTTAGTATAGCTATGGAACTTGTGAATCAGGTTTGGGGGTTTCATCTTAGCTAATACTGGACAATGGATTATCTCACAAACCCACTATGACATACAGTAAGTTGAGATCAACTGTGTTTCTTTATTTGAAAACTGGTGATGGGGAAAGGCACACTGAGTCGAGGCTTATTTCCAAGTGCGACCCAGATTAAGTCAAGGCTTAGGATCAAACCAACATGATGACATGTAAATGACACCTAGCGGAGAGTGTTGCATGGAAAGCTTAATACAGCATGTGCAAACTATGCCTAACCTCTGAATAAAGTAGGGAAATTGTCTAGTTACCTTTAACAAACACTAGCGTTTATATGTGTGAAGATGCTCTTTCAAACTATTCATTATTTTCATGAAGGATATCACAGAAATGTGGTAGAACTGTTTCATACTGCTGGACAAAATCTTTTGGTGACAGTGCCTTTAACCCCACTTCTGGGAAAGAGGCTTCTGAATAGTTATTTGTCATTCAGCAATAGACACATTAATACCCCTTGCGTAGGGGGGTTTCCAATCTCAGGAATGTACTTCTCAGTCCCTCGTGTTATTCAAGACTGCCTTCCACCCACTTCAGCACCTGCTGCTGAGATAATTTAAAAGCATACCCAATACTTTTAGACTAACATTTACTAGCAGTGACTCCCACAGTGACCCTACACAGGGTACCAGTATTCACTTTCAGAGTTTCCTGGTATGCTATGGAACTTATGTAATTTCTGACAGTGCAAGCAACAGTACTTTACAAATACCAGGCTCTAAAGGAAATGGTCAATGGAAGACAGTGCAACAGCATTTCTGGAGCTCATTATTGCCACCTTTCAGTTGCTTTTTCCTCTTGTGCTATGCACCTAAAAGTATACAGTATCTGTTTGGACATGTGTTACTCTAATTCATTCATTCATTTATATATGTATGTATGTATGTACGTACGTGTTGACCAGGTAAATTCACTGGTCCAGAGGACCGTTTTCAGGTACGACCCAGAACATCTAGATAGCACACAATACAAAAATATGATCAACATTACATTAGAATGACAGTTCTACACAGGTTACAGGGAGAATGCTTGAGATGAATACAGCCTTTAGACATTTTACTTATTTATGAGATTAACCAGGCAGACATACTGAGCAGGAGACCACTCGTTTCCAGATGCGACCTGGGGAAATTACAGGGGTAAATGCAGGGCAGGTATTTACAAAGATTTAACATAGGTGCAGAGTATATACAAGCAGAGAGCATTTAGGTACACAGGTATTTACAACATTTTAACAGTAGGTTCAGAGTATATACAAGGCAGAGAACATTTACGTACTCAAGCAATATGCGAAATATGCGACTAGGCACATAGGAGCGAAGTAAGTCAGCAATACTTAGAACATTTCTGACCCAGTTGTGCTGCAGGTGAGTAAACAGTGCATCACTAGGCGGGGGCACATGGGTCTTACAGTTCAAGGTTGCTGGTAGCAGTTGCATGTGTTGGAGAAATGTGCATAGAGAAGCGGGTTTAGGAGTCTTTGGTTAGAGGTGAGCCTGATGTCTGCAGGTAGATCATTCCAAAGTTTGGGCAAGCGATATTTGAAGGCTGAATGACCCTTGGATGGATGCATGAAAGGGACTTGAAGAAGCCTGGAGTCAGAGCTTCTGAGTGAGTAGACCGGAAGGCTGGGCAGATAAGGTGGCGCTTGAGGTGGAGGGGGAGGATTGGGACCAGAATTTAGCTATGACTACAGAAATAGAGAACACAACATTGGCCAGATAACAATAAGATATCAAATACATGTTAATGTCAAACAGTGTTGATAGTAGTGCTAGCTAGGAGTTACAGGTCACAGATGATCTCATTTTTATGTTGCTTGCACGCATGTGCAAGAAACATAGTGCCATCAACGGAGATTTCGGAGGTGTGTCACCTCCTTCTCCAATTCAGTCAGTGTACTGGCAGGCGTGGCCCCTGTAAGCCAATGCATTTTGGAGCTGTCTATGACACGCTCCAAAATGCAGTGGCATCAGAGTTGAAAGGGGAGCTACGCTTCAGTGAGCACCCTATAAGAAGCGAGCCCTCCCACGCGCAGGCATTTCGACGCGACTGTGTAGCCGACGTAAGCTCAATCTCCGCCGGCTGAGCTGCGCGCCCTCCCCCCAGAAGTTGCCACGCTGGGAGCCCACCCCAGCGTGGCAAGCGGTTCTTTGCCGACGGGGGTGCCTAATCCCCTGTCGGCTGAACGCCCTCGTCTTTTGCAACGCTGGGAGCCCACCCTCGTGGCAACAAATTCTATGGCCGACGGGGTGCCCAATCCTCTGGCCGGCTGAATGCCCCCTCCTTTGCCACGCTGAGCCACCCCAGCGTGGCAGCATAAATTCTATAATGACAAGGGTGCCCAATCCCGTCGGTTGAGCCGCGCCCCAATGTCCTCATGCCATGCTGGGGCCCACCCAGCGTGGCAAAGGTCCCACATCGTCTTTTTTTTTTTTAAACCTGAAATCCAGCACGTCCCTGCCAGGCCTCCCAACCCCTCCCACAACCCGCACTCCACCCACTGCGCACCCAGCCTCCCCACACCCCCCACCCTATACTTACCTCTGGACTCTGGCGACTATCTTCGTGGACTGGGAACACGTCTGCACTCTTCAAAGCCGACCGCGAACTGAGGAAATGCCGGTAAGCTGTATAGTGGGCTACAGAAGGGGGTTTCAAGTTTGTTGCATATCTCAGGCATTTTTGAGAATTTTTGCACCAAATTTTCAACATGGGGTTTTTGGGACCCCTTCTCATGAAAGATGTCACTGTCATGGCGTTACTCGGGCCCGAAGGGTGATTTCACGCAGTGAATGCGCAGTGACTGCTAAATCACCCTTCGGCCTGAATACCACCATGACAGTGACATCATTCATGAGAAGGGGTCCCAAAAACCCCATGTTGAAAATTTGGTGCCAAAATTCCAAAAACTGACTGTTTTATGAGCGTGCATTGCGCAGTTCCTACGCAGGCTCGTAAGTTCGCGAAATTTCAATATTTTCACTCCAGATTTTCAACATTGCCATTTTACCACACCTTCTTATGAGTAGTACAGCTGTCATTTTTCACATCTCACCCAAAATGTGTTTCCACCCATGTAGCGCAGAATGGCGCAGTTGGTATGCGAAATCAATGTACAGGACAAATTAAGAAAATCACAGTGACACTGTTCATGAGCAGAGGTCTTAAAATGGCTATGTTGAAAATTTGGTGAAAAAATTCCTAAAAATGAGCAGTTCCTACGCACGCTCGTAAGTTTGCAAATTTTCAATATTTGCACTCCAATGACTTCCAAATACCTAAACAGCACATAGAAGCAAGCAACATTCGGCATTAACAAATGCTTGTTTCCTTGAACTCTACATCTTCTGCTCTGCATCCTTTCTGCTACCCTCGCTACAACACCATTTTTCCATCCACACTCTTAAATGTACCTCTGACCAACTACCCGACCTGTTTCTATCCACTATCTATCCTGCTCCCCGCCCAGCAGTTGATTGCTGCATTGTTTCTTTCCTTTTATAAGCTAATTCCTGCTCCTGGGTGCCTGTGGTAACTACTGTCTGGCCAACAGCCCCACCCCTCTCTAATGCCTCTTTCTTTTGTCTTTCTGTGCCTCCCTATGCCCCCTGATTTAGTCCTCTGCCTGTGCTTTGATCCTACCCTTTATCTGGCTAACCCCTGTCTCTGTCCTCTCCCTTCCAGGTCTGCCCTGATGGGTGCTCAGCTATCCTAGTGGCCGCGGCCTGAATTGCCTACCAGCCGCACCGCCTCCTCTGCCCGACTCGAAGCCTTCTGTCTCCCGTGAGCTTGCTTGCTCAACCGGGAGTGTTCCTTGGCCTCCAATTGGCTGTTGCCTGGCCTGCTTCTACTCTATTGGTCCATGCTCTCATGGCTTTCATTCCCATTGTTCCACAGCTCGATACTACAGCTTTGGGTGCATGGTATAGCTGAAGCCATAGTCTGTGAGCGCAAAATGTCTACTTTTGAATTTTTTGGTCCTCCTTCACCCACCACCTCCTGCCGCCTTAATTAAATATGGTCTAGCACCTCCCCTACTCCCCTAAACACACCATCTTAGTTGCTAGTTCTTGCTTCCCATTGGTCCCGTCTGCTTCTTTTAAATTTCATTTTAGCCCCTACTCTCCCCTGTGCATGGCTTCTGTCCTGTGCACTGTAATCAGTCTGGTCCTACCTCACTGGCTGTCCTTTATCCCTATTTTCAGACAACTGTAACATCTTCTGCCCTACTTGGTCCAGTGGGCTCATGTTGTCCGCCTCAGTTGCTTCTCGCGGGTAACCAGCTGTCAATCTTACTAACATGGGTTGTATTTGCTGGCTGGTCCTACTGACCAGTCTCTGTTCTTTGTGTGGTCGAACAGTTTATTGCTATTGCTCTTCAGTCTTCGCCTCGGGACAGCTACCCTCCACCTCCATGCCATACCTGGCCAGATCACTCAATCATGCTCCTTCAGGTGCCGTACCTACCCAAGTATGGGGGCTGCACACTTGGGGCTTTGGCTTGGAAAATGGTTACAGGTACCTACTGCACCTAGTCTCCTCACAGGATCATCATGTGTCTCATTATTGATCCATCTCTTTGTCTTCCTTCTGTTGGCATGTGCAGGTGACATTGAGCTCAACCCTGGGCCCCCCCTAGCCCTGCTCTGTCCTTTAACTCCATCTTGGCTTCCCATCCTCACCTCATAGGCCACATGAATGCCACCACTGCTTCCCAGAACCTGACCAAAGGTCTCAAGATAGCTCACTTGAATATCCATAACATTTGTCCAAAAATGGCTGAATTGGAAGCTTGGGTGCTTCAGATGTCCGTTGACATTCTATGCATCACTGAGTCATGGCTTAAGCCAGCCATTAAACAGCATGAGGTAGCACTACCTGATTTCAACTGCTTTAGGAAGGACAGGTTAAGAAGAAGAGCTGGAGGGGTTCTTATATATACACTCGGTCTGACCTGGACACCATCGAACTGCCTGAATTGGGCTCTGGACCCCTGCTGCTAAATCCTTATTCCTAACCTTCAATTATTCCTAACCTGGCACCTTCAAAACTCAGCTTAAGGAACATCTCCAGTCCTCAAATAACCGTGATTGCCACTGATCACCTTCCCTTCCCTGACTAAGGCCTCTGACCAGCTTATCCCCCCGTTGAGTCTCCAGCCTAAGTCCGTCAGGTTCAGCTTGATTTCTGAGTATTATTAACATATTGTTTAAGAACTGTGCTTATTATTCCTAGTATCTAACTGTTAGCCTTTTTATTTATTTATTTAGATTTTGTTGACCAGGTAAGCCCTCTGAGACCAGAGATCCCTTTTTCAGGGGCGACCCGGGGTTGAGTACACCAACCACTTTACATTAGGTTACAGTAAGACAGATACATAATATATACACAGTCAGTACATGAGGCAAGGATACAATAAGACAGTGTCGGAGTACATACAGAAAGACAGTGTCAGAGTACATACATTGTCAGTGAGGTACATTTGGATAGGGTTGGAGAGTACAGTTACATTGTAGCAGGCCTACAGTGATATTAGCATTAGTGGTTAGCTAGTCCAGGGGGAGCGAGATTTCAGTCAGTTGTCAATTTAGAGGGGTAAGGTTGAGTGCATTATCTAGCAGTTGCAGCCACAGAGGCTCAGCTCAATAAGGTATGCTTTAAGACCAGCTTTGAACAAGGAGAGGAAGGGTTTGTCAAACAAGTTTGCAGGGAGCGAGTTCCAGAAGTGAGAGGCAGTGTACTGGAAGGAGTGCTTTCCTTGGTTGATCCAAATGCGGGGGATGTTCAGGAGCCGACTGGTAGTAGAACGAAAGTTACGGATGGAGACTTTAGGGGTGAGCAGGCCATTAAGGTGCGGTGGGTGGCAAATGGAGGAGAATTTGTAGGTAAGGCAGGCAAAAGCATAGGATAATTGATGCCTTACTGTCAGCCAGAGGAGATCTTTAAGAGCCTCACAGTGATGTCTCCTTGGGGTGGAGTAGGTTCCGAAGTGAGCAATGCGGTGGTAGAGGGTGGTGAGCTTGTTTAGCTCAAACTCTCTGAGGGACTGAAGTAGTGGGGAGCCATATAGTGATGAGGGAAGGAGGTTGCAGTTAGCAATGACCTGTCATGCTTCTCCAGAGAGGAAGTTTCCCAAGCGGTATAGGAGGCTCAGCCTCTGGTGGATGGATCTTGTTAAGGCATCTATATGGGGTGTGTAGGTTAGCTCTTGGTCAAGGACAACCCCTAGATACCTAAACCAGTTGGTGACTTTGACTGGCCTTCCTTGGGCTGACGAGAGTTGGAGTAGCCCGCTACGGTCATAGCCCAGCCGTCAGGTCCAGAAGACGACTGCTTTTGTTTTATCGTCGTTTAGTTTTAGGTGGTTGGCAGTAAACCATGCTTCAAGCTTTGCAAGGCTAGCTTGGAGTTTGGCTGAGATGACCGAGGGTTGGGGGTCACTGAAGACGATTACAGTGTCATCTGCATAGATGATAAGGTTGCAGGATGCACAATCCTCTTCAAGGTCATTCAGAAACAGTGAAAATAGTAGGGGGCCCAGGATGGAGCCCTGGGGAACCCCAGAAGTCACAAGCCTAGGGTTTGAGTGGGCTCTCTGCCAGTGGACTTTTTGTGATCAGTTAGTCAGGTACCTCGTAGTCCAAGAGAGTGACAGCTGATCCATGCCAAGCTGATGAAGCTTAGTTAGGAGAAGCTCATGATTAACCAAGTCCAAGGCCTTGGATAGGTCAATGAATAGTGCGCCCGTTGGGGTGCCTTGGTCCACGGCATTTAGTATGTCCGATGTTAGCCTGATAAGGGTGGTGTCGGTGCCATAGCCTTTCTGAAAGCAATGCTGGACTTTGGAGAGGAGTGGGTGTTGTTCCAGGTAGTCTTGAAGTTATTCATAGACTAGTCTTTCTTGAATTCTTCCCAGGGGCAGAGAAGAGAGATGGACCTGTAGTTCTCCACTCTGTCCCGAGTTCCTTTTTTGTGGACTGGGACTATGGTGGCAACTTTCCATTTACTGGGCACTGTCCCTTCTTTGACAGATCTGTTGATAAGTAGGATAATGGGGTAGGTGATGGCCGGTGCTGCAGCCCTCAGCAGATGGGGTTCTAGCCGGTCGTTCCCAGAAGACAAGTCAGGATTTATTTTGCACAGGAGGGGCAGTACTGTGCTGAGATCAACTAGTTTCAGGTAGAATAAGGGGCGAGGAAGCACTGTGTCTGGGCGGAGGGAGTAGGGAGGTCCCTGGCACTGCTGGGAGGCAGCCAGTGGGGTTTGCAAAGGATACTCAGAATGCTTTAGCCACTTTAGTGGGGTCGTTGGTAAATGAGTTCCCAACTAGGAGCGAAGCATCGTGTTCTTTCGTGTGGCCTTAAAGAAGAGAGTTTATGCTGCCCCAGAATTTCTTTGGGTCCCTTAGATTGCCTGTTTGGAGGTCCCTGAGGAATTTTGATTTGGCCTGTTTTGTGGCTTTTTTGCATTGGTTCCTCAGGCATCGATACTTCTTCCAGTCCGGTTTGCACCCAGAGGATTTGTAAAGCCCCCATGCCTTGTCCCAGAGCTTCATTGTGTGTTTTAGCTTAGGGTTTAGCCATTTGTGGCATTTTCCCCTGCACTCTGAGTTTTTTTCAGGGGGCATGTTGCTTTGCTATGGCCAAGAACGTTTTGGTGAAGGGCCTCGTCAATTGTGGGAAGGGAGAAAATGGGGCCCCATTCCACCTTCAGGAGGTCAGAGCAGAGGTCAGCTGGTACAAAATCGGCTGAAATTCCTCACAACAATCACTCTGGTGGCAACCTTGGGGGATTTATTGGACCGGATACAGAAGATAGGGCAGTGGCCACTCAAGGAGTCGGACATAATCCCAGCAGTCTGTATCCGATCAGGGTTTGAAAGGAGTGCCCAGTCAAGTAGTGAGTGGTTGCCAGATTTGGTGTTATGCCTGGTTGGCATGTCAATCACTTGGGTAAGTGATGCATCTAGTATTAGATTCTTGATTCGGGAGGTATTTGGGGCAAGCCAGTTGAGGCTGAAGTCCCCAAGGAGGATGGTCTCCCCCAGTGAGAGCTTGAGGATGGCATTTGTGAGGGATTCTAAGGAGGGGGCAGCGATTTGGGGTGAGAGGTAGGCACACCCGATATAGAGAGGTTTGGTATCTCCGAGGAGTAGTTTGAGAAGTAATACCCCACCCTGAGATCCATTGGGTGTTATGTATATAGCTTGCTTCGTGCCCTAGTGAAGGTGAATTGCCATGTAATGTCTGTTTTGTATCTGATTTCTGTGACTTGGAACCTTTATAAATAAGTCTCTGACTCAAAGGTACTTTTCCGAAACCTCAGTAAATAAATAAATAAATAAATAAACTTTGACTCCTGGCACAGTTAAGAAGTTAATTATTGAGTGTTTCTATCGTCCCTCTAACAAGGCTGTTGCTGACCTTCTCCCATTCCTAATCTCCCTTGCTAATCTCCCACGCCATGACCTAGTACTCTGTGGGGACTTCAATAATGATTGGCTCAGCCCTGCCCCTGGCAAACTGCACTCTACATTAGCTGATCTGAACCTAACACAACACGTTCAGGACCCTACACACCTCAGCAACAAGTCTGGAAACATTGAAACATAAAAACATAGAAGTTGACGGCAGATAAGGACCACAAGGCCCATCCAGTCTGCCCATTTCTTTTTCTACCTTATAAATGTGCCATTATCCTTTGCTGTCAGTGGCCTATCTATTCATACTCATCAGTATTGCACCCTTATGTCTATCCTATGCCTGTTTGAAGCCCTGCACTGTATTCATAGCCACCACTTCCTGAGGTAGGCCGTTCCATGCATCCACCACCCTTTCTGTGAAAAAGAACTTCCTCACATTACCCCTTAATCGGCCTCCCTCTAATCTCATGCTGTGTCCTCTTGTCCTACTATTTTTCTTATATTGAAACATGTTAGACTCTTTCACCTTGTTAATGCCTTAAGGTGTTTGAATGTTTCACTCATATCACCTCTCTCCTCCTTTGCTCTAGGTATACATATTGAGCTCTGCTAATCTGTTCTCATATGTCTTCTGATGCAGTCCCTGCACCATTTTGCTGCCTTCTCTGGACTGCCTCAATTTGGTTTATGTCCTTGTGAAGGTGTGGCCTCCAGTACTGCACACAGTACTCCAGATGGGGCCTAACCTGTGTCTTGTAAAGAGGGATTATTACCTCCCTCTTATGACTTGTGATACCCCTACTAATACACCCTAACATCCCCCTAGCCTTACCTACTGCTTTAGAGGTCTGTTTGGATGATTTCAGGTCATCGGTGATGATGATGCCCAAGTCTCTTTCTTCCTTTGTTACTGCCAGCAACTCTCCTCCCAGCCTATAGGTAGCTTCAGGGTTTCTTTTCCCTATGTGCATGATCTTGCACTTCTTTGCATTAAATCCCAGTTGCCACTCTTCTGACCATTTTGCTAGTTTGCAAGGAAAACATACCTTATTGGACTGGGTGGTCACTAATGCCACCTCAAAGTCAGAGCAGCGGGTGTGGTTTCAGACTGCATAAGTGATCACTCCCCCACTTTCTGCATATGGAGGAATAATTTCCCTAACCCTCCACCTAAATTCTCACTTGTCCATAATATGTCCAGGCTAGATGTCAATAATTTCCTTGCCTCCATCACCAGTAGTGACTGGAGACCTATTAGGACTCTTCTGGATATCAATCAAGCCTCGGATTTTTTTGTGTCTGCCTTCACCAGGATAGTCGATAGTCATGCACCATGAAAAAAATGCAGATCCAAAGGTATCAAGGCCCCTTGGCTCAGTAAGGACCTAAGGGTGCTAATGTCCTCTTGGGAACATGTATGGCAATCCCACAAAAAAAGCAGCTCACCCCAGGACTGGAAAATCTATAGGCAACTATCTAACAAATGCAAAAACTCGCTTCCTAAAGCCAAAAGCCACCATTTCAAATCCCTTCAAGCAGATCACCTCTGTTACCCCAAGAAGTTCTGGAGGCAGATCAAAGCTCTGATGAAAGGGAAAGCTGCCGAACTCCCGAGCTCCATCTCTGCCCAAGGTGTTACCCTCACTGACCCCCATCTATTGCCACTGGCTTTAATGACTTTTTTACAGATCTACACAAGTACACTGCACAATTCCATAATTCTCCTGTGGCACCCTCAGTACCTTCCTCTACAGAGGAAGTCAAGACTAGACCTCCATTTCACTTGAAACTGGCCACACGTAATGAAGTTCAGAGACTTCTTGCCAACTTGAACGCTGAGAGTCCCCCAGTCACGACTCCCTGGAGCCTAAATTTCCCAAGATGGGAGCTCTAGCCCTTGCTCGCCTGGTTAGAGACCTATTTAAATGTTCTTTCTTGACTAGTACCATTCCTGACAAATGGAAGGTAGCCATTGCTGTACCGGTGCATAAAGGTGGATCCAGCTCTACTGTCGAGAATTTTAGACCGCTCTCCATCCTTTGCCCCTTGGCTAAAATAAAGGAGTGCATCATCTATAACCATCTTCAGGACTATCTGGATCACCATAGTCTACTTTCACCTTTCCAACATGGCTTCAGAAAACACCACAGCACCCTCACAGCCCTGCTAAAGATAACCTCAGACATCTACCAATCCTTGGACCAAGGTTCTGCCACTGGTGCCATCTTCATCGACCTCACAGAGGTGTTCTGCCTGGTGAATCATAGTCTCCTGCTCCAACAGCTCCAAGATATTGGTCTTGACTCCACTGCCCACCACTGGGTCCATAGCCATCTCTCCTCCCATTCTCAAAGGGTCAAGTGGGCTGGCGCTTCCTCAGAATTTAGACCCATAACGCATGGGATCCATCAGGGCTCCATACTGGGCCCTTTATTGTTCTCACTTTTCATCAACAAATTACCCAACAACTGTGTGGGGGGGGGGGTTGCTGTGCATCTCTATGCAGATGATGCTATCATCTACCGCTCTGCTCCTGATGTTGCTCGGATTAACAGGGAACTCACATGTGACTTTGCAGACCTTGAGGACTGATTTGTGCATGATCAGCTTGTCCTAAATACAAAAAAGACAAACAGTATGCTTTTCTCACATCTACCTCCCTCCTCCCACCCACTCTCTGTATTACCTCCCACAATGGTGATGTTGTTGAGGCTGTCAATACCTTCAAATATCTGGGCATTACCCTGGATCCCTCTCTCTCCCTCACCACCCATGTCTCCACCCTAATCAAGACTCTTAATCAGAAATTGGGTCTCCTCTATCATATCCGTCCTTTTCTCACCTTTACCTCTTGCCTTAAGATCATCTCCTCTTCGCTTCTTCCCCTTCTCACTTATGAGGCTCTCTTACCGCTCTCTACAAATACATGTATATGTCTCTCCTCACACAGGCATACCATAGGGTGGGAAGATTTGCCCTAGAGGTCAACTCTCGTTTCCACCATTGTAATGTCTTCTCATCCTTGGGTTGACTGCCTTATGAATCGAAATTGAGGCTCTCCACCTTGAACTTCATGCACAAACTAGTCCATAACTACACCCCCCCCTTTTGTCTCAGTGAGATTATCCACAGGAAACTAGCTCCTCAGGCCCTCAGATCAGCTTCCATCCCTCTTCTCCTAAGACCGTGTCTGTGGCTAGCTGTCTTGTGTAAGGCCTTCTCCTTTGTAGCAGTAATAGACTGGAACTCACTGCCCCACTCAGTCCTGTTCTACACCTCACTTCTTATGTTCCAGTCCAGTTTACCTGCCTTCCTTGCCTCCTCTGCAAAATGCACCTGCTTCTGTCATTGACTATGAACCCGTGAGACTGAAGGCGGTTGACTGTTCACTACTAAGTCTGCAGTTCAAAGCACCTTCTTGTGCCTCAGACAGCCATTACCTCCTCTTTTTTTCTCTTCACCTAACCCCTAGTCCCTCCCTTTTTCCCTACACTCTGCCTTTCCACCTTTACCTAGTATCGACTCCCCCTCCCTATTTACTTGTTTGTTGGTAATGGTTGCTGATGGTGCCTACACTTGATCATAGATAAGCACTGCATTTGTCAGCACTTGTGATATTCTCTATTCTACATAATGTTTTGTGCTTTCTTACCGGCAAGCAATGTCTGCTGATGGTGCCTCACTTGTGCATAGACATGCAATGTATATTTTGTATATAATTTTACCTTGTTTCACATTGTACCCAACTTTATGTACTTAGAATACTTCTACTGTAATCTGTTTCTTCCTGTACCCACTGTAACTACTTTGTATTCGTATTGTTGTCTTACCCAGGTCGACCCTGAAAAAGAGACTGCTATTGTCTCAGTGGTCTCACCCAGTTACATAAATTAAAATAAATAAATAAAATAAGATAGGATTTTATGGATAAGTTACAAAAAATCAGATGTTTGCAATGTTAATAGCGTGGAAATCTTTTGCATACTGAACTAAAGTTGTCAGGTTTCTCTCTCCATCAGGAGAGCTCACATTTTGTAACATTTTGTAAAAGGCTGTCAAACAGATTCTAAAAATTTGAGAAACTACGGGCTTGATATACAAAACATCCAGGCATGCTACGTGGCTGCATAGTGTAGGTGTGCATGTCACAAATGCAATGCACACAAATCCACAGTGTACTGTATTACAGTGCACATAGCTGAACCATAAAGGCATCCACACTGCAGAGCCATGGATCACCAGAGGAGTAACTTTGGTATAAATGTTTGGGGGGACCATCTCATTCTCAACCAGACTCTGATTGTAAGTGCTGTGCTACCCATCCAAAAGTAATTTTTCTATGGAAAAATACCATTATTTCTAACAGCATACCTTTGAAAGCTATTAATACTGGGGAAAAGTTGAAGACAATAATTGACACAGAAGTCTTTTTTTCAGGTATATTCTGTATTTATTCTCTAACTTTATGTCTAACAAATGGTATTTACATGACAGAATATGATGTAGTTGAATACATTTCAATATGTTGGGTACATCAACACATAGCAATACAGTCATGAGATGTGGCTAATGACACACATGTATGCTGTGTACACTGATCCACAGTCCTGCAAGGACTGCCATGCAGGTGGAGGGAGGACATTGTACCTGTGGGAGCAGGAGAGCTGCTGTAGGAGAAACATCCATGCTGAACATGGCATGGAGGGGTGCACACACAGCAGGCACAGTGCAGGACTACCATTGCGTACACTGTGCACACAGCTCAAGGATTTATCATTGTATTCATCATATATCACCAAATCTTTTTTCCAGCCTTTTCATACTACAAAAAAAAAAAAACTTTAGTTAAGCAAGTAGATGTGCATCAAATGTTGATGGAAAAAATTCTTACTTGACTGGACATTTGTTGTGTTTTGAGAAATGCTGCTTCTCTCTCTCTCTCTGTCTCTCTCTCTAGATATATATATAGATCTACAGTGTGTGTGTATAGATATATATATATAGATACATTGCACACACGCACGCACCCCTCTCTCCATGTGTGTGTGTGTGTGTGTGTGTGTGTGTGTATATATATTAATATATACAATAGGAGTGAGTGGTAAATGAGTGAGATAAAACAGCATATCATCCACTGCAGTGTGATATTTTTACCCTCTGCTCTACTGTGATGATATGAGACATTTACAAACACAGGTCACAAAAGGTCACTGACATCATCACCCTAGGCAGCATTCCCCTCAGCATGAAAGAAACACCTGTGCTGTTACCATAGACACAAATGCAGAACTACCCGAGAGGTCTCACTGCTGCCTACAGCTAACTCAGTGAGCATTACAAAACACACCTATCCCCCCCAACTTCCAGCTCATTACTGTGATGCTGTCAACTTGATGCAGCCAGAATTCCAAACAGCACAGCTTCACAGAACAGTCTAAACTACTGCCTGCAGCAAACTCACCTACCACTGAAACACACTCTCGCTTGTTCCTCAAACTCTGATTCATACCCATTACAATTACTGTGACAATTTCAACTTCACTGCAGCCAGAATCCTAAAGAGCACAATTTCACAGAACACTCTGCACTCTGCCTGCAGCAAACTTAATTACCACTGAAAACAGTATCAGCTGTTCTGACACTCTGCATCTCAGTTCATTACAATTACTGTGATGCTTTTAACTTCACTGCAGCCAGACTGCTAAACAATACAGCTTCACAAAAGTATGTTTCTCATTTCTATCTAAAACTAACTCATTTAGCATTGCAAAACACACTCATGTGTCTCTCAAAGTTTATAACACTGCCAGCCCACTCAGAAATGCTCACACACAGAATGAGCAAACACATTAACAGGAACAGAACACAAGAGAGCATAACAAAACTTCTTAAACTCTTGGCCCTATTATATATATCAAATACATGATGGGAAGATCGTATGCTATGGCAAATATTGTCACTCCTGCATTGTGAGCTTGGATATCTCACTTGTGCCTTCGGCACTTGTGAGATATCCAGAGCTCACTCTGCAGAAGTGACAATATTTGCCATATCACACTCATGCCCATCATGTATCCCCTATTTATACAATGTGGGTGAGACATATTCCAGTAAAATAAACCATGTTATTTTCACTGCAGTGAAATAAATCCTGATGACATCACCGGAGTTAAAATAAATAAATCCTGATGACATCACCAGAGTTAAAATAAATGCCATTTATTATACCCCCAGAAACCTTTTTCCAACAATGAGGCTCCCATTGTATAAATAGGATACATGATGAGGACTCGTGCGATATGGGAAATATGTTCAGTCCTGTACAGTGACCTCTGAAAACTCACTCGTGGATTCGCCACTGTGAGTATTCAAAGGTCACACTAGAGAAGTGAAAATATTTTCCATATCACAATCGTGCCCATCATGTATCATATATATGTATGTATATATATATATATATATATATATATATATATATGTATATAAATAAAATGAGCAGAAATTTTCCTCCAATCTGATTGGCTGATAGGGTCTTTCAGCTGTGTCCTTATCAGGCCATAACTGTACCAACGGGCACTATGTGTGCCAATCAAAATGCAGCACACCAAGAAATCAATGCATCCCACAGAACCACAACGGCTGCAACAGGAGAGCAGAGAGCAGTGCCATCAACATAGAAACAATGGACATACCACAACAATATATCTAAACCACACACACACACATACACACACACCTTCCTGCATGACAACAAACTTTACAGATGTAGTATCTCTCATTTAGTTTTCTTTACTGGCTTCCTGTCCCTACCAAGTGAATGGCTCTCGCTCCTGGTATTTGAAACCTCAGCCAGGAACCATTAGAACAATCTGTAGTGTCTCCATCTGTGTCCAGCATTTTCTGTCTTCGTGTTCTCCAGCTATACAAGTCAGCCTTCCCTGCCCATGGCAGGACAGAACAACTGAATTCACAGTCCACTATCTATAATGCAGCAGAGGCAAAATTAGGCTTTGAAAAGGGCGAAGTGAAAGCAGTCTGTACGGTAGCTGGTAAGGGATATACTTGCTCACAATCAAGTATGTATAAATAGGGGATACATGATGGTCACAAGTGTGATATGGAAAATATTTTCACTCCTGCACATTCCCTCTCACTGGATCTGTTAATGAGGCTGACAGTGCTGTGTGGTCACTCTGCAGAATCATCTGCAGCATGTCTAGCACAATCTAAATCCCCTTATATAGGTGCAGAGGGCAGGCAAAAGCTACAGAGTGCCCATTCAACACATGCAGAGCACTCTACATCACCCACAGTGTGTCTAATGCAGACCCTCCACACCCGATCCCACGCCGTTTATGCATTTACATAGGAAGCCAAGACTGAATGGGCTCAAGGGTGTGTTCATGCCAAGCACAGATTTGCAAGATAGTGGCTATTCACTCAGTAGCTGAGAAAGCTGTGAGCTGTTTTCCTTCACTGTGACCAAGCCTATTGGCAAAATATCAACATTTGGGTTGGTGTCATGTGATTCACTGGCAAAGAGGATGTGAAGCCCTGGTTATGAACCATAGGGAAAATTTCATTAAAATTCACATGCATGGATTTAATACAGAGCTTAACAGACCTTATCCCTGAGTTTGGATACGAGCAGACATTTTCCTCATTTGTCTCTTACAAAATCAAGTACAGCTACTTTTGTTTTGCCACATACCTGCTGCACACATTGTGTGAACGGGGTAAGTGATGTTTTCTAGCCTCTGTTTTGTACTAACTCATTTATGAAAGCCGTTTTTATTATCCTGATGAAATATTCTGTGCCTGCAGATTGTTTTGTACCACCTGTTTCATGATTCTGCTTGCAGTCACACATCTCAGTGTGTTTATGTTATTGGGGAAACATGACCAAACAGCTGGGTAGGGCTGTTCAGATGATCTAAAGAAAGCAGAAGGCTAAAGCAAAAGTTATGATTTGCAGACTACAAATACCAATCTGGTAAAACTTGGGAAAATGCTGTCAAATATTTGATGAGTCCTGTACATTTATTTTTGATGAAGTGAAGATTACAGTTGTGCTTTACATACTGTATAAGATATTTTAATTTGTGAAGTACTGTTCAGTTTTGATTTATTTATTTTAACAGTTTTATCATAAAAGTACACAGAATTGAAACTCATTTCCATATGAAACCTGGGAGAAGGGGATCATGGGAATAAATATAATAATTGCAGTAGGGCAAGATTAAGTGTACATGTGCAGCAACAAAATAAAATATTGTACAGAGACACACACTGCAAGGCAGCTCATAATTTTGGAGTACAGCTTTCAATTCAATTTTTATTTTACCAGGAAAGACACCATTGAGACAACTCATCTGCGAGGCGGTCCTGGAGGGACAATAGTTACAGTTCCAAACACAAGAGAGGATATACAATAGGAACAAAAGTAAAACATGCAATCAAAATATAAAAAATATATCAATAATATAGAAGAATACCAGTTTATCCTAACATAACTCACTCTACAGAACTGACAGTAGGAACAACCTTATACCTACAGAAGTGTATCTGAAGGGAGAAATCGAGAGCACCACGGATAGTAATATAAAAGAAGGGACAGTGTAAGAGTTTAGACCAAAGTATAGGTTGGGAGGAGGGGGATGGGCAAGCGGGAAGAAACAGGGAGTGGGAGGAGGGCAGCATGAAGGGCTGAGGGGGAGAGCTGGGTGCAAGTGCTAAGGTAACGACCAAGTGTCAGGGTTCGAATTGCAGTAAGGTGGATTATTCATGACAACAGGGTACAATAACACTGCAAAGGAGGTTACGCATAACAGTTACATTCATCTTTTCGAGTAGGTCATCAGCCATGAACTCCAGGATTGGGCTCCTCTACCGCCATAAAGACTGCCTCCCAGAATTTGCCTTAAAACTGGCCATCACCTCATCCGTGTTGTCACTGGTCGACTACGGACTTCCAATCTACTCAGCTGCAGACCCCACCACCCTCTCTAAAGTCCAGACCTCTATTAACAAAGCCTGTAGGCTCCTGACCGGGGCACGTAGCAGAACTCACACATGCCTGCTATACTCTGCCACAAACATACTCACACTTGAGGAACCAGTTAAATAATCACTTTGCTACCACCGGTCTGGTCTTCGATTGCTAGCAAGCTGCTCCCCAAGTCCACTGCTGGTGCCTCTCCATGTCCTACAACAAAGGCCTACCTGCACAAAGGCCTGCTGGCTAAAAAGTACCTGGCTGGGCCATGCCCCCCAGGGGTCTCCTCATCCCTGCAACCGGCCATCTGGCCTGTGCTAACCCATTACTCCACTAAAGCCACCTTCCTAGTACCCAGAGCTAGGACCTCTCTCTGCCAAAGATCCTTTCATCATAAAGCCCCAGCCTGGTGTAACTCCCTCCCAGAGGGAATCACAAAACTTCCCAGGATTGGCCTGTTCAAAATAGCCCTCCATAAACACATTATTGACAGTCGGTGCTGTAACTGTCTGTAGTGGAATATAACTTTGTCTAGACTAGTCCCCCTAAGTCTTCACTGGGTTCCACGGACGACTAAGTACTGGTTTCTAGGTCTGAGTATGACTCCTCATGAATAACTGTAACAACTGTGTTTGTTTAACGATGCGTGTAACTCACCTGCATGTATGTAACTCACCTGTATGTAACCTCTGTCTAAACTTCACTTACTTGTTGTCCACCCTCCCTGCGACGAGGTACCTTTGTAAATGAGTCTCTGACTCAAAGGTTGTAAAACTGATTATTTTAATAAAATAAAACCAAAAAAATAAAAAATAGGTCTTAGCAAGGACATACATGTACTTAACAAGGAAGTACATATCCCAAGGATGTGTTTGAGTTGGAGTGTCCGTTGGAGAGAGTTTCATAATGGGGCAATGAATGACTTATGGAAGAGGACCCAAATCGGGTTCTTATCCTAGGAACATCGAAGGTTATATAGAGTAGTCTTCTAAGAGTATAAGTGCAGGGAGATTGCTTGAAAAGGGTGCAGATGTAAGGGAGGAGTTTCATCGTAATGGCTGTATACACCCATAAGGAAGCATTTTGTAGCCTTCTAATACTAAGCGAGGGCCAGCCAACCAGTGATTAAAGTGAGAAATGATGGGTATTAAAAGGGGCATTTGTAATGAATCTCAGGGCTCTATGGTAGAGTGTATCCACGGTGCTTAAGGCAGATTTAGGACAGTGACTGTAAAGGAAGTCTAGTTCAGTAAAGAGAGGAAGGTCTTTTGGACCACTCTTAGTTTGATGTCATAGGTGAGCAGATGCTTTATTCGTAGAAGAGCCGAGCCTTTGACATAGTTTTTGGCTGTTTCCTTGTGTGTGATAAAGGAAAATTTACAGTCAAGCCAGAAGCCTAGATATTTAAATTTCTCTACTGATTCAAGTGTCTCTCCCAAAATGGTCTTGATGTGGTATTTGGCATCCAAGGGATAGGATGTTAGCTCCTTGTTGTGAGGAGAAAGGAACATAATTTGTTTTGTTTTTTTTGTTGGCATTTAGAAGTAATTTCAGATGGAGCAAGTTTTGCTGTAAAAGGTCAAATTCACTCTGTAGTTCAAGACAAGTGAGATGAAGGGAGGGGTTTGCAATGTAGAGCACAGTACCATCTGCAAAAAGGTGTGCACTTGCTTTGGAATTTTGTCATTAATGTGTATGGCAAACAACAATGGTCCCAATATAGACCCTTGAGGGACTCCTCTCTGTAGTGTTATTAAGGTACAGAAAGTACCATTATCTTTTACCTGTTGCCGCCTTTCTGTGTGAGGTAGCATGAAAACCATTTTAGAGAGATGTCATCCAGCCTAATTTTATTTAACATGACTAGTAACAGCTGATGGTCAACAGTATCAAAGGCCTTACTCAGGTCTAAGAAAATAGGGCACAAACGTAGTTTTTGGCATCAAGAGAGATTTGCCAGTCATTCGTGACCTTTGCCAAAGCCAATACTGTACTGTGTTTCAGCCTGAATCTGGATTGAAGAGAGTTCAATAGATTTTCAGCTTCAAGGTGGTATCTGAGTTGAGAGTTTATCACATTTTCAAGAAGCTTTGACAGAATCAGTAGTAATGATATAGGGCAGTAATTACTAAGATCACATGGATCGCCCAATTTAAATAGGGGGGTAACGTGTGATTTTCCAGTCAGAGGGTAGGGCACTTTGGGAGGGAGACAGGTTGAACAGATGGGTGATAGGCGGGGACAAGAAGTAGTAGCCTAATTTAAAGAAAAACGGTTCCAGCTTATCTGCTCCTATGCTTTTTTGGTATCCAGGGCGATTAAGAGGTCTTCAACCTGTTTAAGGGAGACCAGATTGAAATTGAATTTGGCATGGTGCAGGTAGGCCTTTGTTGTAGGACATGGAGAGACACCAGCAGTGGACTGGGGGAGTAGCTTGCTAGCAGGTGAGGAATCGAAGACTAGACCGGTGGTAGCAAAGTGATTATTTAACTGGTCTAGTATGTTGTCGCTATTTGTAAAAGTATTGCCACCTGATACTATCTTGGTGGGAAGGGGCGATGGTGCTCTGTGCCCCTCAATTTCCCTTAGAGCATGCCAACTTGCCTGCATCATTTCTAGATGATTCCACTACTGTCTGATAGTATTTGGCCTTTTCGGCCCTAATAAGCCTTGTGCAATGGTTCCTCGCGGATCTGAAAGCAGCCCAGTCAGAGTTGGATTTCATCTTGCAGATTTTTTCCAAAGCCAGTCCCTGTGATGCAGGGAAGATTTTAACATATGGATGAACCAAGAGCACATTATTTTCCTTATTGTAATTTTTACCGTAGGAGCATGCTTATTAATTACTTCCAAAACAAGGTTCTGAAACTGGGCACAGGCCTCAGAGATAGTGGTGGCCAGATAAAAGTCTTGCTTTCTGACTGTGCTTAGGTTGGCCAAGAAGTTAGAGGCTTTAAATTTATGGAGGTTCCTTTTAAAGGTGAAATTGTGTGTGTGAGAGACTTTGGGGAGGTGCCTCACGCTGGTTATGGCATCTTGGTCACTAACGTCACTATGAAAAACACCAGTGTGCTATTTTGTGTGGTTTATTAGTAAGGATCTGGTCAAGGAGGGTACTATGCTCTGGGTTTTTAATGTTCCAATGAGTGACCCCGCAAATTAGTTGGGTAAGCCCATGTGAATCGCAGAGGGTTTTAAGGGGGCACAGAACAGTGTGCATTCCAATCTAAGTTTAAGTATCCCAAGATAATACATTCTGAGTTGGTGGCTCCACTAATTTGGCGGAGATGTTGCAGCATCCCAACACCTCCTGAAGGAGGTCTGTAACAACCAGAGATAAAAAGGACTAATTTGAAGGAAAGGACATTTTCAAGGTGAGGCTTTCAAATTCCTTGCATCTAACAAAGTAACAAGTAGAAAGAAGTAGTGCCAGGGAGGTGAGGGGAGCTAGGAAAAGGGGGTGGGCAATGGGGGAAGGAAATGATAGGTGGTATGGAGAAGAGCATGAGAGCTGATGCAACTGGTGGGGCTAGGGTCAGAACCAGAAGTGAGCAGTGAAGTCAAAGGGCAAGGGCTTTAGAGAGATGAAAGAGGGAGCTAAGTGAAGGCTGTTCCAGAGAAATGGGAGCCTGTATTAGAATGAGGCCTGATTAGCAAAGGAATTCAAAAAAGAGGTAAGATGGAACAAGAGGCAGAAATCCAGAGAGAGAATGTCTGGAGTTGAAAGGAGAGAGAACGTAGAAGAGGAACAGTAGCAGGAAAGGAGGGAGAAGAAGAATTTAGGTATAAAGTATGGGAGGCAGAATGACGAGAGATGGCTGCCTTCAAGGGGGAAAAGCTCAGAATACAGAGATCAGTGGTGGGTAGTTATGGAGAAAGTGGCAGAGTGATAGAGGGGTCTGGTTGAGCAAAGTTAGCCTTGGGGGAGGTACCATAAACCACATCCTTGTTGTCAAGCATCTGGAGGATTGCTTTAGATTACAGTTAGCTCATGATGGACAGGGAGGAGGATCCAAGATTTGTTTCTATATAGTACATCTAGTTTGAAAGTAGTTTAGAGTGAATAGCATTAGTATGTCTGGAAAAATGAAGATGTTGATCTATCCAGATGCCAAGGTACTGGATTTGAAGAGCCCCGTAATGAACCTTGAAGAATGGTGAGACAGGTGACCTATTTAACCACTGTTGTCTACCAGACTTCATAGATACTGTCTTTTAGCATTCAGGGTGAAATGGTTGGATTGGAGCCAGTGTTGGACATATACACTTGAGATCAGCTTCCAGCTCAGGGATTGGGGAACCATTGAGAAAAATCACTGAATCATCTGTATGCATGTAGATATGAACACAGGAACAGGGCCTGTGAACACATTCAGGAAAACGGAATATCGAAAGGGACCCAGGATGGAGCACTGTGGGACTCCAGATACAACTGAGAGTGGTGCTGGGTGAGGGAGAATCCCTGATACTGACTAACTGAGATGTAGAAGATAGTTAGGAATGGAACCAGTCAACAAAAAGGTCATAGAGACCTGTAGTGTAGAATGCAAGACTGACAAAGATAGTAGAGGTGAGTAAACCCTAATCCCTGCACTTCAGAACATGATCAGTGAATCTGAGAAGGAAGGAGAGGGTGGAGTGGATTTACTAAAACCCAACTAAAAAGAGCTGAGAAAGGAGGACAAGTCAAGGTAGGAGAGAGGGGAGAGTACCACCTTCTCCTGCAGCTTGGCTTGAATAGGGTAGTGGGAAATAGGATGAGAGATAACCTACTTTAGAATGGCAGCATCACCAACATTGTATTATACAATTCCAGATGGCAGAACCTGACCAGTAAAAAGTAAAGGTTGTGGAGAGAGACAGCGTGAGAGGACATAAACTGCATCAGAAGGTGCAGCAAGGTAAAGGAAGCTGAGATCCAGGCCATCAGGACTATTGTCTTTTTACAGTCAAGGGTGAGGACAACAGAGGCAGACAGCAACAGAAGGGTAGATGGGAGAAAGGGTGAGAAGGAGGTATTGGAGTGAGGTTAGAGGAAGATGTGGTGGAGAGGAGAGAGAGTAGGCATATGAGGAGAAGTAGCCATTAAAGGCATTGGTAACTTCTAGGGGTCAGACATTAGGGAGCTACCTATTTTCAGTACTTGGGGGTTGACTGGGAGGGGATCAAGTAGGGAGAAAACAACCTTCCTTCCATAATTTAGAAGGATAGCTTAGGAAGGTGGACATGAAGTAATCAGCCTTTGTCTGTTTAATGGACTGTGTGCAGATATCATGAAGTTGTCTGTTCCTGAGGAGCTCCTCCTGTAAAGCAGAGACAGTATACAGGGGTCAGGGAGTGTTAGCTTTCAGACTGCCTATCAGCTCAATTAAGATGAAATGAAGATAGGAACCTTTAACTCTGACACTCTTGAGTAGGGTATAAGCGTCATAGAGTGGCATGAATTTACAGTGAATTGAAAGGCTAATGCCTGTGGTTCTAAGGCTGACTGGCCACATCCCTTACTCCTATAAATATCCAGCAGCTCCCTGCTCTGCAGCACTAGGTGTTTTGCTCGCCCTTCTCCCTCCACCTTGGTCCTTTAGCCCAGTCCCTGCCGGGCACCTCTTCGAGAGTGGAGATGACAGAGAAAGGCCAAAGTAAACAGTATACACACAAGCACTACTCAGACCAAGCAGCCAAACATACCATTCTGATCAAGGCATGGCCACATATTTTCAGATATTTCTAAAGAGATTCTCTCTGGTGGCCCTACTGTGGAACTGCCAACAGGCAGGGAAGTTCTCTAGAGATATCACAGAAATTCCAGGAAATATATAGATACATAGACAGTGTCGGCAGATAAGGGCCTATGGCCCACCCAGTCTGCCCATTTAAGTTTGTAAGTTCAGTTTATGTTTTCCATGAAGTCTGTTGCCCCTTACCCCTGACCTCCAGAATTCCTTTATGTCTATCCCATGCATTCTTAAATCCCGTGATTGTTTCAGCCCCCACCACTTCCTCTGGCAGGGTGTTCCACTTGTCCACCGCCTGCTCTGTGAAGAAATTCTTCCTCACGCTTCCTCTGAATCGTCTCCCTCCAACTTCATCCCATGCCCTCTAGTCCTGGAACATCTTTTTCGCTTAAAAATAGTGCATTCCTGCACCCTGTTCCTCCCTGTAAGATACTTGTATGTCTCTATCATATCTCCTCTCTCCCTCCTCTCCTCCAGGGAGTACATGTTCAGTGCCTTCAACCTGTCCCCATAGGACAGGTTGAAGGCATATATGACCATGTCTGGCTGCAATTGTAGAAGTAATCAAGTGCAGTGTCAGCATCTGAGGACAACAGGGTGGGGGATCCATCAATGTTGCTCATGCCAGCCAGCAGGAAGCCTAGGTTTAGGGACATGAACGATTACCAGATAACCTCAGTGTGGGTTTTAGGCAGCTGGATTTTACACATACATTAGACCATGTGATGTTGGGTGACTAGGGTATATCTGGTAGGGACAAGCTTCCAAACATTCAATGGGGGTGACAGGAAAGAACGCAGTCAATAAGCATATGATTGGCCACGGTGGTACTGAGCCTGTTAGGTTCAGAGATATGCTGTGTGAGAAGAAGGCAACGAACATCATGTATAAGCATTTTAAAGGATGGTATCCTAATTAAGCAATAAGGCATGACAGGGTGTGGTATATCATGGGATATACCACACACTGAAGTGACTTATTGCTATTATGAACCGAGTTTGAAGTTTTATGAATAAAAAAATAAAACAAACAGGTTTTAAAACATTTTATGAATGAGCTTTTGGGCGGTGTAGGAGTAGAGTACATTTTGAAAAAATAGCTCTCAGACAGTAGAGAGCAAAGAGGTTTGTGGTGCCAGAACGTTTTTGAAGCTGTGATGATGTAGCCCGATATCATCACAGCTTTAAAGAGCTCTTGGGCAATCAGATTCCTCTATTTATGATCCTTATTTCATAATTTTAGATTGGGAACTTTCAATCAGGACATCCTGTTTCTGTAATGAATTCTAAGAAAATAATATTACAATTCTGTTAATACTAAAGGTCCATTATTTGTTCAAAGCTAAAGGCTATAAAAGGCTCCAGAATGAATGATGGCTTGCCCTTGTCATTTGAAGTAGTATTGAGATGGCTAGACTACTTTCTCGTTCGAGTGCACACATTATTTCTTGTTTAGTTGCTGATTTACTACCCGTATAGGTGTGAAGGCCTGGATTTTGATATCATGAGGGACATGAGGCTGCATTATCAAAATGATGGGTTTGCAGCAGATGGAAGATGGCAGACAGCTGATCACACTGTGAAGCAGCTCCCCGACTGCTTCCTGATATGCAACATATCCGACTTTCTCCAGCTGATTTTCATGGCCGCCAAAGAGAAAGCTGACCCTAGAACTGAGTTTCTTTAAGGACATTAAAATCTCTGCTGCATTTGGGATTAGAATTCTGAAAAAAAAATGAAAAAGCAACAGCCTAGCAAATCTACAGGCAAACTCTTGAAGCAGATGCCAGGAGCGACAAGAAGACATGCGGCCCAGTCCTTCAAACCTAAGACAGCAGTTACAGATGCCAGCAGTTCAGGTATAGCAAGGGTCGATTTTATCATTGTTTTACTTGTCTGGGACATAGTTCAAATTAACCAGGGCTAGTGCAGCTGACCTACTACTTGTCTGTCTTGACTACTGCAAATTTTCTATGGTTAACAAGTTAAAAAATTCCCTACTTTGGTATGCTCTAGTCTTCATGCTAGTCTCCCTCAGTGATCCAGATGGCCTGGTGTGATTAATAGCTCTTTAACAGCTACAGAAGAAGCCAGAAGGTGAAGGAAGGAAACATATTCAATTCAGTGCTTCAGAGTAACTGGTAACTGGTATTTTTCTTTTAAACTTAGATTGTAGGCTTGTAGTGACACTATACTTTCTTTCTGTGTTGTCTTTACTTATAATTGTTTTTGGGCTGTTGAAAATTTAAAAAATAGTGGTGGTGTAATTCTGTGCTGTCTTTAATTGCTGCAAATTTTATCTTGGCTTGTCTGACTGTCCTGTAGCTGGGTGAAGGGTGTTAATTGTCTGGCCTCTGACCTCAGCTACGTGATAACTGGAGGTGGGGCTTAGTCACAGTTAAAGCAGCAAACAGAAGTTCATCTTCTCAGAAGAAGCCAGAAGGTGCAGGAAGGAAACATATTCAATTCAGTGCTTCAGAGTAACTGGTAACTGGTATTTTTCTTTTAAACTTAGATTGTAGGCTTGTAGTGACACTATACTTTCTTTCTGTGTTGTCTTTACTTATAATTGTTTTTGGGCTGTTGAAAATTTAAAAAATAGTGGTGGTGTAATTCTGTGCTGTCTTTAATTGCTGCAAATTTTATCTTGGCTTGTCTGACTGTCCTGTAGCTGGGTGAAGGTGTTAATTGTCTGGCCTCTGACCTCAGCTACGTGATAACTGGAGGTGGGGCTTAGTCACAGTTAAAGCAGCAAACAGAAGTTCATCTTCTCAGAAGAAGCCAGAAGGTGCAGGAAGGAAACATATTCAATTCAGTGCTTCAGAGTAACTGGTAACTGGTATTTTTCTTTTAAACTTAGATTGTAGGCTTGTAGTGACACTATACTTTCTTTCTGTGTTGTCTTTACTTATAATTGTTTTTGGGCTGTTGAAAATTTAAAAATAGTGGTGGTGTAATTCTGTGCTGTCTTTAATTGCTGCAAATTTTATCTTGGCTTGTCTGACTGTCCTGTAGCTGGGTGAAGGGTGTTAATTGTCTGGCCTCTGACCTCAGCTACGTGATAACTGGAGGTGGGGCTTAGTCACAGTTAAAGCAGCAAACAGAAGTTCATCTTCTCAGAAGAAGCCAGAAGGTGCAGGAAGGAAACATATTCAATTCAGTGCTTCAGAGTAACTGGTAACTGGTATTTTTCTTTTAAACTTAGATTGTAGGCTTGTAGTGACACTATACTTTCTTTCTGTGTTGTCTTTACTTATAATTGTTTTGGGCTGTTGAAAATTTAAAAATAGTGGTGGTGTAATTTCTGTGCTGTCTTTAATTGCTGCAAATATGCCTGATAAATCTGATTGACAGGAGCTAAACACAGGGTATAGTAAGAGGTGTGAAGCAGGAGGGGCATAAGGGGAAAGACCACCCTCAGCACGAAAGTGTTTTGACTCATTTATTTATTTATTGGTTTCTTTTTCCTTAAAAAATATATATCTGAGGATCAGTTACAGGATTTTTAGTACTGTAATAAAAAAAAGAGAACTAAGAGAGCTTCAATAGCAGATAAGTAGTGGAATTGCAGTATAATGTGGGAGTGGTGCAATGCAGTGGCTGGGGCAGCCATATTCAGGCAGACCTTCTGGACACTGAGGTGCTGCCCTATCTGCATGCATCTCTCGGACTGCGGATGAGGTAGCCAGACTCAGAGCGGAAGTAAACTGGGTCAGGGTACCATCACCCCTGTCCAGGAACCACCCAGTCCAATGCAGCTGCCTCAAAGGATGCGAGAACAAGGAGCACTTGGATGACAGTGGGCTCAGGGAGGTTAGAGCAGTCAGGCAGAGGCACATCCCAGATCCTATTCCTCTCAAGAACTCATATGCCACACTGGCAAATGAGGACAACCAAATAGAGGTACCTAGAGAAGTGGAAGGAAAGGATGTGGAGGTTAGGCAAGGAGGTGACCTCAGTGGGGAAAGCAGTGGACCCCAGAGGAGGAGGAAGCGAATCCTGGTGGGGGACTCCATCATAAGAGGGATCCAGCTAGGAACACAGGAGGGGGAGGACAGGGAGGTGAGGTGCCTACCAGGTGCCACGGCATGGAGGGATGGAAGGAAGATACTGGGGATCACTGGGAAGGCAAGACAGGAGGGTGAGCTGGATGTCATTATCCACCTAGGTACTAATGACTTGGCAAATGGGGAGCCAAAGGAAGTTCAGGAAGAGTTTAGGAAACTGGGGAGGGGTCTCAAGCAAGTAGCTACTTCTGTCACTTTCAGAAGTACTACCTGTGAGAGGCAAGGAGAGCATAGGAGTGCATGCACCAGGAACTTTAACTCATGGTTGAAGAACTGGTGCTGTGAGGAAGGGTTTGGATTCATTGGTGACTGGGGACCCATCTGGAGGGATGGAGGTTTATCAAGCCTGACGGCCTGCATCCATCCTGAGGGGAATCCAAGCACTCAATGATAAGTTTAAATGCTACATTGACAAGCATTTAAACTAGCAAAGGGGGTGGCAGGCCAGCAAGGACGGTACCTACTTGCTCACCCCCACAGCTAGTAATGGAACCAGTGAACCAGAGGAGTGGCTATCTCTGCAAAGCAGTGTGCAAGATGGAGATTAGTGTCCAAAAGGTGGATAAGCAGAAAAGGGCAAAATTCAGCAGAAGGCAGACAGCAAGGAGAACCAGGGATAAATGACAACCAAGGAAGGGGCTGGAGTAGAACAGTGAAGCAGTCTAGGGAGGTCAAATCATGGAAAGCCATGTGTGCAAATGCCAGGAGCCTTAGCAACAAGATGGAAGAT
Source organism: Neoceratodus forsteri (assembly GCA_016271365.2). Taxonomy (NCBI): domain Eukaryota; kingdom Metazoa; phylum Chordata; order Ceratodontiformes; family Ceratodontidae; genus Neoceratodus; species Neoceratodus forsteri. Next base: position 362,075,769 of record CM028130.1, read on the forward strand.
CTGGAGGCTGTCATGGTACAGTCAGACCTGGACATTGTGGCCATCACTGAAACCTGGTGTAATGATAACCATGACTGGGAGATGGCCATACCTGGCTACAACATATTCAGAAGAGACAGAGCAGGCAGGAAGGGAGGAGGAGTGGCACTGTATGTGAAAATGACATAAGGGCCACACAGATCCAGGAGGAACAAAATGGGGAGAGATACTGTGGTTAAGCTGGAAAGGAAAATGGGGCCAGCATCCGCACAGGTGTGGTCTATAGACCACCAGCCCAGGAGGAAGAAACAGATAGGAGTTGATGCTAGCCATCCAAAGGATGGCAGACAAGGGTGAGGTAGTACTGGTTGGAGACTTCAATATACCAGATGTGGACTGGAGCATCCCAGCAGCAGCATCAACTAGGAGCAGATTTATCCTGGACTCCTTCAGGGTGCCTTCCTCAAGCAACTGGTCATGGAACCAACTCGGCAGAAGGCAATACGGACCTTGTGCTCACAAACAGGGACAGTGTGATGGGGGTAACAGTGGGGAGCACCTGGGTAACAGTGACCACCAGTCATTGTGGTTTGAAATCACAGAAAGAGCAGAACCAAACCACACAAAACACGTATCCTGGATTTTAGGGGGCAGACTTTGGGAAATGGGGAGATGCTTGAAAGAGGCATTAGGGGAATGGGACAGGAATCAGGGATTGAGGAACAGTGAGCAGTATTTAAATGGGGATTATAAGAACAACAGAATTATGCATTAAGCAGGTTAGCAAGAGGAAAGAAAGAGGAGACCATTATGGTTTTCCAAAGAGGTAGCAAAGAAAGTGAAAGCCAAAAGATTGCATTCAGGCAATACAAAAGACAAAGGCAGAAGGGGATAGGGAGAAGTACCAGGAGAAACAAAGGGAGGCAGGAAGTCAGTAAGGAAGCCAAAGCTCAGACAGAAGAACACATTGCAAAATCAGTGGGTAAAGGGGAAAACCTTTACAGGTACATAGTGAAAAAAGAAGGACAAGGAGGGATAGTGAGACTGAAGGGGAGGATGGGAGCCGCGTGGAGGATGACAACAGTAAAGCTGACATATTGAACAGGTATTTCTGCTCAGTCTTTACTAAGGAAGAGGGGTAATGGGTCTGAAGGGAGTACAAGGGGTGAGAATGGTGCAGAAATGGACACAAGTCCCTTTACACAGAAAGGGTCCTGAAGGAACTGGAAGTAATAAGAGCTGATAAAGCAATGGGGCCAGATGGGGTGCACCCAGGGTCCACCCAGGGTCCTTAAAGAACTAAGAGGTGGTGGCTGAACCTCTGGCTATCCTGTTCAGCCAATCACTGGAAACAGGGAGGTACCCAAAGACTGAGGACAGCAGATGTAGTCCCCTATATAAAAGTGGGAACAAAGAGGAAGCAGGGAACTACAGACCAGTCAGCCTCACCCCGGTAGTGGGAAAGATCATGGAAGCACTACTGAAGGAGAGATTGGTGGAACATCTGGTTGTCAATGGACTACAGGACCCAAGGCAGCATGGTTTCACCAGGGGAGGCATGTCAGACCAACCTCATTGAATTTTGACTGGGTGACTAGGGAGGTGGATCAGGGAGGGCAGTGGACATGGCCTATCTGGACTTCAGCAAGGCCTTTGACACTGTGCCACATAGAAGACTATTACACAAACTGGGGAATATGGATGTGGGCAGGACAGTAGTGTGGTGGGTAGGTAACTGGCTGGGTGGCAGGACACAGAGGGTGGTGGTAAATGGCTGTCACTCCACAGAGGGAAGAGTGACCAGTGGGGTACCACAGGGATCAGTGCTGGGACCGGTCCTATTCAACATCTTCATCAGTGACATTGCACAGGATCTAGAAGGCAGAATTTCACTGTTCGCTGATGACACAAAGCTCTGTAACAGAGTAGACACACCAGAGGGTGTAGACAGAATGAGAAGGGACCTGCAGAAACTTGAAGAATGGTCAAGGGTTTGGCAGTTGAAATTCAATGCAAAGAAGTGCAAGATAATGCATATGGGGCACAAAAACCCTGGCACAATATATCAGTTGGGGGGGTGAGGATATAGCATGCACCAAGCAGGAAAGGATCTTGGGTTGTCATCTCTGATGACCCCAAGGTAGGGAAACAGTGTGACAAGGCATCAGGTAAAGCAAATAGGATGCTGGGATGTATAGGCAGGGCACCAGCAGGAAAAGGAGGTCATAATTCCGCTATACAAGACACTAGTGAGGCCCCACCTGGAGTACAGTACAGTTCTGGAGACCATACCCACGTAAGGACATAGACAGGGTAGAGAAGGTTCAGAGGAGGGCAACAAAGATTGTGCATGGGTTGCATCACAAGTCCTATGAAGACAGGTTGAAGGAACTGAACATGTACTCCCTGGAGGAGAGGAGGGAGAGAGATATGATAGAGACATACAAGTATCTTACAGGGAGGAACAGGGTGCAGGAAAACACTATTTTTAAGCGAAAAAGATGTTTCAGGACTAGAGGGCATGGGATGAAGTTGGAGGAGGATATTCAGAGGAAACATGAGAAAGAATTTCTTCACAGAACGGGTGGTGGACAAGTGGAACACCCTGCCAGAGGAAGTGGTGGGAGCTGAAACAATCACGGGATTTAAGAATGCATGGGATAGACATAAAGGAATTCTAGAGGTCAGGGGTAAGGGGAAATAGACTTCTAGGAAAACAAACTGAACTTACAAGCTCAAATGGTCAGACTAGGTGGGCCATAGGCCCTTATCTGCCAACACTGTCTATGTATCTATGTACAGTTATCTGGCTGTACAAGATGGGGATCCTACAATAGACTCAATGTGAGTCATTATCACTCCATTGTTAGTGCTTTCAGCTAGTGTGTTCAAGCTGTGATCAGAGGTAGAGTGATGTTAAACCACTAACTCCCAGATTCCCAGTGTTCTTAGTTTGTCTTTATGTGTGTAATTATTTGTCCAACATTACTAAGATCAATGTCCCTCATTTTTCTGCATTCTGAGTGCCTGTATCCAACATTTCAGTGACAGAATGTTAAGAGGTATACAGAGTCAGCCCTGCAGATGGCATTTTTTATTCAGCCTCCACAAAACTGCTTCCTCTCCCTTCCCAGTCTCCCAACTCTGTATTTTCCGTGGACACCACTGCAGATCAGACTGTGCAATGACCATGCACAGACCCATAGCTGCCTCTCCTGTCAGGTGTAGGGGACCAGAGATCTTCCTCATTGAAAATGCCAATCAATGCTATCCATGCACTCCCACCCAGCATATCTTTTCATCATAAAAACAATGCTCTGGGGCATGGATGGTACAAAACTAAACCTTATTAAAATATATAACTTATTAAACCGGACTAGACATCCACTGCATTAATGGCTTCTCTGTCTCTGTAGCTGACCATTTCAAATATCTAGGTGTCACCTTTGATTTTGTCTTAGATTTTTCGCTGCAGATCTCAAACACCTGTAAGTCCATTAATACCAAGCTCAGGCTAGGGCTTGCCTACAGGGTCCAATATGCCTTAACTCCTGCAGTTAGGGTTGCTCTTGTCCAGGGTATCCTACTTCCCAGCCTTTCCTATGGGCTCACCACTTTTTATCAGTCAACTCTGTGCAACCTCCACAAGTGGGATGTCTCCTACAATAATGGGGTGATACCAGAGGATTACGGATCCCTTTTGTGCTCGCAGATAATTACAGCACTTTCAGATGTAGTCCACATAGCACTGCTCTGCCCACCACAGCATCGGAGGTCGGTAGTACGCGCCCACCATGAGCAGTACATTGGAATAACTACAAAACTATTATAATATAAAATAAAATAATGGGAGGGGTGGAGCATAGCCCCAAATAGAAAAACTATTACAATAATGTTTAACGGCACAAATATTTCATTGGTGCAATCTGGGGTATGGGGGCAGAGCTCCCACATAAAGTTGTTTCAGAGATTGGAATAGACCCATTTTCATCCTTCTCTGACAGCTTAGCAAACCTATGACATTGTTTGCAGTAAGATGTTTTGAGGTCTTTCGGCTCACAGAAACAAGAAAAGTTTACAGAGACTCAGTTCATTGCCGGCTGCTGCTTCTGCCCACACCTTGGGATAAACATTTTACAGAGACTAATACAATGCTGAATCACTGAGTGTCTTGTTTTTTTAGACCTTTTTGAGCTTGTGCAATACTATATTTCGTACTTTTTCAAATTGTGTGAGTAGACTGTGTGCAATAAATAGCTTTTTGCTAAACTGACAATGTTGGACGTGTCTTTGTATGCCATTTCAGTCTGAGGAAGCGTGTGCGTGAAGTTGCTATCCCCATAAGTACCGTATTGTACTGAAATATTTTTTTCAAGCAAGTGGGGTTCTTAATCCTTCGGAATCGCCCAATAATGAATGTTGTTTTGCCTTATCAGCCCCTTGACATACCCACCATTGCATATTATATTCCAGTCTGGGTTGGCTCTTCCACCCCCAGGTGCCACTTTATCTTAAGTTGTATGACTGACAACATCCTTAGATTATCCAACCCAACTTCACTGGCTTCCTTGTTAACCCCTGCTGATAAAGCCAACTCCATTTGTTCCAAAGATCAGGACCTCCTACCCATACCCATGTGCTCCTCCAAAATGGGTGAGCAGGCTTTCGCCTATTTCAGCACTACGGCATGGAACTCCCAACCCTCTCACCTACAGGTCTGCTGGTCTCACCTCTCCTCCAAAAGAGAACTACTCACTATTTGAGTTCCTTAGACATACGCCCTTACACCTGAATTTGCTAATGGGTTATTTAAATACTCTTAAGACGTCGGCTTGATTATTGGCTCTGTATGCTTTGACCTTTTTGCTTCTATTTTAATTAGCCCTTTTGCCTGACCCTTTGTTATTATTTTTTGCCTGTACCATGTATGATGTACCATCCACTGCTGTTTGCTTATTTGCTGATCTCTGTCTCACTTAATTTAATATCCACTTTGCTGTTTCCTATTTCACTGCATTTGTTGTTACCCTGCTATTTTTTGTCTTTTCCTTTTGACTTTGTAATCTCCCAGGTCGTGCCTGAAAATAAGCATTTTATTATCTAGACACTTGTAGTGTCCCAGAGTCCTGGTGCCCTCCAAAAATGGGCATCCAGGTGCTCTGGGGGCTGGCTAAGTAGGGACACTACCCCATTGCGTGCTCCAGCATTAGGTGGGCCCCAGAGTGTAGGGAGGTGCCCCAGATAGGTCCACTGTACAGGTGCCCCAGGTTGCTAGTTAGGTGCCTCCCCAAAAAATGTAAGTCCCAGCAGGGCTGCATTTTTTTAAATAATATTTGTTGCTCCATTTTTTCCTGCCTGGTTGCTTTTTGCCCAGCCCCCAGTTACCTTGAGCCGGGCACCTGCCTCGTGGGCCTGGTCATGAGGTCAAACAGGCAGGAATGAGCTCATGAGGATTTTGAGACAGAATCCTCAGCCCTAGTTTTGAATGGCAACAATGAGTAGTAGTAGGAAGTGGAAGATGGGGGGCCATGCTGGGCTAGCCATGATCAGCAGCAGTGTCAGCTTAAGTTTGTTTCATTTTTGCTTGTCCTTCTGCTTTATTTTCATTTTCATTTAATTTTCATTTTTATTTATTTATTTTTTTTTTGTTGTTATTTAGTTTTAGACTTAGTGGCAGTTCAGTAAGGGAAACTAAGTGAGTTAACTAGTTTAGGCAGCGTTTCAGGGTAGTTAGGTGTTAACTAGAACTGGAAGTCACAAACCATAAGTAGAATTTTGATTAAAAGCTGTAAGTGGCCGGCTCATTGGCGCAGCATTCGGATTTCCGCATGCCAGCCAGCCGGCACCGGTCCGGGAACAGACTCAGGGTGCCTGAGAGCCGCTGGGGAGAATAGGGCTTGAGTGTCCCACGACTGCCTCGTCACTCCAGGGAGGGAGGGGACGGATTCGGCTGTCTGCTGCCTCTTGGCGGAAGCTGGGAGAGCAGCAGCCTAAGTGAGCCCCATTGCACATGGGGCATGGTGAACGTCGGCTTTGCCTAGATGTTTGTGGCACACCACGCCCCCAGGAGAAAAGCAGAAATCCTGGCCTTCTGGCCTGCCGGATGATGGCTGCCAAGCTCCTGCTGACCTGAGATGCCCTGACGCCCCTGAACCCACCTCAGCAGCGCCCAGGGGACTGATTGCCTAGTGCGCTGGCTGCCCCTCCTGGCACCTTCCCCCTTGGAGGAGGGGGACCCACCCGGCGAAGGGATATGCTGGGCCACCCCCTGGGTCGGCTGTGATCTGAGGTGAGGGGAAGGGGGTCAGGGCAAGGGGGTCTGAGGAGTCATGAGCAGCTGGAAGGAGAGGCAGGTCAGAGGGAAGTAAGGAGCAAAAAAAAAAAGCTGTAAGTGCCCCAACAACTGTTCAATTACTCCAGTGCATATTTTTCTTTAGCCATATAGTGGTGGCGTACCTGCCCAGTTTTGCCCCTTGCCATCTGAGCATTTGGACTTCTTCCTAGATTGTGCCAGTCAGCTGGCTGAGGAAGAGGGGAGTGAGGAGATCCAGATCATGGGAGGAATTCTGGAGAGTACCAGAGGAACTACCGGATTGGGAGCTGTTGAACCCAGAACACCGATGAGGAGATGTGGTAGCAGGACTCTGACTGGAAAAACATTGTCCGGTTCTTTGGGTTAGATGATGTTTCTGTGGTGAGCCCCAGAGGTAGGGGAATTCTTTGAACTTGAACTTGGGCTCTGAGGGTTGGTGCAGGGAAGTTTCTCTCTCACCTGTCTGGTGGGGTGGTTTAATCTGGGAAGTAGAGTCTGCACGGGACATCCTGCACTGAGTCTACTGGAGGGTGGACACAGCAGCAGCAGATTCTCCTATACAGCCCGTGGAACTGGCCAGTGAGCTGGTCTAGACCTGGACATCGTAGTGTCAGTTTTGCGAACTAGGGAACTGCCTACTGGACTGGGTGTTGAGGGAGCCTTTTGAGTACTACTCTTAGTTGGTGCCCTGCATTGTTTCTTAGCCTGTGGTGAAGAAAGGGTTATATCCAAAGGAGTTTCAGTAAGATCTTCTTCAGCTGGGAACAGGACTCTTGTGAGAGACACTCCCAAAGCTGGCTGGCAGTATAGTCTAGAGGTTAGAGGAATGAGCTTGGTACATCTAGCAGACCAGACCTTGGTTTGATTTTCACAACCTCCACTTGCATACTGTGTGATTCTAAGCAAGTTACTTAACTGCCCAGTGCTTCCAGGTTGCCCCTGAAAACAAGCACTTGTGCCTAGTGGGCCTTACCTGGTTCCTAAAAAAAAAAAAAAAGCCATAAACCGGTCAAACTTTTTCTTTTTGGAGTCCACTGAAATTTATATCAGGCAGTGAGAGTGCCTTATAGAATTGGTGTTGCACTTAACTTCTGTTGCCTTTTTCAAGCCAAATGTGAGAGGTTGGACTTAATAAAAGTTTTGGTTCATTTCCCGAAGAGATGGGAGCTCTACGTGCCCATAAACTGATTTGAGAGTTTAAGTGACTATCTCTCTTATTCCGATTGTTTTCATGCTGCCATAAGATTTTATCTCATGTTCACTTTGTCACATATTCGCTCAGCCGGTCAGCCCTCTACTCCCAAAGTACCAACCTCTGAGAGTAGGATTTGTGGACAGTTAACAGTACAAGGTAACCCTCTTGTCTGTTTTGTGGGTTCAAATCACCTTAGTCTCAAGTTCTGGAGGGATTCAAACTGATAACCTCTTGTTGGCATACCCAATTATAAGGCTCAGATAATTCTGTCTTCGGGGGGCCAGATATCTTTGCCTACGGGTACCTAACCAGGTCTACAAAATGAACCCTTAGAACTCTATGGAAGACCTTAGAGAACTCTATCCGTTTCCCAGTTTGGTATAACAATAAGCTCATACACAGTGTTAATGATACCTTTAAAGCTCCAGTTATATAAAAAGAAATTTCAAGGCACACCAGCAGTTTCTGTTTTAAAATATATATCTTTACTTTAAAATAGGAAAACAGAAAATATTACAGAACAAAATATCCCAACACATACAGCCTTAAAACAGACAGGTTAAAAGTGCAGATTCCTACAAATAATAACACTCAGACTAATCTCGTCTAAGGTTCTTGCATCTTAATCTATCAGTGCTCTGATGTTCCTCTTCTCTCAGTCAGAAATATGAAAGTGTGTGTCTCAAGGTTTGCTCAGCAGGTTTAAGAGAATCCTGAGCCGGCCTTCTCTCTGAGGTCACCAAACTCCGCCTTGGTGGAACAAAATCATCTATATTTTATAACACATGATGGCCTACCAACTTATTTAAAAAAAAATAAAAGATGACATAATAAATCTCCTTTTCTCATGTTGACTGGTCTAAACCAGTCTGTGCTTTGCTTCACACACACATCAAAAGTCTCTTTGATGTAAGTCACTGTATATTCCACGCAAATGTGTATTTGACTCCTTACTTCCATCTGGGCTCTGGTCTCTACACATCAAAGGTCTATTTGATGAAATGAGCTGGCTTCCTGGGAGGATATTCATAACACTGGCCAGTGTCCCTTTTCTCAGGACATCTAGTGCAGCTCAAAGGATTTCCCTGAGGATGTCATGAATGGCTAATTTTATTTCCTGGGATCAAAGCAAATTGACAAGATAATTGCACCCCAGATATCTGCAGTTTAGCTATGTCCTGTCCTTTGAACTTATCCCGGGGGGGCGGGGTTTGAAGTATCAGTTTCAGCAGGCCAGAATTTCCTCCTACCACAGTCCATCATACATTTTTTTATATTTACAAAAAAAATGATACAGGGATCAGAACCAGCTGTCCAAGTGTGACACACTTAGATATGCTGATTTCTGCAAGTACTGATTTTTTTTGTATTCTTTTTGTACTGCACTCCTGTAACCCCTTACCCCAGGGCGCATCTGGAATCGAGCGGTACTCTGCTCAGTATGCCTTCCTGGTAAATCTCTTAAATAAATAAATAACTTCACTGCTGCTTTTTGTTGTTTATTTTTAGTGATATTGTTTAGGCTAAGTGGTTGGGGTGGTGGGGTGTTATTCATTATTTGGATATTGGGCTTTGGGTGTGTGGTGTATGATTTAATTGGTTGAGGGGTGTGTATGATTTTAGGTTTGTGGTGAATTGTGTACTGTTGCTGATTGAGATGTGCTGGGGTACTATTCAGATTTTCAGGTGTTATTCCCCTTCCAAGCTTAGGGACCTCCGCCCTTTTAACTGTCCCCCATTACCAGCAGAAGCATATAGGAGGCATCATGCTCTGGGGATAATTAGGAGAAAGAAGGGGGGAGCTTGGCCTGGTGGGGGAATGGAGGGGGTGGACAGATTGGGGTAGTTGGGACAAGGAGATGCCATGGGGCGAAATGAGACCAGGACAGGGGTCCTCCATGCCTAGTTCCCATATCCAAGGGCTCTGCCTTGTGCAGGCAAGTAGTGCAGTCTCCCTTGGTGACTCATCCTACTCGGGCGGTGTTGTGCAACGCCAGGTCTGTTGGGAACAAGACTTCTATGATAGCAGATCTTGTTGGGACATGTGACCTGGTGTGCATCACCTAGACCTGGCTGGATGAAAATGTAGGCCCAGTTTTGGCATCAGTTGTTGTTCCAGCCAGGTACTCAGTGATACACTGCCCGAGGATGGATCATAGGGGTGGGGGTGTAGCCATCTGTGTTAGATCAGAATTGGGCCTTATGGATGTATCAGTGGGGTCCACCAGATTTATTTATTTAAGAGTTTTACCAGGAAGGCATGCTGAGCAGAGTACCACTTGATTCCAGATGCATTCTGGGAGCAGTGCAAAAATAATAGAGAGCAATGATAATAACAATACTAGTTCAGCAGTGGTAAAAAGACAGTAACAGTAATATAAGTGCAGTTGTGCAAATTAGGACAGTGAAGAATAAGACAAACTTCATTGTTGATGTGGTACTGGGATCTCCCAGATGGTTAATTGTGGGAGATTTCAATACCAGGGTCAACAATGAATTCTCACATTTTGGTCAGGACTTCCTCCAACTTATGACTTTGTTGGGCCTCACACAGGTAATTTCCCCTGCAACCCACATTAGTGGTCATTCATTGGACCTGCTACTCCTCCTGCGTATGGAAATCTATGACTTGGTGGTGGAGCCAGTCGGTTGGTCTGACCATCACACCATAGGGTTCAATTTCATGGCTCCCCTTAATAGGCCAACCCCTATGGAGATGGTCTGGTACTGCCCTTTAAGGGGTATGACCCTGGAAGGCCTTATGGTGGTACTGGACCTATCGAGTTTATTGAGTGAATGCGTGGATCCAGGGACTCTAGTACTTGCCTATAATAAGGTGGTGACTGAGGCCCTAGACTCCATTGCTCCTGTTCGTGTTGACCCCTCACTCTTTGCCCAAGGTCCTGATGGTTTGATGGGACCTTGAAGGAGTTGAGGAGAGTGGGTCGAAGGCCAGAGAGAGAGAGAGTTTGTCGGAAATCGGGCTTGGAGGTTGACAAGCTTAGATTGATGGACCATTATACAGTCTATTAATTGACAATCACCTGTAAGAAGGTGGAATTCCTGACCAGGGAGATTGTTGCTGTGGAAAACCAGCCAGCTCAGCTCTTCTGGACTGTGGACAGATTGTGCAATCCAATCTGTCTTCAGCATGGGGAGCCTTTTCACAAGAAATGGGGCGTAACAGGATTCATCCCAGAATCCTAAAAGAACTAAGGGAGGACCTAGTGACACCACTGACCACACTTTTTAACAAATCATGGGAGGATGGGGTGGTACCTGAGGACTGGAGGAGAATAGATGTGATTCCCCTTCACAAAAGTGGGAGCAAGGCAGAAGCAGGAAACTACAGACCTGTAAGTTTGACCTCAGTGGTAGGAAAGAAAGAATTGCTGAGTACCTAGAGGCCAGCTGGGCATAGGACCCAAAGCAGCATGGATTTACAGCAGGAAAGTCATGTCAGATGAATCTAATTGATTTATTTGACTGGGTGAACAAAGTAATAGACCAGGGAGGGGCTGTGGATATGGCCTACCCAGACTTTAGCGAGGCATTTGACACAGTCCCACACAAAAGACTAATAATCAAGTTAGCCAGCATGGGAGTGGGTTCCAGGATGGTAGCATGGGTAGCAAACTGGCTGCACAACAGGACACAGAAGGTAATAGTGAATGGAACACATTCAGAAGAAAGGGGGGTTACTAGTGGAGTACCACAAGGCTCAGTACTGGGTCCAGTCCTCTTTAACATCTTTATAGGTGACATTGCAGAGGGTCTGGAGGGAAAGGTATGCTCTTTGCAGATGACACAAAGATCTGTAACAGAGTTGATACACAAGTGGGGGGGTAGAAAGGATGAGAAGGGACTTGGTAAGGTTGGAGGAATGGTCAGACATATGGCAACTTAGATTCAATGCAAAGAAGTGCAAAGTAATGCACCTGGGAAACAAAAACCCAGGAGAAGAGTACACAATAGCAGGGAAGGTACTAACAATAACAAAAATGGAAAAAGACTTGGGGGTAGTCATATCAGATGACCTAAAGGTGGGTAAGCAATATGAGAAGTCAGTAAGGAGAGCCAGGGGATACTGGGATGCATAGGAAGGGGCATCACAAGTAGAAAAAAGGAAGTGGTTATCCCTCTGTACAGACAGTTGGTGAGACCCCATCTAGAATACTGTGTGCAGTTTTGGAGACCCCATCTACGCAAAGACATAGACAGGATGGAAGCAGTCCAGAGGAGGGCAACTGAAATGGTGCAGTTTCTGCATCAGAAACCATATGAAGAGAGACTGAGAGAGCTTAATATGTCTACCCTTGATGAAAGGAGGGGCAGAGGGGACATGATAGAAACTTTTAAGTACCTCAAGGGAATCAACAAAGTCCAGGAGGGTAGCATCTTTCAGAAAAAGAGATGTGTGAGAACAAGGGGACACAATTTAAAAATAGACGGAGGACGGCTCAGGGGTAATGTGAGGAAATTTTTTTTCATGGAGAAAGTGGTGGATGCATGGAACTGCCTTCCTGGGGAGGTTGTTGGGTCTAAAACAGTGGGGGAATTCAAACATGCATGGGACAGACATAAGGCAATTGTGGTGGGGGGTTGCAGGAAGTAGGCTGTTGGTTAACTAGAATCTGCAGCTTATCCAATGGGAAGGGAAATGGGCAGACTGGGTGGGCCAAGTGGTCCTTATCTGCCATCAAAGTCTATGTTTCTATGTTTCTAAAGGTGTAATGAGTTTGTTTGGTTTTTCACAGATAAGGCTGCCGACATCAGGTTCAGGATCTGCTTGGCCCTCTCTAATGGGTCTTGTGGAGGTCAGAAGGAGGTTGCGAGCACCCGGTTTGCTTGATCTGACTTTGACTGGCTGGATATCATGGACACAGTGAGGATTATCCAGACTCTGCGGACAACCAGCTGTAGTTTAGTTTAGTTTAGCTAGTTTTTGTTGACTGGGTAAGTGCACTAGACAAATCCTGCCTATTTTCAGGCAGCAGGTAAAGCAAATAGGACGCTGGGATATATAGGCAGGGGCATCACCAGCAGGAAAAGGGAGGTCATAATTCCACTATACAAGACACTAGTGAGGCCCCACCTGGAGTACAGTGTACAGTTCGACTGCCCCGCCTGCGCCCACCCACCCAGTGTCGTCCCTTGCTTTATAGGCCCTGCCTGATGACATCACTTCCTGCTATTGGAAATATTAAGTCCCCATTTTTCCATTTGCAGGTTATACTTGCCAGCCACTAGAGGGACCCTTAAATCCTGCCTCTAGCTCTTCTATTCTAAGAAAGCCTGCTTTCCCTTGATCCCATTAACTACATTCTCCCCTCCTCCTTCAGCTACCTCGCCCACACCACCTCCCACACCCAACCCTTAAACCAACCCACTCCAGATTCCCTGCCCCTCACCCCCAAGCCATGTGCTGAGTGACTTCCTCCCCGGATACTTTCAAACTACCCCCTTCCTGTCCTCCTCAACTACAGATATTCCTACCCACTCCCCTCCCCTTACTCGGTACTAAGCCCTTGCCTGGACCTCCTGCCATCCAACTGAGCCTGCACCGAGTGACCACTAGGAGTCGCTATTGTGCACCCCTTTTTGGTCTTAACATACCCTGTTTTCTACCCTCAGAACGTGGAGCACGGCTCCCTCCCAGGTCCCTTGTCCAACTGCCATAAGCTGGTCTTGACCCGGGTACCCTGTTCACCGGAGTCTGTGGCACTACCACTAATCCAAAGGGGCATCCACACTTTGCTGAGGGACACATAACAACTGCAACCTACCACTAGCATTATGTTAGCCCACCTCCTACTAAAATGCCTCCCTCTCATCCTTACCCTGACGCCACTGTCCCGCCTACCAGATACCACTTCAGACATGCTGGCACCTGATCCTACTATTGTTCTGGAGCCAGTACACTCCCACCCTACTCTCATCAGCTGCCCCAGCCCTCTACACCTTCCCCCCAGTCAGCCCCCAACAGTCTCCCCAGGTGCTCACTGGAGACCTATCATCCTCACTTTCACAGCCTGGAAACCCTGCCCACCCCTGTGCCCAGAATCACACCCCCTCCCCTCGACATACTTATCGAAAGCTCACCTTCTACTGTCCCCTGGCCAGGGTCGGTTTTACTACTACTCCTGACAGGAAATATACATCCGAACCCTGGCCCAACCCACTCTAGCACACCAACAGTGTCATCCGGGCTCTGCATAGCATCTATGAATATATGCAGCCTGCTGAAAAAATTTGACTCCTTCCAATGTTGGGTCTCTTTGCATAGACCAGATATCATCACGTTGGTGGAGACCTGGCTATCAAAGTCCATTCCAGACTCCTATGTCTCCATTCCAGGGTACTCCCTTGCCCGGGAGGATCGTGTAGGTAGAAGGGGGGGCTATGCGATATACACCAGGGACTCTCTCACTGGACAGACACTCCCTGCCCCTGTCCTCACTTTTGGGGCACAGGCCCTAACCCTCAAACTGACCCCTGACCCCTCCAGGGTTCCCCTCTATCTCACCACTGCATACATTCCCTTAAAAAAAACAAACTCTGGCACTGGTCTCGTTAACCGATTATCTCTCAACCCTCCCTCACTCAACTGACCAAATTCTTGTGGGTGACTTGAATGTGAACTGGTTCAGCTCATCCGCTGATACCACCCGTGACTCCTTTGCAGCCATTGACATGTCCCAACTCATTTCCCAACCCACCAGAGTTAACAGAAGGACGGGTACCGGCACCCTACTGGATGTGGTCATCACCAACCGCCCTCAACAAATACATGATTCCCAGGTCCTTCCTGACTCTCTTAGTGATCACTCCCCTATCCTTTTCCGTTGGGCGACCCCCACACCCATACCCAAGGCCCATCCCACTCTACGACGGTGCCTCAGACCAGGTGGACTAAAAGGCCTTAAGCAGCTTCTTGCCCAAATTAACTGGTCCCCTATACACCATGCCCTGGATATAGATACTGCCTTTACCTTCTTCTCCCAAACCTTCAACAAAGCCTGTGATATTTTCACGCCTATTACAGCAGTCCGTACCAAAGTTCGTAATGCCCCTGGATTACCCCATCCCTGCTGCAACTGCTCAAACACAGGGATAACTCTAGGTACCTGGCCTCCAAACAGGCCATTCAGCAGACAGACAGGCGTGACAATGCCACAAGAAACAAATGCACCTGGGCCATCAGGAAAGCTAAAGCCGATCACTATCAGCCACGCTTACCTCCTCCTGGGGGAATGCGAGAACTTTCTGGGACAACATAAAACAACTGAATGGGAGCGTGCGCTCCCCACCCCCCTCTCAGATCACCATTGATGGCTGTATCTCCACTGACCCTGCCCACATAGCCAACTTCCTCAATTCATCCTTCACAGACCTTAGTTCGGTCCTCCCTAAAGACTTGTTTGACCCCCTTCCCTCCCTACCTGCCCTGGTCCTTCAATATCCCAGCTTTCACTTATGCAGGGTAACTCCCCAGGAGGTCAGGCCTCACCTGCTGAAAGCTCTAAAGAGCAATAATTCTGGCAGTGACTCCCTGGACCCAAATATCCTCTGCCGGGTTCTGGATCAGGTCCTTATCCCACTAACTAGCTTGCTCAATATGTCCCTTTGCCTGGGGCAATTCCCCTCTGCCTGGAAAACTGCCACAGTTACGCCCATACACAAAGGAGGTGACAGGTACACAGCCGGAAACTACAGGCCAATCTCCATCCTCCTTCCCTTCTCCAAAGCCCTAGAAAAATTGGTGGCTACCCAGATTTCGGACTATCTGACCAAATACAACATCCTTTGCCATGAACAGCATGGTTTCCATGCAGGTCACAGTACCAGCACTGCCCTTATTGAGTTCTCTAATTTCCTGCACTCCTCCCTGGACTCGGGCTCACTAGCCGGGGCAGTGTTTATTGACCTCTCGAAGGCTTTCGACACTGTCTCCCACCCCCTCCTGCTGGATGCCCTCAGCCGCACTGGCTTTGCCACCGGCCCGGTCTCCTGGTGCTCCAGCTACTTGTCTGACCGGTCTCAGCGTGTTAAAATTACTGGGACCCTCTCCAATACCTGTCCCATCCAATCCGGTGTCCCCCAGGGTTCTATCCTTGGTCCTCTTCTCTTCTCACTCTACCTCAACACCATGCCCAAAGCCTGCACTGGTAAAATCCTGCTGTACGCTGATGATGCCGTCATCTTCGCCTCCCATCATAACCCCATCTCCGTTCAAGACACATTGCAACTAGCCTTCAAGGATGCTGAATCCTGGTTCAGAGAGCACCGACTAGTAATCAATCTAAAAAAGACCAAAGCCATGCTCTTCGCCCATCACCAAAGCAAATCCAGTAATTTCCCACTCTGCATCCTCCCTAGCTCTAAGCATCCTCTCGATCAAGTCCGCCTGTACAAGTACCTCGGGGTCTCCTTTGACTCGGCACTCACATTCCACAACCACATTGATGCCCTAGCCTCAGCAACAAATGCACGGCTTGGAATCCTCTACCCCTACAAGCACTGCCTCCCCCCCGATGCCCTCCGACTAGCAGTCACCTCCTCAATAATGACCCTTGTGGACTATGGCCTGCCAGTCTAAGGTGCCGCAGACATGACCGCCCTTAATAAAACCCGACTCACCCTGAATAAGGCCTGTAGATTAATTATGGGAGCCCCTAGGCTCACTCATACCTGCCAACTATATGATGAGGCTAGGCTGCTTAATCTGGACGAATGGCTCAGGTACCAGACCTGCCTCTTAATGAAGAAAATACTCCTTGGAATCTCCCCACCTGGACTGTCAGACTCTATCCATCTTGCACAACCCTTAGTCCATACTCGTACCTCCTCTAAGACCACCCTGCTAGTCCCTAGGTCTAAGACCACTCATGGTCAAAGGTCCTTTGTTACAGAGCTCCCTCCTGGTACAATACTCTTCCTCCGCCATTCCTATACACCTACAATCGCCCTCTTCAAACCGCACTGGAGTCAACTATTTAGCATGCGTAGCTGTGCCTGTCCGTAGGGTGATCTAGCACACCATGCCCTTACAAAACTCCCTGAGTGGCTCCTCAACAAACTAATTGACAACACTCTCTGAGTGGCTCCCTGCCCAAACTTATCACAAGCTGTGCCCTCACCACCTGTATTGCTTACTTCCTGCAGTCTCTGTTTCTAGGCTACTGGTCTGCACTATCTATGTATGCTTATCTCTCAAACCTGTTACCAAGTCCTGCATTAGCCTGTGTATACCAAACTTGTAACACCCATATTGTAACAAATAAATAACTGCATCTACCTACCAAGACTGTAACCACAATGTTGAAAATACGCTAATTGCAATGTGTAATCTAAATGTTGTACTGTATGTGTCCTCTTTGTGACGAGGTACCTTTGGAAATGAGCCTCTGGCTCAAAGGTTGTAAACCGATGTACAAATAAAATAAAAAAAAATAAATAAAGGAATTCTGGAGGTCAGGGGTAAGGGGCAACAGACTTCTAGGAAAACATAAACTGAACTTACAAGCTCAAATGGGCAGACTGGGTGGGCCATAGGCCCTTATCTGCCGACACTGTCTATGTATCTATGACCCGGGGAAGGGGGATACAAATGAAAGCCAACTGACCTTGAATCAGATTAAGCTGTTGGTGGTGTTTTTAGTGAATAAGGGAAATTTGGCCAGGACATTTCCCCTACTCTTTTCAATAAGTGCCATGGGATCTTTTACATCCACCTGAACTACCACCAGTCCAGGCAGATGGGACCTTGGTTTAACATCTCATCTGAAAGACGGCACCTCAGAAGTGCAGCACCCCTCTCATGCTGCACTACAGTGTCAGTAATGGGATATTAACCCAAGTGCCAGATGTGGGAACTGAACCCACAGCCCTCTGATCTCCCAGCCTCAGAAGCGAGTGTGCTACCTACTGAGCCACTGACACTGTAATTCAGTCCCTGGCCCCCAACTACCCAGCCCAGTATGAGTCTCCTTGTGGGGTGTGTTGATGAAATTGGCCCAGTCCTGGCTGAGACAGTCTGGAGATCATTGGAGAGGGGAGTCTTTCCAAACCTCCTAAAGGAGGCAGTACAGTGTGATTGCTCCTGAAAAAGCCCTCCCTTGACCCGATCTGTCTCACCAACTGCAGACCTGTCTCTAACCTGCCTTTTGTAGGCAAGGTTATTGAGAAGGTGGTTGCATTGCAGCTGGATGATCATTTATCCACCCACAATGTCTGTGATTCTCTCCAGTCCGGATTTAGGAAAAGGCATAGCACCAAGACAATTCTTGTTCGGGTGCTAAATGATCTCCTAATAGCGAGAGATCAGAGGTCCTGTTCCATCTTGGTGTTCCTTGATCTCTCTGCAGCATTTGACACTGTGGACCATGGTGTGTTGTTGAAGCACCTGCGGTTAATCTGTAGATTGTCAGGTACAGTCCTCGGATGGTTTTGATCTTTCCTCGAGGGTAGGACTCAGAGTGTGGTCTCTAGGATTTATTCCTCTGACCCACTCCCCTTATCCTGAGGGGCACTGCAGCAGTGGCATAAACATGCATACTTACTGTACACCAGTGTGTACAGAAAAAATCCAGTTTACTTTTTTTTTTGTGTTAAGCTGTTCTCGAACCCTGGTCTCTCAGTCTCGGTAGCCATGGGGAAGAGGACTTCAAGTTCTGACTCATCAGCAGACAGGAGCGGTGGCTCATCGATTTACTGTGTATCCTGCTTCCTGCTGCGCTCCTGAGTCCCTCCTGATTTTAAGCCTTGTGTGACCACAGTACATACTCTGAATTGCCATCTGACTGAACATTTCCTAGAGATAGCGCTAAAGATAGCCTCCGTTTTTGAGGTGGCAGCTCGAATTATCGAGGAGTGCCTTTTGTGTGGAGCTGAGAGAAAGCAGCAGTGATGCTTGGAGAGGGGGGGTTGATCAGGGACTGTGTGGGGCTTACTTAGTGAGTCCAACTGCAGTGATCGGGGACGGGGACTGCCAGTGGCCATATAAGGCTGAGGGAGTCCAGCACCGATGATCACGGATTGAGAAGTTATATGTGGGACTTAGTGAGCCAGACAGCGTTGATCGGCAACTGCCTTGGTTTTATGTGGGGCCAGACTAAGTGAGTCCGACAGTGACGTCCGGGGAGAGGTGGACTGGGTCCCACAACGATGATCGGGGCGGATACTGGGGTCTGTACTGTATGCACTGACATCAATGTCTGGCACCACCACATTGTTGTTCCTTTTCACTAGGCAGCAGTTTCAGCACCAAATGGAGCAATGGGACAGCTTTTGTCCATGAGTTTCTTAGCTCTGCCCGTGCCAACCACTTGCTGAACTTTTTCCTGCTGCCAGAGATAGTGGAGTTGGACACTTGCCATGCCAACTAAGAGCTATTTCAGTTTCATCTGGCAAGCTGCGAGAGAGACAGCATGCACCACTAAAGCTGCCTGCCTTGCCCCTCAGTCCTCCGGTTTTCACCCCAGACCCAGTTTGTGCCTCAGTCCTCTAATCTGGCTCCACCCTGACCAGCCAAGCCACTCCACCTTTTTATTTTCAGCACCTCCGACAATATATAGGATAGTGCATGGGGAACAGTTGACAACAGGGCTATTCTTTCACCGAGTTGGCACCATGAGACAGATTACCTCGAGAACACAGCTCGAGAGGTAATCCGTCATAGTGCCAACAAGGTGAAAGATGCCCTGTTGTCAACTGTTCCCCATGCACTTTTCTTTATAGTGTATAGTGGAACATCGTTTTTTGGGAAAAAAATGACTACAGCATGTTTCTGCTTCAAAACATTTTTACTGGGTTTCTAGAAGGAAAAAAGAACTTTACATTTTGAGCATTTTCACGCTTGACATTTTAACTGTTTAAGAACTTTACATTTTGAATGTTTTAACGTTAAACATTAGTACTGCCGCGTATTGCTGCTTTCGCTATATGTCCTGTCTATGGAGTGAGCCCTAACTGTCAAATACTGCTCGAGGACACAGAGTGTGATGTTCGCAGTGCAGTAGAAAAAAATAGTTCTGCTGCACTGCGAATGTCAAGAGTGTGTGACAACAGGGTTTCGACAAGGATGGATTTTGGTGGAGAATGACATTCCACCATACACTATGATGTTCTCCTGAGTGCCGCTTGGTCATGGTGTCAGGTTGCCTTCTTGCCCTGCAGCAGCAGCCCCCCCCCCACCGATTTGTCTTTGAGCTGCTGCCTTGCCACACGGCCACAGTAGTACTTGAGAGGGGAGTTGGGCTGGGCTTGGCCTTGAAAGAGTGAAGACTCAAGCCTATGCCAGCCCCAGGCCAGCCGGTCGTCGATCCTGTCACGATGACACAGCTGGTTCACGCGTTGCCCAGTAGAAGTCTGAGCAGCAGTTATTGAGCAGAGCATCACCAGGCAGCCCATGGTGCCACCGACACTGACTGGCAATGACTACTAAAGGGAGAAGAAAATAAAAAGAGCAGCAGAGACCCAGGACTCTTCAGAAGGCCAGCATCTAGCAGCCAGTCGAGGTAGGTGACTCCAGTCAGTGACAGCTCTGGCCTCACAGAAGATGCTACTCAGTGCCTAACATAACTCTTATTTACTGAGTCTGAAGGGATGACTGCTGCAGATTGTAGAATAAAATCTGCGGGTCTGCCACGGTGCCAAGAGGCCACCCAGGAGGAGGACCAGTCAAATACCTCTATATGCTAAAAAAAAAACAAACACACTATCCATTGAAACATTTCTGTCTGCGGGCAGTCCCTCCCGATCTCACACTCACAGGGCAGCCAGGCTCATTATGAGCTGCCCATACTGTTCAATTAAATCGATTCGAGGGCTGCTACACATACCTAACATTTATTAAAAATCTTTCAAGGGGATGATAACATTAGGCTGTCGAGCAGTCTGAGTCTGTCTCTGAAGTTTGTCACTGACAGTCAATTAAATACTAAGCACCTTGAGCCATTTTGCAGTTTGCACATTATTTGGATGGGCCCTAAAACTATTCCATCTGAATACTCCTCCTGGTCTTGATTTGCCCCCTTGCTTGCCATTTTGCAGAGTGTGGCCTAGCTAACTCTTACGAGCACGTTTTCAGTTTTCATCCATTCTGCATGAAAACTGATGCTGTTTGGATTACCTATTTACCTACAGGCTACACAGAATGGATACAGAGAGTTATCTAGACATAAACTAAGCTATCCAAACCACACCAAGCACATGTTTGTATCATGGTGTACAACTTGCGAGCCCAAGGCATTTTGGATGTGGTGTGGAGGAATCAAGGAATGGATTTGTGATGTTAATTTGGACACAGACAGACACAATCAGCATCTGCTGCGGTTGCAACTGTTTTATAAATTATGCCTTCTGCACCAAATATCTATCATGTTCATGCCCAGTGTGTTGTCTGTGATCTGAATGTTGCTGATCTGTTGTGCTGCTGATGTTCATTAATATGATCTATCTGATACATTGGAGAATGCAGTAAATGTACAATTACAAACAATTTAGGAATCCCTGTATATTTACTTTTTTTTAATATAGCATTATTATTACTGCACATGACTGATGTGCACTACTAATGTGATATATTGGAGAATGCAGTAAATATACAGGATCAGTAATCAGTATTCTTAAATTCTAGTTGTATATTTACTGCATTCTCCATCGGATAATAATGAAAAATAAATCCAGTGAATTATTTTATTTACCAGGCATTGTGTGTGACTGTTGCATCAGTCAAGTGAGAGGGATGGTGATATAAGGCTGCTTTGCTGTAAAGAAGTGAGATAGAATGTACTGCAACATTTTTTATGGTTCTTTTTTTCTAATATGGCACTGTTGGTTCAGGTGTTGCCACCGTGAATACTGAGGGTTTTATTTTCCATGTGCTATCTTAGCTGTAAAGTGTTTGTTAATCTTCAGTGATTATGGATCATGTATGGACAGCAGATTTAGTCATGTAAAGCACCTGTGTGTATGCTGTGCCCAATGTATGTGTATTATGTGCCCCCAGCCCCAGTAATTATGTCTGCGTTGCCCCCTTGAGAGACTGTTAGGGTTGCAAAGTGAAGGACAATCATTGGCATTTGTGCAGGTGAAAATAGTATTTGTATTTGTAGTAGAAGCAATTTCCCGTTCTGGGCTCCCTGCATCACGTAGGTGGGGCAAACAGCAAATGGCCAGAAACATTTACAAACAACTGTAAAATGTGCTGAAGTTTCCTGCCGTTTTCATTATTCTTAACCTGTGAGATGTTGATTAATGTTGATTACAAGTATATATTTTACATTTTTATTGACCATTTACCACAGTGAAATAACCTTTAAAAACATTGAGACAGAGAAATTGTCGGCAGATGAGGAGTGCTGCTAGGCCCATCCAGTTTGGCCACAAGCCCAATACTTGTATGCAGGCCTGGCCCCTGACCCAGTCTGGTCAATGTTGTTTCTCATCTCTCCCTGCCACCTCAAGGTTTCCTTGTGACTGTCCCAGGCATGTTTGGAAAAAAAAACACTGTGCTTGCTACAACCACGTCTTGTGGCAGATTACTCCATGTGTCCACCATTCTTCACAGTCTTAATTTGTCCACTCCCCCAATTTCATATTGTGCCCCCTTAATCTTGTACTTATTCTACACTGGAAAATGTCAGTCTATCCCCTCCACCTTGTAAAAAGGCTATGGTGGAAGGGTGCTGAATACTCCCACACTTGGCTCCAAAATGCACCAGAAAGCATTAAAAATGCCAAAATTATATGGAGGCCTAGGCAGCCCTCAGATCCCTGGCCAATTGGCTAGAGTCACTGACTTGTGTGTACACTTTTTAAAAGGCTAGTTACTCCACTGCACTGCAGGGCTACATTTTGTCACCTATGTTGTTTGCAGTGTATATGCTGCCATTAGGAGACATTACTAGATGGTACGGTCTGAGTTTTCATGCTGTACAGATGATACTCAGCTGTACATGTCTTTTGTACCCGAACAGGAGGATGTTCTCTTGGCGTTTAGCAACTGCCTGTCTGAGGTCCAGGATTGGATGAGTACCAGCAGGTTGCGGTTGAACCCAGATAAAACTGAGGTGTTGGTGGTAGACCCAGATTGTTGGGAGGTAGGTTTGGCAGCCGGATAACCTTCTGGGCTTTGGCTTGAGGGTGTTCAGCTGACTACCTCTGACCTGGTATGTAACCTAGACATTATTTTTGACAACAGTCTGACCCTAAAATCACAGGTGTTAGCTGTTGTCAAGACCTCTTTTTATCATCTGAGGACTACTGCCCGAGTGATACACCTGGTTCCCCCAATGATCTCCCAACATTGCTCCACGCTTTCGTGACCTCTCACCTTGACTAATGCAATGCACTTGACCTAGGGCTGTGGGGGGGTTGATATCTGCCACTTGCAGCTACTGCAGAATGCGGCAGCCAGGTTGGTAACTGGAACTTCTAGGACCAGTCACATTACACCTGTGCTCTGCAGACTGCACTGGCTGCCAGTGCAGTGGCAGATCACCTTCAAGGTTCATCTTCTGATCTATAAAGTCCTACATGAACAGGGACCCCGCTACCTGCAAGATCTCCTTCATCCCTACTGCCCTTCCTGCCCACTTCGCTCCACCAGCGAGGGACTGCTAGAGATTCCCAGTGTTTGACTGAAGACATTGGGGGCCCGAGCTTTTACGTTTGCAGCCCCTACCCTGTGGAATTCTCTACCTCATCGGGTAAGACAGTGCCTGACTGTCCAGAGTTTTAAATCAGCACTTAAAACCTATCTTTTTAGCCTAGCATTTACTGATGATTTTAGCTAATAATACAATTTTAATATATAGAGCCACTTAGAATTATTAATGTATTGATCTGATAATTTTAATGGATTGTTTGAAATCTGTGTTTTTAACCTACTGTATGTTTGTTTTGATTAATGTACAAGCGCCTTGATCATTGGAAAAGCGATTTTTATAAATAAATTTGGTTTGGTTTGGTTATTCCATTTACTGAGGAGCAGAAAAGCAGCAGAAAGTTAGAAAGAAGCACTAGGCTGACCAGAGCTCGACCACAGGGGAGGGACTTACCTCATGTCCTGGGATCCCTCCCAATGTCCCAGCCAATCCATTAGCAATCGCTCCCTCTTCTTCAGTGGTGGCCATAGTCCATCAGGTTTCCCGGTGCCATGGCGGTGAAGCAGAGTCCCATCAGGGGGAGGCAGGTCCAGGCTGCCCCTCCAGCAATGCACCCAGCAGATGCAGGATGGTCATCGGGAGAGACAGTGGCAGCAGATGAAGGCCATCCACTTCAACAGTGTAGCCCAGCAGCAGTCCTGTAAGGAAGGTAGCAGGGCTAGGCCAGTCCTTCCAGCAGCAGGAGATTTGTCAGGAGGGGCGGCAGCAGCAAAAGTAAGCTGTCCCCTCCACCTTCAACTGCAGCAGTTCTCCGTAGAGGTTAGTGGAAAGAGGCAGGTCCAGGCCTCCCCAGGCAGCCATCAGCAGTCCTGGCCCAAGAAACAGATGGAGGATGGCAGGGTGAGTGGTGGCAGCACCAGGTGAGGGTGCTGGCTGCTGTCCATAAGAAGGACTTTGTTTTTTTATTTTAGAAACAACTTTGGGCACTTCTGGCACCAGCAGGCAGCAACTGTTGGGCCGAGTTAGGCCCCAGAACTGGACTGCCCATGGGACGGAGTGAAAGGAAGCTCCGGTGAGCCAGTGAATGTGAGCAGGCTAAGCTCCAGTGAAGGACTGCCCATGGGGCAGAGTTTGAAGCGGCTCCACAGAGTCTGGGAAATGTGGGGGCTGGTAATGCCCCAGTAATGACTGCCCATGGGCACAGTTCAAGAAAGGGCTCCCTTTAGTCAAATGACTGTGGGGCAGCAAGGCCCCACCTTAAGACTGCCCACAGGGTAGAGTAGAAGGGAGACAGCCCCATAGACAGAGAGCAGGGGGCAAGAACTCTAGTCCAACAATTGGTGGTAGTGACTTAAAAGGCGCAACAAGAGGCTCACCAGGTAAAGGGGCCAGCAGATCAGGCCCACAACTGAAAGTGCCCAAACTGTGACTGTTGAGACTGAATTGCAGGAGAAGAACAAGAGCAAGGCTCATTTGAGCCAGGAACTGTAAATAAATGACTGTTTGACTAAATACTGTGAATTAATGTCTATCAGTAGATCGAAAGGGGCCTGCATTAGAGGCCTGGTTAAAAGGGGTAACACACCTTCAGGAACGAACTGTTGTAAATAAATGTACATTAATGCTTAATTGTGATGTTTTGGTGCCCCTGTCATGGTGTGATTTACTGTCCCAGCATCCATGTGCCAGCCGAAGATGGCCACTAAGAGACTGTGCCCCGTGAATTACTCAACCTGACTATCTAAACTGTTTTATTTATTAGAAAAGTGTCCTAGAGTCATGTTTTTGCTAGAAATAAATACACCAACACAAGATTTAGTATAATAAATGTTTTATTGTGCCTCTTCCCATTTTCTTGCATGTGGTCCCAGGTGCCCTGACCCTGTTTTCCCCAGACCAGCTGTCCTGTCTGCCTGTTTTTCCTGATGTCCCAGTAGCCCACGGAGGGGCTGTGGCTGGGTAATGGTGACAGACTAGTTCCTGGAGGGGTGATCATTTCCAGTGGGCCAGGTTGTCCTCAGCCAAAGATTTACCAGCCTCGGAATAGTCTTGGCCTGTGTCCTGTTCTGTGTTCTCTCCCTGCCCTGGGAAGCTGGGTTCCCCCATCTTGCTTCCCTCCTTTCCCCGTTTAGACACACAAGGGTGGCTGGCTGAGAGTGTTGGCAACTGATTTATACTATAGGATGTAGAGTAGTAAGTAATTTAGTATGTTAACGGATTTTTCCCTTTTAGAGTTTAGAGTTTTAAAGTTTAGATATTTAGTGTAATGTTATTGTTTAGTTATGTTTAATAAACTTTGACCTTGTTTTTGCATTCAAGTCAGCTTCACGTCTTTCCTTGTGTTCTCAGCAAGTGACAGTTAGGCTTGGGCCCCCTTCCTCAAAATTTCCCTAACACACGTAGGCCAGGCGTCACACAAAAATCCACCTTCGGTTGGTTGGCGTAGTTGGATTACATGTGTTCCCTTCCAAATTGTAGCTGGGGTGGATCTGTACCCTGACCCGGCCAGGCCATTTTGAGAGCAGTCAGCGTCAGTGGCTTCCCTCCTTCATTACACACTTACCTGGTCCATAAAATCTAAATAATAAAACAGACATTTCTGAGGTGCATAGATCTTCCTATGCAGAAATAGAGGCAGTCAAAGTATCATGCCTGGGCACTGTTTTCCCTGAGCTGATAAAAGGGCAATGTTTAAAAACAATGTACTTATTGTTGGGGAAGAGCATATTAAAATCAATACTTTTGTGCAACGTGTATGCAAATAAAAATGCTGCCGTTTTTTATTAGCCATGCTCTTAGGTTTGTCTGCCACCACCAAAAAATCTGAGATCTGCCCCAGGCTCACTTGATGCTCATCAAGCACTTCCAGATGTGCAGGTGACCTGGTTTGTCACAGGGTAGGGGCTGAATATATCTTTCTGTTTTTCTCCGCCTGACTCTGTTAGCTGCCCTGTGGTTTGGGGTGCGAGTGTGGTGACAAGCAGGAAGATGTCAGTGGGCTGTTGTGCATGCAGGGATAAGGTTGCTAGACTGAATATGAGCAAGTCACTTAACTTCCTCGTGCTCCCAGGTTGCACCTGCAAACAAGCTTTCAGCTTAGTGTGTCTCACCTGGTAAAATAATTGGTAATTGGTAATATCCACTGCTGTGGGATCATCTGGCTCAAGAGGGAGGAGGCAAAGAAAGAGGAAGGGAAGGAGCCATGATACTGAACTTTTGGGGGGAGGGTGTATGGGATGTTTTTTGGCTTGGGATTAGTCAAGTTGTTGAGGGAAGGGGGATTAATTTTTTTTTTTAGATCATGTCGGGCACAGGAGCCATTAGGTAGCTGAGGGTGGGGGCCAGATATTTTTTATTCCCTGCTGGGTTGGGCACTGGACCCATCAGTTACTGTAGTTTATGGGAGGGGAACAGATTTTGTTTTTTCCCTGATGGGCAAGGTCAGTCACTGGATCATTCTTCTACGCAGTAGTCTGGGTTGCAGCATGCATGGCAGTGTAATCCCTGATGCATATTGGGAAGAATGCAGAGCAGAGACTGAGGTCCAAGAGAAGGAAAGGGCAAGAGATGGAAGAGTTGGGTGGAGTCAGGATCCTTGGCACTTGGGGTTACAGCTACTTTGTTCGTCCAGTCTCCCATGCTAGTGTGCTGTAGCCTGGAAGAGGTGGAGATGCCTGTATAGGCTGGTGGCAGCAGAACCAAGTTTCCCTTGCGGTGTTTGAGATCCTCACTGTGGTCTAGTGGTTGAGCATAGAGAAGGCAGCATTTTACTATCCTGCCTACTCCATAATCCATTCACCACTTTGCTGCTGCTGCTCCTCCTTATCTGTTTGACTTTATGCACAGGCTGTGTCGGGCACAGGACCCATCACGTAGCTGGAAGGAGGGAAACAGATTTTTTTAATCCCTGATGAGCTAGTTTGAGCACCAGACTGGTAAAATGTAAATAGGGAAAGATGGCCTTTTTTTGTTAGTCATGCGTTGCTAGCAGTGAGTCACCTATTGGCACAGTAGGGTGGTAGAATAGGAATGGCGGGGGACAGTCCTGCGAGCCCCAGGTAGGGTAGCTGCTAGACCCATGAGCCTGTCCAGCCATGTAGTGCAGCAGATACATATACCACTGCTATGACGGCACCCCTGATTTGGAAGCATTTGGGGTTAACTGGCCTGTGTGGAGGGACTGAGGGGCACAGAGGCCTTCTCGACTCAGGAGTTATCATCTTTGGGCCATGCCAGGTCCTGTGTTGGAGTAAGCCAGCTGTATTAACTTGCAGTGATGCTGTAATTATTTGGCTTTTACCAAACCAGGTGTTGGTGCCCAGACCCTACAGTGTTTTTACCTAGCTAAGTAGAAGGGAGTCTAACTGAGGTTTGGACCAGTACACTAGTTTGCGCAGCTTCCCTGACTTTAGTGCAGTGACAGCTTAGCTCTTTCAAAGATCTAGATTATATCTCCGTTCATTAGACAAACATGTACAAATGTGGTCTTGCTCTGCCCGCTAATCAAAACCCCATATCCACAGTACCTTGAGTAGTCATAGATGCTTATAAACACAGTCCTCTCTGTACCCCTGTTCAACTAGTTTCCCCTTTCTTTTTCTTAAAATAGAAGAAACATGTCTATTTCTGCACTTCTTAAGTGAAATTAGACAATTCAGTTTGCTCCACATGCATTTAGTCCCCCATGCTATCACAGAACAAACTGTAGTTACACCCCAGATCCACAGTACCATGAGCAGTCAGAGATGCCCCACCTTAGATTTGAGGCATTTAGCCGCAGTGCCCCAATTTGGTCTTCTAATCAAAACTCTTAACACCACAGTACCTTGAGTAGTCACAGATGCACCTGTAGGCCACAGCCCCCTAGATTGTATATTAATGTGCACAGTACCTTAGATTCGAAGCACTTAGCCCCAATCTCAATCCAGCTACCAGTCGAAGGCGTATGGTTCCAGGTTCAAGATGGGTCCTGCAAGTTAGGTGGTACAGTATCTGAAAACTGCTCCTCTCTCCAGCTCCTCAGGCTTGCCAGTCAGGTCGGGCTGAAGGTCATCCCGGGAACACCACCCCTACACTCTTCCTAGTGGCACTCTGCCGGAGTGGGCGGGGTAAGTAGACAATTTAAATCAGTGGTGGTGGGTGGGAGAAAAACAAAAATGAACAGCTCCTTCTGGCAATGTGCTTAATGCGGCTGGGGCTCGGTCTTTTAAGACCCAACCACTCCTTAAAGCTGCACTGCTGTTGTTGCTTGGCTCCTCTAGGAGCCTTCTTCTTGCTGGCAATTGGCACGGCTAAGGAGCCCTCTCCATACTGGTGATTGTCTCAGCTTCAGCTTCTCTCTAATCCGCAGCTTCCATCTCAGCTCCTCTCATGTCCACAGCTCCAGCTGCAGACTCCTCAGTTCCTTAAAGCAACCAATGCGACCCCCAACCCTTCACAGTAGGGCAACGGCTGCTTAGGACTCCTGTGCCGCGCAGGCAGCACCTACACAAAAAGCAAACAACTTCTTCTGGCAATGTGAGAGTAGTTCCACTTGCTCAACATGTTCTTATTAACCATACTCCTCTGCAGCCAAGGGAAAGTTAGCAAAACATTACAAACAGCTGCATGGAGCTGTAGCAAGGCACAACATTCTCTCACTGATGGCTATAAAAAGGTGTATCCCATTTTCTCCATGTATTTTTAAAGGGACCATTGCAAAACACTTCCTGACATGTTACCAACAAGAACTGGTCTTCCTAACAAAACCATAAATACCTCAGGGCTTAGACTATGGGGCATTTTCTTTAACTTTGATTAAGTCAAAGAAACTACTTTTCCACCAGCTTCCCCCTGCTGCCCAGTAGCCTTCTCCTTTAGGCTCTTAACTGCATGTACTCTGTCATCTGCTACTTCTGGCCCCCTCCCCCCCATCTCTGTCTCTGCTGGTTGGCCAGCCATGTAGATTTTCTTTTGGATCCTCCTAGCTTCGCTGACAAAGCCTTCCTGGCTGCTTCACCCTGTCACCCTCCCTTCCTCTCTCCCATTCATCTCAAAAGCCTTTTCAGATACTCCCCTATCTCACCCCCCTCCACTGCCCCTATAATGACTTTACCTGCTTATTCCTCATTCCCCTCTTCTCTCTCTCTCCAACCTATATTTTTACAGAAGCATTTAATAGTCTGTGTCATCACTCCATTACGGCCTGAGTTAATGTACTTATATGAGAAAGTTCACTTGATTGTTACTTGCCATGCCTTTTCATGTTTGCTTGCACGCATGTGCAAGAAACATAGTGCCATCATCGGAGATTTCGGAGGTGTGTCACCTCCTCCTCCAATTCAGTCAGTGTGCTGGCAGGTGCAGCCCCTTTAAGCTAATGCATTCTGGAGCTGTCTATGACACGCTCCAAAATGCAGTGGCTTACAGTTGAAAGGGGAGCTATGCTTGAGTGAGCAGCAATAAGATATTACCTTCCATGCACAGCCCCTCTCCACACACATATACACACGCCCACGCAGGTGTGCGCCCCCCATCAAGACTGTATAGCCGACGGGTGCCCAATCCCCCGCCGGGCTGTGCTGCGCCCCCGCCTCCCCCAAAGGCTTCCAAAATGCCATGCTGGGTGCCCATCCCAGCGTGGCAACTAATAATATAGCCAACGGGGTGCCCAATCCCCCGCCGGCTGCACTGCCCCCCGAAGTGCCACGCTGGGAGCCCACCAGCGTGGCAATCTATTCCTTAGGCTGACAGGGGCACCCAATCCCATCAGCTGAACATCCCCAACATCCTTGTGCCACGCTGGGAGCCCACCCTAGTGTGGCAAACATCCCACGCCGCCATTTTTTTTACCTGTAAAGAAAAACGGTCCCACAGCGAGTCTCCCTGCCCGCCTCCCACAACCCACACCCACCCACTGCGCACCCTGCCTTCCCACACCCCCCCTCACCCCATACTTACCTCCGGCATGACGATCTTCGGTGGACCGGAAACACGTCTGCACTCTTCAAAGCCGACCGCGAACTGAGGAAATGCCGGTAAGCTGTATAATGGGCTAGATGGGGGGTTCAACTTATTGCATATCTCAGGCATTTTTTATTTTTGCACCAATTTTAACATATTTGGGACTTTCATGAATGATATCACTGTCATGTGAGATATTCAGGCCCAGGTGATTTTGCACAGTGACTGTGCAGTGACTGCAAAATCACCCTTCAGGCCTGAATAACACCATGACAGTGACATCAATCATGAGAAGGGGTCCCAAAACCCTATTTTTGAAAATTTGGTGCCAAAATTCCCAAAAATGACTGTTTTACGAGCATGCGTTGTACAGTTCCTATGCATGCTCGTAAGTTCGCGAATTTGTCACTATTTTGACTCCAGATTTCCAACATTGCCATTTTGCCACATCTTCTTATGAGTAGTACAGCTGTCATTTTTCACATCTCACCCAAAATGTGTTTCCACCCATGTAGCACACAATGGCGCAGTCGGTGTGCGAAATCAATGTACGGGATAAATTAAGAAAATCACAGTGCATGAGCAGAGGTCTTAAAATGGCTATGTTGAAAATCTGGTGAAAAAAATTCTAAAATGACTTTTCGAGCGTGCTGCACAGTTCCTATGCATGCTCATAAGTTTGCAAATTTAATATTTTTCATCCAGATTTTCAACATGTCCATTTTATTAAACTTCCTTATGAACAGTACAGCTGCAATTTTTCATATGTCGCCTAAAATGTGTTTTCATATGTAGCCATAATGGTGCTGTTGGTATGCGTAAAGCAATGTTTAGGACAGATTAAGAAAATCACAGTTACACTGTTCATGAGCAGAGGTCTTAAAATGGCTATGTTGAAAATTTGGTGACAAAAGTCCATAAAATGACTGTGTTACGAGTGAGCATCGTGCAGTTTCCATGCACCCTCGTTAGTTCATGACTTTGTAATAGTTTCAGTCCAGAT
This sequence comes from Neoceratodus forsteri, assembly GCA_016271365.2. Classification (NCBI taxonomy): domain Eukaryota; kingdom Metazoa; phylum Chordata; order Ceratodontiformes; family Ceratodontidae; genus Neoceratodus; species Neoceratodus forsteri. The sequence continues at coordinate 362,106,812 of CM028130.1, forward strand.
TTTCACCAGTGACATTTTTCCACACTTCCTTATGAACAGCACAGCTTCCATTTTTCACAACATGGCTGAAGTGTGTTTTCACACTTTCAGTGCAGAGATGCGTTGTCGCTGTGGGAAATCATTGTTCGGCACAGATAAAGAAAATCACAGTGACACTGTTCATGATCGGAGGCACCAAAATGCCTGAGTTGACAATCTGCTGTAAGAAATCCCCAACCTAATTATATTACGGGTGTGCGTTGCATAGTTTCTATGTACGCTCGTGACTTCACCATTTTTTTAAATATTTTTACTACACATTTGCAACATAGCCATTTTTTACACCTCCCCATGAAAGAGTACAGCTGCCATTTTTTACATCCTGTTTGGAATATTTTTGCACCTGTGGTGCTAAATGTCGTAGTCACTGTACATAAGCAGCTTTCGGCTAACAAACTGATATTCCCCCTGTTCATGAGGTGGGGTCACAAAACAAACATGTTGAAAGTTTGGAGTGAAAATACCAACGAATGCCTGAGGTATTAGGGTTTTCAACTATAATGCCCAACCCTATAGAGAATGACAGGAATCAAGGGTGTGACTTGGGATTCTTGCCTGTGATGCTCATCAAATTCCACACCCTGCAGTCAGTGAGAGGCATCGAGGTATGCCTTGGACTCTTCAGCCACAAACTTCACCCCATTCTCCTATATCACACCCATCTCACCATATTTCCTAATGAAATGGGGTGCACATAAGGGCCAAAGACCACAAGGAACACTGTGACACTTGTCAGTCTCTGCAGGGTGGGGTGTGGTGAAATGGCATGGCCGTTATGCCTGACGACCCAAACGCACATCCCAATGCCTGTCACTCTCTGCAGGGTGGTGGTGGGGTTGGCTTCAGTTCAATACTTCACTGCCATTCCTATTACGCAGCTCTGTAACTTCTACACTACCACTGCCAATGCCAGCAAGCAAACATTCGGCATTGACAAATGCTTGTTTTATTCATTGTAAGAATTTCCCTGTACTAGTGTATTTACTGCTCTTCACTGTAAATGTTGTTTTTGTTCTTGTTAATCCTCAGCCCTGTGTGCTCACTCTGACATGGAACCTATCTGTAATGAGCTTGTCTCAAAGGTATTAATCCAAGACAATGAATAAAATAAATAAACCACAGGCAAATCTCCCCAATTCCTAAAATTATTAGTGTGTATTACTGCTTACGTACCAGTGTGACCAAACCCTGCTAGTCAATGACCGCAGATTGTTCTGATGCTGTACACACTGTAACTAAGAGGAGAGCTCATTCATAAGGCCATTGGGTGCAAAATTTGTGTGCTTCTGCTATAGCGAATCTGGGACTGAAGGGGGGGTTAATAAAATTGTTATTTAAAGCATGGTTTTACTTCTACACCATTGCTTCCTTTGTGCCTCTTTGTTATTTCATAGAAACAAAGAACATTATCTAGGGCTTTCTGGGGTTGATATCCGCCGATTACAGCTAGTGCAGAACGCGGCAGCACGTTTGTTGACTGGGACATCTAGAATATCCCATATTACCCTTGTGCTGCACGATCTGCACTGGCTGCCTATTGAGTGGCGGATCACCTTTAAAGTAGGTCTTTTGACTTACAAAGCCCTACATGGATCGGGTCCCGATTACTTGAAAGAGCTCCTGGTTCCTTACACCCCTTCGTGACAGCTCTGCTCGGCTGACAAGGGGTTGCTGGAGATTCCGAGGGTTAACTTAAAGTAATCTGGTGCATGTGCCTTTGGATTTATGGCACCTACCCTCTAGAATTCTCTGCCCCATCAGCTTCGGGAGTACAGGACTGTGGGGAGTTTTAAGCAGGCACTTAAGACTTTTTTATGGAGGAAAGCATTTTCAGTACTTTCGTGATTTATATTGTATGTATTGTGTTTGGTTTTTATATGAATTGTACAGTGCCTTGAAATTTGAAAGGCACTTAAATACATTTTATTATTTTTTTTTTTTTTTTATTTTATTAAGATTGCTGGCACATAAGGACTGCTAGGCCCATCCAGTCTGCTCATTTTCCCTACCTGAATCTGCTGATGGTGACTGTTGCATCACCATTTTAACCCCCACTTTCCCATAAATAGTGTTCTTTTATGCATATCCCATGCACGTTTGAATCCCCTCACTGTGCTTGCCTCTACCACGTCCTGTGACAGACTATTTCATGCATCCACCACCCTTTCAGTGAAGAAAAACGTTCTCACATTTACCTGTAATCTTCCCCTCTCCAATCTCATGTTGTGTCTTCTTGTTCTTGTCCCTCTCTTATACTAAAATATGTCTTTCACATGTGCCTCATTTATGCCTTTAAGATACTTAAAGGTCTCAGTCATGTCACCCATTCCCTCCTCTCCTCCAGCATATACATGTTAAGGTCCTTTAATCTCTCCTCATACGTTTTCTGGTGCGAGCCCCGTACCATCTTAGTTGCCTTTCTTTGGACCGCTTCCACCCTGTCAATGTCCTCACAAAGATGTGACCTCCAGAACTGTACACAGTACTCCAGATGAGGCCTCACCAGTGTTTTGTACAGCGGCATCACCACCTCCCTTCTTCTTCTTGTGATGCTCCTTCCTATGCACCCCCAACATGCCACTGCCTTTCCCAACAGCCTTAGTACATTGTTTGGCCACTTTAAGTTTATCTGTGATGATAATCCCTAAGTCTCTTTCTTCCCTGGTGTCTGTTAACATCCCCCCCCCATCCTGTAGCTTGTTTCAGGGTTTTTTTTCACCCCAGGTGCATGATTTTGCACTTTTTTGCATTGAATTTCAGTTGCCATGCTTTGGACTGCTCTTTCAGCTTATCCAGGTTCCTCCTTATATTATCGCCCCCCTCTGGTGTTTCTGCTCTATTTCAGATCTTGGTGTCATCAGCAAATAGGCAAACCTTTTCTACCAGCCCTTCTGCAATGTCACTAATGAAGACATTTAAAGGACTGATCCCAGGACTGATTCCTGAGGTACCCCACAGGTTACCCCCTTTACTTGGATTGGATTCCATTTACCACCACCACCCACTGATTCCTATCCTTCTCAGCCAGTTTTTGACCCAGTTTACTACCTTTTGTCCCACCCCCAGGTTGGCAAGCTTGTTCAATCTTCTATATGGTACAGTGTCAAAGGCCTTGCTGAAATCAAGGTAGACAACATCCGCTGCCCCCTCCCCCGGTCTACAATCTATGTTGCCCAGTCAAAAAAAAAATCTATCAGATTTGTTTGACATGATCTTCCTGTTGTGAATCCATGCTGCCTAGGCTCTTTGGCTCCATTTGCCTTTAAGTGATCCACAATTCTTTCCTTAAGCAGTCCTTCCATAACCTTACCCACCACTGAGGTAAGGCTGACTGACCTGTAGTTCTCTGCCTCTTCCCTACTTCCACTCTTCTGCAGGGGTACCACATGTACCCTCCTCCAGTCCTGTGGGACCACCCCAGTATTAAGGGATTCACTGCAAAGGGCTGCTAGAGGTGCCGCTAGCTCTATCTGTAGTACCTTTAATATCCTCAGATAAATGCCATCGGGTCCCATTGCCTTGTCCACCCACCTTCAATTTGGTGAGCTCTCTCAGGACTCTCTCTTCCGTAAAAGGACTGGTGTCAACATCTTCCTCCCCTCCCCCACACCTGTTACTTAGCTGTGGTCCTTGACCTCTTCCTCTACAGTAAATATTGAACAGAAGTATTCATTCAGTAGTTCTGCCTTTTCCTGGTCCCCCTCTACACACTCCTCTTCCTTCCCTTTGAGCCTTACAATCCCTCCTCTGGATTTCCTTCTTTCACTGATGTACCTGAAAAACATTTTGTCCCTTTTTTTTAATGGCTGTGGTAGTCTTTCCTCAGTTGGAGCCTCTGCTCTTCTAAATGCTTTTCCCCCATCCCTCAGATAGTTCAGGTATTCCACCCTCTCCTCTTCTGTTTGAGTCTTCTTATATTTCCTGAACCCCAGTCTTTTTGCCCTAACCTTTTTTGCCACCTCTTTTGTGAACTAAAGTGGTTTCCTTCACCTTTTGTCCTTCATTCTCAGCCTACTGCACTGTTTTGTTACCTCTGCTATGGCCCCCTTTAGTTGAGCCCACTGCTCCTCCACCCCACCTCCTTCCCCCCTCCTTGCTATAGTTTCTCTGGTGCATTTCCCTATCTTAGTGAAATCTACCCTCCTAAAATCCAAAACCCTTGCTTTAGTGTGACTTGTCTCTGACCCTGTGCCTATATTAAACCACACTGTGTGGTGGTCGCTGGACCCTAGGTGTATTTCCACTCTGACCTCTGTGACTCTGTCCCCATTTGTTAATACTAGGTCCAGTATTGCTTTGCCTATATTGGGTTGTAGCACTAACTGCCTGAAGCCTGCCCTTAAGTTTTAAATAAATTATTGTTCATTGCATTTTACATTGGGCTGATTAGCAATTTCTTCATTGTGCCACAGCTGCGGTTTATGGGGCATGCTGCTGTGTGGGATGGCGATCCCAATTCTTTCCTGGTGAGATATTCCTGAGTATATTCCTTAGGTGCCCCATATTCCTACCAGAGATGAAGGCAGTGGACTAGTCATTTCATTTATTTTGGAGTTGTCCGCAACTCAGAGATCCTCATAGAGGTACAGATAAAGGAGAGTTGGGGCCCATACCCTCGAGGGCTCTTGGGGCCTACAGTACTGGTGCCAGAACTGGGGGGGGGGGCACTAGGGCCATGACCCTACCTCTTTCAAAACAGGTAGGACCTGGCCCTAGCATTTTTTCATTCAAGCTTTCACCTCAGGAGTGTTGATAAGATTACCAGTAACTGCTGTCTGTCAAGTGCCTCCTCCGCTCTTCAGTCAATGAACATTGCTGCGGTGACTTAAGGTGCTTTTACACACAGGTTTCTTTACCGAAATATTCAGTACCTGTGTGGCGCCGTTGTAGTCTGTTCAATTTCGTGCTGACTTTACACACACGGCGCTCTGTTGGAAAACTCGTCTTTCATTTTCTAACATTTCATTCTGCTTCCCCAGAATTCCATTTAGGTAATGACTGATACCGGAATGGCCATTGCACACAACGGAGTGAAACGGAACACATCGCCATGAACCAAGCCAACCAGTGAACGCGGTTCAGGCAAGCATTCGCTGTGGAATCGGAACACATGCCGTTTGCACACCAACGGAGGTAACAGTAAACTGCTTCTGCAACGGTTATTCCGTTACAGAAGAGATAGTGTAAAAATGCCTTTAGATGTCTCTTGAACTGGCGAGATCTTGCACATTATGTCTTTTTCTGCACTGTTTGCCCTCATACGCTAAACATTATTATTTTAACCCAGCCCCAATCCAAAGCACCATAACTAACACTTACCTATGTTACTTGCCAGAGCAGCCAATCTTTTGTAACAGCTGTCTGTCTCTGAATTCTTTTAGTGTCTTTCTTCCTGACCAGGTCCATGATGTGTTTTACTCTCTCTCTCTCTAGGTGACTGCTGCTTACTTTCCACGGTGTGCCTGCGTTCAGACCTTGGGGGGCAGGGGTCCCATTTGTCACAGAGACACAGGTCAGAAAGCAAGCAAACTACAATCCTTTATCTTATCTGGCAGAAATGTTCTTAATTCCCATGCTCATGCTCACTATCAAATTTTGGCCACATGTCAGACACACTGATAATCAACTTTGAAGACTTACTTTAATTAATAAAAATGTCATAGTACCTGGAAACTGCAGTGATATAAAAACAGTAAATCAAATGCCTTTTTGTGAATTGGATAATGGGGATGTTACTGTGTGTGTGGCACTTTCTGTTATGTATATCATTTTTTTAAGCTCAAGACAAGAACCACACAATAAGTGTACTAAAGAAATGGCACCCATACTTATTAGTCATTGCATACTGCGTGTGGGGTGGGAAGGGGATGTGTCCATGAGAGTCCGAACATCCAACCTGTGTAGCTGCTGCCTGGTATATCAGTTTGCCAGAAAATAACAAGTCAAAGCCGCTCTCAAGCTCCTGTCTGCAAATCAGAGACAGGGCATAAAAAATCAGGGACAAAAGATCAAAATCAGGGACTCCTGCAAAATGGAAATATTAGTTCAAGAAGCTTGCTATAGTGTGGGACTTTACTTGTGTGAAAAGCATTTCTTGCAGAAGAAAGAGATTGTAGCATTAATTTCTGGCAATATTTTGTATGTTTTAAATGCCTGTTTTTCAATGATAAAATGCCACATTTATGAGGGGCCTGGGAAATGTTCGAGGCAAAATCAGGGACATCCTAGAAAATAAGTGACCACTGAGAGGTACGGTCACAGCAGGTAGGGTTAAGTTAGCTCTAGGCACCAGTGATTTGCAACAAACAAGGACGGACGGGCAAGTGGCACGCATAGTTCAGTTTGAACTCTTGAAGCCAGTGACAGCTCTGTAGCAATTAGAACAAAAAGTAATGCTTTGAACCCAGCAGCACTGTATTGGGGTGATGTTGAAAATGTGTTAAACTTTTACCTGCTTTGAGCTTGCTCATTATTAGGTGTGGGTGTGGGGAGCGGGGGGTGGTAATTGAAAATGTTCAGTAGTTATTTGTATCTCCCATGGGCTCTCTACATATGTCTATTGGGAAGGGTGGATTTTCTGTTGTAGTCATGCACAGTAAAATCATTATTTTTTTTGACTTGCACTGGGTTCTGCATTGGTCAACTGGGGGTTCAAAATGTACAGTGAACTGATTTGCTCTTGCTTGTGGGGGGATAGGATTTCCTTCAATTAACAGTGATTTTTTTTATTAAATGCGTTTGCACATGCTGCTTGGTGGTTGTACAGCAAATTTATATCTACTCTGGCTTGTGCTGGAGGGCTTATGCTTGCTTTCCCTAAAATAACCAGTGATTTTTTTTTTACCTGCAACAGATTCTGCATACTGTATGTTTGGAATATGGTTTCACAGATGTACCTTTTAATATAAAATTTACCAAGTATTTTTGCCATTTGACTGGTTTTCAGTTATCCTTTTTTTACACAGCCTCCACTGAATGGGTGATACATTTTGTACTAATTTCAGAGTTTGCTTGTTTTGCCCATTATGTACTCCTGATGCTATATACTTTACCCTCTTGTATGTAGACAACTGACTGCCCTGTTTTACATTTGCAAGTGTTCTGTATTTTACCTGTATTGCTTCCTTGTTAATACAGGGGCGTAGACAGACATTTCTGTTTCGTACACACCGTCTTCAACTGCTGCCCTCCCCCCCATTAAAAAATGTACACATCTTCTCCAAATGCTGCATCCTTTACAAACACTTCAGGTTGTTGTCAGATTTATTTATTTATTTAAAAGTTTTACCAGGAGGGCACTCTGAGCACCAGTGATCAATTCAGGTGTGTCCTGGGGGAGGGGAGGTGCAGGGAGAAATGGACAATAAAATAGCATACAGTAGTGCATCACGACATACAATGAGCATACAGGGGTAACAGAGTCCACTAACATAATACTAAGAAATAAACAAGATATACAAGAAGACAATGTACACTAGAGCAGCTAGCAATCCATGAGCATACAGGGGTATCAGACTAAGCAAACTTGGTAGCTGTAGAAGTGCATGGCATCCTGAAGAGCGCCGAGAACAGCAGACAACATGAATTAGGTCAGGACCAATACCAGTACTTGACTAAACTATTTGCACTTAAGCAGACACGTCCAGACACTTTATTAGCCACAGGCACAAGTTGATGTGAAATGTGCATTGATGAGGGTACTGAGGTGCCAAGATGGGGGCATGTGCCAGATGTCTGCAGGGAGGGAGTTCCATAGTTTGGGCATCCGGTGTCTGAAGGATGATTGTTCAACCGAGGAGGACATACGTGGTACAGCCAGGGTGCATGTGTCTGAGTTCCCCAGAGAGTGAACTGGAGGGGAAGGGGCAACCAGCACAGAAGTGAGATATGGAGGCAGGGACTAGGACTAGTATTTGGCTGTGAGCTTAGTGCAGTGAGACTGCTGGCAGTCCTGGAGCAATGGAAGAGCAAGAGTCTGGTAGAGCACACAGTGGTGAGTGGAGGGTGAGCTATCCAGTGCAAAATGGCAGAAAGAGTGGAAGAGGGGGTCTAGTCTGGCTAGGATGGACTTGGGAGCAGCACTGTAGACTACATCACCGTAGTTGAATATAGGGAGAATCATTTCTGTATGAGTGCTCATCGGGCTGGCAGTGAGATGCAACCACGATTCCAATAGAGGGCACTCAGTTTAGTGTGGAGCTTTTTGTGGATGGCATTGACCTGTACAGAAAAGTTGAGGTGCTGGTCAAGCCATACCCCGAGATATCTAAAGGAGGTGCAGTCCTCCAGAGTTGTCCCATCTAGGGTGTGGAAGGAGGGGGTGGCAGGGAGCCGAGAGAGTCTCTGCCGCGTGCCAAAGGTCAAGAAGATTGTCTTCTTGGCATTGAGAAAAAGCCGGCTTACATGGACCCAGAGCTGGGCATTGTTGAAGTCCTGCTGCAGTCTGGACACAACATCGGCTGACGACAGGCCTGATGCGTACAAAACAGTGTCATCTGCATACATGTGAATGGATGTGTGTTGGCAGCCGGTGGGCAGGACATTTAGGAATATGGAGAATAGGAGGAGTCTGAGAACAGAGCTTGGGGAACCCCTCAGGTTACTGGAAGGGAGGGTGAGATGGAACCTTGGGTCGCACCGGGAGACGAACATCTTGTTGCTCAGTGTGCCTTTCCTGGTGAAACTATTTCAATAAATAAATAAAATAAATAAATTCTACCTGCTTGGGTTTAGCCGATCAGTTAGGAAAGGAACCAGCTGGTGACCACGGTAGAGAGCCCAGCACGGGAGAGCTTATAAAGGTGGAGATCATGGGAGACCACGTTGAATGCCTTCACCAGGTTGACAAAAATAGCTGTGGTGATATGGCCCTTGTCCATGCCATCAAGGATGACTCCTCTATTCTCTAAAGAGTTTATACACAGACCTGTCTCCTAAACAATAGAAGTTTAAACAAAGACACTACTCAGTTGCATACACTAACTCAAATGCTATAGATTAGATTGATTTAGTTAACAGAAAGCCATATGGTTTGGGACAGGCACTGAACAAAACTGTTCACAAATGTGTACAGTGAATATGCCTGTCCCCACCCTTGTGTTAATAAATACATTTTTTATATTGCTGTGTTTGTTGCTATGCATTAACACACTTATATTGCTGTATTTATCTGTGCATGAGTCACAGATCCGGACAGAAACTTGGTGGGGGAGGGGTGGAGACTAGGGGGAGGAGATAATGGGGAGAAGGGATGGGGCTTTGATCGCACCCCCCTCCCCCAAGGAGCCCAGAGGTCATGAGGGCCACTCTCTGAAGCCCTCCCTGCCAGAGAAATCCCCGAAGCTGCTGCCAAGATTGCACCCCCCTCCCTTGAGGAGCCCGGAGGTCACAAGGGCCATTCCCTGAAGCCCTCCCTGCCAGAGAAATCCCCTAAGCTTTTGCCAAGATCGCACCCACCTCCCCCGAGGAATCCGGAGGTCGCGAGGGCCATTCCCTGAAGTCCTCGCTGCCAGAGAAATCCCTGAAGCTGCTGCTAAGGTAAAGACCATCTCCTTGCTGCAGTCATGACCGTTGGTCCGTGTGGAGAGCAAGCCTAGGCTGAGGACTGTTCGAATCCTGCTTCTGGCCCCTTTTTTTCTGTTTCTGTTACTGCTCCCTAAGTAAAAGCCGCTGAAAACTTATTTCTCGGTGCTCAAGTTGGGACAGAATTAATTTACTCCATCTCCTTGCTGCATTCACGACCGTTGGTCTGTGTGGAGAGTAAGCCTAGGCTTAGCCCCACCCCCACCACCACCCTTGGTCGGCACTCAACTTTATAGCTAGGTTTGGTGAGGTGACTTGTCGAAATAACCCACTTTTCCAGCTGCAGGTTATACAAAATCAACACTAGTGGCCACTACTACATACTTTACCCTACCTACAAATACAAGCTATCACTGCTAATAGCAGTCCTCCTGACTTCTATGATCCTACAGCTGGCTCCCCGAGGCACCTAAACTACATGACAACAACTTTTCCACTCATCAATTAATTATCTATGATGACTCCAACCACTGTCCCTCCAAGCTCTTCCACACAAGCCTAAAAGACCCAACCGACTTATACACACGCACAGTCACTTTAACTCGCCCATTCACACACAATACACACTGTACCTCAGCTCTCCCCCCTTCCAGACTACAGCCCCCCACCACTCCTGTTAGCCCCAAATCAGGCCCCCAAACTCACCCCACCCTTTTAACCAGCGTCATACTCAGTCTCCCAGTCCCCACCACCAATGTTAAAAGACCTACAGCCTACCAATCCCAACGTCACTCAACCAAACTTCACAGGTTAGCTCTCCTGCGGCATGCCCTGCTACTACTCTTATTATCTGGCAATATTCACCCCAACCCGGGGCCACCCTGCACAGTGGCCTCATCTAGCAGCCCAAATGGGAGCCTACTGCTAGCTACTCTTAATATATGCAGCCTACCAAAAAAACACCCCCCCCAAGGCTGGATTGCCCAGCATGCACCTGACGTCTAGCTCTATCTGAGACTTGGCTCTCAGAAAGAATACCCAATGATGCTGTCTCCTTCAGTGATTATTCCATCTTCCGGGCTGACAGGACTAGCAAGAGAGGCAGTGGCTGTGCCATCTATGTTAGATCCTCACTTCATGCCACTGAAGTACATACCCCAACACCAAAATATGGTGCCCAGGCACTCACAGTCAAACTTAGCCTGGGTACCAAAACCCTCCATATCACTGCGGCCTATATCCCCCCGAGCAACCAAAAACTCACATTTGAATCTATCCTCCACGGTATCTCCCACCTCCCTAATACTAGTGAAGTCATCATAATGGGAGACTTTAATGTCAATTGGCATCCCCTGCCTCATCCAGCTCCGAAGACACTGCCCTGGCACACGATCTTACCCAACTCGTCACCTCTCCTACCAAAAGGGACCATAGAACAGGGACCACCACCCTTATAGACCTCATCTTCACCAACAGGCCATGGAACCTCTCCCATGCCACTGTGCTCCCTGACTCTATTAGTGACCATTCCCCGGTGACCTGCCGGTGGTCGGGTAAATTACCCCATCCCCCCCAAAATCACCATACAGAGGCGACTAAAAAAAGGAGGCATAGAGAGTCTCAAAGCCCACCTAACTACCAACAACTGGCTCCCCATTTACACCACAGTCTGTAGACCTGGCACTCTCCCACTTTATAACCACTTTCAATAAGGCCTGCGACATTTTCGCTCCCTTCACTAAACAAGTAGTGAAAACCAGAACCACACCCTGGATCACACACTCACTATTTAATCAGCTCCAGCAAAGGACAACCTATGGCATAAGGCCCTTGACTCCCAGCGCACACAGGATAGACAACTATGCAGGAGAATTTTTAACAAATGTACCTGGGCCTTATGGCAGCTTGAAAGCTACATATTATCAACAAACCCTAACCTCCTCCTAGGAACGGTAAAAATTTGGAACAATATAAAGAACTCAGTGGAAATCCTGCTCCCCCACCCCACTCAACTCACAGTAAACAGGGATATCACCCAGGATCCTTCCACCATCGCAGAAGCCGCAACTCACTTTCTCAGACCTCTCCCATATACACCCTCCAAACTACTTCAACCCTGTCCCCCCCACCTCCCACCGACACCTCGTAACAACAATGCGACACCCTTTAGGCTAAGAGTCATATCCTGCCACAAGGCAAAACACTACATTTCCAAAGCTCTTGCCAATGCCCGACACAGCAACAATTCCCTGGATCTCAAACTCATTCAGCTGACCCTGGGTGTTACATTACCCCATCTCACAAAAATTCTCAACCTGTCACTATGCCTAGGTCAGTTCCCCACAACCTGGAAGAGAGCCATAATCACACCTATTCTGAAGAGCGGCGACCCCACTAACACAAGCAACTATAGACCGATATCGATACTTCCACCTCTCTCCAAAGCACTGGAAAAAATAGTATCGGACCAGCTTACTGAACACCTAACTAAACACAGCCTTCTCTGCTGGGAACAGCATGGTTTCCGGAGTGACCACAGTACCGTCACAGCCCTTACTGAGTTCACCTCGTTCATCCATGAGGCCCTTGACCAAGGCTCTATGGCTGGGGCAATCTATGTGGATCTGACCAAGGCATTTGACATGGTCAGTCATGAGCTATTGCTTTGTGTCCTTCCACAACTTAATGTGGTCCCAGAGGCTACTGCCTGGTTCAAGGATTACCTCTCAGGCCGGTCACAACAAGTCAAGATAAACACCACCCTCTCCTCCTGCAAAACAGTATGCTCTGGTGTCCCACAGAGGTCTATGCTAGGACCTCTACTATTCACCCTCTTTTTAAACTCTCTCCCCAAGTCTTGCAGCGGTCACCTACTACTCTACACTGATGATGCGGTAGTGTTTTGGAAACACCCACATCCGAGCGCCCTCCAACTAGCCTTGCAGAACTTCTTCAGGGAGCTAGAAACTTGGTTCACTGAACACCGCCTTATCATCAACTATCAAAAAACAAAGTCCATGATCTTTGCGCACCATCAAAGCCCGCACAGTCATGCAGCACTCCTAATCAAAAACTCACATGGCTCCCCACTTGAACATGTTTCATGTTTTAAATACCTGGGAATCACATTAGACACCTACCTCTCCTACCATAGTGACATACAACTTCTCTCCTCCGCTGTCAATGCTAGAGTGGGTATCCTCTACAGACTTAAACACTGCTTACCCACACAGGCCATACATCTTGCTGTCTCCTCCTCAATCCTCTCCCTGATAGACTACGGGATAGTCATAATGGCTCTGTGGAACCGACCGCCCTACGTAGCATTAACACTGCCTTGAATAAAGCTTGCCACCTAGTCACAGGCAGTGACAGGTTAACTCATACCTGTGAGCTCTATGCTTCAGCTGGTTGGCTAAACTTCCAAGGAAGACTAAAGTACCACTCCTACGTCCTTGCAAAAAAGATACATCTCCAGCTAGCTCCCATCGGCCTTCTCTCAATTATCAGCGCAGCCCCCCACAGGCGTAATACAAGACTCACAGCAAACTCCTCATTCCTGGTCCCCCACTGTAGAACATCCCTTGGGCAAAGATCCTTCTGCTATCATGCCCCACTTTGGCTCAACACTCTACCCCCCCCCCATCTCACAGACCCATAGTCTCTTCCTACTCAAAACAGGCCTCAAAGCACAACTCCTTGAGTCGGCAATATGTGACTGTGGTTAACACACAGCCCTCCATTTGTGCTTTCACACCCTCCCCCCTGACCAAATACCTGACACAGGGTCTCTCTAGATCCCATGAAACAGCATCCTGCACGTCTCTGACAAGGGACATGTCGAATGCTGCCAACTACTGTCACCGGTTAACTAAGATAAAGCCTGGACTGCATTACCAGTACTGTTAAGCTAATACTGTTTGTATATGTTTGTTTTCTGTAAATGTTTACCCTCCACCCTCTGTAACTGACGTGGAGCCTTTGCAAAAGAGTCTGTGACTCAAAGGATTGTAATTCCGATTATATTCAATAAATAAATAAATAAAAATATTCAACCAAGTTCAGCTCTGATTTGCTTCTCACCAGCTTTTTCTAAACGCCAAGAAGAAAGTCTCAATGACCTTTGGCACCAGGCAGAGACTTTCTAGACTCCCGGCCCTACCCACCTTCCACACCCTTGATGGGACCATCTTGGAGGACACCTCCTCATTTAGATATCCGGGAGTTTGGCTGGACCAGCACCTCAACTTCTCTGTGCATATCGATGCTATCCTGAAGAAACTGCACCCCAAGCTTGGTGCTCTGTACAGGAATCGTAGTTGCATCCCACTGGCTGCGAGGCATGAAATTGTCCAGAAGACGATACTCCCCATCTTTGACTACTGTGACGTAGTCTATGGTGCTCCTCCCAAATCTTCCCTGACCAAGTTGGATGCTCTCTTTAACTCCTTCTGCCGCTTTGCTATCGACTCCTCTTCCCGCTTCCACCACTGTGAACTCTATCGCTCTCTAACCTTCCTTCCACTATCTCACAGACGCATCGCTCACTGTGCCAAACTAACCTCCAAATTCTGGTTTGGGAGCTCCTCTTATCTCTCATCCTCTCTTTCCACTTCACCTCCCCCCACCCACTCTCTCAGATCAAATGACGCCCGTACCTTGATGGTCCCTCGCTACTCCACCCTCATCAGTCAGACTGGTTTCACCCATCGTTTCCCTAAAATCTGGAATTCCCTCCCCCCTGAAATATGACACTCCTCCTCCAACTACTCCCTTACATTTACCCTACACAACTGCCTTTCCCTCAGCTGTTCCTGCTTTAACCCTCCTTAATACCTATCCCCAGTTTCTGCCTTCCTACCATGACCCCCCAAGCAGGGTTCTCAACATCCTGACGGGGGAAACCAGGAAATGGCTACCCCTTCTCCTCATATTCAGTTCTTGCCTCTCCCCCCTCTCTTCTCCACCTCCCCTTCTGGGCCACCAGTGTGCACAACCTAACCTCATCCTTTTTACTCCAACAGCACTTACGTGCTACCTCAAGCCTACTCCTGGTACACTCATGCACTATAAATGGTTCTATCGCATTATTACTGTTTTGTACATTTATATGTTCTTTTGTGTGATTTTGGACATGTATTGCAATTTACCCAATGTTTCACTACTGTTTATTGTACAATACCTTGTGTTCCAACTGTTGCACAATCTTACAATGATGCACTGTTTGTACTACCCACATACTGTTGTAACTGATCATCCTTCACAACCCTATGTAACCCTTCCCCCCAGGTCGCACCATGAGATGAGCAACTTGTTGTTCAGTGTGCCCTCCTGGTGAAACATTTCAATAAATAAATAAATAAACATCCGTAGCCCTACCACTTTCCAGAACCTTCCAGCACCATTGGCCCACAGAGGTGCCGTGCTCTTTAAATACAAATCAGCAGCCAGTAATTAAAGGGAAATAAGCAAAGTAAATTGATCTGAGGGTGTATCTGATATGGGACACAAGTGGGCTGGGCCTTGGGGAGAGGGTTGATGTGAGTAGCGCCATTTCTCTGATTCATGGAAAGGGCATGGTAAGGCACAACAAGGTATCTACTATCACTGAGCAGGCTGTGTCTGAACTCTTAGCAAGCACACAAAGCCACTCAATCAGCATACAGTCTGTAGGTCTTCTGGGCTGGACAGCTGCAAGATGACGTCACTGAAGCACTAATAGAAAACAGCTGGCAGGCTGCAGAGACGGGCTGCATAGACAGACACCATTTAGTGCTGCTTCACAGGGCTGGAAACAGCATTACAACGCGAAAAAAAGCTGCCTTTCTCTTCTGCAGGGGCTTGCACCTTCCTCTCACAGCTTTACCGGTTGTGAAAGCAACAGGAGCAACTTTTCTCTTTCTGTAAGTAAGCAAAATCCCATAGATTTGCATTTGAGCAAGAGAAGTGCATGATATCTGGTTATAAACTGTAAATTTGGAAAAATACTCTGAAGCAAAAACATTTTGCCCGTAATTACTAGAGGCATCTGCCAGTTCTTTGAAAGCTTTTTTTGTATGTGTGTCTTTTATTATTAGGTACACTAGACAGTCATATGATTCTAGACTAACCAGCTTAAACACTGCGGGGGCCGGGGGGGGGATCTTACTCTGAGTGGAGAGACAAAGCTAAAAGACTCCTATGATTTTCTGTTCCTCGAAGCACAACCGAATGATTAAGATAATATATGCAAATGTTTTTGACATATTTGTTGTATGTTTCCATTTTAATCTGCAAATATCCAGATATATCAGCATCAGTTACAGCCTGAATCTCTCAGCAACAGAGTTTAGAGAAAATATTAATTTATTTTTTCAGTCCATACAAAAAGCATGATTGTGTTTTATCTAGCCACAGCTGCTGAATATAAAACTCCTCATAAACTTCTTCCAATAAAAAAAATAATAATGCAAACATAGTGCCATATCTGGAAGTTTTTCAACGGTAATGTTCAAGAAAACTATTTCTTTTCCAACTATAGGCACAGCTAAAAATAGATTAAGCGACGGGGCTGTCCCTGGTAGTGAGACTGCTCTACTCACACTCCCTTCAATAGCTGGAGTTATTAATCTAACGGGCCTCAGGGTGGATGTTCAACAAGCAAGCATACTGTAGAGGAAATTTCCTTGAGCTAAGACCACAGAAAACTGAACTGCAACATAGGGTAGGCTGCATGAGCAACGTAATACTAGACACAACTTGAAATAACACAGAGAGGATCCAAGTTGAGTTGGAGAGATGTGTGAAGGGATAAATAATGAGAATAAAAACTGTCACTGTGATGCCAGCTGCATTAAAAGAAATCTTTGAAATCTGTATTTGATCTTTAATGTTACATGAAGTCTGGACTAAGCAAAAAAGTAAATCAGAGGCAATGAAAAAGCAAGAGATTCCAAGCGTTTCTTTTCTTCTGATGATGAGTTAGTCTCGAAATATGCCACTTATTCTTTTTTCTGCTCCTTGGCACTCTCACTTCAAACTGACCGTGGGGCACCCTGGCTCATCATGTTGAGGTGTGAAATGACAAATTAGTTATTTTGTCCATTTTCTCTTTGCTGTTTTTTCTTTATTTTTTGTCTTTTGGGCTCAATATGGCTACTCTACAGAGGAGTGGATTTCTGCCTACAGCTAGGACTGGTCAGAGCAGTTTATGGGACAAACCTCAGCTGCCATGCTTTACTGCCTGCTGCAGTTTTATTTGAATTTACAGCCAATCTTTCTTTCCCTCTTTCTTATTCTCTCCGCCCCCCGTCTGCCTTTATTATTTACTGATGCAAGTGCAGAGTGGCAGACTAGCAGTCAAGAATTAACCTCACATAGTCAACTGCATTACAGAATAAATTAAAGCTACAGTCTAAACTTCTAGTAATTTTATATTGATGAAATTTTTCAATCACTTGAGGTGAACTAATGGTAAAAAAAAAAAAAAAAAGATTGTGCAACTCTATCACAGTTGCTGAAAAAACATGCAGTATGCTTGTACTACAGGAACAGAGCTTGGGGCCATCCATACCCACTGAGAAGGAAGAATCGATTACCTGCAGAGAGAGGAGTTTCTCTTGTGTCAGGCCAAGAAAGATGCTGCAGTGCAGTGGGACTATTAAGACATTGTCTGGAGAAAACAAGACAGACAGATAGATAGACAGACAGACATATAGCAAAGTTCATCTTTTAAACTGACCAATTACTAAATGTAAATACAGAACATACTTATCGAAAATTCAATGTTTTAGCCAGCCCAGTGGTGTTAAGGGCAGAGGCACCATAAAGTACCTTACCTCCTGCCACGCCAGATGACCTGTGTTCAGGAACAAACTCGCACTGCTGGGGGTCACCTGGGGGAGGGAGGATTGAGCATCTGAAGGCTAGCTCTCCTCTCTCTGGAAGGGGGGGGCTCTGTGACCCGCTGCTCAACTGCCACCTGGAGGAATCCAGTGGGAGGTGTGGGCGGGTCACATTTACGGGGAAGGCCCCACATTCGGAGCACCAGGGGCGTCTCGATGGAGGCAGAGTTCAGGCAGCATGCTCACTGCATGCTCATGGCTGGCTAGGGGGGAAAACGAGGAAAAGGTGGAGGACCAGCATCATGAAGCCCTGCCCCACCACTCCGGGTCCAGGTCACTTCTGGATGAGTGACCGGGGTGGAGGACGGACCTCCCCTACTGGCCCCATCACAGAGAGGTAACCTGTGGTAGATATGGCCCCCAACCTTGGAGATGGTTGGAGACGGCTGCGGCAGATGGGAACAGGGGCTGATGCAGTGTCCATCCCACCACAGGGGTGAAAAATACCTGTGTGGGAAATTACATTGTTTTAATTGTGTGTAAACCCTTAGCTATATAGAGTCAGAAAAATTAAAACACAAGAAGCCATTTGGCCCTTTTTGTTTGTGCTGAAATTAGTCCCATCTTGGGGCTGTGTTAACATAAATTTAATGTCTCTGCTTTCTTCTTATATCCCCCTTCATGTGTCTTCTTATAGAAAGGACACTTCTTGAATTATTAATTATGAGTGTATGTGTGAGTGTACCTGAATGAATGTTGTATGGGGGAAGTGGTGCAAAACATTTAAGGAGGGACCACAGTATGGAACTGGCAAGCTGTCCACCTTGAAAATTCTGACTGTGTATCTATACAATATCATAACACCTACCCTACCCCACCAACACACTTGGTGCTTCTTATAGAAAATTAGACAATATATTGCGAGTACAGATACCCTCCACCTCCACCCAACACCAAGGTGTGTGGGGTAGGAATCCGAGTGGACTTGGAGTCACTGGGGTAGCTAGGAAAATAAACTTTGTAAGCCATAACCCTTTGGTGCCTCTTTGTTCCCCCCCCCAACTGCACACATGTCCATATTGGTTACCCAGACCTCTTGTATACACAATATTGTACTTCGGTAACTGCATAATAAGGGCAAAAATACAGCAGTATTGGTTTTCGGCGTGTATCATTGCTTTTCATTAAAACAAAGCACAGCATTCCTATTATAACACCAGCAGGGGTGGACATCAGAGTGTAGGGGGTAACCAAAATAAATAGTCAGGGCCCAGGATGCTGCCTGCCCCCCTCCTATCAACTAGTAAGCCACGGCCTACCCGCCATTTGCATTCCTCCACCCCTGCTTGGAATATGTGTGCTGCTTTTGCAGAGATCATGAGACTGATGGGAGAACAGTATACTGTGATCCAGTAACTCTTTCTGATGTCGCCTCAGCCTATTTTCTGTATACCTGTGTAGTTTGCAGGCATGAACAATGATTTCCTCTCTTGCATCCCCCTAATTTCATCCTAACTTAAATATAAATGAGATTGCTTCACTCTGTTTTGCCCTGGAGTCAAAACCTGTTTGTCTTCATTGCAGAGGTCATGACCCCACTCATGCAAGGCATCATGGGAGTTGCTGGTGCATATCTGCACAAGCAAGCAGAAAATTCAGTTCTGTTACATGTTTTGTGAAGTCGCTGTGTAGTCTCTGAAAGCATTCTTTTTTCTAACTCGGGTACACTTTAAACTACAGAAAACAGCAGGGCACTTACTATGCCTTGACAAGTTTCATGGCCAGCATAAGACAAGAACATAGGGACTGCAGACGACTACAACAGCACTGACTAATACAGTATAATTACTGCAGGCTTTGACACTAAAACATCATATAATTCCAGGATAACTTACATGAGCTGGGTCATGGCCTTTGCAATGGGGTCAAGCAGGTTTTCACACCAGACTTAAAAACAGGTTACTCACCTCTAACAGCAGTTCTAGGAGTGGTGTATGTTGTTCATCCACACTGTCTGGCATGTCCCTTTCCCCTTTAAATCTTGCCGGAAGTCTTCAAGCTGGCTCCTCCCACCCACCTGGGTGGTATATACCTCGGATCCGCCCCATGACGCCAGATCTTAGCCCGCTGGAAGCAAGGTGATGCGCCTAAAGCCGGGTGGATGCGTGTGGATGAACAACATATACCACTCCTAAAACTACTGTTACAGGTGAGTAACCTGTTTTTCTAGGAGCGTGGATATGTTCTTCATCCACACTCTCTGGCAGACTCCTAGCAGTTCTCCAGGAGGAGGGAGGCAAGGTGCACACCCCCTACTTAGGAAACAGAGATTGGAGAACTGAGGCCCCAAAACCAGCATCCCGTCGCGACTCAAGGTCGATGTGGTAATGGGTAATGAAGGTGTTTGCTGACTTCCAGATAGCAGCCCGACAGATTTCCTGGATAGGGATGTCCCTGGAAGCAGCCACCGATGCAGCAGTATGGTGGGTAGAATGAGCTCTTATCCCTCTGGGAGGCTCCTTGCCCGCCAACTCATAGCACAGACCTATACGTGATGTAATATATCTTGCAGTAGTCCGTTTGGCTGCAGGTCTGCCATCCTCTCCTTGTAGTAGGAGAGAGCACGTCTAAGGTCCAGGGTATGGAGCTTGTACTCTGCATCCGAGGTGTAGTTAGGGTAATATACCAGCAGAGTCAACACCTGGTTAAGGTGAAACTCTGACACCACCTTCGGAAGGAATTTCGGGTGGGGGCGCAGGACAACTTTATCCCTGTGAAAGACCAGATGAGGGGAGTCCACCGAGAGTACCTGGAGCTCCCCTGTCCTTCTGGCTGATGTGATAGCCACCAGGAAGGCCGTCTTCCACGACAAGTGTGAGAGCTCACTTGTGCATGGGTTCGAATGGCTTGACCATGAGCTTTGCCAAAACCAGCAGAAGATCCCACGAAGGTGGAGGTTCACGCACCGGAGGGGATAAGTGATCGAGGCCTTTGAAAAAGTGCCCAACCACTGTCTCCTGTGCCAATGTCGACTGACCGGCCCATGCCCGTTAAGCAGAGATGGCTGCCAGGTGCACCCTAAGGGTCGATGAGCCAAGACCCCTTTGGAGAGGGACCAAGGTAGTCTAAATGTTAGCCACAGAGCAGGATAGGGGTCCAGACTTCATTTCTGACACCAAATGGAAAACCTTTTCCATTTGAAGGCATAACATTTCCTGGTTGATTCCTTACGAGATGCCTCCAACACGGTGTAGACATCCTTGGAAAGACCCAAAGTCTGAAACTCTAGCCACTCAGGAACCAGGCTGTGAGGTACAGGGATTGAAGGTCCGGGTGGAATACCTTTCCCTGGTTCAATGATATCAGGTCTGGGCGTGTACAAAGCCACTCCAGGGCCCTGCAGCTGAGGCTGAGGAGATCTGGATACCAGAACTGGTGGGGCCAATCTGGGGCTACCAGGATCACCTTTGACTTGTCCCTCCTCACCTTGAGAAGCACCTTGTGGATCAAGGGAAATGGAGGGAAGGCATAGAGGAAGCCTGGGGTCCATGGCCTCGAGAAGGCATCCCCCTGCAGTGAGCCCTGCTGAGGGAGGCGGGCATGGTACAGCCTCAGCTTGGTGTTCTCCCTGGAGGCAAACAGGTCCACCAACGGTTTGCCCCAATGGAAAACAGACTGTAAGCTACCTCTGGATGAAGAGACCACTCGTGGGATGTCTGGCCTATGCGGCTGAGAGCATCCTCCAGTTGGTTCGAGACTCCTGCCACATGGATGGCAAGGAGATCCGCCTCCAACCGGCTGACGAAGGTCCAGATTCGGAGCGCCTCCTTGCATAGCAGACACAGAGCCGGTGTTAGGACTTTGGGGGCCCCCAGCAAACTCAATTACTGGGGCCCCACAGATGGGCCCCTCGATGGGCCCCTGCACCCCTTCCCTGGGCCCTCTATGAACCCCTTCCCTGCTCCTCCCAACCCCCAGTAATCTTTGTACATAAATCAACTTCTGCACAATATGTCAGACACAATGACCTGGAGACCCTAGAATTATTACATTTCTAACAGATAATAGAATAAATTGCAAAAAAAAAAACCTTCCTTAACTGATCCACCAACTACTGCATAATTTGTCAGACTCAGCCTCAAACACAAATTAATGACCTTAAGAGCAATAATACAAATAACATAATTGCACAAAATGTTCCTCTCCAGCTACTGCAATATTTTTTTTACCTCTTCTCTGCTGCTCTCTACCTCTTCAGACTTCCATCTTCCCGTACTTATGCTGCAGACATGCACCTGAGGGGGGCATAAATTTTCAGGTCTGAGTTGGAGAAGGTGCGATAAATAGTGACGGACCTATTGGAGCCCTATGATTGGTTCCAGCACAGAATCTCCTCCCACGTCAGCACGTTCTGTGTAGCACAATAAGAGGAACATGGGGAACATGAAACAAAGCTGCCTAGGGATAGAATTGAAGGCAGGATGGTGGCGTGGACCACATGGCGTGGTTTGGCGTTCCTTTCGGGCACAATGGGAAGCCGGCAGCAACAAACGCAAAGTTTCACAGTCTAAACCACACAAAAGGGCAACTGGACAAGGACATCACATGTTGCTGATGGGGAGCCGGAGCGGAGACGGAGACAATTCACTAGTGCAGTCAGCGAGGAGCAGAAGGGCTACCCAGGTACTAATGCTGCTCAGCTATGTTGATCTGGGGGGGGCAGTATTTTCTTTTCTTTTAAGATGCTGTGGTGATCCAGGCAGGGAGTGGGGTGGGGTGGGCCAGACAAAAAAGTATGCTGCTGGGCTGGTTAATGGTTTGCTGCTGGTGCCCGTCAGACCCTTCTTATTGCACGCCTGTGGCCCGCTACATTTGGAGGGCCCCAGCGGTATGAGGGTTCCGGAGTGCCTAATGCTGGCCCTGAGCAGACGGGAGTGCATGCCACCCTGTTTGTTGAGGTAGTACACGGTCATGGTATTGTCCGTCTGGACTTGAACCACTTGACCCCAGAGCTGGGAAGCGAAAGCTGACAGTGCCAGTCTGACTGCTCTGAGCTCCAACAGGTTGATGTGGCAATGGGACTCCTCGGGGGTCCAGAACCAGTGGGCTCTGTGGTCCCCCATGTGGGCTCCCCAGCCATGAGAGAGGCATCAGTCGTAAGGGCGACCATCGGCTCGGGGCGGACAAATGGAATCCCTTCCTGCATACGACTTGGGACGGTCCACCATTGGAGAGCGTCCCACATCTTCTGGGTGACAGTGACCAGCTGGTCGAAAAGACCCTGACGCTGAGTCCACTGAGTGGCCAGCTCCCACTGGAGGGGACGGATGTGCAACCTGGCCCAACGGACCACTGAGGTGCACGCCACCATGTAACCCAGAAGGCGCAGGAAGTCCCGGGCAGGGCGCAAGTGCTCAACCAGAAATGATTGGGCAAAGGAGGAAAGAACCTCCACCCTGTCTGCCAGAAGCCGAGCTCTGGCTTGACGAGAGTCGAGCTCTGCCGGATAAAGCCCATCACCAGAGAGGGCACGAGTTCTGACTTGGCCTCGTTGATCAGGAGGCCTAATTGGAAATGGGTTCGGAGGGCCAGGTCCCTGAACCTCTCCACCTCCTGCAGGGAGGAACCCGCCAGGAGCCAATCATCGAGGTAAGGGTATATGCGAACCCCTTGACACCATAGATGGGCTGCCACCACTGCAATGCATTTGGTGAAGACCCGAGGAGCCAATGACAGGCCGAACGGCATGGCTCGGAACTCGTACAGGGTCCCTTTGACCCTGAAGCGGAGGAACCGCTGGTGGGACAGACGGATTGGGATGTGAAAGAATGCGTCCTGTAGATCCAGTGAACAGAACTACATGTTTCGCTCCAGAGATGGTATGATCTGGTTCAGAGTTACCATCCGGAAGGTGGAGACCTGAGATACTGATTCAGGTCATGGAGATCCAGGATAGGACGCCAACCCCCCATCCGCTTGGGCACCAGGAAGTACCTGGACATGAAGTCTGGGTCCGCAGGAGGATCTGGCACTGGAGCTATCACTTCCTTGCAGAGGAGCTGAGCAATGTCGTCCTGAAGGGCCGACTGAGCACCAACTGAGATCCTTTCCTGCCATGAGGCACGGGCTTGGCAAGGAGGGTACTGCTCGAACTCTAGAGGCAGTCCCCAACCAACCACTTCCAGGACCCACCTGTCCGGAGTGATACCGGACCAGGTGGAAAGAAAGTGGTGGAGCCGGCCCCCCACGGGAGGACCCAGAACTGGCGTGACGGGAGTAGGGTTGGCCACCCCCGACCCGTCGCTGCGCAGGCTTAGAGGAGGAGGAGGCTCCTGGACCGGCACCTCGGCCTCCTTTGCGGGGCTGTTGGGGACCCTGCTTGGGCCTAGGGTGCCAAGCTTCAGCCTGCTGTTGCTGCTGATGCTGCTGACCTCCCTGATAGGAGGACTGTCTAACCGCAGGGGAAGAGTGCCGAAAGGGCTTCTTCTTGCGTTTCTGTTGGTTCTTGCCCGAAGAACCTTTTGCAGAGGTGGCATCCAAGGTGGCATTAGACTGCTCTATGCGCTGGAGGTGACCTGCCACTCTGGGACTAAAGAGGTCAGTGCCAAGGAAGGGCACGTCAGCTAATTTATGCTGAGTATCGGCAGAAAAAGAGGATAACCTCAGCCATGCCCTGCGGCGAGTGATCGCTGCGGCTGCTAAGGAGCAGACACAGGAATCTCCAATGTCCAGGGCCATCTGGAGCTGCTGTTTTGCAACAGCATGGCCCTGGTCATGGACCTGCTTAACCGTGGTCTGCATGTCCGCTGGAAAATGAGGGAGGACTTCATCTAGTGACCCCAAGAGAGCATGAGAAAAGTGTACCATGATTACAGCCAAGCTGGCCTGATGAAGGCCCAAGGATGAGGCCGCATATACCTTCCGGGCAGAATGGTCCATATTTTTGGACTCCTTGTCCGGAGGGTGGTCAGTATCCACTGAGCTACCTGTGCGCCGAAACACTGAGACAGTCACAAGGCTCTCAGCCGAGGGATGCTCAGTGAAGCCCGCCAAGGACCCCATGGGTACAGTGTACTTGCGAGCCATGTGGGCAGATGGAGCCGGGCAGGAGGCAGGGCGCTGCCATAGCTCAAGGGCCAGGCCAACAATGGCTTCAGCCACTGGGAAGGCCTCCGTCGGGGTGTCCCTCTCTTAAGGATATCCGTGCGAGGATATTCTGCCTTCTTTTGGATGGGCTGCAATGTCATACCCGTGGACTCAGAAATGAGTTGAAGGATTCCTTGGAAGGAAGAAGGACCTTCCTCCAGGCCTGTCACTGACAACTCATCATCAGGGTGTGAGTGGAGACCAGTGGTATCCGAGTCTGAGGAGTCAGGGTACAGGGGTCTCCTGCCTACATCCCCTTCAATGCGACTAGGGCGATCAGGAACTATAGTGATGGACAGACAACAGGGCAAGCCCGTATCTGTCCGATCCTCCTTTGAGGGAGCCCCTCCCTGAGGCTGCTTAGGTGGTGGTTCCACCAGAATTGGTGGGGAGACCAGAACAGGCCAAGCAGGAATGCGTGCCGGTCCTGCCAGAGGGAGAACCGGAGTCCTCGGTACCAGAGGAGTCAGTGTTGGCCGAAGAGGCTGGGGCCAAGTAATGGCCAGTGTAGCCAGAGTAGCTGGCTTCTAACCAGTCAGAATGAGCTGTTGCCACATGAGGTCCTCATAACATTGACGAAGCTTCCGTCTAAGTCTCTCCTCATCCGAGGGGGATGAGGAACAGCGGTGGCGCCTCTTCCGGGAGTGTTAATGACCCTTTTTCGGTTTCTCGACCGACAGGGTCCTACTCCTCGATCGAGACCAATGGTGTCGGCTCTGTCGATCGGGAGAGGCCGGATTCAGTGAAAACCGAGGATCCGGCTCCTGTCCCTCGACCAGGATGCCCGCAGGATGGGTCTTCTCATCGGGGAAAGAAAGGATGGGTGTCCTTTCCAAAGAGTCGTCGAGCAGGGTCGGCGACAACGGCTCGAGCGGATCAAGAGAAATCTCGGCCGGTTCTGCCGTATCCTCGGCCTCGGTGCCTTGGCCTGACGGAAGGTCCGAGAAGCTGGCAGCCGAGGAAGCGATCTCGACCGAGGCTGAGACCGCCTCGTCCTGTGAACTGGACCACTCTTGGTCCCAAGAACGTCTTCTTTGGTCAGAAGAAGAAGATTTGGGGTCCTTGTCCCTTTTCTTGGGGCGGGAGGAATGCGAGCCAGAGGGCGCCTCACCCTTGGTAGGGAGAGACTGGTACAGCTCCCAAAAGGACCCAGTAAAGGTGGAGCCCAGGTTGAGTGGCACGAAAAAACTTTGGCTGGCGGAAGCTTGGGCAGCTTCCTCTTGGAAAGCCGCCATCTGTTCGAGCTGCTCGGCAGATCCCGCAGCCGCAGAAACCACCCACCTGGCCTCCTTCGATTTCACTGGTGGATTGCTAAGCTCTGGTCTCCCTAGCTGTAGGCGCACCTTGCAATCATCCAGGATGTTGGGATGGAAGGCCAGACAGAGAGTGCAAGCAGTGGTGTCATGCACGGCACCCAAGCAATAAACGTACGAGAGGTGGGGATCGGTGCGAGACATTTTTTGTCTGCAAGAACACCGGCGAAAACTGTGGGATGACTTGTCCTCCATGTCCGATGGGCACGGATCAGATTTGTAAACTCTTATGAGTTTTAAAGAAAGCAAATGCATCGAAAACCTTCGATTAGACTCCAGGGCCTACGGTACTTGTAAAAGTAGCACGAGAGAACCTGAATCTTCCAGCGGAAAGGAAGATCTGGCATCATGGGATGGAGTTGAGGTATATACCACCCGGGTGGGTGGGAGGAGCCAGCTTGAAGACTTCAAGGAAGATTTAAAGGGGAACGGGACATGCCAGAGAGTGTGGATGAACAACATATCCACGCTCCTAGAACTTCAGTTACATTTAAATCCTGATGAAACTAGCAGGGTGCAATAGAAACAATCATTGTTCATGCCTACAAACTACACAGGTAAACAGAATAAAAGGCTGAGGGAACCTTCCCTTTAAGGGATCTGGGTGGAGAAGAGAGAGAGAGATAGCTACTATAGAGAGCAGATGCACCAGATGTCAGGACTAGTGTGTATAGGGGTGGGTGGGACAGCAGGGGTATACTGTACTAGTAAGCTCAAAGAGACATATTGACGGAAGCAGCTAATAGATATGGACCTTTTCCTGTTCCTTAACCCTTTAACTTGGCAGTATTCAGAATTTTTCAGAAACATGTTTTTCAAAGCAAGGGTATTAACTAAATATTTGATAGGTTTGAAATAAAGTCTGACATTGATGAAGACCATGATTGCATCTTCCCATATACAACAGTTCTCTAAAAGAACAGAAACACGCGTTGGGGACTCAGCACTGTTGCGCTAGCCCAAATAATCATATGCAGCACTGACAAGACAGTACCATAGCTAGAACTGACAGAACTGTAGAGTGGGCAAAGCTTACAGTAAAGTTATAGCCTTTCTGCTACCAAGGGTTTTGGCTTTCTGGGTGCCAACATAAGAAGCCTTCATAAGATACTTTTGGAAGGTTTAGAGATATAAAAGGAAATAATCAGGAGGATAAATATAAAAGACTGTTGGGTAATAATTTTTAGGCATCCATATGGAATGTTCAGAAATATCAGGCCACAGGAAACTTCTAAAAATGGCGAGGTACACTGACTTATAATTAGTGGCTGGGGGAAGGAGGCTAGGTGGGGCTGTAAAAAGATTCTTGCATCATCCAAGGTATGTTGTGATATGCGATGGTAATAACATGGTACCATGGAAAGGAAATGGTCTTGTATTCTAGGGAAGTGACATTTGTTTAGATGAGGATTTGCAGGATCTGGCACAAGTTAAACAGGACAAAGCTGTTGGGCACGGGACAAAAGAAGATGCCGTTGCTAATGTGCTGCTGAGTATTGGGGATGACATGGTCAGAACAGTAAAGGTTGGGATGCCGGTGGACAACCATGATAATAACAGGATTGAATCTGAGGGGTTAGGAAGAAGCAACTTTACAAAATATAAGACCAGGAGAACTGATTGTGATAGGCTGAGAGAGATACAGGTAACTGTGGCTAATTTGATGAATACACCACTGAGTGGTATGACAGTGTCAAGTGGTGGGGGGCATGAAGCAAAATATAATGTAGGCAGTTACCAGATGTGTCTCCATGTGCAACAAGGGCAAAAGGGCTGGGCAAATGATTCTATGGTTGTTCAAGGAACCTCAAGTTAAGGGATAGAGAAGGGTAGATGATAAGATTAAGACATTACCAAAGGAATGCAGGACGGAAGGTTACCCAAGCCAAGACTGGCCTGGAAGACAAGAACATGCAAGGGATAAAGGGGAACACTATATCATTTTTTCAATACATAATGAACAGAAGGAGAGTTATTGGGGGGGGGTCTTTTGATCATTGGGAGGTGGAAGAACAATTTAGTAAGGCTGGGGGAAAGCAAAGGCTCTGAATAAGTACTTTGCATCAGTATTCATACAGAAAGTCAGGAGTCATGGTCAACTGTGTGTGGAGGTTATGGGAGACATGCAGTCCAAACAGGAGGCAATGTTTGACAACATCATAACTGGTTGGTAAGTATCTGAGAGTGTGAATCTGGAAAAGTCCCAGCATCCTAATGGTATCTACCCAAGGGTAATAGTGGAGTTAAAAGGGGTTCTGGCTGGGCCTCTCGCTGATCTCTTTCAGGACTCCTTACAGACAGGGACAGTATCAGAGGACTGGAAAACAGTCAGTATTATCCTTCTGTTGAAGAAGACCTCAGTGAGCAACCCCAGGTAACTACAGATATAGGATCCTTATCTTGGTGCTTGCCAAAGAGTACGAGTCAATCAAAAAAGATGTGAGGGCTCAACACATGGATGCAAGTTCTCTAGGGCTGTTCTCTAACATGTATAACAGTTTCACAAAAGGCAGATCATGCCACACCAACCTATATTACCTTTTTCAAGGAGGTAACTAGGGAGGTGGATTGGCACTGGACAGTGGATGTTGTCCATCTGGAACACTTCAACAAGGCCTTTTTCACTGCACTGCATGGAAAACTCATAGAGAAAGTAGCGCAAGTGTACAGGAGAAGGATTTGTGGTTTAGGAGGTAATAGCTAGGAGGGCTGGGAAGACTGGACATACTCTACCTTAGAAAAGAGCTGGCTAAGAAGGAACATGATCACGGTTTCCGAATACTAAAGGGAACACAGTGGAGTACACACAGATGTCTGAGCTACTGAGTGCAAGCAGTACTAGAAGGCACCCCCCCTCAAACTGAGGGGTTGGAGTCAGTGTAAGGAGGAACATTAGAACGTATTAATTCACACAGAGGGTGGTTAGCATGCAGAATAGCCTGGATTGTGGAAACTGGAACTGTTTGGCTATAACATCAAGGATAAGACAGAGTCCCAAGGGAGAATGACATTGAGGGTTACACAGCATACATAGGATAACATTCTGGCTGCTAAGTTTTGATTTGTGCCCATACTCCAATTAGGTTTTTAAAATGGGCTGAAAATTCCTGCTTCCTGATTGGCTAAGGAGTTGAGACCCATATGCTTATCTCCACAAATGTATAGGTTGTAACAAGTTCAGGCAGTAGGATTCAGTAGTTTAAGTCACATACAGAATGTTTTGTTAAATCACATACAGAATTCACAAGTTACTTCACTTATCTTGATTGTCATCATAAACATGGCTACCACCTTTACTCACTAAAAACCTCCATCTAGGCCCTACAAAGTAAAACTCCCTTAAATTAAACAGTTCTTTCCTTATGATCATCTCCTTTGCACACACACATAATAAATATTAAAAATGTAGTAGCTTTTCTAGTGACCATGAAAAATCCCTCTCTTAACCTTATCACTTACTGGAAAATCTCTGCTGCTTATTCTTCCATGGATACATTAAGGCCTTTGGTTGTGCACTGTATGCGTAGTGGAGGGGGACATTCCACCCGTTGAACTGATCAGAATTTTGAATTTTTTTATTCTACATTCTGAATGAATTCTGCTTAAGGGAAATCTGGATGGGGCTATTTTTTCAGTGGTATAAGGATTCATTTTAAAATTACAATAAAAAAAAAATCCAAACTTTGTCTTTCATTTATTGTTAAATGTTGTCCCATTTTATATTTGGAATAAGGCACACCAAGATGTGTATTGTTTTGCTGTATTGCCACTTCTCAGGTGGTAAAGGCATTCTGTGATGCGTCCTGCCTCACAGTGCATTTGAGGTGTGCGACTATCCCACAACAAGGCACACCCTGGAATGTCATTGCCTAAATATCACTGCCATGTGGCAGGAAGGACAGACATGGTGGACCCTACGTCCTTTCCATCACCACAGTACTATGTTACTATGATAACAGTAAGTTTTGTGCATAGAGCAGATTGCCATGCGCAGCATCCCCATTTCTTCATGTACTGCACATTATTGCGTTTCTTTTTCTTGTGTTCCCTGCTGACATCCAAAGGTTGAAATACAATAATATTAACAGTGTGCAGTATTCTGCTCAGTGAACTTACGGTAAGCCAAGCTGAATGTGTGCGGCCTTTTACTGACATACAGAGCTGGGCACGGAGCCATGCTTTGCCTTTTCTTTGCTACGTGTCACTGTGGAACAGACTACAAAGTGCTTTCTTTTAAAGGGACATTGAAACACTGCATCAAATGGACATACAGTTGCATCTCTTTGCAGGCCCACCATGACTTGTTTCAATTGAATCTGAATCCATATCAAGTACAGACTTATTTTGTGTTTAATATCTTTAGAATAATTAAAATATCCCTAACAGTGGGCATTGTTTGGCCTGAAATGACTGGTAGGTACTGCATACTCAGTACAGTCAGTAGTGAGGGAAGAGTGAGATGGGAAGAGGTACCAGAGGAGCAAGGTGTGCCCACCTCCATGAAGTATCAGTCCTTGCTGGATGAGGCTCCTTTGGAGTTCCACCAGGATTTGGCCAGGGACTAGCACTCAAGGGAAGGGGGCTCTGGTCATCGTACATGAGTCGGGGAAAGGTGGGAACCTCAGAGGGATTAAAAAAAAGGGCCATGGTACTGGGGAGCTCAATCACCAGGAGCACAGGTAGCATAGCGCCTTCCAAACTGGAAGATGAGTGGGAGGTCCACGGGGCAGTGGCGGGTACCCTCCAAAACACAGTTGACACTCACCGGACAGAATGGGACAGGACAGATACATTAGTTCACATAGGCACAATCACTCTGGTCAGGATAGGTGTACAGGTGGTGAAGGAGTACTTACACACCTTGGGCAGATGCCTCGGAGGCGGAGCTGTAGTGATGACCTTCTCTGAGGCCCTACCACTGTCAGGCTTCAGCCATAGAGAGCAGCTCAAATAGAGTAGTTTAATGCAGGACTAAATAGCTGGTGTAGGGGGAGGGCTTTTAGTTCCTAGTAGATTAGGAGTCACATTTGCTGGGGTGGAGGCTGCTCAGAAGGGATGGCCTGCATCTTAGTGGGGAAGGCACTAGGGTGCTAGGGCCTAGGTTGGTAGAACACCTACAAAAGACTGTAAACTATATAAGGGGAAGATAACGTTGACACTCAACAGTAATGTACTTAGCATTCTTTTACATTAGGTGAGTAAAATATAATTTGGATGAGTAAAGTGCTTTAAACTTGGGAGAACTGCGCCTTTTGAAATATCTAAGGAGCATTTCCAAGGGTTAGGATAAGTATCAGTATTCATAAAAAAATATCTCAGAGTATTTCTTAAAATTTGGTGAGTAAAATAGGCCAGTATATACCTTATCTAGAGCACTGCACACAACTTGGGGAGCCCTCCCCCAGAGCTGGTGCAGGCAGTTGGAACTAATCGGGCTGGGGGGTGGGAAGAAGGGGAAGATAGAGTAGGGTAAATAGAAAAACAGTCACAAAGAAGATGAAGAGGCAGAAGAGGGGGGTGGTAGTGGAGGAACACAGCAGGGTCAAGAGAAAGCACAGAAGCAGATGGTCTCATGGGAATATATTTGAAAGAGACCAGACATCTGAGAGGAAGCATCAGTTACAGAGGGTGATGTGAGCTACTGTCAGTAGCCTAGGCAGTAAAACCTGTGAGCTCCAGGCAACAACAGCTGAGGCACGGTTGGGCATGATGACTGTGACAGACATTTGAGCAATACCACATCATGAATGATAATTGAAGGAAACTGGGTGCATAATATTCGGGAGTGATAGGGAAAAGGAGGGAAGGGGAGAGGTGGAATGGTATTACAATATATGTTAAGGAGGGCACCTTAGCTTCACATATCCAGAAAGCAGGAAGCAGGCCATGTCAAGGGACTGAAACAGTGTGGATACAGGTAATTGTGGCAGGAGGGAGCATGATAAGGGTTGCAGTGGTGTACAGGCCTCCAGCACAGAAAGAAGAAACAGACAGACAACTAGGAGAAGAAATCAACAGGATGGCAGGACTGGGAGAGGTTCTGATATTGGGGGATTTCAATTTGCTGCATGTAGACTGGAGTGTCCCAGAAGCATTGAGTATGAAGAGGTAGACCCTGTAGTGAAGATGCAAGAGCCATTTTGAGCCAGCGAGTCATGGAACCCACCAAGGAAGGGGGCCATACTAGAACAAGTATTGACAAACAGGGACAGCATGGAGGAGGTCTGGGTATGAGAATCACAGGGTTCCAGCCATCACAGAACCATGTTGGTTGAGATCAAGTTAAACACCAGTTGGGTACACTCTGGGACTAAGGTCCTGCACTTTAGAAGGAAAAACAGTGGGGGGGAAGAGGGATGAGGGAGGTGTTGAGGGGAGAAATCGCAGGATGTGATGACAGCGGTAGGAGCATTCAGCAAATGGGATCAGATTACAAAGGTAGTACTGGAGGGGACAGGGATATACACAAAGATGGTAGGACAGGGAAAGGGGAAGAGGGCAAAGAAACCACT
The DNA here is from genome assembly GCA_016271365.2 of Neoceratodus forsteri. Classification (NCBI taxonomy): domain Eukaryota; kingdom Metazoa; phylum Chordata; order Ceratodontiformes; family Ceratodontidae; genus Neoceratodus; species Neoceratodus forsteri. The sequence continues at coordinate 362,139,167 of CM028130.1, forward strand.
GAAGTTTTCAGAAGGGGCTACAGAGGCAGTGAGGGGGAAAAAAGAAAGGCATTCATCAGATACAAAATAAGTCAGACTGAAGATGAAACAAAGATGAAAGCGGAAAACCATGAAACAGGCAAAGGCCGGGGCAGAGCTGAGTCTAGTGGAGTGGGCTAAGGAGGGTGACACAGCATTCTATTGCTATATACAAGAGCAATGTAGAACCAAGAAAAGAATGGTCAGGTTAAATAAGGAAAAGGGATGGGTGGAGGAGAAGAGCAGGTCAGATTTACTGAACAATCATTTATATTCAGTGTTCACGGTCCAGGACAATGGCCCTCTTCCAGGTTACAGCATAAAAGCCAATGGAGGAACACTAGCAGATGCAAACATGGCACCCATCATGGAGGAGAGAGTTCTGAAGGGCCTACAGGGGGTTAATTTGAATAAACGGGACCAGATGGGATGCATCCAAAGTGTTTAAGGAGATGAGCCAGGAGCTGACTGGATCGCTAGCAGCTCTCCTTAATTGTTTCTTAGAGGTGAGACAGCAGAAGTGCTGGGAGATTGCAGGACAGCAGATGTGGTCCCCATACACAAAAGTGGAGGCCAAGACAAGTCAGGCAATTATAAACCATCCAGTCTGATACATATACTAGGGATAGTATCGGAATCTATGATGAAGAACATGATAGTAGAATTCCTGGAGCCAATGGTGTACAAAACTCCAGTCAGACTGGATTTACCAGTTGAAGGTTGTACTAGATGAACCTGACTTGAACTCTTTGAGTAAAAAAGGCTGTTTATAGAAGTCAGGCAGTGGATACCCTGTACCTAGATTTAGCAAAGCCTTTGACTCAGTCCTGCATGGGAGACTGGTAAAGATACTGAGTGACCAGGGGTAGGGGATAAAATAATGAGGTGGGTAAAATATTGGCTAGCTGGGAGGACCCAGAGTTTTCTGTTTCTTATTCCATGTTCTCTTGCATTGGGGAAGGTCACCAAGCCACCTCTCAATTTAATGAGCACACCTCTGTATATACAATCTGTCCCTTCCCCTGCTAATCTAAAGGGCATTCAATGTACTCACTAAACCTGCACTCTAGCCTCCTAATGCCCTTTTCAGAGGGGTGAAGGCCATCCCACTTGAATAGTCTTCTGTCCTCAGGTGTGGCCCCACTTCCCCCAGTACCCCTGCCACTTTACCCTGCAACACTCCTTCAGCCATGTGTTGAAGTGAGCGATCAAAGCATTTCTCCCCTCTCCCCCTGTTCCAAACTGACAGGACCTCAGAATAGGTCACCGTGGCTTCTGCCTTTCTGAGCCTACCTCTAGTTTTCAAAACCTATCTGTACTACCCCAGGTCTACAAGCCAGATCATTGGTTTCTAGGTGGGCACTAATGCTGAGGTCACATTTTCTTCTCACCCCTGACTATTCTCTTTACTTTGCTTGCCCCCACTCTACCTGCTGTTCAATTTGTAATCCACTGAAGCAATGTCAAGGCAATTGATTCTCAGTCTACAGTACGTATATCAGCAGCTGACTATTTTGAATGTGAATGCCCTCTTTTGTGCAGGATTTTGCAGTAATACTATTCGTGACTAATACACTCAAATACTACACGTTATTTTCAAATACAAATACAAATACAAATAGCACTCAAATATTTATCAAAGTATATGAAGTACTGTTTAAAATTGGCTGAAGCTGGTTTGAACCAGATGTCACTACTACTGCTCATAGCAAGAATTTATATTTTATTAATAATTATGGTTATAGAACAGGCAAGGAAAGTCCTACATCCTGATTAGCTGACTGGCACCTATGTCTGAGATATGTCTGATGCATATTTAAATGATAACTTTCAAATTCTTGTTCCTGAGCTATTATTAATAATAAAAAAAAAAATAAAATAAAAAAAGAAGTCTGAAACATAAAATATTTTTTTGTAAATACAAAAATGCAAACAAATACAAAAATAGATACACTATTTAAATCTGTATTTTCAGTAAAGGGGCACTAGTAGCTTTTGTATGGCTGTTGGCCCCTTTTAAAGACCCCCGGAAAGTGTGACACTCATTATAAAATTGCTTCTTACAAGAAATGTGAATATGTCTCCAAATACATTTTTTATATATAGTTTACAAGTGGGCCACACTAGAATACAACAGCTTGCACACCCAGTGGCTTACTTCTGAAGTTTGAATAGCTTGGAGGTTCATAGTAACATACACAGCAACATACTAATTCAAGGTTGGAGGAGACTTCAGGTCCCCCAAGTCCCCCCACCCCTCCCCCACCTAACAATTAGGGAATCAACAAGTATGCTGTTCAAACAGGTACTAATTTATTGGGCTTTCACAAACACCCTACTATTCAGGGTGACCCTCAATTCCCTTAGCCAAAAAAACCAGTCCAGCCTTACCTTGTAGTCCTGTAACCTGTATTGATGTTCACTGTCTCTTAGTGGACTGTTCTATAGATTCAACACCCTCTGAGAGAAGACATGCCTCCTAGTAGTACACCTGAATGCTTGACTTTTAAGCTTTATAATGTGTTCTGTAGTCCTGCCTGGAACACACCAGATGGAGTATCTCCAATGGTTTGCCTTTGAATATGCAGAAGACTAAGATGATGTCCATCCTCAGCCTCCTTTTCTCTAGGATGAGCATGTTGAGGGCCTCCAGATAGCTATTATCCTCCTCCGCACTCCAGATCACTTTAGTTGCTCTGTGTTGTATGCTCTCCACTGCCTCAGTTTCCTCTTGTACTGCAGAGCCCAGAACTGCACAGTATACTCCAGGTGGGGTCTACAAAAAGGCCTAATAAGGTGGTCAGATCGTCCTCTGCTTTGCTGGTCACTCCCACCATTCTTCCAGCCTTCGTAACAGCAGCTGCACGCTGTTTGTCCTATTTTAGCTCCTTATCTATTTTGACCATCAGTTTGTTTTTTTTTTACCTTCCTTTGCTGCAAGAGGGTCCCACATGCTGTGTAGATCCCACCTCTGTTGCTTCTCCCCAGCTGCAGCACCTTGCACTTGGCTACACTGATGGTATGGTTCCAGGATTTTGACCAGTGTCCCAGCTGTTCAGCTCCTTGGGTATTTACCACCCTGATCAGTTTACTGTCACTGACAAACTTACAGGGACACTGTCAACCACTTTAGGCCTCAGAGTGTCTCTAGTTTAAACAAGCATTTGTCAATGCCGAATGTTTGCTTGCTGGCATTGGCATTAGTGGTGTAGGAGTTAGAGAGATGCATAACAGGAATGGCAGTGAAGTATTGAACTGAAGCCAATCCCACCACCTCCCTGCAGAGACTGACAGGCATTGGGGTGTGCCTTTGGGTCATCAGGCATAACGGCCACACCATTTCACCACACCCTACCCTGCAGACACCGACAAGTGTCACAGTGTGCCTTGGGGTCTTTGGGCCTTATACTTACCCCATTCCATAAGGAAACACGGTGGGAACACCTCGATGCCTCTCACTGGCTGCAGGGTGTGGGTGGGGGTGGAATGGCATGAGTATTACAGGTGACAATCCCAAGTCACACCCATGATGCCTGTCAGTCTCTACAGGGTGGGGCGTTATGGTCGGAAACCCTTATGCCTAAGGCGTTCGTTGGTATTTTCACTCCAAATTTTCAACATGGGTTTTTTATGACCCCAACCTCATGAACAGTGGCAATATCAGTTTGTTAGCCAAAAGCTGATTTTGCACAGTGACTTCACCATTTAGCACCACAGGTGCGAAAACACATTTCGAACAGGGTGTGAAAAATGACAGCTGTACTGTTCATGAGGAGGTGTAAAAAATGGAAATGTTGAAAATCTGGAGTTAAAATATAAAAAAACTGGTCACAAGCATGTGTACAAACTGCGCAATGCACACCCGTAATGTAATTAGTTTGGGGATTGTTTACAGCAGATTGTCAACACAGGCATTTTGGGACCTCCGCTCATGAACAGTGTCACTGTGATTTTCTTAATCTATCCCAAACACTGATTTCCCACAGCGACTTTCTGTGCTGGAAGTGCGAAAACACATTTCAGCCAGGGTGTGAAAAATGACAGATGTACTGTTCATAAGGAGGTGTGGAAAATGGCAGTGTAGAAAATTTGGACTGAAAATATTTCAAATTTGTGAGCTTACGAGGGTGCTTGAAAACTGCTCAATGCACGCTTGTAACACAGTCATTTTATGGACTTTTGTCACCAGATTTTCAACACAGCCATTTTGAGGCCTCTACTCATGAACAGTGTCACTGTGATTTTCTTAATCCTTCCCAAATATTGATTTCGCACACCGACTGTGCCATTGTGCGCTACATGCACAAAAACACATTTTGGGTGAGATGTGAAAAATTACAGCTATATTGCTCATAAGGAGGTGTGGTAAAATGGCAATGTTGAAAATCTGGAGTGAAAATATAAAAAATTTGCAAAGTTACAAGCATGCGTAGGAACTGCGCAACGCACGCTTGTAAAACAGTCATTTTTGGGAATTGTTTCACTAAATTTTCAATATAGGGTTTTGGAGGCCTACCTCATGAACTGTGATACTGTTGTTTCGTTACTCGGTCCCGAAAGGTGGTTCCACGCAGTGACCGCGAAATCACCTTTGGGGACTGAATAACAAAATGACAGTGACTGAGTTCATGAGGTGGGGCCCCTAGAACCCCATGTTGTAAACTTGGCAAAATAATTCCCTGAAATGGCCGAGATATGCACCAAAGTTGAAAAAAAAACACATTTATGCCATTATACAGCTTACCGTCATTTCTTCAGTTTGCGGTCTGCTTTGAAGAGTGCAGACATGTTCCCGGTCCACCTAAGATCATCGCCCTGGACTCTGGAGGAAGTATGGGGCGGAGTGTGGGGAGGGTGCGCAGGGAGGGTGCATGGTTGGGGGAGGGGCAAGACAGTCAACGAGGGACTTTTTTTTTTTACAGGTGTCTTTTTTTTTTTTTTTTTTTTTTTTTAGAAGATGACACAGGACTTTTGCCACACTGGGGTGGGCTCCCAACATGGCAGCTGGAAGTTTATTTTTGGGGGGGCAGTGGAGCCAAAGGGGGAATGGGCACCCCTGTCCATGTGGATGTTTGCCACGCTGGGGTATGCTCCCAGCGTGGCAACTGGAAGTCATTTTTGGGGGGAGATACAGTGGAGCTGACGGGGAATTGGGCACCCCCATCGCCATACAGACTTTTGCCACGCTGGGGTGGGCTCCCAGCGTGGCACCTGGAAGTCTGTTGGGGGGGAGAGGAGCCGACGGGGGATTGAGCACCCCCATCAGCCATACTGTGTGTGGGGGGGTGCATGAGCATGCTGGGGTGGACTCCCAGCGTGCTACATATGTGTTTGGGGGACGAACTGTCTATGACAGTTCAGATGCAGTGCTGACATGTAGGCAATCTGCATACTGCCAGCAGCAGTATGCAAATTGCCTACACGTTACCACCGCTGATTGTGGCAGTGTTTTCCTCAGAACTGTACGCCACTGCATCTAAATGGCTGTCCTAGACAGCTCGGACATTCATTGGCGCGGTGCAGCTGTGCCTGCAAAAGGGAACAGGGCACTGGAAGTGGCGGAGGCACGCCTACGAAAACTCATATGGTCGCACTATGTTTTTTGCACATGTGTGCAAGCAAACATAAAAACACTTTTGAAGAGCCACTGACACCTTGAGAAGAACTTTGAAAAACATGTAATTTGGGCACAAGCAGATTATACTTCTCATTAGCTCTGTATTCTTATGCCCATTATTTATTACTGTGGTTAATATGCATGAAAACAGGATAGCTGGCCCTTGAGGGTTCATCAGCTCCTGCATCTTCCCAACCTGATGTCATAATGCTCTGCTTGTGACATCACAGTTACTCCCATGGCAACAGACTGAGCTGTCACAACACAGCATTATGATTTCAAGAAGTGAATAAGTTACAGAGGCAGATGAACACTAAGGGATAAAGATCTTGTTTTCGTGGGATTTTCTTCAGTAAAAAATAATGGAGAGGAGGAATCTACAGAAGATATATGAAATGCAAGCTGAATTGTGTCTAAATATTATGTTTTTGAAAGTTTTTCCCAAAGGCATCAGCTGCTGTTTAATGATTGGTCAAATTCTGGAGAGATTGCCAGTCATGCTGGTTTTACCACAACAAAATGTGTTTGTTTACAGTCCTTGATCAGCTCCCACTGCATCTTTCCTGGTCTTGGGAAAACCCTCACACAGTCTAGCCACTCATGATGCACTGGGAGTAGAGGAGACTATTGCATCATGAGGGGCTGCACTGTCTAGGGGTGTTCAAAATGTTCGGGAAGTATGTAATAAGAGAAGATCAGAAATTTTAAACAAAACAAGGTTGGATAAAATGACACTATTAACATGCACTTCAGTTCTACTCAGAAAGTAAGCAGGTAAAAAAATTAGCCACATAAATGAATTTACAGAAAGTAACCAATAATAAAAAGTGAGTTTATAACTAGAAGTGAAATGATGCAAAAAGAGTTGTCAGTGTCCCTTTAAACAATCTGCTTGAGACTCCACTTTCCAGATGATTGATGAAAATGTTGAAAAGCAGTGGCTCCAGCACCAGCCCCTGAGGGACACTGCTGAGGGTATACTGACTGGAGGCTGACACCTCGACCACGAAGACCAGCACAGTGACAGATTTTGCGCGTAATTGTCAGGTCACTGTGCTAGTCCCTGGAGACACCGGCGATGCATCTCCTGGTGTTGCGCCCCCTCCCCAAGATAACTCCGACTTGGAGTTGTATATCTAGAGACCGGGGGTGTGGGGGTCAGAGCCTCCCACATGGGGGGTTCGGGGGCACAACCCCCCGAAGAAAACACTCTGGCATCCCTGACAGTACAATGCCGACACTCAGCTTTCTGTCTGCTGCTGTTGGGGATGTCAGCATCAGCGCGGTTGCAGCGCTATAGTAAAACCCACTGCTGAGTACTCCTTATTGCTTACAGTGGTCCTAGCATCAACCCCTGAGGCACGCTGCTGAGTACCCTTATTGCTTGGCAGTGGCCCCAGCACCAACCCCTGAGGCATGCTGCTGAGTACCCTTACTGCTTGACAGTGGCCCCAGCACCAACCCCTGAGGACAACTGCTGAGTACTCCTTATTGCTTACAGTAGCTCCAACACCAGCCCCTGATGGACACTGCTGAGTACCCTTTATTGCTTACAGTGGCCCCAGCACCAACCCCTGAGGCACGCTGCTGAGTACCCTTATTACTTGGCAGTGGCCCCAGCACCAACCCCTGAGGGATACTGCTGAGTACCCTTTATTGCTTACAGTGGCCCCAGCACCAATCCCTGATCGATACTACTGAATATCATTTATTGATTACATTGGCCCCAACACCAACCCCTGAGGGACACTCCTGAGTACCTTTATTGATTACATTGGCCCCAGCACCAACCCCTGAGGGACACTGCTGAGAGACATTTGCAGAGCTTTTCTCATTGATATAAGGAATGTTGGCCCGGGCACTAGGAATATCACCTTCTCTTTCCAAAAATAGAAACATAAGAGTTCGGTCCACCCAGTCTGCTCATTTTCCCTACCTACTGCAACACCGCAGACCCTACTTGATCTCCAGCTTTACCCCCACCCCCTTCCTTCCCACTAAGGTTCCATTACACTTATCCCATGCCTTCTTGAATCTCATCACAGTTTTTGCCCCCACTAAAATTCCATGGGATCTTTAAAGAGCAGCTGACACCTCCAGGAGAACTTTGAACAACACAAAGACACAATTCAGGTTATCTTTTACATTAGGTCTGTAGTTCTTATTCTTTTTTCCTTGCTATTGAGGACATCATGAAAACAGGATGGCTATTCCTTAAAGAGCAGCTCTGCACTTCCAAGAGTACTGTCATAAATAAAATGTTTTTAGCTATTACAATTTACTAGAGAATATATATTTTTTTCTTCATTTGCAATGTTCCTCTCCAAGGTTTACAGCACATTTTGGTAGGCTATTTAAAAAGTCTAAAAAAAACATCTGCCTCTCCTCTGTTAGCCACACAGTGCTTTTGTTTATGACATCATAGTGCTCATCATGACAACAGACTGTGATGTCACAAACAGCAACTATGAGATGAGCAGGACTGAGTCACATACAAAGACTCAGTGAAATAAGTACAGCATTGTCTGCAATATTTACTACACCAACCACAGGGAAAGTTAAAAAAACTAGAAAACAATAAAGTTAAAACATTATTGGTGTGAATCTAGTGGTGTTAAGCTTTGCAATACAGTAGTTACTCTTTAAGGCTTCATTTCCTTACAATATTCCCCACTTGAGATCACCATACTCAGCTTGTGACGTTAAAGTCATTCCTATGGCTACAGTCTATGATGTCACAATAGACAGTTATGACTTCAACTAGGCAACAAGCAGCCAGGGTTGATGAACTCTAACGTATAAAGATGCTGTGTTCATGCAGATGTGCTTAGTAACTAAGATGGTGTGCAGAAGCCAGTAAGAAGATCTATTACTCATTCTATACCTTATCAGTTGAGCTGCACCCAAACATTCAGTTTTTTTAAAGTTTTCCTTGAGGTGTCAGCAACTGTTCAACGTCCACCTGGACAACCAGAGTTGTTAATGTCGCCTCCAAAAGGTGATACCTGCAACAGTATAGCAGCCCCCTCCCTCCTCCCAGGTACTGTTCTGTAGGATCAGCAATGGGTACAAGCCTGAGTCCCCAGTGTGAGACCTGAATCCCTAACCTCAAGGCCCAGGCTAAGCCACATTGACATGTTCTGTCCTTATTGTCCACTTTGTATCCTAATTCCCAGATCCTTTTTTGAAATAGCTCCTCTCATTTGTGTACACCAACACCAAATGGTGACAGTGGGACTATGATACTACTGTGAGCTCCCTATTCAGTGGGGGTCTCCCCTCAGTGGGGTACAACATCACTCACTGGTGGCAGTATGTTTGTCATACTACAGCAAGCTCCCTCCACAGTGTGGCCCTCTCATCACTGGTGCACAACAACATCCTTTGGTGGGAGCAGGCTATGGGTCCTTTTCCTTACTAAGCACAACAAAGCCTGCTGTTGACAGCAAGCTGTGATGTCACTGGAACTCCCAACACAGTGGGATTCTCCCCTTACTGATGCACAGCAATATCCACTGGTAATAACTAGTCTGATACCTGTGTGGTCTCCTTCCATAGTTAAGTCCTCCCCTCACTAGCGCAAAGCAACACTCCCTGGTGGCAGCAAGGCAGTGGTATCATTGTGTGTGCCCCTCACAGTGGGGTAGACCCCCATGCAGTGACATGAACACTGTCCCAGCATTGCATGAAAGACTCATCACGTGCTCTTTCTGTAATTTCCTCTGCATGAAGGGGCTGGGGATAGGTAGAGGCTCTCAAAGCACAACTTTTGTTGCATATTGTGAGCCAGAAACTGTACAATGTCAGAAAGGCACAATTCCAGTGAACAGGTTAACACTAAACACACAGTACATAATGTTTGTATAGAAGGAGACAGAGAGTGATAGAACATTACATTTACAAAGTGCAATGATTTATAATGTTGCTTGGCTGTAAAGCATTGTAAAGCAGCAGCATTTGTTAGTTGCCAGCCATGTGACATTTTTTTTTAAGAAATAATGATTTTCTGGCAAAAACATCAATATACTTTTTTTTTTTTCTTTTTGCTTTCTTTCATTCCTGGACTAAGATAAGGAATTTTGAAGTTTCTAAAAATTTCCTCTCCAGGGACATGTTCACCATGAAAAAATTTAATATCTTGGTACAGCGCTGTCCTGTTTACCATCTAGAACATGGGGTAACACCATTCTAGTACATCGTCATTAAGAATCTACTATGAGTATTTGACAGGTAACCTCAACAGAAGAGATTTTTACAAACTGTGAGAGGTGGCTATCTTTAATGACGCGAGTCATTAAATACAAAATAAGCTATAAAAGGGGCTTTCAGAATATCTCAGAAAATTCAAAATATGTTGAGGATTAATCTAAGGTTGCCAGAAATTCATTTGGCTAAACAGTAGAATGAGAAGTTTGCTAACAAATACTGCTGCTTTAAAGAACTGTGGTCCAGTAACCCAGCGTTATTTCCAAACAAAGTTCATGCTACACTGCCTTGCCACTCTGGCTTTGACAATGAGTTTGATCTTCCTGAAGTCCATGGCTTCTCCTTTTTACTTATAGCTTATGCCCTCTCTGAGCTCTGGCTCCTGCCCTCTAAGGGAGCCCCAATAGAACAGGCTGGCTCACCTTGCATCTACGATGCTACCACCTGCCGCTCCATGGAGCTGCAGTTTGCCTCCTTGGCACGACTGGGGGCATGGGGATGTACCCTTGAAATTCTACACCTCATCAGGTGGTAGGCATGATGGACACACAAGGGACTGGATACACCAAGGGTTCTGTCATCTCAGGTGCCAAGGCCAATTCTTTTTCCTGGTTTTCTCTACAGTGGTCACAGGCATGCAAGGGTTGAGCATACTCATACGCTCACCAAGGTGTACAGTACACAAGCCGGCCAACGGCCACCGCCTAACCAGCTTACCTCTGCTACTCTGCCACTCCTTGTCACCTAGGTTACAACATTGCAGTGGAGTAGTGACCCTGTCTCCTCACAGAAGAACATGCTTTGGGATGCACTATCCTCCTCCTCCGCCCCTGGCTGGTCCCCAGCAATCTCGTCTCACTTCTGAACCCGGGTTGCCAGCATCACAAGTGGTAGTGCTACTGCTGCCCTGATAGGCCAATGCCATGGCTTGTCATTTTAAAAGCAAGCTGTGATAGGGCCGGCCCGCTATCACAGCAGTAGTGCTACCGGTCGTGATGATGATGATGATGATCAGGGTTCGGGAAAGAGCCCAAGTCATCAGAGGGCTGGTCAGGAGAGGTGAGCTCAGTATCCTAGATGACACTGTCCACCTGAGGGAGAGAGAGAGGGAGGGAGGGAGGACTCTGCTGTACTACTGCCACCTGCATGACCACAAGTGATGGTGCAGAGGAAGCTGTGGAGCTGGAAGGGAGGACGCTGACCTGCTGTGATGTACAATGTAAGTTTACATGTCATGAGCTCTTCTCGGTGTCCTACAGGCCTGGGCAGAAAAAGGAAAAAACAGCAGCCAATGCCGGAGGACATCCCCCCCTCACCTCAGGCCCCACATTGCCAACCATGGCACTGTCCTTTGAAAGCACCGACTGAGTCTCTTTCAGGGTAGAGCCACCCCCCAATGGCCCCACCGGGGGGGGAGAGCCAAGGTGTATAAGGAGGAGAGGTCAGTCTAAGCGAAGGCAGGAGATGGGGCTAGGTGAGTGGGTTATACCAATGGGCAGCTGGTGAAAGGGGAAAGAGCATACTAAACAAAAATAAAAAGCAAGCTGTCAATCAATTTGTTGGAACTTTACTAAAACCATTTAGAAGTATTAGCATGAAAGGGGGCCCGCCATCACTGTTTCATGAAATAATTAACCCCTCCTCTGCTAATCTTGTTTAATTGAAGTCAGGCTGAAAAATCATGGCTAAAATACATAAAAGGTAAATCTGGTTTATCCTATGTGTGAGACTGGTTCAGTCCACTAGCAAAAAATATCCAGCAAACTGGTTATGGTTCGCTACTATATTGGGCAGCTGCAGCTTTCCGCATCTCTTCCCACATTCATTGCCTAATAACGCAATGCAGTGTTTTCCCTTTTACTCAGATGCCTGTGACACTGCAGAAATGCCTTGCCGAGTCAGCACACAGTCCTGACTAAGCAGTCTGGTACTTAGAATGCTAAATATGCAGCATGGTACAAGGACATTCAGGATATGTTCTCCTCTCTAAGCATCAGTGCTTGACTTTTCCATATAGTGGGTGCCGAAAGCTGTAAAGTGTTTCTGGATTTTTAAGTTCAGTAGAGTGTCAGTGGGCATTCCTACACTGAAACCCAGTGCACCTCATCCCTACTCTAGAATGACCTCTTCTTAAAGAACGAGAGTAATTCAGACACCACGCCCATTCACTGCAGGGTGCCCTTGAAGCAATCATCATCATCTGTGCCATACTGCACCAACAAGTATGTGGTGAATACCTGTTTGCCTTTCAGTCAAGTGGTATGCATCAATAATGTAGCTGCTGATAAGATACTGATATGCAATTTTCATTTCTACAACAGCAGTTGTTTCTTTTCAAATCATACTTGTGGTTTAAATATTTTTCACATTTTGTCACAGGTTAGCCCAACTGAGAAGCAATATCTAATTTTCGGGGTCTGCTTCTGGTTATCTATACAACTGGGAGGACCTTAGCACAGTGAGGTTAGTGACTGCTTTAAGGTCACAACATGAAACAGTAGCTGTAGGGGGATTCAAACGTATGACCTTCTGTTTTACAGTCCAGTACCCTAGCCACTGGATCAGACAGTATTCCCTTTTTGAAAATTCAATGAAAACAAAATTCCAACCTGGTGATTTCACAAAGATCTGCTGTAGAGAAACACAAAGCTGCTACTACAGCAATGATTACCAGGGTTTTATGAATAGTTTTTTTTTTTTTAATTTGGTTATTTAACCAGGTGAGACACACTAAGCTGAAAGCTTTTTTACAGGTGCAACCTGGGAGCACAGGGAAGATAAGTGACTTGCTGAGGTTCACACAGTATGCAAGTGGAATGTGTGGGATTCAAACCCAGGTCTGGTCTGCTGGATGTCACCAGATTTACAGTTTAGAGCCTTAAACCACTGCACTATACTGCCTAAACTGAACCCCATCCCTGTAAGACCAAAGGAACTAGGATAGGAACTTTATATAATGATTTTCCAGAGCTCAAAGTGCTTTACAATGCAAGTGAATTTAAATTAAAGATAATACATCACAGTGACAATAGATCTACAATTATACTTTCAACATGCATATGTTCCATGAATTAATGGAGCTTATCAGTCTCCTGAGAAGGCTTGTCTGAACAGCCAAGTCTTTAACTGAAACTTAAAACTTTTCATTGAGGGGGCAGAACAGATGGTTTTCAGGACACCATTCCAGAGTCTTGGTGTAGCTACAGAAAATGCTCAGTCCCTAAATGAGAGGAATACTCCCTCTGAATATTGGATATTTAAAGGGGAACAGTCGGCACACAGGGCCCCATACCCATAGGAGACAGTATAGCACAGTGGGTTAAGGCTCTAAGCGGCAGATCAGGAGACCTGGGTTTGAATCTCACTGCTGCCTAGGTGCATACTGTGTGATCCTGAGCAAGTCATTTAACTTCCTTGTGCTCCCAGGTTGCATCTGGAAACAAGCTTCAGGTTAGTGTGCTACTCCTGGTTAAACAATGTTCCCTTTCCCTGGTCCCAATGTGCACTTTGTGCGCAAAAACATTTTGTTTTACTTAGGGTACAGGCAAAACAATCAAACGATCAGAGTTTATATAAATTTTGACATACTCTTCAGAATATTGACTCTCCCACTTCTACAGTACTGCTCTGATGTCAGCTGCAGGGGATTCTGGAATTTGTAGTTATAGAACATGTCAGCCTAAAAATAAACAAAATGAGTGTAATAAATCTACTATACTACAATAAACAGTAAGTAAAATAAAATGTTTTTGCACACAATGAACACATTGGAAGCAACAACCCCACAACTGGGTGTGGGGCCCTGTGTGCTGACTGTTCCTCTTTAAAACCATCAGTCCAAGTATGTAATACAGAACAGAGAAAGAACTATGTGTGGTTGGAGGAGTGATGTCCTTCCTTGTGTGGGGCAAACGGAATGATCTGCCTGTTAATAACAATTGGGGTTACTTCCTTTGTACATCATATCCTGTTTTACCAGAGTTGGATAGAAGGCTGTGATGACAAAGGGCCCATTCATTAAAGCAAATGGCAGGTTATCAGTGTCTCAACAGCCTGTAGCATTGGGACCTACAACAGAAACATTTTATTAAATCTCTGCCCTAGTGTGCCCAGATTATCTATGAGGAGTTAAGATGAATATGCAAGAATCCTCAGAAAAGGAAAAAAAAAAAACCTTTGCTATCATAAAGTGATGATGCAAGGCAAATTGTCAGAGTATCATCTTAGATGCCACTGTATCAGCTACTTACAGATGCTGACTGCTCCTAGGAAAAGCTGTACAATAAGTAAGCATTAAGCCATGATGAAGGTGGCATCTAATGGGGAACTGATGCATGGTTGGGGGGGTTGTGGCACGAGGCCAAAGGCCAAATGCCTACAATCACCCAACCATGCATTAATTCCCCATTAGATGCCACCTTCGGAGTGGCTTAATGCACTTGTAACATGGATATTGCAGAGCTTTCTTTACTTTATATGTGTATGTTATGCTGGGAAATAAAGAATGTAGAGATATGTTGTACTGTTCCAATAAGTTTACTACACTTTTGGAACTTCCGTGATAGTTACAGACAAAGTTAGTAATATTGTTATGAGGTCAAAACAAGCTTAGATACACTGAAACAGATAGGTTTGTTAAGCATGTTTGTTCGCTTTTGCGAAAAATTTATACGGCTATTGTTTTCATAGCCAGTGTTGGAGGTCTACGCTTTCAGAACATTCCTTCCATTACCTGTAGCTCCGAGTTATTTGCATAATGTATCTCATTTGTTTTGTGTCGGCTGCTTCTGTTTGAGTCACATCCTGTTTCTGGTATTACGATTTGTCTCTGCGATGCCGCTGTAACCATGATAGAGATCGGGATTTGGGTAAGTGGGTGCGTTACACGGTAACTAGTTCTACTTCACGTGCTGTTATGTGCTGCAGTGCTCTTATTTTAGTCTGTGGATGTTTTCGGTACTCCTCTTTGGAGACGGCATTATAGCTAAGTTAATGCCATCTCCAAAGTTGGTCATCTGATGACTTTCCTCCAATGATTTGTCTTGATTTCAGTGGTAGTAGTTTTGCCATGTTACAAAGGGAGTCGGTCACTGGGAAGGTAATAAGCATTTTGGAGCTGGCACGCCTACGTTTTAGGCCAAACATATATTGATGTTTCACATGGATAACTAAGTAAACCATAAGAGCCTACAGGTGTGTAGCTTGTTCGGGGATACCTACAGATTCAGGAAATAGTAAGGCCTGAAGCTGTAGGCTGATAGCCTTACAGGCCTGGGAAGGAGGATGTGCCCCAGCAACTCACACCCTAAAGGGCCTTACAGCGCATTACAAATTGGACTGTGTTGGCCCAAAACAACCCATCTTCTGACTGTAATAGGATGGGGTTGTAAAGCACTGCAAGTACTGCCTAGTGGAGCAGAGGCAGCGGCAAGCAGAGCGGGAGACCTTCAGGGTCAGCATAAGCTGCAGCATGAAAATGTGAGCCACATATCGGCTTTTTTTTGGGCAGTGTTAACTGATGCACTCGTCCCATGTGACTAGTGTCAGACAGTCAGGTTATAGGATTTTCGTGACCCATTTTCTAAATAAATTGATTGGTGAGGTCATATATGTGCACAATGCAGACTACAAAATCACTAAGTGCAGCATTTATAATGCCAGCTCCAGTGTGTCTGACACTTTACCAGTGATGAATTCCCTTTGTTGCACTAATTAGTTAAGGACTTTTTTCTGATATGTCAAACAGAAGAGAAATGCTAAATAGTAGAAAACAGAAAAAGTGGGGATGGGTAGAGAAGAATGGGAGGAAGGTAACAATCCTAAATGAATATTTCAGTTATTTATTCTTGGTGGAAGAGGATGGGCCAGTTCTGAAATGATGCGTAAAACCTATCGGTGCGCTTACGCAAAAGCTAGAGGTGGGGGTAGTAACAGACAAATGGGTGCTTAATGGATTGAGGGAGTTAGAGGTCAACAAATTTCCAGGCCAGACTGGCTGCACCCTAGAGTACTGAAGGAGGTGGGAGAGGTGCTAGCTGCACCTCTGACAGATTTGTTCAGTTGTTCTCTAGAGGCTGGTATGGTCTCAGTTGATTGGAGGGTGGCTGTGGCTGATCTGGTACTTCTCCATAAATGTTGCAACAGAGGTGACTCTGGGAATTACCTATCAGTTTGCCTGACCTTATTGTGGGGAAATCATCGAGGAACAGATTGCAGAGTTCCTTGAAGCAAACAGACTCCAAGATAGAAGACAGTATGTGTACGTGAAGGGCAGGTCAGGTCAGATGAACCTCAGAGACTTCTTCAACTCAGCATCTCAGGCACTAGACAAGCATCAGGCAGCTCATATCCTGTACCTGTATTTCTGCACAGCCTTTGACTTGCTGCTGCACAGAAGGTTGGTGAAGAAACTACTGTAGGTAGGTTTGTGGGGAAGGTCTAACTAGTTGGACAGGCAACTGGTTAGGGGGAGGACTTAAAGGATGGTATTAAATGATCAGTACTCAGGGTGGTTAAGCGAGTGACAAGTGGGGTACTACTGAGGCACTACTGAGGTTTGTCCTGGGACTGGTGCTTCTCAATGTGTTCATATAGCATGTGACACTGAAGAAGGGATCCAGGGAAAATGCGCCCCTCTGCAGATGGCACTAAAATCTATGGCAGGGTGGACAGTGAGAAGGGAATTGGAAATAGAAACAGAGTGATTTGGAAAGGTTACATCAATGCCAAAAGTTATGCACATAGCCAAAAGGAATCCCAGGACAGATTAATGGATGAGTGGCATTAGGATGAACCAGACCTCAAGGAGAGGGACCTTCAAGTCCACAGTCCAGTGAAAAACATGGCATATGGCAAGGTCAACCAAATAATGGGGGGCATTGGCAGAGTAATTTTATAGCAAAGGAAAAGAGGACAGCCTCCTGTACAGGTTGCTGGTGATACTGCTTCTGGAATACTGTGTGCAGTTCTAGTGCTCGCTTAGTAATAAAGATAAGATGTCAGTAGGAGGAAGACGTAAGTCCTGGTGAGGGAGGGTGATAGGGCTGGGTGAGTGGGCAGGACTGATGGGGGCTGGCTGGCAAGAGAGTGAAAAGCACACTAAATAAAAAAAAAAAAAAAAAAAAAAAAAAAGGGCTACACTGATTGTACAAAGGAGAGCAACCAAAGTGATACAGGTTATTTATTTATTGAAATGTTTCACCAAGAAAGGCATACTGAACAACAAGTTGCTCGTCTCACGGTGTGTCCTGGGGAAAGGATAGTGGAAATACATACTGTACATGCATACTACGGAAAACATTATTACAACAGTATTTGCAGCGGTGAATAGCAAATAACAGAAAGAACATACTAAGAGCAGCATAAGAATACAATTGTATACAGAGGTTACAATGGACAGGTCAATTGCATTACATTAGGATGACACCTTAAATACATGATGATGGTACCATTTAGCCTGAAAGAAAGGAGTGGATAGCGAGTAACAGTAGTGGTGGAAAGGTAGCGAGGCTGGGAGGGAAGCAGATGAATAGGAATCAAGGTTATAGATATAATGATATTAGTAGATTGAAAGGAACCTAAAGTCATAGTTGTATTGGTAGTTATAAATAACCCGAAAGAATGGTCAGGTAGGGAAAGACAATAGTGAGGCTGGAAGGGAGCTGTAATTCAGAATAGTTACTTACTATATTGATAGAGGCTGGGAGCAGGTCAGGAATACCATGTAAGTTAATTGCAGGCACAATTCACAGAGGGGAAGTTATGCAGGAGAAATTGCATGAGAAGCAGTTGAGCAGCCTGAACATGTGAATGTTGGGAGGTAGAAGAGAGAGGGCGACATGACTGAGGCATTTTACATTTCTAAAGGGGATCTACATTGTGGATTGCCAACAACTATTCAAGAGTTGTGAGTATACAACAAGGGGATACCAGTACAAGCTGGTAGGGGCAAACTTAGGAGGGATGTGAAGAGGCACTTCTTCACATAGAGGGTGGTGGATAAATGAAATTGCTTTCCCAGTGGGATGGTTAATGCAGAGATGGTAACTGGTTTCAAAAGAGGGAATCACTATATGGGATTGTTGAAAGTACTGTATATACAGGGATGAAGGGGGTCAGGCAGGAGAATGAGTAGTGCTCCTAATTGGGAGCTGAGCCTAGTCTAGGCCAGCAAAAGACTGGCACTGCACAGACAGTGCAAAGTCACTAGTCTGCTGGTTTTCTTCTGCCTACAGAATTTGATGCTTCTGTTTCTCCTATTATTTTTGTGAGTCAACTAGCATTAACGTTTTCGTTCTTTTTTTGTTTGTTTGCAGATTTCCTGTCATCAGTTGTTTTAACATCCACTGCCATGGCACCAACTGGAAAGGTGAGTTGGGTTTCTGATTTGAAAGTTTTAAAGGAGGACCATGTTTCACTGTATATGTCTCTGAACTGTTACATTTACTTGTATGTTCTAAGAAGTAAACATTGGTAATACAGTGTCAGCAAGTACATATTTCAGCAGTTGGTTAATTAGGTCACAGAGAAAGGAATAATTATGAAACCACTAAGACACTGTCATAGAGGCATAGGTCAGAAAGCAAAGAAAAAAACAGGCGCAGTTGTAGAATTTGCAAAAAGTGTTTATTAGTACTAGCAGTAACATAGAAAAATAAAATTGTTCAGAATAACTATTTACAAAGGCAGAATAAACAGAGAAGATCCATCTGACTTTTCCTTCAATCTCTGTGTGTCTCCCAAAACATTGCAGCTCTCTCTCTCTAAGTCTTTGCAACCCCCTTCTTAACAAGCATCCTGCTTTTTTTCTAGAATGTCCTTGTATGTTCCAGGCAGTTGCAGCTATAACACAATGTCCCAGACCTGAGGCCCCTTCCCCACAGCTTCTGCAAAAAGTCTTAAAAATTGCATTTCAGATTAACCCCTTGAGTTCCCAATAACTTTTTGCAGTCATCTCAAACTATAATTATATACATTTCAACAGTAACACTATATAATTTCTAAACAAAGGGATGCTAATATCAGTTACATTTCCTCATAATGATTTGCATATATTTTTATACCAGCAGATATGCAAGGGAGGAAAAGATAGAAACAACAAGGGAAGACTGAGAGACAGTGAGAGGAAAAGAACTGCAAGACTGTCGGGGTGATCAAATCCTAGGTCTCACAGGAAAATTTGGTTGCACAACCAGATAGACAAGAGACAGAAAAGAAACGAACAGAACAGATCCCTGCATTCAAACTTTCCATAACAACTGGAACAGGGTCCTATTCAACCCTGTCGCATATACCCCCTCCCCAAGAGGGAACCTGTTTTATTAAACAGGTTTCCAAAACTTTCTATTAATTCTCTACTAATATTGGCTTCTAACTTTCAGAAATAAAGCACATGTGCGGTATCCTTTTTTCTGTAACAGTACAGCAATCAGTCAAGTTTAAACTTATACATTTGTTTTTCAACCTTCAAAACCCTCAATTCCTGACCCATATCTTGACAGAAAATCAGCATTGCTATTCTCTTTACCAGACTTGTGTATCACCTTGAATTTAAATGGCTGTAGTGTCAGGTACCACCTTGTGATTCTGGAATTTTTATCTTTCATTTGGTTAAGCCAACAGAGAGGGTTGTGATCTGTTATAAGTACAAAGTCAGTTCCTAGCAAATAAAACTTGATGAACTTCGTGGCCCACTTTGCTGCTAAACATTCCTTTTCAATGGTGGAGTACCTTTTCTCTCTGTCATGCAACTTCCTACTTATGTACAGAATAGGATGTTCCGTCCCATCTATATTTTGACTCAGAACTGCACCTAGGCCTACCTCTGATGCATCTCTTTGTAACAAAAATGGTTTCTCAAAGTCTGGGCTTCTTAAAACACTGGCTGAACATAATGCAGCATTAATGACTTGAAAAGCTTCATCACACTCTGGGGTCAATTTCACATTATTTGGGTACCATTTTTTCATGAGTTCAGTGAGGGAAGTAGCTAACTCTGCAAAGCTGGGAACAAATCTCCAATAATAACCAGCCAGCCCTAAAAATGACCTGATATGTTTCTTTGTTTTAGGGACAGGGCTGTTAGCTACAGCTTCTATTTTAGAAATGTTTGGCTTACCTTCTCCATTTCCCAACACGTAGCCCAAATATCTGGTTTCCTGCATGCCCAATGCACATTTGGTAGGATTAATAGTCAGACCTGCATTTTTGATAGCTTGGATAACTGCTCGTATGTGTTCCAGGTGACACTTCCACTTTGGACTGTACACTATGACATCATCCAGGTATGCAGCACATTAACCAGTGTGAGATGATAAAATTACATTCATGTACTGCTGGAATGTAACTGGTGCACCATGTAAACCAAATGGCATGGTGGTGAACTGACAGAATCCAACAGGAGTAGCAAATGCAGTTTTGTCTCTGGATTCTTTAGCTAAAGGGATGTGCTAGTAACCCTTGGTGAGATCAAGGGTACTGATATACTTTGCACTCCCCAGTCTGTCCACCAAATCATCTATTCTGGGCATAGGAGAACTGTCAAATTCTAACACTTGATTAAGTTTCCTAAAATCAAGGCAGATTCTAACACCCCCTTCTTTTTTGTTTACATTTACCATTGGAGATGACCAAGCACTCCTTGACTCTTCTATGATACCCAATTCTTTCATTTTTTGTATTTTCTTAACCACGTCAGCTCTTAACCGCCCTGGTAACCTGTATGTCTTTTGCCTAATAGGGTGAGTATTCCTTGTGACTATCACATGCTTGACTACTTTTGCCCGGGCCTGGTACTGTGGTAAAAGTACTATTAAATGTCTTTAGCACATTATGAATTTCTGCAGTTTGTTCTGAGGTTAAGGAAACATTCACCTTTACAGCATCAGCAGTTACAGTTTGTTCCAGTCTATCATAAGCTACAACAATATCTTCTTTCTCAGTTTCTGGTAAAACTAGCAAAGCAGTTTTTGGCACTTTTTCAACCCATTTCTTGAGGAGATTAGCATGGTATATCTTAGTAGGATTTTTCCTGTCAGGGGTCTTATCAGTCTTTGGCTGGTACCTCGCTGCTGTGGCGTCTATCTGGCCATCTGATAGTCCTTGGCCAAAGAAACAGCCTTTTCCCCACTTTCTGGTCAATGTTCTTTCACCTAAAGCTGCACATCTGTAGACAGGATGTTGATGAATTGCTCCACTGCAAATGTATCGATGATCTGTGGGACTGTTTTGCCCTCTGGTTGGAGCCATTTAATAAGGCGCTCTCCAAGTCAGGTGAAGGCTTCACGAGGATTGTCAAATGCGTTGTACTTCTGGGACTGGAATCTTTGCCTGTAGGTCTCTCCTGAGATGTCATATCTTTTCAGGATTTCTTTTTTCACAAGGTCATAGTTTTCTGACTGTGCAGTGTCCATACTGCTGTAGGCAAGTTGGGCTTTACCTGTCAGGTAGGGTACCAGTCTGATTGTCCATTGCTGCTTTGGCCATTGTCAGGCTGTGGCAACTCTTTTAAAAGTTGTCAGGTATGCCTCGATAACATCCAAGGGACACAACTTTGTAAGTTTAATGTCTTTTAAGTTGCTTATACCTTGTTGCTCTGCTGGACCAGTGCCAGATCTTCTGCTTTCATAGCTTGCGAGGCATCCAGCCATCACTGCTCCTTTCGCTGCATCTCTTCTCTTCTCTTCTCTGTTTCTCTGTCTCTTTTTTGTTGTATAGCCCACCATTTGAAAAAGTCCATCAGGCTTTCAGGTTCTGTCACTGCCCATCTTTTTTCCATAATTGTGCTGGCTGTACAACCACAGGTTGGACTTCTGTCTCTGCTAGTTTAGCTGCCATTCTCCTGGTAACTACTCTTGGACTTACTGCTGCAGAATCCATATCTTTCTCTATGCTTCCCTGGTACTAGGTCCAGTACCCATGCACAAAACTCCTGCCTTTGAATATGCATGGTGTAAATTCCACTTAGGCTGACACCATCTGTTGTCAAGGCACAGGACAGAAAGCATAGAAAAAATCAGGAGCAGTTGTAGAATTAGCAAAAAGTGTTTATTAGTACTAGCAATAACAAAAAAATAAAATTGTTCAGAATAACTATTTACAAAGGTAGAATAAACAGAGAAGATCCATCGGACTTTTCCTCCAATCTCTGTGTGTCTCCCAAAACATTGCAGCTCTCTCTCTTATAAGTCTTTGCAACCCCCTTCTTAACAAGCATCCTGCTTTTTTTCTGAAATGTCCTTGTATGTTTCAGGCAGGTGCAGCTAGAACACAATGTCCCAGAACTGAGGCCCCTTCTCCACAGTTTCTGCAAAGGTTTTAAAAATTGTATTTTAGGTTAACCCCTTGAATTCCCAATAGCTTTTTGCAATCATCTCAAACTATAATTATATACATTTCAACAGTAACACTATACAATTTCTAAACAAAGGTATCCCAATATCAGTTACATTTCCACATAATGAGTTGCATATATTTTTATACCAGCAGATATGCAAGTGAGGAAAAGACAGAAACAACAAGAGAAGACTGAGAGATAGTGAGAGGCAAAGAATTGTGAGACTGTTGGGGTGATCAAATCCTAGGTCTCACAGAAAAATTTGGTTGCACAACCAGGCAGACAAGAGACAGAAAAGGAAAGAACAGAACAGATCCCTGCATTCAAACTCTCCATAACAACTGGGACAGGGTCCTATTCAACCCTGTCACAGACACGACAGCATGTTGGTTGTGCTGCCACAACCACATGCCAAGGGACATAGTAAGGCACGAGGCTGCAGGATGAGTGCCCTATCATGGGTAATTTTTTTCCAAAATGAATATTTGGAATTTAACCAAAAAAATGAAATACTGTATGTACAAATTATGTGAAAAATTACCTCCTCCACCCTTACTAACTTGTAGATATACTTTTTTAATATGTGAAGTTTGTTACATTTATTTCAGGTAATTAATATGGAGTAGTCCTAGAATTTAAGAAGTGAATTTTGGATAGTTTGAGGAGGCTCTTTTGTATTAGTGTTGGTAGTTGACTGGAGTTTGTAGAGCCGTCTGTACTTGCCCAGAGTTTTTGGTATGCTATATTACCTGCACGCTTCCATCTGCGGTCGCCTGATTGACGAAAATCCACTGTTGTACTGTGAGGATTGGGACGGCATGATGGTGAGAGAGGGCTGATGCTGGTGTTGAGAGTTTTGTTCAGGGAGCAGGCAAAACAAAAATATGGGGAAAGAAAGGCAAATCCACAATGAGGTGGAAATTAGCATTTTGATAAGGAAATCATTTACCAGAAAGTACAAAAAACAGATACTGAGGGCAGGCAGGCAGCAGGGTGCAGGGTAATTGGGAATGTACAATAAGGAATGTAGTAGCTGTTGAATTAAAATAACAAAAAGAAACTAGTTATGTATATTGCTGATGAATTATAGATGTGGAAGAAGTATAAACCCTGTAGGGGATTTTACATTTTCAGAGATTAGGGCAAACTATGTTGGTCATTTTTTAGTTTAAAATTCTAAACAGTGTGCATGGATTTTATTGATGTGCTGTGTCCTGATTGCCAGAACTTTTTCTTACCCATTGGTTGTGCTGTTCCAATCCAATGGGTGAAAATAAGATTTAGCCACTCAGAATGCAGTAAGGAAGGACCTGTGGGGCCCTGAATGCTTGTATACTATACCATCTTTGTATAAGATATATGTTTGGTCCAATAAAAGGTATCAAACTATCCAGCAAGTATTGCATATTTGGAATGCTATAGCCTGTAGTTCAAGGGGTCGGTGCAACTGGCCACAACCCCGTTCAGCCTATTTAAGGGCTGCTCTCCTCACTCCACACACAAGCATTTTTTCATTACAGCCAGAGGCTCTGTCCATCCTCTCTCCAGGCCCACTCTTTCCCTGAGCCCTGCACTCTCCCCTCCCACTGTTTTTTTCTCCTCCCTTCCTTCCTGTTGGAATCTGCTGGCTGCACTAGATTCCCTGCCTGGTTTATACTTCTCCTGCTTCTGGGTCAGTAATTTAGCTTTTGCTTTCTGTGTCTCTGTCTGTGTTTTGCCTATGGCTGCAGTCTGTGCTTCTGTCTAAGTTATTTGTTCTCCCTACTGCTCCTGTGATCCTGTTTGCTTTGCTATTTTTTGGGCTTTTCTGGTATGCTAGTGCCCCTCTGTTTGCATTGTTATATTCAGCTGCATTGCTAGTCAAGCTCTCAGTTCATTTATCATAATTCAGCAATCTCTTTCTCTGTACCAGGTGCCTGTGTGCTCTCAGTTCCAATTGCTGTTTCCATGCTGTAGTCCCTGTGTTCATCACCTTAATTGTCTGCACCTGCCTTTAGTACTGGCTCCCCACTCCAGCAGTGTCCTACCCTACTGCATAGCTCCTCACTTCTACATTTATGTTATTTAGGCTCACGTAATGCTCATTTATTGCTACCCCCACTTTACCAAACCTTACTTTACCAAACCCACAGCAGTCTGTTTCTGATGATAACCAATCCTGCTTTTGTGGCAGCCATGTTTTTTTCAATGTATTTATTATTATTTTGGAAGACACCTTTGAACCAAGGCTCTTTTACAAAGGTTTCACATCGGGGAAACAATACAGAACATAGTGAGGACAATAACAAGTACAGTAGTTTCAAGCAGCCACAGGCTTTGTCGGGTACATTAAGCTTTCATATGGAATTACTGTAATGTGTACAATGATTCACATTATGTTGAGTTACAGTAATTTGTGTATATTATTCAAAAACATATGTACAATAAAAAAATAGTTATGATATGGTTCACTAGAATAAATTAGAAACTGCTAGGAGAGATGGTAGATACATGTAGAGGAAGCTATGGGGAACGAATGTAGATAATAGTGGGGAAATAAAAAGGGGGGAGATAGTGGGGGGTTAAATGTGGGAGGGACTTGGGGGAAAATTAGAGAGAAGGAGAGTAAGTTTAGTTAGGAGAAACATTAACAGGAGGCCATTGTGACAAGGTGCTGATGCAGGTTGCACTTGAAAGTGCCCAGGGTAGTGTCGTTGGTAACAGCAGCTGGAAGTGAGTTGTACTAGGATGAGGCTCTGTATGTAAAGCAGCATTGATATTGGGTAGTACGGCAGTGTGGAACAGAAAACATAAGATATTCTGAGCTCCTGGTTAGGCTGGGGCTGCAGCAGGGGGCCAGTAAGGACTGAACCCTTGAAGGTAGGAGATTTAAGGTAATCTTTTTTGATAGCATACAGGTCTGGTACTTGAGTCTGCCAGGGAGTTGAAGCCAGTTTGCTTGCTTGTAGATGTCACAGGTATGTGAGAGGCATGGAGCAGAGGTCAGTAGAGAACATGCTTTGTTAAGGGCAATGGCTATTCATCAAAGTGTGGTGTCAGTGGCAGAGCTGTAGATCACAAGCCCGTAGTCAATTATTGATATAACCGAGCTCTGAATGGCAATGCTTAGGGCTTCATTGGTGAGGCAGCTCCTATGTCTAAAGAGAAGTCCTATGCGGGTGTTCACGATCTTGGCAATGCTCTCAATGTGTTCAGAGTAAGACAAGGTGCTGTCGAGGGTAACTCCCAGGTATTTAAACAGTTGAACATGTTCGAGCAGCATCCCTTCACTGTTTGTGATAGACATTTGTTTTTATGTCTGTTATGGATGCCATGAAACATCATTGTTTTAGTTTTTTAGTGATTTAGTATGAGTTTTTGAGATTTAAACCATGTCTCCACTTGCGTAAAGCTTGTTTGCAGTTGCAATTGTAGGAGGAGGGGTCAGGTGGGGGTGAAAATAACTGGACTGCCTGTATATAACAGGAGTCTATTGGGGCATGATGCAGGAGATTGTTCAGAAAAGTACTGAAAAGCAAGGGACCCAAGATGGACCCTTGGGGAACTCCAGAGCAAATCGGACGGGAGGGTGAGTGGGACTCACCAACTCTGACCTGTTGGGTTCGGTCACTAAGATAGCTTTGGAACCAATGTGTGGCATCATCTGAGAGGCCATGGCAAGATAATTGTTCAAACAGCAGGGAGTTAGAGTTTAGAGTCTTATCCCCACTTTTGTGA
Source organism: Neoceratodus forsteri (assembly GCA_016271365.2). Lineage (NCBI taxonomy): Eukaryota > Metazoa > Chordata > Ceratodontiformes > Ceratodontidae > Neoceratodus > Neoceratodus forsteri. Next base: position 362,165,059 of record CM028130.1, read on the forward strand.
ATTGGCGTCACAACAACAGATTTCCATATTTTGGGGAACTGAGAAAGCATTAGGGATCGGTTGAGGATTTTGGTGAGCGGGGCCAGGACTTTGTCAATGGTGAGGGCAGGGAGTTTCAGGTCTAGGGAGTCGCCACTGAATCTGGACCTCCCAAGCACTCTGAGCAGTTGTTTTTTGGCTAGGGCCTCCGAGATAGTTTTAAAGTAGAAAGGTGGATGGCTTTGTGTTATTCTTGCTTTGTCCAAGCCTGGAGAGTCTGGTGGGGGGGTCAAAGAAGGTTGGAGGAAGCGCATGACTAAGATCGGTGAATGCCGCATTAAAAGCATTAGCCATGGTGACCTAGTCCAGAGTGAGGCTGCCATTTACATTCAGCATAAAGGGTGGTACTTTGGGGATATGCCCTGTAACTTCAGAAAGAGGAGGCAGTATAGCGCAGAGGTTTAGGGCTCTGAGCTGCAAACCTGAAGACCTGGGTTTGAATCCCACAGCCCCCACTTGCATACTGTGTGACCCTGAGCAAATCACTTAACTTCCTTGTGCTCCAAGGTTGCACCTGGAAACAACATTTAACTCAGTGTGCCTTTCCTGGTTAAACAATTTCCCCTTTTCCCCCCTAAAGATTCACCCAAAACTTCTTGCCATCTTTCCATGAGTTAGCTAGTGCGCTCCTGTAGTATCTTGCCTTTTTGTTTTGAATTGCTCTAGTACAGGCATTTCTTGCTACTTTGTAAGCCTGAGTGCCAGTCAAGTTGGCCAGATGCCAAAGATGATCCTGGGACCTCAATTATTCCAGAAGATCAGAGTTAATCCAAGGGTTGTTGATGCCTTTAATCTTGTGGTTTTTGAATGGGGCATGGACATCAGAGGCACTGTTAAAGCTGTGGATAAAATATTCAAGAGCAGTGTCAATGTTGGAGGCTGTGTCTATCAGAGACCAATCATGGTCTCATAGGAGGGTTTTTAGAGACCCAAGATGACCAGGAATAAGTCTCCTGCTGTTAAAAGTTTTGGGAGGAGGCTTAGTGTATTTGTTCGACCAGGAGCAAAGGATTGGGGAGTGGTCGCTTAAACTGTCAGAGAACTACTGTTTTCGTGATGTGATCCAGGCTGTTCATGAGAACCCAGTCCAGAAGGGTGGTAGTACCTGTCCTGTAGTTCACCCTTGTGGGTGATTGGACCATTTGCGAGAAGTTAGCAGCAGTCAATGCGTCCTTACATTTGTTCTCACTGGGGGAGGACCAGTTCACATTGAAGTCACCAAGCAGGATTGTTTCTGCATTTTGATTAAATGAGTGTATGAAGTCTAGTATGGGATTTAGCCTTTGGTTGGTCAACTTAGGGGTGATATAGACTGATGCCACTGTCAGGTTTTTGTTTTGTGCTCCAAGCAGTATCTTCATGGCAAGGACCTGGATGTCATGCTCAGGGAGAGGCACACTGAAAACATGACCCTTAAGAGATTCTTTTAGGTAAAGGGCACAGCCTCCACCTCTCTTGGACAGCCTATCATGCCTGAAGACTGTATACCCTGGGACTGATATTGCTGAGTCTGGGATCTTTGGGGAAAGCCATGTCTCAATTATGGATAGAATATCAGGGTTGTGATGTGCTGTCCAGGTTGTGAGGGAGTCGAGTTTATTGAGGAGGCTACAGATGTTGATACTTGCCAAGGAGAATGTCCCAGCCTTGACTTGTTCTTTGGCACCTACTCGTGGGGGAGGGCCAAGGTTAGGGTGTACATTTCGTGACATAAGTAGTAGCAGCAGTATTATATATTTTATGAAGGTCAGCTTTGATTGTTGGATAGATAGCCCTTAGAGACAAGTACATTAAAAGTTGATTTCAATTGAAAATGTTGATACCTGGTGGTTAAGTCAAAAGCCAAAAGAAATGATCAACTGCTGAGGTCCAGAGTCATAGAATGTGTTAAAATTCCTGAAGGTGATGAACTGTGCCTGCGCATTTGCAAGATGTGAAATCCTTTTGTTTGTATGCTTCTTTTGTCATTTAAATGTATTTGACATTTCATTGGCTACTTGGTGTCGTGGCACCATGTTCGTGGCTTCTTTTTTTTCTTTCAGTGGGGGACTGAGGATTCACAGTGGGCATCATGGCCCCAGGCAGTGGAAGCAGTTTCCTATTTGTTGTGTATTGTATAAACACCTGGCATGCCCAGCCTCCTCCTGTTGCTCCGCATTGCCTTTATGGAACTACGCAACCAGCGATTCCAAGCAACTCTCCACCTAAGGGTTTCTGACTCTACCCAGCCTTCTACCAGCCCTTCCTTAATATTATGTACCTGGTTTACACAGTCATCCCAGCCTTCCTGTCTCTTGCACTACCAGCAATGCTCATTCCCTTCCAAGTCTGGCAGCATATCATGTTTACTTGCATCGAACTGCACCTCCTACCATACTGGCTTTGCAGCCTCTTCCTACCTAACCGGCTTCACAGCCTCCTCCTCTCCAACCATTGGCCCCGGGCTTCACCTGGCCCCGCTGTTCTCTTACTCATAACATACATATCAATTCACTCCCAATTTGGCTTCTTAATGGACTTGGTCAGCATGTATTCTTGTGGTTGACAAATGCTAGTTGCCTTACCTTGACCCATGAGAGAGTCCATATTGCTCAGCCTGACCTATATACAGGTCTCTCACTGTCAGCTCTCATCCAGTCAAGACCCACGAGATGGTCCACAGTGCTCAGTTTGACCTACATATAGGTCTCCCCATGTCTGCTATCATCCATCACAACCCACGTGTGGGTGCCATGCTCATTACAACTCACTCCTCCACATTTTGGAGACATGCCGACCGTATCCATTACTTCCAGGACTCAGAGCTAGCCCTGTGGCTGATGGTCTCTCTCTCTCTCCCTCTCTGCATCTTGAGCATGTGTAGCTATGAGCTGGGTCCTTCTCACCTGGTCTATAGTTGGGAATGTCCAGGTGGACCTTCAGTCATCAACTGTACCGATGGCACCTCTCGATGTAGTATTGAAGATTTCAGTGATGAAGGGGTGGGGCTCTCATGGCAAGGGCTCCTTTAGCTGCTCGAGTAGGTTCGGAGGCACCCTTTAGAGCTATTCTCCCTACAACCACCTCTGGTTCATCTGGTTTGTTCTTAGATCGGTAGGCCAACTGAGCACCTCGGCGGTCATTACTCTCCTCCTCCTCCCACCTTGGAGGTTGGCACCGAGATGCCCCCATGTAGTAGAGTACACTTGCAACCCTCCATGACATTCCTGTTAGAGGGATAGAGCGAGAATGTTCCCTGAAATTTCAATTTCCATGGATTGGGCTACTAAATTGCAGTAGCAGAGCTGTCACTAAACAAAACTGTCCCAAAGCCTGGAGGGGAGGTGACCTAGGCCTTGGATCCCCAGAGGTTTTCTCCTCAAGGGGAGTTTTTCCTCTCCTCCCTGTCAATGGCCATAATACTAGATACGTGTAGTTGCAGTCCCTAGATCACTTAGTTAGGCTTCTGCTGTTGAATGGAGTTGGGTGGCTGCCCCATACTTGTCCCCTCATCCCCTTTGGATGTTTTCTCTCTTCTTAGGAAGCCAGACCTCCACGCCTTACAGTCAGACCTCTGAGCAGCTCACTATTCACCTGTTGTTTCCTACTCTACTCAAACAATACGACCAACTGACCCATGCTACCAACTGAACCCATACTACCAACCGATCTACGTACAGGTCTTTGACCCTGATAAGTGTTCACTACCTTGCATGCTTTGCTCAACAACTTTTTGGGCTTCTTCCTAAGGTACCTTTAGCCAAGAGAATCACTCCCATGGCACCTCAAGGGGTGGAACCCTACCCTAGGGTTCCTTGCCTTTGTACCCCTACAGAGTGGTATATTCCATGGATAAAGAGACGAACAGCCAAAGATTATCTACGTTACACAAACATGAAACCAGTTGCACAGGCACATTGAATTGGAAGGTTACAGCCTGTAGTTCAAGAGTGCGGTGCAACTGGCCACACCCCCCATTCAGCTTATTTAAGGGCTGCTCTCCTCACTCCACACACAAGCATTTTTTCCTTGCCCCTTCATCCAGCCCTCCTCCCCCAGCGGCACACCTCACTCTCCCAGGGGCTTCTTCCTAAGGTACCTTTAGCCAAGGGAATCACTCCCGCGGCACCTCAAGGGATGGAACCCTCTCCTAGGGTTCATTGCCTTCGTACCCCTACAGGGTGGTATATCCCACAGATAGAGAGGTGAACAGCCAAATATTGTCTACATTACACAAGCACGAAACCAGTTACACAGGCACATTGAACTAAATATATACAGTACAGATATTTCAAAGGAAATTGCAGTTCATTTCAAAGGGGTTTCCTGTGATATTTCATGATATGTCTAGATTTACTGAGACACATTTCTGGCTATTACTGTATACTCATTTCTTTTCAACACATTTTGTAGTATGTATCAAACCTCTCTTTTTCTATTAATTCTGTAAAGGTGGAGACAGTTTTGTCTGCATTTAGTGACTATTGCCATAATGATCAACTCATTTCATTTAATATTTTGATTAATGTGCTTCTTGTTTTTGCTATGTACTATACCATGCGGCCGAGTGACCAAACCACACCAGGCGTGGGTAAATCCCAGCATAACCTACACCCTGTTGTGGTTTATTGCTTAACCACACCATACTACACCACACTTTTGTGGCATAAACACTGATGTGATGCCATATATCACTATATTTAGTGGCATACTGATAGCTGTTTACAGCAATGATTTTAGTGCTGATACTTTAATATAATCCAACCACTTTTAAATATATTCTTGCCATACTGGATCATGCAACTTGGGCACTTGTTTATAGCATGCTGACACCTACCCCTAAAATGGCCTTAAGAGCTGTGTGTGCAGCCAGAAATTAATATTGTTTTAAAAGTAAAGAACTATTACTGCTTAGTCAGTGTACTTTAGTCCCCCCTGAACTTCTACCCGCTTTGAGTACTGAGAAGCAAGCCACTCTCATTTGTTCCAAAATGCTCTCTTAATATGAAGTTAAAGGCCTTCTCCTCTTTTGCTCCCATTAACTGGAACTCTCTTCCTCTGGAGTTGTGTAATTTCTCCTCTCATCTGCTCTTCAGGAGTAACCTGAGAAAATATGACATTGAATGCCTGTCTATGTACATAATTTATCATTCTGGTTTACGAGGGTTGCATAAATTGCTCTTTGGCCATTACTGTGTTCTAGAGGCAGTTTGATATGATGCTCCTTTTATGTTGTTATACATTATTGTGACATACCTGATGTCTAGCTTTTAGTTTACATGTAATGCCTGTGCATGTACATATTTATAACATTGATTTTTGGGGGTGTATATATTGCTTCTTTGACAGCCGTTGCATCCCAGATGTAGTGTGGTGTAATTTTCCTTTTCTATTATTACACTGTACATTATTGCCCTGTAGTTGAAGTTTATTTTCAGTTCTGTATCTTGTGTTTTAATTTACTCTGTGCTTGATGTAAATTGACATCTCTGCAGTTGTTTATTGCACTCCAGTGCTCTCCCAGATCATGCCTGAAAACAGGTCTTGTACGTCTAGTGCCTATACCAGGTAAAAAAAGACTAAATAAAAATTAAAAATGATATTTTAAGTATTTTTTTCCCTTTTTCTTTTGCTGCTATTTGTAGTGCAACCAGTTCTTTAAATTAGTTACAAGTGGATGTGATAGAGTTTTTGTGGTTAATCAATTTTTATTGAAGACAACAAGAAACATCAACCAACCGTAATCAACATACTTGCAGGGCACAGTTAGGGTGAATTCAAAGCTAGAGAAGCTTAATAATCGATAACATCCTTCACAAAACAAAGGAAAGGAAATTACGTTATACAGCACTGTACAAAGGTTCCTTTTTCCTCCAAACTTGCTAAGTTGAATACATTCAGAACAATAAAGATGGATAATAGAGGATACATACAGAAGCACATAACCTATGACCTAACAGAGAAACAATAACACTAAAAAACAAAACAATAGCTGCTGATACCCATGAGGACTGCATTTCAATTACATGTAAAGAGATCATTGTAGGGAGTTATCAACAGGAGAATATCTATTAAAATGAACTATTTGTACTCAAGATCTGTCTCCTGATCAAATTTTTGCTAGAGAATTCAGCAGGGTCCATTGATTTGCCTATATGCACTAACCGTTACAGAAATACAAATGCACAGCATGCATGGCGAATGCATGCTGTGCACTTGTATTTCTGTAAGAGAAGTCTCAAAATGACACAACAAAGTGTTCCCCTACAGAAATGCAAGTGCACAGCATGGGCTGGATTTTCAAAGCTTGGTCTGAAGCTGTGACGATGGCAGCTTGCACCAACCGCCCCTGTGTCAGGGACCCAGCATACGATTCAGTATCAGACAGGGTCCCTGAGCCTGCATCCTGCAGCATCTGTCAAACAGATGGCACATCCACCAAGAATGCAGCAAGCCGTGGGGTGGTCGGGTGGCAGCTGCACCCTCAGAATGGAGCATGGTAGTGGATCGTGATCCCCAAGCCCCGATCTGCCCGTACTGTGTCATATTAATATAAAATGTCAATCCTGGTGATCAAGTGCCCACTTCCCCACCCTGATCCTCCGGTACAATTTTATAATAAAGTACATTAAAACCCTGATGTCCTCCCACTCCAACCTGACCTGCCAGTAAATTGTATGACTTAAGTATAGTAAATCCCTGGTGATCCAGTGGCTCACCCCACCCCAGCAGGTAGTGCCCACCATGCCACTCCCCCCATCCCAACCCTCGATCTAGCGATCAGCACTGCCCTCCTTACACCACCATGGCTGGCCGCAGAATGAACTGTCAGAGCGTGTACTGTATACAGAATGTACTCTGACAGTTCATTCAGTGACTGGCCATGGTGGTGCAAGGAGGGCTGTGCTGGTCACCATATCTGGGATTTGGATGGGGGGGCGAGGTCGTGGGCACCACCTGCCAAGGTGTGGGGGTGGGGGGCCACTGGATCACCAGGGATTTATTGTACTTAAGTAATACAATTTACCGGTGGGTTGGAGTAGGGTGTGGGGACATCAGGGTTTTACTGTACTTTATTATAACATGTTACCAGAGGACTAGGGTGGGGAGGGGGGCACTTGATCACCAGGGTTGACATTTTATATTAATATGACATTGTACGGGCAGATCAGGGCTTGGGGAGGCACTAGATCAACAGGGAATTAATGCCTGAAATAATATCACTTACTGACAGATCGGGGCTGGGGAGTCGGCATGGTTGGCAACCCTCCCAGAGGGTGTCTAAGTACCGTTATGCCTGCTTTTTTATGGTACTTAAACCATTATCCTCTGGGAGGGTTCTCTGAATACAGTTTAAGGGGATGTGGTAGCCTGCATCTGCTGCAAGCACCCTAGCACCATGACACAGCCATTTTTGTGGCACAAGTCAGGCACAAACCCCCTTTGCCACAAGCAGCCTGTGTTCGCTGCAGGCTGCTTTGCTGAATAGCTCCCAGCCACATCTTCGGATGCAAGGTGCCAATTGCAGCACAACTGTTTGCCACAAGCACCATGCATACGACGTAGGAGTTTGAACATCTGGCCCCACCTGTGCAGCATGCATGCATGCTGCATGCTTATTATGCATGCAGCATTCATGCTGCACACTTGTATTTCTGTAAGGGTTGCTGCCCTTCTACTAGCAACCGTATCATAAGATGAGGATCACAAGGTGTTATCATTTTAATTTATAGTGGAAAAAAAAGCAACTAAATACTTACCTTTAAGAATGGTCTCTTCATTTTTGTACATATTTTCAAATGGTGGGCTCCATGTGAATTTCATTCATTTTAATAGGTAAACTCCGGTTTCACTCTGAGAAATCAGATGCAGTTCCAGACATTTGCTAACTGAATGAAAAGTGCTCCACTTCTGGTAAAACACTGGAATTCATCTATACTGCACCTCAGTCGGATGAGTACTAGATTCATCCGATCAATGGCATTATGGGTAGAATAAATGGGTAGTCAGACCACTGATTTGGGATTGAAACCCACTGTCTCCTCATTCTCCTGGGGTAAAGTGTCCTTGGACAGAGCCCTTGGAGATACAGTACTTTATAATCTCTGCTGTGTGTTCACACTGGGTGAGATCCTGCATTAGGTAAATGCACACTTTGAGTCGACATGATTTAAAAGGCTGGTTGGCTGGAAATCAGTGGTTACAAAAAACATCTTGTAAATATTTGGCTTATCCCCTCTGAAATACATTTCTCAGCTGAGGTTATTGAATGTCTCTCTTCCTATGCTGTATATGCCCAAACATGGAGTGCTAACTGACTGGTTGAAGTTCAAAACATCAGACATGCTTTGCAAATTTGCCAAAGAAATGTATTAGTCTTCACATAGTCAATTTGATAAAAGGTTGCCTGTCCCCTTACTTACTAGGGCTTGTCTTTGAAATCCCAGAAGGTTAATGTCTTAGGAGATACACTTGTGTGCAGTTATTCTGAAAACAGATACTAGACTCTGGAACACACATTTTCTGTATTGAGATGGACAAAATAGGTGATTTGATACCTTATATTGGATCAACAAAGTTTTACAGAAAAAAAACCTTTAGCTTTCAGACTACACAACAGAGTCCTTCATCAGAAAATGGCATTTTATGACGAAGGACTCTGTTGTGTAGTTCGAAACCTACATTTTTTTTCTGTAAAACTTTGTTGGTCCAATAAAAGGTATCAAATCACCTATTTTGTGCATCTTGTTGTACATGGGCCAATATGGCAACAGACATTTTTTTTTTGTACTGAGTAATCCATGTATTGTGTGCTTACTTGGAAGAACTTCAGGTGCTGTATTCGTATTTAGCCTTATTCTAAGGGTGCCAGCAGCCCTCTTCTTGTTTCAACAAAGGTCCTCTCTGATTACCATGTTCTGAAGTCGGATATTTCAGAATTTGAGTGTTATACAGTTAAGCTTCTATGATATTAATGATCACTTGTTGGCAGTGGCATAGACAAGTCACGGACAGTAGGGGAAAGCACAGCCTACTTCCCAACTCCTCTGTCATTTCCCTTTCCAATCTTACAGGGTGTACACTGTCTCTGAGTTGGTGACCTGTCAGCTGACAACTTCAGCATACCAGGACCCGGAGGTGGGGTTTCATTGAGTATTGCTATGCATATTTTAATAGAGGCACATATTGGAGCATGGAAACATAGAAGCAAAAATTTGATAGAAAAGGACTGCTTAGCCCATCCAGTCTGCCTAGATGTTCCTGCCTATTCTGTCTCTGCAGACCCTTTCTGGTCTCATCGTCCCTCCTTCCTCCCTGCATCTTACCTATTACACCTCTGTGTCTATTCCATGCATACTTGAAGCCCCCAACTGTTTTAGCATGCAACACTTCTGCCAGCAATCTATTTAGAAATCAACCACCCTTTCAGGGAAGAAATACTTCCTTTCATCATTCCTGAATCCCCTCTCCCCAGGTTTCATGGCATGGCCCCTATGCTTGTTCTCATTTAAAAGAGACCCTCCCACATACTCTCATCAATGCACTATAATGTATGATCTCCAGTCTAGTTTTCTATTATGGTGTGCTAGTGTCACTCAGTGACATTAGGCAACCATGCATCCCCTCACTTGCACACTGAAGCCATCATATGGCTCCTTCCTTCCTTCCTTACTACTGCCCAGAAGGAAAATGCCGAGCTGCAAGCACGTAATTTCTGGGTGTGTCCTGGGGGTAGGGTACATAGGAGGGAATGAAGAGCAATAACCCTTTTAGAGTACAACACAGAAACCAGTATGGTATCCAGTGACATGAGTGATTCAAATTGAGTGACTATTTGAGCGAATTCAATTTGATCACCTCTGTAAAGAGCGAGTATGGAAGGATGACGAATGTGAAAAGAGCGAGTCTAGGGGAGCAATAACGGCACTAGAAAGATAGAGCAATGGTAGGAAGGGGCTGATGTAATTGAGGACACGGGAGATAGTTTGGCAGGCAAATGGCAGCTGGTTGTCTGGTGTGGTGGAGGAAGCATATGGCTGCGGTGCAGGAGGCATTGGGTTCTGAGCTGGCGAGGGCTGTATATATTATATTGATTTTGTAGTTGGTACTTCGTTTTTTTTATTTTGGCTGCCATTCCCAGATCCCTGCATTTGTGCTCCATAGTTCCCCGTCCCTTGTTCTGATGAGTTGAGTCTCCCCCCCCACCAAATAATCCCCTCCCGAGTTGCCTCCTCACCTCAGTGTCAGGCCCCTCCCTTGGAGTTGATTATAATTATTAAGGGAGGTGCATAGCCCCCCGCATAAAAATATCAGATATCAGTCCTGGTGAGTGTGTTGGGATCATCATCACTAATTATGCTTTCCGTGTAGTACGCCATCACCATAACAGTTTTCAGCAAAGTGCACTCACTGTTATAACAGGCACTGTTTTATTTTCACCATTATGACATGGAACCAATCAGTATTCACAACTGGACAATGGCTAGTAATGATTTACTGTGAACCAGTATACGGTACACATGGTGGATTTGAGTACAGAGACAGTGGAGCATCTAGTGACTTGGCTCACACTGTTCCTCCCCCCCCCCTCAACATTATATTGCTCCCCCATCCTGAGTAGGGGAACCGGTGGTACACTACTTTATTTTCATGGCCCTTTGGGGCTTTGAGGGAGTCAGGCAAGGGAGGTGGGGAGGAGCAAAAAAACTGTACCCCTGTTTCTGGTAAAACAGCAAATATGAATATTGAATATTTGGGGCTCCCAAGCACAATTACTGGACCAGTATACATTATAAATTATGTTCACAGCCAAATGCACTTTCTTGTACATAGTTACCAATCACAGCATACCACAACATAGGCACACTCGTACACTCATGTAGTGCATACTGCTGGCCTACACAGCTATGGTATATACTCGCTAATCACAGCTGAACAGAATATGATTGCACACTTACTAATCACAACCTAGAAAAACTCAAAAACATACAAATGAAATTTACTGTTCCTCTTGTTTTAGCAAAAAGGTACATAAAGCTATTACTTCTAATCATGAGCAAATATGGCTGACAGCAGTTCCACTGACTAAAGAAGTTTTTTTTCTAGTCTGCATTTTTTGCCACCCTACCTGGTTCCTGCCAGCTAGACAGCTTGATCAGGCCACTCCTGCCCCGCTAACTCAGCCTGGTCTCTGCCAGCAATGCCACCTACCAATCAGGCTAAGACAGGAACATAAGTGACTGCACACTGGAGCTGCAAAATCTCAAACATTTATTGCTGTGGTCACCAGTGATGCCAAGACTCCCTGCAATCCACAGGAGGTGCCACCAAGAAAGAGGTTTCAATCCTCCCACACCGGAGTCTGTCCACACTGCCACCACGGCACGCCAAGAACATTGCTGGCCCGGAGTGAAGGAGTCAGGATTAAGATTCAATCCCAGTCTCTCCACGTGGCAATACAGCACACTACCAGCCAATACCACTGGACCAGCCTTGACTGAAGAAGCTTAACAAAAGCATATAGTAGATGTAGGAACAGAAACCTCCCAGAAACTCTTGAAAGCTACCATCATTGCCACATCCCCATAACATCTCAGTTTAGTAAAAAAAAAAAAAAAAAAAAAGACACCATTCTAAATTACCATTTAAACTGCATTTGTTTTTCTGTCATTTATAAATAACCATTTGATTTTGCTATCATTAAATGTATATGGTGCAGATTTTTCCTTTTTTAATTTCATACTGTTTTGTTGGTTATACGTAATTTGGGTCATGCCTGAGACCCAGTCTATGGCCTAGTGTGCCTACCCAGTTAACAAAAACTAAATAACACAGTATTTGTATGTTACTATTTATTATGATATTCTACATGCAGTGACACCCAACTGTTAAACATAGAGTTGGGTGAAAATGTAATTTTGCTGGTGACATTCCTGTGAAATTATTTCAATGTTTGTGAAATTCTGCAGAAAAATAAATAAAAGTTATCCTTTAAGGATGACAAAAGTTGAATTTCTGACATTTGTCTTTGTAGGTATGGGAACTGATGACCACCCTCCTCCCCCCAAAAATAAGTGATTTACAGAAAAAAATTGTAGTTTCCATACTTAGACAAAAATATGCATGAGTAGTAGGTATTGGAATTGTGGATTTATTTTCTACAAATCCAAGAATGTGTGAAAATAGAACCCTTAAATAACATACTTAGTACTTTGTGAATTGTGCTGATTCTGTTGCCACACTTTATAAGAAAAGTGTGACTTTAAACATGGCAAAGTTCAGCCAGTCGAGAGGGAACAGATGCTAATAATAATTTACGGTGACCTGATTCAGTATACCACTTATCCAGTAAGCCATTTATCTTTATGAGTCAGAGGACAGACCCACCATGACTCATGAGCGGTGAAGCCACAAGTGAGTTATGGAAGTCCTACGTGCTCACAAATGATGAATAATAACATATTCAGAGTTGGGTCACTGCATGTTTCGTTTATACTCCACACTTAAAAAAAAAAAACTTGCTAATTAGCTCTTTTTTGGAGTTCTAGCTGTTTATTTTAATTTGACTTTTCTGGTTATAATATGGCATAGCTCCTCTGACATGAGGCTGGCAGTATAGCCTAGAGGCTAGAGTAACAAGCTGTGAATGAGCTTAGTAAACCAGCAGACCTTTTTTTTTTTTTTATTCTTTGTTAACGAGGTAAGGTCCACTGGGCACAGGTGCCTGTTTTCAGGGGCAACCCAGGAGCTTTGGAGTGGTTAAGTGGCTTAATGAGAGTCGCACAGTATACAAGTGGAGGTTGTGGGAATGAGACCCAGGTCTGCTGCATGCACTAAGTTCATTTGTCGCTTGTTACTCTAGGCTGTCCACTCAGTCCAACCTGACAAGTCACTTAACCTCCCCAGTGCTCCTGGGTTGCCTCTGAAAACAGGCAGTTGTGGCTAGTGGACCTTATCCGGTTACCAAAGAATAAAATAAAAAAAATCACAAAGCATTATTGGCTCTGCTGCTCTCCTATTAGTGAGTACAGCGTTATGATATAATCTGTTTGTTTTCTGTGACATATCTAACCTTAAAGGAGAACTGCATTGAACCTGTAAATCATATTGTCCAGTATAAGCTGTTTCTTAAATACCAGTTCTAATTCTGTCATTGTCCTATCTCCAAAGGCTTTTTAGTTATCCCAGTGAGTATTTCTGATCTACACTTTCGTGTTAAGTGCCATTTTAGAACTGTTTGATGTAGTTTATGTCCCTCTGAGCTACAGAGTTCTATAGCAGAACAGGGGTGCACTGTACTAACAATGAAAGATCTGAGCAAGGGACATAATTAAACAATAAGGCATGACAGGGGGTGTGTTATAGTGGGATAACAGCCCACTTCAGGTGGGCTGAAGCATGAGATATAGCTGAATGCTTCCACCACCTGAGAAGGGCCATTAGCCCACCATAACACACCCTCTGGAGTGCCTTATTGCTTAAATACTTTCTTGTCAATATTTTATGTAATACCATCCGTTGTATGTCTGTCACCCTTCCCACTGATGTGGAACCTCTGTAAAAGAGCTGTTATGTGCTCAAAGGTATTGTAATCCGAAAATGAATAAATAAATAAAATAAATTACATCAGCAGCATGACATGTGCATCAAGGGAGTCATAGCCAGGCTGTGAGTGATCAGCTGTTGACCTCATCTGTCCTCTACCCCAAAGCAGACTCTCTGAGTGGAGCCCCACTCTCCCAAAGGGTACAGCCTCTGGAGGGACACCAACCTCTGATGCACAAAGGAGAGTTTGTGGGCTGAGTCACATGTGCCCCTCTCGCATTGGATGGTTCTTCACACATGCCATGCCTGAAGAGACTATCCCATGACCAGGCCCCGCAAGGCCCCAGCAACCATCTGGGTCCTCACCTCCTGCCAGCCTCAAAGAAAACCATTTACAGAGATGCAAGTTTTCCCAATACCCCCTCGTACACTCCTTGAGAGACTACCATGCCATCACATTTTACATGACTGTGTCAGAATACCATTAAACCTAGACTTAAATGGTTTACTCTCTAGAGAAGGTGAAAGACCCAGAAAACCTCTTGGGGGGGGGGGCAGGAAAATTTCTTCTTGACCCCTAAGGCAGTCCCCTTTATTGGGACAGTGGGTTCCCTATCTCCTGCCATCCCCTCACCCTGCCTTTTTAAAAGGTAGGAGGGTGGGAATTCTGGTTGGACTGGAGGAACAAAGAGGGCTAGCACATCTGTTTACTTGGTGAAATACCCCCTTTGCTCTCTTCTACAGGCACAAGTCTTGTGCCCCCTGGGAATGCTATCTGTCTACCTGGATCCTCCCCTAGTGGGAGTATACCTTCCTATCTTGCTGAACTGCTAGTTCAGGGGTCAGAGGGGTCAGTGGTCACAGACAAAGGCCCACCTGCTGCACTCCTTTGCAGAATGCAACAAGACCCAAACAGTTGAGGACAATGAGAGTTCTAGGTGTCTCATTTCCTAGGGGTGGCAGAAGTTGTATGCTCAGCGTGTGTGTGAAGGGGGTCAGCTATGCCAAGGGTTTTGTAAAAAAAATTGAGACTCCATCCACATTAGACCTATAGATTGCCCCATCAGCACTTTACTCTGCTCCAGTCTCCTATGCAGTAAAATGTATCTCCCCTCTACATCCTATGCCAAGAACAGACTACACTTGAGTGAGGAGGGAAAGAAAGTGCTGAAACAGACGATGGAGGAGTACATAGAGGAAGTTGGGAATTTAAACTAGGAGTGGGGGGTGGCAAGTGGGCAAGAGACATGCAGAGACCACAGGTTGGGAAACCATATGAACTTACCCACCATAACAGTGACAAAGGACAAATGGCAGATACTATTGGTGATGCTAGTAAAGGAGGGCAGGATGGGGGGGGAGGGTGGAAGATGGTTACCCTTAATGCTAGGAGCCTTGGGAGGAAAACTGCAGTGTTACAGGTGCTCATGGCAGAGGGAAAGGTGGACATCACAGCCATCACAGAAACATGGGCCACCCAATACAATGACTGGGACCTGTCTGTACCAGGGTACAGGTTATTTCGTAGGGACAGGGTGATTGGGAAAGGAGGGGGGGGGTGGCACTATATGTGAAGGAAGGACTGAAGTGTGTAAGGGAGGAAGGGGAGGAGGGTAGTATGGAGTCACATTGGATGCAAATCCAGGATTCCAAGAATAGGATTCTCAGAATGGGAATGGTGTACAGGCCACCCTCTCAGACAGAGGAGTTAGACAGGGAAACAGCGGGACAGATCAGGAGGACATGTGAGAAGGGTAGTGTGGTGATTGTGGGGGACTTCAACATGCCAGGAGTGGACTGGAGTACTCCAACAACCAGGAATAGAAGGGAGCAGGTACTGCTGGATGCCTTCCAGGACAGCTTCCTGCTGCAAATGGTCAGTGAACCAACAGGTTAGGGAATACCCTTGACCATGTGCTGGCAAATGGGGAGTTTGTGAGAGAAACTACGGTGGAAGAATCGCTGTCAGGGAGTGACCACTACTCAGTATGGCTCACATTGGATATGGGCAAGGAAGGAGTGGAATCTGGCACAAGAGTGCTGGACTTCAGGAGGGCCGACTTTGGGAGGATGGCGGAAGTGGTAAAAGGGTACCTGGCCAGAATTCAACCTAGTACTAACCAGAGGTGGGAGCTCATAAAGCTGGGGATAGTGGAGGCAACCAAAAACCTGCTGCAAGGCCCAGAGCAAGAAGGCTAGGGCTAAGAAACTGAGCTGGTTGAGCAAGGAGGTCATGGAAAAGGTAAGGAGGAAAAGAGCAGCCTTTCAGAGGTACAAGAAAACAGGGAGGGGGTAGGACCTGACTGAATCAAACGAAGTGACACAGGCAGTAAGGGGAGCCAAGGCATCTATGGAGCTCAGGCTGGCACAAGGCATTAAGAAGGGGGAGAAGGACTTCTTTAGGTACATCAGGGAGAAAAGGATCTGTAAGGACCACATAGTAAGGATTAGGAAGGAGGGGGGTTGGGTGGAAGCAGGGTGAAATAAGGCAGAAGCACTAAATGATTACTTCTGCTTGGTATCTACTAAGAAGAAGAGGGGGGTGGTACCCAAAGGGAAAGGACTGGCGGAAACAGCGGGGGTGACAGATGGGGAAATCATGGACGGCAGAGTTCAGGAGGGTTTGAAGGCACTGAAGGTGGACAAGATGCCAGGCCCAGATGGCATCCACCCCAGGGTACTGAAGGAGCTGGCAGAGATCCTTGCAGGACTATTGGCAGACCTGTTTAATGCCTCACTACACTCAGGGTGTGTACCTCAGGATTGGAGGATGGCTCATGTGGTGCCCCTCCACAAGAGTGGCCCCAGAGATGAACTGGGGAACTACAGACCAGTGAGCCTCACATCCATCGTGGGTAAGCAGATGGAGACTATCCAGAAGGAGAGGCTGGTGGCCCTCCTAGAGGCCAAAGGACTACAAGACAGCAGACAGCATGGTTTCATATGTGGCAGATCCTGCCAAACCAACCTGATGGAGTTCTATGACTGGGTAACTAGGCAACTGGACAGGGTCCATGCAGTGGATGTCCTGTATCTGGACTTCAGTAAGGTATTCGACTCGATACCGCACGGGAGGCTGGGAAGTAAGTTAGACACACAGGGGCAGCTGCAAAGCTGGTGAAATGGGTAGGGAACTGGCTTCAGGGGGTGGTGATGGGTGGGGAGCTCTCACACCCAAGGATAGTGATGAGCGGTGTTCCACAGGGCTCGGTGTTGGGACCAGTGTTGTTCGGGATATTCACTGCAGACATATCATTGGACATCAAGAGCAATATCAGTCTGTTTGCTGATGATACCAAGATGGGAGCGGTGGTGGATGACCTAGAGGGATGGCAGGGGTTGCAGAATGATCTGGCAAAGCTTGAAACCTGGTCAGGCACCTGGCAACTGGGGTTTAGTATCCAAAAAGTGCAAGGTGCTGCATTTTGGGGTGAAGAACCCATGGAGAAGTTACCAGCTGGGGAGAGTTCAGCTAACCCAGATAGAGGAGGAGAAGGATCTGGGGGTGCTCATTACAGGGTCAATGAACAACTTGGTACAATGTAGGAAGGCAGCTACAAAGGCCAACAAAATGCTGGGTTGCATTGCAACGGGTATATCCTCGAGGAGGGAGGAGGTGATTCTGCCACTGTATAGGTCATTCATTAGACCACACCTGGAGTACTGCATGCAGTACTGGCACCCATATCTGAAGAGGGACATTAAGTTACTGGAGGGAGTGCAATGCAGTGCAACAAAGATGATCAAGTGGCTGGGAGCCTTATCATACGAGAGAAGGCTGAGGGAGTTGAACATGTACTCACTGGAGCAGAGGAGGGACAGAGGGGACATGATTGAAACCTTTAAGTACATGAAAGGAATAAACAAGAAAGGTACAGAGGGGCTGTTCAAAGTAAGGGAGGGAAGGGACACCAGGGGCCATGATATGAGATCGGAGGGAGGAAGGTTCACGAGGGAGAAGAGGAGACTCTTTTTTATAGAGAGGGTGGTAGCTGGGTGGAATGCCTTACCTGAAGAAGTGGTATCCAGTAGAAAAGTGGACTGCTTCAAAAGAGGATGGAACAGGATGAGGGGGAGGGTCAATGGAGGGGAAGGGTGGAAGGGAGGGGCAGCTGCAGACTAAGGGCCAGGGGTGCTAGCTGCACATTCGAGCAGACTTGATAGACCTCTAGGCCATTATGTGCTGGCAAATTTCATATGTTCATATGTTTGTGTCCCAGATTTCCCAGACCGACTGAAAAAGAATGGATCTGGCAATCAGGATGATCACTCCCCTCTGCCTAGTGCTATCTCCTGACCAGTACATCTGGCCAACCCATTATCTGCAAAACCACAAGACTTGGTCTCTCTTTAAATGTATCTCTTGGAGATACACAGTGCATGCTCGCAATTCCTTTAAGTGGCATAACACACAGTATCACTTCTCCCTTGCCTGCTGCCACCCCATAATATTCAATAAGACAGAATGATAGCTATTAGTCATACGTCTTCTTCACTGGAAGTTGTGAGGGGCTCCCATCTACATCTAGAGTAATTTATTTATTATTTATTTTATTTAGTGTTTGTTGACCGGGAAGTGCACTAGACAAATCCTGCCTATTTTCAGGCACGACCCGGGGTAGGGGGAGTAAGCCAAGTGCTGACCTCCTGCCCTGCTCTGTCCATCCCCCTGTCCCTCCCTCTCCCACACAGCACACATACTCCAACTCAGTATATACTGAACACAAAACCTGAATCTCACCCCATTCCCTCCCCCTACATGGAACATGTACCCCAAGTCAATTTACACTGAACATCAAACATGATTCTTACCACTGCCACCTGTCATCAAAACTATCCTCCAAATACTAAGGTCCATGACTTACCAGTAGTGGTGAGGAGATCCACTCCTGGCAGGCAAGCCTGTCTAATTTAGAAATCCTACTAACCAGAACACAAACAAGTAGAGCCATCAGGTACCTTAGATCCAAACCGTTGCTGTTTAAGAAAACTCCTGTTAATTGTTATGAGGAAGGAAGGAGGACAGTGTGCCTCTGAAAATGACCCCACAGGTAAACTACTTGCAACCTGTTGCTGTCTGGATACCCCTCTTCACACCCCTCATGTTTATCCCCTGTGGTCTGATCCACCACAATGGCTCTGCTTATGTAAAATTTAACATAGCAATTCATGCAAGGTGTTGAGTTCACCACGTACAGTATGCCTGCAATAAAAAAAACACAAGTAGAAACTGCATAAACATTAACCAATCAACATGGTTTGCTACATAACAGTGGTGTTAAGGCCTCAAATGGAGGTTCAGATGAAAACCAGCTCATTTGTCCATGACCTGAGGGAGCCCTGACCAGTCTACTGGCTCCATCAACCAGTTCACCTTCCCAGAGTGTTCAGTTGCTCTAAAGTCTGAGTTTACAGCATGCTGGCTATACTACAGTGCTTCCATGATCCACTGCTCCATCCTACGCAGAGCCTGAGTTGGCTGACAGGATGTAACAGGTGGGGCCATAGCTGAGTCCCAGAAAGCCGACTAAAAGCTGCAGGGGCGTGTGGGAGGGATGTCTGCACTCCAAGGTCCTGGCTCAGGACCATGCACACCATTTCTGGTGCTACCAAAATTGTTCCCCTGCCTACCCACACCCGACCCATCATGTGCCTGACAAGAAAGTCACACATTCACTCTACATACTCAGTCACTTGCAACTTGGAAAACAACTAGGAAAAACTCACAACTGTGTAGAATGTAGTACAGCCAACAGGTGCTGCCAAAACGACTAGTGTCTTTCCCTCGTCATCCTTCTTGCTTGAATTCTACTCCATGTGTGACTGGGTCATGGCACTGGTCCTGCTCCATGTCTATGCGCTGGAAATAGATCAGGGAAGATTGTCAGGAGTTCCTGGAATGCCTGTTCAGTCGACGTGAACTGCTTCTGGACAGACTGAGCCATCACTACTAACTTCACAGGGTACAGTACTCTAAATCTGATTTGTGCTGTATATGGCTTACATTTTATATCGTTGTAGGCAGCTTGTTTAGCCCTAGTCTGTGGGTTGAGATCTTGAAAGAGAAAGAGCTTTCAGCCTTCCCATTTTACTTCTTTAAGTTCCCGGACACTGGCTAAGATGTGGACCTTGTCAAGGCAATTAAGCAGTCTGAAAATGGTCAGTCACAGCTGATCCCCATCTTGTGGAGGGGGTTGAAAAACTTGATGTGCTCATTAGATGATGTATGTCTGGTCATTTAGAATAGATAATTCTAAAACAGCCTCCTTTATGTTCCCCAGCTCTCTCAAAAAAAATCACTGTAGGGTCAGTGCTTCTGTCTATTGCTGCTCTGGTGAGATCAGGCAACCGTCCTTCTTTGGACATTTTGGACCTTGCTGTCTCTCCAGCAGTGGGGGTAGCATTGCAAAGGACTCTCTGATCTCTCCCTCCAGGTCCACCTCAGCAGCCTTTCCTCAATCAGCAGTGCAGTAAGGCTTGCGAGTAGCAAATCTGGCCATCTTTAGTGCAGGATAGTACAGGATTTTATGTTTAAAGGCTCAGTTGTGATGGGGCAGATCTCCTTCACTGCTGCTACCTCTAGCAGTGCATCACAAGAGTCTCCTCTAGGCCTAATTTTAAAAAGCAACACCAGAATCTAGCTAAACAGGTCAGATGTTTGCTTTTTCAAAAATTCATTTTTAGGTATTTTCCATGTTTTTTACCTTTAAAAAAAGAAAGGCACAAAAGCTTCCATCACGAAACTTCCTTCTTCTTGAGAAATTACCTCCTGAACTATGCCTGCCAAATTTAGAGCAATTTCACTGAACACCACCAAAGCTACTAAGGCGCAAAGTTAAGAGTTTAACACTGAACACGTACCAGCCCTAACTATACTGGCAGTACGCACTAGTATAATACATATATATATATATATATATATATATATATATTTTTTTTTTTTTATTATTTTTATTTTATATATATATATATATATATATATATATATATATATATATATATATATTTATTTATATATTTTTATTTTATTTTAGTCTTTGCTAACCAGGTAGGCCACTAGGCACAAGTGCCTGTTTTCAGGGGTGAGCTGGGAGCACTGGGTGGTTAAGTGACTTTCTCAGAGTCACACAGTATGCAAACGGAGGTTATGAGAATCAAACTCAGGTCTGGTCTGCTGGATGTATCAAGCTCGTTCACACCTCATTCCTCTAACCTCTAGGCTATACTGCCAGATATATATATCTGTATACAGTCAATTCCTGATATATGCACATGCTTGGGACACCCTGTCATCCGAAATGGCATACAACCGAAACTGTGTTGAAATCAATGGAGCCACCAAGTAAAACATACTTTCACACTTACTAGTCACTTTTTACTTTTAGTGAATGTACCAAACTCATTCAAAACATGCCAAGTCAACAAGTGTTGCACACTCTGAGTTGTTTATTTGTTTTCTCCATAGTTCCTTGTTCTGACAAGCATGCTGAAACTGAGTACAACTTGCATGTCTAACAACTGGCAGTACAGTTAAGGTTGGGATTGGGACATGTCATTTTCGTGCATACATCTGGAATGTGCATACATCCGAATGGCATACAAGTGGAATTCAGTGTGTGTATATCATAGAATCCTGCCAGCAGAGAAAGACCGAGTCTGCCCGAAAGAGATAGCCCACCCCTCCTTCCCTTTTACCTCCCACCCCTCTGTCCACTCTCACCTCCCCTGCCTAGTCCCATGTAGTTATCCCATGCCCTTTTGAATTTCTCCACCATATCCACCTCCAGTACCCACTCCAGCATACATACACAACACATATATATATATATATAGACACTTATTATATATGTGTATCATTATGCAGTTGTGTAATGGCCAATCAATGAGTACTGTAGATGAAAATCTGTTAAATTACTGCTGCAGCCTTTTCCCCCAATCCAGTGTCTTGAGTGATTATTGGGAAAATTGGTTATGATTGAGGAAGTGTATTTATCTAAGAACTGTACCTCCCAGCTTTCAGGAGGAGACTTGCCCAGTGGCCACTGGACCAATCCTGTGAGATGACCTTCCCTGTTGGTCAAGCCAGGGGAGGGTGGACCAACAGGTCAGAACACTTTCTAGGCAAGCTGGCCTGAAGCCATGCTCTAGGGATAGGGTCCAGCCAAGTGTTTTAAGGCCAGGTTTGTTGGAAAGGCAGCCACCCACCCTTAAGCAGGGCAGGCCGGATTAGACTCTTCGACAAGTCAGGCAGTAGTATGAGCAGTGCAGATGATTCATGCTGGAAAAAGTAAGAAACTAAAGTGGCTGAAGCATGGGAGGCCTTGTGAGAGCATACCTAGACAATATTACCCTGGGGGCAGAATGGGGGAGCATGCTGGACGATTGACAGGGAAAATGAGGCCCTGTACGGGAAGCACTGCCCGCTTATTGCCCAATGACTCCAAAATCCATGATGGGAAGCAGTCATGGGAGCATGCAGGCCTTGTGGGAGTTTTCATGAATCTTGTGGCCAGGGTTTGCCCAGAAAAACAATCTCTGAAAAGACTGTGGTTTTGAAAGGCATGAATTAGTCTGCTTCCCCAGGTTGAAAACTGCATTATAATAATAATTGTGCGTGCATGTGTGTGTGTGTGTGTGTGTGTGTGTGTGTGTGTGTGTGTATACATGTGTCTGACTGTCCCTCTATCTATCTATCTATCTATCTAGCTAGCTATCTAACTTCTTATAACTGTATAATGGCGAATTAATGAGTATTGTAGATGAAAATGTGTTGAGCAAATGCTGCCTTCTTTTCCCACAATCCAGTATCTCAGTGCTTATTGGGAATACTGATGGTGATTGGGGAAGTGGGTTTATCTGGGCATACACCAGCTGTCAGCATGAGTGTAGAACCTGCACTTCCAGGCTCTGGGCCATGCATATATAAGGAATAATGTATGGGTGGCCATACACAACAAGCTTGTGTTTCCAGAAAGGGAAGGGATCTGGCTGCCAGCTTCTCGAAATGAGGATTTACAATCGCTTCCCTTAAAAAAATATGTATGAAAACATTAGGTAACAAGGACTGTTTAAGTTCTTTCTAGGTTAGCATGTGTGTGTGTGTGTGGGGGGGGGGCTTTGAGACTGCACCGAAATCACTGCCATTTAATATTTACAACTTAATGTTATTTTTTTTTTTAAAGGTAGGTTTTTTAGGTCATATGTTGACATAGCAACAAAACTGATGACATGAAACAGTATAGGAGTATTTCTAAACAACATGACAGATTTCCAGTTTCCTCACTACATTGAATTTATGGGCTGTTTCCTTGCAGTTTCTGGCTGCCCTGTTGCCTTTTCACCATGTAAATACCTTAAAATCTTATTGGGCTTAGCACAGATCCTGCCTCTCAAAATGAGGGACAAAGTTTGGACTGAGATTTATTGCAGACTGAGTCAATATTTGAAGCCAGTTTCTCTTTTTTGGAAGTTTTTTTTTTAGCTATAACTTTAAACTACAATTATAGTTTTTTAAATTAGGAGTGCAGGTGACAGTCCTCCCAATGTTAGCTTAAAGCAGCAGTGCAACAAAAATGGGCTAAAATTTGATCCCACCTTTTTTCCTTCCTAATCGATGCAATGTGTCTTCCAATTTTGTTTTGGTGGTGAAGTTTTTATTTTCTGTTGTCATTTAAGAATTTTATGGAAGTTTTAAGATAATTATTTCTCAAGAAAAAAAATGCCTGCCTCATTTTTGCATAGAAATAATACTGAAGACCTGAGGAGGGTAAGAATCCAAACAAAAATACAAATGTATCGTACTCAGCATAAGAAGCATCCAGAAAACTCAAATCAACAGTTTTGCCAACATTTTTCATAACCATAGCAGAAAATTAGCTTTTTGAAATAACCTTTTTCGTTGCACTACTGCTTTAAACAGGTTTTATTTAGAAACAAGAACGAGAACTCGCTACAGATCACGTCTGCCATACTGTGAAGAGGCTTGATCTGCCCTAGCTCCAGTTTAGTTATCATGAATTCTTCAGTATTCTGCCCCACTAAAGAATGTATATTTTCTGTTCCATTTCTGCACTGTGAAGAAAAACAGACAAGTGACAACAGCACTCCGTGCCACAAGGTTGTGGGTTGAATCCCCACAGTGAGCCATGACTGTCACTACACTGCAGTAAAACAGTGCGGGGGTGTGCTGCTCTCTTTGAGGTGCAAATTTCAGATGTGATGATTAATGGAGGTCCCTACTGAGTGTGTCTTTGGTGGTTGTCCATATAGAGGTCACATATCTCATGGTACTTTTAACAGCAGTAGGGGAAGTTGCTGGCCTGGCTGGGTACAAGAAATAAGGACCAAAATGTACAGGCTGCCATTGAAAACTGGTAACAGCTGATTATTAAAGTAGCTTGTAACAACTCTAGAGTGCTCAGCAGTGACCTATCCAAACAGATCATCAAGCAACGAGGGTAAGCCAGAATTTTTATCAATAAAGAATTTTTATTAATAAAGGAAAAAAAAATAATTTTATATGTGATTGCTTAAAAAAAAAAAGTACAGTGACAGAACATTGTACAGAGCTGAGCAGGCGGGGCAATTTGCAGGCTGAAGTGAAACTTGAAAATGTCATTCGGTTCAAAGCTGAGTATGTGTTAAGGCTGATTTCTAATGGACTTAACTATAGCACCCTCTTGCAAGAATACCTAGCCAAATAACTGTCATTGCTTAATTCTGCCCTCCCCCCACTCATACAACTGACTCGGTTGCCTGTAGTCCTGAGCTGATCGCTGATGATGTACATATCTCAGCAGCTGCTGTCTGAGAGAGACAGTTATATTCTCAACACACTGTAGCTTTCATCTCTGCCACGGACTGTTGTGAGAATGACCCTGCCCCCCACTCCTTTCTTTTCAATGTATCTGAGTGAAAATACGCTTTGAAGTTCCCTTTAAAAAGATAACTATGTCTCAAACTTTCTTAACTAGCATTTATAATTCAATTTAATTTAATATTTGTATAATACGTATAATCAGAGTACAGTTTTACTTGATACAGTGCCTTTTCTGCTACAGCACTGCAAACACCTTTCAGCCGCAGGCAGGGATTTTATAGAGACAGATTCAAGAAAATGGATTTTCCATGCATACCCACAGAAACAGAACTAAAAGTCATTTCAAGAGTCTTTGGTCGGATTTTAATTAGTCCAAATGGGTAAACTCTACACAACATAAAAAAACAAAATAGTGCTGAGACCTAACTCGCCCAGTCTATAATACCTCTGTGCCAATAAAAGTCCTGATAATATTTTCCCTCAAATATTACCTGCTCAAATGGGGGATCTTAAGTTTCTCTCCGGTATTATAACATTATAAACAGATTTTTAGAGGATTACTAACAAGCATGCTTAGCCTATTAAACTAGGTCTGCCACCAGTCACTGGAGAAAGTCTCTTGGAGCTCTTACAGGGAGCCATGATAAAACATGTGGATATGGCAAAGTATCCTTTAATAGCATGAGTAAATACAACCTGACTCTGCTTTAGGGGAACAGCCTGGGAAATTCCTCAACAGTAGTCACAGATAGAAACAAAGTATGAACATTTAGATTTGCTTTTGGAGAAAATAACAGCCAGTTCTTGAATGCACAATGTTCTAGCTAACTGGCAGGTAGAAATTTATTGTTCAGCTTAGACAGCCTTTTCACACATAACTTAGTCATCATAAAAACATATGCATAACACACATAATAAATTATTTGACCTATTCTTTCCATACATTACATGTAGTTCTTAAAAAACCATGCACATTTTAGTATAAGAGCCATACTTGCATCAAATAATATTTCATACAGTTTTTTTTTTTTCTGAGCGGGATCATGTGAGAGCAAGGGATAATGAGCCAGACACTTTTTTCATTTATCATACCTAGGATAAAATAACACAACGTGAATTGTATCTTCTGGACAGTGTAATCTACAGTCACATAATGTGGCCACATATATATGTGATTTACCTTGAAATTGTGCTTTAAGATGATTAGATTAATATGTCTGAAACCAAAATGTTGTAATATATGATCTTAATTGGGGATCAACTATGTCTAATAGATATGACTCAAGATTGTGGCTTTCTTTCCATAAAGTCAACCATGGGCTGAATTATTTATTCAATTTATCAAGATCTTTGTACTTCCATGGATCATTCATGTTTTTAGTGGCATTTTTTATAGCTATTAATAATAATAATTCTCTTCTCTACACACGGAAACAAATAGCCCAACTCCTCTTCATTTAGTTTTAGTTTTTAGTTTATTGTTCTAGGAATTACTACCTTTGAGCCAGAGGCTCTTTTACAAAGGTTCCACGTCAATTAGGTACAGTACAAAAGGTTACATAGATAACACAACAATTTGTGTTGTGTCAAGAGCAAGAAAACATATACAAATACATATCAAATCATTTGTGCCAAAGGACATGAGATATCAATAATCACATTATTATTACAAGAGAGAGGTCATGCCAGATTAGGAGAAACAAATAGGGATAAAGTCCAAAACAGAGAAGGTAAGTGAAAGGTGTGGGGAGCAGACAATAGCAGGAGAAAAGGTTTCCCAAACATGTCTTTGTCAAATAACAGAACAGGGTGGGTAGTGAGAAAATAGGAGGTTTAATCAGGGCAGTCACAGGAGCTGGAGGTGGCAAGGTGAGAGAACAGCCTTGATTTGAAAATACCTAGAGAGGTGGAGGCAGTAATATGACTGCTGAGGGCATTTAGCCAACTGGGGGCACGATAGGCAAATGATCTTTGTCCCTGAGAAGTCCGGCATCGGGGGACTTGGAGAGGCTGGTGTTCTGATCTTCTGGTAAAACGGGTGCTAGCGCTCTTGCATAACAGGTCTTGGATACAGGGTAAAGTGAGGTCCAGAGTGGATTTTTTCACCATCAGGCAGGTAAGGTACTTTATCCGGTTTGAGAGTTGCAACCAACCTGAGTCAGCATAGAGTTCACATGTGTGGGTACGTCGATGTGCACCAGTGAGCAGCCGACAGGCCTTATTTAGGGATGCTGTAATGCGACTAAGTGCTGTAGTGGTGGCAGATCCATATATAATTAAGCCATAGTCAACGACTGAGATGATAGAGGATTGGATGGCAATCCTCAGTGCAGAATGGGTAAGGAGCTGTCAGTTCCAATACAGAATCCCAATTCGCTGATTAATAGTTTTGCTGTACTATCAATGTGACTTGCAAGGTTAGGCCTTGATCAAAGTTGATTCCAAGATATTTGAAAATTGGCACTTGTTCAAGGGTATTTCCAGGTATGTATATTAATGGTGAGTGGGACTTGCCGCTTCTTGTTTTATGGGTTAGAGAAGAGCATGGATTTAGTTTTTTTGTGGTTTAGAACCAGCTTATGTTCAAGGAACCACATCTCAACTTTGGAAAAAGCATGGTGAAGGTTGAGGCGTAAGAGGTTCGGATCTTTGAGTGGCAAGAATCACAGCATCGTCAGCATAGATGATTGTTTGTTCAGGGCAGGATTTGGGGAGGGAGTTTAGGAAAAGGCTGAAAAGGAGGGGGCCCAGGATGGATCCCTGGGGAACTCCTGAGCAAACCGGATTTGAGTCTGACAGAACTCCAGCTACTTTTACAGATTGAGAGCGCTGAGCAAGGTAATTTTTTACCCAGTCACCAGGACCCTGTGAGAGCCCTAGGGATAGTAGCTGTTTGATAAGTAGGCCATGGTGTACTGTATCAAATGCCTTGGTTAAGTCAATGTAGACTGCTCCAGTTAGGTTTTCTTTGTCCATGGCATTGTGGATTGCTCCTGAGAATTCAAGTAGGGCAGTCGATGTGCTGTGCCCTTTCCTAAATCCATGCTGCTGAGTGCATAGGATGTTGTGCTTTTCCAGATAGTCTGAAAGTTGGTCCGCTACCAAGCGTTCAAGGGCCTTAGAGAGAGGTGGTAGTATTGATATCAGGCGATAGTTACCAGGCAGTGACTTATCACCATTTTTGTGCACTGAGTGACAACTGCAGCCTTCCATTTCCTAGGAATTGGCTGTAGCAGAGGGAGAGATTGAAAATTTTGTGAGGGGAGCAGTACTTCCTCCAGAGTGAGGGACAGAAGTTTAAGGTCAATAGTGTCGCTGCTTGCTCGGACTTAGAAATGGCCTTCTTTACATATTTATAGACTTCATGTGCCTTTACTAGTTTGAAATGGAAGGGTGGTTTGGTTGGAGAGGCAGTAGTAGAAGTAGAAATTGAGGGTCAGCATCAGTGAAGAAATCAGATGACAGGACACCACTAAGGTCCGTGAAGGTATCATTTAGGGTGTTTGCAATGATCTCTGGGTCTAATGTAGTGGTTCCATCCACATTCATTATTGTAGGAGAGGATTTGGACTGCTGACTCATGATATTTCTTATGTTGTCCCAGAAGGATTTCCCTTCACCCCAGGAGTTGGAGAGGGCATTCTTGAAGTAGGAGCTCTTCATCAAGCGGATCTGTTTAGTACAGTGGTTGCGAACCTGTTTATATTTTTGGATGTCCGACAGAGTGCCAGTAGCTCTTGCAGTGGCCCAGAGGTGATCCCTACTTTTGAGTTGTGCCAATAGCTTCGCCGTGAGCCAGGGATTTGTGAGTGCTTTGATTTTGCGCTTTTTTACTGGTGCATAGGTGTCACAGGCAGTGTTGAGAGTAGTAATAAAGTAATCAAGAGCTAGGTCAACATCTTGAGTTTTGTAAATCAAGGACCAGTCTATCTGCCTAAGACAGGTCTTGAGATGAGTAAGGTTGCCATAAGGTAGGACTCTGCTATAGATGGTTTTTGGAGGCGGCTTATGAAACTTATTTGTCCAGGTACATATTATTGGAGAGTGATCACTGAGCGAGTCAGGGAGAACACTTACATTGGTTATACGGGTAGGGTGGCTGGTAAGGATCCAGTCAATGAGGGTGC
The DNA here is from genome assembly GCA_016271365.2 of Neoceratodus forsteri. Lineage (NCBI taxonomy): Eukaryota > Metazoa > Chordata > Ceratodontiformes > Ceratodontidae > Neoceratodus > Neoceratodus forsteri. The sequence continues at coordinate 362,193,568 of CM028130.1, forward strand.
TGGCCCCTGATTTGTAGTTTTTCCTGGTAGGGAATAAGTTAGACCACAAAAATGTTGGTCTAACTTTCTAATGGAGTTCCACTCTTGCATCTGAGTTCCACTCTTGCATCTGACATAGTAAATGAAGAGGGCGAGATTTTCCTAAACTACGCATCTGTGTATCAGATGCAAGTGCTGAATTCCACCCAAGAAGTTAGACCACAAAAATGTTGGTTAACTTTCTAATGGAGTTCCACTCTTGCATCTGACAAATGGACGCAAATCCTGCAGCTGCGGCAGAACGTTTTGTAAACTGTCATGTCACAGATGCATCCAGATGTCTATGAACAGAACACAAACATCTGGACACATCTGCATTGAAGAAGCATGAGTCTGAACTAGAGATGCAAGTGTCAATGTCAATGTCAATTTTTTTTAAAAAGACGCCCAATCCAAATGCTCTGGGCGCCGCACAAAACTATACAGTATGTCATACCGTATACATTTCATTAAAATAACATACATATAAAATTCAATCTCCAAAAGCCTGCATAAATAGAAAGGTCTTCAGACGGCTCTTAAAGACCTCTATAGTGGGTGCCTCTCTCACTTCCGGCGGCAGCGAGTTCCAGAGAGCTGGAGCAGCAACTCCAAATGATCGATCCCCAGCTGATTTCAGCCTCGCTCTTGGAACTTTGAGGAGGCCACCATTAGAGGAGCGGAGATCCCGGACAGAGGTGGACGGTACCAGGAGATCTGAAAGGTAACCAGGGCCCTGTCCATGTAGGGTCTTATAGGTGAGAAAACCCACCTTGAACAATACTCTCCACCTGACAGGCAGCCAGTGCAATTTGCGCAATACCGGAGTGATATGACAGAACTTACTTTGTCCAGTCAAAAGCCAGGCAGCAGCATTTTGCACTAGCTGCAGTCTGCGAAGAGAAGTTCCAGAGACCCTGAGATAGAGGGCATTACAGTAGTCAAGCCTAGAAGTGATTAAGGCATGTACCAAAGTAGGGAGGTCCAGAGCCGGAACAAGGGGCTTAATCCTGGCGATATTTCTCAGATGAAAAAAACAGGAACGAACCACAGAGGATATTTGAGCCTCCATGGACAAATTCCTGTCAAAGATCACACCAAGGTTTCGCACCCATGGGGAGGCCATCAATGACACAGCTCCTAGCACAATGCCAGTCGCAGAGTCAGAGGCCATCCCATCACGAGCTCTGTTCGACTCCACTACTAGTACCTCAGTCTTGTTAGGGTTCAGTCAGCCAGCTGGAAGACATCCAGTCATTTATCTCAGCCAGACAGATATTTATCACATCCACTGCATTTGATGTTCCTGAGGCAAAGGAAAGGTATAGTTGAGTATCATCAGCATAGCAATGAAAACTCAAACCATACCTCCTAATGATCTCCCAGGGCAGCATGTATACTGCAACAACATTGGGGCCAATACGCTCCCTGAGGAACTCCACACAAAGGAGGTAGGTGCGAAGAGAAATTACCCATCACAACCAGCTGCCTCCTGTTAGTAAGAAATGACTCAAACCATTTGATGACAATACCGGTGAGTCCGCATAACTCCTCAGGCGGAAAAGCAACACACAATGGTCCACAGTATCAATGTTGAAGAGAGATCGAGAGAACAAGAATTGTCTTGTCCTCGATCTCTAGCCCTGAGGAGGTCATTTTGCACCCAACTAATGCAGTTTCAGTGCTATGTCTGGCCCGAAAAGCTGACTGAAGGATCATACAACCGTGGGTCCTGAGATGTTCCCCCAACTGAAGTGATACCACCTTCTCAACAATCTTTCCCAGAAATGGAAGATTGGAGATAGGACGGTAATTTGCCCTAATCTCCGGGTCCAGAGAAGCTTTCTTTAAAAGGGGTCTCACCAGAGCCTCCTTCAAGGCATCCAGAAAGACACCCTGACTCAAGGAGCACCGGACAATCAGGGCAAACACCGGGCAAACAGTGTCAATGCACCTCATCAAGAAGCGCGTTGGCACGGGATCCAGTTCACAAAAGGTATGCCTCAAGTTGGCCACTATCTCAATGACCTCACGAACCTCCACTGGCCTAAACTCCCCCCACCTAGAGAGAGTGCTCTTAGAACACAACTGATGACTACTGACAGCAATGATATTACTGGCTGAGGAAACCTCCCGCCGGATCGCAGACACCCTGTCCGAGAAAAACCGAGCAAATTCTTCACAATCCTCATTTGAGGAAACTCTTCCGGCTGAAGACAGAGTGGATGAAGAAGTCTATCAACAGTCCGAAGAGTGAGGCTGGTCGGCTTCTCCCAGCAGCAATCTCCCGAGACAAAAATATTGTCTTCTTTTGGTTGATTGCCTCCTGATATGCGCAATAATGCGCACACAGGACCAGTTTGTCAGCCCCCAGACGGGATTTCCTCCAGCGGCGCTCTAATCTCCGACCCAGCTTCTTCATTTCCCTGAGATCGCTATCATACCAAGGCGACCTCAGGTAAGAAGTTCTGGGTCGTACACGGACAGGTGCGAGGGAGTCAATGGCGCCAGATAGCACCTCATTATAGGCGCCACCTCAAGCGCCAATCAAGCCCGACGCATGCATCACTCACCCTTGATAGATCAACTGCCGCCAAATAACCCTCTGGGTAAGATCTTTAACGGTGGCAGCGAAATATCTCAGGAGTGGAAGAATTCATGACGGAGCACTAAACATGAACTTCACTGCAATGATCAGACCAAGCTACTCGATTAACATCAAGATTAGCGATCTCAAGTCCCAGTGAGAACACCAGGTCCAATGTGTGGTCGTCCTGGTGAGTAGGCACGCCGACAGACTGTACCAGCCCCAAAAGGGACATACTCTGCAGTAACTCATCGGCGCACCTTTGACCTCTATCCTCGGCCCAAACATTGAAGTCCCCAAGAAAAATACATTTTGGGGAATCCAATGTTTCGCCGGCAACAAACTCGGCAAATTCCTGCAGGAACCCCCCCATCGGACCAGAAGGGCGATAGATAAGGAGGATCCTGCAGCCAACGCCAAGTCCTCCATGAACGGCCACACAATCAAATGAACCTGGGGTTCCCACTGGGTGCACGGTGAAGTCCAAGTTTGATTTAAAACAAATAGCTACACCGCCTCCCCTACGATTTTCTCTGGGGCAGTGCACCACAGTATAACCTGGGGGGACTGCAGCCTCAAAAACAGGGCCAGCATCATCTCCCACCCAGGTCTCTGTAATGCACACCAGGTCGACCGATGAAACCAGAGCGGCAATAATAGCTGTCTTATTTCTGATCGACCTGGCGTTACATAGCACGGCCGTCAGAGATATTGAGGGTGATGCAGCCCTAAAAGTCACCTGGCCACTTGGCCTGGTGGCCCCCTGAAACAGGCACCAACCATCGCCTGGCTTCTTCTAGGTGCTCTATTTATTCCAGGGCGCTTCCTGGACTTAACCACCTCAATCGCTTGATCAATCCGCTCCTGGTCATCACACAGCGCATGCATAGCAATCCCCCCCAATCCCCACTTCCCTACAACGTCTGATAATAATATCAGATACAGGGAGGGGGATAAAAGGACTCAATGCATGCAACTGTGAATTCTCATAAACAATTCTGGGCTCTAAGAGCCGTCTGTCAGAACCCCTACACATATCTAATTAAATAAGCCAAATGGCACATGTAAATCATGCAGGCAATAACCTAAAACTCTACTTTATAATAAAACTGGTTGACATACATAACTATTAAAACATAATTCCCACCTCTCACCCGCCTCTCATCCAGAGCAACCAGATTTCAGCTCCGAGTGGCGCTCGCGCCACTCACAACGCTCGCGCTAGCGAGCGGCATCCGTGTTTAAGCAGTGCCTCCCCACTCCCAGAGCCAATCAGCCAGCAGCCCCCCTCTCACAGCTCCAGCTCCAGCTGGCAGCTCGTTTGTGCAAGTTACACAGCCTCTCACGCTGTGTCAAGCACAAGTAGAGTGGGCAATTAGGTAGAAACAGTCCAGCTCAGAAAAACAGCAGCCCAGATAAATAACTTCACAGCTAGTACAACAGCTGCAACGAGTGATATTCTTACCAGGCAGCGGAGGAAAGTAAAATACAAATGCAGCTAGCGGCGGCGTCCGTGTTTAAGCAGTGCCTCCCACTCCCAGAGCCAATCAGCCAGCAGCCCCTCTCACAGCTCCAGCTCCAGCTGGCAGCTCATTTGCAAGTTACAGCCTCAGCCTGTGTCAAGCACAAGTAGAGGGCAATTAGGTAGAAACAGTCCAGCTCAGAAAACAGCAGTCCAGATAAATAACTTCACAGCTAGTACAACAGCTGCAATGAGTGATATTCTTACCAGGCAGGAAGTAAAATACAGAAATGCCGCTAGCGAGTGGCGTCCGTGTTTAAGCAGTGCCTCCCCACTCCCAGAGCCAATCAGCCAGCAGCCCCTCTCACAGCTCCAGCTCCAGCTGGCAGCCTGCTGTGAAGTTACACAGCCTCTCACGCTGTGTCAAGCACAAGTAGAGTGGGCAATTAGGTAGAAACAGTCCAGCTCAGAAAAACAGCAGTCCAGATAAATAACTTCACAGCTAGTACAACAGCTGCAACGAGTGATATTCTTACCAGGCAGCGAGGAAAGTAAAATACAGAAATGCTTAGCGAGCGGCGTCCGTGTTAACAGTGCCTCCCCACTCCCAGAGCCAATCAGCCAGCAGCCCCCTCTCACAGCTCCAGCTCCAGCTGGCAGCTCGTTTGTGCAAGTTACACAGCCTCACGCTGTGTCAAGCACAAGTAGAGGGCAATTAGGTAGAAACAGTCCAGCTCAGAAAAACAGCAGTCCAGATAAATAACTTTACAGCTAGTACAACAGCTGCAACAAGTGATATTCTTACCAGGCAGCGGAGGAAAGTAAAATACAGAAATGCCACTAGCGAGCGGCGTCTGTGTTTAAGCAGTGCCTCCCCACTCCCAGAGCCAATCAGCCAGCAGCCCCCCCTCTCACAGCTCCAGCTCCAGCTGGCAGCTCGTTTGTGCAAGTTACACAGCCTCTCATGCTGTGTCAAGCACAAGTAGAGTGGGCAATTAGGTAGAAACAGTCCAGCTCAGAAAAACAGCAGTCCAGATATTGTGCTATGTCCACAATTAAAGAGCAACTTTCTTGGCATTTTAAGAAAAGTCCATTTAGAACACATTAAGAAACCTTACCTCTCCTGGAGTTCCCCCAGGGTTCAGCCATACAAAAATTATAATTTTGAGATCCATAGCTTTTGGAAGGGAAGGGACTGTATTTTGGCTCTGTGGAACTGAGCCACCAATCACTTCAACTTCCTTGTGTTGAGCGCCGCCCCCAAGCTAACACGTTTAAATGGAGAGTGTGGGGTGCACTCCATAAACTACTGCAGGGGCTGGCTTTAAAGTAATTTTCTACTAGCTCAGGGTTCTGATTCAGAGAAATCAAGGCCACCGATTAAGTAACAACAGCTTTGTTAACTGAGAGGTGGCCTTGTTTTATCTGAATTGGAACCCTGAACCGTTAAAAAAATACTTAAAGACAGCCCCCACAGTAATCTATGGAGCACGCCCCTGCGCACTCCATACAATTACATCACAAAACAGGCTAGCGTAGGGGCAGCACTCTGGACATGGAAGTGGAAGGGATCTGCTGCTCAGCTCCACGGAGCCAAAATGTGATTCTTTCCCTTCCAAAAACCGCGGATCTCAAAATTATAATTTTTGTATAGATGAATTCCAGGTGAGGTAAGGATTATTATTTACTTGCCTTGGGTATGCCAGGAAATTTGCTCTTACAAACTCCTGCCAAATAAGATCAATCATCTCCCTATAGGCTATTTTTGGAAGTCTATTTTCCTCCATCATTTGCAGCTTCAACTAGTATGAGAACATATTTGATCTAGCCTGAACTTCCTAGGCAACTGCATCAGGACCTGTTTTATGAAGTGAGACTGCTTGACAGACCCAGGCCAGGTATCTTCTTTCTTTTCCTTTTCCTTTTCAAGCTCACATGAAATCTTTCTGCAAGTTAGAACTAAATTTACATTCATATCGGAGTAGGCTGGGCAAATTAGAGCACCGTATGTGCCCCCATTGCTTTTACAGTGACCACAGAATGCAAGTACATTGGGAAACAGAACTAAGGCACTGCTGGGCTTCACTACTGCCATGAGTGTGCTGTTCCCTGGGCGAGGAGAGTGAAAGGAAGAAAAAGCTGCTAGAATTCTAAGCCACACCTGTGGTGATTCTTTGGGACCTAGCATTACTCCACTCAGTAGTAGAATGAACTACAAATGGTGTGCTACTAAATTATTCAGATCTCTTACAGTAACACGAAAGCAAATGACTGTGTGGAAAACATGAGTTTTTAAGCTTGGTGGAATCCTAAGTTACTAGACGGCTTCAGAATTAACACTTTTTGGTCTCTTGAATCCTTGGAAAAACACCTGTGGCAAAGCAATTTAATTTTATATAACACCTTTCATACACCCTGTATCCCAAAGTACTTTACAATCCACCAACAATAGTAAACAGCTTGCACAGCACAGACAGAATATGGGAAGCGTGACGAGGGGATTGGTACAGAGAAATAAAGAGAGAGAATTAAGTACAGGAAGGTTAGATGGCTTGCTCAGGGTCATACAGTAAATAAAGTGGAAACTGAGGGATTCAAATCAAAAGTAAGCTGATCCTGAACTGTTATTTTGTGAGAGCACTAAATAGAATATAGAATACTAAATTATTAGTGCGGACAAATAGAAGTTGATGTATGCCAAATAACTGCATGATTTACTTCCACTTCCTAGTTTATGTGCTTAAACAAGCCCTGAATGTTTGGATATGCCAACAGAATAATTACTAAAGAGCATTCTCTGATGATTACTTTGTAACGTGATGCTTCAAACACAGGCAATACAGTGCATGGCTGTCATTATGAGCCTTCAGAAGGCTACATGACATAATAGATCTCAGAACAGCTGTTACCAATAGTAACATTAAACGTTGTGCTTTTCTCTATAAACAATGAACAGATCATTGTGGGCTTTGTGTAACAGAGCAGAGAAAGCCTCTACTTTATTGGTTTGGATAATGGGCAGGTTGACCAAGCTGGTGCTGCTATGCTCTGACAAGTTGAACTGCAAGCATGGCAACATCCACAGAGTGGGATATACAGCATCAGACAATGATGGGCTTCACACACTCAGCCTGTTGAAAATGAATGCTACATCCCTGTGTACTGATACTGCAGATAACATGGAATGTACTTACCCACATACTGTTGTAGCTGAACTATAAACCATGTTCCATGGTGGTTTAGGGGATGACAGAATTTAAACTAGGAGGAAAGGTTGAAACAGATGTAGATGTTTACACTAAGGAAGAAAAGGCTGGGAAAGGATAGGATAGCAGTGTTTAAAATTTCATGAGTCTGAACTACTACTGAGTCTTATCAGTTTTAGTATCAAGCAGAAATCTTTGGGAGGGCTTTGCTCATGGTTCAATGTGGGGAATAGCTCCTCCCACAACCTCTACTTAAGCCGTCCGTCTACTAGCCACACCCCCCAGGTCGCACCTGGAAACAACCTTCGGCTTAGTGTGCCTTTCCCGGTTAAACAATTTCCCCCTCCCCCTTCCCTTCCTTCGGGAAGTGTTTTTCCTGAGCTCCCTGCATGGGTCATGTGGCTATGCTTCTTCGCGCATCCTGCTGGCTTGTTTCTCCATGGCTTTTCTCAACTTCCCGTGTCCTTTGCCTTCCATCTGTCCCATGTGTTGTCTGTTCCCTCAGTCACCTGACCACCTCCTCCTCCTTCTTCGCTCCCCCTCCTTCCCCCCTTGTCTGTCCTGGGGTTCCTTGTTTTCTCTTCTTCCCCGTGTCTCTTTGGGCGTTCTTCAACTCCCTGATGCCACCTACAGGCATCCCTGCTCTCCTTCACTTCTCCCTGTCTGCTTTCGGAAGGTGCTTCCCCTTCCTGTTCCCCCTATGCTCCCCTTTTCGAATGCCCCCAGCAGTTCAGTACATTTCTTCCCTGGTACACCTACGTAGTTCACCATACCAATGCTCAACTCATCATCCTCCACCTGCTGTTACCTTCACACTACAGAGCATTCTCCACCAGTCATTTCATACCCTGTTGTGGTTTACTTTTCTTTCCTTCCCCACTACTCTTGTAGCCCCCTCTAACGCTCCAGTCCTCTGGTTACTCAGGCTTCATATCTTGCCCTCTCTGCCTAACTGCTAAATGGCCAATGGACTCCAAACCTACTCTTGATACTACCTCACCAGTAAGTACCTCTCACTTTCATTTTTACCTTGGCTCCCCTCATTTGTCTGGATCCTCAGCTCCTTCCTTGGTATCATTTCTCTCGCCTTGCCCAGTAATGGTTCCTAGCTGATGCACATTTGTGGAGTTTTAATTAGGCTACTGCATTCTGCTTCCTGTCGCACAGGGTAGTGGGGTGGGGGGTGTATTCTGGCATCTTTCTTTCCTTCAGATGTGCCCCATGTCCCTTGTGCATTCTCCTACCAGACTTTTGGTAGCTCACTCTGGCTTTAGCTATGTGTCAGGCCATCGGCAGGATATGCTGACCTGCATCTACAACTCCTGCTGCATGTCACTCTATAGTAATGCGCTTTATCCTCTGGTCATCTGGACAGCATCACTTAGGGCTCTAGTTTTTCACTAGCGAAGTCACCGTTCTTATTTCAGCTGCCTTCTACAGTTTTACGTGCTTTGGGGAGGGTGCGGGACCTCGCCTTAGCTGTATCTCCTCAGCCACACTCCGCATTACTTTTCCCCACTGCATTCAGGTTCAGAGCTTCCTTCTCTATATCTCACACCTTCCTGTGTTCTACACTCCAGAGCACTTACTCCACCCACTAGTTCTATTTTATGTTTTCATGCCTGTCGCACTCAGTGCAAATCATTCCTACCATATGCTGTTTACCATTCTTATATTTCAAACATCACATCTCTGATTCATTGTCCCATACCTCTCTTCATGTCCTATGTCCCTTCTATCCTCTCAGCAGTGTTGCGCTTTAGCCAGCCTATACCAGCAGTACTCTGGACTCCGTCCCTAACTCGTGCCTTCTGAGGTGTTGAGCAAAGACAGACTTTTCCTGTCTACTGGGGATGGAATTCCATTACATCCAGTATCTCCTACTTATCTGCTTGACATCCTCCATCCCTAACTCTGCTTGGCGGCATTGAGTGAAGGTTAGCTCACCCGACTACCAGGGATGGGAGCCAAGTCTACAATCTACTGAGTCATACCATGACTTCTCTACCTTATACCAGTTTTCACTTCCCTTTGGGAACAGAACTTTAATGCTCCATATACCCTCATTATTCCACCTATGCCTAACTGCCTCAAGTCATCATCATCATCCATCTCTGCCGTCCCTGACTGGTACCTGGGTCTATCGTTTCCTGCTTCACCATCTGCATTCTCAGCTTACTGCCTGGATCCTACTTCCCTCCAGGAACATGACTTTGCCCGACTTGCCTTCTCCATCTTACCTTATCTGCAGCCTCAGTTCATCATCCTATTCACCAACTGCCATGGCTGGGAGCCTGACTCTGACATCGACTGTTCTGCCATTTGCATCCTAAATCCGATTGTGGATTGCCACTTCCATTTGGGAACGGCCCTTCTTCATCACGGACTCTCATCGTCCTACCTTCCAGAGCCACATCTAGTCAGGATCATCTCGCTTAGAATGTCCCTCCTGGACACCTGTCCTTCCATTCTGTTGCTTCTCATGTGTTCCTTCTCCACCTGCTATTCGATGCCACGACCCTTCTGGAACTGGACCTCCTACTGCTAGTGGTCTCCATTTCTCCTTGCCCACTGCCATTCTTCAAGACCACACTGTCTTGTCTGGTCCTTAGCATGAGCTCGCATCGCAGTGTCCACTGTCTGCTTCCTCTACCCGATGTAGGTCACCACTTCCCTTTGGGAACAAGGCCTTTCCACTCCACCAACCTTCCACCTCTCAGCTCTGCCTGTGACTTTGTCTGTGGAATCAGGACCTCATTGACTTGTTTGCCTCCATCCTGTCAGTTTGCAACTTCTCTTCCATCACAGGACCCCTCTCTTTTGAATGACTCCATTCGCCATCCCACTCTTCCATGGACCTTCGTTCTCTAGCCCTTTTGGCCTCCTTTCCCTCATGGTATAGATCCTGCTGGCTTGTTCAGTCCCTCTCTCACGCCAGGTCACCTGCCTCATGGAATTCTTCGCTGCAGGTTCCCTGTCCGGCTGCTATATGAATTTGTTTTCTTTTGCAGAATTGGGAACCTTGTCCTTCATTGCTCCAGCACCTTCCATCATTTTTTCTAGTCTTTTCTAGACTAGGATGTGGGACTCCTGTATCTCACCTCAGTTGCACATGGTGCTTGGCTTGGCTCCTTGGCCTTCCGTGGATCATCATCTGCTGCCTTGCTTCAGCTTTCCTGCAGTTCACTGCTGTTCACCATGGAACTGACCTGGTCCTATACCTTCCTGCTCTGGCTGTCCTCCGGCTTTGTCTAGCCCATGGCATCTCCTGATTATTCCTGCAGTTCCTTGGAACCCACTCCTGACTTCCTTCCAACTGGATGGCAGCTTTTTCATCTTCACCTTGCAGGCTCGGGGCTTTGTTCTGCTTGCGCTGGCTCTTTTGGACTTTGTACCCAATCTCTGGCCAGTACTCATACCCAGTTATCTGTACTACATATGATCCATCTCATACTCCTACTCTGGCCATTCTAATAGTACCCTTCTACTATTAATTGGATCACTCATTCATTACTCAGGAGATATATTCCTGGCAGCAAATATCCCTTAGCTAACATGCTGCATAAACTCTTACGCCATTATAGAGTTGTTACACTCCCTAAATTAGCTCCTCATGATCATTCAATGAATCCCATTAGCCTGGACATCAGGAAGTTCTTCTTTGTCTCTATTGGATGTACAAACTGAATCCCATCTATTCAAGCTCTGTGACTTTCTGGACTACCTCGTCTCACTGACTATCTTCATACATGGAAAGGACTTAAATCCTTCTATTATACTCTGACTTCATAATCAGCATCGCTTCTACAGATACCGAGAATCACAAGATAACCAATTTAGCTATGGACATCACCCATTTTTACACTCTGCAGCCTCTTCTTCCAACACCGACTCTGATGACCAAGTTACTCGACTCCTATTTCTCAACAGTCATTGCTCATTTTAGGAATTTTACAGATTCCACTGACTAGCTGATTACTGACTCCAAGCTATCTAAATCAGCGACGTCTCTCCCGGACATTGCCATTCCATATACAATCATCCACATGTTTTCACCTAGTACTTGCAGCCGGGCTAACTGCTCTTTCAGCTGACCCTTCAGCTTCTTCTTCTCAAAGTACCTTCATTAATCTCTACAGAAAAGACCATCACCGAGAACTGGCTCCCCTGAATTCTAACCGGCAATCCATAACAGTCACGACAAATTCACCAACTCAGTCTGCCTCCCAATCGGTATTAATCAGTCGTAGCACTAAAATCCTATGGCATCCTGCACTAATCGAGCTCACTACCAGTCTATCCTACAGAATCTTCCTTACATCTGCCCCAAGCTTCTCACAAGTACTTCGGCATCGGGATTACCTGTAAACTTAACCAACCTATGCCACCACAGTGTATCTCCTAAATGATCACACCACAGAAATACCCACACTTATTTCAGGCAGCAGGGGATCTAAGTATAAAGTCATGAACATCATGACTAAAGAAGCCATCCAATCCTTATACCGAATTTCCAATCATTCTCCATATATATTAGGCTACCACCTGGTCCACTCGGCAAATCTTCCTCTATTGCTTTACTAATCACATATGGATTACTCTCATCAGTCACTCAAACTCTCCTCTACTCATTTAACTTGGGGATGCTTACCTAGTGACTTATCGCTCACTAATCAATTCTTTACCACCAGACTACCTCGAATATCAAACCTTATACGACTTGGATCAGTCACCCATAACTTTACACATCATCACAAATCCCACAGTGCACTGTCTGGTCCTATATCAATCAAATCATGCTCTCCCGCCTCATTACGCTCCTACAATCACTTTGGATAAGCATCCTTCATCATCTTGGAAATATGGACTACATTGGCCCTTCTTTAACAGGATCTGCTCCACACTTAGGATTCTACCATCCCTACAGAAAAGAAGTACCCTTCATCCTCAGGATAATCATTCAGTCGTATTGTTCTTGGATCAAGAATGAACCACCATCTCCAGGGCACTCAAAGATTCTCTTGTACTCATTTCTACTTCATGGACGCTTCCTTAGTGACTCCTCATTCATTACTGAGTTCCCTCCTTCCAGACCATACCTTTACATTCAAACAGTTCACAAGTTGGATCATTCAGCAATGACCATTGCATTTCCACCATTCCCAGTTTAAATGCCTTATCGATCCAGTCATGTTCCCTCTGCTTATTACACCCTTGCAATGCCGTGGGATAAACATCATTCATCATCTTGGAAACTTGGACTTACTTAGCCCTCCTTCACCTGGATTTACGTCATACCTAGGATTCAATTGCTCATTCAGAACAGACCTACTCTTCAACCTCAGGATCATCGTGCAACTGGCATCATCCATGGATCGAGGATGGATTATCGTCTCTCCAAGCAACTCACCAACCTCAAATTAGCTATGGTTACTAGAAGCTAGGTCCTTCTCCTTTTAGCATGCCCAGAGGACAGGCAGACTACCAGCCATGGGTCCTCAGAGGTTTCCTCCACCTGGGGGGTTTTACTCTCCTGAGTGCCAGGGGGTCACACTGTCCATGAGTTGGAGGAGGTATCTTTTTAGGCCTTCTATTCCCTACAAATTACTACATACATACCTACTACTCAAGGGTGGGAATAGAGTTAAGCCACAAAAAAGTACTACAAGTTACACAAGTACTTTATACCCCATTGCTATTCCCCAAACATTAAATGGGAGGGCTTTGCCTGTGGTTCAATGTGAGGAATAGCTCCTCCCACAACCTCTGCTTAAGCTGTCTACTAACCACACCCCCTTGCTTAGGGAAGTGTCTTTGTCCACCGCCATCCCCTCCTCCTCCTTCTCCGGCACTCTTCTCACCCTTGTTTCTGGGCCTTCTGTTCCCTACAAATTACTACCTACATACCTACTACTCAAGTGTGGGAATAGAGTTAAGCCACAAAAGGTTCTACAAGCTACACAAGCACTATATAGCCCATTGCTATTCCCCAAACATTGAATAATAAACTAGCTATTTTGAACTGCAGGGCCTAAATGTATCCATTTCTTTCTTGTGCAGGTAGCTGCTTCAATTAGTTTGATGATCAGGTAGATAAAAAGTAAGCTGTTTCGCATCGTACAGGACAGTAAGATAGCAGCTTAAAGATGAGGACAAAAGGCATGAGGAAATGCCAGGGAAACAGTTTTTACTGCGTGGATAGTGACTGTGTGGAGTACTCTGTTAAAGAGTATTATGAAATAAATAGTACAGAGACTTTCAAAGTTGGTTTTGGTACAGTGTTCCTTCAAGAACATCACGATGGGTTATGAGAACTGAGAATACTATCAGGTTATATTGTTTAGTTATCAATACATTGTAAGAGTAGGTTTGGTCAGGACTCCTTTTACTATAGAATAGCATGTTGCTGGAACTCTTTAGCTAAAGAATTGAGAATGGAAATGACATAGACAATTTTTACCAGCTTTAAAACTATACATTCATAATGAGAATGTTTGCACCTGTTTCATTTAAACGTATCTACTTAACGTTGTCTATTTTTGTACAGTTTTATGTATTTATGCACAGTCATCTTATGAAAATGGGCAATATCGTCCATAGGTCTTAATTTGTTGATTTATATATTTATTTATTTAAAGATATTTTACCTGTTAATCAAGCACAGCCTGGAATACTTGTTTCCAGGTGTGACATGGGGGAGGAGAAAGGGAAGGAGGTTGAAGGGAAGAATACATTCACCTGCAGGGTTCTTAAAACAGCAGTATTAACATTATACAAAATATACAAGATTGCATTCAAGCAATGGTTCTAAAAACAACAATAGTACATAGTAAAGTAGCAATACCAATTACAAACAATGTGCAAAGGCATGAGACAAGTACAGTTTGTGTCATCATAGCACTAAAGGCAGTGAGTTACGTTGCATTTAAATGAATGAAAGAATGAATGCAATGAGCAATAATGTTGTATGCCTGCTGGAAGAAGCAAGTGGATCCACAAAGCCTTGGGCTCCAGAGGTATGCACCTGAAGTGTTTTTTTTTTCCCCTTTTGTTAGTGATATATTTAAAATAAAGTCTTGCTTTGTACTAAGTTGCATTAAAGATCACCATAATACACGATCGGTGATGCTGCCAAGGTATTAGGGGTTGGGGGGGCTAGAGTAATTAATGGTTACCTACCCCGCAGTTACATTGAAATTTGCACTTAAAATAAAGTGTGACCCACACTGTATCCCAAAGTGCTTTACAACTCATCAATGGTTGGACACAGACCTTGTGCATGTGTACACAGAGTTTAAGGGAAGGTCAGGTGGAGTTTGACACAGAGAAATAGGGATAATTAAGCACATGGAAATTAAGCGACTTGCTCAGGGTCACATAGTACATACAGTAAGTGGAAGCTGAGGGATTCAAACTAAGGGTGAGCTGATGCCAAACAGGTGTTCGCTGGAAGCATTGAAAAATGGCACTTTTGACACCAGCAAAGCTAGTTCAAATGGACTAGGTTTCCCTTTGGCATTTTGGCACTTCAGCATCATGCTGTAGTGTTTTTACTCCATGGAGAACACACCAAACATGTGCAAGTGTTTGCCAGCCACATTGCTTGCAGCAGGCAATCAGCCAAGCTGAACACTGAGAACGTCTTGCACTGCACATGTCTCAGTACCAGTTCCAGCTCTCTCTATGGGTCCTATGCATGAAGCAGATGGGGGTACGTAGAAAGGTCGCATACCCCACCGTGACCCTGTGCCCCATGGACAAATGCGCCCATACCGGTATAAACCAATGTCGGCCACCTGGCCATGGCTCCTCCCCCCCAGTGCACAGGATTCTGCAGGGCAGCCAGAGGGTGGAGTCATCGTCCCGAGTGGGCATCCAATGGGATATCTCCCTGGGATCCATAGTGGATCCCATGCATAGGGTGGCGAGGGTCCGGGGCTGTGCATGCCGATTGCAGGCACCCGGACCCACATGGCACCATCCAGTCCTCGTGCTGCCACTCATGAAATTTCCAGCATTTGCCCATCCAGCTGCCCCTGCCACCTCCTGTTGCCCAGCAGTCGGGGCAGCACAGTGTGCCCTGTACTGGTCCCTTGGCCACTGCAGGCCTGTGCCCATGGGGGCACGCAGTGGGTTATGGCAGGGTCTTCCTGGTGTACCCTGTGCCATGCTCCGCACCCATGTGGCCAGCATTACATGGGTTAGTGAATATCACGTAGTGCTGGCACGTCTCCGGAATGTCCCCAGCCCGGAGCTGTCTGCAGACATGGGGGATTGAGTGTGATGGGTCTGCGTGCACCCCCCTTCGTGCATGCCACACAGTGGGTGCGGAGTGGCTATGTGACCCAGATATGCGAGCGTTGCCACTCCGCCCCAATAGTGCATAGGGCCCTATGTGAGGAAGAATATGACTCCAGAGAGCTCTTCATTTCTTTGCCAAGAGTGTGACTAGCTATCAGAAAAAGGTACACATCATCACAGAATTCTGTGTTAAGATTTTAGTTAGCTAGTTAACAATATTTACAATATTTTTATTTTTTGCTTGTGTGAGCTTTCTGGCCAGCCAGCTAGTGAGTGAAAAGTGAAGTAAGCATCTATGTGAGATATTGAGATCTTTCAGTGTCTCTCAGTGGGGTGGGGTGAGGGTGTGGCAGTGGGATGTGGCCTGGTGGTGTCGCTCTTATTTATTGCCCTCAGTTCCCTGTTGTATCACATGTCGTGCAGCACATGCACATCATGTGGGTATTCAGAAATCATCAATAAGTATTTAGAAAAAAAATTTTGTTTGTGTTTCTGTATGTCAATTTAGTGCTCGAGAAAGGTGTTGGATTGACAGCACTGGAACCTGAAGTCCCCCATTTATCCACATGACAGGTACAGCATGGGTGATCACCGTGCAAACTTCCCCAATGTGCCTTAACCCCGCTATGAATGGAACCACCATGTAGATGAGAGGGTAGTTCAGATTCCATGCCTATTCAGTCCTTGACCTCTTATGTGAGACTGCCTACAAGGGTGTTGGTGGTTTTCTGATGTGGACATCTGCCCACTGGGAACTGGACTGAGACCACACAAATCTTTTCACAAAGGCCACTGAACAGCCCTCAGGTGATAATTGCTTTCGACCACTACTGACCTGTGATGGATTTGAATGTGTGACCTACACGTGAAAGGCTCCTTAACCCACTACCAATCTACTCAACCATCCAATTCCAACTATTGTGAGTCATAAATAAAATCGAGTGGTGGCTGCATTGTCTACTGTGCATGTGTTATTGATGCATTCAGAAAATATAAGAAAAGAATGGGAAGAAAATGGGATACAGGTGGGAGTAAAGGTGCAGATAAAGGTTCACCCATGCCAGTCCCATCAAGTACATGGTCCGTGAGCAGCAGTGGTGGAGTAGGAGCTGTTCATGGTGGCACAGGGATTGGAAGCTGTAGCCATGGGGCTGTGAGGGTTAGGGCAGGACTAGGGTAGGGCGCATTGTAGTACAGTCAAACAAACCATGGTTTGTTAGTCTCCAGATGTCCACTGCTGCCACTCACACTCCAAGCAGCCTTCCTAGCTGGTTGTCCATTGCATCTAGTGATAAAACCATCATAAGCAATCCAAAAGCACACCAGATTCCCTCTCTGCATCCTTCAAATGCTTTCAGTTCCAGTTCCCCTATATGAGATATAAGTGACCCATCCAGAAATAGTAAAGGCAAACCCTCCCCCAGGCTATCTGGAATGAACAACATGACAACATGCAAACAGCTGCAACAGTTGTCAGTGCAAGGGCATAGACAATTGACAATTTGTTTTGAACTACAATACTATATGATGACTCCGTTAGAGCACAAATGATAAATCAGGAGTAGCACCATTACAGCCCAGGACTGCTGCTCAGTCATTGTGTGGGGAAGGTGACACTGAGTCTGGGCCTGGCATGGACAGTACTGATGTATGTCAACAGAGTAAACTGTACACTTGTTAGCCAGCTCAGCAGCACAGTGGTAGTGCTACTACCTGTGACGCTAGTGACCTGGGTTTGGGAACGAGCCTTGGCTGCTGGATGGCCAGACAGGGGAGGATGGTTCAGCATCCCAGGGATGCTTTCCTTCTCAGGGTTGGGAGGTACCTTGGTCTCTGCCACAATACTGCCAGCTGGGTGACCACAGGTGGTAGTGCCATGGAGCAAGAGCACAGGGAGTGGAGAGTCAGTGTTCTGACATCTCGGCATCAGATGCAACTTCACACAATGCTCAGAGGCAGAGAACAAAAACTGAGAAAATTCCCAACCATGTAGGATGCTGCCTGCCACCCTGCTGTAGATCCCACACCACTGATTGAGGCGCTCACTCCCTCACTGACACTAAACTCTTTTCAAAAGAACATAAAAACATAAGAATTTGCCAGCAGATGGAAACTGTGCGGTCCATCTAGTCTGCCCGAGATTTCTCCCCTCCCATCTACTGTTTTTGTGGAGATGACCACAGTTACTGTCCCATGCCCATTTGAATTTGCTGATTTAGCTGCCAGAACCTCCAATGGCAGGCAGTTCCATGGGTCCATGACCCTCTCTGTAAAAAAAGTACTTTCTAACATTGGTTCTGAACTTTCCGCCTACCAGGTGTAAGTTGTGCCTCCTTGTGCGTGCAGTCCTATTTTCATGGAAGAGGTTTTCAGTTTGTACTGCATTTATCCCTTTGACATACTTAAAAGTTTCTATCATGTTCTCTCTATTTCTTCTGTGCTCAAGGGAAAATAGATTGAATTGGCTGAGCCTATTTTCATAAGGTTCGTGGTGCAGGCCCTGCACCATCTTGGTAGCTCTCCACTGCATGGATTCCAGATAGTCTATGTCCTTTTGTAGGTGAGGCCACCAGAACTGCACAAGGTACCCCAAGTGTGGCCTCACCAAGAACCTATACAGTGGGATGATTACATCGTGTTTTCTGCTGGTTATACCCCATTTATGCATCCAAGGGTGCTGCTTCCCCTTAGCGCTGCTTTTCTGCATTGCTTTCCTACCTTTAAATCTTCAGATATGAGAACTCCTAGATCCTGTTCCAACTTTGTCTCTTCCAGTTGCTTCCCTTCCAGGACATATTTATTCCTGGGTTCCTCTCACCCAAGTGAATTACCTTGCACTTCTTCATGGGTAAGGGATGGACCCTGGCCAGCACTTCACATGGGGGCCATCCACGGGGGACACAAAGGAGAGAGGTAAGTCCCAGGGATGGCAGGTGACAGAGCTGCACAGGGAGCAGAGGGGCTGAAGAGGACTGGCCAGAGATAGAGGGGTGAAGTACAGTAAATTTAAAAGAAAGTAGACTTGTTCATGTCAGAGTGTGGGGCAAGGATGAGATATACCAATCCACAAAGTCTAGAAAAGTAAGCGAGTAGCACCAGTACCAAAGCAATTTGTAATGCAGAGTGCAAGTGAGAATGATATGGAAGTGGACCTGTCAGAGCAGGGGCATGAAACTGAGATGGTAGAGAAGGAGGAAGCAGGAGTATAGGTGGCAAAAGAGCATTGGGTAAGCACATGATCCATGTGAGGGGAAGTAGGAGAAGGGGAAGAAGCACAAGAAGAAGAGGAGGAGGAGGAGGAGAAGGGGAGGAGGAGTAAAACAGAAGAAGTACAAAAGAAGGAGGTGGAGCATAGGGAAGGAACAGACAGAAGCAGAGGTGGGCAAGCCTGGAAATTTTCATCTAGAGCCAAGCCAGAACCAAGCCTGCAGTCTTGCTTGATTCTACAGGCCAAAGTATCAGTCAAGCCATGGCTAGTGACAGTGTCCCTCATGAGTTGCATGAGAGGAGTTGAAAGTTTCAGCCACTGCACTAACTGCTCGGAATGACAAAAATACTTGCTTTGCTCATAACTGCCTCAGCTTGATCCTGGCTCTCAATTGCTCAAAGACGTCAAGCCAAGCTGAGCACTCTCTGGCTTGCCCACCTATCGACGGAAGAAGTATGAGTGAGGGGTGATATGAGGAAGCACATACATGGGAGGAGGATGAAGAATGAGAGATGTTTGGAGGTCTGATGCCAGTTACAATGGCCAGTAGTGATGATGAGTTTAATACTGAGGCATGGAGGCCATCACAGGAGGAGACTGCAACATTTAAAAAGATAATGCAAATGAAAAAGCAAGGAAGTTTCTCAGGCAGGGAAATCTAAAGTTAATTTCCAACCCAACCCCCACAGCATGATCTGTCCCAAAGTTGTGTATCTCCTGCTGCTGCTCCTGCCCTGCCTGCCCATCGCCAACCATGCCATTCCACAGTGAGGAAAAAAATAAATCATCTCACAGTTGCCTCCCAATTCCTTCCAATATAAACGCCGTAGTTCAGTGTTTCTAAAAAAAACTAAGAGATTCTCTGCAGCGTGGGAGTATTTTACACATGACGCTACAAATCCACTGAAAGCACATTGCAGTCAGTGCGGTAGAAAGATCAGTTGGGGGTCAGTGTACTTGAACTTTGGGAACCAGTGCTGTGATCGATCATTCCTAATGCTCATTGCTCAAGGCTAGATTCAGAGAATCTCATCTTATCATGGATCAACTTTATCTATTCGATGTCACATGTTGGACATGTGAATCATCTGCTATATGTTCATTCTTTGCAAAAAACTTTGTTAATGCATCAGTTAGGGTTGCAGCAACAAAAGTTGGGAAATGTGGTGTTATGGAGTTGAACCCTAACACACCACCCCCCAACTGCATGCAGCAACAGGCATGGGGGTGTGCCTTGGGGTTGTCATCTCTAACACACACCCCATTCCATAAGTAAATAAGCTGAGATAGGTACAGTATAGGAGAATAGGGTGAGCATTAGGGTTGACAACCCCACACCTGTTGCTGCATTCAGTGTGGAGTTGGGGTGTTAGGGTTGGAAACTATAAGCCCACATTTCCCAACTTTTGTCATTGCAACACTAACTGATGCATTAACAAAGTTTTTTTGCAAAGAATGTCCTCACTTTTTGAGATAGTATAATTGTACCCTTATTTGCTTGTGGAAGTGCAGGGCTCTCTGGGCCCTGTACTGCCATCCATCCATAAGACCTGTGCTCCCGTCACTCCATAATAGTATTCATATTTGCTTTTGGGAGTGTACAGTTCTGTTAATCATTTTTGGGATACTGTAATCGTATCCCTTTTTCCCTGTGGAAGCGCAGGGCCCTCCTAGCCCTCTCCCATCAGTCCATAATGGTATCTGTATTTGCATGTCCATCCATGCATAATTTTTGAGATAGTATAGCGGTATCCTTATTTGCCTGTGGAAGGACCCTGCGCTCCTATCCTGTAGTGTGGAGCACCAAAGAAACACCTCACATTGCGATGTTATCCTACAGAAAACACAGCAAAATTGGAAACCTGTGTAACTCAACACCAAATTAATATATTTTCATGAAACCAGCAAAAGGCACATTGGTGGGGCAAGCCCTTTGTACCCTGAACATTTCAGAGAAAAGTTGCAAACTGTTTCTTCACAGCGAAGTGACAAGGAAACAACTGTGTACATCTCACATTACATGTTATTCTATGGGGAATGAAACAAAATTTAAACTAGCAGAACTCCAGAGCAGAGCAAAGTAATATTTTTCACCAACTCAACAAAAGGCACATCTGTGGGGCAAGCCCTTTGTACCCTGAAAATTTTAGAGCAAAGTTGCAAACCATTTCTTCACAGCAAAGTGACAAAGAAATGACTGTGTATGTCACAAATGCACTCCAGGGGTCAGACCCTCTGCTCCCACAGTGCCCAACCTCGAAGTGCAATATGTGAACAGGGGACAAACAGGGAAACCCTCCTATCTGTTTTGGGTCTGAGCAACTACCAGTCTCGAGTCCTGGGGTCAAATATGAACCCTTTTTAGCTAGTACACCCAGGTAATAGGTCCAAGTATCACACCCTCTTCGGGGAAAGCGCTGCAATACTTAACCCAGTGGGCACACAACCTGGTTCACAATCCCCTTCTGAATCAACGGAAACCTAGGTATTTCCTTACCTTGCTGCATACGGTGACACACTATAAGCACTTAACAGCTATGTCAGAATTATTAACACCGTCCCAGCATTCACACTCAAAATGAGAAAATGGCTCAGGTAGGATTTCAAGGGAAACAG
The DNA here is from genome assembly GCA_016271365.2 of Neoceratodus forsteri. Taxonomy (NCBI): domain Eukaryota; kingdom Metazoa; phylum Chordata; order Ceratodontiformes; family Ceratodontidae; genus Neoceratodus; species Neoceratodus forsteri. The sequence goes on from CM028130.1 coordinate 362,214,966, forward strand.
AGTTTACTAAAATTAAAAATAGTAAATAAAATACAAAACACAGAACATATAACATTAATGGCACAGTCAGAAATAAAATAGACAAGTATAAATAAACCGCATTATACTGAGTAACTGATCCTACCCCAGTTTCAGGTGGTAAATAGTGGTGCTGAAATGACCTAATTTTGGTAGAAGTGCTTCTTAAGTCCAGAACACATGTGTGTTAAATCTTGCAAATTTGGAACAAGAATGTGTTCTTTCAAGAGTCCAAAGTAAAAGCATACAGTGTTTCCCCAGCAACTTGACAATATCGGGGGGGAAAGGGTCCCACCCAGCTTGTGAGGTTACAGCTCTGTGGTGATGCTGGCTGTGAGGTCACAGCCTCATTCATGCGTACTGAATTAGTTGCATGCCACTGCACACTGCTAACCATTCCAATTAAAAATATATATATACTTTTTAATTAGTGAGCCACAGAGCATGAATTATGACAGGACAGAATACCCCTTTGATCTCTCAGAATAAACATCCTGCAAAACACCTCTCCTAGCTGTGAGTATTTTCACAGGTAACTGTCAGAGTTGGCTTACTTCCTGATGTCGTAAAAATTCAGTTTTTATGTCTAGTTTCCTATGTTCAAAGCAGTGGTATTTTAACCTGTTTTTTTATAGCAGCTACAGGAAGTTTTACAACTATGTGTCAACACAGAAAAGGAAACTAGGTATTTAGCTCCGGCCAGCAACCGCTTTGGGGTCAAAAGGTCAGGCACCTTTAAAAGCTAGTCTACCAGATGTGCCTGCTGACCCTGCCATGTCTCATAAGCAGAAATTCAAAAACATATTTATAACAAAATTATATGCACATAACTAGTAGACGGTTATCACGTTACAGTGTACACCTCACACTACAATGTTATCCTATGGGAAATGAAGCAACATTTAAACTAGCAGAACTCCAGAGCAGAGCAAAGTAATATTTTTCACTAAACCAGCAAAAGGCACATCTGTGGTGCAAGCCCTTTGTACCCTGAAAATTTCAGACCAAAATCACAAACCGTTTGGTAACTGTGGAGTGACAAAGAAACAGCTCTGTTAAAATTCCTCTTTTTGCAGATTGTGAAAAAGAATCCTTTCCTTCAGTTCCTTTTTCATAATCTGCAGAAAAAAAAATCCTTTTTCGCGATCCTGTTTCGTGATTCATTTTTCGCAAGTTGCAAAAAAGGATTTCGGCATGTTAAAAAACACATTTCTAAGTAAGTTATCGAAACACTAACCCCAGAATCAGATTCTACGGGTCTCAATTAGGTAAAGACAACTGCTGGTCTCTACTAAAGTTGAGTATTTTATTAGGTATTTAATTTTGTTGTCACTGCTAACTGAAAACAAGATGGCAGCAGCATGGAAAAAGACTCCACATTTGTGGCAAAGGATCCCATGTTTGCGGAAAAGGATTCCACATTTATGACAAAGGATCCTTTTTTGAGGCTCACATCTAACTGGTCCCATAGGAAATAATGGGAAATTTTGAAATTTAATAACTTTGGAACTGATTTTGTATAAAGTAATATGGAACCCTGTATGGGAAATGGACTGTGCCAATTGAACATGGTACTTCTGAATTTTGGAACTACCTGCATGAGACACACTCTTGGGATTATAGGAGAAAATGGAATGTTTGGAAATAAACAAACCCGACTGGTTAAGAATGATGTTGTGATTTATATGTTAATATGTCCATTGGGAGCCACTCATTGCTGTATAAGAGTGGGTTCATGCATATTCAGCTGGAGCAAGAACAGCAAAGCGAAGCTGAGCTGTTCTGGCTCAAGCTGAATGCAAGTGAAACCACTTTTATATAGCAACAAATGGTAACGGGGGAGATATTAATATATTATTGATTGAGCACGATTAATGATATATCTTTTTTTTAAACTGTCCTGGAACTTGCCCATTTCCAGGGCATTTGTACGCGAGACAATCAACAGAATAAGAGTGTCTCACGTGCAGAGGAAATGAGCACTCCAATTGGTGGGGGCGCTCCCTCGATCTATAATATAATGTATGTGTGGCATACTGATGCTTCAATATGGTTAGCTAACTGGAATGCTAATGTATGATTCTCTAATGATTTCAAAAAGTTCTAATCACAAATTTCTGTTTGTCACATGAAAGAAAGGTCTGGGTGGCAAACTAATGTTTTCAGACAATTAATTGGCAGGCTGAAGGACTCCAGAAAATATTGGTAGGTCGGTCAGGTCAAATTCCAAAAGTCATACAAGTGGGCAAATGGGCCTGGTATTCATCATCTGGTTTATGGGGGGGATAGATAACATAGAAACATAGGCTTTGACAGCAGATAAGGACCACCTGGCCCACCAAGTCTGCCCATTTCCCTACCTACTGGATAAGCTGTAGATTCTAGTTAACCAACAGCATACTTCCTGCAACCCCCCACTATAATTGCCTTATGTCTGTCCCATGCATGTTTGAATTCCCCCACTGTTTTGGACCCAACAACCTCCTCAGGAAGGTGGTTCCATGTATCCACCACTCTCTCCGTGAAAAAAAATTTCCTCACGTTATCCCTGAGCCGTCCCCCCTCTATCTTTAAATTGTGCCCCCTTGTTCTTACACATCTCTTTTTCTGAAAGATGCTACCCTCCAGGACTTTGTTGATTCTCTTGAGGGTACTTGAAAGTTTCTATCATGTCCCCCCATCCCTCCTTCATCAAGAGTATACATATTAAGCTCTCTCAGTCTCTCTTCATATGGTTTCTGATGCAGACCCTGCACCATTTTAGTTGCCCTCCTCTGGACTGTTTCCATCCTGTCTATGTCCTTGCATAGACGAGGTCTCCAAAACTGCACACAGTACTCCAGATGGGGTCTCACCAACTGTCTGTATGCAGGGATAACCACTTCCCTTTTTCTACTTGTGATGCCCCTTCATATGCATCCCATTATCCCCCTAGCTCTCCTTACCGACTTTTCACGTTGCTTTCCCACCTTTAGGTAATCTGATATGACTACCCCCAGATCCCTTTCCATTTTTGTTGTTGTTAGTACCTCCCCTGCTATTGTGTACTCTTCTCCTGGGTTTTTGTTTCCCAGGTGCATTACTTGCACTTTTGCATTGAATCTAAGTTGCCATATGTCTGACCATTCCTCCAACATTGCCAAGTCCCTTCTCATCTTTTTCTACCCCTCTTGTGTATCAACTCTGTTACAGATCTTTGTGTCATCTGCAAAGAGGCATACCTTTCCTCCAGACCCTCTGCAATGTCACCTATAAAGATGTTAAAGAGGACTGACCCAATACTGAGCCCTGAGGTACTCCACTAGTAACCCCTTTCTTCGGAATGTGTCCCATTCACTATTACCTTCTGTGTCCTGTTGTGCAGCCAGTTTGCTACCCAGGCTACCACCCTGGGACCCACTCCCATGCTGGCTAACTTGATTATTAATATTTTGTGTGGGACTGTGTCAAATGCCTTGCTAAAGTCTAGGTAGGCCATATCCACAGCCCCTCCCTGGTCTATTACTTTCGTCACCCAGTCAAAGAAATCAATTAGATTTGTCTGACATGACCTTCCTGCTGTAAATCCATGCTGCTTTGGGTCCTGTGCCCCGCTGGCCTCTAGGTACTCAACAATTCTTTCTTTCGGAAGTGATTCCATCATTTTCCCTACCACTGAGGTCAAACTTACAGGTCTGTAGTTTCCTGCTTCTGCCTTGCTCCCACTTTTGTGAAGGGAATCACATCTGCCCTCCTCCAGTCCTCAGGTACCACCCCATCCTGCCATGATTTGTTAAAAGTGTGGTCAGTGGTGTCACTAGATCCTCCTTAATTCTTTTTAGGATTCTGGGGTGAATCTCGTCAGGCTCCATTGCTTTGTCCACCTTTAGTTTTAGGAGTTCTTTCAGGACTCTTTCTTCTGTGAATGGACTGGTGTCAACCCCCACCCAGAGTGCTTCTATTGTCTGGTTTAGGTAACTCCTCCTCATCTTCTTTTGTGAATACTGAGCAAAAGTATTCATTCAGTATCTCTACTTTTTCACTGTCTCCCTCTGCCCACCTCCCCTCTCCTTTATTAATCTTCACTATCCCTCCCTTAACCTTTCTATGCTCCCTAATGTACCTATAAAAGGTTTTATCCCCCTTCTTTACTGAGTTGGCTATTTTTATCTCGGTTTATTCTGACTGCCTTCCCCACTTCTTTCTGCTTTAATTGATACAGTTCCCTGTCGTGCTGCTTCTGTGATTCCTTATACTTTTTGAATGCAGCCTTTTTCTCCTTAACCTTCCCTGCCACCTCTTTTGAGAACCATAGTGTTTTTTTACTCCGCTTTGTTTTCTTTATTTGTTTCACACAAAGGCTTGTTGCCTCTATGATGGCAGTTTTGATTTTTCTCCATTGTTCTTCCACCCCTCCTTTTTGGCCATTTGCTAGAGCGTTCTTCAGGTATCCACCCATTTTGCCAAAGTCAGCCCTTCTAATGTCCAGTATCCTTGTTTTTGTATGGCTTATCTCCATGGTTGTGCTCATTGTGAAGAACACTGTGCAGTGGTCGCTTGTTCCCAGATGTCTACTGACTTCTAAATCTGTGATCCTCTCTTTATTTGAGAGTACCAAGTCTAGTATTGCTCCCTCCCGAGTGGGTTCCAGCACTAGCTGTCTAAGACCTGTCCCCTGCAGGGCATTGAGAATGACCCTGCTCTTGGATGTGGCTGCAGTACATGTCATCCAGACATAACATCTGGCATATTCAGGTCCCCCATCAATAGTATCTCCCCTTTTTCAGCCATTTTGAGAATGTCCTCTATAATTTTCTTGTCCATTTCCTCCCCTTGAGACGGGGGTCTGTATACAACCCCTGTGCGGATTGTGATGCCATTCCCTGTCTCCAAGGTGACCCAGAGTGCCAAGATTTATCTGTACCTGTAGAGTCTGAAATGTGATACAGTTGACACTCTTTAAGTGTTTTTGGTTTTCTGTGATGGTGCAGAAACTTACATTGCATCATTGTTCAAACATATTGTTTTTCATGTGCGAGGGGTCCACAGAGACTTAAGAGCTAGCTCTAAAATGAGGGAGCCTGTTTTCACAGGCAGGGAGGAAAGGTGAGTCTGTGTTGTCAGCTCATTGACCGAAATCTGGAAAGGAGAGAATACAACTGCTGGTTCGAGTTCTCCGAAGATAGGAAACTGATTCTTTTCCATGTGTTCATCTGTAACTATAAGAAAGCTAAGTTTGCATTTTATGGTTTAACTCACTTTATTTTCCATGTTTTCTCCAGTAAGCACGTTTGTTCTATTTTGGCCAATGTGTAAATATAGTGTGTAAATAAAGTAGTTATTATTTATCACAATATACAGACTGGTTGTATATTTTAATGAAAAGGTTACAATTTGTGCAGGGCCGGATTAAGGCACAGGCAACACAGGCATGTGCCTTGGGGCCCTGCCTGCCAGAGGGTCTACAGCAATCTCCAACATATATTTATTATGTATCATTTTCTTCTACCTGAGATGCATTTTTTTGTAAAGGACTCAACTGCTAGGTAATTTGAGCATGGCAGGTACTGAACTGTGACATGTTCTCACCTAACTGATTAGGTGTTACGTATAGCTGATTGCTACAGGGGCCCACGGCCAGGTTGACATGTAAGGTGTGAACATGCCCATTGCCTTTGCTTTGTTTCTCCCTCCCACTTAGACTCTCCACTTATCAAGTCTTACTCTTAAATATAAAAGATTAACAGTGCAATTCAATATGTATGCTTTATATTTAAAGAGCCTCTGAGAGCATTAGGAAAACTTTAAAAAAAAGATTTATAGTCAGCTCCATTCCATTTTCTTTATTACTTCATATATTTCAGTAATTAATTCTCAGTTTTCTTTATGCCTGAAAACAGTTGCATGAAAACAAGATCCCCATCCCATAGACTGGTTCAAGTTTCAAGTTTATTACATGAATAACTCCATTGAGCAGGCTCATTCACAAGGAGGTCCTGAGAACATACATCAGGAACACATACAGATAAAAGGCAGGTAAAATACATACAGTACTAGCACATAAATAAAATAGGGTAAATAATGTTCATTTAATACATGAGGAATACAATATTTACAGAGCAAAACCTTGAGAATATGTTACAGAATATAGAAACTGTCAGACAGGAATATTGCATCATGATCCCCTATTTATGATAACACAAATATCTTCACAGCAACATATTTTAATGTCACAGTTAGATGTCATGTGTAGACAGGTAGCCAGAACTAAAAATCGGCAGAGATACTGTGTTCTTACAAATATCCCTGGTAATAAAATACAAAATATAAGCTACATCTATGCCTGAATGTTAATTTTTTCCAATGTTGTCTCAACTGTGTCAGGAACTCTTTAATCTCACTTCTAAAATCAAGAAATCTACAATGTGTTTTAATTATACAGTTAAAAATTTAACTTTTTTTATTTTATTCCCTCATCCCACTCATTTTGAAGTTTTGGCGCTGATGTAGTTCTGTTTTCAGGGTGAATCTCTGAATATATTTCCATCATCCCTTCCGGCTTCGAGTCATCCCCTGCAGCGAGGCAAAACACTATATTACCAAAGCTATCGCCAATACCCGTTACAGCAATGACTCTCTTGATCTTAAACTCATTAGGCTTACCCTGGATGTCACACTACCCCACCTTACAAAAATTCTCAACCTCTCGCTATGCCTCAGCCAGTTCCCCTCAACCTGGAAGAGAGCCATAATCACTCCCATTCTGAAGAACGGTGGCCCCACTAACACCATTAACTATAGACCTATCTCAATACTTCCACCTCTCTCCAAAGCACTGGAAAAAATAGTCTCAGACCAGCTAACAGAACATCTAACTAAACACAACCTTCTCAGCCAGGAACAGCATGGTTTCTGGATTGGCCATAGTAACATCACTGCTCTTTCTGAGCTCACCAAGTTCATCCACGAGGCCCTTGACCAAGGCTCAATCGCAGGAGCGATCTATGTGGATCTGACCAAGGCATTTGACACGGTCAGTCACGAGCTACTGCTTTGTGTCCTTCCACAACTAAATGTGGTCCCAGAGGCAACTGCCTGGTTCAAGGATTACCTCTCAGGCCGGTCACAGCATGTCAGGATAAACACCACCATCTCCACCTCCAAAATAGTTTGCTTTGGGGTCCCGCAGGGGTCTATACTTGGCCCATTGCTTTTCACCCTCTTTTTAAACTCTCTCCCTAAGGCGTGCAGCGGTCATCTACTACTCTACTCTGATGATGTGGTTCTGTATTGGAAACACCCTCAACCGAGTGCCCTCCAACTGGCCCTTCAGGGTTTTTTTCTGGGAGCTAGAGAACTGGTTCACTGAACACCGCCTGATCATCAACTATAATAAAACTAAGTCCATGATCTTTGCGCATCGCCAAAGCCCACATAGTCAGTCGGCACTCCTAATTAAGAACTCACTAGGGCTAATTCACTGGAACACGCATAAACTTTAAATACCTGGGTATCACATTAGACACCTCCCTCCTACCATAGTCCCATCCAACTTCTCTCTTCCGCTGTCAACGCTAGAGTGTGCATCCTCTACAGACTCAAGCACTGCCTACCCGCACAGACCATGCAACTTGCAGTCACCTCCTCCATCCTCTCCCTAGTTGACTACGGGATAGTTACATACGGCACAGCAGAACCCACCACACTAAGCAGTATAAACACTGCCTTGAATAAAGCCTGCCGCCTAGTCACAGGCAGTGACAGACTAACCCACACCTGTGATCTTTATACTTTGGCTGGTTGGCTAAACTTCCAACAAAGACTAAAGTACCACACCTGCATCCTCACAAAAAAGATACATCTTCAGCTAGCCCCCATCGGCCTACTCCCCATAATCAGTGCAGCACCCCTCAGGTGCAATACAAGACCCACAGCAAACTCATCATTTCTGGTCCCCCTTTGTAGAACATCCCTACGGCAAAGATCCTTCTGCTACTGTGCCCCTCTCTGGCTCAACACGTTACCACCCCCACTCTCCCAGACCCATAGCATCTCACTTTTCAAATCAGGCCTTAAAGCTCAACTACTGGAGAGTGCTAAATGTGACTGTGGCTAACGCTGCCCACCCTCTTTGCTCCCAAATCCTCCACATTTCCTGACACAGGGCCTCTCCAGACCCTATATGAAATGGCATCCTACAAGTCTCTGTCTAGGGACTCCAAGAATGCTACCTAATTACCTCACCTGCTAAATAAGTTCTAGCCTGGACTGCTCTGTCAGTACTGATACTGTAAATACTGCCTGTTTATGTTCGTCTTTGACTCTATTTGTTTACCCTTCACCCCCTGTAACCGACGTGGAGCCTTTGCAAAAGAGTCTGTGACTGAAAGGATTGTAATTCCGATTGTATTCAATAAATAAATAAATCTTGCCATTATTTGATCCTGGCGTATTATCAGTAACATAAATGTTTGACTCTTGAAATGATTTCTTCCAACAATCACTCACTTTGCAACATAATCTCTGTAATTCATCATGACTCCAGCAGTAAACTACCAGTTTAACTCCTATACCACCCAGAACCTATGCTTTCTTAGAGATGAGCCCTGCCCTACCCTACCTGATAAAACTCCCAAATCCTGGTTCATACTACATGACAGGACAAAATGCTAACACCCAGACTGTGAGTGGAGATGATTGTGTGTGTGTGTGTAGGTTTTGGGGGGGGGGGTGAACAGAAGTGCAAATCAAGGCATTTCATACCCCAAACAATATTTGTACCAGGTAAATTAGAAAATTATTTTCTCTAAATGATCAAAACTAGGACCAATATTTTTCATAGTGATATTAGTTTCATTTTGAAGCATTTTAGTTATTTAGCTCTTATGCCACTTTTTAGGGACAGTAAGAAAACATGTTTTAAAAATGTCAGTAACTAATATGCAATGACCAAAGCATGTGGTCACAGAGAAGGGGCACTGGTGCAGTGAGGGGGCCTCAGATTCTCCTGGACCTAGGGCCCCAGGTTGCATTCATCTGCCTCTGAATTTGTGAATTTCTGGGGTATCTATCCTTTTGAAGAGGCACACAAAATCTGGTGTAAGTAATCTGAAAACATATTCCTTCTTGATACAGGGAAAGCAATGGTGAAATGCTTGATAAAGACAGACTCCTACACTTCACCTGGGGTTTGAGCAGTTGGCCTTGGCTTGATCCAGGGGGACCAGTGACTAGACTCAGAGGGTCCAGGTGTCCAGTGTGCACCACCTTTGCACGGGGTTGAGCATGGACGCAAGGACATAGTGAGGGGTGGACACAAGTGAAGGTCTTCTACAGCTGGCTACGAGAGGGGCACTAGTTGGGGCGTGGATGGGCGGGTTTGTTACAATATGTTAATACTGTCACAGAGACCACCCTTATGGTTATAAGAGTGATCTCATGTGCATTCTTAGGGTTTGAGAACCATGACTCGAAGGTGAACAGTTCTGATACCATATAAAAATATAAATGAGATACCAAATTTGTACAGCACCCAGAGCCTCTGGGATTGGGTGCTAAATAAATAAACTATTACTACTCCTTTTATAACCGTAAAAGTGATCTCAGCATTGTTATCAATATATTATGGATTGAGCTTGATCAATAATGTATTCATTTTTAAAAATATCTTACCTAAACAGGCCTGTCCAGGGCAGCTGTGCATGAGACTCTCTTCACAGAATAAGAGTACCTCACACGCAGAGCAAAGGAGCGCTCCAATTGGTTGGGAGTGCTCCGTCAATCTGTAATGGTTATAAGAGTACCAGGAACATTCGGAAAAGTTCAGTTACGTAAGAACTTAACCGTAACAGTAGATCTTCGAGAGAGGCTCTTGCTGTAGGTATTCACATATAGGACTAAGCCGCCAGGCATCAGGACCCGACGGAAAAATTTCTAGCTAGCAGTCTCTGGTGGGGGACCGCCCCCATGTCAGGCGACTGGCATCATCTGACGTTAGTATAAAGGGGCGGTCCCCCACGCCCGCCTTCCAGTTCTTTCCTGCCAAAGGCCAGAAGAGGCAAGACGAGAGAGAAGAGAATATTTTCCCCCATGGAAATAAAGCAAAGAAAACTTAGGGGGATGGAGGGCGGGAAGGCAATACCTACTGCAAGAGCCTCTCTCGAAGATCTACTGTTACGGTAAGTTCTAACATAACTGTACTATCTTACTTCAAGAGGGCTCTTGCAGTAGGTATTCACATATAGGACTGAGTCCCAAGCAGTCTGGAACAAGGAAAAGCAATCGGGAGGATGATTGTCATCCATAGCATGGAACCTCAGCGCTGAACGGGTCTCATGAAAGGAGACCTTGTAGGACAGCCAGCCCGAAGCCCGCTCTATGGCGAGAGGCGATGTCCAAACTGTAGTGTTTCATGAAGGTATGGACAGAAGTCCAAGTTGCGGCTGCACAGATGTCTGCCGCTGACACATTTTTGAAAAAAGTCGCAGAGGCAGCTACTCCTCTGGTGCAGTGACCTCGGACTTGAACTGGAAGGGTTTTGTTGTGCTTGTCGTAACACAAAGTGATACAATGTGCCAACCATTTTGATAGGCATTGCTTGGAAACAGCATTGCCTTCTCTTTTGTGAGCAAAAGAGACAAAAAGCTGATCAGTCTTCCCGAGATCCTTAGTCCAAGTGGTGTAGTATCTTAGGATTCTGTGAACATCCAAAGTATGCAAGAGGTACTCCCCTTGATTGGAATGTTAGGTAAAGAAAGCGGAGAGCTCCATGGATTGATTCAGCATAGATTCAGCCACCACCTTAGGGAGAAACTTAGAGTTGGTGCGTAGAGCCACACGTTTCTTGTGGAAAATCAAGTATGGGATTTTACACATCAAGGCCTGAAGCTCGGAAATGCACCGAGCAAAAATAACAGCCACTAGAAAGAGCGTCTTCCAAGAAAGGAACTTCAAATCAGCTGTAGCTGCTGGCTCAAAGGGAGGCAGGGTAAGCTTCTCCAGGATAAAATTCGAGTTCCAAGGAGGGGCAGGAATGCGGGTGGGGGGTCTCAAATGGATAACCCCTCTGAGGAAAGTCTTGGAGACTTGCAACTGAGCAAAAGTCCTGTTTCCGAAGGGAATATGGTAGGCTGAGATAGCTGCCATGTGGACTTTCAACGAGGAATGGCTGAAAACCAGATCGAAGAGGTGATGCATGTAGTCCAGGACTTTATTAACTGGGCAGGAGAAAGGCTCGAAGTCTTTTGAGTTTGCTTAAATAGAATATCTCTTCCACTTCATGGCATAGGTAGACATTGTGGAAGGCTTTCTGGCCTCCACTAAAATGTCCGCTACTAGAGGAGAGACTCGGAAGCGGGCTTTAACTACATCTGCAGGAGCCACGCATGGAGATGAAGGGATTTGAGACATGGATGAACAAGGGTCTCCTGATCCTGAGTCAACAATTGCTGCGACAGAGGAAGCGGAAGTGGAGGTTTCTCTGAAAACTGTTGCAGAAGAGATAACCAAACTTGCCTGGGCCAGAAGGCAGCAATGAGAATCATTCAAGCTCCCTCCAATTTGAGTTTGTTCAGGACCCTCAGAATTAAAGGAATGGGAGGGAAGGCATAAACAAATCTGTCCCTCCAACCGAGAGACACAGCGTCCCACCAAAAATTGTCTCACCCTGGAGTGAGCGTGCAGAAGGCAGAAAGTTTTGCGTTATGGAGAGAGGCGAAGAGGTCTATCTGAGGTGTTCCCCATCACTGAAAGATGTTGTTTACAACTTCTTGATATAGCTCCCATTCATGGGACCTGGCTGAGGACCGACTGAGTTGGTCTGCCAGTGTATTTTCCACTCCCAGAACGTGAACCGCGGTCAAGTGACGGTGGTGCTCGGCTGCCCAATGTCAGATTCTCATCGCTTCCCGGCACAGAAGGTAGGAACATGTCCTTCCCTGCTTGTTGAGGTACCAGACTATGCACATGTCTGTTTTGTATGAAGAGATGACCGGGGAGGATGAGGGAGAGAAAGATCTGAAGGGCATAAAGGACTGCTCTCAGTTCGAGCACATTTATGTGCAGGTTTTGTTTGAACTTGGACCAGCTGCCCTGAGTCCTGTGAGACTCCAGATGGGCACCCCATCCTTTTCCTGACGTGTCCGTCGTAAACGTCTGGGAGGGCAGATCGATGCAGACATGAACTCCCAGGCACAGGTTCTCCGGAACCATCCACCATTGCAAATCCCTGATCATGGGATCTGACACTAGTACCTCTTGGTCTAGATTTTCCTTGGTCTGGTCCCACTGCGACTGAAGCATCCATTGAGAGATCCTCACATGGAGCTGAGCAAACGGGACTGTTGGAATGGCAGCCACCATTAGCCCAAGGAGGCGGAGGACTGACCTGGCTCTGACCCTCCTGCAGCCGGACAGAAGATGAGCCTGATGCTGAAGGATGTCTGTCCTGTCCGGAGGCAAGAAGGCTTTGCCGGTGGTCGTGTCCAGAATCGCCCGTGTAAATTGGAGGCGTTGGCATGGGACCAAGTGGGACTTGGCCTGGTTGATGGTGATACCCAGGCTGGTAAAAATCTGCAGAGAAAGGGAGTGCAGGAGTTCCTCCCTGGACGGATCCACCAGGAGCCAGCTGTCCAGGTACGGGAATACCTGTACTCCCTGGGTACGCAGGTGGGCCGCTACCACAGACAGGCATTTGGTAAACACTCGGTGGGGGGCCAAGCAAAGACCAAATGGGAGGGCCTTGAATTGGTAGTGGTCCCCCTGAAAGCAAAATTGAAGGAATTTGCGGTGGGAAGGGCATATGGGGATATGCAGGTAGGCATCCTGCATGTCCAGAGTGCATAGCCACTGTCCCTGCCAAAGTAGTGGTAGAAGGCTCTGCAAAGAGAGCATTCTGAAGCATTTGTACTCCACGAACATGTTCAGGTAGCTGAGGTCTTGGATAGGTCTCAGGTCTCCCATCTTCTTTGGAACTAGGAAGAAATGGGGATAGTAACCTGTTCCCCAAAGATGGGGGTAACTGGCTCTATTACCGCCTTCAAGAGAAGGGAGATGATTTCCTCTAGGACCAGAGGAAGATGTTGCAGAGAGTAAGATGACTGGGGGGTGGTCTTCAGGGTGGTTTCTGCAGAAACTCTATTGAGTGTCCTGCCGATATCAACTGGAGCACCCAAGCATCTGATGTTATCCTCTCCCAATCCGGCAGATGGGAGGAGAATCTCCCCCCTACCAGTTCCTCTGGAACCTCCAGAGGCAGTGGGAGAGGCAGGGAATCAGGAGGTGTGGGGCAGTGCAGCAGCCGAGGCTCCCGCAGGTTTTTTGCAAGGGGGAGTCTTAGTTGCTAGAGGGGCCTGACGTTTGTTGGCACATTTGCCCTGTGGTTTTTGTCTTTATCAGTTTTGGCGATGAAAAGGACGCTGCTGCCCTTGAGGGGGCCTGTACATAGTCTGGACAGACTTGAGTGCAGTACCCTTCTCCTGCAGTTCAGTAATGATGTCCTTGACATCACCCCTGAACAGCACTGAACCCCTGAAGGGAGCATCCTGTATAGCAGATTGCATTTCAGGGACCAAACCTGACAAGCGGAGCCAGGCATGATGCCGTAGGCCTACGGCGAAAGGCTGAGCTCCTTCCAGCTGTGTCCACCACATTGTAAGTGGCACGTAGCATGTGCCGACAGGTCGAGCAAGAGGAACGGACAAGGTCACCCACTTCCTGCTTAGTCTGTGACTCAGGAAGGGAGTCCAATTTAGATTCCACCTAGCTAAGGATGGTCTTATGGAAATCCCCCATATGTGCCACATAGTTAAGGGCCCTGATGCCTAGGGTAGAACAGGAATAAATCTTCTTCCCATACTGGTCCAGAAGCCGGGATTCCTTATCAGGTGGAGATGAGCTGAGGTGTTTAGGACAGGGCCCCGTGTTTACTGCGGCAAAGTGGACCCACGTTCTGCGGCAGGACCTCATACTTTCTGCGGCAGAACAACTGCTGACTCTGTGGCCATTCTGCAGCAGATAAATTGTGATTAAATAGCATACCTTCAAGGGGATTAAGTCTTAGTTTACCCTTTGACTGCCTTCGTGCAACCATTCCACTACACTGAAAGTGGAACAGCAGGCCATTTAACAGTGTGTAGTCTTATCACAAATATTAAACTGCAATAACCCAAACCTGGTGTTCTCTTTTAATAACTTTTCCTTCCCACCCAGAATTTGAAGGCTTGTCCGTTTTTCTGCACACTGGTGGCTTTTGCTGTTCTCCTAGGTTATAATTGGAGGAGGACAGAAACACTCTGTCAGATGTATAGCCTCGAGGAAAGGAGGGAGAGGGGGGACATGATAGAAACTTTCAAGTACCTCAAGGGAATCAACAAAGTCCAAGAGGGTAGCATCTTTCAAAAAAAGAGGTGTGCAAGAACAAGAGGGCACAATTTGAAGATAGAGGGGGGGCGGCTCAGAGGTAATTTAAGGAAGTATTTTTCACAGAGAGGTTGTGGATGCATGGAATGGCCTTCGGATGAGGTTGTGGAGTCAAAATCAGTGGTGGAATTCAAGCATGCATGGGATAGTCATAAGGCAATTCTGGGGGTAGGAAGAAGTAGGCTGCTGGTTAACCAGGATCTGCAGCTTATCCAGTAGGTAGGGAAATGGGCAGACTGGGTGGGCCAAGCGGTCCTTACCTGCCGTCACATTCTATGCTAAAACTACAAAGAAGGCAAAACCTGCTTGGATTTTTTCTGGTTTATATTTACAGGTAGCAGAAATAAAGAGAGACTCCAACTTGAAAGGCATTTTATTTATTTTTTTCTTATTTTGATCAACATTCTTTTAGATTATAATGTTTTAAAACTAGGAATATCCCAGCTGTCCTGCAACAAACATGTTGAGTGCAGTGTGAAAATCTGTGTGTGTGGGGGATTATCTTCCTATAACAGTGACAGAGGGTGTTACTTGCAGTGTCTGTATGATTTGTTGACTCCTGATTTCTCTTTTGGGGGACACACTGAAAAATGCAAGCAAGTCATTCTTATTAAACTGGAGTAACCTTGGTTAGCATGTTCTCTTCTCCTTGCAACTCAGGGGGTTGTGGTGTTCTTCAGTCAGTGACCCTCATTTCGCTTATGTATAGCAGCAATCAGTACAACTCTCCATTCTGATATTTTTCCTTATCTGCTCGCACCAGTTCTAGTATACCCTGGTCTCCAACTTTACTGCAGCTGGGCAACTTGACCCTCCTTAAGAATTGAGCTTGATGCCACCACTTAGGCTGCAGGTTCAAATCTGCCATGAAATTACTGTCACATTTGCAGATACAGATCTGCAGCCCACAAATCAAAACTGTGATCGATGTCCATCAGTGGGGACTGAGTCTTCTTCCCACTCTGCTGCCAGCCACATGTTTCTGCAATCAGCTCCTCCTCCAATACCTGCTACCACACCGACATCGATTCCACCTCCATGGGCACCACTGAATCTTCTCACTTCTTGACTACTGCTCGCTGTTCTCGCAGTTCCTCCTTCCAAATTCATCTTCCAGGGATCAGCATGCACTGTCAGCAGTCTCACAATGAAAAATTAACATGGCTGAGCTGGCCACACCTATACAGCAGCAAATCATAACTGCTGTGACTCTAACCAAGCTCTGCTACTCTTGCGTCAGTCTCCCCGGCATAATACTGGCTGGATTGAGTTATGTAACAAGAGCCAGCATGAGTCAAGATGCCATGCGGCCACTAGCTTTTCAACTTTGTAGCAGACAGCATCAGTTTGTTGCCCCTTCTAATGGGTATGCATGCCATGCCATACTTAACATATCAGTAGCTATGTCCTTTCCTTGTGTCACTGTATAGCATAGTTAGCATTTATGTGACCATATGGCTGTTTATCCTGATTTCTGTGGACAGTACTGATTTCTGCAGTCAGCCCTGATTTCTGCGGCCACTGCTGCAACCATAGAATCGCAGAAAACATGAGGCCCTGGTTTAGGATTGGCAGAGCAGCCGTGAGCGGCGCTGATGACAACCGAATCCACCTTGGGGTGAAGGCTAAGAAAGTCTACACCCTCTGGAGCCTGGTAAAGCCTGTCCACCTTCCTTGGAAGGGGGGGGCTAATGCAGATGGTGGAGACAAGATCTGCATGAGGCTCTGTGAAGGGTGGAATCAGTGTAGGAGCGGTCTCGGGCAGATCCAGATGAGCAGTGAGTTGTTTACGCTGTGGGTCTGGCTTCACTGATTGCCACTGATGGACTTCCTGGATTTTATTCAGTAACTCCAGAAATGAAGGGTCCTTCGGAGGAGATTTTGGAGGATCCCTCTGCCTAGGGCATTCCGGAGTATGTGACTCGTCTTCGGGGTCACAGTGGCCAGAGTTCAAGTCTGAGAATGAAGATGATGAAGAGGAAGAAGACTCCTCCCTAGGAGGGGGAGGAACTGCCCCTCTGGGGTGTTCCCTAGGGTGCGTATCCTCCCCACCTCGGGCACCAGAGGGCTCTCCTCTGGTGTCGAGTAGAGGGGAGGGAGTCTTTCTCCAACGTAGGGGATCCTGTATAGGGCCCATCGTCGGGAGATGGCTTTCGACCTCCCTGGTGAGCTGAGCCTTGGCCTCAGCCCACCAAGAGGCCAAAGTCTCCTTCAGATCTGCCGGCGGCTGAGAAGTGGGCGGCGGAGGTGGAGGAGCTGGGGGGATATGGATATTGAGGGTATCTGTAAAAGGAGTATCTATAATCCGACGGCGGGTAGCCCGGCGTTTGGTACCGAGGCGTCTGGTACTGGGGCACCGGATGCTGAGGGGCTGGGTATTGTGGCACCGGATACTGCGGTGTCAGGTACCCAGGCACAAAGGGCTCTGATGAAGCAGAGGGACCTGGCAGAGGCCCTGCTGGCAGGCCAGACAGTGGGAACGTTGGCCCTGCGGGCATCAGGCCTGGCGTGGGTATACTGTAGAGCGAGTCTGACAGTCCCGACGGAGGAATGGGTCTTCCATCAGGTAAAGGGACTTCGGAGGATCCGGTGTCAGGGGGTCCAGCACAAGAGGAGGGAGCCCTGACGACAGCATCTCGATGTCCTCAGTGATGACCAGGAAAGGAGGGTTATAACCCCCGGGGGTCAGTCGAGGGGATGCGGGGACCTCAGTGGGCAACATGGTGAGATATTGTTGGGAGCCTGGAGTGTCAGACTGTTCAATGGGTCTGGCACAGGCTTCTTGGCTCGATGGGCATCGGTGGAACCGGCGTCCGACTTATTGGCCGAATCCAGGTGGACATCGGAGGAGCTGGTGTCCTGACTTATCGGACTCCCTGCACGAGGAAGGCAGCAAAGGGGATGCGGTCTTGTCGGGAGGCGTTTTGGATTGGTGCTCCCCCTGAAGGGGAAAGCAACTTAGCAGCCTTGTCCGGGCGAGCATCGGTGGGACCGACATCAGACTTACTGGACCCACTCTGACTGGAAGGCAAAGAGGAAAAAGCGGCCTTCATGGGAGCAGAGGCTCCCAAAGGGCCCATGTGCGAGCCAGATGGGGAGGCGATGCCTTCTTGGTAACCACCAAGACAGCCATTGTGGAGTGATCCCCCGGAGGGAATGTTACCTTGAGTGCTACGACTCCAACTGAAGTCGTGGCTGCTGTGGAAGCTGATTCCCGCTCCTGGTGCTTCTCCATGTCATGCTTTTTCTTATGACCTTTGGGGGAAGTTTAACACCTGCCTAGGCTTTTTTAACTCTTTTTCCATGGAGGCCATTTTCTTCTTAAGGATGTGGGCTTCCAGGGACTGCTGCCTTCTTTTGCGGGTAGTGGAGTTGAACTTCTGGCAGTGCTGGCACTTCTCCACAGGGTGGTCTGGGCCCAGACAGAAGAGGCACAGGGAGTGGCCGTCCTTGTGTGGAAGTTGGGAACCACATGAGTCGCATTTAATTTTATGCAATCCGGAGGGCGCCGGGGACGACATACACAGCAAGTTGAAAAAATCGAGAATTAGAGAAAATGGGTTGAAAAGTTTGAAAACTTAGAGACGGACGAATGACTGATGAGCACTGTCCTACCATGAGGAACTTTCACAAGCCAACGGTGGGAAAAAGCTGGAAGGTGGGCTTGGGGGACCGCCCTTTATACTGACGTCGTATGACACCGGTCACCTGATGTGGGGGCAGTCCCCCACCAGAAATTGCTAGCTAGAAATTTTTCCGTGGGGTCCTGACGCCTGGCGGCTTAATCCTATATGTGAATACCTACTGCAAGAGTCTTCTCGAAGTAAGATTAAACATTCCTGATTGGCTAAGAATGATGTTGCGATTTATAATACCGTACTATTCCCACTCCTGCACATCCTGATGGCAGATCGCCCTGGAATCCCACTGGCATTTGCATTGCTGTCTGGTTCACCACTCCCAGATCCCAGCAGCAGCATACTCTCATTCACACCATCACTACAAGTCCTACTGATAGACTACAACATTGACACTGTCATCCCCATCCAGCCTGATATAACTATGCACAATACTTGCACAGAGTCATCAGTTATGTAAAGCCGGTCACCCCACCCACCGTGAATGTTGTCCCCAATGGAATGAGTGACCGGTCATGAGCAGGCATGCAACCTGACCTCATGTAGTCAGCTGACTATAATTTTCACTGACTGTGCTCAGTTAAATCATAATAAAAAATTAAAATGAATCAAAATATAAAATAAGAAAAGAAAATGAACAAAAAAACCCAAACATCTCCACCCATGGATGGTAAAATATTGTGAAGGGCAATATAATGCCCTAAATTTAATTTAATTTGTTTGGGGCTTTTTTCGGGTTTTTTCCCATAGTTCTTTTTCCTTTGGGGTTCCAAGGCAGGGCTGCTCAGTCCAGTTCCCACCCCTCCGAACCAGCCACTGCCTTCTCTGGCACCCAACGGACCCAAGACTCCCACAGATTCCCTGTGGCAGGGCTGGGAAAGAGTGGGCCGTCTTCCTCCCACCTGAAGCATAATCCAGTAGTGGGTCAGCAGTTTCAGGTGGCAGCATGGATCGGGACAGAGCAGGCAGGACGTCATGGATCCTGAGCTCCCCATTCTTATCCCTGTTCTTTTGGCTGCCTGACCCCCACGGCCACAGCAATGTAGGTGTGCACGTGTTGGGGTGCTCACACATCACACAGCCACGGCCCTCTCACTACGTTACTGCTCAGAGACCGCATTGTCCCCCAGGCCTCCAGTTGGGGGCAATCAAGGGCCAAGACACCTAGCCTCCCTTCCCCTCCCCGGGAAAGGAGAGCAGTTCTACAGATGCTCGATTCTCTCCCACTCCAGCCAACTCCGAGCAACCTGAGTTCATTCCCAAACTCGGGTCGCCAGCATGGCAGGAGGTAAGGCGCAAAACACCTCAGCCCTTCATGCCGCTGGGCCGGCTTAATCTGTTTTTTTTATGTTTTGGAATGCATTGTTTTTTTTGGGGGGGGGTATTATTATATAATTAAAAGTCCTATGGGACATGTTGAATATAGTATTTAGCATGGAAATAAAGCAGAGACTACAGTGGTGGGTGTTAGCTTTGAGTTCAACAATGCCTATTAGCAGTTACTGTTTCTCAGCACTGAACTATGGCAGTCTTAGTGGGTTGCAGACTCTACCACAACACTGCAGATGCAAAAATCAACAGTAGTTGCATGCCAACACCCCCTGTGACAAGGAGGCATGAGCAACAATTATTGAGTACTGACTTCAAGGCTCCACTACCATTTTGAATCTCCTTCACCCCATGCTAACAGCATCATTGGGAACCAAAGTAGTTTGGTCAAGTTATGTTGAACCCTATTCATGGGATCCAACTCAAAGCCGAATCAAATTTGCCAAAGGCCCCCTTCTCTAACACTTCCTTCAAACCTGGGTCTTCAGGTTCACAACCATGTGCTCTACAAGCAATATAAATAAATAACTTGTCACTATTTCACAGTCAGCTGCTTTATGAAAGCTAAGAATCTCCTATCTACAATTAAAATTTCCATAATTTTTTTCAGTGTCCACAACAGGTCTTTAGACTCAAAAGTGTCTTGGTATAAGATTGCTCAGCAAACCACAATTAAGCAGGGACCCAGATGCTGTGTATTGACTTAAGAGATAATCCCTGGTTACAGAGAGCTGTCTGACTCAGGCAGGATAAACATAGTTTCTACTTACAGGTCTGAAAAAGAATTGCTTTAACGGGAAGCCGATTTCAGAACCTAGGAATGCAAATCACAGAGGCTCCAGTGAATTTATATCTTAAACATATGGTTGATATCTGGTTGATATCTGAAACATAAGATAAAGGTCGACATCTCCCTTATTTATTGTGCTATTTGTTTTTGCAGAGAAAAATTATTATTATTATTATTGTTCAGGAAAGAACTAGAAAGCCACTGAGCCAGGCTCAATTACATATGTATCCAGGAACATGTGTGACATTTACAGAGGTGCTGCTGAACAGTCATAATTTACAAAAATGAAATGCAATATAATAATACAATACAAGATTTATACATATTAAACATAAAGGTTAATTCAATTGCAGTCACATGGAACACTAGTTTGACTCGTATCCCAGTGAGATAATAAAGAGGTACATGGAAAAGGGTGCCAGCTGCTGGCCTGGCAATGATGCATTCTAGACAACAGAAATCAACTGTATCTAATAGCTAGCTCTAACAGACAATAAAGAACAACAGGGGAAATCATTTGACGTAAGTGTGTGTGTGTGTGTGTGTGTGTGTGTGTGCGCGCGCGCGCGCAGTGAAATGTCTCAGCTGGTTTCCAGATCACAGTAAGATTTTCTTGTCAGGAAGTTGTCCTGTCAGGAAACCTGTGCCGCACCACTCGTTGCACTTACTGTTTCTTACATTTAAGTCCCTTTCCCTGTATATTTACTATTCTAACACCACAATGCCATGGATCACCACTCAAGTGCAATTCTGAAAAAAGAAAACTGATGGAATCTTGTCTGGATTCAGACCCCCAGTCTCTTATTTATGAGGCTGTTGACCTTTCTACTGCGCCACCAAGCTGGCACAACAGTGAAGCTCAGATCTTTAGCTGTAGAGGTTAACGCCCCAGTGGGAGGGGGAAAAACACTGCACGACAGTTCCTGAAGGGACAGTTTCCTGACAGGAAGATCTCGTTCCTGACAGGAGAATGTCCTGATGGGAAAATCTTGTGGTACTGTACATTTACTGTCCTACCACCTACCACAGAAAGTGTCTAGCTATTGATGGTCCAGGATGGAAGAATGGTTGCTCTTCACACTGGTTTCTACTGGAAGGAGGGCAGGGACACCAGTTGGTGTTGCTTGCAAGAGTCGTTCATAGAGTGAGAAATGCTTTTAAACCACTGATGTCAATGAGCTCAATGCAATGGGTAGAACATGCACACTGTCTGTAGTGATGCCTTTTAAACCAGAGAAATCAGTATACAGTACCTCTGAAAAATTTCTGTGCTTTACTTATGAATTTAGTGCCCACAGGACATCACTGCCAGGCCACAGATTTACTGTGCTTGCCCTTCAAACAAGGGTAAAATAAATTACTGAATGGGATGGTCTGCTTGCTGGTAAAAATCTAAAATGACTTGGAATTTGATATTTGATACCAGAGCAGAGCATCTATGTTATGCCTACAGTGGAGCCCGTCAGGATGAAGCACAGTGTCACAGTATTCTATCCTGCATGACAAAAGTGATTTACTTCCATTGTATTTTGCTGAACCTTGTTTCCTGTATTAGTTTCTCTATGCTATGTTTAATATGTTGTGTTTACCATTTGTTCTGTGAATTTATATACACAACAAATGCTAACTAGACCATACAATACTGATAAAATCTGAAAAATTAGCCTAGCAATCACTGGTGCAGTCCTGAAATTTCAAGCCTTGAAAGTGGAATTTGATTACTTCACCATAAAGTAGTTCCCTGTGATTTCATGATGGACTGATAATGATAATGATGGAAACTGAAGGCTTCCATTTTTTCTACAGATTAGGAAGCACAAGGGTATATAGTACATGGAAACTGGCCAGCGCCACACAGCATTGCTTAGCAGGGATGACCTTTGAGACATTCCTACTCTGGTGGATAAATTCTTTTACAAAATCACATAATACATTTGTTTTAAACAGAAAACTCATACTGTAAATAAAGTTATTTAGTCAAGTACAGTAGTCAAGCTTTTAAGGGTGTGGAGGGGAAGGGGTGAGAATGTTTCTTAAAAAAAATATTTGCTACAAATGGAATTTAGCAGCAATGTGGGGAAGAAATCTTGCAGGCTGCTTACTAGTGGAATAGATGCCAGGAAAAGCACATTATTCTGCCTCTCAGAACAACAGTGCAAATAAAATTCCAGAGTACACCGCATATCTCTCTTCCAGTT
This sequence comes from Neoceratodus forsteri, assembly GCA_016271365.2. Classification (NCBI taxonomy): domain Eukaryota; kingdom Metazoa; phylum Chordata; order Ceratodontiformes; family Ceratodontidae; genus Neoceratodus; species Neoceratodus forsteri. The sequence continues at coordinate 362,237,336 of CM028130.1, forward strand.
CTACGTACCAGCCTCAGTGACAAACACGAGTAACTGCTTTATAGTAGAATGTCTCCTTAATCTATTTCTGAATGAGATGTTTAATGCCTCAGTCCAAATAAAGATTTTAAGACATGGTTCTAGGCAGAACAGATTATTTTCACATTGAGAATATCAGTAGAACAGAGCTATTGCTGATGAAACAGTATTTCTTCTTAAAAGCTTATCTACATGTGTGCTATATCACTACTAGGTTATTGTGATATTACCAAGAGACTGTGTAACACAGTAGTTAGAGCAAAGAGCTATGAACCTAGAAATCGAGGTTAAACTCCATCACTATCATTGCTTGCTCACTCAGGGCTCTATCCAGTATGGGGACCAGCATACACACAAGTTACATGTTATGCCGTGGCTTTCAACATAGTTATAACACCAAGTATACCTTGTGGTCAGCAGCATTTATTGTCCCCAACCAAGCAAACACGTGGAGTTGCTCAAACGGCAGGCAACTGTGAATGAGCTTAATACATCCAGCAGACTTGGGTTTGATTCCCAGAATCTCCACTTGCATACTGTATGACTGTGAGCAAGTCACTTAAAGGAGTAGTCCACCCAGAATTTGCAAAACCATATGTTGTGCAGTGAGTTTTGATTTGTATGTAAAGTCCTAGTGTGTCCTTTCCTTTGTCGTCTATTAAGAGTTTTTCCTAAGTTAGCCTGATAGCTTTATAGTAGTGTTACGACCCCTGGGGATCTCCATCACAAATAGGTTTATTGCCTTTCTTGCTCCTACAATGCATTCTGTCTCATGTGACAGTGATGTAGCCAAGCCCATATGTACTGCTTTAAAACCAGTTCACAGCAGCAGAGCTGTGTAACTGTTCTTGTCCAGAGAGCACAAATGGCAACAGTTACAGTTTAGCAGATACCTGAGAGCTAGCTGAATGGGGTTTCTATAAGAAAATAGCTACTAAATAGCTCTAATTGACTCTTTTTGTTTTCTGTGTGTGTCAGGTCTAGCTAGTAGTAGTAAGTGTTTCTTATTTTAAAATTTAATTTAATCAAACTACACACAACAATAAAAAGCACAGAAATTGCCCCAGCTCATCAATGCTATAATTAATAAAGACTAGCTGTTTTCTTACAGAAAACCCACTCGGTTAGCTCTCAAGTATTTGCTGACCTGTAAATGTAGGTACCAGCATTCTATTAGGTAGAACTGGCAGTTAGTGCTCATTTTGCTCTCTGACATGATTTTCAATTTTTTTTTTTTTGTTACAAATGTGAAGTTTCTTTTTGAGCTGGCCTGGTGGCGCTGACGGCCGAGGTGGTGGTCGCCTTACCTCGCGCAATGCTGGCGACCCATGTTCAGGAACGAGCACGGGCCACCGGGGGTCGACAGGGATGGAGAAGGATTGAGCGTCTTGACAGACTGCTCTCCTTCTCCTGGGGGGGTTCCAGCTGTCGGCGTCTGTCTGCTCCCTAGCAGAGGCTGGGGGACACGGCTGCTGCTCTGAAGACAAGGGGAGGAGTCAGGGTAGATGCTTGGAGGGAGCACGTGTGGACACGGGCGCGCTCCACTCTGGAGGCGTCACTACACGCCTCAACTCCTAGGGGGGTAAAAAAGAGAAAAATCCCTGCCGCAGCAGAATGGTGGAGGGCACCTCGCAGGCTCTGCTCCCAGCCAGCCATGGCACTGGCCCCTTGAATTCAGTTCCCGGTGGGGGTTGGGGAACCCTGCTGGCCCCACCAGGGGGGGTTAGCCCTGGGGACGGGTCAGTGCTGGATGGTAGATGTCAGGGGACGGGGCTGGGGGTGCCCTCTGGATGTGAGCCGGCAGGAAAAAAACAAAAACAAATGTGAAGTATCTTTTTAATAAAGTATAAAAATATGTATAATGCTTGCCATTATTTTTTTGTTGTTTCTACCCATTGTATTTTTGTAGCACTGCTGTACTGTTCCTCTATTTTGTACTATTGTACCCATGTTGCTGTTTTTCAACTGTTCTCCTTTTGTTGTACTCTCCCAGGTCGTGCCTGAAAATAGTCATTTTATGGCTAGTGCACCTACCCGGTTAACAAAAACTAAATAAATAAATAAATGTATGTGCAAGTTATTTAATTAGTTTGGCGAATGTTGTTTTATTATTTGTAAAAGTGTTATACACTAAATGCGTAGTGCAGTGAACCACTGTAAAATGGAATCAAATGTGTAGCTGAAATAGTAACTATCATCCTATTGCTTTCCTGCCATACCACACACAGGAGTGAAACAGACTTCAAAGTATTTTGCAGTTTCTAGGCTGCAGATTCATACCATACACTTCATATATTTGTTCAGTAAAAGTGTATGAAATAGGCTGGCCCTGTAGCACTGAGGGTTGAGGCGCTGGACGCCACACCTTGCAATGCACAGGTGACCCAGATTCTGGAACGAACCCAGGATGTCAGGGGTCGGGGGGGAGCCTGGATTGAGCTATCATCCAACAGCTCTCTTCTCTTCTCACCATTCAGGTGTAGAGTTTCTCACTGCTCTTTCAAACTGCAGCTTTCTCTTTCTCTCAGTAGAACTGTGACACCAGACTCCTGGAACCTTTGAGCACAACTTCCCACCGATAAAGTGTAGATTCTCACTGCCCCTTCACATATTGGCAGCTCTCTTGCAACTAAAACTGCAAAACTGGATTCCTTAATCCAAACTCCTCCACAATTGGGGGAAGGCAAACACAGGACCTGGGGGACAGGCAGCTGGCAACCCACAGGCATGCCCTTTCCTCAACCTTGCAGCCCCATTTTTTGCACAGCAGCTGGAGACACCGCTCCCTCTGGAGGGGCCCCCACTGAACTGAAACTAGAACTCACAGCCCTTGGGCTTTTGGGAGCTCTCAGGCAGCTCTGCATTTGCTGAAATCACTGTCCCACCCAAAAATGAATATGTATGAATCTCTTTCAATGCCTGATTGGTTGTGTGAAAGAGCGCCAAGTATTTCCCCAGCTTTTTCCTCCATAAGTCCTCTGAAAGGTCCCAAAGTCCTTGGCAGCAATCCGGGCCCTCTGATTGGCTGAAACTGGGGACAAAACCTGCAAACATGGCTGCTAAATAACAATTTCCTTCTCAGTCCACTAATGCCCCCACTTTCATGCCCTGGTGCAGCCAGCAGAAACACTTTTTTGTTTTCATTTGCCCCCAAAGTCTGTTAGTAGTCCCTGTGCTCTTCAAAGCAACTGCACAATTTAACATTTTTATTCAGTCACCTTCCTGTTGCTGCTGCTATTTTAGCCTGTTGACAGGCAGCACATACATAATCCCACTGCAGTTCATACACTGTCCCCCTTCCATGTCCTGCTGCAGCCAATATAAACCTTTTTATTCCTTTATTGCCCCTTAGTCATATAGCTGCTTTAGTGCCCTGTTAAAAAGCAGCTGACACCTTCAGAAGAACTTTAACAAAACATAATGTTTAGGTACAGTTTGGCTTGTGTTCTACATTAGTTCTGTATTCCTCCTCCCCATTATTTTATTTATTTATTTATTTGTTTAGTTTTTTTGTTGCGGGTAAGTGCACTAGACAATTTCTTGCCTATTTTCAGGCACGACCTGGGGGACAGAGATGAATGGCAACTGACCTTGAACCAGATTAAGCTGTTGGTGGTATTTTAGTGAACAGGGGAAATTTGGCCAGGGCACTGGGAAATTCCCCTACTCTGCTGTAGGGGGACCCTTTGGCCGTTTGGCTTTTGGCCAAGATGGCAGATGCTAGCCCTGCGGGTGGACAGCAGGATTGTGTGATGGACTTTGCTGCTGATTTGCCTATTGATGGTTTGCTGAACACTGTTTCTGTTCTACCTTCGAATGTGAGTACTGCTGCAGTGATGTCTGGAGAACCTAATCCTGGTGTCCCTGTTGTTGCTTCTGACCTTGCTGGAAATATGTCATCTGTGACAGTTGAAAGTGATTCTGACTCGGTTACTGGTCGCCAGGTTGAGAGTGAACGTACTTCAGACACCCCTATGTCGCCGTCTGAACGGCTTCTTCGGGAACGCTTTGCCCAGGAAGAGCGCTTATTTTATCTTAAGAAAGCGCAGCTAGAGACTTCTCTTCAGGCCTTGAAATCTGACAGCAGTGCAGGGCCTGTCAAGATGGGACAGCTGGAAACCCATGATGCATCAACATCAAAGGATGAGTCGGCGAGTTGGGCGGTGCAAGTTGAAGCTGCAGAACTTGCTGGGAATCTGTCTAATTCCTCATTGCCAGTGAACTCTGCAGATATTGCATCGGGAATGGCAGTATCGAGCCCTACTCGGCTCGGCCTAAGATGCTCTGTGATTCCTCACACTCCGACTTCTGCGGGAGATGACTGGTCAGTTTCTGCAGCACTGCAAGTGGCTGGTTGGGAGCAAGATACCCGCACAGGTCAGTGATCTTCTGGTACTTCCCCCATCCATGTGCCTTCTACAGTCACAGCTGTTTCTAAGCCTACTTCACCCTCTTCTGCTGGCTTGGATTTAAGTCTTCCCTCAGATCTTGAACTTACTCAGAATCCTACTCTACAGCTTGCTCCTTTGCATTCTTCACCTGGACCAGTGGAGGATAGGCCTTCCACTTCCTCCTCAGACCCTCAGCGACCTCTTAATATTTTTAATAAAGCCGCTCCTAAAACTTTTGCATCTCTTTTTAAAAGGCCTATCTATCTTGCAAAACGACATAATGCTGTCCGGCTCACTTATATTGGTGGTATGGATTCTCCCCCGACAGACTCTTTATTGCAAGAACATTACTAAAAGATGTCACAAATTCGCTCAACCGGTCAGACCTCTACTCCCAAAGTGCCAACCTCTGAGCGTATGATTTGTGGACAGTGATCTTCTTATGTATAACATTATAAATGACCCATTTTTAATAACAAATTTGGGGTTTCTTTTCAAGGATTCAATCTATACTATAAGGGGACATCCCTTACAGTTGCAGTTAAAAAAGTTTAATCATCTCCTGCATAAGTTTTTTTACACAGTAAGAATTATCAAACTGTGGAATAGTTTACCTATTGAAGTGATTGTTTGTGACTCATGGCAATCATACAAAAGACAGCTGGATAAATTAATTCTGTCTGGCGATATTTTTAGTTACTATTAATATATATTGGAGCTTTTTGGGGCCTTTTTGGCTCTCTTGCTCTTTACCAATCCTAGTATTAATCCTAGTATGAACAGTACAAGGTAACCCTCTTGTCTGTTTTGTGGGTTCGAGTCACCTTAGTCTCAAGTTCTGGAGGGATTCAAACTGATAACCTCTTGTTAGCGTACCCAATTATCAGGCTCAGATAATTCTGTCTTCGGGGGGGCCAGATATCTTTGCCTGCAGGCACCTAACCAGGTCTACAAAAATGAGCCCTTAGAACTCTATGCAAAACTTTAGAGAACTCAGTTCATTTCCCAGTTTGGTATATCAATAAGCCCATACACAGTGTTGACTGTAAGCTTTAAAGCTCCACTTATAAAAAAGAAATTTCAAGGCACTCCAGGCAGTTTCCGTTTTAAAATATATATCTTTACTTTAAAATGGGAAAACAGAAAAATATTACAGAACAAAATATCCCAACACATACACCCTTAAAACAAACAGGTTAAAAAGTGCAGATTCTTACAAATAATAACTCTCAGACGAATCTTGTCTAAAGTCCTTAGTTCTGAATCTTCCAGTGCTGATGTCCTTCTTTCAGTCAGAAAAAATACTGTGTGTCTTTCAAGGTTTGCAGTAGGCTTAAGAACAGTCTTGAGCCTGCCTTCTCTCTGAGGTCACCTAACTCCACCTTGGTGTAAGAAAATCTATACTTTATAACACAGGATGTCCAAATAAAATATTTAAAAAACATAATAGGTGACCTCATTGACTTTTCTCTCCTCAGGTTAACCAGACAAAACTGGTTTGTGCTCTGCTACACATACATATCAAACGTTTCTTTGATATAAGTCACTGTATTCAAAGCAACAGTGTATTTGACTCTTTAATTCTGTCTGGGACTTGGCATCTACACATCAAAGGTCTCTCTGACGTAATTCAAGGGTTTTCTGGAAATGGCTATTGGACCTTCCAAATTCGTCTGGGTCCTGCTTGGCGGACATCAACCTCTTTGATGAAATGAGCTGGTTTCCTGGAAGGTTATTCATAACACTGGCCAGTGTCCGTTTTCTCAGGACACCTAGGGCTCATCAAAGGATTTCCCTGAGGATGTCATGAATGGCTAATTTTATTTCCTGGGATGAAAGCAAATTGACAAGATAACTGCACCTCGGATATCTGCAGTTTAGCTATGTCCTGTCCTTTGAACTTATCCCTGGGGGGTCTTGATGTGTCAGTTCCAACAAGACAGCATTTTCTTCAAACTGACCTTCCCATTACATATTTTATATGTAATTAAAAAAAATTTGTTACAGCACTCAGAACTGGCTCTCTACGTCACAATCCTCCCCACCTAGACTGAATTTGGGGGCTCTATCCCCTACATAGGATGAGCTTCCCAAATCAGTTCACTCCACATAGACCCTGGACAGCCCATCTGAGTTCTGATTCTTGGCTCTGGCCCTATGTATGATTTTCAAGCCATACCCTTGTAGCAAGAGGCTCCATCTGAGCAGTCTGCCATTGTTTTTCCCCATCTGCGTCAGCCAAACCAGGGGGTTGTGGTCAGTCTGCACCACAAAAGGCTGCCCATACAAGTATGGCTCCAATTTCTTTAGTGCCCACACTAGGGCAAGACACTCCTTTTCCACCATGGAGTATGCTTGCTCCCTGAGGAGCAACTTCCGGCTCAGGTAGGCTATGGGGTGGTCCCTCCCTTCGCTGGATGTCTGGCTCAGTACTGCCCCAATACCCATGTCTGAGGCGTCCATCTGAACTATAAAAGGTTTGCTATAGTTGGGACTTGTCAACACAGGAGCACTGTACTGTGCCTCCTTTAGTCTGGTAAAGGCTTCCTCACAGGCTGGGCCCCAGGTAATTTTCTTGGGCATCCTTTTCTTTGTCAGGTCAGATAGGGGAGCAGCCAGGGCACTGTAATTGGGTACAAATTTTCTATAGTACCCTGCTGTCCTGAGAAAACTCTTGACCTGCTTTTGGGTTTCTGGTCTGGGCCACGCCTGGATCACCTCTATCTTTATTTGGTTCAGACGGAGCTGTCCCTGGCCTACCACATGCCCGAGGTATGCCACTTCTCCCATGGCCACCTGGCACTTCTCAGCTTTTACAGTGAGCCCGGCCCTCTGTATCCTGTCCAGCACTTCCCTAAGGTGTGAAAGGTGTTCCTCCCAGTTGGTACTGAAGATGACATGTCATCCAGGTACGCCACGGCATACTCCTCAGCACCATTTAACACCTGGTTCACCAACCTTTGGAAAGTGGCCGGGGGGGGTTCTTCATTTTGAAAGGCATTACTTTGAACTCAAATAAGCCTATCAGAGTGATGAAGGCTGACCTCTCCCTAGCTCTGTCCGTCAACTCTACCCAATACCCCTTTGTCAGGTCAATGGTCGTAAGGTAGGTCGCCCCCCCAACTTGTCCAGGAGTTCGTCCGTCCGAGGCATCGGGTGGGCGTCTGACTTCGTGACTGCATTCAGTCCACAATAGTCTACACAGAAATGAGTTCAGCCATCTGGCTTGGGTACAAGGACTACAGGTGAGGCCCAGGGACTGTGGGATCTCTGAATTATCTCTAAATCCAGCATCTCCTCCACTTCCCTCCTAATGTCCTTTTGGACAGCCTCTGACACCTGATATGCTGTCCACTGTATGGGTGTCTGTGTCCCTGTCTCCACATCGTGTGTTCCTAAGGGGGTTAGTCCAGGCTTGGCGCTAAACAAGGGGGCAAAGTCTGCTAAAACCTCCCTCACTTTCTGTATCTGGTCTGGGTTCAGCTGGGGAGACAATTTTACTGCCTCCACAGAGGACTCCCATTTATTCTCTTCCAGCAAGTCCAGAAGAGGGTCTCCTTCATCCATCCCCTCCCCATGACTACACACTGCAAACACCATGTCAGCCCTATTTGCATATGATTTCATCATGTTGACATGGTACATCCTTTCTGTCTGTCTACGGTCAGGTAACTCCACAATGTAGTTCACGTCATTTACCTTCCTAACCACTTTGTACGGTCCTGCCCACTCAGTTTGCAGCTTGTCTTTCCGGACCGGAATAAAGACCATGACTTCCTGACCCACCATGTATGAGCGAGCTCTGGCTCTTCGGTCGTACCATACCTTTTTGTTTCTGTTGGGCAGCTGCCAGGTTGCTCTGGGCTGTCCCCATAAGCTCCTTCAGCCTTTCCCTAAACCTTAGACGTAATCCACAATGGGAGTTCCCTGGCTAGCGTGCTTGCCTTCCCAGTCCTCCCGGATCAAGTCTAGGGGCCCACGTACCCAGCATCCATACAAGAGTTCGAAGGGGAAAAATCCTGTCAACTCTTGGGGCACCTCCCTGTACTGTATGCAAACAACAGGTGGGGAAGGTATTTTTCCCAGTCCCTCCCATGCTGTTCAGCATACACTCGAAGCATTGACTTTAGGGTACCATTGAATTGTTCCACAAGTCCATTGGCTTGTGGGTGATACAGTGTCGTGCATCTCTGCACCACCCCACACTTCTCCCATAAACATTTCATCAGGTCCGACATGAAGGAACCCTCTCTATCGGTGATTACCTCCTGTGGAAACCCAACATGGGAGAAAATCCCAAGCAAGGCATCTGCCACTTTGTCTGTCCTCAGAGAGGATAGGGCAACTGCCTCTGGGTACCGGGTGGCATAATCCACCACAGTCAGGATGAATCTCTTCCCTGAGGAGTTGAGGGTATTTAAAGGCCCCACAATATCCATTCCCACCTTCTGGAATGGCTCCTTCACTACGGGCAATGGAATCAGGGCAGCTTTGGTTTTCTTGCCCGCCTGCCCTATTTCTTGGCACCGGTGACAAGACCTGCAATACTCCTTCACCTACTGGGTGAAGTTGGGCCAGTAGAAATTCTGAGCCAACCGCTGCGTTGTGCGCACAATTCCCAGATGACCAGACAAGGGAATATCATGGGCAACCTTGAGCAACTGCTCACGATATCCCTGGGGAACGACAAGCTGCCTGCCTAGCATCCCTCCCTCTGTCTGTACTGCCTGTGTATCCATAAGTCCATTTTCCCAATAAACCTTATGTCTGCCGTCATCTCCCTGTTTGCCCTCCGAGTCTGCCCAAGCCCTCAGCTTCTCTAAACTAGGGTCACTCCTCTGAGCAGCTGCAAACCCCTCACATAGTCCCAAGGCATGGGACAGGTCCCCTTCAGTCACTAAACTAGGGTCCCTAGCACTAGCGTCAAGGCCCTCAGGATCACTGTCAATCCCAACCCTCTGACAAGGGGTCACCCCTTCCTCTTTGGAGTAACCCTCTGTAGCTGTGTGGTTACTTGCTACTGGGGAAATTTCTACCCCCTTTTTATCAGTCTCCCCATCTGGAGACACAGGCTGGGGAACCAGACTCTCAGTGCTTTCCACACTGGTTTCTGTTCGGTTCAGGGAACTACTATTTTCCCTTGCCGCTTGGCTACGGGTAACTGCACATACCACCCACTGCTGGAGACTGTTACCTAGGATCACATCCACTGCTAATGTGTTGGCTACAGCCACCTGTTGCACAGTTCCCCCTGTTTCACCCAAGTCCAGGAGAACACTAGCAAGTGGCAATATTTTCTCTTCACCAGATAACTCTTGTACAATTACGTATTTATTGGGTATAAGCTGACCAGGCTGTACCAGATCCCCCTTTACCAATGTCAGGGATGCCCCTGTGTCCCTTAACCCCTGCATCTATACACCATTTACTATGACTGGGTGCATGTGTTCCCTCATGTTCACTGGCATGTTCCCAAGGACACGCAAACAACCCACTTCTTTTCTAGCACCCTGCTGTGTATGATGGCTCACCTTCTTGGGGCACTGTCTGGCAATATGCCCAGTTTCCTTACACAGTCAACAGGCATTTCTTACTCCAGATAAATCTTTTTGTTGAAACCTGGCGCTAACTGGCTTCAGTGGAGGCAGTGAGGGTTTTAGCTGCCCTGAAGGAGCGCTTTTCTCTTTCTGCACTGCCATGCCTGCCCCATTCATTCTCAGAGCAGGTCTGCTCTTGGCATAGTGGTCCGAGAGTTCAACAGCCTCTTGCACTGTTTTTTTGGATCTCGGTCCTCTAGCCAGGTTTTTAGCTCTGCTGGGCATGCCTAATAAAACTGTTCTAATAAAATCACATTTTCAATTTTATCAACAGAGTTTGCCTCAATTCCTTCCCACCAACATTTTAAAAACTGACGTTGTTTCGTGGCTAGCTCCTCATAGCTCATATCAGGGTTTCTCCTGAGCTTACGGAATTTAGCTCTGTATGATTCAGCAGTTAATTCAAACTTTTTTAACAGTGCTGCTTTTAACTTGCTGTAATCATCATTGTCCTCATTGTTCATTTGACCCAATGCATCCCGAGCTTTCCCGGTAAGTAGCGGGGATAGCTGGAAGCTCCAGGACTCTCTAGGAATTTTAGACTGAATACAAACTTTTTCAAAAGAATTTAAAAAGGCATCCATGTCTTTCCCTTCCTTAAACTCGGCTATTAATTTGAAGTTCAATTTGTAACCCAGTCCTGCAGTCCCAGTTAAACTCAAGCCACTTACCTGCCCTGGTGCTGCTGGTTGCAGTCGTAGCTTCTCCAGTTCGTGTTGCCACTGGCGCTCCTCTCTCCTCTCCTCTGCAGCTCGCTGTTCTTACTCTGCCTCTCTGCATTCTCGCTCTCTTCTCCTCTGCCTCTCGCTGGTGCTCACGCTCCTCATGGTCTTCCTCCTTTTGTTGTCGCTTTGCCTCACAGTCCGTCTCCCTCTGTTCTCGCTCTGCCTCCAGTTCCATCCTGCGCAACTCAATTTGCAGCTTGAGTACCTCTGGATTCAGGATACTGGTGATCTTTCCCTGCTGCTGTGGCCCTTCACTAACAGTGGCTCTGCCATCTGCCTCATCGGCTCGGGACCCCTCACTGGCCGCTAGTCCTGCCACACTCGAGGTCTGGTCCCTTTCAGTCATGGTCTGTGACTCTCTGCTCTGGGTATCTGCTACCATCAGGGCCTCTATGAGGTTCTGCTTTCTGACTGTCACCTCAAACAGGACTCCTCTGTCCTCGCACAACTGTTTCAAGTGACCTACAGTGTGCCTGCTGTAATCGGAAGCCGTCTTCTTTCCTGAGTACGCTAATCTGACTGGCACTTTAAAAAAAAAAATGGGTAGGAACTTTGACTGTAAGTCAAGGGATATAGTTCTGTTTCCTTTTTAAATAAAACACTGCCTTTTTTTTTTTCAAAGTGAGCTGAACGGTCTCAAGCTGACACACTGAACAATGAAGCTTACGTCACAAAACTTTTTATGCCACCGCTGCCAACCAATCTGTCACAAGTTCGCTCAGCCGGTCAGCCCTCTACTCCCAAAGTGCCAACTTCTGAGCGTATGATTTGTGGACAGTGAATAGTACAAGGTAACCCTCTTGTCTGTTTTGTGGGTTCGAGTCACCTTAGTCTCAAGTTCTGGAGGGATTCAAACTGATAACCTCTTGTTAGCATACCCAATTATCAGGCTCAGATAATTCTGTCTTCAGGGGGCCAGATATCTTTGCCTACGGGCACCTAACCAGGTCTACAAAAATGAACCCTTAGAACCCTATGCAAGACTTTAGAGAGCTCTATCCGTTTCCCAGTTTGGTATATCAATAAGCCCATACACAGTGTTAACTGTAACCTTTAAAGCTCCACTTATAAAAAATTAATTTCAAGGCACTCCAGGCAGTTTCCATTTTAAAATATATATCTTTACTTTAAAATAGGAAAACAGTAACATATTACAGAGCAAAATATCCTAACACATACACCCTTAAAACAGGTTAAAAAGTGCAGATTCTTACAAATAATAACTCTCAGACTAATCTTGTCTAAAGTCCTTACTTCTGAATCTTCCAGTACTGATGTCCTTCTTTCAGTCAGAAAAAAAATTGTGTCTTTCAAGGTTTGCAGTAGGCTTAAGAACAGTCTTGAGCCTCCTTCTCTCTGAGATCACCTAACTCCACCTTGGTGTAACAAAATCTATATTTTACAACACAGGATGTACAAATAAGATATTTAAAAAAACATAATAGGTGACCTCACTGACTTTTCTTTCCTCAGGTTAACCAGACAAAACCGGTTTGTGCTCTGCTACACATACATATCAAACATTTCTTTGATATAAGTCACTGTATTCAAAGCAAAATGTATTTGACTCTTTAATTCCATCTGGGACTAGGCATCTACACATCAAAGGTCTCTCTGATGTAATTTAAGGGTTTCCCGGGAATGGATATTGGACCTTCCAAATTCGTCTGGGTCCTGCTTGGACCAGACATCAACCTGTTTGATGAAATGAGCGGGTTTTCTGGAAGGTTATTCATAACACTGGCCAGTGTCCCTTTCCTCAGGACACATCAAAGGATTTCCCTGAGGACATTATGAATGGCTAATTTTATTTCCTGGGATGAAAGCAAATTGACAAGATAATTGCACACCAGATATCTGCAGTTTAGCTATGTCCTGTCCTTTGAACTTATCCTTGGGGGGTCTTGATGTGTCAGTTCCAGCAAGACAGCATTTTCCTCAAACTGACCTTCCCATTACATATTTTATATGTAATAAAAAAAAATTGATACAGCACTCAGAACTGGCTATCTACATCACAAAAGACACTGAAGTTTTTTGCTAGTGAGATCTATGCCCTCATTGATATCTCAGGGGATACTGCTTTCGATATCAGCTTCAAGACTGCTCAGGGCTTGGAATGCTTTTGGCTTAAGTACAACAATTTGAAGAAATCCTCTGTCTGGTCTTCTTTTCTGGTGACCCCCTCTCTAGAAACCTACACATAAAATCACTACTGTTCTTCTTCGGAATGAGGGAGTCAGTGTGCAGGATTTGATCCTTTGGCTAAATCAAATCAGCTTTATTTATATAGCGCCTTTCACAATCAAGGCTAAAACAGCATTGTACTCTTATTGATGATCCAGAAGCTATTCTGGACTCTGAAAATATTTGGACTGTGGGTTGGAGGGTAAAAGTGATGTTACAATCTTCTGATTCTGAGACTGTTCACCTGCCTAATTCTGTTTTTTTTAGGTTGTGATAGAGGTATTCTCTTTTACGCTGGACAGCCTAAAATGTGCTATAAATGTGGCTCTTTAGAGCACCTGAGCAGTGTTTGTGATCAAGCACGTTGTATTATTTTTGGTGATCTGGGGAATTTAGGCTCTGATTGTCTTAATGAGAGTAAATGTAATCTTTGCGGGGAGTTGGGCCACACATTTCAAAATTGAAAAACTGCGGCCCATAATATTCCAGATCAGGCTGATGGAATGGAGCAACGACTCCTGATTGCATTAGCCCAAAAGAAGGCAGGGTGTCCTGAGACCCCTACCAGTGGTACCCGGGTGAGATGTACTTTCCCCCCTCTCCCCCTTCCCACTCCGTTGTGGTCCCCTGTAACCCCCCTCTTGCCCCTTTGTCTGCTCCTCCTTCTGTTTCTCCCACAGATCAGAATTTGCAGCTCCCTGTTTTGCCAGACACTGTTCCTCAGGCTGCTGCTCCTAGTGGGCCTGTTATGCCCCCCCCACTCGTAGTTTCCAGGTTGGTGGTCGGGCTACCAGACAATCTATGTGAGGGAAGGCAGCCTTGCTGCCTCTACAGCCGTGAGAACTCACTCTCTCAAATCAATTTGATGTCCTCCGGTCTGAACACTTGGATGAGGATTCTGATCTCTCCTCAGTGGACTCCTCCTTGCCAGATGGTACCACTGACACTGAAAGTCAGATCCAACCCTGGGAACAGCAGAAGAGAAAGGCCAGGGTGAAGTTGAAAAATACAGATAAACTAAGCAGGAAGGGTAGCTTTAAATAATGCTTATGTCTGACTCTTTTCCTTTTCATTCTAGCAATGTGAACAGCGTTAAGAGGGTGGCTAAGCGACAGCTATTTTTTTCTGTTTTGGCCCATCTGTACCCTGGTGTCTTCTTTTTACAGGATACCTGGTTGCATACCCTTCATGAGACTAAACTTGCTTCTGATGCTTGTTTTTTGGGTCCCTCATTTTGGTCCTTAGGGACTGAGACCTGTTCTGGTTTGGGCATACTTTTTAAATGTCCTGAAATTAAGGTGTTGAAGCTATTTGATTTGCATCCTGGTAGGGCCTTGATTTTGGATGTTTTGCTTCACAATATGCCTTTTCGTTTAATTAACATTTATGCACCTCAATCCAAAGCCCTGAGAATTGATTTACTGAAGTTGATTGAGCCTTTTTTACAGACAACCCATACTATTGTTTTTGCTGGGGACTTTAACTGTCCTATTCATGCTACAAGGGGTAAACAATATTGTGATTCAAATTTCCTTTTGCATCTGATTTCCAAGTCCCATTTACAGGACGTAGTTTTTAAGCTCACAAATTCGGCTATTCCTACTTTTTATAAAGGTGTTTTGTTTTCAAGGATTGATTATATTTTTACTTCCACTGATTTAGCTCTGTCCTTGGCTAAGGTGTTGTTTACTGAATTTTCAGATCACAATATTGTTTCTCTCACTATGGGGTTTTTGCCTTGGGATCGTAGGGGCTTTGGATTCTGGAAATGTAATACTTTATTGCACTCTGACCCTTCTGCCAATTTACTTTTTCATAGCTTTATTCATGCTCGGAAATCTTTTTTTTTTTTTTTTTTTTGATAGTCCCACTCTTTGGTGGGAGGATACCAAATTTGAGCTGCAGGAATTATGTAAGTGCCTCAGTCGTCAAAAGGCTAGACATTCCTATCTTACTTATTTGCAAGATAGGAAGCTTTTACAACAACTTTATTCTCTCTCATATGAAACCGGGCAAGATTTGACTTTGCAAATAGCCGCACTTTCACAGAAAATGAAGGATTTTCATGATCAGAAGGCTGTCACTTTGTCATTTCAACAGCGTTTTGGTTTTCAAGGTAGCATGGCTTTTGTATGTCCTTATGAGCACTGGCAGGATCAATTGCAGAAGACGACTCTCTCTGCTGTCAGGGATGTTTCTGGAGTTCAGTATACTGATCAGAGGATTATTCTTAGGGTGGTTTCCGATTATGCTAGCTCCATGTATAGTAGCTTGACAGTTCGGGATTCGGGTTTGGAATTTTTTCTTCATGATCTGGAAATACCTTTATTGCATTCTGATGATCTTAGGCTTTTGATAGCTCCCATCTCAGCTTCTGAAGTTCAGGTTGCTCTTTCCTCCTTGGCTGGTCAGAAATCTCCTGGGCCAGATGGCCTGCCTAATGAACTGATGAAGCTGGTGGGGCGTCTCTGTTTGGATGAATTAACCTTAGTTTTCAATGAGATTTTGCATACTGGCAATGTTCCTCTGCATAAGAATATGGGTAGTTTGACGTTCATTTATAAGTCTGGGGATATAATGGATCTCAATAATTGGCACCCTATTACACTTCTAAATTCTGATTTTAAACTTTTAATGAAAATCTTGGCTAAACGACTTTCAGTTGCTGCTGCTGCTACTTTAATTTCCCAGGCGCAGGCCTATGCAATCCCTGGTAGAACTATTCATAGTCAACTTTTTCTCTTACATGAATGGATGAACAGGGGAAGTTGGGTGCCTTGGATGGTTACCTCATCTCTCTTGACCAATCGAAGGCCTTTGATCGGGTTAATAATGATTGTTTATGGGCTATTTTGGAATATTATAAGATTCAGTAGTTTAGAAGTATTTATTGTACGGCTACTGTTAGCCCACTTGTTCATGACTGGCGAGGTCCACTGATTCATCTGAAACGGGGAGTCCGTCAGGGTTGTGCGTTGAGTCCGGTGTTGTACAATTTTTTTTATTGACCCATTATTACGTAAAATTAATGGTTCTCTGGCTGTGCATAACATTCTCTGTAATGGACTAATTGTCCCTTTTAAATTGATGGCTTATGTTGATGATATGACATTATTAGTGAGAGATGAAGCTTCTGTTTGTGCCAGTTTAGAGATTTGTTCTACTTTTGGGGAACTCACAGGGGCTGCTTTAAATGTCGATAAAAGTGTTGGCCAGTGGTTCCGATATGCACTTCAAGCTACAGGCTTGGTTGCGGGTGTTCGATTGACTGCTGAACCTATTGAGGTTTGGGGAATTTATTGGGGTAATGTTGACCTGGAAATTTTTAATTGGGAAAAGAAGCTATTTTGGGGAAATGCACTATTTCTTTTTGGAATAAATGGAAATTTTGCAAGAAGAAGAGGATTTATCTTATTAAAACTTGTTTACTTTCTATTTTTTTTTATTCCTTAGTTATGTTTTTCCTCCTCCTAAATTGATGGAGACCAAACTTTTCAGTATATTTTTTCACACCTGCTGAGGCAGTAGGCTTAATCCTTTGAAAAGGAATATTCTCTATCTCCCTTTAAAACGTGGAGGTTTGAATATGCCTAATCCTATTTTCTATTTTAATAGCTTCTTTTTCCATTATAATATCAGGCCTCTATTAGTTGGTGAGAGTCATGGCTGGGAAGTGTTTTTATTGCCAAAATGTACACACTGGATTAAGTTATGGGAAGCTCATTCTTTGAAATGTTTGAAGAGATCTGTTCTGATCCCTGAATACATTTGTTGTACTTTCCTCCATATCAAGCAATGGGCACTCACGGAATCCCAACTGCTTAATTTGTCTAGGAAACATCTTTATTTTTTCTTGTAAGATTCAGTGTGTGGAGTAGAAGTGGTTTTTGAATGCTGTCCATTATTACCTAGGGATGCTTTATTGGAATTTCTTTCTAATACTCACATTCCGGATAATCTATGGGATTTTCACTGACTGGCACGTCATGGTAAAATCAATATCAAATCTAATCAGGAGCATAACATTTTACAGGATCGATTTTGTTCAAGACCATGTTGTGTTTTGCAAGAAGAAACAATTGACCATCTTCTGTTTACATGTCCTTTTATTGCTGGGTTTTGGGCTTTGGCGGCACATAAATGGGGGGCGGTCATCTTTGCTACTATTTCATAAAATAACCTTATGTATGGCATTTTTAGTACTGCTTGGACATCACATTGGCATTCTAGTACTTTGCAAGTTCTGCTGACTATTTTTAAATGGCATATTTGGTCTATGAGATGTCATTTTACTTTGCAGCAACAGAATGGTGATTTATTGAAACTGCTTAACAAAGTAACACATGATATGAGACATGTCTTTCTTAAGGAAAAAAGCTGTACTGCATGTTACAGGGATTTATTTACCTCCAAAAATTGATTAGCGTTTTGCTCATAAAAGTGCTAAAACATTGTGAAAATGCATAGCACTTGCTTCATTGTGTTTAACAAACATAACACTTCTAGAAAACCTATATAAATGCTTTCTGTAAAGTTAGCATTGTCCCAAGAAAAAAACTGCTAATCAATTATTTAAAACCCTGCTGTTAGTAAATTACTTGCACTCTGGAATGAATTTCCCTGGATTATGGACACTGATGTTCCCATTACCTGAATTTTTTTTTCTCCCATTTGATTTGTACCTTGTACGATGCATTATTGCCTTGTTTTTCTTTGATGTTTTTTTCTGCATGTTATTGTTTTGGATTGACTTTTATTTTTTCTAAATAAAAACTCCCCCCCCACTCTCTTCGAGAAGTGCCATGGGATCTTTAACATCCACCTGAACTACCACCAGAACAGGCAGATGGGACCTTGGTTTAACATCTCATCCGAAAGACGGCACCTCAGGAGTGCAGCACCCCCCTCATGCTGCACTGCAGTGTCAATATTAGGATATTAATCCAAGTGCCTGGTGTGGGGATAGAACCCGGAGCCTTCTATTTATTACTGATGTGATTTGCAAGAAAACAGGATGCTTGCTCCTGAAAAGTTTATCTATTCTTATCGCTTTCTCCCTATTTCAAGTCACAATGCACTGCTTGTGACATCACAGTTACTCCCATAGCAACAGATTGTGATGTCACAACTCTAAGGTATAAGGATCATGTATTCATGCAAACGTTCTCAGTAAGAAATAATGTTGAAGAGAAATCTATAGAATACTGTATATATATGGAATGCAAGCTGAATTGTACCTACATATTATGTTTTTCAAAGTTTTCTTTGAGGAGTCAGCAGCTCTTTAAACATTAGCAGGGTTTAAAATTTTAATTTGACCCTTTCCCTGTCACTAGTGCCAAGGGTACCTACACCATCCCCAGTATTCAGCTGGGTCCTAGCGGACCATGATCCCTGGCATCATAGTGCGCAATGCCAGTTAGATGTCTGTGTTTTTTCTCACTTCTTTCTCCCATGTGTGTAAGCTATGTCATGGTCTCTAAGTGCCCCACAGGGCACTAGCCCAAAGTACCAAGGTCCAGGTGAGAAACCATGCAGAGACACAGCTGCTGCGAAGCACCCAACAGCGCCCTCGCCCTACCGCCACTGTCCACTGTGCAGTGTCAAGCCCACCTATGGAGAGGAGAGCTGTCAGATGACAGCTCAATCCAGCTCCCCCCCACCCTTGCTGACCCCCAACATTCTCGGTTCATTCCTGAATCTGGGTCATGGCACAGCCCGAGGTCAGGGTTCCAGCACCTCAACCCTCAGCACCACTGGGCCAGCCTATTTCAGACATTTTTACTGAACAAATACGCCCATAATAAAATTAGAACTTCCCTCATGCCTAGTGATCCCTCCCTCCCTCCAATCTCCAGCCCACAGGAAAACTGACAACCATCCCTGGTGTCTAGCCTCCCCCCAACCACGACACCCCCCCAAGTCACTTTAGCAGTATCCTTGGTGCTGCGTGTATGCATATGGTGACTGGTACAGTCCTCCTTACATCTCCTTGGCCAATCCCTGTATGTCTAGGCAGGGAGCGTGAACCTTAGCCCCATGTTTAAATACAATCAACCTCTGCTATGATGGCTTCCAGGTCTAGAATGTTGTTTCCATTGTCACCCCTTTCCTTCCCCGTCCCTTCCTTTTTGGCCTATTGAATTAAAAGTAGGTATAATAAACTTTAGCAAGTTCACAACTCCCTTGCTCAAATCTGATAGGTAAAGATTGCTATGATTCTTCTTACTGCTATTCATAAGAAACCATATACCATTGACATAGCAATGGCAATACTGCAAAGACCATTACAGCAACAAAAGCTGCAGTTTGCTGTAATGGTCCACAGTATTGCTGACACTGCTGTCTTCCGGGATTTCACCCTCTCCCCAAAATAAAATGGACTCATAGTTGATAATCTAAAATGCTGGGACACCGTCTGCTCCTGACGGCACAAAGCCGACAGTCATCATTATGCCGTTGCTGTAATGCCGATTGACAGATTTCATGTTGATACAGCTCGGTGGAATTATAAGAAACACAGCTGTTTTGCACTTTCTTTCTGTATGCAGTTTGAAGTTTCTTTATCTGTTTTTTTCCCATACATTGCTTGCTCCTTCATGGTTGTTTGCCTAGTCCTCCTTTTTTCTATTATTAGTCTGAAAGGTCGGAAAATTAGTAGCGTCTATGCATTATTATGTATATG
Organism: Neoceratodus forsteri; assembly: GCA_016271365.2. Taxonomy (NCBI): domain Eukaryota; kingdom Metazoa; phylum Chordata; order Ceratodontiformes; family Ceratodontidae; genus Neoceratodus; species Neoceratodus forsteri. The sequence continues at coordinate 362,256,939 of CM028130.1, forward strand.
CTCATCAGCTTAGACAGTTACTACAGTTAGCTCCTGCTATGGTTTTAGAGCACATAATTTGATCATGGTGTTTTTTCATATGGTATTAACTCTCAACTTTGTGCAGTTTGAATGGCACTCCTTTAAGGCCTCTTGATGTTCCCGTTTTAAATTGCTTCAGTATTAATAGACTTAATTTAGTCCTGTGCACCTGATTCAGATATTTATGCATTTAAAAGTGGCTTGCTAATTAACATGCCTTCACCATGACTGCTTTTTTAATTGGGACACTGCACACTAAAGACTCTTGTGATGCCACCCCCCACCCAACCCCCGGGTGGCCAAAGTGCTGGGGTGTCATTTTTTAGTATGTTTGCCACTTCACGGAGACATTGCTCACTAAATGTTTCAATAAAGCATTTTAAAAGCATCCTTGTGCGGGTGTCCTTTTTTGATGCAGTCCTGATTTCTGAGTTTCTGTAGTCCTCTTGTCATGTTCCCTGTCATCTTCCCTGCCCTAGCCACCGCTACCCTCACTGTCCTCCTGGGGAGTGAGGGGTCCTCGTGGTGCAGGGCCCAAGAGTACTGTCAACCTTCATCCAGATGGCCCTGTATTTTTCTCCCCTTTTTATTCCCTCTGACCCTCCCACATCCACTTGCAGCACATGATCTCTGTATGTCAGCCCTGCACATGTACAGACAGCCCTACGTGGAGCAAAAAGCTCCCAGGCCCACCACATGGGGTCACTGTGGTGGCAAAATTCAGCACCAGTTCTCCTTGGCTGGGAGTGCAGCTGTATGCCTGCACTACTGGGACTGCCTCCAGCTGCCCAGTTAGATCTGCTCCAGAACCCAAGTCAATGGGTCTCTCTCTCTCTCTCTCTCTCTCTCTCTCTCCTCCCTCCCTCCCTCCCTCCTCTCCTCCCTCTCTCTCTCTCTCTCACCATCTTCTTGGGTCGGCTCCATTCTGTTTGTTTGATTTGCCAGTGCATTGCTGTCCACCAGCTGGCTTTCTTTAGCTTGCTGTCTGGGACCTTGTCCAGATTCCATCTGTTAAACCGTTCACAGTCAGTGGTAGATCCAGTAACCAGCCAGCCTGCCTACACCTGTCCTTTGGAACAGCCTTCCTGCAGAATTAAACTGCTGGCCTTGTCATTTTAAACATTTCTAAAAAATGCTTTTTAGGAAGACTGGTTATTGTTTATTGTTCGTTATTTGCCCAGAGATTACATGTGTGTATATATACTTTATATTAGGGTTTTAGGATACCTTTTATAAAAGATACTTTATGAAGTACAGCCAGTGCGCTATATGCTGTAGTTTAGGGCTGAAGAGAGTTAAATTTTAGAAAGTGCCTGTAATAAAGTATCTTTAAGCACTGTACTACAATGACATATATACTTTTGGTGCTGTGACAATCTGCAGGCAATTGTAGTAGCTGTTACATACAAGGGACATCCTGCATGCAGATGAGGACACTTTATCTAAAAAAGGCAGATATTTGCCAGGACATTTTTGTACTTCTTTTTTTTTTTCATTTAGTGACATTACATTTATAACTTCTACCTCAGCAACCTGAAAGAACCATGCCATACCATACCATACCTTGCCTTGCCAAGCCATTGCATTGCATGGCATGTCATACCATAACATACCATACCATACCATGATATGACATGACATGCCATGCTATACCATACTGTACCATGGCTTGCCATTCCATGCCATACCTTAAGATACCGTACCATGCCATGCTATAACATGACATACCATACCATGCCATGCCATACCATACCATACCATGTTACGAAGTGTTTATGCATGGCACAGAGATATATTATGATTTGTATTTATTCAATGTTCTTTTTAAGTTACTGTGTTTATTCCTTAGTGCCTGGTAATTTAATGCACTACTATTGTTGATTCATTTTTTATGCTCTGTGCAATTAATTTGTTTTTGTTTTTTGTTTGTATGTTTGTTTGCTGTACTCCCCATCTCTCTAACACCACCCCCTTGGACATACCTGGGAACGAGCTTTAGCTCAGTGTGTTGTTCGCAGTCAACAAACTGTAAATCAATGAGTCTAAACACTAATGTGCTAAGCATACAGTGTGATTCAATGTGATGTACTGTCCCTCCCACAAGGCACTCTTGTGAAAGAGGCTCCGTGCTTCAGTGAGTTTCTACCCCTTGTAAAATAAAAAAAAATATAAACAATTAAATGAGGGCGGGGGGGGCACCTTCCCCCACTCTGTTGTTTTGAGCAGCCAAAGCAGAAGCCTTGTTACAGTCAGGCAGCACAGGGTCACAGAGAGGCAAAGGAAGACCAACTGATGCACACACCAAAAGAGAAACATGATGAGGAAGAATACAAGTATCACAGCCCACGACGGACAGACAGGGGGAGAAGTACCAAAGATCAAATGAGGGCACAGTTCATCACATGACTGTCTTGTATAACCTGCACCCCCATTCAGTTTTATTATAAATTATGAAAAAGTATTGATTCATTAGAGTTTGATACAAATAAGTGCCTTTGGGGTGGGGTACTTATAACAATTTAATGTTCATTTATGTGTGAATCACTCAAAAATATAGCAAATAAAAGCAGTTTTTTGCAAGTTAAACTTTGACATAAACAAAAACCTTACAACTTGAAAGCATAAACATATTTAAATCTAAAGGTTGACATTTGATTCATCAGAAGACAGTTCAATGAAATGTCTAAGCTGACATAAAAATAATTAATTACATTTAATAGGTTATTTTAATTAGAAACAAAATTCATGACTGTCACGAAAAACTTGTGAGACTGACTTTATGAACTCAGGACCCTGTTCATCAGGTGTTCCCAGACATATGTGCCATGATATGTGGTACTTAGACCAGGGTGTTCACATCCCACGTGTCCAGTGGACACCTGTAGATGCAATACCAATGGGCACCTATTGTGCACCCTTGCTCGGGGCTGTCTATGCCTGATCTTGTGCAATTGCATGGGCAGCAAGTGAGCATGCCTGCATTGGTGCAGTGGAGCACCAAGCACAATGCCTGATACACTCCTCCAAGCCAGTGCCGGGGGAAGTTCCATTATGCCAGCCAGCTACGGTGCTGCCATAACAGCTGTGCACCACCCCAACCAGCATCCAGACAGTAGCATAGTGCCCCACAGTCATGGAATCCCACCTTCCCTCCATGCTACAGAGGGTGGAAAGGTGGATGCTGGCTGCAGGGCACAGTTTCCAGAAACCAGGAACTAAACAGGTGGGTTGTAAGGGGACATGGCAGCCTGTATGTGGGCTGCCATGTCCCATGATCCCCTGCTCCCATTCAGCAGGTGATCTGCTATAGGGCCAGCCAGGGCTTCTGACTGGAAGCCCACAGTCCAGCCAAGGTCCATCTCCCCAGCTGGCCCCACCCCCATGTGCAGACCTACGCTGCTGCACGTTAGGCCAGCTGGGGGTTGTGCATCCTGATCCTTATGGGTAGGTCTCCACTAAAACACATACATACAAGTGAAACCTTTGGTTCTTGGACTGCTTTAAGCAAGGTGATTAGGAGAAGGAAATACCCTAGTTGGAGAATATTACATTTTTGGGGGGGAAATATTGGCAACATCTGCCCACCAGTCCTACCCAGTTGTTTGCTTTAGCCCCCTGTTTGGAGTTGGGATATGTGTTTCATTAAGACCCTAACCAGGTCTTGAGTTCAGCACTCCCCCAACCCCCCACATTACCACCACTGAGCACTAAAACCTTTTTGGGAGAGATTGCTTAGCAACTTACAACTATAATTTCTCATAAAGTCTGGAAATCCATTGCAAAAAACATCAGAAGGGGCAAAACAGGGGGACAAGGTGTTCTTCTGATACATTTAGGAGAAACGCAAAGTTAACAACAGCATAGTGAGGCTGAAAAAGGGGGTGGGATAAGACAAAGAGGCAAATGGGAAGGCCTAGATACTAAATCCACATTTTTGTTCAGTATTCACTGAAGAAGAGGAATGTCCACTACCAGATTGTGGAGTTGGGATGGAAAGGGAATATTGGGGGGGGGGGGACACTAACAGCAACTACCACATAATGAGGAAGGGACACTGGAGATGCTGAAGACATTAAAAGTGAATCAATCCAAGGGGTGGGATGTATCCAGGGATATTTTAGGAAATAATGAAGGTGAAAATAGTACCGCTGGGCAACATTTTCAACTGCTCCTTTAAACAGGGCGATGGTCCCTAGTGTATGGAGGATTCCTGATGTCAGATGTGGCAGGAAGGATGAGATGGGTAACTATATTTAAGGGTCGGGTATCCCCCTGTGTCTAGGTGCGTATGGTAGCATCTCTCATCCAGAGAAGCATCCACCTTACATTATAAACTCTGTACCGCTCTCCTTTACCAAACTGCCATGGGTCAGGGCAGAAGGGAACCAGGGCAACCAACCATTTTCTGAGATACCACAAACATGAGACCACACGCAATAACTATCCATGCACGGAGTTAGGATCGAGGAAGATGCATATTTATTACTGTACAGATGGTACACAGCAGTAGTTACTTAGTTAGTTATGTAAGTATGTATATATGTATCTATGTATGTAAGTATGTATTTATTTATTTCAAAAGTTTTACCAGGAAAGAGATGGCTTTAGCTCATTTCCAGATGCATCCTGGTTGGAGGGGGGAAGAGTTAGGAACAGGGCAAATAGAAAGTACCTGAATAAACATGCAAATAATATGAAAAGTAAGAATAGCAAAATAAGTGAATTACTGGAAAATATTTCTAAGAATAAAATTGCAATACAATAAAAAAGAAAAGCAAAAGAACAATAATCAGTAAGCAACAATACAAAAATATGATGGGTAGAGGGTAGTCACTGATAACGGAGAGAATGAACATACAGGTGTCCATGTAGAGTGGAGTGCAGCAGACAGTAGTCCACCCCTATGTCATATAAGCATACAAGCCCTACAGCATATAAGGGTATTATGCAATAGGCATGAACATGCATGCTATGCGATAAATCTGTGTAACTGAGATACTATGTGTATAAATGTGAAATCTCACATTTATACACATAGTAGACATGTCATCACAGATTTATACATATAGTAGACACGTCATACCATAGCCACGTCTCCTGCACGCCCGCCTGTCCACCGGCACTACTTTCTCACATTTACAAGCATAAAGCTCAACCTCCCCCCCTGTTCCCTGCTACACAGAGGTGTTGCAAAGTTAAATTTCACCCACAACATTCTCGCAAATTGCCCAAAAATTTACGCTTTGCGGAATTCGTGGAGTTTTTGGAACACTACGAAACTCTGATTCGCATGAAATATTCAGGGAAATTTGCATTTTTTTAATGCAAAGCACAAATTTCATGGGCGTAGTGAAAACTTCGCAGGCAAACTTTTGCGCTCCACAGCAAAATCGGCAAAATCTGCAGCTTCAAATTTCATGAAACCGCGCCGCGTATTCTGAAAAATCTACAAATTAAATGAAGTTTTTTTTTTTTTCTGCATTTAACCCACATGCTCCAGTCCCCCACCTGCCAGCCCCCAGCCATCCCCATGGTGGTTTGTACAGCCTCACTCTGCAGCTCCAGTATCTTATGACCCTCTTTCTCAGGATCATTGCAAATAGACCTATACAGTACCTGTCTGCATAACATGAAATCCACTTCCTGCTCCATACACTTTGATTGCCACCGGTCTCCTTAAGTGGGTCAGACTTCAGCCGCATGCTCTGACTGCCACTGCTCTCACAGAAGATTTACTTGTGCCTTCCAATTTAAAATCCCCCAAAAAAATGAAGCCCAACTCACTGAAGCAAGCTGCCTGGCAGACACAGTTGATACCAGCAATACAAACATTAGCTCCGACTCGCTTGCTACAACATGCCTCCATCTTAACAGCATTTTTACGTTCGCTTGCGCGCATGCACAAGGAACGTTTTGGGAGAGTAGCACACTTTGGAGGTGTGCCTCTCCCTTGCAATCCAAAGCTCAGTTGAGCAGGCGTGGCGGTCCTGCACCAATGGGTGCGGGAGCTGTGTATGACAGCAGTGGTCTTCGCTTCAAAGAAAACCACCGCTGTCATACCAGGCACACAGCGATGTGCCGCCCCAGCGTCACCGCCCCAAAGCTTTGGTGCCACTGAGAGCCCACAAGCGTGGCAAACGTCCCGTGTTGTTTGCCGGCGGGGTGCCCAATCCCCATCGGCTCCTCAGCCCCCATCAGCCATCCTTCTGCCACGCTGGAGGCCACCCCAGTGTAGCAAGCGTCCACGTAGACTTTTTTTTCACCTGTAAGCGAAAACGGTCCCAGGCGCTTCTCCCAGTCCCCCCTCCCACAACCCGCACCCACCCACTGCGCACCCAGCCTCCCTACACCGCCCACCCCATACTTACCTCCGGAGCTCAGCGCGACGATCTTCAGTGGACCGGGAACACGTCTGCACTCTTCAAAGCCGACTGCGAACTGAGGAAATGCCGGTAAGCTGTATAATGGGCTAGATAGGGGGTTCAACTTTATTGCATATCTCAGGCATTTTTTGCAATTTTTGCACCAAATTTTCAACATGGGGTTTTTGGGACCCCTTCTCATGAATGATGTCACTGTCATGGCGTTGTTAGGGCCCTAAGGGTGATTTTGCAGTTACTACACAGTCACTGCGTGAAATCACCCGCCAGAATGAATGCCATGACAGTGAATCATTCATGAGAAGGGTCTAAACCATGTAAAATTGTGCAAAATCAAACAATGACTGTTTCTGGCGTGCGTTGCGCAGTTCCTCGCAGGCTCGTAAGTTCGCGAATTTTCAATATTTTCACTCCAGATTTTCAACATTGCCATTTTACCACACCTCCTTATGAGCAGTACAGCTGTCATTTTTCACATCCTGCCCAAAATGTGTTTCCGCCCATGTAGCGCACAATGGCACAGTCGATGTGCGAAATCAATGTATGGGATGCATTAAGAAAATCACGGTGACACTGTTCATTAGCAGAGGTCTTAAAATGGCTATGTTGAAAATTTGGTGAAAAAATTCCTAAAAATGACTGTTTTACGAGCGTGCGTTGCGCAGTTCCTACGCACGCTCGTAAGTTTGCGAATTTTCAATATTTTCACTCCACATTTTCAACATTGCCATTTTACCACACCTCCTTATGAGCAGTGCAGCTGTCATTTTTCACATCTTGCCCAAAACGTGTTTCCGCCCATGCCAGCACAAATGGCACAGTCGGTGTGAGAACTCAGTGTATGGGACACATTAAGAAAATCACAGTGTCACTGTTCGCGAGCAAGATCTTAAAATGGCTGTGTTGAAATTTGATGAAAAATCCTACAAATAACTGTTTACTGGCGTGCGTTGTGCAGTTCCTCATCGCCTCCGTAAGTTTGCGAGTTTTTCAATATTTTCACTCCAGATTTTCAACATTGTCATTTTACCACACCTCCTTATGAGCAGTACAGCTGCCATTTTTCACATCCTGCCCAAAACATGTTTCCACCATGTAGTGCACAATGGCGCAGTCGGTTGTGCAAAATCAATGTATGGGACACAGTAAGACAATCACAGTGACACTGTTCATTAGCAGAGGTTTTAAAATGCCAATGTTGAAAATTTGGTGAAAAAATTCTAACAGTGAACTGTTTCTGACGTCGCGTTGCACAGTTCCCACTGCGCTCGTAGGTTTTGCAATTTTCAATATTTCCACTCCAGATTTTCAACATTGCCATTTTACCACACTTCCTTATGAGCAGTACAGCTGTCATTTTCACATCCTGCCCAAAACGTGTTTCCGCCTCGTGGCGCACAATGGGGGTAACAAAAGGTCATACTGAAAATTTATTGTGCAAATACCAGCAATCGCACAGGGCATTAGGGTAAAGCACCATACGTGCCAAACACCACTGCAAATACCTGCAAGTGAACGTTCGGCATTGACAAATGCTTGTTTTTTTTAAATCCACAAGAACTCAGTTAATCAGCTGCAATGCAGGATGTCACCGCTAACATCATGACAATTCATCCATGGCAACGGAAACACAGATCTACTACTTTGCCAAATAGTCTAATAAACTATACAAATAAAAAAAAAAGTAAAAAAAGAAGTAAACTGTTACACAAGTGCCTAGCCTCTTGCATAAGTGGAACATGCAGGGGGGAGCTTGTGTGATACCAGATTTATCTGTACTCATACTGTTTGACCTTGGCCACCTCACTCGTGGCTTACACCACTTGCGAGGTTACCTGAGGTCAAAGAGCACTCGTACAGATAAATCTGGTATTACACAGCTCACCCCTGCATATCCTTTATTTACCCTCGCCTGTGATCATCATCTTTACTTCATTGATTTAGGCATGTGACATACCATTACTCATGGCTTCTGTACTCACTGTACTACACTGTACATTACTGTATTTCATTATACCCTACCCTTCACTATTGCGGGGGGTCCGCTGCAGCTGCTTCTTTTTGTAATAACCTTGTCTCTCAGGGTATCTGGAACACTGGTGCGCCCAAGATTATGTGTCCTGCAGCACTCTCCCAGGCAGGGAGAGCACTACCCTGGTGGCATCTGTGCCTGCACGTGGCTACCATGCCAGCAACTGGCATCAAGCAGCAATGTAAATCAGCATTACATAAGGTGCATTATAACATGGGTTCCGAAAATACTGTCTTTTGATTCATCCAAACAGGTCACCTGACCATTGATTACTCCCTGATATGCTCACAGTTGCATGTTCACAAGGCTTTATTTTACTATTTCTTTCGGTAAAACTCTAATATAACATTACCCATATTATAAGAGGATTAACCCACTCCAGGGTATGGGTTTTCTGAGCATAAATCCACACCTGGGTGGTTGAAGTCACTCAGCTTCACTTAAGTGGCTGCAACCCCGGTATGGATGTCGCCAGTAAACTCATAGAAACATAGACTTTGACGGCAGATAAAGACCGCTTGGCCCACCTAGTCTGCCCATTTCCCTACCTACAGAATAAGCTGCAGATCCTAGTTAATCAGAAGAAATGAGCACCCATCTGAAAGGACACAAATGAGCACAAGCTGCTATGTGCAAAAAATATTTATTGTGCACCAAAAAACACCAAACTATTATAAAACATGAGGCCAAGATGACCCGCGGACAAAAACAAACTTACATTTCGCCCAGTTAACTACTGGGCTTCATCAGAGCTAATTCATTGTTCTCATGCTCAGTTTTTTATATACATGCAGGCTAATAAATAATCAATTACCAATTAACAAGAATGTGCACATATTCCAACATTCCTGCCTATAAAATGTCAACCATTTAAAGTTTATAATTATTTGTAATTTAAACACAGACAGTCAATATACATGTTACATCTATTAAGTCCTAAATACAAAGACCCAACTATATAAATGTATCAAATAACATCTAAAATTTTTCAAACAGATATACATTTGTATTTATAGAGCACATAGAAACAAAACTAGCATAAAAATAAAACTAATAAGAGCCAGGAAAAACTTTTGATTTCATGCTGTTTATGTGGTTTACAGTCTCCTCCAGTCACCTCCCCTCCTCCTCTTTTGTGAATACTGAGCATAAATATTTGTTCCGTATCCCTGCTTTTTCATTGTCCCTCTCTGCCCACCCACCGTCCATTCTAGTCAGCCTCACTATCCCTCCCTTTGTCTTTCTATGCTCCCTGATGTACCTATAAAAGGTTGTATCCCCCTTCTTAACCAAGTTGGCTATCTTTTCCTCAGTTTGGGCCTTTGCTATTCTGACTTTCCTCCCTGCTTCCTTCTGCCTTAAATGGTACAGCTCTCTGTCCTGCTCCTTCTGTGTTTCCTTATACTTCCTGAATGCTATCTTTTTCTCCCTGAACTTCCCCTCCACCTCTTTTGAGAATCATAGTGGCTTTTTCTTTCGTTTTGATTTATTTGCTTCACACAAAGGCCTGTTGCCTCTGTGATCTCAGATCTGATGTTTCTTCATTGTTGTTCCACCCTTCCTTCTAGCCTGTTTGCTAGTGCTTTTCTAAGGCACTCTCCCATCTTGTCAAAGTCAGCCCTCCTGAAGTCCAGTACCCTCACTTTTGTATGACTTGACTCTGTAGCTGAGTTTATCGTGAACCACACTGTTTGATGGTCACTTGTTCCCAGATGGCTACCCACTTCTGGATCTGAGATCCTTTCACTGTCCCCATTTGAGAGTACAAGATCTAAGATTGCTCCCTCACGAGTGGGTTCCAAAACTGGCTGTCTGAGGCATGCCACCTGTAGGGCATCGAGAATGGCCCTGCTCTTGGATCTGGCAGCAGCAAATGTGCTCCAGTTAACATCTGGCATATTCAGGTCTTCCATCAACAGTATCTCCCCTTTCTCTGCCATCCTAAGAATGCCTTCTATCATATCCTTGTCCATGCCTTCCTCCTGACATTGGGGTCTGTATAAAACCCCTGTGCGGATTGTGGTACCATTTCCAGTCTCTAAGGTGACCCATGGTGCCTCCTCTCCTCCCTGTTTACTCTTTTGTTCACTTGCTTTTATCCCTTCCCTTACATAGAGAGCTAATCCTCCCCCCTCTTCTCCCCTCCCTGTCTCTCCTGTAGGTTGTGTACCCTGGTATGTTAACATCCCAGTCATGGTTCTCTATGTACCATGTTTCTGTGACAGCTACAATATCCAGGCATCCCTCTTCCATCAAGGCCACCAGTTCAGGGAGCTTGCTGCCCAGACTATGGGCATTGGTACACATTACCCTCCATTTCCTGATGACCTTACTCCTTTTTGCCCCATCCCTGCCCTTATTGCCTTTGTCACTTTCTCCATTTACCCCTGCCCTTCTCTCTATCGACATCTCTATCTTTGTGTTAGCTCACTTACTACCTTGACTTTTTGAGGGAGGGCTAGGATTTCCATGCTACTTTCCAGTGCCTCCCCCTTTGGCTAGTTTAAATACTTGCCAATGAAGCATTTAAACCTATCACCTAGAATCCTGGTTCCCCTCCTGAACAGATGCAGACCATCATGCCAGTATAGGCCTGCATCACTCCAAGTGGACCCCCAGTCCCCAATGAAGCCAAATCCCTGAGCTCTGCACCAATTTTTCAACCATTGATTGAATCCCCCATGGTGTGGAGCACCCTAGCCTCACCTACACAATAGACAGGCAGCACCTTTGAGAAGGTTACCGTGCGTGCTACTTGTCCAAGGCTCCTCCCCAACTCTACAAACTCTTCCTGCATGGCTCTGATCCCTTTCATAGTCAGGTCATTTGTTCCTAGGTGGACAATGACATCCAGCTCCCTCCCCTGTGCAGCTGCTCTGGCAATCCTGAGGATTCGCTCCCTGTCCCTCCAAGCCATGGTGCCAGGCAGGCACCTTACCTCCCTCCTCCCTTCCTCCCCCAGTTCTACCTTCCTAACAATTGAGTCCCCCACCAGGAGTTGTTTCCTTCCCTGTGGGGTCCCATGCCACCCTGTTGTGGGTCTCCTTTGTGGAGGTTCCTCTTTGGTCTCCACTGCAGATGCCTCCATAGAGGAACCACACTTTGCCAGAATGGTATATGAATTGTATAGAGGTACAACTGGAGGGATGCACCTCTGTTCCACCACCCTCACCCTCCCTGAGCCCATTGTGGTCCAACCGCTCCTATTTCTTGGCAACCTCTGAGGCCATACCCTGTCGTGGATTAATCCCTCCTTATCCTGTTAAGCAAATTCACTTAAGCAGCAAAATGTTAATTACAACCCTCATTTTCAATCAACTGAACTGTTGCACGTTACTAATACAAAAACATTTTGTGGTCAGAATTCTTTCACTTATAGGGCATATTTTCTGTGAGCTATCATAACAGTCTCGATCAGATCCTCTTCATCACCAGTCATGTCTAATATTACATTGAAAGAATATTTTGCAATCTAAGTATCAGTAAATGTCATAACTGAATTATCATATCAAGTTGAAACTTTTATACTGGTTAGTTTTTATTGCGTATGTATATGTGTTATATGCAGAGGTGCAAGTGGTAGACAAGAACTACAGGAACTCGGGCACTGGCAAATATGAAATGCAGAATGAAGGTCCTCAATCTGAAGGATAGCTGTGTCAAGACATGTCTATCTGTTTAGACACTAGTAGATTCAGTTAGAGATACTGAAGTATTTCTAGCAAAATAGCACTGTTGTACAAGTTAAATGTTGTTATGGAAACCCTGATTTCAGGTCACAGGGCCAGAAACTGTCATTATGTTGCTGGTTTAAGAATTTCAGTTCCAGTGTAAGTGGGAAGAAGTACAGTAACTCCGTTCCTGCTGCAAAAAGGTACAGGAACCAAGTTCCTGTGTGTTCCTGTTCACTTTCATCACTGGTTATATGTGATGGATGCATATATGTCACCCATATGTAACTACCTTCTGTACATTGGTGCTAGGGTCATGCATGAAAAGGGTGCCTCTAGCACCAGTGAACTTACATGGTTAACAAATAAAACTAAACCATTATGATCTACTCTTAATTTATAACAGTTGGTCTGACCGTGTATGCCTCCTTCCAGAATCACACTGATAGCCCTAGTGGCCCAAACGATGCAGGTTCCACATGCCTGGCCCCATCCTGGGGTCTTACCAACCCCAAGTCTTGCCAAGCCCCCCATCCTGATGCCCATTTCAGTTTACCAGGTTCACATTTCCCCATTTAGGTACCTTTAGTTTCCTCCTACAGAGCATCCCAATGAAGAGTCACATACTGTACATATTTGCTTTCTTCGTCATGTACTGTGAATGGGAATGGATCCACAAGGATCCTGGTGACCTCCCCTAAAGGATGGCCCACTGTTACTCCCAGCTGCCATTCAGGTCTCTATGTACTTTCTTTTGGAATAGGACAGTTACTCGGGATCTCTCTTCAGGTGCCTCAGAGGTGCCCCCTCCCCGCTCCAGGAGGGTGGAGAAGAAACAACCTTCCTCTCTTACACTCCTTCTGTACTCAGACAATGTAATCTTAACCCCGGCACCTCAGTTCTTCTCTTCTAGGACTGCCTACAACTGCAGGACTGCTAGCACTCAGCTAGCCTTCCTGTGTTTTACTATAAAGGAGTAAGTGGGAAGGCCTGGGCCTCGAGTATTCATTTCTGAGCTCCCTGTGTCTGGCTGAGTCAGGGAGCTCAGAGCACAAACTCCAAAGACTCTGGCTCCTAACTGAGGCCCACTAGAGAACATCTCTCTGGCTCAGGATTAACTCTTTGAGTGTAGTAACCTGCCTCGAGCTTGGGAAAGGAGTGAGGCTGCTTACACTCTCCTTTTCAAAGAATCCTTCTAGTCTGTTGTGAGGGCAACCCAAAGCTAGTACCAACTCCTTTACCAGGTAGTACCATTATCCTGGCATTCCAAGGAGGGTGATTACACATAACATCTCCCTCTAACTTTGGGCAGCATAGACCAGAGCACACAGAATGCTCTATTTGTATTAATGCAGGCTTGTGTGCAATGGTTCCTAACTATAGGAGTGGTGGGGCCCATACTAATTCCCGTACGTTACAAAACCTCAGTTACTTAAAACTTTAACCATTAGATCAGCAGTACATGCCTAAGAGCTGGGATGTCACCCACTCACCCTGCAGCAATCTTCACTTTAACACTGTCTTCAGCTTCTGCTCATTGCCCTGCTCTTCTAGTTCCCACAGGGACAATATGGCAAGGCCCAGCTCCACCTGCCAGAAAAGAAAGAAGAAGTCTACATACCAGATTCCCCCCAAATATTTTTTTTAAATAGCAAACTGTTTTAACTGATTATACAAGGAAGTCCATTACGTTTCACAGTCTGTGAGAGCAGTAAACTCTGCTTGCTTAGGGAGTGGATCTCACAGAGGAGATCCTAAGTACAAAACCTGTTGTAGCTCAAATGTGGCTTCTGCTGTAATGCTCGTGTACCAGGCAAGCTGTAGGCTACTGGAACTGAGGTCACAAGCTACTCTTTTGGTAGAGTAGCAATGTCACTTTTTCCCTCTGTTGGCAAGGTAAAGGCACACAACCTTCTTTAAAAATTGTTACAGTTAACTCTGGGTGCTCCTCAATAAAGAGACAGGAACCACTCTGATCTCAGTTAGCTTTTCAAACAAGAAATTCAGAGGATTACCTCATGCAGAATGTTGGGGGTGGGGCTTCTTCACTTGCTCTCCATCTGGTCTGACGGTCCATACAGAATAACTGGTCTGTATATCATCCATGTCCATGCAGAAGACTTTGTGCATGCAGATGTTCTTGCCCTTGTCACAAGGTGGAAACTTTAGAACTGTCTATTTGTTCTTTATTTTGCAGGTAGAATGCATGCTTCCCCCTAACTGTGGCCTCCTTAGCATGCTTCCCCTTAACTGTGGCCTCCTTAGCATCCAATAACACCCTGACTCCTTAGTAAGGTCCACTAGAGAGCAGCCTCAAGTCAGGCTTAACCTTTGAGTGCTCTCTAGAACCTGCCTTGAGTCTGGAAGAAGCGAGACACTGGTTACAGACATACTAATCAGCCTGACGTCTAGAGTAGGGGAAGTGCCAGAGGCCATACTAAGAGAGACTGGTAGAATTCTTCAGAGTAAATGGGTTACAGGATGACAAGCAGCAGGGGTTCACATGGGGGAGGTCATGCTTAATGAACATGATCGAATAATTTGACTAGTGACTAGAGAAGCCAGCAGAGGACAGGCAGTTGACTTACTGTACTTGACTTCAGTAAGGCCTTTGATTCAGTCCACACAGGAGACTGATGAACAAACTGAGGGAGCTAGTGGCAGAAGAAAGGACTGCAATATGCGTGAAAAGCTGGCTGAGTCATAGGACACAAAGAGTGGAGATGAACAGGAAGTTCTCTGATGTTAAAGATGTATTGAGCGGGGTACCCCAGGGTTTGGTCCTAGGGCCATCCTCTTTAACATATTCCTCTGTGACATAAGTGTGGGTATTCAGGGCAAGATCTGCTTCTTCATGGCTGATATTAAGATTGAGGAACAGTACACAATCAGGGCACTAAGGGAGGATCTGGGAAGGCTGGAGAGATGGTCCAAGATTTGGCTAGTGATTTTTTTTTTAATAAAGGTTTTTAGTTCTCCGGCTCAGACTGGGTGGCTATTCAGCCTCATCCCTGGGCACCGTCACCTGTCCCCTGCCTCACTTCTTCACTGGGGGCTAGGTTCCCCAATGGATTTCTCTCTGCAGTGGGGCCAGGGGAGGAAAGGCCATCCTCCCACCCCAAAGACTCTCATCAAGAATCATTCCCAACTGGGGCAGCAGGGCAGGTTGCAGTATCATGGGCGATGCTTCATGAAGCCCAGGTCCCCAGTTTTTTTCCTGTTTTTTTCCCTAGGTCCCTGGAGTTACAGCAGCATGGAGGATGCATGTGCATGGAGTCACACAGCAATTATGGAACCGCAGCTTCCTCCACCATATCCTGACCGAAGTCAGCCTCCCAAGCGTCAGCGATACCACTGGGCCTCCACCTGGCGGTACACAAGAGCTGGACAACTCACCACCCCAGTCCAGGAGAGGACAGCTGCCAAGTGGCTGCTTGATCCTCTCCTAGCTGTCCCCCACTGACCCCTGGTGACTTGAGCTCATTATAATAATAATAATAAAATAATAATACATAATTTATTTGTATAGTGTAACCCCTGCAAATGGGGTTCCAAGAGACTTCAGGAGCTTGCTGAATGCTCCAAGCCTGAATGGTGTTTGGCGTTTAAGCCATTTATCAGTGAGTGTTTTAGAACCTCTGGTACTGTCTCTTTAAGAGCTGTCTGCTTGCAGACATAATTAGTTGTATGGGGGACTGTGTGTTTCTTTGATTGAGTACCACTCAAGCTGCTGCCAATTCACTTCATTTTGCAGTCACTAGGGTGCAAAGGAACCTATCTGAAAGATGTAACTGTTTGCCAGAAATTATTTAGAGTAATAATGAAATTACAGTTTGTCTAACCTGCTTTCTTTGCAGTCAGAACTGTGTCTGCTAGTTCCCCATTCTAGTTTTGAACTGCTGAACTGGACCAATCAGTGTGGGTAAGCTAGCTCTAAAATGGTGCCTTGGACGAATCAGAACTTGGACTCATAATCTGAGCCAGCCACAAGAGGATTGTATGGGCAGTGACTCTGGGAGATGTAGTTTAGACTTCAGCACCTTTTGGACCAACAGCAGCAGTCTATTGTGAGTGACAGCCAATCCAGTCAAGAACTGGGAGGAACTCAAAGGAAGTGCCGGTTTTGTCGGTTGGAGTTTCAGTTGAGCTTTGGCAGTGAAGAAGGAAGGAGCCCTGTGCTTTTTCAGTGTGCAGTTTTAGTCAAAAGCGTGTGTAAGGCCCAGAGTTCCAGTCTGCAGCTTGGGTAACTGCTTGTTAGGACTGAATCAGTCCTGTGAAGAGAATCAAGGATATCTGAAGAGTAGAAACCAGGCTCACCCTGTAGAAGACTGGAGAAATTATTGAATTGCACTCGGTCTGTCAGGAACTGAATCTGCTGTGTGTTCTCCCGGGTATTGTGCAGTAATTGCGATCGGGATAGAGAAGCAGCCTGCCTGGTATAGTACTCTCTTTTTTTTTTTACCATATAAATGTGTGAAGAGGTTTGTGCACCTCAAGTGAGCCCTGCTGACATTGCAAGATGTAACCCCTAGATGGCGCTATCCCAGGGGCTACTACCCCTGCCTGATTTGCCACTAACAGGTTGAGGGGCCTGGATCCAATGGCGGGTGCCTCCACCCAGAGGTCAGGGTTTGCAATAGTTAAACTAACTTGGTCACAGCCCTCTGGGACACTGCAACCCCCCTTTCTTCCCACTAGTGGCCCACACAATATATCAGAATTACCTTCACAGTATACACTTACCCCCAGGACTGGTTCCGGCACTGGGACCTCCTGTGAAATGAGATACAGTGCAACAATCACAGTACAGTACTTTAACATAGACAAATACCTCAGGCAGTATAACTTTGCTGAAACAAGCAGCTCTGATTTATTTAGGGGATATAACAAGGACAGGGGAAATCAGGTTAATTAGCTTATCACTCTAATAATCTACCTATGGCTCTGTCACAGGCCTATCCCTATCAGTTACTGTCCTGGGTACCCAAGCCCTAGTGGCTAGTCCAAACCGTGGCAGCTGGTAGGGCCCTTTCACACAGAGAAAAGGAAAATTAAACAGTCAGCAGTACAGTAATTCCATTTGGATTTAATGTGGCAATTCAACAGGAAGCGACCTGAATTAATACTCACGACCTCCAAATAAGATAGGGTCCTTCAATATCAGCAGGGCTACTCCTGAGCTCCAAGAGACTCTTCACACATTTATATGGTAAAAAAAAGAGTACATACCAGGCAGGCTGCTTCTCTATCCGATCGCAATTACTGCACAATACCGGGAGAACACACAGCAGATTCAGTTCCTGACAGACCGAGTGCAATTCAATAATTTCTCCAGTCTTCTACAGGGTGAGCCTGGTTTCTACTCTTCAGAGATCCTTTGATTCTTTTCACAGGACGGATTCAGTCCTAACAAGCAGTTACCCAAGCTGCAGACTGGAACTCTGGGCCTTACACACGTTTTTGACTAAAACTGCACACTGAAAAAGCACAGGGCTCCTTCCTTCTTCACTGCCAAAGCTCAACTGAAACTCCAACCGACAAAACCGGCACTTCCTTTGAGTTCCTCCCAGTTCTTGACTGGATTGCTGTCACTCACAATAGACTGCTGCTGTTGGTCCAAAAGGTGCTGAAGTCTAAACTACATCTCCCAGAGTCACTGCCCATACAATCCTCTTGTGGCTGGCTCAGATTATGAGTCCAAGTTCTGATTCGTCAAGGCACCATTTTAGAGCTAGCTTACCCCACACTGATTGGTCCAGTTCAGCAGTTCAAAACTAGAATGGGAACTAGCAGACACAGTTCTGACTGCAAAGAAAGCAGGTTAGACAAACTGTAATTTCATTATTACTCTAAATAATTTCTGGCAAACAGTTACATCTTTCAGATAGGTTCCTTTGCACTCCTAGTGACTGCAAAATGAAGTGAATTGGCAGCAGCTTGAGTGGTACTCAATCAAAGAAACACACAGTCCCCATACAAACTAATTATGTCTGCAAGCAGACAGCTCTTAAAGAGACAGTACCAGAGGTTCTAAAACACTCACTGATAAATGGCTTAAACGCCAAACACCATTCAGGCTTGGAGCATTCAAGCAAGCTCCTGGAAGTCTTTTGGGAACCCCCATTTGCAGGGGGGTTACACCCTTCCTGGCCTGGGAAAGCTTGACGTCAAGCAAGTACCCCCATAAGTTTCAACTGCAACCATATACATTTGCATTAGGCTCGCACATGTAATCATCAGTCAATATATCATTTTACCAAGAACACATTTCTGAAACATTGCAGTACGTCACTCTTTACACAGTATTACATACACATTGTACCATAACTCAAGTTATTACCTCTTGTACATGAAACCTGAAGAGAGGGCCTTCCTATCAGTTACCTTGGGGCTGGATGGGGCAAGGGCACCATACTTAGAAGGCAACACAAGTAACTGGAGTTAGCACTGGAGCTCAGTTTGGGCAATGAGCTCGGGGACACATACACTCCTTTATGGACAACATTGAGAGGCAAATCCACAGGCCTCCCAAGGAATCATAACTGAGGTGCACCACAGGCTTTACAGCTCGACCAGTCTTTCTAGGGGAACTGTTATAGTCTCTGCACTCTGAGCCTCATTTTCAGCATTGTCCTCACTTGTCAGGAGTCTCCATGGGGGTAGAGAGGCTAGAACTTGGGGCACTTTCAGCTCCAGGAGTTACAGTTTCTGAGTCCACAACATTTGGCTCACATGGAGAGCTTTCGGACACTGGCAGTGGACTGTCAGGGCACTCAAAATACTCTTCTTGTTCGGTGTATCACCAGTCTGCCCCAATCTATCATTTTCCTCCCTGAAAGCTCAAACAGTTCAACCATGCACAATGATTCCATTTCATCTGATCTGATGCTTTGCACTTCACTTTCTGGGAGCATTGGCTCCAGGGATGAAGCTGGGGCTTAGACAGTCCAGAAGGCCCAGCTTTGTCTCCAGTATTGACTAGGGATTGCCTCGAAACAATTGACTCAGTTAGTAAGAAGGATAGTATTCAAAGTCACTCTCACTTTCTTCCGATATGGACTGACAGTCATGCTCAGCTGGGACTTGTGGAGGAACACTTAACTTTGCTTCTGTAGGTGCAGACTTTCTGATCTTTTCTTAGCAGCAGCTCTAGTCACTGGTCCAGAGGGGCATCTTCTAGGAGGCTCAGACTCAATTAAGATTTGTCCAATGGGCAGTAAATGATTTATGCATTGTTTTACATCTTTTGAATTATTCTCAGGCCTTACTTTGTACACTGGCAGATCATCTAGTTTGCCCACTACAATGTGAGGAGATGGTGCCATCTGTCAGCAATCTTGTGCTTGCCATGCAGTCCCAGATTTCTTAGCAATACCCGATCTCCTCCTGGAGTTCCTGTGCTTTCACCTTTTATCATACCTTTCTTTGTTGGCCAGATTTCTTTTGGCAGCCATGGTTTGAGCCAGTTGGTACGCATGGTTAGCTGGGCCTTAACTTTGCACATACTGTAAATAGTTGTCAGCTTGAACCCCATCAGGAGAGACCCCAAAACACACATCTACTGGTAGTCGAGCTTCTCTTCCAAACATCAGGTGGTAGGGGGAGAATCCAGTGGCATCACTTTTGGTGCAGTTATAAGCATGTACCAGGGCGCTAATTTGTTGGCTCCATCTAGGCTTGTCCTTTGGGTGCAGGGTGCCTAGCATATCTAGCAAAGTGCGGTTGAAACGTTCAGGCTGTGGGTCCCCTTGGGGGTGGTAAGGAGTGGTTCTGGACTTTAGCACTCCCACAGAGAAAGCATCTCTTTGATCAGGCGACTCTCAAAGTCTCCCTTGATCAGAATGGATTCTTTGTGGAGCCCCATAGTGAACAAAAGTTTTCTACAAGTACTTTGGCCACAGTGGATGCTTTCTGGTCTTTGGTGGGAAAGCTTGGGCATATCTTGTGAAATGGTCAGTGACCACCAGCACATTACTGATATTTCTTTGATCTGACTCCAAACTCAGAAAATCAATACAGACCAGCTCCATGGGTGCACTGGTGGTGATGTTAACAAAGGGAGCAGCCCTCTGGGGCAAAGCTTTCCTCTGTAGCAGCGACTACAAGTTCGAATGTGTTGCTCCACATCAGCCCCATCTTAGGCCAATAGAATCTGGATCTCACCAAGTCAAGTGTTCTGTCTATACCAAGGTGCCCCATGTGGTTGTGCAAGGACCTCAGTACTGAGTCTCGAAGGCAGTGGGCAGCACTAGTTGTTGTTTGTCTACTTGTCCCCTCTGTCTACTGTTTCTCTGTATAACAGTTTATTGATCAGTTTCAACTTAGGACCTTCTTTGTATAACAGTGCAGTTCTCAAATCAGTGGAGCGTAATTTGGACACATCTTTTCCTGCATAGAGGGCTTCTAAGCTGCTTTGATCATGGGATCGCGGGATTGAGCCTGCGAATACTGTCATTGTCCAGCTGAGGCAGTGCACCAATGTCTATTGCAGAAAAGTGGCAATAAGCAGCAGGTATGCAATTCTCAGAGGGTCCCAAGCAATCCACCATGCAGTCCACTGCGTCCGTGGACATTGTTCCTCCCTGTCAAACTTCCGGCAGAGTGCCGAATGTCAGGTTCTGCCAATCGGACCCAATCATTCTGGGAACAGGCCTCCAGGAGAGAGCATCAGCATCTATGTGGTTCAGACCTGCTCGGTTCGAGAGCATAGTCATATGTAGATAATGCAGAAAGCCACCTATGGCCAGTGGCATCCAACTTAGCTGAGGTCTGCACATAGGTCAAAGGATTATTGTCAGTTTTACTAGTATTTAGCCCCATACAAGTACTCATGGAATTGGTCAACAATAGCCCACTTCAAAGCTAGGAACTCTAACTTATGTACAGGATAGTTCTTTTCGGATGGGGTCAGGCTTCTACTGGCAAAGGCCACTGGTCTCAGGCTATTCTCGTGCTCTTGGTACAACACAGCCCCAACCCTGCAAGCTAGCATCAGTGTGCAGGACGTAAGGTTTTCTTGGATCGGCATAGGCCAGCACTGGAGCATGGGTAAGTTGATATATGATCTCATGAAAAGCAGTCTCACAATCAGGAGTCCAGGGTCCCCAAATACTTCACTCGGATGAAAATACACTCTTTCCGTCTTGAGGACGCTGACTTTGTATTTTTGTGGGTTGGGGATACCTTGAGTAAGGTTAAGTAAAGGGCGGATCACTCTTGAATAGTCCTTGATGAAGCGCCGATAATAACCACAGAATCCCAGGAATCTTTGCAGTTCTTTAGATTTTGGGCTGTGGCCAGTGGTCAAGGCCTCAACTTACTTGGTCGGTCTCTATTCCTCGGTGGATACTATGTGTCCACATACTTTACTGATGTTTGAAAGAATTGACACTTATCAATGGACAGTTTAAGGCCAAAGTCCTCCAGTCGGTCCAATACCTTAAATAATCTGCTCTCATGTTCCTCCAGTGAGCTGCCAAACACAATAACATCATCTAGGTATACCAGGCACTCTAGTAAGTTCATGTCCCCCACTGCACGCTCCATCAATCGTTGAAAGTGGCTGGGGCACCTGAAATCATGAGGCATCCTCATGAATTCATAGAAGCCAAGCGGACAGATAAAGGCCGTCTTCTCACAGTCCTCTGGGGCCATCGGGATCTGGTAGTACCCACTGCGGAGATCCAGCACAGAGAACCACTTGCTCCCGTTAGGCAGTCCAAAGCATCCTGAATGCGGGCATTGTGTACTGATCAGGATAGTCCGCCGGTTTAAAGTCGATAATCCACACACATCCTTACTGTTCCATCTTTTTCCTCACTACCACAATGGGGGAAGCATAAGGGCTTCTGGATTCTTGTATTACACCAGCAGCTAACATCTCTTGCAGATGCCGCTCACATCATCTATGTCAGCAGGTGCCAGGCGCGGGACCTCTCACGAAATGGTCTTTTCAGTCATGCAGCCGGATATTGTGCTCAGCTCCTTGCACGCATCCTCATCCCATTCCTTTAAAGAAACACCTGGTCTCTCTGGGCAAGCTTCTCACTGATCCTCACTTTCCATTCAGCTGGCAGCGGAGTCGCGAAATCAAACAAGTCAGGCGTTACTCTGTCATTCTTCCTTGAACTCTTGCTGCTGGGTAGCACTGCAGTGTCTGCACAATGCACAGTAGCCAGGATGCAACCTCTGTTTACTCGAATGTCTCTTTCAGACACATTATGAACTTGGACCATTACCCTTCTGGCATAAGCATGGGCTCTAGCGGCAAAATACTAGGCTTGACCAGCAGTCCCTCTGGCAATTTTCCATCGCCTGGTGCATCCAACATTAATATTTTATTCTTAACATCCTTTCTGATACGGACCTCTCCCTGTAAGGTACACTGGGCATTTGGCGCCAGGATCAGAGACTCAGGATCCTTCTTCCATACAATTCCGACCGGTTCCTCTGGTTCTGTTTTTCAGCATCTCTCTGTGCCTCATAGGCCTTCTTAATTAAAGCGGAACTCTTAAAGCTCTACAGTCTTTGACCCTGTTTTCATAACACAACTGTGCCAGCCTTCGAACATATGAGCATTTGTTCCAATCAACAAAGGGACACCATCATACAGTCCAGTGGGGACACACTAAGGCTAGGGTCTCTACTTGTTCGACCACTCCAGCCACCGGAGGTGGGGAAAGACAGCCAAATTGGGATATACCCGGAATAGGGTAGCCTCTTCACTAACCCCATACATGCAGTCCTTCTAATGGTTGTAAGTGTACGCCTGACAAATGCTTCTGATACCAATCCTGGAACATAATTGTCACTTGGGAGCCACTGTTAATACAGCTCTTGTAGACACTCCATTCACCTTTACAGTGGTCTCCATGGAGGGACCCACTATTCTGGACCAGTCTGGAGAGCGTGGTGGGGGCCTGGGCAACTGACCTTGCCACAAAGGGCTGAATTAGCATTTTGGTGCCCTCACTGGGATCATGCGTGCACCTCTTAACCACTGATTTGTTCTCCAAGCTCTCCTTGTAGCCTATATGCAACT
The DNA here is from genome assembly GCA_016271365.2 of Neoceratodus forsteri. Lineage (NCBI taxonomy): Eukaryota > Metazoa > Chordata > Ceratodontiformes > Ceratodontidae > Neoceratodus > Neoceratodus forsteri. The sequence goes on from CM028130.1 coordinate 362,280,084, forward strand.
TTGTCAGTGTCTTTGGGACTGGCATTCCCTTTTCATGTGCCCATCTTCCCACAATTATAGCAAAACATACTTTCTGGAGTTTGAGCTGGCCGGGCGCCACACTGGGAGCCAGGGCGGGGTATTACTAACTGGAAACCTGTGCCATCTCTGTCTGCAAGTGCGGATAAGCATTTGGAGACATCTCGTCAGTTTCTCCACTTCCATGGTCAAGGAATTGAGTTTGGAGCTGTTATGTAGGAGATACATGGGTGAGTGCCCCCACCCCCATAGCAGATGCAGTCGGATATAGGTCAGGGCCCGTACTTGCAGGCGTGGCCTTCATAAAGGACTGTTTTGAATTCCGGATCTCTCTCAACAGTTCACCCATTGTGGCATATCTTTTTCCTTGTCAGAGCACTCATTGACTGTCAACCTCTGCCCCTGAACTTCACTTGATGGGTCACCTCAGTCACTTGGGTCGAGCTACAGCTGTTGGTGCAGGTCCCTCCCGAGGTCGCCTTTTCTCAACTCCTCGAATTTCTCTCATTAACTCATCATAGGAGGGTGGGATTCCAGTCGATTTGCCAGGCGTAACTGAGCAACAGCAGTTCTGAGAAGGGGCAGACTTAAGGATTCTGTCCAGTCTGGTTCGGTCCAGTTCAATCGCTGGCAAACTACCTTTCTGAGGCATTCTTGCAACAATTTTTCAGCCGAGAGACATACACAGACAACAACTCCCTTGGTACTGTTGTGCATTTCTTACTCTCCACCATAGGTCCTCATCAGAATCTGGGCTCCCATACACATTCTCCAAGGCCTCAAGATAGGCCTGTGCAGTCGCTTCAAGGTTACTGGCCCGTTTAGCACGGATGGTAGCCAGGGCAGGACCTCGGAGGCTCTCACTAACCCTCTTTCGCTTTACGCCTTCCGAGCATTGCCATTCTAGCACTTGGGGGGCAACATAGTCTATCCAGGTCTCCCAGTCATCCTCCCCTTGGGGGGTGGGGAGGGTGCCAGAGAAGATCCTCAACCTTCGGTAAGAGTCGTGACTAATGGCAGGTGCAGAAATAGGAGTCTGCATTGGTTCAGCCACCATTACGGCACTGGAGCAGGAGAGGTGTTGGGGAGGAACACCCCAGGTGGCAAGAATAGTTTCTTCAAGTCCTCCACAGTTTTCCCTTCTCCCAGCAACCATTTAGCAAATTTCTCCTCAAAAGTTTCAGATAGTGGTGGGGCTGATTCCCCGGTCTTTACTGTCCTTAGTTATCACTCTCCAAGCAGTGAGGGCTCCTCTGGGGTAATGGTCTGTGGCACTTTGGAGCTATCTATGGGATCCTTAAACTCTACTAGGGCCAGGAAAGTGTGGGTGAGCAGATTAGCATGCCGACCCACCACCACAGGGTTTTGTAAACCTTCCACCTTGGAAAGTACTCCTGCACAGTGTCCTTATTGATACCAGGGGATGTCCAGGATAAGCATAGCATTTTGGGGTCGATCTCCTCCCCAGTACACCACTCCACCAGCGGTGCACAGCCACTTCTGTCGGGTACCCATTTTTCTTAACAGTGGTTCGTAAAATGGCCACTAGAGGACACACAATCCCAGCGTGAGCCTCCAAGATGTAACCCTAGATGGCGCTATCCCAGGGGCTACTACCCCTGCCTGATTTGCCACCAACAGGTTGAGGGGCCTGGATCCAATGGCGGTGCCTCCACCCAGAGGTCAGGGTTTGCAATAGTTAAACTAACTTGGTCACAGCCCTCTGGGACACTGCAACCCCTTTCTTCCCACTAGTGGCCCACACAATATATCAGAATTACCTTCACAGTATACACTTACCCCCAGGACTGGTTCCGCACTGGGACCTCCTGTGAAATGAGATACAGTGCAACAATCACAGTACAGTACTTTAACATAGACAAATACCTCAGGCAGTATAACTTTGCTGAAACAAGCAGCTCTGATTTATTTAGGGGGATATAACAAGGACAGGGGGAAATCAAGTTAATTAGCTTATCACTCTAATAATCTACCTATGGCTCTGTGCACAGGCCTATCCCTATCAGTTACTGTCCCTGGGTACCCAAGCCCTAGTGGCTAGTCCAAACCGTGGCAGCTGGTAGGGGCCCTTTCACACAGAGAAAAGGAAAATTAAACAGTCAGCAGTACAGTAATTCCATTTGGATTTAATGTGGCAATTCAACAGGGAGCGACCTGAATTAATACTCGACCTCCAAATAAGATAGGGTCCTTCAATATCAGCAGGGCTACTCCTGAGCTCCAAGAGACTCTTCACACATTTATATGGTAAAAAAAAAGAGAGTACTATACCAGGCAGGCTGCTTCTCTATCCCATCGCAATTACTGCACAATACCGGGAGAACACACAGCAGATTCAGTTCCTGACAGACCGAGTGCAATTCAATAATTTCTCCAGTCTTCTACAGGGTGAGCCTGGTTTCTACTCTTCAGAGATCCTTTGATTCTTTTCACAGGACGGATTCAGTCCTAACAAGCAGTTACCCAAGCTGCAGACTGGAACTCTGGGCCTTACACACGTTTTTTGACTAAAACTGCACACTGAAAAAGCACAGGGCTCCTTCCTTCTTCACTGCCAAAGCTCAACTGAAACTCCAACCGACAAAACCGGGCACTTCCTTTGAGTTCCTCCCAGTTCTTGACTGGATTGGCTGTCACTCACAATAGACTGCTGCTGTTGGTCCAAAAAGGTGCTGAAGTCTAAACTACATCTCCCAGAGTCACTGCCCATACAATCCTCTTGTGGCTGGCTCAGATTATGAGTCCAAGTTCTGATTCGTCCAAGGCACCATTTTAGAGCTAGCTTACCCACACTGATTGGTCCAGTTCAGCAGTTCAAAACTAGAATGGGGAACTAGCAGACACAGTTCTGACTGCAAAGCAGGTTAGACAAACTGTAATTTCATTATTACTCTAAATAATTTCTGGCAAACAGTTACATCTTTCAGATAGGTTCCTTTGCACTCCTAGTGACTGCAAAATGAAGTGAATTGCAGCAGCTTGAGTGGTACTCAATCAAAGAAACACACAGTCCCCCATACAAACTAATTATGTCTGCAAGCAGACAGCTCTTAAAGAGACAGTACCAGAGGTTCTAAAAACACTCACTGATAAATGGCTTAAACGCCAAACACCATTCAGGCTTGGAGCATTCACGCAAGCTCCTGGAAGTCTTTTGGGAACCCCCATTTGCAGGGGGGTTACAATAGCTTTCCAGAACTCGAGTCACCAGTGTGGTGAGAAGTAAGGCATTTACAGTAGCTCACCCCTCTGCGCCACCGGTCAGCCTAGGTAGCTGAATTTTAATACAAAAAAAAAAAAATTACAGGTAATGAACATCAGGGTCAGAAACATGAAAATGCAATTCCTGATGGAGGGAGTAGTGCTAGAAAACTCAGCAGAGGAAAAGGATCTTGGAGTGATATTGGACAGCCTGAAATCTACGGCACAGTTCAACAAGGCTAGGAAGGTGAAAAGGACACTGGGTTTCATAGGAAGAAGAATCAGTGGCTGCGAAAGGAACATGATCCTTCCCCCTCAGTACTGATCCTGGGTGTGTACTGTAAACTGCACCTACACAAATTAAACAACTGAAAATATATACCACACTAATTAAATGTGTATACCAACAGCAATTAAACGTCTGTAGCACAGTACCTAATGCCCTATGCTACCACACTAATTACAAGTATTTACCAAATCAATTAACCATTAAAAATGGGTGACAAAATTCCTGTAACCTCATTGATCAAAGCATGTCACTTGGCCATGTGTAAATCCTGCAACAGACGACTGGTAAACATCACACTGATTAAATGTTTACTTTCTATTAACCTAATTAATTCTCTTTTTAAACATTTTTATACAGATTCATTTTTATAAACACAGTAATGCACTTCAGGGTGTGAGTAGTAGTGGGATTTACCCATTTCTTCTTTGGTTAAAATCACTCGGCTGTGCCGCGTGGCACACCACACATGGCGTGGCTAAATCCCACAACAACATACACCCTGTCAAGCATTACTGCTTAAATTCACACACCAGTCAACACTTACCAAACCGATTACAGTACACCAATAAATACTTACCACAGAATTTCTATTACCAAACCTACAAGCCCCTCTCCAGACTAAGCAGAAATTATTCAAAACTGCAGCCTAACAGCACCCTAAAATGTCCCTTCCTACACACACTGCCATTCCTGTCTCTCACCAAACAACCATGTCCCTTAACAATCCAGTTCTCTCTCCAGATGGCAAGTCCCCATGCTGTTGCCACTGACTCTTGGGTATATCCTGCTTACCACTACCCCCCCCCCAAATCCAAGTTGCACCCTTAAATTTAGCATCTTTATCCTCTAGAGCGGTGTTGTAATATTAGATTGATTTGCTGCCATAAACTGTATGTTGTTATGTCATTTATATTTAGGGTCTGTCGTATATTTTTATTTCTTGTTCACTGTAGTAATTATGTTTTGTAACAGTGTATGTACTTATATTTTGCCAAGGACACCATAGTAAATCAGCTTTAGTTAAACGGGTTTTCATCCAAAAAAGAAAATTAAATGAAAATGAAAGCTTCATACCTGTCACCAGCCCCCCCCCCAGCCCCAAGAGAAGCATCCTACAACTCTGATGCCATGTCTGATGGGTTGGCTAACTCACATCGGCCCACCAGGACCCCAAGAAAAGCAACCTGCAACTCTGGTGCAGTGTCTGACAGGTTCCTTCCTTCACACTGGTGCCTTGGGGCCCCAAGGAAACATCCTGCCGTGTTTAACAGGTTGGCTGATCCATCGCCCCCCCAGCGAAAGGCATCCTACAACTCTGGGGCTGTGTCTGTTGGGTTGGCTCCTTCACATCAGCCCCCCAGTTCCCAAGGGAAGTATCCTACAATTCTGGTGCCATACGTGATGGGTTAGCTGATTCACATTGGGCCCACAGAGCCACATGTAAAGAAACCTTCAGGTCTGTCTACATGCCCATCAGGTCTGCTGCTTCTTGGATGGCCTGCACAAAGCAAGATACATGTCCATGCTCCTTCACATTGTGTTTATATATCAGCACCCAGTTTTCTATACTGTACCTTTCCACGTCTTATTAAATTGTATGACACGTAATTTGTAAAGCAGTAATTACTTAACATTTCAGTGTACTGCCATGTTTTAAAATATATGTGATGTATCAGCACAGTCACTTCATGACTGTTTGATAGCCTATGTGAAATAAATTGTGGTGGTCCCTGTCCAGTTGCAAGTGCAGAGGTGTCAATATCACAAAACCACCATCACAATCTCCCAAACTGTCACCATTGTTGACAGTGTCACATGATGGCTGTATGAATATGGAGATGAAATTAACCTCCTACAGATTAATGGCAAGCACTGTATGACAGGGTTGAGGTACATTAGCAAGGGACTTCTGTCTCCCGGTACAACCAATCTGGCACTTTTCTTGTGAAATCAACTACAAACAGTTACAAATAATAATGTTTCTCCCTACGGCCTGGTGGCATACAGGGCTGAGGTGCTATATGCCTTTCCTCCACCCACACCGGTGACCCAGGTTCAGAAATAGATTAAGGTCAATTGGGGACTTGCCGGGGAGGGGGAGGATTTACTGTAGTATCCCAAGAACAGCTCTCCTCCCTTGGGGAGGGGTGATCCTGACTCCCGCCACTTAATTGCCACTTGGTGGAGGCAAGGAGTCCGCCGACATAACACGCAGATGTGCATTGATGCACATGTATGACTGCATTGCATGCTGACTCCATAGGGGAAGAAAATCCAGGGCTAAAATGCCTCAGCTCGCTAGGCATCCCCTCGCAGGTACCCACAACCTTATGTGGCAGGCCACGTGCCAATGTGGCTCTATGGAAGGGCTGGTTAACCTGTAAGTCCATGAGATGGGTCAGTGACAAGGCTGAAGGGATGCCATCAAGACCAGGGACAGAAGGCAGATAAAAACAGGAATACAAAAATGATCACTTTTCCTAATCTTATGGGATTGTCTATCAGCCTGTTGTTAAAGACTGGTAGTAATAAACTTTTTTCATTGCTTCAACAGGGTAAACGGTATCGGGGGGCAATCAAGGATTTTCCAGACTTTGATGCCAGCCAAGATGCAGAGGTTCTGTACAAAGCCATGAAGGGTATTGGTAAGTGACACATGCAAAAAAGTACCATTTCTCAGTTTGTATTATAACGGTAACACCATAGTGGTCGAGGGTTTACAAGGTAATATCCAGTACAGGGTTAATAAACACTGCGTCTGAAGACAGAGGTGTTTATAAACCCCCTTAGTTTGGTTATGACCGAGGAAACCCAGACCACTGTGGTGTTATCGATATTATATTGAATAAGGGAAAAAAATTTGGAAAAACGGCCTGAAATCTGCCTCTGGACCAGGGGGAACTGTTTCTCACAGACACACTGTAGCGTTGCTGGATGTCTCTGGCTGCTGCATGTTTAAGTGGGAGGGAAGACTGGGCTTGCTGTCTGACTGGTTGAGTACATCACGCAGGAGCCAATCAGAATGCAGAGCCACTGTCCCATTACTCAGTATACTGTTCGGTTATCACAGAATGACTGGACAGTAACTCTGCATTCTGATTGGGTAAGAGGGCTGTTTTCCAGTAGAATATTTATTATTCCCATTTCTTTTCCATCTTTGCTGTCTCGTGTCTTCAACTAAATGTCAGCACCACCTAGTGGCATCAGCTGGTGTGCAGTCCAAATGATTCCTCAGTACATGAAATTATGATAGAGAATGCCAGCACTGCAATTGCATGGTGCTCGCCCTGGGGAGGGTTAAGGGCTGCCAGGGAGTCACTCTACTCCTGATGGTCAATCATGGACCACCAATGGCATTGGCTGTGAAGGCTGCCACTCTATTCTCATAGCCAGAGGGAGGGTGCAGACTTGGCAACTCCATCATCAAGATGAGCAGGCAGTCAGCTGGGCTGGACCCTGCAGGCAGTTCCCCCCCCCATACAAAACTGTATGAGAACTGATGCTCATCTGTCACTTTCACCACTGAACACAGCAGAAGAGTCGGAATAGTTCCTCCACATAGAGATGACAGCACCCCTTACACAAATCCAGAGAGAAGTTACCCCTCACCAACATTTTCATGTAACTACTGAAGAATGGGGATAGGGGGATACAAAGGGGACAATGGAGACAAAGAATGTTAAAAATAGTTTATGGTGTTTATTCAGCAAAGAAAATTTAATGATCAGAGGGTACAAAAAGTAGTGTAAATAAATTTGATCCTGTACTCCACTGATGTGGTGCAATATGGTATGCTGGTACAGCATAACAAGCAGAATTTATAGCACTCCTCACCAAATCACCGCACTAAAATCTTGGGTTTCCAGATTTCGGAATGACATGTGGGCATGCATGGCTAACGCCATCACAGTACCTCACAAAGAACCACGTCCTATGTTGCTTTTCATTTTAAACTGCTATAATGAGCTGATGCATGAGGCTGCACTCTCTGTGTTTCTAATGCCAAGTGGCTTTCAAAGCTAAATTTGGACTTAAATGTATACAGCTCAGGTCACGAGATGCCTACAGTATCAAGTTAGGGAGCATGTCAGATGGAGAAGTATTTTAGCATTGAAAACATGGAGTGTAGCCTTACGTCAGCTCACTGTAGCACATTCAAATGAAAAACAGCATAGGACCTGCAGTGGCGGAGCTAGGGGGGGGGGCTGGGGGGCGGTCACCCCTCCTGGCTGCCCCATTGTGAGTAGTGGTGCCCCACCACCATCTTTATTCAATGCTTAGTGCCCATTGTGGAGCCCATGATTGACTGAATGGCGGCCCCCCTGGCTCCCAAATGCTCCCAAACCTTGGCTCCGCCACTGAGGACCTGGTTCTTTGGGAGGTACCTTGATGGTGGTAGCCATGTTTGCCAACACTTTTGTCTGCAAACCAGAAATGAAAAGCTCCCATTCATATTGGGGTAACAGCAAACAGAAATCAGTTTTAAAGGAAAAGCAGGTCAATTTGGGGCTGCACTGTTGTAAAGAGTGCTGAATTCTGATGTTTAATGACTAGCCACTTTGTCAGCACCCTTGTTAAATTTTAAATAAACTAACGTACTGTACTCTAATATTTGAGGGGCTCTGGTTTGAGCATGTTACAATCTGGACTGTATGCTGGTAGAACATACCATCCGATGTTCTACTGAGGGATCAGTACAACGCATTTCAATTGCGTTTCACATAGTTTGGAATCAATTTTAGAGGTGTGGTACCAATTTTGAACTCCTGTTAATCAATCTGCTAGACAATGCAGTGTTCTCTATACATCCCTGCTGCATGCACAAACATGCTGTAACATACAAACACCACACATATACACAAACACTCGCATCATCTTAAGAGTTGTTAACTTGGATCTCTCAGTGCCTTGAGTCTGTGCTGGTTTTACAGTTTGATCCCATGGATGCAAGTCTACTACACAGTTATTCCCCCAGTCCTCAGGGTCAGTAATGCGGGTTCTCTCTTTCTATGCAGGCAGTGATAAAGAGGCCATTCTGGACCTGTTAACCTCCAGGAGCAACGCCCAGCGTCAGCAAATCTACACAGCCTATAAGTCCCTCTATGGGAAGGTAAGCACAGGTTGCAGATGGCCCAGTACAGCTTACTTACTCACAGTGTTCTCATAATGCTATGGGGGAAAGGGCAAATACATTAAACCTATTCACCATAGGCTAGGCATTTAATTTACAGAAATACAAGTGCGCAGCAAGATAAGCGGCATGACAAACTCAGACAACATAAGCATGTGACATGCATGTTGTGCACTTGTATTTCTGTAAGGGTTTAAAACAGTACTTGCCGGACTACCAAATCATTCTGGATGGCCACATTTTGTTCTGTATGTTTATGGAAAGTAAATAATGTATATAGATTAGTTGTACAATGTTGTATTGAGGTATGCAGTAGTTCTCTTGTTGATCACTGTCCATAATATTCCCCGCTCCCGGACTTTTCAAAAGTTAGAAAAAAGTAAGTTGTAGCAGGGAACATGAATGCTTCTGTTTGCAAAAAGCTTAATCGGGGGCTAAACCTTTGAAGGGGTGGGATGCTCTGTATTTGGCCAGCTTTTCTTTAATGCAAACAGGTCAGTGAGGTCAAGAATCTTTTTTCACTGCTGTTGTGCTGAGATATCAGCACTGGGTTCTGAGCTCCTCAGCCAGTCAGGTTGCTGGATTTTTTCATACCCATTTCATAACTGATTCCAAGGTTCTCACCCCCTCTCAGCATAGCTTTATAAGGAGCAAGATGTGCCAAACCAACCTGATCACATTCTTTGAAGGGGGGAGCAGGGAGGTGGGCAGGGAGGTATACCTAAGATAAGTTCAGTGATGCCTTCGACACTGCAGCATGCAATATGTTTCTGGTCAAAGTAAACCAGTGCAATATTTTGAGTCATATACATGGTGGGTTGGTAACATGCTTGGAAGCACGAAGTAAAGGGTTGTGGTTAATGGGAACTACTCTGGGTGGAGAGGAGTATTTAGTGGTATCCCTCAGGGGTCAGTGGCAGGGCCACAGCTTTGCAACACATTCATCAGTGATCTGGAAGCTGAAGTCTCCAGCAGGCTGCTTAAGTTTGTGTTAAGTTTGTTAACAACACTAAGCTGTCCAGGAAAGTGGACTCTCTTGAGAACAGAGAAAAACATTAGGAAGGCCTAAACAAGCTGGGTAACTGGTTGGACTCCTGGGGTCCGATATTTAAACCAGTGCAAAGTGCAGCGCAAAACCTTGTGATGCACCTTGTGATTGCCCGGAAGCCTAAGGATGCTATATTCAATTGAACAGCACACTGGTGCTATTTGACTGAATACAGGGCCATGTCGGCGCAGCGCTAAGTAAAGTAGCGCTGCCCTGACATAGATCCTGATGTACACTGCCAGAATGGATAGTGCCGGAGCGCTATCTGCAATATTCAGAGGGACCCATGCAAATGAGCCCACTGGCATGCAAGGTGCTAAGGGACGATTTGCATGCCCATTATGGGCTTACTTGCATGGGTAGTGAGGCAGGATAGTGTAGTGCCACTGTCCCCCCAGTTGCCCAGTCCTAGAGCTGTGTAGATGTCCCTGGTGGTAGTGGCCCCCCTCAATCACCAGCCTGTACGGTAGTTTAAATAAATCCCTGATGCTAGTGGTCCCCTTTTGTGATTGCCAGGCTGTATGGTAGTTTAACTAAATCCTTGATGCTAGTGGTCCCCCCCCAATCGCCAGCCCGTACAGTAGTTTAACTAAATTCCTGATGAGTGGTCCCACCCCCCACCCCCCCGATCACCAGCCCATATGATAGTTTAAATAAATCTCTGCTGCTAGTGGTTCCCCACTTCTGATCACCACGCCTGTACCATGGTTTAACTAAATCCCTGGTGGTGAGTGGTCCCTCCCCACAACTGCCAGCCCCTACTAGTGGTCCCCTCCTCCTCCCACCCTCCTTCCTTCAATCCCAGCCCGTAGTACAATGAAACATGCTCCTGGCATCCAGTGCTCCCACCCACCTCAGCACTGAAACCCAACCACTGTAACCATACCATTCCCTTCGGTGCCACGGGTGCACACAGTGAGCAGCGCAGGTTTCCTCACACCTCCTCAGTTGGCCACCGTATGTCTGGGCAGGGAGTATGTCTCTTATTTATAGGACAGGGTGACGCCACCCTGTCCTATAAATAAGAGGGTCACCCCTTGCCTGGACATATGGCATCTGACTAAAGAGGTGTGAGGAGGGCTGCACCAGCCGCTGTATGCACTGGCGGCACTGAGAGGATTGGTAAGGTGACTGGGGAGGTGTTTGGTGCTGTGATGGGGGTGGGGTAACTGGATGCCAGGTGGGGTGTTGCATTGTACTACAGGCTGGCAATCAAAGGGAGGGAGGGGGGACCACTAGCATGGGCTGGCAATTGGAGGGGGGGTACTAGTACCAGGGATTTATTTAAACTACCATATAGGCTGACTATCAGAGGGAGGACCACTAGCACCAGGGATTTATTTAAACTACTGTATGGGCTGGTGATTGAGGGAAGGACCATTCCAACCAGGGATTTATTTATACTGCCTTAAGAGCTGGCAATTGGGGGGGGGGGCCACTAGAACTAGGAATTTATTTAAACTATCGTATGGGCTGGCAATCAGAAGGGGGGGCCACTACCACCAGGGAATGTATTTGTACAGTAGGGGCTGGCGATTGAAGGGGCACAACCAAGGACCACAGAGGATGATCGTGCTCCCCCAGTGGTCAATCGGCTAGGTGGCTACATTACCTCCAGCAGTCGTTAGGGTTGCCCAGAATAAGTCTGGGCTTTGTTAGTCAGTATTTATGCTGCACAAAAGGACCTCGCTAAAACCTTTTGGGCATCACAAAGCTGCTGAATATGGGGTGGCACTGCTATTCATGGCCTTGCCCCTCTCCTTGCCCACCCATATACAGTGGGCCAGATTTTCAAAATCCAGTTGCAAGCTATGACAATGGCAGCTTGTGTCGAGTGCTGGTGCATCCAGAACCCTGTACCCAAATTTCAATGGGACAGTGTCCTGGCATCTAAGTCCCGCTGCTTGTGGCAATGGAAGCAGTACACCAAACCAGTGATGCACCCAGAAGGAGTGCCGCAACTGCTGTGGGGCGGTGGGGTGGCAGCTGCGCCCTTGGATGGGTGCAGGGTGCTGCCACCTGCCATGCCCAGATGTGCCAGACCCCGATTGTAGCAATCCCTGGTGATATAGTGGCCCCCCTTCCCCACCCTGATCTGCCCATATCCAGCATCATAATTAACCATTAGACCCTGGTGATCTAGTGGTCCCCTCGCCCGACACATAGTACCATATAATCCCAGGGCTACTGACTGACCATCCACATCCCAGAAAGGGGGTTTCTTCCATGTCTGTAAGTGACAGCCAGAAGGATTTAGCATAGGGGCAATCAATCAAAAAATGTATTTGTGTCTCAAGGATGTTCCAACAACTGTTTCTCGGGCAGTGCCTTTCTTCAAGTTTTTTATGTTTTAAGGAGTCCTTCACAGCAATTCTCCCATGGATCGCCCCCAATTCTGGGACATTATTCGGTGATTGGCTTAGTTCCTCCAACACAGTACACATACAGTACATGCTCTGACAGTTCATTCGGCGGCCGGCCGTGGTGGTGTGCGGAGGGCTGGCCGGCACTGAATATTGTCCCAGGACTGGGGTAGGGAGCGGGGTGGTGGAGGACCACTAGATCACCAGGGACTAATAGTTAATTATGATGATGTGTAAGGGCAGATTGGGGTGGGGGGGGCACTATATCACCAGGGAGTGATGTGTACATATAAGTATGCATAGGGGCTGATCGGAGTGGGGAGGGGGCCACTAAAGCACCAGGTAGTGGTATCTTACTGCAGTGGTAATGATATAATTTAAGTGCAGGGGCAGATCGAGACTGGGGACACAGTGGCACACAGTGGACATCTCTCCCAGGGGATGTCTAAGTACCGTGGCTGGTCTAATGGTTCTTGGCACTTTGTCCCTTGGGAGAGCTTTGAAAATTGTGACTACAGGGTTGTAGCGGCCAGGGACTGCCACAAGACCCCTAATACCATGCCGCAGCCACTTTTGTGGTGCAAGGCTGGCACTAGCATGCTTGATGCAAGCAGCCTGCTACTTGACGCAGGTTGCTTTGTAAAATTGCCCGGGGCCTTACCCTTGGCGCAAGGTGCTTGTTGCATCCAACATGCTGAATGCAAGCACCTTGAGCCAATCTAAGGGCTTTGAAAATCCAGCCCATTATGTTTTGCATAGGCACTAACCTTCTTTGCCCATGCAACTGCCCCTTTTGAGTATGGAGATCCTATGCAAACCTCGGTTTGTGCGGGCGAAGACCCGTTGGCACCCATGCAAACTTTTAAATATCGGGCTCCTGGAATCTTAGATTCAATTAAGTCAGTGCACTTTATTGTAATTCATTGTAGTTTGCCCATAGAAAGCCTCTAACATGTCAGCTATCAGCTGCCATTTGTTCAACTCCGGGTCACATCTGAAAAAGGGCATTTTGTTCAGCGTGCCAACCCAGTAAACAAATACATATATAAAATAATATAGAAAGACTGAGCTCTTGGCCTTCCATGTTATGTATGCTATCAGTATCAGTGGCTCAGTAGGTAGACCACTCATCGCAGGGGCTGGAAGATTTGAAGTTACTGAGTTCTAAACCAACTCCAGGTGCTTGGGATAATATCCATAACTGACACTGCAGTAAAATGTGTGTGTGGGGGCCGGGGGTAGTGCACTGGTGAGGTGCCATCCTTCAGATCAGATGTTAAACCGAAGTCCCTTCTGCCCTTCTCTGGTCACTGTCTAGGTGAAAGTAAAAGATCCCCTGGCACTTACTGATGAAGAGTAGGGGAATTTTATTTAAACTAAAAGAATCATACATATATCACAAATCATACTCAAATACAAAAGGAAGTATACAAATAAAAAATGACAAACAAAAATATATGCAAACCCCTACAAAAACAATATAGTATATCAAAACAAAAAAATAAATTTGTCTTTATACAATCAATGAAAAATGGAGCAAGGATTCCCTCGTCAGAGACTGCTGCATCTCCGAATGAAACTCCTGGAGTAACATATCATCTTAGGCCACTACATTCACTACATTACTACAACGAAAACTAGAAACTACCCATCAAGAATTGTTTCAGATCACATGGGCTTAAAGTCCTTTCCTCATGGCTATATACTTTGAATACAGATTTGGTGACTGTATCAATCATTGCGCTTGGCTCTATGTATTTTTGTTCAATCTGCAGGGCACATCTAGCCTGCCACATACAATACCTGCAGCAGGTGAAACACACCTGCACGGTGGATTTTTTGTATGTACTCCATCCTGTACCATATAATCCCAGGGCTACTGACTGACCATCCACATCCCAGAAAGGGGGTTTCTTCCATGTCTGTAAGTGACAGCCAGAAGGATTTAGCATAGGGGCAATCAATCAAAAGATGTATTTGTGTCTCAAGGATGTTCCAACAACTGTTTCTTGGGCAGTGCCTTTCTTCAAGTTTTTTATGTTTTAAGGAGTCCTTCACAGCAATTCTCCCATGGATCCCCAACCAAGTAAGGTCCCACATATGTCGTGGAATCCTTTAATTCTGGAGCTGACTTACCACCTCCAACTGTTTGCCTGGTGGGCACATTTACAGCATTAAAGGCTGAGAGTATCAGGAATCTGTAGAAGATTGATAAATCAGTTTTCTAAACCCAGTCATCCTGGGTCAACTCCATTGATGGCACGGATGTCGGCAGGCATATGCAGTGTACGCTAATACATACAAACAGTTCTAGCTTGGGGCAGCCTTTTGTCATCCCTGATCAGTCACCTGTGCCGGCATTTTACTACTAATCTGTTGTTTCTGGTGCTTGGGAGCTATGCTGTGTGTGTGTGGGGGGGCACTGTGACTAAAGAATTAAAAAAAGTGTCAGCTGATTGGCTGAGGAGTATAGCTCTATCTGTAATCATCTTCCCATTGGCTTTGTCCAGATGTGGGTGGATCCAGGGTTTTTTCAAACTCTGCTATTCCAAAAGTTGTCACCATTTTGCAAGTGATGTTTGCATGTTATTGTCGCACCAGTAGAGCGCCAGCGCCAGTTTCTTCAGCTGCCTCTGCTCCACTTTGGCAGTTTTAAACACCCCTCTCAAGGGCTGGCAGATCAGTTGGTGCAGTCTGGTTTCCAGTGAGAAAAATGTTGCAGGCTATGTCTGAGGAGTAGTTCCAGCAGATGCAGGTAAACAGTATGACCGGCAGGGGAGGCCAGGGACTGAGGATGGAGAGAGCTGTCATTCTGCAGACTGAGACTAGTGTGCTGCTGTGGGGTGGGTAATGTGGACATTGTGTCCTGCTGTGGCTCTGCTAGGGCTCCATTCAGCTCTTCCATGGGAGAATCACATAGACTGTAAAGCAGCTGCAGCTTCCCCAACAGGCTAGTCTTAATCATATATGTCTTGTCAGGTAGAATTTTACTGTCCCCTGTTAGTTAACCCAGTTAGGTCTCTGGTTATTATTTCTGGTCATGCCGAAATTCGGAGTAGACTAACCTATAAAAACTTTTTTTTTTTTTTTTTTTTAATTTCTCCAGATCTTTCTTTCCAGCCCTTGCAGTGCAGAGCAGACACCATTTTCCCTTTTGGAAATATGAAGTCCAGGAGTTCAGTGCTTGTTTCTCTGAGTTAGAACCAGGCAAAAAGAGAATAATATATAAAGGTCTTACCCAAATACTTTCTGACCCTGACCAACTTGCATTTTATATTAAAATACAAAGCTCAAAATTCTCCATGTACTGTAAAATGAAGCACTCTGAGACAGACACAGAGGGAACAATTCCTACAATGGCTTGCTGGAATCCTCGGCTCAGATTAAGGGCAAGATGAACTAAGAACTCTGACCCGTGTCTCAGTCACAAATTGCTGTACTGACAATGTTGCTGTAAAAGACAGAGAACCTCAGTATAAAAGCACAGAAGCAATCACTGGAAAAGAATTTAGACTGGTTCTGCTTCAAGTCTATGGTACCAAATGACACAATCCATAAGACCATAGGGCTGGTTCTTCCTGTGGGTTGAAACACAGATGAGGCGCTACGATGAATCATGAGATGAATAAAACATATTTTTGTGTCTTGTGTTCTCAGTGTTTGCAGATTGTGTGAGAGGCTGTAAAGTATGTGGCACTCCTGCAGAACCAGTCTAAACAGTTTTGGATGATTTGCATACACTCTCCGTGATGCTTTGCATTATTGGGGAATGTTGCTATAAACTACTCTGACTTTTTTTTTTTTAAATCTCTATTTATGCCACTTGTCCCCAGCCTGCCATCTCTGACCCGTCGGAAGCTCCTAGGTAGACATCCCTCGGCCATCCACCCTACCCGAATGACCCCAGAAACCTCATGGTGCTACAGTTTACCCCCCATACACGGATGGGGCAGAGCCCCTGTTACCCCATACCTTGTGTTTCCTTGGTCCAGGGTCATCGGGCGGGTGAAGGCACATTGAGGGCATGTCTCCGGGGCTCTATCTTCCCAGCGATGGCAGGCTATTTTCCTCTTTCTCCCTCCCCTACAGCACAGGACCCCTGACGTCAAGGCGCACAGTGCCGACATCGCACTGTATAGCAGCCGCCCGTCCCCTACCACTAAGGGCTTGCAGTACTCTGAGCCTCCGCTCGGAGTCAGGCAAGAGTTCGGGCTGTGGCCTCAACCCTCCCCGGAGTAGGCAAGCTGTCATGGGACGCTGCAGCCTATCTCCCCCCGGCTGACCCAACAGCAGCCCGAGACCACTCCCAAACCCAGGTCGCCGGCATGGAGCGAGGTGTGGCATCCAGCGCCTCAACCCTTAGCGCCACCGGGCCGGCTCTCTGACTTTTGTTTTAATGGACATTGTGTAAGTGTCCTTATTATGTATGATAACCTGAAGACCTTGTGGTGCTGAGTGCTTGTTTTCTTATTTCAGAACTCTGACTATCAAATAGGTTTCTCAGTCACCTCTGGATTCAGCCAGTTCCCCTCTAAAACACTAAAACTGCTGACTGCTTTAATGTAACGTTCCGCTAATTACAATACTGATTTTAACATTTTTTTTAATAGTTGGCTAAACAGAATATGCACCCATGAAGAATCTGTAAATGTTTTGAATGCAACACAGATAACAAAAGAGGCAGATTAGTCCATGCTCCTTTCAGGTCCCAGCGGCTCCTGCTCACACAGAACAATGCCTGGCTCTTGCCCACGCAGTACAAGGTCATTTGAACATAGGACCCCCTTTGTTTTATCAAGTAACCTCAGACCCTTTTCTGTATAAGATTCAGGTTTTACTTAAGTTTGGTACTATTTTCTTCAAAAGTAGAACTTAGAATTGCCCAACAAAAGTTGATTATCTGTGCTTATTAAACCACAACAGTTACAGATTTATGTGATGCATAATATTACTAGGGAAGGAGGAGGAGAGGTGGAGGAAGGGAGGGGAGTAGGACTTACTGCAGCTTGAGTCATTGCAGTGAAGGGTCACCAAAATGACCCAGAGTTAGCAGGGCATATCCAATGAAGAACAGCTAGAGGCCCTGAACAAGTACTTGCTGAAGGCCAGAAAGGAGAGGGGGGATCTGATAAGAGAACAATATGTTTTGAATATGTATAAATAGAGTGAACAGTGAAGACCTGTTTATTAGAAATAAGGATGCAGTCATGAGGGGCATAATTCGATGGGGGGCTAAATTCAGGATGGATGTGAGAAGTTCTATATTTCTACAACTGGCAGATTCGATGGGCCCTCAGTCTTTATTTGTCACCAGTGACACTGTTTCTATGTTCAAGAGGATGAGGTTAGCCTGTCTGGTGGAGGTAGTCATGCCAAATCATGAAGTAGTTTCAGTGGTGGGAGACACACTGCAGTGTCCCTGAAGACACCAAAAGGATGACAATGCAGGAGAAAAATATGGACTCAGTCCAGTGGTGTGGTGGCTTGAAAAAAGGGAAGGAGAGAGGAGGTTATAAAACAATAAAGAACACAAAGGCAAAGAAGTTAGGACAGTGTAAATATTTAGCAAGGCAAGGCTCTGACTAGCATGCCAAGCTCCCTCAATGCTTCAGGCATATGGCATTGCAGGGCAGAGTCAGGCAAACAAGCAGTGAGCAGGAAAACGGGCCGGGGGCAGCATTTTTGTGGTACTGAGTACAAAACTGAATTTGCTGGCTGTACCCCTGGTTGATGGAGTTCCCTAGGGTGCGAAGTCTGGGCGTGATCTTCAATGACAGGCTGACATTTGAGGTGCAGGTGTCGGCTGTCGTCAAAAATAGTTTTTACCATCTGAGGAACATTGCTCAGATTAAGCCCCTAATTCTGTCTGAAGACCTGCCGTCACTGGTGCATGCTTTGTAACATCAAGGCTTGACTACTGTAATGCTCTATGTCTCGGGGTCAGTGGGGAGTACCTCTGCCGACTGCAGCTGGCGCAGAACGCAGCGGCCGGGTTGCTGGTGGAATTACCTAGATCCTCTCATGTGACCTCGGTCCTGGGGGGCCTGCACTGGCTACCGGTCAGGTGGGGGGTTCTCTTCAAGGTGGGCTTGCTCACCTATAAGGCCCTATATAGATCGAGCCCCGGCTACTTGTCAGACCTCCTTACTCCAGCCATTCTGACTCGCTCCCTCCATTCCTCCACCCAGGGCTTCCTTGCGGTTCTGAGGACCGGGCTGAAAACCTTGGGTGATCAGTCATTCGGGTGGTCGGCCTGGTCGTCTGGAATTCCCTTCCAAGACCACTGAGGGAGGCCCCTACGGTGGAGGCTTTCAGGAGGGGCCTGAAAACTCATTTATTTAAGCTGGCATATCCTTTCATTTCATTTAATTTCAGGGTTTAACCATTGAGAACAATACTCATTTAAAATGGTGACCCAGGGCAAATACATATATTACACAATAACACATACACACCTTAACAAATCAAAAATACAAAAACATACAAATATAAGACTAACACAATCATTTACATAACAATATACATACATATAAACATATCTAACTAATTATTGCACAACAACTCTTTATCTGTCTTTTTACAGTATTGGAATATCCTGAAGAGACACTACAATTATAATACTGCTTGATTTTTCTGTACTTATTATGCTCTCTGTAATTTTATTGTTGATTTTATTATGACTTCAAATTTTACGTACGGGGCCCAGAGTCTCCGGGATTGGGCATCTAAAAAAAATAAACAATTACAATCAATTCTGGCGTTGTATTCCATGCCTTTAGTTTTAACATCAGGGGAAGAATACATTGGGGAATAATGTGTGCTTGGGCCTTAAAATGACTTATCCATACCCTTTCCTGCCATTCCCTAAACCATGGAAATATCCAGTCCTGCACCAAAAGAATGAGCTTTTAGGGAATTTTTTTTTTTATTAAAAGGAAATACCAAGAAAAATCAAAGAACCTAGTCAGAATAATGGAAACATAAAACTTATATGAAGAAAGCAAAAACATAATACAAATAAGCAGAAGAAAAAACATTCAGGCCTAAGCTGACTCGCTCCACAAGTTCAATATATATATATATATACAGTAAAAGTCAAAAAAATAGAAAGAAAGAAAATAGCCTTTCCGGTTTCTGCACTCCTAAGAACAATTATGTCAAGCACTTTAGTTTTGACTGAAACTCAGAAAACAGAGATCCAGGCAGAGTCTCCAGCTCTGAACGGTATGCCCAGCTGACAGTGACAACATTATAGTGAACAATGTCGATGCCGACATTTATTTTTAATTTTTATTTATTTAGTTTTTGTTGACCGGGTAAGTGCACTAGACAAATCCTGCCTATTTTCAGGCATGACCCGGGGGAGGGGGATACAGATGAATGCCAACTGACCTTGAACCAGATTAAGCTGTTGGTGGTATTTTTAGTGAATGAGGGAAATTTGGTCAGGACACAAGGGAAATTCCCCTACTCTTCCAGCAGGGGGCTTGACTTCCTGTGGAGTGGAGGAGCTCAGTTGGGAGCCGGACAGCAGTGGAGGAGGAAGTGCTGATGTGGCAGAGTGAGTGAGATGCTGGAGGAGATGGAAGTCCCAGATGGTAGAGGGCTGGCCTCCACATCTACCTTAAACCTGCCTTTGGATGCTGAATCTGGAATCGAGAAACCCATGTTAGCATCAAGAACGGAGGAAAATGAGACGGATATTTTTGTATCTACTGATGATCTCAGTACAGTGAAAAAACTAACAAAACAGTGAGTCCTGACCTTCCTGAGATGACACCCATCGAGAAAGCGATCTGGCTAAAAATTCAAGCAGAAAATTGCAGGCATTTGCAAGAGAAGGACCGTTTAGCTGCTCAACTTGCTTCTCTGCAGGCTGGACATCCACTCGTCAATGTTCTCAGCCTACCTGTCAAGCCAACACCCTTTTCGAGTGACGTAGTAGCATCAAAGAGCACCGAGAAGGCGGGTGAGTTAGCAAATATTGTACTTTTGCATTCTGTGGGAAATCCTTCTTGTACTGATATGCAACAGGCTGGCAGTAAAAGCGCCGAGGGAGGCGCATGCCTAAAGCCTCAGACAGACTCCACTACTGGGAAAAAACAAACTTCTGTATCCACCGATGTGGAGGAGTTGTCAAATAATAATATGACTACTAATAGTGGGAAGGTCAGGGCTGAAGAGACAGGAAATGTTACTGGAGAGAAATGTCAATCTTCCACCACTCTCTCTAAAACTGCAGGGTTTGTTCTCCGAAAAACAGCAGTGAATGATCCTATTCAAACTGATAATGGCATAGCCTATCAAACCTCTAACAAACTGCAGGAAGATACAACCACCTTTTCTTTCTCTGCACGACGGTCTTCTGCTAAAATGGGCGCTAGGGAAGAACATAAGACCAAACGCACAGCGATAACCCTAGCAAATAGAAAAATTACTGAAACCCCAAAAATGCTATCAGCACCCACCACTACCAGCCCCCTTCCTGAGAAAATGGGGCCTCGGAATTTAACTACCACAGCAGCTATTTCTAAAGCCTTTGCTCTACCTATTGATTCAGACTTCTCATGTGAACACTGGTCTCCCCAGACAGAACCGAGTGGAGCAGGGTGGAAGCAGCTCTCTGATGGACCATGGCATCCGGACCCAAATTGGGACCCTAAGCTTAACTTTGCATAGGACACTCCTGAGTGGCACCCCTCCACCAATTGGCAAACCCCAATGCTGCAACCCAATGGCAACTCTAAAACAGATGCTCCACAACCCTGTCAAACCACAAAGGAACAAAAAGCTCTCGAGCTCCCTTCTTTGCCTGAGGTGGGGGAGGCTGAGCAGGAGCATAAGAACCAGCACAAGGACTCTGAAACTCAGCAATATACGGAAGAGAGTCAAGGACCAAGTGCTCAGCAGAGACCACTCTTATCAGAACTCTTTTAAAAAATTAAAAAAGAAGCTGCACCACAAAGAAATGCGGTGAGAATCTGGTATAAAGGTAGACTGGAGAATCGACCGGATAGACATTATGTTGGGAAATTACTGTTGAAAGACTCTTTACACTTCTCCACCAGAGAAGTGTTCACTTTCATTAACATTTCAAGGGAGGATAATTTCGATGTCAGCTTTCAATCTGCACATGCTCTTGATTTATTTTGGGAGCTTAATAGTCAAGTTAAATTCTTCCCTTTATAGTCTCCCTTCCTGGTAATTCCCCTGTCAAAACCCCTCATTAGATTTGTCACTGTCATGTTCAGAAATGAGGGGGTCCATGTTGATGACATTACATACTGGCTTTCACAGAAATGTGAGGTCCTCAGTGGCCCGGAGGCTATTTTAGATACTGAGATGTTTTGGACTGGGGGGGTGGAGGTATAAAGTGAAGCTATGGCAATCAGACTCAGGAATAGATCACATTCCAAATTATTTTATGTTGGTAAGGGACAGGGGCGTATGTTTTTATGCAGGTCAGCCCCGAGCTTGCTACAAGTGTGGGTCACGAACCCCTCTGTCCAGTTCCTGTGATAAACCCAGGTGTGAAAACTGTGGGGAGATAGGTCATTCCACCTTTCAGTGCGCAAACCACACTAGGTGCGACCTCTGCGAGGATACTGGCCACACCTTTTCTGAATGTTCTTGGGCTGCCAAGAACAAAGCTAGCTGCAATAGTCCTGACCTTCTAATCCAGCAAGCTCAAGATTCCCATAACCCTCCTTCTGAACATGCAAATACAACAGAGGACCAAGCTCCTGTCCCCCCAACCTGTTCCCATTATTAAATCTGAACCCAGGACTGCCCCCCTCCCCCCAACCCCTGTTTGCTATTCAGATCCACAAGACAAGCCTGACACGCTTCCTCCAGAACTCCCACAGACCTCCTTGCCAGTGCGTAGATCTTCTAGGAACAGAACCCCCCACCCCCGACAATATTGAGACCGAGAACTCCTTTGCAGTCCTTGCCACACAGTGGTGAGACTCGGAAATAGAAGTAGGCGACTCTGATGTTCAGTCTACTGTATCTGACCATATCCCAACTACCCAGAATACAACCAGCTATAAAGGGAAAAAGAAAAAGAGATGGAAAAAAGATCAGTAGGGCAGTAGTTTAAAATGTTGAACCCTGGCTTTCTTAGGTATAGGATCTTTAAACATACATAGTATGCTGAATCCAGATAAACATTTCTCTATTTATAATTATGTAAGACTTGCTGCCTTTGATTTTTTCTTCCTGCAGGAAACATGGATATTCACGGGGGACCAGGCTAGTTTTTTTTCAGAGGGAATGGCAATGGGGACCATCTTATTGGTCCTTTGGCACGGACAGTGCAGATGGGGTGGGTTTATTATTTGGCTCTTATGATTTCTCCCTCTTAAAACAGATTGACCTAATTCCTGGTAGGGTGCTGATTTTGGATGGTGTATGGAAAGGGACGACTTGTCGTCTCATAAATGTATATGGTCCACAAACCAAAGCAGACAGGGTTTCCCTACTTTCTGCTCTGCAACCTTTTTTAATTACCACTAATGCTATTTTTCTTTGTGGAGAGTTTAATTGTAACATCTCACCACAAAAAAAGAAAGCTGTACAAGATTCTGGAAAAAAACAGTATTGTGACCAAATGCACTACGGCTTTTAGTTGAGACGGCTGATCTATATAATTGTAGTTTAAATCAAATAACAGGGCCAAAATTTACATACCAAAGAAACAAACATAAATCCACCATAGATTATATGTACACATCAAAAAATGTACAAAACAATTCCTTTAAAACAGTCCCCAGAGAATTCTCAGACCACCTTCTACTTAAATGTATGCTTCAGGAGGCACCTAGTCAGCCAAAGACAAGGCCTCGGTGGAAGTTGAACTCCTCTGTCTTGACCGACACACTAGTAAGGGCCAAACTGCTGGGGATAATAAATGCGAGACTATCAGTTAGGTTTCTATACGCTGATGTATGTGAATGGTGGGCAGATTCCAAAGCAGACTTCAAATCCTGGTTTTTGAAATATGAAAGAATAAAGAAAACCAGAATTTTCTTAAATATCTACAACTCCGCCAACAGCTCCAATACTTATATTCCATTTCAAATACTTCCAGACAAGATTACAGAGCCCAAATCCATAAACTAAAAGAGGACATGAAAATGTACCAGTATGACCGGGGCTCACACCATCAAAGCAATACTGCAAAATGGAACCCAGAAATCCCCATATGGAGATCCCTTAGAAGCCTGTAAAAGGTTTAAAAATTCAGTCTCCATGGTAACTCTGAAGGATGCTGATGGGGATATTAAAACCTCCACAGCAGACATCCATAACAGTATTAGAGATTTCTTACACTCCCATGCTCCATCAGATCCCCCCTCTGAAATATCAATAAAACAATTTTTAAGTCGCATACAACCCCCCCCCACACACACCCCAAGATTCAGGAAATAATATGATCCAGCCCATGACAGCTCTTGAAATTGTGCAAGCAGTAAAAACCCTAAAAAATGGAACATCCTCAGGATCAGATGGACTTCCAAATGAGTTCTATAAGACTTTTTGCTAAAGATCTAGCTGTATGTTTAGAACCTGTCTTTTCCTATTTATTGTCCTTACACAGCATTCCAGAATGGTTCACTGAAGGTCTGCTGATTTTTTTATTTAAAAAAGGTGATAAGACATCCATAAATAATTGGAGACCGATTACCATACTAAATACTGATTACAAAATCCTGACCTACATTTTAAATACCAGACTAAGAAACTATGCAGCCACAGTACTCTCCCCGTTTAACTTTAGTGGTATCCCTGATAAGACTATACAGCATGCACTAATAATCATAAGAGATATTATTGATTATTTATCCCTACATGGCAGGAAAGGCTGTATTATCTCTCTTGATCAGTATAAAGTATTCGATCAGGTTTATCATCCTTTTTTATTTTGTACATTTGAAGCGTATGGCGTGCCACCGAAGGTCATCAGTTGGGTTAAACTGTTGTACACCTCAGCAGTAGTGCACCCAATTATAAATCATCAAGTAACAGAGGGGTTTAAAGCAAAGGCGGGGGTTAGACAAGACTGCCCAATTAGCCCTTTATTATATATTTTCACTTTAGACCCACTACTCAGACTCTTGACTGACCAATCCCTTTGGGAAGCCATTTCTGGGACCCAAAGAGATACAGCAATGCACGTCCAGGCATACGCAGACGATATACGCCTATTTTTTTCTGACCCTTTTCAATTGACTAATTTTTTGGCTTTTGTGGATCTTTATTCTCGGGTTTCAAATGCGAGGCTCAATATGTAAAAAAGTAGAGGTCTCTAAAATGTGGACCTTAAAGAACAACAATGGAAGCAGTGGAAAATGTCAAAACTCAAAAGAATCCAAATTATAAAGCAGTTTATTGTTACTATCATCTTGTATATAGCTATGATCCCCCCCCCCCCCAACAACAGTGGAAACTAAACTATATATCCTAATGCTGTGGGGCAGTAGGCTCAACCATATAAAGAGACAGTATACTTATTTACATAAAGAAAAAGGAGGTCTGAGGATGATTGACCCCGTGGGTTTTTTTCATACTCTCTTTTTCTCCCAAACCATAAAATGTGGTCTAAATGCCTTTAATTCTTTGCAACACAAATGGGCAACTTTGAATTTGAGCAGATACTTTAGGACAATGACAAATATTCCACCAAAGGTATCTCCCCATCTCTACATACCTGAGTATTTCCGATCAGTAGCCCAAACACTCTATAAATGGGATTTAACAAAACAACAGATAGTGCAAGAAACAAGGCTTCAATTATATCACAATGTAATGACTAGCATTTACCCAGAGGTCCCTAGCTTCAAAAACTGCCCCACCACTCTCATTCCTCAGGTTCTTAAACAATTCAACAATAAAAGGATTCCCACTCATATGTGGGAGTTTTTATGGTTATTCTATGTATGAAAGGCTTAATGTCCGGGGGAATCTTAAGCACAAAGCAAAGGAAGAGCGAACTTGCCCATATCTAGCTTGTATAAATATGGAAGAAACAATGGAGCAATTTTTCATCCATTGTACCTACCCTAAATCCCTCTGGAAATACCTAGCAGACAAATGGAAGATGGGATGGTGGAATACATTGTCATATGATACCCTAATTTTGGGACAGTTTTCTCAACAGGGCACGCAATACCATCCAGACACTTAGATTATTTCTGCTGTATTCTAAAATACTATCTATGGCATGCTAGATGCCAGGGGACCTTATATCAGCAAATGATGCCCTATGAAACTAGTAGTATTCTGATTCAGCAAGCAATGCAACAAGTATATGAGTCAGACATAGCGGTACACACCTCAAAGAAGGTATATAAATGGTGGCAAAGGTTTTCCATGTTTATTAAATTCAAGTAAATAAAAAAATGAAGGGCAGGTATGTCTTCAATAATAATAGGAATATTATGGGGGAACCTGTCTAAAAGAATCCTAAGGAAATGATGTTCTTTTCAGTTTATTATTTACAAAAATATGAGGCAATGTTTTTGTGTGTGTGTGTGTTCTCTTGGAGTATTATTTATTGTACAAAGTTCTACCTTATTGCTGCTATTGATTTCTTTTGACCTTTTCAGTTAATTATTTACAAAAATATGATGTAATATTTTTGTGTTTCTTTTGAGTTTCATTAATTCTACAAAGTTTTTTCTTATGTTATTGATTTCTTTTTGATGTTATTGTAATAAAAAATTCTCCTACTCTTTTCAATAAGTGCCATGGGATCTTTAACATCCATCTGAACTACCATCAATCCAGGCAGATGGGACCTCGGTTTAACGTCTCATCTGAAAGATGGCACCTCAGAAGTGCAGCACCCCTCTCATGCTGCACTACAGTGTCAGTACTGGGATATTAACCCAAGTGCCAAATGTGGGAACTGAACCCACAGCCCTCTGATCTCCCGGCCTCCGAGGAAAGTGTGCTACCTACATCAACAGTTCACTGTAATGTTGCGCCTGAGACCCCGGCACTCTGTCTCTCAGTCCTGCACCCCCTCCCCAAATCAACTCGGACTTGATTATATTTAGTACAGGGGTTACGGGGGGCAGAGCCCCCCAATAGAAAAACAGACTGGGTTTCCTTATGGATTTATGTCGACTGCAACTTGCGGTCAACATAAATCCATCACTGTGATGCCGGTCGGCAAAACAGTTGTCTAAATGGCATCATAGATCCCCTCTGATCTCCTAAACCAAGCAACGTACCCTGTGGGACCCCACTGGTGACTTCCCCACCACCTGAGAGCTCACTATCACCATCACTACCTCCTCCATTTCCTGCCTTTCAGCCCTTCAACTGCCACCTTCTCCTCACTTTGGGTCTCTGCTGATCCCTAACCCTGACTGCCACTCCTCCTGCTATAGTGGCTGGATGGGATCCACACGGAGTGAAGCCTGAGGACCAAGATCATTATTCTTGATGGGTGAGGCACATACCTTTTGTAGTTTTCTGCCTCTTCATATCCCCTCCACCCCCACCCCCATGGCGTTGGTGAGCCTCCTGCAGGTTCAGCATCAGCAGCACATGCTGGGCTGACACCAACCCCCATGAGAGAGCAAGTACCCCGGCTCACTGCAGAGGGCCACTGCCTTGCTCTGTTGCTGCTGTACCAGAGACTGGCTGTCTCCCTCCCGGCTGCCTCGCACTCCCCTCAGGAGAACTCCCCAGCCTGTCCACTCCATCCTGGTAACACAGGCTCATTTCTGATCTCAGGTCACCAGCATGGACATGAAATATACTTCTACTGAGCCATCAGTCAGCCCCCTACCAGCCTTTCCTTAAGTATGGCCTCCATGAGCTTGCACATGATTGAGGTAAGGCTGACTGGTCTGTAGTTGCCTGGGTCATCCCTGCAGCCACTCTTATGGAGTAGCACTACATGTGCCATTCTCAAGTCCCGAGGTACCACCCCTGACTCAAGCAAACTATTGAACAGGTCAGCCAGAGGGTCTGTAAGCTCCTTTGCTACTTCCCTCAGCACTCTTGGATGGATGCAATCAGGACCTGGGGATTTCTCCACTCTCAGGGCTCACAAACCTTTCTTCACCCATTCCATCTCTATTATTCCACCTGTGCCCCCCTTCCACCCCCTTCCTTCCCCCTTGTGGCACCTGGCCATCCCTCTCCTTTGTGAAGATCAAACAGCAGTACTCGTTCACTACCTCTGCTTTGTCCCCATTTGCTTCCACCCACCCCTCCCTGAGCCATGCTATGGCATCCCTTTTACCCCTTTTTTCATTAATGTACTTAAAAAGGCTTTTTCTCCTTTTTAATCCATTCAGCAAACTGCAGTTGTTTCTGAGCTTTACTCTGCTGGACTACTTTTCCCTCAATATATCTCTGATTGCTTGCCGTTCTGTTCCATAGATAACTATGCCTTGAGAAATTATTCCTACATTTCATTATCTATTCCCAAGGTCAAAATGCGCTTTGGTATAGCTGCCATCAGTTTTGCACTTCCCCAACTTTGGAACAAGCTTCAAAAAACCTTAAAACTGGCTATGCCAATTAATCTTCTATCATTCAAAACTCTATTAGCTAGATCTTTCAATGAGACTTGTAATTGCTTTACCTGATACAGTGCTTGTTCCATGCTTCTTACCGGCTCCCCCTGGCCTTCCATCTTCTCTAACTCCCTTGTATGTTTCCTTCCCCATCCTTCCCTTCATCTCCCTTACCTTCCCTTGTTTATACTTCCTCTGGTCCACTGGCCTCACCCCCTTCCCTATGTGCTTCCTATCTCTTTCCTCCCTTGCTTCTCCCAATACTTTACCCTGTACATACTGCCTAGTTATTATTTCTTTCCTCTCTTTGTTTTTAGATCATTACTATGCTAGGTATATTGTGTATTTTGTATTTAACAATGTCTAGCGTACTGTTCCCCACTTCACTGGTGATATGTTGTCATTATTTTGTACTCTTTTTCTGCTGTACTGACCATGTGTAACTGACCAGATCCATCTTGTAAATGAGCATGCTCAGTGATGTTTCACCTGGCAAAATAAAGATTGATTGATTGATTGATTGATTGAGTAGCCTTTCTGTGATAGTTGTCCATGTCCTCCCCTCTGCATCCTCCTGAACTTCTATAGGTGGCCCTCTTATCTCTGACTGCCTGGGCTACCTTGCGACAAAACCAGCTGGCTGCTTTGGCTCTTGAGTTTCCCCTGTAGCCTAACACACTCCTTTGTGGTTGATGCTACTACCCCATCTCTATGCTATGCCCTCCAGGTGCCCCTTAAGCAATTCCCCCCATCCTTCTGAAGTCTAGGACCTTGGTCCTTGTGGGTATTTTCTCTGTGTGCCCATGCCCAACCTGAACCATACTATGCGGTGGTCACTCCTACCCAAGGGCTCCTCAAACTGAATGTACTGGATGTGGTCCCCATTTGTTAGTACCTGCTCAAATATTGCCCCCACTCTTGTGGGTACTGTGGCACCCTGGGTCAGGAATCCATTCTGCACCACATCCAGGATTGCTGACTCCTGGCAAAGGTCATGGTCAGGATCTTCCAATCCACCTTAGGCAGGTTAAGGTCCCCACAATTACCACCTCCCCTTCTCGCAGTCGCCCTTATCACTGAACAGTTCCCAGTCCCTTTCCTTTTTCTGGTTAGGCATTCTGTAAACCACATCCAGTTTTACCTTCATCCCTCTATTGGATAGTAACTACACCCACATCACCTATGCCTTCTCTTCTGATGCTTCCCTTGTGCATGTTACTCCTTCTCTTATATAAACAGCTAACCTCCCCTTTCCCTACTCCCCGTCCCTTTTGTACAGTTTGTACCCAATGATCAAGAGGTCCCAGTCAGGGTTAGGGGTAGCCCAATCTCAGTGACCACCACAGTGGCTACACTCCTTTCTGTCAACATCGCCTGCAGGTCATCCATCTTGGTTCCGAGGCTACTTGCGTTCAGGGACACCACTCTCCACCATGAATCTGAGCCTCTTCCCCCCCCCTCCCCGGCCTGACTCTTTCCTCATATTCTCCTTTGTCTGCTCCTTCCCTCCACTCATGTGCTACCCCCCTTTTTACCGTTGGTTCAGTCTCTGTCTATGGTGCCGTGAGTACTAGATAGGAATTGTTCTGTTTTTCTGTGTGGAACTTGTAAAAGTGCAGCTCGGTTCGGCTGAACCGGCCATTTGTTAGTGGCTCAGATGTACTAGCCTCTTGCAGGACACCCAGGCTAAGGCCATGGATTTTCCTGTAGTGGGTAATTCTCTGTTTGGGGAGCAGACAGAGAATTACATGAAGAAAATGGATGCGTACAGGACCACTTACAGGAGTGCTCAGGCCAAGGAAAGGCAGGCAACTCCTCAAAGGCAGCAGTCTAGGGGCAGGGGCAGGCCTTTTCAAAGGCCTTTTTACCAAGCACAGGCCTCTTCTTCCTTTTCTCAGAGGGGGTTCTTCAGAGGGAGAGGCAGAAGGGGGATGAGCAGGCCTGCATCCACTCCTCAGCCTAAAGCCCCTGCCAAGCAGACACCCTGATGGACCTGCCCGGGTCGACTCTCCTATTCCAGTAGGGGGCAGGCTGGCTTACTTTGTCCAGGACTGAATGTCAATTACATCAGACAAGTGGGTCCTGGAAGTAGTAAGCCAGGGACTGGTTCTCAGCTTCAAAAAATTTCCAAAGATGAGAGCCAGATCTTTTCCACCTGCAAATCTCTTGGAAACCCTTGCCCTAGAGGCAGAGGTTTCTTCTCTCCTAGTTTTAAAAGCTATAGAGAGAGTACCTACCCTACACCGGGGGCAAAGGACTGTACTCCAGGTACTTCCTGACCCCAAAAAGACAGGGGACTGCTGACCCATCCTAGACCTAAGATATCTAAACAAACAACTTTTAAAACCAAAGTTCAAGATGATAACTCTGGGAATAATCCTTCCCTCTCTAAGGCCAGGGGACTGGCTAGCCTCCCTGGACCTCAAAGATGCCTACTACATTCCCATCAGGTGCTCCCACAGAAAGTACCTCAGGGTCTGAGTTGCCCTCAGGCCACTATCAGTTCAGAGCAATGCCTTTGGCCTAACCTCAGCCCCAAGGGTTTTCACAAAGTGCCTGGCAGTAGTAGTTGCCTTTCTAAGAAGGCAAATGATTTCCATTTTTCCTTATCTGGACGATTGACTAATAGTGGGTCAGTCTCCAGACCAAGTCAAGTCTGACCTACAAGTGACCCAGCAAGTGCTCACTTCTCTAGGATTTCTTCTCAACCTTCCCAAGTCAGTTCTTGAACCAGTCCCGCTTTTTACCTTTATAGGGGCAGAGCTGGACACACTCGGAGCAAGAGCCTTTCTTCTTCTTCTAGAAAGGGCAAAGGTTCTTATAGAACTAGCTTCTTCCTTCAGCCTTCGGGTATCTCGACCAGCAAGGCATTTCCTCCAGCTCTTGGGCCACATGGCAGCTTCAACAGCAGTGGTCCAAGGGGCAAGATTCCAGATCAGGGATATTCAGTTCCACCTGAGAGCTTTCTGGTCTTAGAAGAAGGATTCCCTTACCAAACTGATCCCAGTGACTCTGACCTTGATCCAAGCCCTCCAATGGTGGCAGGATCAGGACAATTTAAGACAAAGTGCTCCCTTTGTTGCGGAGCCCTGTTCAGTGGTCCTTACCATGGATGCTTCTCTCCTGGGCTAGGGAGCCCACCTGGGGTCCCTTACTGCCCAGGGGCTGTGGTCCCCCCAAGAGTCCCTTCTCCACATCAATCTTCTAGAGCTCAGGGCAGTTTTTCTGGCTCTAAAAGCATTTTCACAGTCAGTACAGAACAAGGTGGTTCAAGTCAGAACAGACAACACCACCACCATGTGGTACATCAACAAGCGGGGAGGCACTCGGTCCACGGCCTTGTGCACAGAAGCCATGAAGTTGTGTTCCCTGGCTTATTCCCTGAAAACCTCTCTTGTAGCAGTTCACCTTCCAGGCAAGGACAATGTGCTAGCAGATGCACTGAGCAGGATTTCACAGGGGCATCACGAATGGTCCCTGGACCCTCAGGTGTTGAAAGTGATTTTTTTCAAGGTGGGGCATTCCAGAGATAGATCTCTTTGCAGCCCCAGACAATCACCAACTCCCTCTTTTTTGTTGCAGACCTCCAGTCCTGGGCTCAGTCCCTCTGGACGCCTTGATTCTGAGTTGGGAAGGGAAGCTTCTGTATGCCTTTCCCCCCTTCCCACTCCTGTTCAAAATTTTGGTAAAAATAAGGTCTCAACCTAGCAAGGTGATTCTGATTGCTCCAGATTGCGCCAGACAGCCCTGGTACCCGCTGTTGCTGTCCCTAGCAGTCCATCTTCCCCTGTCTCTTCCCAGGAATTACAACCTGTTAACGTCCTCTTAGGGAAGGATTTGGTACCCCAATCTTCAGTCTCTCAATCTCAAAGCATGGCTCTTGAAGAGTTAGAGTTTGCAGATCTGCATCTTTCTCAAGGGGTTCTGGATATCCTCGAGGCTTCTAGAAAGCCCTCCACCAGAAAGACTTACAACTTCAAATGGAAAAGATTCAGCATTTGGTGTTCTAAGAAACATGTTTCTCCAGACACTGCTGAATTGCCTACGGTTCTGGATTATATGATCCATCTTAATGGCCTAGGCCTCAGACTAGCTACTCTCAAGGTACACTTGTCAGCTGTCTCTGCATTTTTGTCTGTGGGGAAGTCTTCCTCACTATCTTCCCATCCTGTGTTCTGTAAATTTTTTAAAGGATTGCTTCACACCAATCCTCCTTTTAGAGACCCTGCCCCTGCCTGGGATTTGAATGTTTGCATTGCTCAACTTATGCAACCCCCCCCTTTGAGCCTATGTCTTCAGCAGAGCTTAAGTACTTGACTTGGAAAACTGTGTTCTTGGTAGACATTACCTCTGACAGGCATATCAGTGAATTGCAAGCCCTGTCAGTGGAACCTGATCTTATCTCATTTCACAGGGATAAAGTGGTCCTTAGAACCAATAGAAGGTTCTTGCCCAAAGTGGTTTCAGACTTCCATTTAAACCAGTCTGTGTCTCTCCCTGTTTTCTTCACTGATCATTCTTCCTCAGGAGAGAGGAGGCTACGCAGTTTAGATGTCAAAAGAGCCCTTAGTTACTACATAGAGTGTACCAAGGGTCACAGGTTTGACTCCCTCCAGTTGTTCCTCACTTGTGGAGAAGTGGGGAAGGGCAATCCTGCCACCAAAAGATGCCACCAAAAGATCTATTGCCAGGTGGATTGTGTCTTGTATACAATTCTGCTATGAAAAGCTGAGAAAGACTCCACCCTCAGGCCTGAGGGCTCATTCCACAAGAGGTACGGCTGCTTCCCTGGCTGCTGCCAGGGATATCCCTCTCTTAGAAATTTGTCATGCAGCCACCTGTAAAACAGTCCATACCTTTACTAAGCATTACTCTCTGGATATCCAGGCTAGGAGTGATGCTCGGTTTGGCACAGCAGTACTTCAGAGCCTATTCCCAAAGTAGGTTCTGTCCCTCCTCCTTGGAGGTACTGCTTGGTAGTCTGCAATTGTCAGAATACAGCAAGACTTCATGTTGTCTGAAGAAAAAATTACTCACCTTAGTAATTATGTTTCTTCTAATGGAGTCTTGCTGTATTCTGACCTCCCTCCCTGCCTCCCCTCTCAGAACCTGTTTTTGGGAAGTGGGTGGGCAGGTGCAGTGTTGCACCCAAGGGGTGTTTTTTGCTTGCACCCCCCTCCTTTTGTTTGGGTGCTTATTTATTATTGTTATTTATAGTGCATTGGGTTTTGTTTTTGGGTTTCCTGACTTGAGTCTTCCTTGGGAATCCAAAACTTTTTCAGCCAGTTGGCTAGTAAGAATTTTTACAATTTCCACATAGAATCTTTAGTTTAGTTGGGCTCATAAGAATCTGATGGTTTAGGTTTGAATCACTCCAGACAGAGACTTCAACCGAGCTCGAGCTCAGCATTCTATGCCCTGCATAGAAAGTTAACTATTTGTTCTCCGGGGCAGTTCAAAGGTTGGGAATCACTGCAATTGTCAGAATACAGCAAGACTCCATTAGAAGAAACATAATTACTAAGGTGAGTCATTTTTTCTTATGACCCCATGGGCTGGATTTTACGAGGCCTGAAGTCCATGCTGCATCCAGAGCTATTTTCAAAGAGACTGTATTGTCCCCTTATCCCTGTAGGCAGGTGCATAAGGAAAGCCTGCAGAGAATTTAGAGAGCACAGTTACAGCATCCACCCTTGGATGTAGATGGCCAGGGACTAAGTCAGGACCACTTTTTTTGATCTAAGCTCACTTAATCCATGTCAGCAGATGCATCATGGGATGTATGCTGCTGGAAACCAAGCCCAATTGTCAGAAATCAGATGTGGTTTCAAAAATAGTATCCACTGCGTTAAAGAGGCTGCCGGATGCAGCTGCATTTCCTGGGTCCACAGTTTGGAAACTCTGGCCCAAGGGGCTATTCCTAAAGAGGGGATACAGTCAGCAATAATAAATACATCAAGGTTGCCATCAAAAGAACTCAGGCGCACTACGTTAAAAATAACGTATAGTCCCTCACAGGTCCTTTACAGCTAATAAGCATTTAAGATGCACAAGGAGGCGTGGAAAGGATGAAAAGGGACTTGGCAAGGTTGGAGGAATTGTCTGATGTACGGCAGCTAGGATTCAATGCAAAAAAGTGCAAAATAATGCACCTGGGAAACAAGAACCCAGGGGAAGAATACACAATGGGTGGGGAGGTAGTAACAACAACAAAACAAGAAAGGGACCTGGGGGTAATCATATCAGATGACCTTAAGGTTAGCAAGCAATGTGAGAAGGCAGTAGGGAGGGCCGGGGGTATACTGGGATGTATAGGGAGAGGCATCAGCAGCAGAAAACAGGAAGTTGTTATCCCTCTGTACAGACAGTTGGTGAGACCCCATCTGGAATACTGTGTCCAGTTCTGGAGACCCCATCTCCGCAAGGACATAGACAGGATAGAGGCAGTCAGAGGGGCAACTAAAATGGTGCAGGGTCTGCAAGAGAAGCCGATGAGGAGAGACTAAAGGAGCTTAATATGTATACCCTTGAGGAAAGAAGGAGAGGGGACATGATAGAAACTCTCAAGTACCTCAAGGGAATCAACAAAGTCCAAGAGGTAGCATCTTTCAGAAAAAGAGACTTGCAAGAACAAGGGACACAATTTAAAGATAGAAGGAGGTGGTCAGGGGCAATGTGAGAAGTATTATTTCACAGAGAGGTAGTGGATGCATGGAACAGCCTTCCTGAGGAAGTTGTGGAGTCTAAAACTGTGGGAGAATTCAAGAATGCATGGGACAGACATAAGGCAATTCTTGTGGGGGGCAGGAAGATATAGGCTGTTGGTTAAATAGGATCTGCGGCCTATCCTGTAGGTAGGGAAATGGGCAGACTAGATGGGCCTAGCAGTCCTTATCTGCTGTCAAAGTCTATGTTTCTATGTTTCTATGTTAAGAGTTGAAGTCGTAATGTGACGTCTTGCAGTTGCTTGTAACATTTTCATTTCTACAGCAACAGACTGATTGCACTAGCAGGGGCATAGAACATCAACACCCAAATTAGCAACAGTTCTACATAAGTGTGAACTGTTAGGGACAATGATTATGTTGTAGGTGTTCTTAGTAATAAAGAACAGAGGAGCTTGGAATTCCTTTTTTTGTGTGGAAAGTTGTGTGAGATCTGCTGATGTTAACTGTTCTTTTGTTGTTTTTTTCTTTTGCTGGTGACTTGAATCAATATTCCAGACCAACTTTGTAGCAGTGGAAGCCTGGGAAACTGAAAACCACCTCATTTTCACTGTCAAAAAGACCAAGGTCATGGACTCTGGCAACCACCCTTAAGCCTAGAAAATGAATGCCTTCTTCTCCATCCACACTAACGGCACCATTGGTTTTGAGCCAGTTCTATCCTTCAGCTATTGCAGGGGGGTATATCAGGACAACCAATTCACTTACCAAAAGCATTAATATCACATCACTACAACAGAGGGCTTCTGGCTAGGATCCCTCTTCGGGGCCAGAAACCGCCTCAGCTCTTTCAGGACTATGTAGGTAATGACGCTTCCTATTCTCTTGGCAGGGCTAGAGATATGACATACTGCACAGCCCCAAAAGCCACACTGAATGCATTGGATGTCTTGTAGAACAGGCTGTGCAGTTTTGCCCTTGGTAACAAGAAACCATCTCTGCCTGTTAAATAGCAGGATTGGTTTGCTGAACCCCCTATCACTGGTGCACAGTCCCCCAAAAGTCTGTACACTCCCAGTTACCTCATATCTTACATCCCTCTTCACGTCTCTCCCTTCTCCATTCTCCAAGACAGAGGCAGCTAGCTAGATACTGTAGTGCACAAATTCCAGAATGCCTACAGCAGATGTACTTTCTCCATCTGAGGCCCATCAGAATGGAACAGACTAACAGCCCCTCCCCCCCACACCAAACTTAAAAGAACCATGTAAATTTGCTCACACCTGATTATCCCTTCTTATCTTGAGCTGGCAATATAGCCTAGAGGTTAGAGTAATGAGCTATGAACAAGCTAGGTACATCCAGCAGACCAGACCTGGGTTTGATTCTTACAACCTTCATTTGCATACTGTGTGACTCTGAGCAAGTCACTTAATCGCCCAGTGCCCCCAGGTCACCCCTGAAAACAGGCATTTGTGCCCAGTGGGCCTTACCTGGTTACCAAAGACTGAAAAAAAAAAAATCTCATTCATCCATTTGTATACTGTGCTAGCACCCACCTTCTTTTCAACTCTTCATAGTTCCTGCTAGAGGTATGCATAATGTGGAATGGTATTTTTGCTCTTGGGTTCTTACCCAGTTAAATTTTAAATAAAAAATATAAAAAATAAAAATTGTGCCAGTGCTATTTGTGCAGCATGGCAATGCCACTTCCAACATGCTTTTTAGAATTTCTTTTTTTTAACTCCACAGAATTCTGAAAAATATTTCTATATAAACCACACATTCCATGGATTATGTAGTTCCCAGAATATTATTACGCAGTTTAAGGAAAATGAATCTTTGGTTATGTAAACCACTAAATACTATTTCATTGTTCATTTAACCATAGATCACCAACATGTAGTTTTTTTTATTTGTTTGTTCTGTTTTATTTTTGTTTGTTTATTTGTTTTTAATCCTGATTTTAGAATTTTAAATTTCTGCTTTCAACAGAATTTGCCAGAATAAGGCAGAATTTCTAAAATATCGCAGAACTTAGGCAGAAGCCACATTTGAAATTTATACACAGCCACATTTTAAATTTATACACAGCTCTAGTGCCGTGTGTATAAAGGGGTGACTCTCAAAAACCTGTGACTATTATCTCCTTTTTACTGTACAAGTGTTTGCCCTCGGCTGTTTCCATTAGCAATCTTGTACTGTTAGTAACATGCATTTGTGTATTCTTTGTAACTAGGGCTTGCATACCATGTTGTACGGCACTGTAAACTAAGCACTTTTTGTACCCTGCTGTGCCAAGGGACCAGCATGCAAATAAAATATTGTAGTTCATGTGGTGTCTTGCCTTCTATTTTATCCAAATTTCAAATAAGTAAATAAACCAACATTCCTTGTATTTTCCATCCTTAAGAAAATGAATAGACATAGGGATTTAGTTTCACCCCAGACCTGGGTGGTTTTCATTAATCCATGATCCTATCAGGGGTAATGTTTAGCTTCCTCACCTGCGGACTGTATTTTATTGAAAGAGTCACAGACTTCCTCAAGCTTATGATGTCTTAGAATGCCCAACAGGAACAGATGCATGCTAGCTTAAAAAATTTTCCTTAAAAAATGTAACTGATCCACTGACCTTCCAAACTCAGATGCACTCTCTTTGCTTTACTCTCTCTCTCCCTCTTTGCTAGGACCTGATTGATGACCTGAAGTTTGAGCTGACAGGGAAATTTGAAAGATTAATTGTTGGTCTGATGAGGCCTCCAGCCTACTTTGATGCTAAAGAAATTAAAGACGCTATTGGGGTAAGCACATTACTGGATGAAAGATCAAAATAAAATTAAGAATCTAAGGATTTACTAATGAAAGGGACTTTTCTTCTTGTCCTTGAAAGGATGTTCAGGTTGACGTAGTGATCAGTTTTTAATATACATTAATAAGGCCTCTGAGGAATGTCTCTTATGGTGTAAGAGATGCAGAGTCTGAGGTCTGGGCAAGAGGATCGCAAAGCTGAGCAGTTCTGTATGTCCAAACTTCTGGAAAGGAATCTCATATACCATAAGAAACATCCCTCAGAAGCCCTATTAACTTATTATAAATCACTCAAGTTACTTTGAAAATCCAGTTGTAGAAATGAAAGGAAAAGTGTGACTCCTACCCAGATGTCAAGTTACTTTGAGTGGTTCATAATCTTTTTTTTTCTGTTATTGTGCTATCCTCCCCTGGCACTGAAGTGGAGCACTCAATCCTAATGCTCTCACCCAAGGACACACAGTACACCAGACAAGAGGTACAACAGCTCTGCCTGCTGATTGGCTGTAATCACCTTAGTGACTTATAGTACATGTAATGATTGTACTCTGTGTTTGAAGGTCAGCTGAACTAACTTACAGTATATTTATAGGTGACTATATTTAGAAAGTGCATGGAATGGATAGTTTCCTTATTTTAAAGCAGCAGTGCAATGAAACTGAGCAAAAAAATTGACTCTACCTTTTTTTCACTATAAAAGATTCCAGAATCCAGGCACATTCTAGTTTTATTTGCTGGTACAATTATTCAATTCCACCAAAATGTGAGCATTTTATAAATGTTGTAATCTAGTTTCTTCTCACGAAAAAAAGATGGCCACTGCATTTTGCATATAAATAGCATTGTAGACCTAGCAAGGGATAACACTGAGAAAACAAAATAAGAGTTTTATGGTGCGCAGCATAGGAGGTACCTAGACAAGTACATGTGAAAGGTATGCTAACATTTTATTAATTTTAGCTGAAAGTAGCATTTTTGGAAACACATTTTTCTTGCATTGCTGCTTCAAAACAGCAAACCTTTCATTACGTTCCTCGATGATTATCTTAATGCCTAACCCTGCTCTGCTGCAAGTAACTCCACAATTCTTAATATTCCTGTGAAAATGTTACCAGCAAGTCACTAAATATAAATTGTCATCAATTTTCTCTAAGGGGATAAGGGTGAGAACTACTGTAC
This sequence comes from Neoceratodus forsteri, assembly GCA_016271365.2. NCBI lineage: Eukaryota > Metazoa > Chordata > Ceratodontiformes > Ceratodontidae > Neoceratodus > Neoceratodus forsteri. Next base: position 362,318,349 of record CM028130.1, read on the forward strand.
AGTATTTTAAAGTTCTAACAAGGTTCTTTCCAGATAGTGAAACAGTATGGGGTATTTTGCTGTTCTTCCATCAAACGAGGGCACTTGTCATGATCCAGAGATATAATTCACAGCAGTGATTTCAGGTTTGGGAATTTATTGGTAAGGGGAGGTACATTTCTCCTCCACTCAAATATCATTCCTCTCTTTATTCCTCTGATTGCCTGCCCTATCCCCTTTGTACCACCCCAGAAGCACCAGTCCCTGGCTGAGAGTGTAGAAGAGCCATCTTATTCCACAACCAACATTAGTGCCAACCCTCTGGTAGCAATGAGTCCTCCACTGCCAACTGGTCACCGCCATCACTCCCTAGATGTCAAGCATGTCAACTTTACTGTTGTAATTCATCCACCACCTGCCAGAGGTCAGACTAAAACATTTGTCCTCTACATAGATAGCAAATCTTTTCCACCATCTAAAGATCAGACTAAAATGTGGCTTTGTTCCAAATTGCAGCACCCATCACTGCCACCCAGTAATAAAGCCAGTCTTGGGAGGGGGTGGGGTGGAGCCAGTGTTTAGAAACTTAGAATTTGTCAGCAGAAAAGGACGGCTTGGCCCACCCAGTTTGCCCAGATTGTCCCTGCACAGTCCATCTCTGCATACCCTAACTGGTCTCTGCAAACCCTTCCTACTCCTTTCTACTTGTGTTTTAACAACCCTGCTGCCTTTGGACAAATGTGGGATCCCGTTTGTATTTTCCCTGAAAGATGACATGCCCAGTGATAGGTGTATTGCTCTGTCCAGCAACACCTTATATAACCATTTATTTAACTGACAAAATATGTTACCTAAATGAGTACGTAACAGTTACTTGATTATGCTCTCAAAGTCTATATGTTGGTAAATGGTGTAATTTACAATGTTATATATCTAGGTTCAGCTAAACAGGATCTGAACCTATGACCTTCTGGCGTGAATGCATTAACATTTGATAACGAGTAACTGATATTGTAGTAATACACAATCTGAATTATTTTCATAGGGGATTGGTACAGATGAAAAATGCATTATTGAGATCCTGGCATCTAGGAACAACCGGCAAATCCATGATCTAATTAATGCTTATAAAGATGGTAAAGTCAGAACTTCTTTCTTTATACCCCAATGACTTCATTTCTCAGTTTTGAATGAGCTGAGTACTGGTTAGGAATTGGTAATGAACATCTGTCTTACACACACACTGCTGAAAGACAGATCTCTTTCTAATGCTGTCTGAATTATACATATGTTCATATGCTCATTCTAGTGGTACTCTAGGCTTGCTGTGACCCAGAGTGGTTGCTGTTTCTCATTTCTGTTTTCAGTTTTACAATATGGGGATATGTTGCTGAAAAGTTATGCAGTATATAAGCTACTATAGATACATGCAAGAGATTGTGGGAGGTGAGAAATACTGGAAACCTTGGATGCTTAAGTGCTGGATTCTCTCACTGTATAATCAGGTCATAGTGACAGACCTACTTGTCAAAGGTCACATCAGTAACCTAAAAGTAGATAAAACATGTCCAATAATTATGAGGTCCAGAATGTATGAAACATTTTTACTTACACATCCAGAAATAAACTATATTTTCCATATACATTGTCTTTCTAATACTGTATATTTAAAAATATATTAAACAGTGGGAAACTATCTGACATACTGTATATGGCATGACGCACACACACACATATACACTAGATGATCTTTATAGGAATAATACATTTTTGTATAAACAAGTGCCACGTGCATGTTTTATATGTTGTCTTTATATGTGTCATATAGTATAGAGGTATATTGTATATATCTCATATATATTCCTAATCTTTCATATATGTTTTAAAGTAATGTTTATGGAGATTGACAATTTTTCTTCACAACATAGACGGAACGAAATCCACAAATGTTCATGTACACCACACAGAGATCACTCAGAACATCAGAATGGCACTGTTATCAGAGGCAGAAGAAATAACGTAATTGGTTCTCGTCTTAAGTGATCAAAGCATTCTGGTTAGTGGGGTCCTCTGAAAGCCCGATCCTCAAAGAAGTATGAGGCTGGGGTAGCTTCTAGCAGAAATGGTTCTAATGCCATCCATCTGCATTGGTCTGGGCCTGCCATACTAGTCAGGTATGCCAGCCTCCTTTCCATAGTGAACAGGTCTACAAACAATTCCAAGCATGGCAGGGTAGTTAATTCGGAGGTATTCCAGTGACTCTGGACCACTCACTTCACAGCAATACAGCCATTCAATATAAATTTCATGTCAGTTTTTAGACAAACGCTTGTAAGAAAAGTGCTCCAACAGACAAAACTCTGGATCAGTTAAGATGACATACCCCATCCTGTCCAAAAGAAATAGAAGGACCTGGTTTCATAGGCCTTGAATAGACAAACGTTCCCATAAGAGATCAAATAGTGAGCCCTGTCTGCCACATTGCTGCCAGTATTGTCTCACACAGTCTCTATCTCCCCATCTTTTGCAGTATATATGCCTTATGTAAATTGTCAGATATCTTACATTTTTGGAGAACTTTCTCTTTCATAAGTTTTAAATATACCAAAAAAGGTCTATTCTGTATAAGTGAAAGCAGTAACTTGATATGTCTGTTTAGCTGCCACTGTGTGGATTTTCGTTCACTATTCTATTTCAGGATATACTTTAAAGTAAGTCTAACATAACAAATAAGAGGTGTAACTGTGGGACTGGTATAACGGAAGACATATCAAATATGTTTTTCCATTTACAAATTCAATTTGAAATGTAGAACCATCTGACTTGGGGAATTCTTATATAAATTTATCTGGATCAAGAACTAACAATGTTTTTGGTTTTTTTATTATATCTATAGAGCAGGACTATAAAGACAAGCAAGTTATTTATTTGCTTGCAAAAGAATTAGGGCAAAATACTGTTCCATAGACAAACCATGAGATATGCCTGTATTGATATATAGGGGTCGGATATTCAGACTGCGCCAGGCAGTGGTGCAAGCATGGGTGCAGCGCAACTGTGATGTGCTGGGGCCAGGTCCAGGTGATATTCAACGGGGATGCACCATGGTGAAGCACCATTGAATATGGCAGGGCCAGCGCACATATTGCACATGGTGCAGTGGCAGTGCGCTGGTGCAAGCCACAGCTAGGGAGCACGGGGATGCACCAGTGCAAGTGCAGTTGCGCTAGGCGCATCACCCACAATATTCATCAGGGGGCATGCAAATGAGGCCATAATATATGCAAGGTGCAAATGGGGCCATATGCATGTCATTATGGCCGCATTTGCATGCTGTGCGCAGGGCAGCCCGGCAACTTGCGCCTGGCGCCCTGCACAGCATGATGTGTGCTGTGGGGATCCGGGGCATCCCCGCCCCGTAGCTGCCATTGCATGGCAGAAGTGTAAAAGACATCCCTGGTGGTCTAGTGGCCCCAGTCCCTGATTCCCCAATGAATATAACTTAGGACCATCCCTGGTGGTCTAGTGGTCCCCCCTCCCACCCGGTCCCGATGTTCCGTAACATGTAATGATGCCTATTCCTGGTGGACTAGTGGAACTCCCCTACCCATTGCCATGATCTCGGTAAATGTGTAATACTACAGTCCCTGGTAGTCTAGTGGACCCCCTCCCTCCTGAGTCCCCGATCATGGTAAAATGCACACACGTTATTCCCTGGTGATCCAGTGGTGCCCCCCACCCCACCCATCCACACAGGACCCCTTGCCCACCCTGCTCCCCACCCCCATCATCAGATGGTGGCTGCATCCCACTCGCATACCACTCAGCTGCCCGCTGAATGACAGATACAGTATGGGCTGTAAGCCCATTGGTCCCCTATATGGACCAATGGCTTGCAGAGCATACTATTACTAATACATCCCAAATATGTGAATCACATATTTGGGACTGTCTAATACAGTATGCCCTGCAAGCCCATTGGTCCACACAGGGACAAAGGCCTTACAGCCCATACTGTATCTGTCATCCGGAGGGCAGCCGGGCAGTATGCGGGCAGGGTGCGGCCACCCGCAGATAACGAGGGGGCAGCAGAATGGGCAAGGGGCCCTGTGTGGGTGGCTGGGGTGGGGGTGCCACTGGATCACCAGGGAATGATGTGTGTGCATTTTACCGCGATTGGGGACTCAGGAGGGAGGGGGTCCACTAGACTACCAGGGACTGTAGCACTACGCATTTACCGTGATCATGGCAACAGGTGGGGGGGGTCCACAAGTCCAGCAGGACAGGCATCATTACACGCTCGGGCATCAGGGACTCAGGTGGGAGGGGGACCACTAGACCACCAGGGATGGTTATATGTTATATCCATCGGGGAATCGGGGACTGGGGGGACACTGGACTACCAGGGTTTCGTTTTATATGTATGAGTTGCTCCTACTCTGCAGGGGCTCAACTTTGAGCCCCTCTATGCGGTGCACTGCAGGGTTGTGCCAGCATATGCGCCGCACATCCCGGGCTAAATATCGGGATGTGCTGCATATGCATGGGCACGCCCCATGCATCTGAGCTGAACACCATTACATTGTGCCCCAGCGTATTGGGAGTTGCACTGTGCCAGGCAGCCTTTTCAATCTCCCACCGGGGTGCAATGTGGGGTTGCGCCAGTGCATCTCTTTTGTGCCAGGTGCAACCCCTTTGAATATCTGGGCCATATTGTTTATAATAATAGATTGTATGCATGCTTTTGTAAGCTGCTTTTAACTTGTAAAGACAAAATGGTCAAGCAATAGAAGAAGTGAATGGAACTGAATGTGGACTGTGATTGGTTGGAAGTGTTTTAAAGGTTCTAATATGAATACAGACGTGAGGGAGCAATGTATTTTATAAATTGCTCCATCTAATTTGGTTCTCAACCCTACCGGATCACAATGTTGTACGATTAATAGTGTACGACATTATGTGCGAACCCCGGACCTGTGCACTCTCCGTGTTGCACCCCCTCCAGACTTAGAATCCTAAGTGGGGAGGTTCCGGGGGGGCACAGCCCACCCATAATGGGGGGTGTGGGGGCGGAGCCCTCCACAGATCAAATAAATTGTGCAACGTGATTAAGTCGCATGGCATTCTGCCGTGCAACATTTTGACCTTGTGCCGTTCTCAGCATGGGACTTGAAATGGCCTTCACTGTGTATCTCTGTGAGTTGTATTAAAAAAAGAGTAAAGTAACTGTGAAAATATTTTATTCCTGGTAACTAATGTTTTTGGGTAATGTTCTTTTTTTTCTCTGCGTGTTTGTTTTTATCATGTGTGGGATGTGTGCATGCCTGTGTTCTTGGAACCAGCCTATGACAGAGATCTGGAGGCTGATATCGTTGAAGACACTTCAGGCCACTTTAAGAAAATGCTTGTTGTTTTACTTCAGGTAGGTTTAGTGAGTTGTTTCTTATTTGGATGGAGTGAAATATTGGCTGTGTGCTAATAATATAAAATATATCTCAGCAACACCTTCAAAAACAGAAAAGGCCCTATATTCAAACATCTGCACATTCAAACATCTGCACATGCATTTTGGTTGCTCATACACAAGGTCCCCTCAACCTTTTATTCAGTTTACCTGTGTAGTTTGTAGGCATGAACAATGATTGTTTCTATTGCACCCTCCTAATTTTGTCATGATTTAAATGTAAATGAAGGTACTTAAGTCTAGTGTGAATACCTGCTTGACTCCATTACAAAGGTCATGACCCGAGTCACATGAGGTATCCTGAAATTTTAAGATGTTTTAGTGCTAAAGCCTGCAGTAGTTATACTGTATTAGTCAGTGCTGTTGCTGTCCTCTGCAGCCCCTATGCTCTTGTCATATGCTAGTTTTCAAGGCATAGTAAGTGCCCTGCTGTTTTCTGTAGTTTATAGTGTATTTGAGTTTGTAAAAATGCTTTCAGAGAATACAGGGACTTCACAAAGCATGTAACAGGACTGAATGAGAGTATAATTTCTGTTGGCTTGTGCAGGTATGCATCATCAACTCCCATGATGCTTTGCATGAGTGGGATCATCACCTTTGCAACAGAGACAAACAGGTTTTCACACCAGAGTAAAACAGAGTGAAATAACCTCATTTATATTTAAATTAGGGTGAAATTAGGGGATGCAAGAGAGGGAATCATTGTTCATACCTACAAATTACACAGTTATACGAAAACAGAATGAGGGGACTTTCCCTTTAAAGGTTTTTTTTTTTTTTTTTTTTGGCTTACTGCAAAATACCTACACAGAAGTTCTGGAGATATTGCTGTACTAAAATTTATAATAGTGGTAAGTACGGTGGTGTCCCCAAAGAATCTTAATAGCCATTCTTCTAACAAAAGTATTTTAAAATGCACATGAGCAACCAACTGTCATGCACCTGTATTTTAGATATCTGACCTCATTTTCTTTATGTCATAAAGTTTAGTCTTTTTCGTTATTTTTTTTTAAGCCACTTAATCATGTGGGGCAATATGTACTTCTGTTTATCGGGTAAAAAATTTATGTGCCATAACTGATAGTCTACAACCCGCACAGATTGTAACCTGAACATAATATGTCTCCCCCTTGAGACAAAATATGCGTATAAGATGCACTGATGAAAATTAGCCTTTCCTCATAGTATGTGACTTCTGTATGGGTTAGGGCTGTATACTGTAGATTTAATGCATATTATTTATTTATTTATTGAGGATTTTTATAATTGACCTGCAGCTTATTTACAGTGGTGGTCCAGGAAGAGTTTTGTTTACTCCTGTAGCATGCTGCAGTTCAGAGCAAGTTGTTTTATCCTACATGTACCTTTGTTCAGCTGTCAGTTCAAATATTACATGTGACCATCTTGGGTGATGCTGAGGAAACTGAAAGTAACCTCAGACCTCATTGACCTTATAAGGTCACCGTTGTTATTTATTTATTTATTTTATTTTTTATTTATTTGTCAGAGATCGGAATTACAATCCTTTGAGTCAAAGACTCATTTCAAAAAGGCTCCACGTCATATTACACATTGAGTCAAAATACATACATTAAAACATAAACTCAGATTGGAAACGAGAAGCATGGGTACCAGTGCAGTTCATGAAATATGACAATTAGAACAATATTGCCAGGTGCAAATTACAATGTCTACAGGAGAGGTAGTGAGCCTGTACAGTAGCCTATACAACGGTTTAGCTAAGCATTATTCACACTGCAACAGACACATTACTATAAGGACAATTTCAAAGGCAGTCTAATAGCAAGACTTTGTCACAAGAGTTAAATTGGTCATACATTCATTGCTGGTTGAAGGGCGGCCCAGTGGCATTTGGTTCACCGCTGAGGGCATCTACAGGAGCGGGTTGTGAGAATGTGATTCCTGAGGGTGACTTTGAAAGCTCCAGTTGTTGGTAAACTGGTGACAGTTGCAAGGAGGGAGTTGAACCAGGATGGGGCACTGTATGAGAAGGTCCTCTGGGCTAGGGAGGTCCTCACCATCGGGCCTGCTAGAGAGGATTTGCCGGCACTGCGAGTGGAGACGGTGGGGGTTGAGTTGTTCTCAAGTACTACAAAATTCCTACTCACTGGAGACCAGAATGGGGAAGGCAGATATACTAACATACTAAAATGCCAGCAGAGTAGGCTTCATGGTCTATCGAGTCTGCTCGAGAGTCAGTACCCTTAATTGGTACCATTACCACCCTCCTGGTCCCCCCATGATCCCCCGTCCCCCAACAGAGTCCCCCCCAGAGATGACATTCCTCAGCTTCACTTTCCTCCTGTACCTGTCCCAGCCTCTCTTGAACCCCTCCACCATAGATACCCCCACCAGCTCCTTGGGCAGCGCATTCCAAGGCTCCACCACCCTCTCAGTGAAGTATCACCTCCTTCTCTCCCTCCTGAGTCTCCCACCCACCAGCCTCCAACTGTGCCCCCTGATGGCCCCTCCCACCTTCCTCTGAAAGACCCCATTTAGGCTTACCTCATTTCCCCTTTTAGATACTTGAAGACCTCAATCATATACCCCCCCGTCTCTCCTCTCCTCCAGTGAGAACAGGCTGAACTCCTTCAGTCTCTCCTCATATGACATAGCACCCAGACCCTGAATCATCTTGGTCGCCCTCCTCTGAACCCTCTCTAGGAGTGCAATGTCCTTCTTTAAGTGTGGACGCCAGAACTGCACACAGTATTCAAGGTGTGGTCTCACCAGGCAGTTGTACTGCAGCAGTATTTCCTCCCTGCTTCACGAGGTAATCCCCTTGGTTATACAACCTTGCATCCTATTTGCCTTGGCTGCTGCCCTCATACATTGCTCAGAATTATTCATTTTGGCATACACAACCACCCCCAGATCCCTTTCCCCACTTGAAGCCTGCAGTGTATCCCCTCCCAGAGTGTACGCATGACCTATGTTCCTACGCCCCAAGTGAAGCACCTTGCATTTCCCTGTGTTTAATTTCAGTTTCCAGGTGCATGACTATCTCTCCAGAGCATCCAGGTCCCCCTGCAGGGCAAACCTACCCTCTTCCCCATCCACCACCACCCCCAGCTTTGAGTCATCCACAAAGAGGCTAATTTCGCTCTTGATACCTTCCCTGATGTCGGAGATGTAAGTATTAAACAGGAGTGGTCCCAGAGCTGATCCCTGTGGGACCCCAATAATGACCCCCCCGGAAGACAAAACCTCACCCCACCACCACTTACTGAGTATGTCCAGATAGCCAGTTCCCAATCCACCTGACCATCAGGTTTCCCACCCCCCATCCTCCCCAGCTTATCCAGCAGCCCAGTGTGAGGTACCGAATCAAATGTCTTGCTGAAATCTAGAGAGAGGACACCTACCAGCCTACCCTGATCTAGCGCCGCTGTCACCCAATCCTAGAACTCCACGAAGTTAGTCTGACACGATCTACCCAGGACAAAGCCAAGGTGGCAATCATCCAGGTGTCCCCCTTCTGCCAAGAACACCCACAGCCTCTTCTTTAGGATAGACTCCAACAACTTGCCCACACCAATGTCAGGCTGACAGGCTCGTAGTTCCCCAACTCCTCCCTCGAGCCACCTTTGTGGATGGGCACAATGTGTGCCACCCTCCAGTTCTGGGGCACCAATCCCATCTGTAGGGCAGCGTTAAAAAGGGCTGCTAGGGGTGCAGCCAGGACATTGGCCAATTCCCAGAGTACCCTGGGATGGATTCCATCTGGACCCAGCACTTTTTTCCTTTTTTAGGAACTTGAGGGCTTCCTACACCCTGCCAACAAGGATTTCAATGTCTGTAACTCCCATCTCCTCAGCAGCTCCAACACACCACTCCCCGTATGGTGCAGCCCCCTTAGCCCCCAGTAACAACAGGGTTTTCTACATCCATGGCCCCGCCACTTCTGCTCCCTGCATCCTCCTTCCCTGTGTCTCCCCTGCATCCTCCCTAGTGAAGACCGAAGCAAAGTACTCATTTAGTACCTCTGCCTATTCTCTTGCCTCCTCTGCCCTCCCTCTCCCTGTCCTCAACCTACTGATCTGCCCCTTCACTCTCTTTCTCTCCCCAATATACCTAAAGAACCCCCCCCGATCCCCTGTGCCAGCCTCTGCTTTGTCCTTGCCTTGGCCCCTCTCACCACCCTGGTGACCCTCCTGGCCGATAGAAGATACTCATCCCTGTCCAAGACTCCTTGCAAATGCTTATACCTGCTGTATGTAGCCCTCTTCTCCCTTACCTCCATCTGGACCTTCTGAGTCCACCAGCACGCCTTCCTGGATCTACCAAACTTACATCTCAATCTTGCGCAGGACCTGGTAGCCTCCTGTAACCCTATTTTGACAATTTCCCACCTGCTCTCTGTATCCATGCCTGGTCTTATCCCCTCCAAGTGATCCGTGAGGATTTTCTCCATGTTTTTAAAATCTGCCCCTCTAAAATCAACTACTGTCCGTGTGCAACCCCCCCCCCCAAGGTCTAATACAAATCAAACCGTGTCATGGTCACTCCCCACCTCCAGTTCCTGGTCTGCCAGGACCACATCCAGAATATGGCCCTCTCTCATTGTGTTAACTACCTGCTGATTGAGGAACGCATCCTGGAAGACGTCCAGCAGTCTCTGTTCCTTGGCCAAAGGGGACGTCATAGTTCCCCAATCAGTCACTGGCATGTTAAGGTCTCCCAATATCACCACCCAGCCCCTGTGCCGACCACAGTGGTTCTTAATATTATCCACCAGGCTATCTTCCAGGTCGTCTACCAGCATGGAGAGCCTGTAAACCACCCCCATTTCTACACTCTTACCCCCTGGAATCTGCATGGTGACCCATAAGTCCTCCACATTACCCTGTGCTCCCTCCACTTTGCTAATCCCTATGCTGTCCCTAATGATCAGAGCTACTCCGCACCCCCTTCCCACTGCCCTGTCTTTCCTGAGTACAGTGTACCCTCTCAGATTTAGGTCCTAATTATTGCCTGGAGTGACCCAAGTTTCAGTGACAGCTGCCACATCCACATTCCCCTCTACTAGCATCACCTGGAGCTCAGACATGTTGTTTCCCAAGCTCCTAGCATTTAACAGGACCACCCTCCAACTCTTACCTCTACCTCCTCCCTTTTCCAACCTGAGAGGTTTCATGTAGCTACCCCTGTACAGTCTGTAGCCCCCATTTGGGGAGAACATTTAGCCTATCCCTGATGGGCATGCTAGGATCAGCCACGCAGCCCAGTCCTCCCCTTCACAAGTTTAAACCCCACCTAGCATGAATAAATCCGGTCAGTTTCTGCTTTAGTGTTTTCTTCACCAGATTGAGATGAAGCCTATCCCTTGCGACACAGCCCCTTGTCCTCCCAGGTTACTCCCCAGTCCCCCCACCCTGTACCTCCACGCTCACACCACCCATTGAGCCACTCATTGACCATGACCTCTCTAATTTTTTGCTTGTTCTCCACACTGGCCTTTGGCACCGGGAGGATTTCCAAGAAGGAGACTTAGCACTCAGTGGAGTGACAGACCCTGACAAGCTCACGGAACCTTGCCTGAATTTCCAGCACACTATTTCCTTCTGTATCATTTATGAACTGATGCACTAAGATGTCAGGGGAACCACCACAGTTCACCGCCAGGACATAAAACAGATGTTTGGCCTTATGCACTGTCAAGCCAGAAATACTCTTGACCCTAACAGCACAGTTTTTTCATCATCCTGCCCACCCGCTGAATACCTCTAATCATGGAGTCCCTCAACAGGAGCACCCTAACCCCCCCCATATCCCAAGAACCATCCCCTTTGTTGGCCACCCTCTCAACCCCTCCCTCTTCCGCTACCCTGGCCTTGCCTCCCAACTGGGTGACAGTTTGTCCCCCTATATGTGTGTCACTAGCTGCCCTAATCCTCCTGTCCCAGAACTTTCTCCTGACTGACCCATCTGCTCCAATTTCTTCCTCAACCTCGCTCATTCTCTCAGTTGACCCGTCAGCTCCAGGCATCCTCTTCCCTTCTGTATCAGTCTGGACCATCCTGCCAGCACTTCCCAGTATGAATGTTCCCCCCCCACCAAAGTCTCAGATTTCTCCCTCCCACTCTGAATGACAGCTATTTTGCCCTTCCCCTCAGTGTATACCTGCTGGTCCCCCAGGCCCAATCCCTCCCTCCTGATGGAGACCTCCACTTCTTTGCCTAGATCACCCCATCCCAGCTTCCCTACCCGTGCTGGTCAGGAATCCCTTTACATCCTTGGATCCCCGCTTCCCCCTACACTGTCTGCCACATTAGCACACCTTCCACTGCTGTCAGAACCCCCTGTCCCCACTGTTCCCCTCTGCAAAGTAACCCCACTCCTCCAGTCAGCTGGGCTGGCTGCACCTTCTGACCCATGCTTGCTATTCTGCAAGGTCCCCTCCCTGCTTCTCCTGTTTACCTGGTCACTAATTGTGCCCACCCCACCCAGCACCCTCTTATCCACCTCTGCTGGGCTGACAGCACCTCCAGCCCCCAGGGTGTTCTTATGCAAGGTCCCACCCCTGCTTCTCCTGCTGTCCTGGCAACCCCTCATGCCCAAACTCCCCTTCACCCCTTTTTCGACCTCTGTTCAAAGTACATCCTCCTCCCATCTGTTATCAAAAGTACAGGCTCGAATCTGTTCTTAAGATCTATGCCTACTACCTTGTTTCCCCCTGTTGTTTCACCCCCGCCCAACTTGTTTCTGCCTGTGCCACCCCCAGCCCTCTGCTCCCAACTTTCTGCCAGCATTTTTGGCACTTGTTACATTTAGTCCCACCCCCACCCGTCCCCTAGCACTCTCCATGCTTCTTCTTCCACACCACCTATTCTGTTTGTGTCCTCGATCCCAGGTGCAGCAGTTGGATCCATAATGCCTACCCCATATTTCCCCTTCCCCATCCCCACTTCCCCTACCAGGACAGCCTGCTTTCTCCTCACCCCTCCCACCTTGGTTCCACTTTAACCACCTTACCTCCTTCCTTAATTGTACCAACTGGTGACACACCATACAGCCCCCCCATCCTCCAAGCCAAGTCCAGTATCATGGCCGACGTGCACCCAGTACACCCTACCAAAGATGCTGGCCCTAGTGATGTGCAGCCCTTGCTTAATCCCCATCCCCATTCTATGTTGTATGTCATGCAAGATTTTAGTTTCCATAAATTTGGCCCCCTCACCCCCTCACCCCCTCACTGGCAAAAATGCCCCAGCCACAAGCTTAAGCCTGTACTTGATCCATGCTAAATAAGTATCAACTCAAAGTATACAAATTACAGCTATTTAGAGATAAGATAATACGCTCAACAAGTTACAACTATATAGGGCCTTCTAAAGGATACACCAAAAAGGTTACTGCAATAGAGTCCTTAAAAGAGTCTTTAAAAATGTTGTCCCTACAGACCCTATCACTGGAAAACCTCCCCTGTGTAGAGTCAACCTCAGGCAGCCACTCCCCTTGCCTGGAGAAGCACAGTCCCATGGCTCCCTCCAATAGATGCAGCCTCCAATGGGTGGTCCCAAAGAGTCAGTTTAATAATGGGGGTGGGGTAGAGTCGGAGGATCAGAGAACAAGTTTGAAAAATTGGAGCTCTCCTGTGAAGCCGTGAGTGAGTTGCAGCTCTCCTGTGATGCCATGAGTCAGAGTCCAAAAGAAAGCCCCCTGTCCTGCCACCGATGTGACCAAGAAGTCCCCAGTCCCCTGTGCTACCACCGATTGCAGCCTGGATCTCCTCCCACTGCATCTCTTCAGATGTCTGGGAAGTGCGGCTAGGTGCTCAGCTTTAAAGTCCAGCTGTGGAGTTCAGAATGTGCACTTTGCCTTCTGACTTGCTTCCAGCAGAGAAGCCTCCTCTTCCTCGCCACCGAGCCTGCTGTGCTGCCAGTGATGCAGCTGAGAAGTCCCCAGTCCCCTGTACTGCTGCCGATTGCAGCCTGGATCTCCTCTCAATGCAGCTCTTCAAGTGTCCGGGAAGTGCGGCTGGGTGCTCGGCTTTAAAGCTCAGCTGCGGAGTTCAGAATGCATGCCTTGCCTTCCGATTGGCTCCCAGCAGAGGAGCCTCCCCTTCCTCACCGCCGAGCCCACTGTGCTGCCGCCAATGCAGCCAAAAACTCCCCAGTCCCCTGTGCTGCCACCGATTGTGGCCTGGATCTCCTCCCAATGCAGCTCTTCAGGTGTGATGATAGAGTTCTTCAAATTCCTAAAAGGTGCTAACAGAGTCAACTGCGGGGAACTATTTAACTTGAATATCAGCTCATGTCATGCGTTTGTCAGTGGAAGCTAATGGGAGACAGTTTCAAGAGGGATGTGAAGAAATACTATTTTATAGAAAGGGTAGTGGGGACATGGAACAGGAGTTGATGGGTGCAAAAAACATTAGTGGTTTCAGGGATGGCTGGGACAGAAAGAAGGGTATACCGGTTGCTTGGCACATCAGAATCGGGCAAGAGAATGGAGGTGAGTGGAGAGGGCTAGGACCCTGGAGAAACAGTAGATCCCAGGGTTAAAAAGGGAAATCAGGCAGACTGGATGGACCTTTGGTCTTTTTCTGCCATTATTGTCTATGTTACGCTATATCTACAACTGTCCAGTTCACCACCATGATACTGAGAAAAGAAATCTGAAGAAATTATGGCAACCTCCTCAAAGGATGTGACTGATTTAGTGAACTGGCAATGACTTGAAGAGATGTCACACATCACTGGGAAAACTTGAAAAAAAAACACGGAGCTGAATTTTCAAAGAGAGACATCTAACTGCATCTTCTTTAGGATGCACGTGCATCCCAAACTGCATGTGGATTTTGGGTGCAGTCTCGGCTAAATAAAATACATATTTGCATCAGAAATTACCCAAATGCAATTTGTGGCATATTTGTTTGCTGTCAATTGCATCTTTTTTTCACAAACGGATAGATTTTTTGAAAACACAGGCAAGGCAGTTCTGATGCAGTTGGGCAAAACAGTCACAGGGAATCTCATATTTGCATCTGTGTACTCTGATCCTTTTGATAGTCTAGCCCATAATAGTTATATAACAGTTCTTCTTATGTATCATATCTTTTCTGTATTTATCATTCCCCACCTTCATTAATTACATACAACAGGGGTAATTATACAGTAGTTACATGTTTGTTGCATGTTAATTACATTGCAATTGCAAGGCAGTTACAGTGCAGTTAAGGAGACTTAAAGTGTTACCCATTTATCTTCCCCACCTTCTTTGTTACTAAGTAACTTTTCCTGACACTACTGTAGCAGCCTTGTACTTCCGTTATTATCTTCTCCTTCTGGCTGTCTACCCATGATTTCATAATGCTCTGTTTATGACTTATAGATGGTTGCCATGGAAAGAAAGCATTCAGGAAGTACAAGGAATCATAGAAGAAGCAGGACAGAGAACTGTATTAGTTAAAGCAAAAGGAAGCTGGGAAGGCAGTCAAAACAGCAAAGGCCCAAACCGAGGAAAAGATAGCCAACTCAGTTAAGAAGGGGGATAAAACCTTTTATAGGTACATCAGGGAGCGAAGGAAGACCAAGGGAGGGATAGTGAGACTTAATAAAGGGAGGAGGGTGGGCAGAGGAGACTGTGAAAAGCAGAGATACTAAACAAATATTTTTGCTCAGTATTTACAAATGAAGAGGGGGAGGTACCTAAAACAAACAGTAGAAACACTCTGGATACAGAAGTTGATACCAGCCCATTTACAGAAGAAAGGGTTATGAAATATCTCTTAAAACTGAAGGTGGACAAAGCAATGGGGCCTGATGGGATTCATCCCAGAATTCTAAAAGAACTAAGGGTAGAACTAGTGACACCACTGACTACCCTCTTTAACAAATCATGGGAGGATGGGGTGGTACCCGAGGACTGGAGGAGGGCAGATGTGATTCCCCTTCACAAAAGTGGGAGCAAGGCAGAAGCAGGAAACTACAGACCTGTTAGTTTAACCTCAGTGATAGGGAAAATAATGGAATCACTTCTGAAGGAAAGAATTGTCGAGCACCTAGAGGCCAGAGGGCACAGAACCCAAGGCAGCATGGATTCACAGCTGAAGGTCATGCCAGACGAATCTGATAGATTTCTTTGACTGGGTGACCAAAGTAGTAGATCAGGAGGGGCTGTGACATGGCCTACCTAGACTTTAGCAAGGCATTTGACACAGTCCCACACAAAAGATTAATATACAAGTTAGCCAGCTTGGGAGTGGGTCCCAAGATGACAGCCTGGGTAAAGAACTGGCTGAGAATAGGACACAGAGAGTAATAGTAAATGGAGTCCACTCTGAAGAAAGGGGGTTACTAGTGGGTAAATCGTAGGGTTCAGTATTAGACCGGTCCTCTTCAATGTCTTTATAGTTTACATTACAGAGGGACTGGAAGGAAAAAGTATGTCTCTTTGCAGATGACACAAAGATCTGCAACAGAGTTGATGCACAAGGTGGGGTGGAAAGGATGAGAAGGGACTTGGCAAGGTTAGAGGAATGGTCAAATGTATGGCAGCTTAGATTCAATGCTAAGAAGTGCAAGGTAATGCACCTGGAAACAAAACCCAGGGAAGAGTATAAAATGGGGTGAGATACTAACAACAACAAAATGGAAAGGGACCTGGGGTAGTCATATCAGATGACCTAAAGGTGGGCAAGCAATGTGAGAGGGCAGCAAGGAGGGCTGGGGGGATACTGGGATGCATAGGGAGAGGCATCACCAGTAGAAAACAGGAAGTTATTATCCCTCTGTACAGACAGCTGGTCAGACCCCATCTGGAGTACTGTGTGCAGTTCTGGAGACCCAATCTCCGCAAAGACATAGACAGGGTGGAAGCTGTCCAGAGGAGGGCAACTAAAATGGTGCAGGGTCTGCACCGGAAGACATATGAAGAGAGACTAAAGGAGCTTAATATGTATAGCCTCGAGGAAAGGAGGGAGAGGGGGGACATGACAGAAACTTTCAAGTACCTCAAGGGAATCAACAAAGTCCAAGAGGGTAGCATCTTTCAAAAAAAGAGGTGTGCAAGAACAAGGGGGCACAATTTGAAGACGGGGCAGCTCAGAGGTAATTTAAGGAACTATTTTTTCACAGAGAGGGTTGTGGATGCATGGAATGGCCTTCCGGAGGAGGTTGTGGAGTCAAAAACAGTGGTGGAATTCAAGCATGCATGGGGCAGTCATAAGGCCATTCTAGGGGGTGAGGGTAGGAAGAAGTAGGCTGCTGGTTAACTAGGATCTGCAGCTTATCCAGTAGGTAGGGAAATGGGCAGACTGGGTGGGCCAAGCGGTCCTTATCTGCCGTCAAATTCTGTGTTTCTATGTATTATCCCATAAGCAACAGATTACAATGTAATGAGAAGAAAAACAACAGTAGCAAAGTGCAAAGAACAAGGATCCTATTTCCACACAAATTTCCCTAGTAACAGAAAATAAGGTAAGGATGAAAAAGGAGGTCTAGAAAATACAATTAAAACATAGAGGATAATGGCTGGGGATCGGGTGATAACCACGCTGTAATCACCTCGAGTAGTTGCTAGGGCAACGTGGTAAACCTCGGGCGCAGCTCGAGAGGTTTACTGTAATCCTAACAACCAAGAAAGGTGATTTCAGTGTGATTGTCACCTGATCCCCAGCCATCATCTTTTATAGTGTATGGTCAAAAAAACACTGTTTGCATTCTATGTGTGAGAATTATGGAACTCTGCTGAATTCTTTTTTGTTATGCCACTGTTTGGAAGTTACGAAGTGTGGTTAACAACTTTTTAAATTCTAAACAGTGCATAACAAAGCTGTGTGACTGCTGATTATGGTGGTTAATAGGCACTTACCATACATTATTATTGTATGTATCATGTCTAAAGTGGTCCCACACATGTCACAGGCTCTTCACAGAGCCTTTCAATTCTAACAGAGATGTCTAAGTCACTAAGTTACTTATTTAATTCCAACCCAGGTGAACAGCAGCTGAAAGACTTTAGCATCTTATAGTTGTTTTGTGACTAATGTGAAATGAGCTGTGGTAATCTCAATATAAATTCCAGTAAGCAGGTGTCCACATCTCAAAACCGCTACCAAAACTGGAATTAATTATCATCCTTGGTGGTTGCAGCACATGTGAGGCCATTGATTTAATTGGCATGATATCTGATTGTTTCTCTTACCCATGAGGGGTACCTCTCTGATATGGTTGAGACACATCAGAACAGCACCATGAAGAAGCTTGCACTGCGACTGCCCATGCTATGGCAGTCAGATAAATAGTGGACTTGATTTCCTGATGTTGAAAATCTGGCACCGTGAGAAAGAGCCAGCCCGGTGGTCCTGGAATTCTGCCGTGAGACCTGTTGGCAGTCAGGTATGTTATGAAAGTGAGGCCCTCAACTCTCAGGGGCAGAAGGCACAGGCCACCGAGCATTTGCACTCACCCTAGCAGCTAGCTGAGGAGTGGCATTGGCTGTGAAGGCAGCACTTGCTGGCCCTCCCAACTGGAGGAAGGGTACAGCCACAGTGACACAACTGTAAGAAGGGATGACAGGGAAAAAAATGGAGATGGAGTAACCATAGCGACCCAACTGTCAGAATGGATGACAGGAGAAAAACTGGGTGATGGGGCAGCCACAGTGACCCAACTGTCAGGATGGATGACAGGGGAAAAATTGAGGGAGGGGGTAGCCACAGCAACCCAACTGTCAGAATGGATGATGGGGGAAAAACTGGGGGAAGGGGTAGCCACAGCAACCCAACTGTCAGAATAGATGACAGGGGAAAAACTGGGGCAGGGGTAGAAAAATAATGAAGACATCAGATTCAGCTGTCCAGTTATTAGATTCCAGAACGTACTAGCTACTTATTGACTGTTTGACAAATGAGAGGCATAGTCCTTTAGCTCTTATTATGTGTCTCACACAGGGAGCTCGAGAGGAAGATGATGTTGTAAGTGAAGATCTGGTGGAACAAGATGCATTGGTATGAGCTCAGAATTATTTTATATATGCTTTTGTCAGAACCAGGCTATAGCTTGCAAATTTTCTCACTGTAGTGTCATTAGTCAGAACTGTGCCCTTAATGGCATAATATTTTGTGTTATGTATCCCTTCAGTTAATGTACTACAGAAGGTGAAATAGTCTTCTTATATGTCAGTTAGACAAAATAATGTCTTGTTTGCTGCAACATGTTGCTCATTGTATAACAATTAGAAATAATTCAGCCTTGGATGTCATATGACAGTCATTAGTCTAGAGACAGATGAGGCTCCCAGAGCTTTAACAGGTCCCATTTGCATCGCATTTTTTAACATTGTACAGTTAACTTCTTTTGATGTCTATAAATGAACAATTGTTGGTGAATCCAAATGTGTCTGATCATTAGGAAACAGATCAAAGGATAAATTACTGTATCATCCATGTTTTCTTGACCAGTATTGTAAGCAGTTTTATACTTCATAAACATACATTAATGTATACATTAAAGAGCCACTGATGATAAGAACTTTGAAAAACACAATATTTGGACACAAAGCATCTTATATTTCTCATAAGCTCTCAATGTCTTATCCAAATTATTTATTATTGAGTCATGTGTGTGAAAACAGGATAACTGTTCCTTGAGGGTTCATCTGCTCCTATTGCTTTTTCCCAGTCTGATGTCATAATTCTTTGTTTGTGACATCACAGTTATTCCCATGGTAACACACTCTGATGTCACAACTGAACAGTATGATTTCAAGTAAGGATTCATCTAAAGAGGCAGATGAACTCTAAGGGATAAAGAATTTGTTTTTGTGGGAATTTCTTCAGTAATAAATAATAGTGAGGAGAAATCTATAGAAGATATATGAAATAAAAGCTGAAGTGTGTCTAAATATTATGTTTTCCAAAGTTTTTCCAGCAGAGTCAGCTGCTCTTTAAAGAGCTAGTATAACTCATTTGAAAGTCTGGCAGGTGGTTGGCGTTTGATTGTGACCGTCTGCCTAGCTTTTCCACAATGCCTTTATTTTTTTCTTTTGTTAAATGTTCACATTTACATGTATTTTGTTAACATCATTTGTATTTTCCTGCATAGCAACATGTCCAGTGGCATGTGACTGTATAACAAAAGTAAGGTCTGCATCTGAGGATGTGCGAATGGGCAAGACTACTATATACTATGCGACTAAATCAAGGGCTTAGTAAAAATATTATCGGTGTTTAATTCAGAAAGTGTATAAAAAGAAGAAGTAGCATCATTTACAATTGATGTTACACTTCAGATATGGATGGGGATTCAGTGAAGTCATTCCAGGTTCCTTGAATACAGCATGTTTGTTTTTGACACTGGGATGCTCCAGAACCCATAATGATTTGTGCTTTTTCATCTGCAGACAATTATTAAAAATGGTTTTGCAAGAAAGTAATCCCCTAATTCATGGTGTTTTTTAATGTCTCTTAGGACCTATATGAAGCTGGAGAGTTGCAATGGGGCACTGATGAAGCCAAATTTATTTCTATACTGGGAAACAGGTGTGCCTGTCACCTTCAGCGAGGTGCGTATATAGACGTAGAGCAACTCAGCTAGTTCTAATTGCTCTGCAAGTCTCCACTTTGCCTTAACAAATTAGCCTGAGGACTTTTTTTTTGAAGTTTTACAGTGGAACTTGATTTTCAGCTTGGAGGTCTGCCTTGTCTCTTAATTGGCAAACCTATCTAAGGTTAGCCCTACATTGTATTTTTTCTTTTTTGTTTCTTGTTTGTAGTCATATAGCTCCCCATAGTTAGAAGGTACACCAGAATTTACATATAGGATAAAGTATGGGTCTGGGTGTGTAACGAGAATTTACACACACCCGAGGGGTTTGATGCTACATAAACCCCAAGAGCGAAGCTTCGAGAGGTTTATGTAGAGCATCTAACCCCGAGGGTTTCTAAATCAGTTTCACACTGAATCCATATTTTATTTTATATAATTGCTGGTTTCCTTTTTGCATCAGCAATTGTATAAAATAAAATCTAGCTGTGCAGCGGGTTCGCTGAAGGTGAAATGCGTGGCCGTAGTCAGCAGTTTGATTTTGTAAATAGTTTTTATTATTTTGTGCACAGCACTGACTGAGCAGATTTTTTTTTTTTTATTTTTTTTTATGTACTTACCGCCTAGTAGGTGGCGGTTTTCTGTTCCATAAGCGGTTCCCGAGCAGGCCGCAGTGTCCACGAAGTGAGAAGTGCAGCGGGCGCATGTGCACAGTGAGGGAACTGAAGATGTTTGCCGTAATGAACACTCTTTCATTACGGCAAATTACGCCACAGTTTCCCTATGGGGAAAAAAGGGAACCCGGTAATTATAAACAATTTATGTCCTGATGGTGTCCCTGTAAATTCTGTGGAGGTACTGTTCCACCAAAAAAATATGTTTACAAATTTAGATGACTAATGTTAGACAGCTAAAGTAGACATCAAGTTTGAGATCTAGTTTGAACATCAGATCCTTAGTAACAGCCATACTACTGCTTGGCTAATAGTTTTTAAAACGTTTCTAAGCTGATGTAATAAATGGAAGACTTACTCACTGCTCCAGATAAATTCTAGTATGCAAGCATACGTTTATCACTATTTTAAATGGGGTTAGTAAAGCCTGATTTTTTGATTAGTAAAATTGATCAAAACCTAGAAGAATGACTATTATAAAATGGCAGGAAAGAATGCTGCTAGCATATTGGTCAGCTAAACTTTCACCCATGATGTTATCCTGGCACAGTGTCATGGGATCAAGTTACTACAAACATGATCACATAACCAGAAAGAAAAATTATTACCTCTCCCAACTCCAAGTTGCCCACACTTGTCATGTCTGCCTCAAACCCTGCCAGCTGAAACCCCATTTTAAAAACATTAATCCCTCCCTCCAACTGTGCCAACACTGATCACCAAACAGTTAAAAAAAAACTGTTACCAATTAATGGACCACACACCTTATTCACAAATATGTGTTCTGTTGCTCTTTTATCTTTAAAAATATGCCCCTTGCTGCTTCACAGTACTGACTCCTACTTCTCACCCATCCAGCCATGGTAAGGCAGCTTCATGTGGCTTCACAGTGCTTATCTGGCTTCAAACAAGCTCACATGAGACACTCCCCATTACCAGTCCTTATTCCTCTTAAACATGCCCATGCCATGCTTAGAACAGATTTTTTTTCTGTAAAACAATATAAACAACTTTTTACTTACCCTTCCTGTTGATGTATTCGGAGGTGGGGTGGACTTCTATGCAGTAGTACCACCTACTAAAATGAGATTAATTATTTTTATATATATATGTGTAGTATCTGTGTGTGTGATTTTATATATATATATATATATATATATATATATATATATATATAAGCATTAACCATGACAGAGCATGGTTCTACTGAAATTAATCCACGCCTGGGGGAAGTGCTAAGTACAGTGCCTCCAACCACAGGCATGGATTAATTCTCAAGTAGAACCATGCTCGGAGTTGGTTAATGCGCTTGTAACATGGCAAGCACCACTACTGCTTCTTTGCCATGTTACAAAAGCACATTAACCACAGAACTGTAAACAGTGGAAGCTGTGGATTAAGGAACTGTGGGCACAAACGGGTCCCTCTGACTGTCCAGACGCGCTGTTTTCTGAGTGTGGGGGGGGGGTTTGGCCACACAGCTCCCTTTCTGTCTGTGTCTCTCTCTCTCTCTCTCTCTGTAGATGGGGGTTGGAAAAGTATAGGTTAACTGTGCAGTCAGAACTGCAAAACTGTCTGGCAAAATACTGTGCCAAAAACAAGTGTGCGGTAAGGATTTTCACAACTCTGTACAAGCTGCAGCGCGAGGACGGACATTGGCAGGAGGAGAGGTTCAGGACAGGCAGGTGCAATATTAATGTCTGGGTCTCTCGGTTCTCTGTTTTGGTCGTCTCAGGCTCCCCAGACACAGCTCAAACACCTGTTCTTTCCCCCATATCTCTGACGGCTTTATGCTGTGCTGTGCCATTCTTGCTCACTGTGCCGCTCCCAATAGCCCTGTCCCTGGTGATTTCTGTGGTGCTGCTGTGCCAAAAACAGGTGTGCAGTGAGGATTTCCAGAACTCTGTACAAGCTGCAGTGCAAGGAGGGACACCGGCAACATCTACACAATGTTGTGAGGAGGGGAGGTTTGGGATAGTCAGGGCACAATATTATCGGCTGTGTCTCTCAGTCCTCTGCCTCGGTCGGCTCAGGATCCCCACAGAGTGCAAACACCTCTCCATTCCCTCGTGTGTCTGGTGGTTTTCTGCCATGCTGTGCCATTCTCTGTCACTGTCTGCTCCCGATAGCCCTGTCCCCAATGGGTTTCTGCAGTGCTGTGCCATTGCTCCTCACTGCACCGCTCTCAATAGCCCAATTCCCAGGACCCCACCACTTCAAGCATCCAGAAAATATACAACACACAGCAAACTCCAACTGCACCAATAACCTCTGCAAGGTAAGAAAATCATGCTACATCACATCAGCACACATTCTGAAAGTGGAGTGTCCCATAACTTCTTGCCTTGCCAAGTAAAGAGTCAACAAAGCAGCCTGCTTTACCGCTGTTGCTCGCTAGCTGCTCACACTGCTCTGTACCCCATGCTGTTATGCTGTTTTGCTGTGGCTGCTGTGAGTACTGCAGGAGCAACCATGGATTAATTGAGAATTATTCCATGGTCACCTGTTGTATTTCACCCAATCCAGCCTCAGTATTCTACACAGCCATGTTACAAATCTGTATATAATATTGCAAAAAACTATGCTAATGCAGATTTGGGTTGCTAAAGTACAAAACTAAAACCCTTGGAGTTTGGGAACATGCTACTATGGTTTTCAACCCAATGCCCACAATGTTTGGAAATGTGCTATTAGGGTTGTCCAGCCTCCCACCCCCCCCTCCTTCCACTTTTTACTCAAGCCCAAGCTCCAGGTATCAGGCCATGCATCAATGGTGTGGTACCTCATACAGAGATCAATATATTAACAATTTGTAAATAGCAACCCTAATCCCCATCCCCTTTCAAAAACCACTGTGCAGCATGCAGATTTAAACAAGCATTTGTCAATGCCAAATGTTGTCTCACTGGTTTTGGCATTGGTAATGCAGGAGTTAGAGAGACACATAATAGAAGTAGCAGTGACGTATAGAACCAACATCAACCCCACCCCAGCCCACCCTGCAGAGAGGAGTCATACTGGGGTGTTGTTTGAGTCGCTGGCTACATACGCCACAAGCATTATCTGACTTACCCTGCAGAGTCTGACAAGTCTCATGTTGTGTCTTGGGGTCATCTGGCCTTATGCTCACCCCATTTCATATGTATGAAGTACGTTGAGATGGGTGCAGCATACAGTAGGAGAATGGGTTGAACTTTGGGGCTGAAGAGTCCAAGGCACACCTTGATGCCTGTCAGTGGCTGCAGGGTAGAGGTGGAGGACCAGTGGCATGAGCAGTACAGCAGAGAATCCAAAGACACACCCCTGATGCCTGTTGGTCTGTACAGGGTGAGATGTAATAGTTAGAAACCCTAACACCCTGGGCGTGTGTTGGTATTTGCACTCCAAATTTTAAAACATGGCCTTTTTGCGACCCCACCTCATGAAAGCATTTGGGACCTCTGTTCATGAACAGTACCCATGTGATTTTGTTAATCTGTCTTGAACAGTGATTTTCCACAGTGACCATGCCATTCTGCACCACATGAAAATGTCAGCTGCACCATTGATAAGGAGGCGCGAAGAGATGGCAATGTGGGAAATCTGGAGTGAAAATATTAAACATTCTCGAAGCTACAAGTGTGTGTGAAAACTGCACATCGCAAGCTCGTAACACAGTCATTTAGTGGAATTATTTCACCAAATTTTTAATATAGCGATTTTGGGATCTCTGCTCATGAACAGTGGCACTATGATTATCTTAATCTACCCGAACGTCGATTTCCCACAGCGACCGTGTGATTGTGCGCCAGATGTGCAAAACTACATTTTGGGCAGGATGTGACAAATGACAGCTAAACTGTTCATAAGAAGGTGTGCAAAAATGACAATGTTGAAAATCTGGAGTGAAAATATTAAAAATTCTCGAATTTACGACTATGCATGGACACTGCGCAACGCACGCTTGTAACATAGTCATTTTATGGAATTTTTTCACCAAATTTTCAACACAGGCATTTTGGGACCTCTGCTCATAAACAGTGTCACTGTGATTTTCTTACTCTGTTCTGAACATTGTTTTTCTACAGCGACTGCGCCACTGCGTACCAGATGTGCGAAAACACTGTTCAGGTAGCATGTGGGATATGAAAGCTGTACTGTTCATAAGGAGGTGTGAAAAAATGGCAATGGTGAAAATCTGGAGTACAAATGTTAAAAATGATCAAAGTTATGAGCGTGTGTGGAAACTGTACAACGCACGCTTGTAAAACAGTCATCTTATAGATGTTTGTCACCTAATTTTCAACATAGGCATTTTAGGACCTCTGCTTATGAACAGCGTCACTAACATTTTGCTAATCTGTTCCAAACACTGATTTCCCACAGCGACCACGCTATTCTGCACCAGAAGTGCAAAAACATATTTCGGCCAGGATGTGAAAAATGATAGCTGTACTGTTCATAAGGAGGTGTGGAAAAATGGCAATGGTGAAAATCTGAAGTGAAAAAATGACAGATTTGCGAAGTTACGAGCATGCGTGGAAACTGTGCAATGCATGCTCGTAAAACAGTCATTTAATGGATTTTCAGCACCACATTTTCAGCATAGGCATTTCAGGACCCCTGCTCACGAACAGTGTCACTGTGATTTTCTTACTCTATCCCGCACACTGATTTCCCACAGCAACCATGCTATTCTGCTGCGAGTAGAAAACACATTTGGCCGGGATGTGAAATAGATGCTGCTGTTCATAAGGAGGTGTGGAAAAATGGCAATATTGAAAATCTGGACTGAAAATATTACAGATTCGCGAAGTTATGAGCGTGCATGGAAACTGCGCAACGCACGCTCATAAAACAGTCATTTAATGGACTTTCGGCCCCGAATTTTCAACATAGGCATTTTAGGACCTCTGCTCATGAACAGTGTCACTGTGATTTTCTTACTTTGTCTCGTACACTGATTTCCCTGCGACCACACTATTCTGTGCCAGAAGTGCGAAAACACATTTCGGCCAGGATGTGAAAAATGACAGCTGTACTGTTCATAAGGAGGTATGGAAAAATGCCAATGTTGAAATTCTGGACTAAAAATATTACAGATTCGCAAAATTACGAGCGTGCGTGGAAACTGAACAACGCACGCTCGTAAAAGTAATTTTTTTAATTCTTTTCAACAAATTTGCAACATAGGCTTTTTAAGAGGCCACCTCATGATCAGTGGCACTGTCGTTTCATTAATCGGTCCTGAAGGGTGATTCCGTGCAGTGACCGCAAAATCACCTTTCGGGACCGAATAACACCAAGACAGTAACTGAGTGCATGAGGAGGAGTTCCTATAACCCCATGTTGAAAATTTTGGTGGCAAGATTCCCAAAAATGCCCACAATATGCATCAAAGTTGAAAAAACCCTATTTATGCCATTATACAGCTTACTGGCATTTCTTCAGTTCGCGGTCGGCTTTAAGAAGAGTGCAGACATGTTCCCGGTCCACAGAAGATCATCACACTGGGCTCCAGAGAGTAAGTAGGGCGAGGGGGTGTGGGAGGTGGGGCATACAATGGGTGAGCACGGGTTGGGAGAGAGCTGCAGACTGTGAGGATCGTTTTCTACTTTACAGGAAAAAAAAACATTGCGGGAAGGTATTTGTTTTTACAGGTACATTTGACACACTGGGTGGGCTCCCAGCGTGTCACCTGCATGTTTTTGGGGAAGGACTGGAGCCGACGGGGGATTGGGCACCCATCGGCAAATAAACAAGAGTGTTTGGGGGATGATGCTGATGGGACTGGGCTCCCTGTCGGCAAATGAACTGGGGAGGGGATGCAGCTGCGTTTTGTTTTTTATGGGGGGACTGTAGCCGATGGGGATTGGGCACCCTGTTAGCAAATAAAGAGTGTTGGGGGAATGATGCCGGCCGAGTTGGGCTCCCTGTCGGCCAGATAATTGGGGAGGGGGATTATAGCGTGGGGAATTGGGCCCCATCAGCAAATGAAGAGTGCTGGGGGATGATGCCGACAGGAGATTAGGCACCTAAGTTGGCTTTTCTGGGGACTATCTTGACGGAAGGCACAGCCGCCGCCATGTTGCACTGTAACTTACACGAAGTGGCATGCCCTGCAATGAGGTGGAGTTCCCTCATTGCAGCAGCTAAAACCTTTCAAGGTGGACACGCTTTTGCACTGCTGTCATAGACAGTGTGCAATCTAATTCGTGCCACGGAGCCCAGCCCCAAAAACCAGTGGCGCCACAGGCCACAACAGGACCACACCTCCACAACCTGCTATTCCAAAGTTACCGCAACATGTTTCTTGTGCAGGCGCAAGACAACATTAAAAACTGTCATACAGAATAAAGAGTCTGAAAACCATGATATACAGTAGATTTAAAAATATCCATGCAGCATGTAGATTTTTATAACATTTGTGAAAGATTCCTGTGCAAAAGTTTTCATTTTCAATTAAAGATGACTAATTATTTAATTATATAAAAAAACTAGCCGTCATATTCAATCACATTAGTCTGTGCTGCACCAACACAACACTGCACAAACAAGTACATGGCTGCCAGGGAGCAATATTCAGACAGAGAGCATGCCCTGTCTGTCCTGCTATGCCTGTCTCAATATTGGGCTTTTATAGCAAGCTACCAAATTTGATATGACATAGCTCCTCATCCCAAAGTCTTGAAGCGCTGTACAATCAATGCTATTTAATCAACTAGAAACATTTAATACATTTATAAATCCAACAAACACAGCGGAATCCCTCTCATTCACAACTTATTTAAAATGAGACTTCAAATGCGAGGGGAAAAAGATGGGTCTTAACAGCCCTTTTTACGTTCGCTTGCGCGCATGCACAAGGAACGTCTTGGGAGAATGGGACACTTTGGAGGTGTGCCTCTCCTATGCAATCCCCTGCTCCCTTGAGCAGGCGTGGCGGTCCTGCACCAATCCGCACCGGTGCTGTGTATGACAGCGGTGGTCTTCTCTTCAAAGAAAACCACTGCTGTGTGCTTGCACAGCGTCCACCCCCAAAATCTTTGCTGCCCTGAGGCCCACCAGCGTGGCAAATGTCAGCATGCGTCTGCCGGCAGGTGTGCCCAATCCCCATCGGCTCACGCGCCCCCCAGCCATCCTTCTGCCACGCTGGGGCCACCCCAAGCGTGGCAAGCGTCCCATCGTCTGCCAATGGGGTGCCCAATCCCTATCGGCTCCCCGCCCACCCCAGCCATCCTTCTGCCATGCTGGGAGCCCACCCCAGCATGGCAAACGTCCAGCGTCGTCAAAGTACAAAAAAAAAAACCCTGTATTTTAAAAATGGTCTCACGCAGTCTCCCCGCCCCTCTCCCACAACCCGTACCCACCCACTGCACACCCTGCCTCCCCACACCCCCCCTCACCCCATACTTACCTCCGGAGCTCGGCGCGACGATCATCACTGGACCGGGAACACGTCTGTACTCTTCAAAGCCGACCGCGAACTGAGAAATGCCGGTAAGCTGTATAATAGGCTAGATGGGTTTTTCAACTTTGTTTGCATATCTCAGAGCATTTTTGGAATTTTGCAAATTTTCAACATGGGGTTTTGGGACCCTTCTCATGAATTCTGTCACTGTCATGGCGTTAGCCGGGCCGAAGGTGATTTCGCAGTCACTGCGAAATCACCTTTCAGGCAGTGTAAACGACAGTGCCAGCGTTCATAAGGTGGGCTCTCAAAGCCTATTTTGAAAATTTGGTGGAAAATTCTAAAAAATGTTTCAGTTTCTGGCGTCGTTCGCGGTTCCTCATGAGCTCATAAGTTTAGTAATTTTCAATATTTTCACTCCGAATTTACAACATTGCCATTTTACCACACCTTCTTATGAGTAGTACAGCTGTCATTTTTCACATCTCGCCCAAAAGCGTGTTTCCACACGTGAGCGCACAATGGCGCAGTCGTGTGCAAAATCAATGTATGGGACACATTAAGAAAATCATAGTGACACTGTTCATGAGCAGAGGTCTTAAAATGGCTGTGTTGAAAATTTGGTGAAAAATTCTAAAAATGACTGTTTCACGGCGTGGTGCACAGTTCTGGCGGCGCTCATAAGTTTGCGAATTTTCAATATTTTCACTCCAGATTTTCAACACTGCCTTTTACCACACCTTCTTATGAGCGAGTATAGCTGTCATTTTCACATCTTGCCCAAAACATGTTTCATCATGTAGCGCACAATGGCGCGAGTCGGTTATCTTGAAATCAATGTATGGGACACATTAAGAAAATCACAGTGACACTGTTCATTAGCAGAGGTCTTAAAATGGCTATGTTGAAAATTTGGTGAAAATATTCTAAAAATGAATGTTTCACAGGCGTGCGTTCTGGTTCTCATGCGCTCGTAGTTCACTAAATTTTCAATATTTGCACTCAATGAGTTCCAAATACTTAAACAGCACATAGAAGCAAGCAACATTCGGCACTGGCAAATGCTTGTACTTCTTTGTCACTGATTTTTTTAAGCCATGTCCAAGTGCCAAATACCACTGCAAATACCTGCAAGCGAACGTTCGGCATTGATAAATGCTTGTTAATACTTCCACGGAGGATATCTGACAAAGCAGATTTGGTAAGGCATTCCACATGTGCAGGGTGACCACAGAAAAGGCCCTTTCACCTCAGATTTCCAAAGGACACAGGAAACCACCAGCAGATCTGCCCCCCCACTGAGTGAAGCAGCCAAACCCCGAGTATATGGGAGCGGGAAGGGTTTTTTTCCATAGTCAGAGCCCAACTGTTACAAGAGCCATGCATGGTGCATATAAGAAAACTGCCTCCATGTTGTTCAGTTCCAGTCACTGGTTTAAGCTCTCCCCCAGCCTCACTAAATCTATGCTCCTCCAAGGTGATTGCCTGGACTCTGTATCTACATATAAGTACCTAGGCCTTCCCCAGGACCAACACCTTGCCTACTCTGGTCATGTTTTGCAGGCAGTAGCCAAATGCTGTGCAAAACTTTGTGCTCTCTACATGGTAATGAGCTGTCTTCAGCATCACAGCAGGAAAGTGGTGGTGGACTGCTCCACTCTTCCCCTGCTGGATTATGAGGACATACTGTGGAGCCAACTCCTCCATTCTGACCACACTCACCTCTCTGTTCAATACCCTGTGTAGATGCGTAGTGGCCTGAGCTCCCTTCCCCAAACACAACACTGCACTGTGTACAACGACTTTGGTTGGTTGTCTCCCTTGATGAGGCACTTTGCTTTAGTGGGTGCTAGGTACTGGTCAGGCAAACTCACAAGTTACTTCTCGTGTATCTTCACTCCTGCAGCAACCCTCACCTACTCAATCAGATCCAAGAATGGCTGCTGGTTACAAATCCCACAGTGCATGTGCTTCCTAGGGCAAACCTCCATTACCTCGTTTCCCATCATGTGGAACAGCCTACTGCCAAAATCACCACATCTCCTACCTTCTGTTCATGCAACAGATTAATCAAGGCACACTGCTCCTCTTCAGTGTCATACCCCAGCTGCCCCTGACACAACTCTGCTGCTCCCAAATGATGACATCTCATGCTACTGTATCTCAACACTGCTTGCACTGTTCTTTGCTGTACTTTACCCTGTATTCAAATGGGGGGATTCTTTCTGTAACTTCATTATTTTGCACAATACGCATTGTATCACTTTACCTTTGAATTGTAGCTATATTTCAGAATTATGTGTGTGGATGTATTCTTCCCTATGACCACTCTTCTCCCCAAAATGTGCACCATTACCACAGCCACTGCTGGCAACAGGCTCCCAGGAGCAAAGGGAGATAGCCCGTCTGAAATGGAATAATGCCATCACTTTTGAGAGCCATATTCTGTGGCTGCCATGCTAGAGACCACATACTTATGTCATGTACAGTGCTAAGGGGCCATTAGCATGTCATTATGTGGCTTTAAAAGCCTTGATGATCACCCGTGACAAGGCCTGGAGAAAGTTCAGAAGATCTACGCTACCTGCTGACCTTGCCTGCTAGAGAGCCCTTAGAAAACAATGCAAGCAAGCTATAAAGCTAGCTAAAAAGGCCTACATCACCAATCTCCAAACAACTAACCTAGGCAACCCGAGGTTCTTCTGGTCATACATTAATGAACTGATCAAAGGCAACAAAAAAACTGCCCATGGCCCAATCAAGGCCAACGGGCAATTACTGGAAGATGGGACACTCATCGCAGAGGCCCTAAACAGCTACTTCACAAACCTGGATGAATACAAGGCTGGGCTCCCAGATAACAGGAATGAGCCTAAAGTACAGGTGCCCCCAAACCTAGACCGCCCATTGTTTCACTTGAGGCTGGTTAGGGTAAAGGAGGTCTTGAACATCCTTAAATCCCTGAACTCAAGAGGATCAGGGAGCCCTGACGGCATCCAGACTAGAATCCTCAAGGATGGAGCCCCAGCACTAGCTAAGCCCCTTACCTGGCTGATAAACAGGTCCCTAAAGGATGGGTCTGTCTCTGAGCTATGGAAGCAGGCTTACGTGGTCTCCATTCACAAGGGTGGGCCAACCGAGCCTATAGGGAACTATAGGCCTATCTCCTTGCTGTGTGCCATTGCAAAAATACAGGAGAAGCTAGTATACTCCCAGCTCAGAGAATATTTAGAAGCCCACCGGCTAATCTCCCCGACCCAACATGGCTTTAGAGCCAACATGGGACAGATACGCTTTAACCAAATTCTCGCTGAGGTACTTAGCAATAGCGGCTGCCGAGAGCCTACGAATCTGGTCTTCACATAGACCTTTCCAAGGCATTTGACTTGGTAAACCACAGGCTCCTACTCCAAAAAATGTGCCTACTAGGCCTTGACACTCACGCACTGGGATGGTTCGAGAGCTACCTCTCAGGACATACACAGAGGGTCAAGTGGAAGGACAAAATCTCCAACCTATTGCCACTTAAAGAAGGGGTACCACAAGGGTCGATACTCGGCCCCCTACTTTTCTCACTTTTTATAAATGAGCTGCATAACCACTGTGGGAGCACAACGTCATCCAGTATCACGGATGATGCAGTCATTACAGAACCTCTCACAACCTAAGCGATCTGGGGACAGCCTCAAAGGGACATCCTACAGATGGAGGACTGGCTCACCGTGAACAAAAATGGTCCTAAACACTAATAAAATGAAGGTGATGCTGTTTGGACCCAGATCTCTAGGCCCTGAGAGGTCACCGCTCCTCCAACTCAAGTCCGGGGTATAAAACTTGAAGTGGTTGCCTCCACAAAATACCTTGGACTTACCCTGGACCAAGGCTTCACATTAAAACAACATGTGGACCAAGTCACTAAGGTCATCCATGGTAAACTCGGAACCCTCTACAGACTAAAGGACCAGCTGATCCCAGAAGCTAGGGCAGCCATTGCGTCGAGCATACTTCTCCCTACACTCACCTATGCGGCCCCGGTACTCCAGGGTGTGGCCAAGATGGAGCTCAGCAAGCTACAGACCTTGTACAATAAGATAGTCCGCTTTGCCTCACTGTCCCACCCTAGGAGTCATGTACCCAACTCTCTGCCTTACTTTTAAGTTAATTGGGCCTACACCTCCCCCTGGCCTTAGTGGTCTTATAACGGTAAAACGAAGCCCACAGAATCTACGGACCACAGGCCAAACTTTCCTCATGGTCCCAAAAGTGAGGACAAAAGCTGGGTCTATGTCCTTAGCTCATGCTGCCCCCTCCAACTGGAACAACCTCCCCCTGGAGGTGCGGGAAGCCGAGTCTATCACCTGCTTCCGAACTAGACTCAAGTCTCACTTGCTAGAAAGGAGCAAATGCTTATGCTACAGCACCTGACCCACATAGCACTACTCCGGTAGCTTAATGCACCTACCTTAAGGACTTAACATACGCCAGACGTGGGAGCACTTATGCGTCAGCTTGTCCCTTCCCCATTTGTCCATAGGCGAGGAACCACAGGACCTAAGCCAAACTCCTCGCCCCCAACACTGTGCACACTGTAATACAACTTGAACTCACTAAGCAAGATGTTTCTCCATTTGTAACTAATGTGTTCCTCCTGCTTGTATGTCTTCCTACCACAATCCTACTGTCTTAAGTCCATGAGGACTGTTTTGCCTACAACAAGAACTGCACCTGTATGTACTGCCTCTGTTACCTGTAATAATTGTAACTCCCGGGTCGCCCCTGAAAAAGGGACCTCCGGGGCCCAGTGGGCCTACCCGGTCATCAAAATTCAATAAATAAATAAATAAATATTAGCAGCACAACACAATGTGTCCATGCACAGATGTTGGTGCCATTGTATAATGCCTCGGCCGCCTAACTCACATGATCCCCACACACCCACCAATGCCATCTCTAGCAGTCTAGCAGAACCCCCTCCCTCATCCAATTCCTGTCAGCACTGTGGAACTATACTAAAGCCCTTCCCCGGACATCTAGTAGACCCCCCCCACCTCACCCAATCCCTGATGGTATTGTGGAACTACATTAAATCCCTTCTCTGGCAGTCTAGTGGGCCCCTTCCCTCATCAGATCTGGTGTTGTGGAAATGTACTAATGCCCATCCCTGGCAGTTTAGTATTATGCCCAACCAATCACTGCCAAAGCCTCCCTCTCCTGCCCACCCACTCAGCAACTACCACCTCTTCCCACTGTCATTCCAGCACAGAACCCCCCACTCACCATCTCAGCCATATGCCACCTGACTGATGGGTAGTGAGTGTCTGCATACTGCGTAAACATTTGTTTCTGCAGTATGCATTAATTCACTCCTTGTCAGTCAGACCATGGCCTCTGAGGTGGTGACAGTAGGGTCTGTACCAGTTGTTGCTTGAGGACCAGCTAGCGGCTCGGCTCACCTATGGGCAGGTGGGTGATTAGGGAGCCAACAGGGGTTGCGTGTGATGGGTGCTCAGTGGGTGAGCCAGGGAAAGATGGCTTTAACAGCTATCCATTAGGGGATAACACTAGACTGCCAGAGATGGGCTTCTGTATAATTCCACAATACCAGATTGTGTGAGGGAGGGAGTCTACTAGATTGCCAAAGAAAGGTCTTTGTAAAGTTTCAAAAGTACCACCATTAACATTTATGTATTTAATAAGTTATCTTACCTTAAAGTTTTGAGCCATGTTGAACTTAAACACCAACTAAAAACTTTCACTACACAGGTAGATTTTGAAAACCATTACATAGCCAGTATATTTTCAAAACCATTTTTGTAGGATTTCTGTTTTGTGAAAACGATTGCGCAGCAAGTGGGTTTTGAAAACCAGCACAGAGAAACCTCTTGCAACACACTTATCTGAAAACCACTGTCTAGCATGTAGATTTTGAAAACCATACTTCAGCATGAATAGTTCGAAAACCATTGTGTAGTGCTTCAAACTATTTGTGCAGCAGGTAGATTGTCTACATGTTCCTTTCTGATACACAACACTTGCCCAGCAATGTTTCTCCTATAAGGCCCCCACAATGGCTCAATGAACTCCCTTCTACCATATCCAACATCCTAAAGCTGGGGCCATTCAAGAAGAAACTCTTGCAATATCCCTCCACCTTAGGTAAATGTGACTGCTCGGACCGATCCCCCTACCCCCTTTAACCATACCTACTCTCCATGCTCCCCCCCTCCACTCCTTCGAAGCCCACTACTAGGTTCTCCCCCTCTCCCTCCTGCCCTATCTTTATTCTCCCACTCCCTCCCCCCGATGATTGCTTCCCTTCTGTCACCCTACCTTTACCCTTCCCAATTTCCTACCCCACCCCCCACCTCTACTAAGTAACCTTGCTATACCAGACCCCTCCTCTCTGCTTCTTGACAATGCTAGCTCTTGGCTGCTTCTCTCCCTTCTCTCTTTCTTGTACTAGGAATGTAATTTTCTATATGAAGTTTTGACAATCTTATTTTGGAACAGGCAGGAAAAGGAGACAGGCTGCTGAAGCTAGAAGATAAGTACTTTCTCTGTGCTGTTTGTTTTCTTTTAGGATTGAGATAGCATTTCATGAGATGGCAATGTGTACTGTGTAATTTAAACAGTGTAACTTCCAAACAAATGATTTTGTCTTGGCTAGGAGGAGGGGGACATTTAACTGAGGGAGAGAGATTGGGAAATATACAGGAGGGGAAGGGGTGGTCACGTGACTCAGACCAGCCAATAGTGGAGCAGAGATCCAATTACATTTCAAAGGGGACCAAGCGACCCCGAAGCTTGAGTGCCACAGAGCAGGAGTGTAGCATCTTGAGTAGTGTCTGCAGGGCATCAGCAGGGAGGACAGCAGGCAGCAGGCCACGCTGGTAGACAGGGAAGAGCCTAACTGGGAGGGCCACATATTTCCTGTGCAGACATGGGGAGTTCAAGGTGGGGGAAGGGTTCCATGGAGTGGGGTAGGACCAGGTTAAGGAAGGAGAGGATGTGCAGGGGCAGTTAAGTAGGATGAGAGATGGGAAGGGTTGTATGTTGCTAAGGATGTGGAACAGCCATATTCCTGGGAGTGGCTTGGAAAGCTGGGGCTGTAGGGTGTGTTGGCAGGTGGGCCGGCTCAGACAGGAAATAAGGTGGTTGAGGAGGGAACTGGAAGCATGGAGGAGACAGAATAGGGGGAACACAGCCAGGAGGGGAACTAATGAGGCATCCAAAAGAGCTCAAAACAGGCAAACATAAGGGGGAGATAGGGGGGACAGCAGGAGGGTCGCAGAAGCGGGTGCAGCCAAGAGAAGGAAGTGATGACTGGAGGAAGGTCAGGCACAGGTGCATGACTAAGACTGGGTCAGAGCCAAGATAGCCTGTGGGAAGGGGGACTGGACTCCTTAATGGAAAGGAGATTAGCACTACTAAGAGATTCTCAGGGCTGGTTAGTCCAGAAGACCAGGTAGCAGACAGGAGGGAAGTAACAGTGAAGGAGCAGGGAGAGGATGCTACAGGGGAAACGTTACACAGTGGGGAGGCAGTAATCAGTACACCAAGAAGACACAGTGGCAGCGGGACTCAGCAAGGTGATGCATTCTCTCCGGAGGGAAGTAAGGAGCAAGGAAACAGGAGGACAAGGGAAGTGGCAGGCCAGGGGAAGGCTACAGATAGGGAGAGGAGGGGAGTCAGAGTGGGGGAGGGCAACATTTCAGGGAAGACACAGCGAAGTAATAGCAGAGGAGGTGGTAGCATGGTGGATGGAGCAACAAATGAGTGCAAAGGGGAGGTTCCACAGCCAGAAAATAGTTCAGACATGAAGGTCAGTACCCTGGTCATATTTGCAAGGGGGAGATGACAGGGCAAAGGTTAGAGGAGGCAAAGGAGAGGCAGGACAGGGGGATGAGAGAAACTCACAAGATGGGGGGTAGGGGAGTGAAGGGCAACAAGAGGGAGAGCAGGATAAGTGTCAGAGTCTCCTAATTCTAGGGGATTCTATACTTAAGGGTATAAGATGGGGGAAGGGGTGCCAGAAAAAGTAACATCTGGGTAGAATGCATGCCAGGCATGACAGCGAATAGAGTGGGGCAAAATATGGGCAGACACGTGGGGAAGTTGGAGGGGAAGCCGTACATTTTGGTGCACTTGGGAACAAATGATCTGGATGGGAGAAGGATAGAGAAGGTACAAGACAGCTTCAGGGAAGTGAGGAAACTATGCAACAAAGAGGGAACAACGGTAGCCTTCCCAGAAGTTCTGCCAGTGCCAAGGGCTAGTACAGACAGGAAGAGAAGAATCAGTAACTTCGACAAGTGGCTGAGGGAATGGAGTGGTACCAAGGGGTATGGATTGGTGGGGGACTGGGGTAGTACATGGGATAACACAGATCTTTATGCAGGGGATAGATTACACCTCAGCAGGGCAGGGTCACAGGTGTTGAAACAGAAGCTGGGGGATTTCATCAATGAGAAGTATCATTTAAACTAGGTAGGGGAGTACTGGAGTTGGGAATCACCAGGAGAGGGGGTCCCATGGACCTCCCACCACCACCGGGATAGATATGACCTTAGGTGAAATAGGGGTTGAAGTGAAGGGTAAAGAAGCAGGAAGGATAGGAGCAGTGTGGAGAATGGTTTCACTAAATGCTTGGAGCCTGGGGAACAAGTTGGCAGAGTTGCAGGCATTGATGGCAGAGGGGGAGGTGGACATTGCTGCCATTACTGAGATGTGGGCAACCAGGCATCATGACTGGGATCTAACTATCCCAGGGTACAAACTATTCCAGAGGGATAGAAATAAAGGGAAGGTTGAGGGGGGTTGCCATTTACGTAAGGGAAAGGATCAGATGTAATAGGGAGGAAAGTGAGGAGGGCAGGTCAGAAGTAATCTGGCTGCAACTACACAGCCAGAAAGGGACCAAGATCTGTCTGGGAGTCATTTTATAGACCTCTGGCCCAGAAGGAGGACATTGACAGGGAACTGGGGGAGCAGATAAGGAGGCATAGTGGCAAAGGGAACACAGTGATGGTGGGGGATTTTAATCTACTGGGGGTGAATTGGAGCATTCCAGCAACCACTTGCGCCAGGGAGCAGATCCTCCTGGAAGCAATCCAGGATGGCTTCCTTACCCAGAGGGTAATGAAGCCAAAGAGGGAGGAGAATATACTAGGTCTGGTACTGGAAGATGGTGAACAGGTCAGGGATGTAAGGGTGGAGGAACCTCTAGCAAGCAGTGACCACCGCACAGTGTGGTTCTCAGTCAGTCTGGGTAGGGAAGTAGCCACTACAAAAACTAGGGTCCTGGACTTCAAAAGGGTGGACTTTGGCAGGATGGAACACATACTGGAAAGTCATATGGCAAGCATCCACCCAGAAATGGACACAGAACAAAAATGGGCAGTCATCACGGCAGGAGTGGCTGAAGCCACTAAAACTTGTGTCAAGAGCCACAGCAAGAAAGCCAGGACCAAGAAACCAAGTTGGATGAGTCGAGAGGTTGTGGAGAAAGTGAGGGAGAAGAGAATGCATTTAGGATCTACAAGAGATCCAACAAGGCTGAAGACAGAGAAGAATATGTGAAGAAATCCAGAGAAGTGAGCAGACTGGTAAGGGCAGCAAATGTGGCTAGGGAACGGAGATTAGTGCAGGGGATTAAAGAAGGAGAAAAGGATTTCTTCAGATATATCAAAGAGAAGAGGAAGAGCAAGGATCAAATTGTTAGGATCAGGAGGGGAAGTGGGTGGGTAGAAAAGAGGGCTGAGCAGGCAGACGTACTTAATGAATACTTCTGTTTAATCTTCTCCAAGAAGAGGGATGGGCTCGTACCTGAGAAGAAGGGCAAGGTGGGAGAGGGTGGGGGAGTAACAACCACGGATGGGGAAATCATGGTGGAAAGGGTGAGGGAGGGCCTAAAGTCCCTGAAGGTGGACAAGGCACCTGGCCCAGATGGAGTCCACCCCAGGGCACATAAAAGTTGGCAGAGGTTCAGGCAGGGCCAATGGCGGACCTGTTCAATACCTTTCTAAATTCAGGGTGCGTACCCAGGAACTGGAGGGAAGCACATGTGGTACCTCTCCATAAGAGGGGGCCCAAGGATGAACCGGGGAATTACAGACCGGTAAGCCTTACTGCAATTGTGGGAAAATTGATGGAGACAATCGTCAAGGAAAGACTGATGCAATTTCTTGACAATAACAATCTCCAGGACAGCAGGCAGCATGGGTTTATCTCAGGCAGATCCTGTCAGACGAACCTGGTTGATTTTTACGACTGGGTTATGAAGGCACTGGACAGGGGACATGCCGTGGATGTCCTCTACCTGGATTTCAGCAAGGCCTCTGACTCGGTGCCACACGGTAGGCTGACCTGCAAGTTGAAGAGTCTGGGAGCAGGGAAGAAACTGGTCAGATGGGTTGAGAACTGGCTGCAGGGTAGACAGCAGAAGGTAGTAGTTGGGGGGGGGGAGGCATTTGAACCCAGGGCAGTAACAAGGGGTGTACCACAGGGCTAAATGCTGGGACTGGTTCTGTTTAACATTTTCATAGCCGACACTGTAGTGGGGATTAAGAGCAAGATCAGTCTCTTCGCAGATAACACAAAGATTTGTGCCGTGGTAGATGGTGGGGGAGCAAAAGCACTTCAGGAGGATTTGGTAAAACTGAAGGAATGATCTCACACTTGGCAGCTTGGTTTCAGTGCCAAGAAGTGCAGAGTGATGCATTTAGGGGGCAAGAACCCAGGACACAATTTCTGGCTGGAGGGTGTCCCGTTAACAAAATCCAAGGAGGAGGAGAAGGATCTGGGAGTGCTGGTAACCGGGGAGATGAACCACACTGCTGAGTGCAGGAAGGCAGCAGTGAAGGCAATCAGGATACTAAGGTGCATAGCAAGGGGGATCACTTATTTTATTTATTTATTTATTTTGAGTCTAAGATTACAAATACCTTTGAGCCAAGGCTCTTTTACAAAGGTTCCACGTCAGTTGAGAGACAATAGGAGACAAGGCAATTAGAAGAACAATAGAACTTGAAAGAACAATGCAATTTGAAATGGTGGACAGCAAACAGGTTACAGTCAATTCCAAACAATTACATACATACATTACTGTGGTACAAGGCACCATAGGGAGAGTAAGCTAGGAAGGGACAACAAATCAGGTGTAGCCAGTGGCATTTGTCAGGAACAAGAAAAGTGCAAAAGGGGAAGGGGAGAGGGAGGGGGGAGGAGTGATAGAGGAGGTAAACAGGGGGGTAAGTAAGTGCTTGATTAGGAGGAGCCAATTAAGGCAGACAATCACTTCTAGAAGTGGGGAGGTCATCTTGCCCCTGTACAGGATCCTGGTGAGACCACACCTAGAGTACTGTGTACAATTCTGTCACCCCTACTTGAAAAGGGACATCAAACTACTGGAGTGGGTACAGCACAGGGCAACAAAAATGATCCTGGGGTTGGGGAACAGACCATATGAGGAGAGGCTGAGAGAGTGCAATATGTATACCCTGGAGGAAAGAAGGGAGAGAGGGGATATGATTGAGACCTTCAAGTACCTGAAGGGTTTGAACAAAGTAGACACCAGGTGTATGTTCAATCTGAAAGGCAGAAGGGAAATCAGGGGACACTCTATGAAGCTGTAAAGGGGCAGGTTCAAGAGGGAACTGAGGAGGCACTATTTCACAGAAAGGGTGGTGGTAGAGTGAAACGCTCTGCCAGAGGAAGTTGTATCATTGCAGAGTGCTAGGGGCATCAGGAGGGGGTGGGACAGATTCAAGGGAGGGTACAAATCGGGAGGGGGTGGGAGATGGGGAGGCATATGGGGGGGCAGCTGCAGTCTAATGAACTGAAGTGCTGCACACTCAAGCAGACTAGATAGACCAAATGGCATGTATCTGCTGGCAATTTTGTATGTTAGTATTTGTTCAGTAACTATTCTGTATTTTAGTTAGCCGCTTTGGAGTCATTCTGTATATAGTATTTTGTCTTTTGTATTTTTGTTTTTTCTTCCTTGTATCTGTTAGCTGATGTGGAACCTTTGTAAAAGAGCTCCAAGCTCAAAGGATATATATCTGAGACTATTAATAAATAAAAAGACAAAAAATAAAAACACTGTGACAGATTCCAGTGCAAACATTTTATTGATTAATCAGTGATATATAAATACAGGTCAGCCCAGTGACATGGTCCACCACACTGGTGACCCAAGAACAGGTGTGGTCTTGAGCTGTTGAGGGCCGGCTGGGGAGAGATGATTGAGCATCCGATGGACTGCTTACCTCACCCAGGGAGGCAAGGCTTGTCGGCTCCACCATAAGACTGTCACTAGGAGGAGGAGGCCTGGTGGCAGTGTGGGTCTGGAGCAGCAGAAAAGGAGGGAGCTGTGGGGCTCTGCAGCACATGTGGGACTCGACATGCATGCGCCAATCTGCATGCCCCAGCTACGGAGAAGGAAGAAAGCAGATGATAACAGATGGCTGGGCAGGTGGTAATGCGGACGCTCTGTGTGCCAACCCCTCAGCTGCACCACTGCAAGGACCCTGTTAGCAGCAACTGGATGGAAGTCTGTGGGGGGGGGGTAGATGGCCCTCCCCATTCTGGGCCTGCCACTGGGGGCAATCTGTTGAGGAACATGGTTGACAGGTGCATCCTGGGGAAGTGATTGCTAGTGGGGAGCAGCAGGGACAGAGCCAAAAGGAGCCAGTCTACCCCAGGCAAGAAGAATAAACACCTTTACAGAAAAAAAAGATATGAAAATACCACCTTGTGTAACTTTTATTAAAATGTAGTATTTTTACCTGTGGTTTGTATTTGTGGGTGGCTTGTTTTGCAGTCACATTTTTAAGGGCTAAAAATAAATTACACAGCCAGCCCGGTGGCACTGAGGGTTGAGGAGCTGGACGCGACACCTTGCGTCACGCCGGTGACCCGTGTTCGGGAACGAGCACGCCCAGGGACGGGAAAGGATTGAGCATCCCAAGGACTGCTTTCCTTTCCTGGGGAGGGGAGGGTATCGCTAGCCACTGCACTAGTGGCCTCTAGTGGCAACTGGGGGTACGCAGCAATATGCAGCTGCAATCTATGGGGGAGCCGCGG
Source organism: Neoceratodus forsteri (assembly GCA_016271365.2). Taxonomy (NCBI): domain Eukaryota; kingdom Metazoa; phylum Chordata; order Ceratodontiformes; family Ceratodontidae; genus Neoceratodus; species Neoceratodus forsteri. Next base: position 362,359,455 of record CM028130.1, read on the forward strand.
CAGACGTCCTTTGCATGTGCGTGAGTGCGTGTGCACACGGTGAGCTGGACATCATTGCATGTCTGAGCTCTAGGGGGAAATACAGGAAAAAAACTTGGCTCTGGTAGGCGAAGGTGGGGCCAGGGACCACCCTTCAAGTTCAGCGCCGAGTGCGGTGGCTGCATCTGGAGTTGCCTCCACCCCAGAATCACCTGACCAGATTACAGAAAGGTCGGCCAGGGAGAAAGGCCGGTCCTGCCTCAAGGGGCTTAAATCTGGGGGACCAGGTACCTGGGGAGTGGTGTGGAGCAGCCCCGACCAGATAGCAAGAGTCTATGGCAGAACGGGATGGAAGTGCAGTCAAGTGCCCTCACTGGAGAGAGTCCAGGGCCTTGGGAGATAAATAAAATAAAAAAAATAAAAAAATAAAAAAAAAATACACATCCTCGATTTGACCAGGTTTGTTGGTCTACTTCATATGAAAATAAGTAAAACAAACATTAACCAAGAGAATAAGTTTAAAAGAAAAGGGCCCAGCCTGCTGGTGCAAGTGGTAGCACTACTGCTTGCGACACAGATGACCCGGGTTTGGGAACGAGCCTGGAGTGTCAGAGGGTCAGCCAGGGGAAGGGGGGTGCACACATATGTTGGCAAAATTCCAACCCCTAGCAGTAGCTTGGGGCTGGTGTGCTGCATCAAGTATGAGTGTACGCTGGGGTTGGTGGTGCAGCGGATGTTGTTAGTCAGGCAGGATGTAGCAAGTGACATCATTTCATAAGAAAAACCCCTGTGACAGTGCATAGTAAAGCTAGGATCCATTGCCAGCACCACTCCGCTGTTCTTCCCAGCTGCCTGCCTTCCAGATTAGCATTGTGGTCCTCCCTCCCCTATGGGAGCCAGGGGAGAACCCCACAGTGGGGGGCACGTCACGGTCTTCTGGTTGGCAGAGCAGTTCCAGGGTGCAGGGCATGAACCTGGATGAGGTCCACCAGTGGCTAATAAGGGGTATATTACCCACCTCCATAGCAGCATAAAGAGAACTGAAAAAAGTTTAAATGAACAAACTAAAATAATGATCATATTTACAGAGATAAAAATCATAGAGTCCCACCCATGGTGTTCTATCTGAGATGACTTCAAACCAGATTAGAAGCTGCAGCTTGTATATGACAGCAGCTTTTATTAAAAGTATTAATTTTGACCTGCAGCTTGTATTTAAGGCTGGCTTTCTCAGAAGGCAACTTCTAGTTGATGAAATATGGTATTTAGCTATTATTGGGCTCTATGCGCGAAGGTGCACAAAGTACGTGCAATAGGCACGTACTCCGCCAGTGCAGCTCTGCACCTGTGGACATTTGAGCACTGGCCAATATTCACTATTTTATTTATTGAAATGTTTCACCAAGAAGGCACACTGAACAAGTTGCTCCTCTCCTGGTGTGACCATGGTGGGGGAGGGTTTTTATCATAACTGTGGTAACACATACAGTACTTTAGCATTAAATGACACAACATACATTTGTAGAGAGGATTACAGAATAAAAATTTAACATGACTGAGAATTATACATACAGTGATATGCTCTGCCAGACAGGGCAGGAAGTGCAACTGTTCAGATACGAGTGAGCTAATACCCATTTAAGTGCTAAGAAGTAAGGAGTCGGGGGAGAAGGAGAAGTAAGGAGTTAAGGGAGTGGGGATTTAAGGGGAGTGGGCTTGGGAATGGGGTGCAGCCTAGAGTTGGCCTCTCCAGGATGCAGAGAACCCACCCAGGGGCTGACGTGTGTAGGCCAGGAGGTAGAGAGGGGGGCCAGCCATCTGCCCATGGCCCCACCCCCTGGCATGCAACTGCATGTTACTGAAGCGGGGCTGCATGGAGGTGGAGTGTGGGATGTATACGGGTATCCAATCAGATGCCTGTCCTGGGTGCCAGAGAGGATCCCTGTTGTACCCATGCAGGGGCTTCTGGGAAGGCACGGACCCTATGGATTGAAAGGGATGCTGTCGGCTCCCGCAGACCTCACACACTTATGCCACATAACTCAGGGATATGGTTTAAATCTATCAAGGACAAAGGCTCCACATCAGGGACACAACTGTAATATGGGTAATAAGCACTCAGACCACCGATAGAACAATGTTATTCGTGTAGATTGCATGCTCTGAATAAGAACATGTCTGTACCATGCATGCCCGGCAGTAATGTGTGCCTAGAGACCCTACTGGCCATTCACAGCTCCAGAACTGTTCTGAGGAACAAAGGAATGGTGTGCAGCAATAGCGGGGACATTCCTGTTACTCAGGGACAGGTGAAGAGGTATGGGCACCCAGAAGTTGTACTGGTATACAGATGGACATTCTGCCCATTATTGCAGTGTATAGTAGGGTACCACCATATGGGTATACAGAGTCAACCTGTGGAACTGTTATGCTGCTGCTGGGTGAAAGCACAAGCCATGTTATACTAGCATATCTCTCATGCTACGACCATGGAATAGTGCTATGAATTGCACATTGCATTGTACCAGTGCTTTAGAATGCTGTACTGAGCTACGTAATAATGTTAGAGCTATATATGGGCACAAGACCCATTAGATCACTGAACTACCTTAAAAAGAAACAATCCTTCACATTACATATGTGGGTCCCACTATATGTAGACATATTATACTCTACACTATAACTGTGGTACACATTTTGGCCATGTGCTCAGCACTGTGACAGCCAGTGTTATGGAATGTCATGCCAGATGTTGAGAGGCATACATGCCAGCGGTACTGCAAGGACACCATGCATCTGCACATACAGTGGCCTCTAGGCATTCACGAACCACCCGCCAAGTGGTATGGGTGTGGCCCCCCTAGGCACCATGCACAGCCCTATATCTTCTGACCCTAGGAATGGACGGTCTCCCACCCTGTTAGTGTCCCATGCCTCCGAGGTGCCTGTAGGCATGCACCTGTATGGGATGAAACCTGTCTGCCACTCTAGTCATGGTGCTATGTGTGCACATGGGTTGGAAGAGTAGCACTTACGGCAGGGTCCCCCCCCGTAACTCGCGAACCCCAGTGCACAGCACTCCATGCCTTCATGAATCATGCAGAGTGGGGACGATCCCTGGCACACACCCCAGACCACCCATTGTGCCGAGCAGAACGATCAGCCGGGGCACGTGGTACGTAACTGGCTGGCGCACCATTAGTGAATACTGCCAGTCCCGCGCTGTGCGGCATTCACACGTAAGGTTGCCTATACGCCTCAGTTACGTGGTACGTAAGCAATTCACAACTTCATGCATAGAAACCATTATTTGTTTTTCTGTGAACTAAGCATGTGCAAACTAAAATCATTAATAACTTCACAATGAATTGACAATTTTTCACCAAACCACCAAAAGAACCTATAACTCCATAACATTTAAAAAACCTCTAAGTTTCAAAATGTAACTCTTCGTACATTTTTTTCCCCCCAAGCTATTCTTTTGGTGAACTGAGCATGTGCAAACAAATACCGTTAAGAAAGTACAGTTAAATAGGAACTTACCATAACAGTAGATCTTTGAGAGAGGTTCCTTCAGTAGGTCATCACATATAGGACTGGCGCCACCTGGCGTCAGGCCGCACGGCAGACTTTTCTAGCAAAACCTGACGTGGGACTGCCCACCCAATGTCACGTGACTGACATCAGCGTGACTGTATATAGTGGGCGGTCCCCACACCCACCCTCCCATTCTCCCACCGGAGCCAGGAAGAGACCTGACATCAGGAGCGAAGAGGATTTGGAGTCCCTATAAAACATAAAATGAGGGGAAGGAGGGAGGTAAAAATATGACCTGCTGAAGGAACCTCTCTCGAAGATCTACTGTTACGGTAAGTTCCTACATAACTGTACTATCTTACTTCAAGAGGGTTCCTTCAGTAGGTCATCACATATAGGACAGAGTCCCCAGCAGTCCCTCTAAGGAGAGACTGAGAGAAACTAGGGAGGAGGAAAACCAGCTTCAACGGAAAGAACTGATGTCCAGAAAGGACCCAGTCTAGGACAGAAGGCCCTGCTGGATGGCTAGGCCAAAGCCAGCCCTCCACCTAGAAGTAATGTCCAGACTGTAATGTTTGGTAAAGGTATGGACAGAACTCCAAGTAGTGGCGGCACAAATGTCAGCCACGGAAACCTTCCGTAGGAAGGCCACGGAGGCAGCCAAGCCCCTAGTAGAATGACCTCTGATGGTATCCGGCAGAGGTTTATTATACTTCTGGCAACAGTATCGAATGCAGTTGCCTAACCATTTGGAAAGGCCCTGCTTAGAAACCAGTTTGCCCTTTGATCTCAGGGCAAAGGAGACAAACAGCTGGTCGCAAGAGCGAAACTCTTTGGTCCGGTGGGTGTAACACTGGAGAATCTGATGGACATCCATTATATGAAGGAGTGCCTCACCTCTGTTAGAGGGGGGACGGGTAATACACCGGAAGCTCTACTGACTGATTCAGCATGGCTTCTGACACCATCTTGGGAAGAAACTTCTGATGAGTTCTGAGGACCGCCCGGTCCCGATGGAAAATCAAGTATGGCTCCTTGCAGACTAGAGCGTGAAGCTCCTAAATCCTTCGTTCTGATGTGATGCCCACAAGAAAAAGCACCTTCCAGGACAGGAAGCACAAATCACAGCTCATAGCCGGCTCAAAAGGAGGAAGGGTGAGCTTTTCCAGAACGAAGTTCAAGTCCCAAGGTGGAGTTGGGCTTCGGATTGGGGGTTTCAAATGGAGAATCCCTTTCAGAAAGGTTTTGGAGACCTCCAACTGAGCCACGGGTTAACCATCCACTAGCTCATGGTACACTGAGATAGCTGAGATATGGACCTTTAAGGAAGAGTAGGACAGACTGAAGTCTGACAAGTGAAGGAGGTATTCCATGACTTGAGGGGCCGAGCAAGAAAAGGGGTTCCAGCCCTTAGTGGTCACCCAAATGGAAAACCGCTTCCACTTCATGGTGTAAGTGGAATTGGAAGAAGGTTTTCTTGCCTCAGTGAGGACTTGAGCAACTCTGGAGGAAACCCCAAAACGGGATATAGCTATGTCTGTAGAAGCCATGCATGGAGATGCAAGATCCTGAGCCCCAGGTGCACGAGACAACCTTGATCCTGGGTCAGGAGGTCATGAGTCACTGCAAGTAGAACTGGTGGCTCCTGGGACAGCTGCTGTAGCAGGGGGAACCAAATCTGTCTCGGCCAAAGAGGAGCAATGAGGATCATTGTTGCCCTCTCTGCCTGAAGCTTGAGGAGAACCCTTTGCAGAATGGGAAATGGAGGGAAAGCGTACACAAATTTCCCTGTCCAAGATAGAGACAGTACGTCATTCCAAAAAGCACCTTGCTCTGGAACAAGCAAACAAAATTTGGGAAGTTTTGCATTGGATTTGGAGGCAAAGAGGTCAATTTCCGGATGCCCCCAACTTCGGAAGATGGATTCTGCCACTTCCTGATGCAGTTCCCACTCATGAGCTAGGGTCCGAGATCTGCTGAGACTGTCCACCAGGACATTTAAAATGCCTGGAATGTGCACAGCCACAAGGATCGGATGATGCTGGACTGCCCAGTTCCACACCCGTGTCGCTCCCTGCACAGGAGGTACAACCAGGTTCCTCTTTGTTTGTTGACGTACCAAACTACTGACATATGTCCATTTGGATTAGCAGTGATCCCTTTGGAAGGGGGGTCTGAAAGGCCTGTAAAGCGTACAGGACCACCCTCAGCTCCAGAACATTGATCTGGAGAGAAGACTCCATGCTGGACCATAGTCCCTGGGCTTGGTGTTCCCCGAGGTGAGCTCCCCACCCCATATTCGAGGCATCCGTGGTGAGGGTGGCTACTGGTGCAGAATTTCGAAAGGGAAGTCCCAAGGAGAGATTACGAGAATCTGTCCACCATTGCAAATCTTTCTGAACTGCTGAGGAGACTAGGACCAGATGGTCCAGGTAGTCCAGGAGCTGATCCCACTGCACCTGCAATGACCACTGAGTAATCCTCATATGAAGTCTTGCTAGGGGAACGATAGTGATGGAGGCCACCATCAGGCCCAGAAGGTGAAGGACTTCCCGAGCTGGGATGGTCCTGAGGGAGGCCACTTTGAAGGCCTGACGGATAAGGGTCTCCATCCTGTCTGGAGGAAGGAAGGTTCTACACCAAACCGTATCCAGGACTGCCCCAATAAACTGAATTCTCTGGGCAGGGATAAGGGATGACTTGGGAACGTTGACCGTGATCCCTAGTCTGTTGAAAAGGTCCAGAGTAAAGGAAAGAGTCTCCAGCAAAGAATCCTTGGACAGGGCTGAAATCAACCAGTCATCCAGGTAAGGGAAGACCGCAATACCCCTGCGGTGCAGGAACGCTGTGACCACCGTCAGGCACTTGGTAAAAACCTGTGGTGCCGATGACAGGCCAAAGGGGAGCGCCTGGAACTGGAAGTGATCCCCTTGGAAACGAAAATGCAGGAATCAGCGGTGGCTGGGGAAAATAGGAATGTGTAGGTAGGCATCCTGCATATCCAGGGCGCAGAGCCAGTGGTTCTCCATGAGGAGAGGAAGGAGGCTCTGGAGTGTCAGCATTCGAAATTTTTTGTACTCGACAAACTGATTTAGCTGACTTAGGTCAAGTATGGGTCTGAAGTCCCCAGTCTTTTTTGGAACCAGGAAAAAAAGGGAGTAAAATCCCTTTCCCCTTGCCCGAAGGGGACGCACTTGATTGCTTCTTTGAGCAAGAGCGAATTTACCGCCTCGCAAATGAGAAGAGCCTGGTCTCAAGAGTAGGAGGACTTCTGCAGTAGAGTTTCTGGGGGAATCTCCAGAAGCTCCATGGTGTGCCCAACAGACACTAGTTGCAGGACCCATTCATCAGAGGTGATCGCCCTCCACTCCTGCGAATGCCGAGCAAACCTCCCCTCCACCTGCTCCCCGTCATGAGACTGAGGAGGCAGTGGGGCCAGGGAGTCAAGAAGTGGTGGGACATTCAGGGGCAGGACCTCCTGAACATCTCTGATTTTTGGAGGCAGGAGGGGTGGCTGTACCCATGGTCTTATGCTTCCTTTGGTGGCGCGCAGGGGAGTTATTTCTCTGCCTCCAGGTCCTTTTCCAAAAGGGCTGCTGTTGCTGCTGGAAGCCCGATCAGTACATTGACCTGACAGACCTAAGTGCAATGCCTTTGTCCTGTAGGTCTGCGATAATATCCTTGGTGTCCCCACCAAAAAGGATCAAGCCCCTGAAAGGGGCATCCTAAATCAGCAACTGGACCTCGTTGGCGAGTCTGGAAAGGCGAAGCCAGGAATGCTGTCTGAGGGCAATGGCAGTTGCTGAGGTATGGGCCACTGAGTCGACAGAGTCGTAAGTGGCGTGTAAAGCGTGCCTGCAGAAAACTTTGGAGAGGCAGAGATCCTTGGCAAGTTCCTCCTTCAAAGGCGAGGGATCCATGGACTGGACTCGCACCTCCAGCCTGGCCAGGGTCGCATTTTGATGGGACACCATGTGGGCCATGTAATTGAGGGACCGGAGGGTGCACATGGCCGAGGAATACATCTTCTTCTTCCCAAACTGGTCCATCTGCCTCGACTCTTTGTCCAGAGGAGTAGTGCTCATGTGCTTAGGTGCTGAAGAGCGATCATGAGCCGCAGAGATGACCAGAGTCAGCCTTGGGATGAGCCTTTAAGAAAGGGGCATCCTTCGGCGCCCGGTAGAGCCTGCCCACCCACTTGGGGACAGCCAGGATAGAATGAGGCATCTGCCAGATGGTAGTGGTGAAGTCTAGGTGTTCCGCAAGCCTCTGTCTCATGGGGTCCTGTTCCTCCGACTCCCAGTCAAAATAGTCCTTCATGACCCTCAGGAGGTCCAAGAAGACAGGGTCTTCTGGTGGAGACTTTGGCGAGACCTTGCCTCTCTTCTCCTCATGGTCCTCTGGGACCTCCTCAGAGGGAATCTTCCCTCCCCTCTGAACTGTCTTCATCATCGTCCACCTCCTCGACAGGATGGCGTCTGGTATCTGGAAGGAGAAACGTCCTGTCGAGTCTTCCCCGAGATGTGGACAGTGGCTACTGATGAACTGCTCGGGGAAGGGGACCTGGGAGACCGTGGTTGTGGGAGCCTAGTCTCCAGGTCCAAGACCAACTCCGACCGAGCACTCTGCCACCAAGACTATATTAAGGTCTTGAAATCTGGGGTAACCAGAGGAGGAGGAGGGGGAGGTGGAGTAGGCAGAGTCTGGGGGGGGGGAGAGGAGGAGGAGGGGAATAACCGGTGGTGGGTAATAACCCTGGAATCCCAAATAATGGGAGTAGGGATTAAATCCAGGGTAGAACTGCTCAAGATGACTCCAGTCTGGAGTGGGACCCCCCCAAGTAGTGGTCCCCAGGATACTCCAACTGGTAATGCAGGACAGTCCAGGGCTGGGTATAAACCCCCATCGTCAGATCTGGCATCAGGGGAACCCACGTCGGACCCGCCATTGTATATATAGGTTGAGGGTCCGGCGTCGGGACAGCCCACATCAGGGGAACCGACATCGGAACCGGCACCACCCAATCCGGTGCCGGAAGGGGATCCGGCATCGGAGGGGCCGGCATCGGAACTGGACGAAGGGGCCCTGGCGTCGGGGCTGGATCCTACGTCAGGGCCAAAGACAAAGGCCGGTCAGCCAGTCCCGGCTGCGGGACTGTCGTCAGGATAACCGCTGTCGGTGGAGGTGCTGAAAGCACGCCGAAAGGCGGAGGAGGGGCCTCCACAGTCAGGCCTATAGGCCGAGGAGGAGCCTCCTTCTCTTTGACCCCAGAAGGGGATTGCGGAGAAGACCCCGAGGCATCGACAGGGTCAAAGGGCTCTCCGCTACCATCGCCAGACGTACCCGCCAGGGAATTGGAGGGCACAGGTGAGGAAGAAGGAGGAGGAGGGAGAGGGGCTTTCTCCCTCTGGTTCCACCAGACGTCGGGTAAGGCGCCTTTGGCCCTGACAGGGGAACCAAACCTGAGCGGTCATCAGGGACAGCCGACTTAGTGGGTGGGGTCGGGCGGTCAGGCTTATCGACTGGAGCCGGGTGAGTACCCACTGCCTAGGTAGACAACTTACTGGCCGCCGCGCGGTCCTCAAGAGGAGCCAGGGGCCGACATATCGGCCAAAGCGGTGCAGTTATCAGAGGAACTGATGGCTGACTGATCCACTGAAGTTTTGCCAGACTTATCATCCAGTTTTCTGGGCAGTAGCTGGGCCTTGCTCGTCGAGAGCCTGGCGTTGTCTGCAGAGTGGTCCCGTTCCCTAGTTTTCTCCTTATGTTTCTTTGAAGGAGAAGATTTTTTGGAAGACTCTCTGAGACGATCCATCTTCTTCTCGAGGGAAGCCAGGTAGGCTTTTAGCAGATGCGCCTCCAAAGCCTGCTGTCTCCTCTTTTTAGTGGCCTGGTTAAAGGTCTGGCACTCAGGGCAGGGGGAAACTGGATGGTCTGGGCCTAAACAGAGGACGCACTTGAGGTGACCATCTTTGTGCGGGATCTGCGTGCCACAGGACGAGCACTTCTTCTTGGAGAAGACATCAATAATAGAATACGATTTTTAGAGAAAAAAGCAGCGAGGGATGAACCGATGCGATAACTTTCATGATGAATGCTATATGGAAGTCTGCAATGCGACTGACACGAGGCGACGGCGGGAAAGAACTGGAGAGTGGGCATGGGGACCACCCACTATATACAGTCACACTGACATCAGTCACGTGATGTCAGATGGGCGGTCCCCCATCAGGCATTGCTAGAAAAGTCTACAGTGTGGCCCGACGCCAGGTGGCGCCAGTCCTATATGTGATGACCTACTGAAGGAACCCTCTCAAAGTAAGATCTATAAAAACTACAAAATTAATTTACATTTTTTTACCAAACCACCAAAACAACCTATTCCATCACTACATCTAATAAACCTGTAAGTTTCATTACTTAACTACTTGTAGTTGTTTCTCTATCTTAGGGCAAATATTTTGGCTCAAAAAATGGGCAAAACAGTAGTAGTAGTAGTATCTTTTTTTATTTCTGGCACCCTGCCCCAGAGGCCCAGGGTGCCAGTAAATACTTAAAAATAGAAAAAGAATGTACAAAGACACTTGCCTACTACATAAACTAGAATAAAATTCAAACCACAAACAGCTAATTAAAATCAATTAAAATATACAGTAAAACCAAGTATGGATATCAAACATAAAATTCACAGATATTTGTAAGTTAAATAATTAATTAACTAAAATCAAAAGTCTACAGTGGAGCTGAAGGCCTGGGCAAAGAAGTAGGCTTTAAGGTTCTTTTTAAAATATTTCAACCAATGGAGCCTCTCTCAGAGCTCTCGGTAATGAGCTCCAGAATGTTGGACCAGCCACCCTGAAGACTCTGTCCCCAGATGTTTTTAGTTGAGTTTGGGGGATTATCAGGAGACCCTTAGCAGAAAAGCAGATGGGGCGAAAAGGACTGTATGGATGCAAGAAATCACACAGGTAGCAAGGACCCAGGCCATGCAATGCCTTATAGGATAATAACCCAATCTTATAAGAGATGCTCCACTTTAGTGGCAGCCACTGCAGATCCTGCAGTGCAGAGGTGATGTGACTCGATCTAGAAAGACCTGTTAACAATCTCGCAGCTGTGTTCTGCCAGCTGCAGGCATCATAGTGCACCTCCACTGACCCTGAGGTAGCGGGTGTTGCCATAGTCAAGGCACAATGTCACAAAGGTACCTACTGTTAAAGTCAGGTCCACAGGGAGAACAAGGAATGAATCTGGCTGATATTTCTGAGATGACAGAAACCACTCCAGACGACTGCCAACACCTGAGCTTCCGGTGTCAGCCCTTCATCCAGAATGAAGCCTAGATTCTTCAACTGATGGATAGCTTCAAGATGAAAGGCACCAAGACAAGGGGTTCAGTAACACCTCAGATGCTGTCCATCCCCATTGAAGTCATGGCTCAAACACCAGTGCTTCAGTTTTTTGGGGATTGAGCTTCAACCAGCTTGAGAACATTCAGCCCTGGATTTCAGTCAAACATTTATTCAGCACATCCACCGCCCCATGGTACTGAGGTGCAAAGGACAGATAGAGTTGAGTATGGTCTGCATAGCAGTGAAACCTAACTCCATACTGCCAAATGATCTTACCCAAGGGTAGCATATACACTGAAAGCAACATGGGTGAAAGGACCGATCCTTGGGGAACTCCATAGTGAAAGACCCTTGAGTGGGATGAGATGTTACCCATCACCACCCCTTGATGCCTGTCCTGAAGGAAGGACTTAAACCTGCACATAACTGTGCTGGTGAGTCCCACATATTCCCTGAGACAGTCCAAAAGCAGCCCATGGTCAACAGTGACAAGTGCAGAGGAGAGATATAGGAGTATGAAAACTGATCTCTCTCCTCTATCCTCACCATGAGCAGGTTATTTTGCGCCCAGACCAGGGCAGCTTCAGTGCTGAATCTCAGTTGACACCCTGACTGGAGGTGACACTGAAGGTCTCAAGGTGAGCCTCAAACTGCAATGCAACCATCTTCTCAATAACCTTACCTAAAAACTGCAGGTTAGAGACAGGTCTGTAATTTGCTAGGACAACTGGGTCCAATGTTATTTTTTTTTTTTTAAAAGGGGTCTAAGCAACGTGCTTTTTAATTCAGCCAGGAAGACCCCCCCTGACAAGGAACATCCAACAATCCTAGCAAATACTGGACCCAGTTGTTCCATGCAGCCCATTAAGAGCTGCGTTGGATCAAGGTCCAGTTCACAGCAGGTAGGTTGCAGTACCTCAATGACCTCCTCCATTGTAACTGGTCGAAACTCACTCCACAACCACTGATAGCCAATGCGACATCCCATCCTCCCCCACTGCTGGATGATGACTGTCCAGAGAAGGCGATCCCAGCTCTATTGGAGGACCCCCATTTGAGAAAAAAACAAGTGAACTCCTCACATTGTGCAAAAAACACACTTTCTACTGGCTCCAGACAAGCTGGACGTAAAAGCCTGTCAACAGCCTGAAAAAGTTGAGCTGCTCGATTTTTCCTGGCCGCAATCTCTCTGGACAGGAATTCTGCCTTCTTACGAGAGATAGCCCTTTGATACTCACTACAGTGAGCAATCAAAACTAGTTTGTCTTTCTAACCTCCGTCCCATAGCCTTCATTGATCTTAGCTCACCATCAAACCAAGGCATTCCAAGATGCGAACGCAAAGGATGGACAGGGACTGGAGCTAATGGGTCAAACACCACGGTTACAGACCTATTATGGGCCACCACCACTTTCCCCGTACCCACAGCACAAGCTGCCAATATACCAGAGGTGTCAAGTACCGTCAGAAGACCCTGAGAGTTCAACCCCCTCAAAAGGTGGTATCTGACAAGCTCCACAGGGGGAGGGCCACGGGAGGGTGCCCTGAACTCGAAACTGATGGCGCAATGATCTGACCAACTGATTGGGTCAATCCTGAGGTTCTCAACCTCAAGCCCTGTGTGGAAAACCAGGTCCAGTATATGTCTTTTTTGGTGGGAACCAGCACCAACTGCTTATGCCAGACCCAGAACTAGCATGATCTGGAGGAACTCCTGTCCAAAATGTGATAGTTCATCATCAACCCATGTGTCAAAATCGCTGAGGATAATCCACCTTGGGGATGCAAACAGCCGCTCGGTGACTCCACGATCTCCTGCAGAAAGTCCCCCTTACCCTAGGTGGACGAAAAATGAGGAGGACTCTGCACCCAGCACCTGGACCACTATGGATGGACACGCACTCAAAGGTCAAGGTGTCCCCTACAGGATGCACCACCAATCCCAGTTCAGTTCTAAACAAAATGGCAACACCCCCCGCAATCCTTCCTCGGGCAGTGCACTATAGAGAAACTGGCCAATACTGCTGCCTCCAAAACTGGGCCAGTGTCATCACTGAGCAAGGTCTCTGTAAAGCACGCTAGATCAACCGAGGATTCGGTCCATAAATTCAGTTCAGACCATAAATTCAACAATCTATAAATCCAAAACAGACAAACAGATTTCTATAAAATATTCCACATTAGTAGACCCTAAAACTGAGATGATGCATGCCAAATTTTAGACTTACAGTCTAAGATGGCAGAGTTATAAGTTATAAGCATTTGAAAATGGCCCTTTTAAAGACACCCCAACACAACCCTAATATACAGGCATTACTGTCTTGTAGCACCTCTTGTAGTCATGTGTGCTCTTGTCTGCATGTAATAAAGATTAGTGTTATAGTATATTCACTCTGAGTGATTTGGTTTTAATGGTGTCAGTGGCTGGACTGCAGACAGTCAATGCAAATTAGTTCAGGCTAGCGTTTGTATATAGGTTTTTATGAAATGGGTTTTAGAATCCTAGAAACTTCATTGGTCTAAAGTTAAACACATCATCTGACTGGTAATTAGTTCTCCTATTTAATCAACAGTTGGGTTACTGAACTTGATTCATAACTTAGTAGTGACTTTAAGATAAACAAAAAATCAATACACTGCTGTTCTCTAATAACTCACTTTGTTCCTTAATTACTAAGCTGAATGCAATCTGTGCAGGGAACACTTAGGCCCCATCCACACTGCACGGCTCAGACCCCGTAATGGATAGAAACCATTACAACAGGGGAGCGGTGCAGTGTGTCCACACTGCCACGGTGTCCATTATGGGACACTTTGGGAGCCGGGCGACGGTTACTGAGGCACCCAATCCTGCAATGCAGCTTGCGCTGCTCTAGGGGACCGGTGGCATGCGTCCACATTACGCCCGGTAACGTTACTGAGGTGTAACCAGTTTCCATAACCGTTATTGAAAACCACCTCGTATCATGGTTTTCAACAGCAGTTGTAAACATGCCTGTAACGTTACAGGTGTAAACGCAAACCATGGCGGTAACGGTTTGGGCACTCTGTAATGTTACAGAGGGGTAGTGTGGACAGGGCCTTAGTCTGCAGTGTCTTCTTGAGAAGATTTGCTAATTGCTGAACTGAATATCATCTGTGAAGGTATTCTGATCAGGCATTCTAATAGCAAGGGGGTTGGGAGGGAATTTGTACTTAGAACCACATACAGAACTGGAGCTCTGAAATGCCAGTTGGAGGCTATGAACACTACAGGCTGATACACAGCAAAGAAAAGCAGGACATGCTATCTACCTGCAGCATGTACAAGCACTCCTCAAAAAAAAAAGTAAAACAATGAGGTGATCTGCCAGAACTCTAGAGACAGAAGCTAGGAAGGAACAATTAAACTGGAAACAGATTGAGATCAAAAGCATGAGCAAGTAAGGCTGCAACTAATGTAAACCATCCTTCATATTTCTATAAACTTAATGGGCCAGATTTTCAAAGGGCCCTTAGATCGATACAAGGTGTGTCAAACAACCACCTTGCATCAAATCCAGGTGTGCCAAATACTGTGTGTCATATTTTGCAAGAAACGCATTCTCTGTGGAAAAGTCCCACAAGAGGTCCACACTGCATCAAAAATATGGCGCATGTGGAGAGATTGGTGCAAGCTGAATCAAAAATGTGTGAAGTGAGAATGACTCAAGTTGAGTCAAAAAAATGAGTGATGCATGGAGTGAGAATGGCACTAGTTGTGTCAAAAAGATGATGCATGAGGTGAGAATTTGACTCAAGCTACACCAAAAAGACAATACATGGGGCGAGAATGGCGCAAACCAAGTCAAAAAATATGGCGGATGAAATGGTCAAGACAATAACATGTTACGCTCCTATAATGCTCTAAACTAGTCCAGCAGGGGAATATTGGCTCCATAACCAACCCACTACATAATATACCCTCTCCTTTATATGCTCCAGTATCAAACCAACTTTGGCTGGTCTAACAGCGGCATGTATCTTCAGCGCAGTGCCAACAGATTCCACCTTTGAAAATCAAAAAAGGGGGGGATGGGGCATCATTTTTAGATTCAAGCCCCAGCGTGACATGTGCACCCATTTTTTTTTAATACAAGCCTGATGCAAGCTTTTTTGGTGCAGGCAGTTCTGCTTTTGAAGCAACCAACATTAGAAAATCAGAACTGATGCAAGTTTTAACGCAGCTTGATCCTTGCATCATTCTTTTCTGACACAAACACCTTGTGTCATTCTCTGACTTTGAAAATCCAGCACTATGTGTATGTACTTTTCATTAGTTTAACAGCTCAACAGTTTAAAAATGTAAAAACTACTATAACAGTAGGGACTACTTTAACAAGTGGTTGTTCTTGAATCAGTTTATTAAGCCTTTCAGCAGCAGTTAAAAATGTTTCTGTCTTCCTTTTTGATAATCCATATATTTCTATATTTTTTAAGTGCAGTAAGTCACTCCAGGGTATGGGTATATACTGAATTAATGCACACTCCAACTATGAAAGGCATTTGGCCATTGGACACCTACCCTGATCCCTGTTATGAAATTAAATTACCCTGGAAGTCAAGTTGTAATCCCAGACCCGCGCCCTGTTGTGAAATGGAAAAAAAAAAAAAACAGGTAGTCCAGTGATACGCCTCCTCTGGCTCACATCTCCATTATAAAACAATGCCCCATCTCTGTGGCCTACCTACTCAGCACAAACCATCACCCTCCACCTACCAATCCAGCACCTGACCCACCATAAAAATCCCATGAATGTATTGAGAAGAGTGGTGGCCGATGACTAGCATACTGTAGCCTTCCTCTCTGTCATCTGAATAACAGGGACTAAAGGTGCACCTACTGTAGAAATGCATTACACACATTCTTGGTCCCTTTCATTCAGATGGTAGCAACCCAGGTGATAAGAGGAGGGGTTTGCATCAGTCACCATCCACCACTCAGCCCACCATGTCCATGGGCTTTTTAGAGTGAGTCTGGTGCTGGATCGGGTATGGAGGGTGGTGGTTGCTGAGTGAGTGGACTGGGCTGTGGAAGTCATTTATAACGTGCATTAGACTGAGGGTACCACTGGACTATCAGGGTACACTCTTTCACCAATGGGATGGGGAAGGAGTGTGTACAGTACGTCTGGACAACCAGGATATTTTTTTGTTTCACAATAAGGATCAAGGCAGAAAGGAGTAGTAGTGGACCTAAGGTGGAGACTATCCAGAGAAGGGCAACAAAGATGGTGCAGGGCTTGCATCACAAAACATATGAGGAGAGAATAAGGGACCACAATATGTACTCAGTGAAGGAGAGGAGAGAGCAGGGGAACATGATTGAAACTTTCAAGTACCTCAAGGACATAAATACGGTGCAGGTGGGGGACCTTTTCCAGTGTAGAAAAAGTACTAGAACAAAGGGGCACAATATGAAATTGGAAGGGGGTAGATTAAGTGTGAGGAAGTTTTTCTACACAGAAAGGGTAGTCAATGCTTGGAACAGTCTGCCACAGGAGGTAGTGGGGCAAGCACAGTGGAACGGTTTAAGCATACCTGGGTCATGCACAAGGGAAGCTTGAGAGGGGAGGAAGTGATGAAAAGCCGTTGATCACATAGGGCCAGTGGCAACATACAATATATAGGGCCTACAGGCAGATTGAATGGGCCTAGAGGTCCTCGTCTGCCGACAATGTCTATGTTTCTATGTTTTTTCCAGGTAATTTCTTTTCATAACTGGGATAGGGTAGGAGGGTGGTCCCACTGGACTATCAGGGTAATTTCCTTTCACAATGGGGATGAAGGTGGGAGGGGGGTATTGCTGGACTACCAAGGTAATTACACTTCACAACAGAATTTGGGGTGGGTGGGGGTACTATTAGACTGCCAGGGATGCATATGATAGTGTACAAGGATTAGGTGAGTATGGGGCCAAAGGGCAGAGCTTAGCACAATGCTTATGTACATGTGTATGCACAGAGGCATTGTCCAAAGTTGCTTTTGGACACAATGGCATGCAAATGGCCTCTTAGAACTTTGCACGCCTCATATGGTCATTAGTATACATGTCTCTGAATATGGTAATAGACAAGGGCAATAAGAGCAGGGATGGGGGAAAAAGGATAAAGCCAACATTAAATGGAAGGCATTGAGTACCAATGCCCGTAGTCTGGGAAACAAGCTTCCTGAGCTAGTAGCCCTGATGGAAGATGAAAAATTGGATATTGTGGCAGTCACGGAAACATGGTACACGGAGAACCATGACTGGGATGTCAACATACCGGGGTACACAGTCTACAGAAGGGACAGGGAGGGTAAAAGAGGAGGTGGAGTAGCCCTATACATAAGGGAAGGGATCAAAGCTACAGAACTAAAAAGTAAGGGGGAGGACAAGAGGCACTCTGGGTCACCTTGGAGACAGGGAATGGCATCACAATCTGCACAGGGGTTGTATACAGACCCCCATCTCAAGGGGAGGAAACGGACAAGAAAATGATAGAGGACATTCTCAAAATGGCTGAAAAAGGGGAGATACTGTTGATGGGGGACCTGAATATACCAGAAGTTAACTGGATGACATGTACTGCAGCCACATCCAAGAGCAGGGTCATTCTCGATGCCCTGCAGGGTGCAGGCCTTAGACAACTAGTGTTGGAACCCACTCGGGAGGGAGCAATACTAGACCTGGTACTCTCAAATGGAGAGAGGATCACAAATTTAGAAGTCAGTAGACATCTGGGAACAAGTGACCACTGCACAGTGTGCTTCACAATAAGCACAACCATGGCGACAAGCCATACAAAAACAAGGATACTGGACTTTAGAAGGGCAGACTTTGACAAAATGGGTGAATACCTGAGGAATGCACTAGCAAATGGCCAAAAAGGAGGGGTGGAAGAACAATGGAGAAAAATCAAAACTGCTGTCATAGAGGCAACAAACCTTTGCGTGAAACAAATAAAGAAAACAAAACGGAGTAAAAAACCACTATGTTTCTCAAAAGAGGTGGCAGGGAAGGTTAAGGAGAAAATCGCTGCATTCAAAAAGTATAAGAATCACAGAAGGAGCACAACAGGGAATTGTATCAATTAAAGCAGAAAGAAGTGGGGAAGGCAGTCAGAATAGCAAAGGCCCAAACTGAGGAAAAAACTGCCAACTCAGTTAAGAAGGGGGATAAAACCTTTTATAGGTACATTAGGGAGCATAGAAAGGTTAAGGGAGGAATAGTGAAGATTAATAAAGGAGAGGGAGGTGGGCAGAGGGAGACAGTGAAAAGGCAGAGATACTGAACGAATACTTTTTCTCAGTATTCACAGAAGAAGATGAGGAGGAGTTACCGAAACCAGACAATAGAAGCAGTCTGGGTAGGGGGGGTTGACACCTGTCCATTTACAGAAGAAAGAATCCTAAAAGAACTCCTAAAACTTGAGGTGGATAAAGCAATGGGGCCTTACGGAATTCACCCCAGAATCCTAAAAGAACCAAGGGAGGACCTAGTGACACCACTGACCACACTTTTTAACTAATCATGGGAGGATGGGGTGGTACCTGAGGACTGGAGGGGGGCAGATGTGATTCTCCTTCACAAAAATAGGAGCAAGGCAGAAGCACTAAACTACAGACCTGTAAGTTTGACCTCAGTGGTAGGGAAAATGATGGAATCACTTCTGAAAGAAAGAACTGTTGAGTGCGTAGAGGCCAGCGGGGCACAGGACCCAAAGCAGCATGGATTTACAGCAGGAAGGTCATGTCAGACGAATGTAATTGATTTCTTTGACTGGGTAACCAAAGTAATAGACTAGGGAGGGGCTGTGGACATGGCCTACCTAGAATTTAGCAAGGCATTTGACACAGTCCCGCACGAAAAAATAATAATCAAGTTAGCCAGCCTGGGAGTGGGTTCCAGGGTGGTAGCCTAGGTAGCAAACTGGCTGCTCAACAGGACACAGAAGGTAATAGTGAATGGAACACATTCCGAAGAAAGCAGGGTTACTAGTGGAGTACCTCAGGGCTCAGTACTGGGTACAGTCCTCTTTAACATCTTTATAGGTGACATTGCAGAGGGTCTGGAGGGAAAGGTATGCCTCTTTGCAGATGACACAAATATCTGTAACAGAGTTGATACACAAGAGGGGGTAGAAAGGATGAAAAGGGACTTGGCAAGGTTGGAGGAATGGTCAGACAAATGGCAACTTAGATTCAATGCAAAGAAGTGCAAAGTAATGCACCTGGGAAACAAAAACCCAGGAGAAGAGTACACAATATCAGGGAAGGTACTAACAACAACAAAAATGGAAAGGGACTTGGGGGTAGTCATATCAGAGGACCTAAAGGTAGGTAAGCAATGTGAGAAGTCAGTAAGGAGAGCCAGGGGGATACTGGGATGCACAGGAAGGGGCATCACAAATAGAACAAGCATTTGTCAATGCCGAACGTTCGCTTGCAGGTATTTGCAGTGGTGTTTGGCATGTATGGTGCTTTACCCTAATGCCCTGTGCGATTGCTGGTATTTGCACAATAAATTTTCAGCATGACCTTTTTGTTACCCCCACCTCATAAAAGCATTTGAGACCTCTGTTGATGAACAGTCCCACTGTTATTTTGTTAATCTGTCCTGAGCGTTGATTTCCACAGCGACCTACTGTTGTGCTCCACATGTGCAAAAACACAGTTCGGGCAGGATGTGAAAAATGACATTAGCATTCATAGGGAGTGTGAAGGGATGGCAATATTGAACATCTGGAGTGAAAATACAACAATTTCTCGAACTTATGAGCGATACATGGAAACTGCGTAATGAATGCTCATGACACAGTCATTTTGTGGACTTTGTCACCAAATTTTCAACATAGGCATTGTGGGACCTCTGCTCATGAACAGTGTCACTGTGATTTTCATAATCTGTCCTGAGCATTGATTTCTCACTGTGACCACACCATTGTCGCTGGATGTGCAAAACACATTTCAGCCAGGATGTGAAAAATGTCAGCTGTACTGTTCATAAGGAGGTGTGAAAAAATGCCAGTGTTGAAAATCTGGAGTGAAAATATTTCAAAATTCTAGAAGTTATGAGTGTGCGTGGAAACTGCGCAACACAGACTCATAAAACAGTCATTTTTAGGAATTTTTTCACCAAATTTTCAACACAGCCATTTTAAGACCTCTGCTCATGATCAGTGTCACTGTGATTTTCTTAATGTGTCCCATACATTGAGTTCGCACACCGACTGCGCCATTGTGCACTACATGGGCGGAAACACGTTTTGGGCAGGATGTGAAAAATGACAGCTGTACTGCTCATAAGAAGGTGTGGTAAAATGGCAGTGTTGAAAATCTGGAGTGGAAATATTGAAAATTTGCAAACCTATAGGCGTGCGTAGGAACTGCACAATGCATGCTCGTAAAACAGTCATTTTGATTTTTTCACCAAATTTTCAACATTGCCATTTAAGACCTCTGCTAATGAACAGTGTCATGGTGATTTTCTTAATATGTACCATACATTGATTTGCAGACCGACCGCGCAATTTGCGCTACATGGGCGGAAACACGTTTGGGCAGGATGTGAAAAATGACAGCTGTACTGCTCATAAGGAGGTGTGGTAAAATGGCAATGTTGAAAATCTGGAGTGAAAATATTGAAAATTCGCGAACTACGAGCCTGCATAGGAACTTCATAGCATGCGCTCGTAAAAGTCATTATTGAATTTTTACCACATTTTTCAACATAGGGTTTTGGGATCCCTTCTCATGAATGATGTCACTGTCATGGCGTTATTCAGGCCGAATGACTGCAAAATCACCCTTCGGCCAGAATAACGCCATGACAGTGACATCATTCATGAGAAGGGGTCCCAAAACCCATGTTGAAAATTTGGTGCAAAATTCAAAAATGCCTGAGATATGCAATAAAGTTGAAAACCCCTATCTAGCCCATTATTCAGCTTACGGCATTTCCTCAGTTAGCAGTCGGCTTTGGGGTGTGGGGAGGCAGGGTGCATGATGGGTGGGGTGCAGGTTGTGGGAGGGGCTGGGAGAAGCGCCGTGGGACTGTTTTATTTTCAGGTTAAAACAAAAAAGGCGGCCGGGACGTTGCCACGCTGGGGTGGGCTCCCAGCGTGGCACCAAAGCTTTGGGGGCGTTTGGGGACGATGGGCCGGCTGGGGATTAGGGCACCCCGTTGGCAGACAACATGGGATGTTTGCCATGCTGGGAGGTGGGCTCAGCATGGCATAGCTTTGCGGGGGCCTTTGGGGCGATGGAGCAAGCGGGGGTTTGAGCACCCCGTCGGCACAGGACGCAGGATGTTTGCCACACTGGGGTGGGCTCCCAGCGTGGCACCAAAGCTTTGGGGGGGACGTGAGGCCTACCAGCGCTCCGTATGACAGCGGTGTTTTTATTTGAAGCGAAGACCACCGCTTTCATACACAGCTCCCATACCCATTGGTGCAGGACCGCCACGCCTGCTCAATGGAGCAGTGGATTGAGCAGGAGAGGCACACCTCCAAAGTGTGCTACTCTCCCAAAACGTTCCTTGCGCATGCGCGCAAGCGAACGTAAAAAGGGAAGAGGTTATCCCTCTGTACAGACAGTTGGTGAGACCCCATCTGGAATACTGTGTGCAGTTTTGGTGACCCCATCTATGCAAGGACATAGACAGGATGGAAGCAGTTCAGAGGAGGGCAACTAAAGTGGTGCAGGGTCTGCATCAGAAACCATATGAAGAGAGACTGAGAGAGCTTAATATGTTTACCCTTGATGAAAGGAGGGACAGGGGGACATGATAGAAACTTTTAAGTACCTCAAGGTAATCAAAAAAGTCCAGGAGGGTAGCATCTTTCAGAAAAAGAGATGTGTAAGAACAAGGGGCACAATTTAAAGATAGAGGGGGGACGGCTCAGGGGTAATGTGAGGAAATTTTTTTTCATGGAGAGAGTGGTGGATGCATGGAACTGCCTTCCTGGAGAGGTTGTTGGGTTTAAAACAGTGGGGGAATTCAAACATGCATGGGACAGACATAAGGCAGTTTTAGTGGGGGGTTGTAGGAAGTAGGCTGTTGGTTAACTAGAATCTGCAGCTTATCCAATAGGAAGGGAAATGGGCAGACTGGGTGGGCCAAGTGGTCCTTATCTGCCGTCAAAGTCTATGTACCCAGGAGCAAAGGTGCTAACCAATTAGGTATGTGTTATCTCCCTTTGCTCCTGGATATCAATTGCCAGCACAGGGCTATGGTGCACTGCACATATGCACTTTGCACCGTGCTACCACTGCCCATTGTTCATACAGCAAGCATGTGCTAGGCAGAGTGCGCTGTCTAGCTGCATGCTATTTTAGGTGTGGCGCTGTTTTGTATGGCACAAATGGCTGTGTCTAAACAGGGATCCTCAACCTCCATCATCAGTTATTGTGAGATTTGTGTGTTCGGCTAGCACCATTATAAACTTAAAATGACAGAAAACAAAAGATAATTTACCTGATAACAATGGATAAAACATTAACACAAACTAAAACCCAGGCACCAAGGTGACTGATGAACATGACCCTGCCCTTCAGCCATAATTATGTAACTTTGAATTCTTTTTTTTTCTCCCACTGGAATCACATTTTGGTTGGAACAAAAATAGTTAATAACAAGCATTTGTCAATGCCAAATGTTGCTTGCTTGTATGTGCTTTTTAGGTATTTGGAAGTCATTGGAGTGCAAATATTGAAAATTCGTGAACTTACGAGCGTGTGTAGGAACTGCGCAATGCACGCTTGTAAAACAGTCATTTTTAGGAATTTTTTCACCAGATTTTCAACATAGCCATTTTAAGACCTCTGCTCAAGAACAAGTGTCACTGTGATTTTCCTAATGTGTCCCATACATTGATTTCGCACACCGACTGCGCCATTGTGTGCTACATGGGCGGAAACACGTTTTAGGCAGGATGTGAAAAATGACAGCTGTACTGCTCATAAGGAGGTGTGGTAAAATTGCAATGTTGAAAATCTGGAGTGAAAATATTGAAAAATCGCGAACTTACGAGCGTGCGTAGGAACTGCGCAATGGGCGCTCGTAAAACAGTCATTTTTAGGACTTTTTTCACCAAATTTTCAACATAGGCTTTTTGAGAGCCCACCTTATGAACACTGGCAGTGTTGTTTCGTTACTTGGCCCTGAAAGGTGATTTTGCGCAATGGCCACTAAATCACCCTTCGGGCCCGATTAACGCCATGACAGTGCAAGAATTCATGAGGAGGGGTCCCAAAAACCCCATGTTGAAAATTTGGGCCCAAAATTCCCAAAAATGCCTGAGATATGCAACAAAGTTGACAGGGTCGGCTTTGAAGAGTGCAGGCATGTTCCTGGTCCACCGATGATCGTCACGCCGAGCTCCGGAGGTAGTAGGGGTGGGAGTGGGGGAGGCAGGGCACAGTGGGTGGGTGCGGGTGGGGGCAGGGAGACTACGAGGGACCATTTTTATTTACAGTTTTTTTTTTAGTTAAAACGACACAGGACGTTTGCCACGCTGGGGTGAGCTCCCAGCATGGCAGTTGGAAAAGCAGTTTGGGAGGGCTGGAGCTGACGAGGATTGGGCACCCGTCGGCTATAAGATTGCCAGGCTGGGGTGGACTCCCAGCGTGGCACCTGAACTGAGTTTTTTTGGGGGCGTGCAGTCATGGATAGCCAGCGGGATTGGGCACCCCATTGTGCTATAACATTTTTTGCCACGCTGGGTGGGCTCCCAGCGTGGCACTGTGACCTTTGTGGGGGGGTGGAGCTAGCAGAGGTTGGGCACCCCGGCGGCCACATACAGTGTGTGCGTGGGGAGGAGCGATCAGCACGAATACGCGTGCGCAGCAGGGTGGGGGGAGAGCCTGCTCACTGAAGCGAGCTCTCCTTTCAACTGTATTCCACTGCATTTTCCTACTGTCATAGACAGCTGCAGCAGTCATTGGAGGAACTGCGGCTGTGCCTGCAAACTCACTGACTGAATTGGAAGACGGGGTGCCACACCTCCGAAAACTCTGATGATGGCACTATGTTTCTTGCACATGCATGCAAGCAACATAAAAAGGAAATGTGGCTATGTAAATTTATCTTGTCTAACTAAGATCACCTCATTGCCCCTTTTTAGGGTGCCAGACTCTGAAGAAGTCACAAGGAGACACTCCTGATTAGCTAAGAGACATATCCTCGAGCCCCATTTATTTACATTATGAATCAAGTCACATGTCTTTTATTTATTTAATACAAATCACATCCTTTGGGGCATGTAAGCACCTTTGGTACTCTGAGGTTCATGTTGCTGAATTTTGCATGATACGATTTCTGGTTGAAACCCCACATTTTATGGTTGTTTAGCTTCTCTAAAATTACTTGATGTTGCTGATTGTTTTATCTGTTTCCTTTCTTAGTAGACCTGAAGTGCATGCTGATAATGTAATTATACCCCACCCTGTTATGTTTCAAATCCTTAATCTCCTCTTATTGCGTTCTTCCTGAACAATAGGAACACCCCCAAACAGTGCAGCCATTCATGATGCAATAGTCTCATCTCCTCCCAGCACATCACAAGTGGCTAGGCTGTGCTGGGGGTGTTCCCAAGTCCAGGAAAGCTGCAGTGGGAGTTGATCAAGGACTGTAAACAAGTTTTTGTGTGGTAACAACAGTGTGGTGGGCAGTCCGTTTTTCACTTAAATGAATCAAAATCAACCTGCCAGTGACATAAGCAACCTCTAGAGAATGTGACCAAACATAACGTGTTTTTTAATCTACAGACACTTTGAAACCTACGGGGATGATAGTGTCCCTTTAATGCTTCTTTTTGTGTGAATGAATTGGCCATGCATCAGCTGTTGTGCAGACAGTGGGCTGTAGTATTAGTTGGAACTTTTTCCTATACAGTTGCAAAGCAGTGGCCGTTTTCACAGCAGAGCACCAGTACGCATCTCTATCACACACCTGGAAGTCCCTGACGGAGACATCTTCATCTCACCCTCAGCTCCTCACCTTGCTGCTCGCACCCTATTTCTCTGTCACTCCTGCTGCCAGTGTAGCTTTCTAGGGGTCGCATTTTACCAACCAAAATAATGTGCTGACAACTGGAATGAGGCCATATATTTTCAGGTGGCCGGGAAGACTCAGGCAACTGTCAGGCAGGGGAGTTGCTGTAGCTGGTGGCAACACTGAGAAAAGCCCTCTATGGCTGGGAGCCATTGCTACCAACAGCAACACCAAGAAAGCGTTCCAGGAGCAAAAGCCACCACTGCATAATGCGACATCGATTAAGTCCCTCCAGTGTGAAGCACTGTCACTGCAATCTACAATGTACAATGGTGTCTGCCAGACACAGTGTGACAGTTCGTGCATGACAACACCATTGAACTACACTGTCTTCTGCAGAATTCTGTCGGATCAGGACTCTGATCCTGGTGTATGCCAAGCTTCATGTTTCTAAAGATATGATCAGTGTCGGCAAGTACTGGATTGTGTGTGTTTGTGCATATATTGCACATATATACTGCATATATGCATATAAATGTAATTGTTTCCACAAACAGTAGAGTATTCCTAATCTTATCTTTCCCCCTCCTCAGACAGCCAATTCACAGAATGCATCCACCCTTATCAAGAGCTTCCACCCCTCAGACTCCTTGCACCCCGCCTTCCATCCGCCTCCCCTTATTCCCTGACATAAACCATAGCCCTATACCCCTGTTATACAAACCCCCAGTGGGCCCCAGCCCTCTCTTTGGCCACACTTATCCTACCATAAACACCTACCACCGCCTCCACCCCACCAACTTGGCACTTCACTTCCCGCTCCCCCTCCTCTTGTCCTTATTACTCTACAATTGAACTTTGAATTATTGTACACTATGCTTAGGATGTATGCTTAGACAGTGTGTATACTGAAACCTGTATATAATAGCTTAGAGGGTATGCATTTGTATACCTGTATGTAACTATGTAAATTGAACCTTGACCTTACCAGGTCCATCTTGCAAATGAGCTGTACTCAGTGATGTTTGCCTGGATAAATAAAGATTTGATTGATTGATTGATACTGAAGTGCTGAGTGGAATTTTCAAATGCAGGCAGAATAAAATTTCACAGAATTTTCAAACTTCCATCAAAATGCTGCCGAACTGTGCCTTATTACATCCCTGGGGGTGATTAACCAAATGTTACTCTAACCTTTGGTCATGTTTTATTGCTTAAATATTGACCTTCTGACACCACATTGCCTCAATGTTATGGACCGCTTTGATGGTGAGGGAGGAACAAGCTGTGCCTAACTGCATGCAGTTGGGCACAGCCCATTCCTTCATGACATCACAAGGTTCCATGAAGTGGTGACTGTAATGTCCTATTAGTATTTAAACAGTCTTAGTCATGTAAATATCAGGCCTGCTGCCTGCCATAGGTAAGCCCTTCACCTCATTTGAAAGAGCTTTTCTTGGGGGTTTTATGTACAATAACTAACTACCGTGTGTGAATGCCCCCATTTCACTGAGTTTCATTCACAGATGAATAGGAATTTCCACCTCAGAGTACAATGTGGGGTAAAGAGTTTCCAAGTGGCAAACTAAGGGATAGTCTTCCTAATGTTAGCAGTTTAGAGGCATGTCTGTAGAAGTAGTTTCTATTACCATTACCTTGTACAAGCACTGAATGTATCATAAATAGATAACAAGGCACAGCGTTACAATGTAAGTACATTCTAAGGGATACCAGCACTAATGTGGATGATAAATTTTAATTCTGTAAATGTTTCATTTTGGACTTGACAATGTCTTTCTGTGTATTAACAGTCTTTGAAGAGTATCAGAAGATCGCTGGGAAGGACATTGAAGCGAGTATTAAGGGTGAACTCTCTGGGGACTTTGAAAAGCTGATGCTGTCAGTTGGTAGGACTATATTGTTTATCTAAAACGTTATTCATTGCACATATTCTGTACAAGTAGTTAGGGAGGCCCACGTGAAATACTGCATGGTCTGTAACCATAAAGAAGACACTTAACCTCTTATTGTTTCAGTCCACGCAATTGTAAATATAGAGAAAAGTAGAACTGTACTGAAAAGTAGACATTATATCTCGACTGGGTTATCCTGGGTAACAAAAATGCAATATTTACTGCATTGTTGCATGGCTGGGATGCCATAGAGCATGGTATTGTTGCAGCCAATGACAAGTTGCATCATATCCAGATACAGTGATAGTTATGCAAAAATTGTCCAGTATTGTGGTATAATGCAGTTGCAGTAAAAAAAAAAACCAAAAAAAAACCGTATGATGCAATGGTGGTAAAAAATACACTGAATAACATGCACTTTTTTTTACCACAACTGTGTTATACCATGGTATTTTTTTTTACTGCAATTGCATTATACCACAATACCAGTGAACTTTTGTATAACTACCACTGTATAGCAACAGACATCATGATATATCACAAGAAATGCCATTCATTTCAATAGGATTTCTTATTAAATATCACGCGATATTGTGCTATCGCATATCGCAATATATTGCAACTTGTCCCTGGCTGCAACTCTAAGCATTCAAACCCACCTACCTCAACCAACAGTGAAGAAAGAATTCACTCAGAACTCTAGGGACTTTGAGTAAACATAGTATGTGTGTGTGAATAACATTGTCTGTGTGTCAGTGCGAGGCGTACGCTGCGTTGCAGTGTGTGTGTGTGTGTATGTTTGCATTATTCTATATTGTGTTTTGAGCTTAATAATGAGTCATTACCTGAGCTTAACTGGCCCCAGTTTACAATCAAATGTTGATCGAGGCCAATAACACTCATGAATGGTACATTTGCTATTGATTCGAAAGTTACAATTTGGGTCCCATGGATTACTGTGGTAGGAAAGAAATTTGAAATTTAGGATCAGAATTTGTAAATAGTATGCAATGGGCAAATTTGTTTGAAAGACCCAACTCTGTATTATAGATGATTGAATGGAGAATTATTTGATCCAGATCCCTAACCGAATCCAAATCGAGACTGATATGTCCAGATAAAATATAATTTTTAGCAGGTTCCTAAGATAACATGCCAAGTTACTTGATTTTCTGAATTGGGCAATCCTAATATGGGCCAACTACATAGGCTATTCACTTGGTACCATGAATTATTCAAGCAATGATATGGTATAATTTGCAATATGGAGGCCTTAACATGTTGCATGTAAAACTTTTTAAAATATAAATATATATTACTGTATATATCTACTATAAAAATGAGTTGTGAGAAGACTACTTATGACATAAGAATGGGACGGGAGTTTGCTGTAATACTAGAATAGTTCTTAAGCAGTATCTAATCCTGCAATAATGTGATGAAGCTGGGGGGGGGGGTTTAAGAAGGATGTGAGAAGTCCTGTTTCACTAAAAGGGTGGTAGACATCTGGGCCAGACTGCAGCAGAAGTGGTGGAGGTGAAAACAGTGGGGGGCTTCAAGCATACACGGGATAGACATAGGGATATATTAGTAAATAGGCAGGGAGGAGGGAGGGTCGCCAGAGACCTGTTCAAGTCTGCAGAGACAGATTAAGAGGGAACATCTGGGTGAGACAAGTGGTCCTTTTCTGCTAACAAATTCTATGTTCCTATGTTTCTAATCTTTAGATATGGCTAATCCACCTCTGATATTTGTTGCCAGAAACTGGCCCTAGTGCTGGTGCATAGGTTTTAAAAACTAGTTAGCTGGTCATAAATGAGTAATCAAAAAATACTAGATACCTATTTCCAAAATACATTCTACTTCCCCTTGATGCTATACATAAAATTGGGCACTAAATTAATATTCTGTACTTTGCTATATTAATTAAATTGGCCCTTTTTGGTAAAAAGAAGGATATAGGCCCTGCAACTTCTGAAAAAAAGGACCCAAAATGTGAAAACTATTCTCAAGAGATCAGCTGTATGGTATAGTGACTGCCGTTCTGTTAAAAATAAGCTATCAAAGTGATCAGTTATTTTGTTGATTGACGGCATCAACGTTTGTCAGGAGTTAAATCAACTAGGTGGATGTTTATGCTGTAATAAGTAAACAACAACACATGACAAGATGTTGATTGTCTGGGGTTAATGTACACCCAGGTGTGCAGTAAGGCATGAGATGCTTGCGCTGATTGCCCTTAGTGCCAGGAAGTGCATTAACCCCAGACTAGGGGTGGACAGATACCTTATTTTTACTATTTGGCTGAATATTTGTACTCAGGGCCCAAACATTTGGAAATTCAGTATTTGTATTCATTATTTGTGCACCTGTGGGGGAAAGCAAAAAAACAGTCACGTGATCGGCTATTTTATTATGTGAGCAAGCACGGAAGCACTATTCACAAGAAGGTGAATGGCCGTGCAGGAGGGTGGATTGTGCCAGTTGCCTTCTCACACCTGGGGAAGGGGGCTGCTATTGTACAATTTAACATAACAAAATGTGGGTGCTGGAGGGGAGGAAGGTGAGACTTGCTTGGGTGCTGCTGCTGGGGTAGGGGGAGGGGACGTTAATTTATGTACAACCAAGCATGGCAAGAGGAGATGGCAGCCAGCCGTGGAGGTGGGTGGGTTGTACTGGTCACCTATTGTGGGACTTTTTTCTTGATGTTGAAATTGTGGGTGCTGGGGGGAGGATGGGAGTGGGCTCCTTGCAGAGGGTGGGGGAAGGGGGTTGTTTGTAATGAAATTGGGCTGTGGGACAGGGTAGGGGACTTTTTTCCTTTTATACAAATAGGCACACTATGCATTATTTGAATCCAAATCACAAATAGTGCATTATTCATGGTATTCAGAACATACTATTCGTCCCTCGCGCACCACCACCCCACCCCACCCCAGACAACCAACACCCTGGACGGTCTCATTGCGCTTATAAAATATGTTCACTGTAGAAACAAAATAAAAGATAAAAAAATTTAAAAAAGCATAGAACAATCAGTTTAAAATGTGTTTAAATGTGTTTTCTGTAGTATTGGTCTATCCTGCACGTTATGCTTGTATGTGGCACTGTTTTATGCTATTGTGCAATTCTGTGGCTTTGATATTTTTTATTTTTTTTGTTCATTATGGCTTTAAAAATATGTTTTGTTTTGGGTTTTGTTTGTTTTCATTCCTTTTTTCCATTTGATTTGTTTTGTGAAATAAACAAAACATTTCTGGGTTTTAGTTTGATGAGTGAGAGGGAGAGAGCAATGCAAAAGTGAAATCAAGAGCGATAAAGAATGGAACAGGTGCTCAGCAGTTTCTGTTGGAGAGTGTGCAGCTGTGAAATGTTTGAAATGCTAACAATCAGACAAACAGAGAAAGAGAGTGAGGCAAGAGTGTAAAGTTAGAAAATCTGACATTTATGATAAGGGTAAGGGCCTGCGTGGTGATGTGGCCGGGGCTGTTGGGGAGGCTGGGTTAGGGTGCCTGAAGGTCGGGGCAGCTGAGTAAAGAAGTGATCAGAGCATGTGACTGACTTTTTTTTGAGTGGCAAGACCATTGAACTCTGCGATAAAGGTAAACAGGCCTGAAACATAAAGACAAAACAACCCTGCACTGTGGTGCTGGGTTCTGGCAGGAATGAATATCTTGGTGTTTTGCATCCTGCTTGCCAGGATGGTTCCCAAGCTAGTGATTGTCTCCTCATAAGGCAGCAGGTTCATAACCCTCCTGGCCAAGTCTGAGCGGCTCAAGCAGGCCAATTTTCAAACCAACGGGTTTAGTTTTTTATTTGTGAACTGTTGAAAATAGCAAAATTCACCTACATTGACTTTTTTTGTGCATAGATAATGACAAAAATACGGCACGGGGTCATAACATCATATGCAAAAACAGCTAATAGCAGAACACTGCACACAAAACAGCTAACACAATAACAGCGAATGGACAGGTGCCTGCACAGGGAAACAGTGCAAGCAGGCCCATATGTTGTGGGCAGGAAGCAAGAGGCAGGGCAAAAGACGTGTGTAAATAGTGTTTACTTGTGCAAGGAAGGCAAACCATACAGTGCAACAGTGACAGTGGAAATAGACACACCCCTACCCGAACCTAGTAGCACAGTGCCATTACACCTGGAGGGACAGGTTAAATGCTATGCAACGGAGGTATTCCACAGTGGCTCGCTGCCCGTAGGACCCGCAATGGTGGAAATCCTCCTCCCAGCATTCTTATAGCGCCGCTTCGCAGTGGGCATGGTGTTTGGGACAGCTTCACAGAGATCAGCTGCTCCTCAGCTCCCAGCACCCATATGAAACACCACAGATTCAGATGGCATGCCCCCAGGCATGTGGCAAAACCCCTGTGCCAGGCCTCCACAGCATTAGTAGTATAGGGTGTACCGTCACGAGCAGCATCATGGACGTTCCACATGGCAGTGTCATACAGAGGCCTGCGCTGTGCAGAGCAGCCCACAGGCCTACCCACCCACATGTCCTTGAAGTAGTCCATCAGCTGGTATAGCAGCTCACCATTGGCCTTTACTTAGTCCATATCACGCAGAGCGGTGTAGGCATCAACGACATCGGCAGGCGGCACAAAGGCAAGTGCAACAACCACACAGGCATGGAGGGCAAACTCGGGGTCCTCTGTGTAGTAGGTCACGAAGCCATGAATGCACTGGCAATGGCGCCACATGGCCTGGGACAGGTGGAAGAGGCAGCTCTGCTGTCAAATGCCGGGGAATACGCTGGTAAAGGCCCACATGGCCGCAAGTTCAAAGTCTGTCAGGACAGCCATAGGTGCGAGGCCAGGACAATGTGACCTCAACTGCTGGAACACTGCTGTGTATGCCACGGTGGTTCTGGAGCTCATTGGCAAATAGACAGCTGGACAGCTGGAATGGTGGTGCCCTCCAGTAGGCCATGGATAGTATACACCTGCTGGAACAGTGGTGGGGTTACGCTGAATGTCCCTTCCGCAAGCATGGTGGCACACCCCTCCAGGTGTGACAGTGTGGCCTGTGTTGCAAAGACCAACAGCCTGTGATCCTCCGGGACACTGTCATGCAGGAGGAAGAGGACACCCGTCTCAGTCGAACTGTACTCTTGGGGTATCACAAGCTGATGCAGGCTTACTGGGTGTGGTGGTGGCCTGAGTGCGGCACTCCTGGCCGTGGCACAGGTCTGTTTGTGCAGTGGCAATGCCAGCATTCTCCCCGTGATGGATGTGGGCACCCCCGATGTGCATGCTGCCACCATTGCACTGCAGGTCTCAGTGGTGCATTGGGCATGATCTTTCACCGATGCCAATACCTCTCTGGCTGTGATGTCAGCGATGTCTAAGACGTGGTTGTGGCCACCAGTGCTGTGAACCACCTCCTTGGACTGCATATGCACTTGCGCAGGACACTTTGCCTTCTCATATTCCATGCACTTCCAGTACATCCGCTCAAGGTGTATCCGTTCCCAGTGGTATAGATACCCCGCATGGTGCAGTAATGGCTTGCTCTTCTGGCTGTGGACATACACTAAAGGCATCCTCTCACATGGACTGACTCCACAGAATGAGTACCCAACCACCCAATGCACTCCCTATAAGGTCCCCAATGTGGGCCTGAGTGGTCCCACCTGTGCACACAAACCCCTGCAGCACCTGTTGTCTGTTGACCCTGGTGGTGTGCACAGATGTATGGCATTGCTCCACAACAGAGGGCAGGTGCACATCGTTGAGTGTGCATGGGGTCGTGTCACAGGGTATATATGGCTAGCACAGGTGCCGCCCCGCCACCCCCAGTCCAGTGGGGCACTGCACGCATGCATGCAACCGGCCCTCCAGCCTGTGCAGTGGGTCCACATGGGAGGTGTGACTGCACATGACAGCAGGCATCCCACTGCCCCAAGCAATATGACCCACGCACATGGGGTCGTACACCACCATTTCCCATGCCTGCCATGCCCATCTGGGCCCTGTGCTGCACCTGGCAACCCCCGCTCCTCTGTTGCATGCAGGCCCCCACCAAGGCCAGGGTTCCACATGGGTGTACTCCAGATGGGACATTTTGCACGCATACTATACTGCATTTGCCATTATTACCTGCTGTACATCAGGCCACACACCCCTTCATGTGGGTACCGTGCGTCTGGGCTGCTTTCCGGCATACACGCTATGTCAGCATCTATTCCTTGCACACGTGCCACCTGGAGTGCTCATTTCTTATCCCTGGCTGTGGGCTTTGATGCTAGCAGCCTCCTGCAGGTGCACCGCCCCTGCAGTGCTGCGGTGCTCTTTCCACGATCGGTTTCCTTGAATGGATGTTTGCAGTATGTCCCCTTCCCCTGCCGGTCACCTGCATCCCCTCCAGTCCCTTGTGCCTGCCTCGGCTACCAGTACAATGACAAAATGTTAACAGTGAAAAGGGTGCGCTGCATGTACACTCCCCCTATTGCTGCTGGTGGCAGTGCCTGTGCCTGCTGACTTCACCCCCTTTACTAGCGTACCTCATAGTCCCAAGGGTGCAGTGCCAGGGCTGTGCTGGCTGGTCCTCCATTCCTCTGGCTCCCATGCACAGCGGTGGGTGGTCTTGTTGTGGTGTGGCGGGCGATGGCTCTGTAAGCGGTGGACGATGAATGGTGCTGTGTGAGGTGGATGGCGGTTGTCGGATTCGAGCTTCTGACAGTGGTTCTCCACGTGGTTCCCTGAGGTGCATATACCCGCTGTGCTATGGGTGCTGCTCGGCTGGAGTCCTGACTCTTGCGTGACTTGTGCGTGGAATGTTTTCCACGCACAGCGTGCGAGAGGGAGAACCCCCCCCCCGGAAAGAAGACACAGGAACTATGCTGTGTTCTTGCAGGGTAGAATTCACTGTCATTTCCTGGCTCTGTGGTGCCAGGTGCTGTATTGCCATGAGCCCACTGCCCCTACGTGGTGGAGCCATGCGCTGTTCTGGCATGCACTGTATTGCACAGGTGCTCTACTCGGGCCATGTGTGCTGAATGTGCCCCAACTCTACGCTGTTGTGGTTTGCGCTCTGCTGGGCCATAAGCTGTTGTGGGTCCACGCTGTGGTGCATGCACCGTCTTCCATGCACCCTTCTGGGTGCACTATATTGACCTGGTAGGGAAAAATACACCTATTTAAAACCTAACCATTTCAGATTCATTTGTTGTTGGCCCTGTATAGGACCTTTCATTTGTTCCATGATGACAAGAGGCCCAATGCAAACGTTTTAGGTGATTTTAGACCATGGAGCATAAGCATACATGAGTGAAAAAAACAGTGGAGAAAAAAATATAAGACCTTTCTTTATCATTGATTGATTTGTAAGTCAGCCATGAAAGAGAAAACTAATATAATACTTATTTCCCACCATCTGACCCCTAGAACACTTTTCATACTGGTGGTCGGGTGCCTGATCCTGCTGCTTGTACCCTCCAACTTCAATCAGTTTAATTACCAGTGGTCAGGTGCCCAACACCACCACCAGTAACCCCCACCCTTGATCACCGTAACTATCTATCAAAGTTCAGGTCCTCAATCCTGCCGCCAGTACACGCTGACCCTGAATCAATCCAATTACAAGAGGTCAGGTGCCCAACCCTGCCATCAGTACTCCCTCCCACAGCACGTGCACCCTTCCCCTCACTTATTGCCTGGGATAGTCCCCTCCCACCCTCTTCCCACCACCTAACCCATATAATCAAAACACCACCCTACCCATGCCCACACTAGCACCCTTGCCGCCCCTTTCCCCTCACAAGGCCAGCCCAGCAGACACTTTTCGTGAGGGTCCCATAATGAATGAGTCACACAGCCCTCCCTCCCCTGTGCCAGTCACCATCTTCGTCTTGGGTCCCATACTACCAGTTTATAACCTATAACTGTATTTGGTATATTTTCAATTATGAACTGGATAGGAGAAATTATGGAAGATCATTGGCTGACAGCATTCTCTAACCGTGCTAATATTGAACTATAAAAGCATTGATAGAAAAAAAGCTCCTACCAACATTTTTTTTTTACTTGATTTTATAGTACACTGCCCTGAGTACCTGACCTAGGTCCTATAGCATGCCACCTACTGGCCACAGCATGAAATTACAGAACTTTTTTATGTATCCCAGGACGTTAAAAAAACTATTAATATTTAAAAAACTGCCCCCATTTTTATTATTACACAAATGGATCCAGTTCATAATCACAATAATACACTCCAGGGCATGTGTTTTCACAGGATATCATCACTTCTCGGGTGCCTCACAGTGCACCTGGGGCGTACCGATATCCTTTGATAAAACATGACTTGTCCTGTATTATTGCTGAAATGCATAACTTTCGTCATGTTTGATTACTTGCCTCTAGCCACCATTGTAAATGAGCTTTGTTCAATAATCTTTCCACAAATAAAATGAAACCAAATGAACAAATGAAAAGAAAAAATGAGAAAAAATACTAAGTAAAAAAAACTATTGCCTATACACTGGGACTTTGTTTTTTGAGGGGAATTTTTGTCAAAAGATGGACTGAATTTGGTGTCCCTGAAAACACATTTTAGGGTCAAATTCAAACCCCAAAATAACATTGTCATGAGGGTGGTGGTGGTAAGTACCCTGACCCTCAAACATACAAATAAGAAATGTAGAAACACAGAAGTTGACAGCAGATAAGAACCACAAGGCCCATTCAGTCTGCCCATTTCTTTTTCTACCTTATGAATGTGCCATCGGCCTTTGCTCTGTCAATGGCCTATCTATTCATACTCATCTGTATTGCTCCCTTATGCCTATCCCATGCCTGTTTGAAGCCCTGCACTGTATTCATATCCACCACTTCCTGAGGTAGACCGCTCCATGTATCCACTACCCTGTCTGTGAAAAAGAACTTCCTCACATTACCCCTTAATCGGCCTCCCTATAATCTCATGCTGTGTCCTCTTGTTCTGCTATTTTTCTTATATTGAAACATGTTAGACTCTTTCACCTTGTCAATGCCCTTAAGGTGTTTGAATGTTTCAATCATATCACCTCTCTCCCTACTTTGCTCTAGGGTATACATCTTGAGCTCCATTAATTTGTCCTCATATGTTTTCTGATGCAGTCCCTGCACCATTTTGGCTGCCCATCTCTGGATTGCCTCAATTTGATTAATGTCCTTGTGAAGGTGTGGCCTCCACTACTGCACACAGTACTCCAGATGGGACCTAACCAGTGTCTTGTAAAGAGGGATTATTACCTCCCTCTTACGACTTGTGATAGCCCTACTAATACACCCCAACATCCCCCTAGCCTTACCTACTGCTTTAGTGGTCTGCTTGGATGATTTCAGGTCATCTGTGATGATGATGCCCACATCTCTTTCTTCCCTTATGACTGCCAGCAACTCCCCTCCCAGTCTATAGGTGGCTTCAGGGTTTCTCTTCCCTATGTGCATGATCTTGCACTTCTTTTTGCATAAAACCCCAGTTGCCACTCTTCTGACCATTTTGCTAGTTTATCCAGATCTCTTCTCATTCGCCCACCCCATCTGGATCATCTACTCTGTTGCAGATCTTGGTGTCATCTGCAAACAGACAAACCTTACCCTCCAGTCCATCTGCAATGTCACTGATGAAGATATTGAAGAGGTCTGGCCCCAGGACTGATCCCTGAGGTACCCCACTTGTGACTTGCATCTCTTCTGACTGTATACAGTTTACCACCACTCTCTGTTTTCTGCCCGTCAACCAGTTTGCCACCCAGTTGACCAACTTGTGACCCACCCTGAGCCTACCCAGCTTATTATTTATTAGATCATCGGTTTACAGACCTTTGAGTCAAAGACTCATTTAAAAAGACACCTTGTCAAGAGAGCAATACATCACAGCAAACAAAACAGTACATTACATAACACTTAGATTAAAAAAGCAACCAGTGTTACGGGAATTCACTGGTGGTACAAGCTAGGTAATAGGTAGATCACAGTAGTCATAATATACGTACACAAGTACCATGTCAGGTAGCAACCAGAGATATTTTATTACATTAGTCAGCAGATGTTGCCTAAGACCCCAGGCATATATTAATCAATCTTCTATGTGGAACAGTAGCAAAAGCTTTGCTGAAGTCAAGGTAGGCAACATCAACTGGCAATATAGCCTAGAGGTTAGAGTAACAAGCTGTAAACGAGCTTGGTACATCCAGCAGACCAGACCTTGGTTTGATTCTCACAACATCCATTTGCATACTATGTGACTCTGAGCAAGTCACTTAACCACCCAGTGCTCCCAGGTCGCCCCTGAAAACATGCACTTGTGCCTAGTGGGCCTTACCCGGTTATCAAAGACTGAAAAAAAACTGCTCCCCCTTGGTCCACCACTCTGATTACCCAGTCAAAGAAATCTATGAGATTAGTTTGACAGGACCTTCCTGTTGTAAACTCTTGCTGTCTTGGATCCTGTGCTCCTATGGATTCCAGGTGTTGCACTATCCTTCCCTTAAGGAGTGCCTCCATAACCTTCCCCACTACTGAGGTAAGACTGACTGGTCTGTAGTTCCCTGCCTCCTCCCTGCTACCACTCTTGAGGAGAAGGATCACATAAGCCCTTCTCCAGTCTTCTGGGACCTCTCCTGTGCTCAGAAACTCACTAAACAGTTCTGATAATGGCTCTGCTAGTTTCACCCTTAGCTTCTTTAGTACCCTGGGATGTATGCCATCAGGTCCCATTGCCTTGTCCACCCTGAGCTTATCGAGCTCTTGTAGGACCCTTTCTTTTGTGAAGGGACTAGTGCACACCTCCCTCCCCCCTGTGTTCATGGTGCTGAGCTCTGGGCCCTGCCCTACCTTCTCTTCAGTAAATACTGAGCAGAAGTATCTATTTAGGATAGATGCTTTTACATGGTCCTCCTCCTCACACACGCCCTTATCCCCTTTGGTCTTAGCAATACCCCCTCTGGACTTTCTCCTTTCACTAATGTATTTATAGAAAGTCTTGTCCCCCCCTTTTACTGTTCGTGCTAGTGTTTCCTTGGTTTGGGCTTTTGCCTGCCTTACTGCCTTCCCTGCTTCCCTTAGGGAAGTTTGGTATGCCTCCCTATCTTCATCCCGCTGCGTTCCCTTATATTTCCTGAAGGCCAGCCTTTTGGCTCTGACCTTTTCTGCTACTGTTTTTGAGAACCAAAGTGGTTTCCTTCTTCTTTTGCACTTCCTTTTCTCTCTAACACAGTGAGATGTTGCTTCAAGTATTGCATCCTTAATGCTTGCCCACTTTGCCTGTACCCCTTCACCTGTATTTCTTTTTGCCAGGGCTAGCTTAACTCTGTTGGCCATCTTATCAAAGTCAGCTCCTCTGAAGTCCCATATGTTTGCCTTGGAATGGAATGATTTAGTTCTAGTGGCGAAATTGAACCATACCATGTGATGGTCATTGGCCCCCAGGTGACCCTCTACCTGGAGATCTGTGATCCTTTCCCTGTTAGTCAGTACTAGATCTAGGATAGCCCTGTCTCTTGTGGGTTGTTGTATCAGTTGTTTGAGGTGCTCCCCCTGCAGGGAATCCACTACGTGTAACATTTTAGCCCAAGTTTTAAGGATGGGCTACTACTCCATAACCACACAAGTGGCAACTTTCAGACCAGCCCAACAGATCTTCTGCGTCATGCATGGCTCTGCAAGAATCACGCTTCAGATCCGCCACCATTCTGTATGGGTCTGCTGCTTTGTATAGGTCTGCAGAGTCCTGTGTGAAGCATCTTACAAGTGTGGCATCCTGCCTGATGGGTCTACTGATTTGCATATGGCCTACGGGGCCCTGGAGGTGCAAGCTACAGGTTCCTGCCCTTGCCCTATAAGTCTGTAGCTGTACGTGTCACCGGTTATACATCTTTTTTTCAAAAGTAGGAAAATAAATAGCAAAAACTTAAATGAATGCCTCTGTTAGGGTTGAATTACAAAACATAACAAGTAGGAAAACAAACAGGGGAAAAAGTCTGTGGAGCCTTGGTGAATCTCTGGTGTGCTGCTCCATTGGGTTTTAACAATGACATACTACAGCACTGGCATTGTCCTTGCTATCTCATTGTCTTATCAGACAAAGTAACAAGGGATACAAAAACTGTCTCCGCTCTGTATCCAGTGGCCTTGTGTCTCATAACATATGAATGCCATGTTTGTCATAAGGATGAAATGAATTCCACATACTGTGTTATTTATTAATGAAGGCAAAACATACAGCATGTATGAAACTTGGCTTGTGCTTTGGCATTTGGTTTGGTGGGGTTTACAGGAGATGTGGATTTGGGAGTGTGTGGAGTTAGGGTTAAAAAACCTAATATCAAATTTACTTACTTTTGTTCATGTTAAAGAGCCCCTGACATCATTGAGAACATTGAATAATGTAAGCTTTCTCGTTTTCTGAGTATGCTCAGTTCAAAAAATGAACATTGAATAGATAGCTGGATTTTTGCCTTAGTGAAAAACAAGGAACAAAAATTGCTTTTGTCACTCAAAAATGACTTTCGAACATTTTTACTAATGAATGTTTTCACTAACATGAGAATCACTTTCATAAGAATTGCTTTCGTAATGCAGTAGTGAAACATACGAAAGTGAACAATTTGGAAACAAAATATAAGAAAGTGAAAATAATGTTAGTGGAAAACTATATAATTTTGAAACTTCAAGCCTGTGAAAGCATGTACTTTGGTTGTCCATGGGCCCTGTGCTTCCATGCAACTGCAGATGCAGATGAGCAGGGCACTCGGAGCCCTGCACCAAGGGAAGAGTCTGTCTGGCTGCAGTGCAGCCATGGATGCAGACGTGCAGGGTCCCAAGACAAGCATCTCTGGGGCTGTTCATGTGGCTGCCTGTGAGGCTGCAAAGATGCCCCTGTACCCTCTGGGCCCTGCACTTCCATTTCACTTCAGAAGCAGACAGTCAGAGACACCCTTGCCCTGCACCAAGGGAAGGGTTCATCCAGGCCCTGTACTTTCGTGTAGCTATGGATGCAAATGCACTGGGCCCTGTGGGCCTTGTGCCAAGAGAAGAATCCCCTTTACTGTATGATTATTGTTTTATTCCACTAACATACTTTTCAGTAACACTATTTTCACTTTCATATCTTTCACTACTGTATGTTTCAGTTTCAAACATTTTCACTAATGAACATTTTCTCTCTCATGAAAGAGAACATTGTTTAACCAGGAGTAGCACACTAAGCCGAAGCTTGTTTCCAGATGTGACCTGGGAGCACAAAGAAGTTAAGTGACTTGCTCAGGATCACACAGTATGCACCTAGGCGGTTGTGGGATTCAAACCCAGGTCTCCAGATCTGCAGCTCAGAGCCTTAACCCACTGCACTATATTGCCTCTTAAGAATTCATGAGAATCGCTTTCATGAGAATTGCTTTTGTGATGTGGTAGTGAAATGTATAAAAGTGAAAACTGTGAAAGTAAAAAATAGGAAAGTGAAAATGCTGTTGCTGATAAGTACATTAGTGGGGAATAACAAATAAC
Source organism: Neoceratodus forsteri (assembly GCA_016271365.2). Taxonomy (NCBI): domain Eukaryota; kingdom Metazoa; phylum Chordata; order Ceratodontiformes; family Ceratodontidae; genus Neoceratodus; species Neoceratodus forsteri. Next base: position 362,399,737 of record CM028130.1, read on the forward strand.
TATATAGTTACAGGAAGGAGGGAAAAAGTACAAATAAGCGGGGGGCTATACATAGCAAAAGTATAAGGACAATGGAAAGGCAGAGAAGCAAGTATTAAAGAGGGAAAATAGTCTTCAGGCATGGGACTGGTGCTGTGTAATGGGCGTGGGGCCGCAATCTTCAGAGACACATTCTGGAGACTGAGGTACTGCCCCATATGCAAGCACCTTTCTGGGCTGACAGCAGAGGTCACTGGACTCAGAACCAAACTAGCATGAGTAGAAGGTACCACCTGCCCCACCCAGAAGCCAACAAGATTGCTGCTGATCCCTAAAAGGAAGCTAGATAAGGGGCAGAGTGGCTGGACCTTGGTGGGCTCCAGGAGGTTGGGAGGGAGGAAGCATAGCACCCCCTCAGACCTTACCGCTGCATAATTCCTTTGCCACTCTGGCAGGACAGGGAGGCTAGGAGGAAGCACCTGAGGCATTGAAAAGGAAGGAGGTGGGGGTCCTCAAGGGAGGAGGCCCCAAGAGGGAGGGAGAGGCCCCCAGCCAAGGAGGAAGCAGATGCTGGTGGGGGACTCCATAGTCAGAGGAACAAAGTTGGGAGCAGAGATAGGGAGGGACAAGATAGTAAAGTGCCTATTAGGTGCTTCATTGCAGAGGACTGGAGGGCAGATCATAGAGATCAACAGGAAAAAGGGGGTAGGGAGGGAGCCGGATGTCATCAGCCATCTGGAGACAAATGACCTGGCAAGGGATACAGCAGGGGTGGTGTAGGATAGGTTTAGAGAGCTGGAGTGGAGATGGAAGCAGGTAGCTTACATGATGGCCTTCACTGAAGTGCTGCCTGTATATGGCCAGGGAAAAGCTATGGAACACCAAACCCAGGCCTTCAGCAAGTGGTTGGCGGCATGGTACAGGGCAGAGAGTTTTGGTTACATTGGGGAACGGTGCCCTACTTGAGGGGATAGAAGTCTGTACAATGGATCCATCCAGGAGGGGAACGGCAGTCCTGGGCGAAAGGTTTAGATGCTACTTTGACAGGCATTTGAACTAACCAAGTGGGGGAGGCAGAAAGACCAAGGGAGGCAGAGATCCCCCCCCCCCAGAGAATAGAGCAGCAGAGAGGAGAAGCCAAGGGGATGTAAATTCCCTAGGGGTAGAGGGGTGTAAGGACAAGGGGAAGAGCAGGATAGGCAAGTCAGGAAGAGGAACTAAAGTTGACAGTGGGGTTAAGGAGGGTAGGCAGAGGGACGGTGAAAAGGGGGAGGACAGAAATGGAGAAATGGGAGAGGTGAAGGACAGAAACAGGAAGAGATGGCATAACAGAGGAAGCGAGAGGGGCAAAATCAGGGGAGAGCCATGTGTGCCAACACAAGGAGCCTAGAAAAAAATTCCTGACCTTGAGGCAATCATTGTGGAGGCAAACCAGGATGTGGTGGCCATAACAGAGTTAAGGTGCACAGACAGCCACAGCTGGGAAGTGATCATACCAGGCTACACCATGTTCCAGAAGGACAGGGAGGAAAGGTGGGGGGATTGTTTTATATATGAGGGAAGGTACAAAGGCCACAGAGATATAGGAACACCAGTGGGATAAGCAAAAAGGCTGGAGGTACTATAGGTCAGCTAAGAGACAGAGCCCAGGGCCTTGATCTTTATGGGGGTGGTGTACAGACTATCAACACAGGAGGAGGAGTTAGACAAGGTTTTAAGGAAGGCTGCTGGCAGAATAGCAAGCAAAGGGGAAGTACTGATTATGGGAAACTTAACCTGCCAATAGTAGACTGAATCATTCTGGCTGCAGCTGCAACAAGTAGCAGGCCTTCCTCAACTCCCTACAGGGGACATTTTTTAGGTATCTGGTTATGGAACCCACAAAAGATAGGTCAGTGCTGGAACTAGTACTTACAAACACAGACAGCATTGCAGATATCACAGTGGGTAGTCCCCTGGGCACAAGCTATCACCATACTGTGTGATTTGGCATACAGACTGGGTGCAAGAAAATCCTCACTAAGATGAGGGCCCTATATTTCAGGAGGGTAGAAATTAAAGAAATGGGAGACTGTCTTAGTAAATTTCTCAAAGGGCGGATGGCTGGGGGAGTGGAGACCTAAAGGAAAAAGATCAAGGAGGGACGAGCAAAGGCGACAGCAGGTTGTCTGAAGGAAGTAAGCAAGGGAAGGAGGAGAAACAGGCCACTATGGCTCTTAGAGGACGTGGCTAAGGTGGTGACAGAGAAAAAAATGCCATTTAGGAAGTACCAGGAGACCCAGATGGAGGTGGACAGGGAGGAATATCTGGAAAACCAAAGGGAGGCAGGATGGAGGGTGAGGACAGCTATGGCACAAACAGAGGAGATAATTAACAAGAAGGTCAAAAAAGGGGATAAGACTTTCTTCAAGTATATGACTGAAAAGACGAAAGCAAGGGGAAGGATAGAGGGATAGTGAGAACCAGGAGGGGAGTGGGGACTGTGCAGAAGAAGATCAGGAAAAAGCTAACATTTTAAATGAGTACTTCTGCTTAGTCTTAACAGTAGAGGGGCAAGGACGGATCAACATGTATCAGCATGTACCGGGTGGAGTGGACATAATTTAATTTTTTGAAGAACAGAGTCCGAAAGGGGGTGAAAGCCCTAAAGGAGAACAAGGTAATGGGACCAGACAGGATTCACCCAAGGGTTCTAAAAGAAATGGGCACGGTGCTAGTTGCCCCCCTAGCAACACTATTCAGCATCTCATTGGAGACAGTGGTAGTCCCAGAGGACTGGAGGAAGGATGATGATGATAATAATAATAATAATAATAATAATAACTTTATTTTTAAAGCGCTTTTCAAGATTTCAAAGCGCTTTACAAGTCAAAAAAGACAATATAAAATATCACATAAAACATATAAATACAATAAATACATAACAGCATCACATAATAAAAACCTACAATAAAACCATCCATACTAACCAAAAAATAATATTAACACTCAAATATCAACTAATCATCCAAGAAGGCACCCCGCCACAAGTAGGTTTTCAAATTTTTCTTAAATACCTCCAAGGAGGTGCACTTCCTTAACTGGCGAGGTAGAGAATTCCAGAGAGTTGGAGCTACATAAGAAAAAGCTCTACTACCAGAAGTTTTAAACTCACTCTTGGAATCTCTAACAACCCCTCATCAGCCAAGCGGAGCGATCGGCCGGGGCAGTAAGGCACCAGAAGTTCTTTCAGATGGGTCGGACCCTGATCGTGAAGGGCTTTAAAAGTCAATAAAATTACTTTAAAGGTGATCTGCCACCGTATAGGAAGCCAGTGCAGTTCGCGCAATACTGGGGTGATATGACTGGATCTCCTTGTCCCAGTCAACACCCTGGCTGCAGCGTTCTGCACTAGCTGAAGGCGACGGATTTCAACCCCAGAAAGCCCAAAGTAAAGGGCGTTGCAGTAGTCCAACCGCGAGGACACAAAGGCGTGGACCAACGTTGGCAAAGAGTCAGATGGAACAAGGTGACGCACCCTGGCAATGTTCCTAAGGTGATAAAAGGAAGTTCTGACAACGGCCAACACTTGAAATTGAAAGGTCAGCCAGTCATCTAGGACAATCCCCAGGTTGTGCACCTGTTCGGAGGTCAGAAGTGACACGCCACCAAGAAAAATGCCACAGGGCGAGCCATCTTTCGACCTCATTATCTGACCACCAGGGTCCACCACCAATACCTCTGTCTTCTGAGTTCAACTTCAACCACATAGAATCCATCCATCCTTGGATTTCTTCCAGACAGTTGTTAAACACCGAGAGAGCTCCATCCTGGTCAGGCGCAAAAGACAGGTATAGCTGGGTGTCATCTGCATAGCAGTGAAACCTCAGCCCATACCGTCTTATAATGTCTCCGAGGGGCAGCATATACACTGCAAATAACATGGGTGACAGCACTGAACCCTGAGGCACCCCACACAACAAAGAAGTTGGGGTGGAGGAATGAACCCGACACAACTCTCTGTGATCTCGGTAAGGAATGAAGTGAACCATTTTAAAACAGTTCCCGACATTCCACATATTTGCCTCAGGCGTGTTAACAACACCAGGTGAGCCACAGTGTCAAAAGCTGACGAGAGATCAAGAAGAACTAGAATAGAATATCTCTTCTGATCCCTCACCCTCAGAAGATCATTAAGCACCCGAACCAGCGCAGTCTCGGTGCTGTGTCTTTTCCGAAAACCAGACTGGAAGGATTCGTAGATATTATGGATGGTTAAATGGTCTTCCAATTGGGCTGCCACTACCTTCTCAATAACCTTCCCCAAAAAGGGAAGGTTAGAGTTAGGTCTGTAGTTTGAAAAACAGTCTGGGTCCAAAGTAACTTTCTTCAGTAAAGGTGTAACCACTGCTTCTTTCAGGGAGTTAGGAAACTCACCTGACTCTAAGGAACACCAGAATATCTGCACCATAACTGGGCCAATGATCTCAAGACAACCCAAAATTATGGGAGTTGGTCCAGGATCTAAACTACAGCTCATAGGCCACACACTATGGATGATCCTCATAATATCCACGACCTCCGGTTGGCAAAAGGAACCCCATGAAAAACTAGGCATTGTGAGCTCGCATTGTTCCACAACCTCACCCTTAGAGATTGCTGGCGCAAGCCCGCTCTGATGTCATCCACCTTATTTGCAAAGAACCGAGCAAGCTCCTCACACTCCATTTGCGAAAAGGCTCTCCGGACTTGTAGACAGGCTGGGTTGCACAGTCTGTCCACCGTCCGAAACAGCTGAGCCAGTCGATTCTGTGCAACTGCGATCTCCCTGGATAGAAATTCTGCCTTCTTATGGGTGATTGCAGATTGATAGACAGAATAATGTTCCATCAATCTAAGGCGGGCGGCATCAAGGGCGGACTTGCGCCAGCACCACTCTAACCTTCGCCCCTGTCTCCACAACTCCCTCAGTGTCCCATCAAACCAGGGGGACCTGAGGCGAAGGGATAGGGGGTGCTCACGAACAGGAGCAATAAAATCCAGGGCCACCGCCGTAACAGCCGTACTATAAGCCGACACCAGTTCCCCTAGATTACTGCTAGCCAACACGGGGGATGAGAGATCAAGGACCGCAGTAAGGCCTTAAGAAGTAATATTTCGCAATGGGCGGTACCTGACCATCTCCACAGGGGAAGGCCTTCTAAGGGGGGTGCAAAAATTGAACCTCACGGTGTGGTGGTCAGACCACATGACTGGTTCCACCCCCATGTCGGATGAGTCAATCCCTAAGAGGAAGACTAAATCCAGAGAGTGCCCAGATCTATGTGTAGCAGTGGAAACTACCTGTGTAAGGCCCAAAGAAGACATAAGTTGGAGGAAGTGGTTTCCAAATTGTGAGGGATTCGTCGTCGCTCCAGGTTAAAGTCACCAGAACCATCAATCTGGGAGACTCAAACGACATATCGACGAGGAAGTCTGCTACTTCCTGTAAGAAACGTTTCCCATCTCTGGGTGGACGGTAGATGAGAACGATTCGAACGCCTACACTTGCTACAACTACGCACTCAAAAGATTCAGCCTCACCTACTACCACATTCGTGAGGCCCAATTTAGTCTTGAAACAGACTGCAACCCCCACTCCCCTGTGGTCCAATCTCGGGCGGTGTATCACCGAATACCCGTCCGGAACCATGGCCTCCAATATGGGGCCAGAGTTTTCATCCAGCCAGGTCTCGGTGATGCAAGCCAGGTCAGCTGAGCCAACAAGATCCACAATAATAGCAGTCTTATTCCTAACAGACCTGGCATTGCATAACACTGCCCGAATTGGACAAACCTCAGAGGTTGTCTGACCTATCTGCCCACCAAATTCGGCAGTGCCCTTGGGTATGGGCACAGACAGGAAACCCCTGTCTGGATTCCATTCCAAGGCGCCTTCTGGATTTAATAACCGATACGATGGTCACGCTCATTCATCCTCACCTGTTTGCCCACCCCGCCTTCCCCACTCTCCTACGAACAATGCCCAGTGCTCTACAGCGCTGGTAGATCTCAAATTGCAAAGGAGGGTCATAAAAAGGGCGGAGGGCGCGAAGAGAGGAGGATGAATAGCGCACCCCCATGGAACCTACAGGCCAACACATAGTACTGCTAAAACTAAAACAAAATACATCAAATTAAACAAAAACTAATCCTCAAAACCCATACAAAAAACACATAAAATAAATAATAAAAATAAAAATAATAAACAAAACAATAAAATAAATTATTAATAAATAAATATAAAAATAAAAATAAAGGGGAACTCTCACTACCCTAACACAAAAAATTCCCCCCCTTCTTCAGCCCTCTCACAGCAAAGGTGAGGAGAAAAAACAATCTTGGCACTCTCACTGCAAGATAACATACAAACAAATAAAACAAAAAACATGGGTCTGAAGCTGTCGTACTATTAAAAGCCCCCAACTAAAGAGTCCTTGAACTTAATAATCATTAATCATAAGCCCCACATAACAAAAGTTCATAAAGTCTGAGAGTCAGTATATTTTCTTCATACACCTGGCATTCAACCATTCAAAAATTCCATCTGGAAGGAAGCACTCTTCACCCAATGAACCCCAGGAGGACGCGGAAATGCAAACTGTCTCCCCTACTTAGGATGCCAGAAACAGCCGGCCTCTGCCAGGCTATTCTGGCACCACCGGAGGCCCCCGAGAACACCAACCCACCAGTAGGCACTCCCCGGCCCTCCCAGGTACAGACAGCAGTACCCCGCACCCACCTCCGGGACAACTGGGCCAACCACTCAGGTCCTTCTTCCTCTCTCTTCCTTCCCCGACACTCCACGGTCAGAACTCCCCAACCAAAAATTCAACTTTAAGTCCTGCGGTCCACTGAGTTTGAAACAGGGAGTAAACAAAGAAAGCAACAAAAAACACGCTCCTTTCCTTGGAGCCACTCAATGACCAAACTTTTCAAATCCCAGTTTTATAAAGCCTCCTTCAATCTCACCACAGCCCATCACACTGTGACCAAGGAGACTCTCAAATCATTAAAACAGAACAGTGCCACTAAGGGCAATGCAAAATCAATGTCCAAATAAAATCTTCTCCATAGTTGCTCCCCTCCTCAGTACACAGCTTCCCACGTCGGAAGTCCGGGCAGAGTTCAAACATAAAAAAAATCAGACAAACTTACTGAAGCAAACAATTAAAACTTTCGGCAGAGTCTTACTGTTCTTACTTCTGTACTCCTGCCAATAGCTCCCGACTCCACAGCCTCTCACACATGATTCAGCCCCTCTGCATAACAGCAGCAACATGGTGGAGGCTACCAACTATGGGCCACTCAGTCTCGCATCACTAGTGGGGAAATCAATGGAGACCCTGCTGAAGGAGAGGCTGATGGAATACCTGGAGACATATGGGCTGCAGGACCACCGGCAGCACATTTTCACAGGGGGAAGTCATGCCAAAGAAAACTCATAGATGGATGATGGATGTGGATGTGTCCCATCTGGACTTCAGTAAGGCCTTCAATACCATGAAGCTACATACAGGAAGCTAGTTAAGAAACTAAGCAGCCTGAGGGTTGGGGGAGAAAGTGGTAAGCTAGATATCAAACTGTTTAATGGATGGGAGACAGATGGTGGTGGTAAATGGCAGGCACTCAGGGAATGGGACAGTGACTAGTAAGGTGCCGCAGGGATCAGTACTGGGACCAGTCCCCTTCAATGTCTTCATAAATCACATTGCTAAGGAACTAGAAGGTGAGGTGTGTCTCTTTGCAGGTGACACCTAAGTCTGCAACAGGATGGACACTCAGGAAGAGTTGGAGAGAATGCAGAGGGATCTGAGGAAACTAGAGGAGTAGTCTAGGATGTAGCAGCTGGGTTTGAATGCCAAGAAATGCTAAGCTGTGCACCTGGGGTGGGGACCCTGGAGCTGAGTACCAGATGGGGAGGAGGTACTGACAGTCACCAAGCAAGAAAGGGACCTGGGGTAATCATATCTGATGATCTCAGGGTGGCAGGGCAGCGTGACAAGGCAGTAGGCAAGGTTAGTGGGATGCATGTAGGGGGGGGGGATTTCTAGCAGGAGAATGGAGATGGTGTTGCCACTGTATCACTCACTGGTGAAACCCCACCTGGGGTACTGTGTCCAGTTCTGGAGGCCACACCTCCACAAGGACATTGACAGGGTGAAAACGGTGCAGAGGATAGCTATCAAAATGGTGTGGGGGGTTGCAAGGGAAGCCACATGAGGAGAGGCTGTGGGATCTCAACATGTACTCCCTGGAGGAGAGAAGAACGAAAGGGGACTTGATTGAAACCTATAAGTACCTCACAGGAGTAAACAAGGTGAAGGTGGGAAGCCTCTTTCAGAGGAGGAACAACATCAGAACACAGGACATGCAGTGAAGCTGGGTGGGAGTTTAAGAGGAATGGGAGGGAATACTTTTTTTGAGAAAGGGTGATGGATGCCTGGAACAGCCAGCCAGAAGAGGTGTTGGCAGCAAAAACACTGGTGAGCTTAAAGCATGCATGGGACAGGTACTCTAGCATAATAAGTAGAGGAAAGGGCGATGATAGGGACACCGGTAACCCAATAGATTCCAAGGTGCTGGAAAGGCAGGGGAAATAAGCTAGACTATTACTGCTACTACTGTTAGACTATTAATGTATTTGTGGTTTGTATGTATTTATTGTCTTTGATCTGTCTGATTGTAAGTTTTTTAAGTGTTGGATGCAACTGAAAATAAGATATTGTTATCTCAATTTGTTATCCAATAAAGCTGAAAAGATGAAAGACTGGATGGGCCTACTGGTCCTTTTCTGCCAATAAATTCTATATTTACACTGTAGGTTTCCACAGTGAAGAGGATTCTTTTCTTGGCACAGGGCCCAGAAGGTCCTGCATGTCTGCATCCACGGCTACAGTACATGTAGGACCCTGCACTTCCACAGCCAGATGGACTCTTCCCTTGGCACAGGGCCTAGACGAACAACTCTGCAGATTCTTGTCTGTGGGCCCTGTGCATCTACATCTGGAGCTGCACCACAGTCAGATGAACTCTTCCCTTGGTGAAGGGCCATGTGGCACTACTCCCAGCCTGGGGAGGGACAGTGAGGAGTTGGCTGCATTGGCAACAAGTAACCATATAGTGAAGAGAACTCATTGCTTGGCATACTGCCCAGAGGGCCTTGCACCACTACATCCATAACTGCACTGAAGTCAAGACCCAGATGACCCTACACTTTTGTAGCCAGATGGACTCTTAGCCCTGCATGTGTGCATCTGTAACCACATGGAAGCTCAGGGCCCTGCACTTCTATAGTCCACCAGACAGCCTGATGGATGCTTTGCATCCATAGCTTGACAAACCAACTCTCACTTCGCACAGGGTTGGAGGGACCTACGTATTTGGATCTGTTTACGCAGGCCTCTTCTGGACCCGCGTCAATAAGGATAAGATTCCACTATCACAAAAAGAAAGGAAACTCATTGCAAAAGACTGCAAATTAATGCAAGCATTATGGTTAGGCTGAAGAACACAAAGTAGACAAAGTAAGGAAATGAAAACCATTAGGGCTTGGCATTTGGAGAGTCTGAATGAATCGGTGGCAGGGTGTTCCTTGGGATTATCAACCCTATTGCCCAGCCCTGCCCCTGAACAAACAAACATGATCTCTTGCTTCATGCAGGGCCCTGAATAAAGAAAGTTTCAACTGATTCTGTTTATTATATGTAGTGAGATGTACAGTACTTCTCTACTTCCAAAGAATAGATGCAAGCATGAACAAGTGTTGCTATAGCAACACTCGCTCGGGCTTGCATATACAGCTCTCAAGCCACCTACTCACTCACTCTCTTCACTCCACAGTTGGCAGCTTCTTTTACAAAAACCTTAAACAAGCATTTGTCAATGCCAAATGTTTGCCTGCTGGCATTGGCATTGGTAGTGTAGAAGTTACAGAGCTGCATAATAGGAATGGCAGTGAAGTATTGAACTGAAGCCAACCCCACCACCACCCTGCAGAGAGTGACAGGCATTGGGGTGTGCCTTTGGGTTGTCAGGCATAACGGCCACGCCATTTCACCACACCCTACCCTGCAGACACTGACAAGTGTCACGGTCTGCCTTGGGGTCTTTGACCCTTATGCGCACCCCATTCCATCAGGAAATATGGTGAGATGGGTGTGGTATAGGAGAATGGGGTGAACTTTGGGGCCGAAGAGTCCAAGGCATACCTCAATGCCCCTCACTCGCTGCAGGGTGTGGAATGGTATGAGCATTACAGGAAAGAATCCCAAGTCACACCCCTGATGCCTGTCATTCTCTACAGGGTGGGGCGTTATGGTTGCAAACCCTAACACCTCAGGCATTCGTTGGTATGTTCACTCCAAATTTTCAACATGTTTTTTTTGTGACCCCCACCTCATGAACAGTAGTAATATCAGTTTGTTAGCCGAAAGCTGCTTATGCACAGCGACTACGGCATTTAGCACCACAGGTGCAAAAACACATTCTGAACAGGATGTAAAAAATGATAGCTGTACTGTTCATGGGGAGGTGTAAAAAATGGAAATGTTGCAAATCTGCAGTAAAAATATTAAAAAAACTGGTGAAGTCACGAGCGTGCATAGAAACTGTGCAACGCACACCTGTAATGTAAATAGTTTGGGGATTTTTTACAGCAGATTGTCAACACAGGCATTTTGGGACCTCTGATCATGAACAGTGTCACTGTGATTTTCTTTATCTGTCCCGAACAATGATTTCCCACAGCGACTACACATCTCTGCGCTGAAAGTGTGAAAACACATTTTCGCCATGTTGTGAAAAATGACAGCTGTACTGTTCATAAGGAAGTGTGGAAAAATGCCACTTGTGAAAATCTGGACTGAAGATATTACAAAGTCATGAATTTACGAGGGTGCGTGGAAACTGCACAATGCTCACTTGTAACACAGTCATTTTATGGACTTTTGTCACCACATTTTCAACATAGCCATTTTAAGACCTCTGCTCATGAACAGTGTCACTGTGATTTTCTTAATCTGTCCCAAACATTGCTTTCACACACCGACTGCACCATTGTGCGCTACATGTGCGGAAACACATTTTGGCAACATGTGAAAAATGGCAGCTCTACTGTTCATAAGGAAGTGTAATAAAATGGCAATGTTGAAAATCTGGAGTGAAAATATTGAAAATTCGCAAACTTACGAGTATGCATAGGAACTGCACAACGCACGCTCGTAAAAGTCATTTTAAAATTTTTTCACCAGAATTTTCAACATAGCCATTTTAAGACCTCTGCTCATGAACAGTGTCACTGTGATTTTCTTAATGTGTCCTATACATTGATTTCAAGACACCGACCGCGCCATTGTGCGCTACGCGGGTGGGAAACATGTTTTGGGCAAGATGTAAAAATGACAGCTATACTGCTCATAAGGAAGTGTAATAAAATGGCAATGTTGAAAATCTGAGTGCAAATATTGAAAATTCGCAAACTTACCAGCGCATGCGAGGGTACTCGCATACGTAAACTAAACTAAAACAGTCATTTTGGAATTTTTCACCAAATTTTCAACATAGCCATTTTAAGACCTCTGCTCATGAACAGTGTCACTGTGATTTTCTTAATTTGTCCCATACATTGATTTGCACACCGACTGTGCCATTTGTGCGCACGTGGCAGAAACACGCTTTGGGCAGGATGTGAAAATGACAGCTATACTGCTCATAAGGAGGTGTGGTAAAATGGCAATGTTGAAAATCTGGAGTGAAAATATTGAAAATTCACGAACTTACGAGTATGCGTAGGAACTGCGCAATGCAAGCTCGTAAAACAGTCATTTTTAGGAATTTTCCACCAAATTTTCAACATATGCTTTTTGAGAGCCCACCTTATGAATGGTGGCAGTGTCATTTCATTACTCTGTCCCGAAAGGTGATTTTACGCAGTGACTGCGAAATCACCCTTCAGGCCCGAGTAACGCCATGACAGAGACAGCATTCATGAGAAGGGGTCCCAAAAACCCCATGTTGAAAATTTGGTGCAAAAATTCCAAAAAATGCCTGAGATATGCAGCAAAGTTGAAAAAACCCTGTCTATCCCATTATACAGCTTACCGGCATTTCCTCAGTTCGCGGTCGGCTTTGAAGAGTGTAAACGTGTTCCTGGTCCACCAAAGATCGTCGCGCTGGAGTCCAGAGGTAAGTATGGGGTGAGGGGGGTGTGGGGAGGCAGGGTGCACAGTGGGTGGGCGCAGGCGGGGACAGAGACAGCGAGGGACCGTTTTTGTGTTTCAGGGTTTTTTTTTTTTTTTTTAAAAAGGACGATGACGCGGGACGTTTGCCACACTGGGGTGGGCTCCCAGAGTGGCACAAGGATGGCTGTTTGGGGGGGCGTGGAGCTGATGGGATTGGGCACCCTGTCGGTGATAGCATCTGTTACCACGCTGGGCAGGGCTCCCAGCGTGGCACCCTGTACTCTCTGGGGGAACAGTGGACGACGGGGATTGGGCACCCCATCGGCTGCATGATGTGTAGCCATGCTGGGGTGGGCACCCAGTGTGGCATGTGGAACTCTGTTTGGGGAGCGCAGCACAGCTGATGGGATTGGGCACCCCTAACGCTACAGTGTGCGTAGGGGCGAGTACCCGCATGCATGCGTGTGTGTGTGTGTGTGTGTGTATGTGTGTGTGTATGTGTGTGTGTGTAGGGAGGCGCGCATGAGCAGGCAATATCTTATCGCTGCTCACTGAGCAGCTCCCCTCAACTGTACTCACTGCATTTTTGACTGCTGTCATAGACAGCTCCAGCAGCCATTAGAGAACTGCGGCCGCGCCTGCAAACACACTGACTGAATTGGAAGAGGACTGCCACACCTCCGAAAACTCGGATGATGGCACTATGTTTCTTGCACATGCGTGCAAGCAAACATAAAAATGGACTTTACATGGTTTTTGAGCAAAACATGCCTTATTTTAAAGCATTACCAATATGTCGTTTACTGCAATGAGCACGGCTCGGTCACACTACACTAAAAGAGGAAACTGAAAGTGATTAAACTTAAGAAAGTCTGATAAGGGCAGGATCAACTAGATAATTTTTTTTTATCACTTTTGATCGGATAATTGTATTGTGAGACTGCTACAGAGTGTGTGTGTGTGTGTGTGTATATATATATATATATATATGTGTGTGTATATATATATATATATATATACTTATGGTTGTGGGTGGCAGCCTGTATATGTGTGTGTGTGTGTGTGTGTGTAGCAGCCTGTGTGTGCCAGGTGTGGAGTGATCTCACTGCAGGTGAGAAGGTTCAGAGGGATGGAAAATAGTATAGGCATGCAGACATGGGAGGAGGCATGCGGTCATCGGGGGATAATACACAATGTGTTGTGTTTTATCTAATCAGGTACCCAAGTTTCACTGATTTTTCCTACCCTTATTATAAATACATATAATTAGGGAAAGAGAGAGACCTGAAATGGCATTGACAGCAAAGCCAGTTTTCAAAGAAATACAAAATCCCACTACTCCAATAATGCAAAGCATACCTCTCAACTGTGCCCGAGGAGGTTGAGAGGTATGTTGCAAAGCTTCATTGGCTTCACTGCATGCATACACAAACCAGTATGAGTATTTAGACTGGATATTTGCCCTTTTGGGGTTACCCTGGCCTCAGTGATTTTGTGCTGGGATTTTTTGTCTCTTTAGATGGCTTTCTTATTTTGGGCTAGCAATGACTTAAACTCATAAAACCACATAAGGGCTGGTTCATTTTCTCCTAGGCTGAGATACTGTTGAGTCCCAAGATGGGCAAAACATGTGCCCGTTTCTTCTGTTCTCAGTCTTTGCAGATCATACACCATGCACTCTTGCTTAAAGCAGAACCAGTTTAAATGTTCATGGGGATTTGTATATACATCTTGTGATGCTTTGCATTATTGGGGTAACTGTATGTGTGATATACTGTACACCTTGTTTGAATTGAATGGAAGAAGAAATCAATACAAAGTGATGAAGAACAAAGGTAGAGGCTCTGAGCTGATTTATAAGCTGAATAAGATTAACTTTCAAGAGAAAATTGAATAAATTGTGCATGGTCCCATTTTGATTACTGTCTCCATCATTTTTCAGTGCGGTGTATTAAGAACACCCCAAAATATTTTGCACAGAGACTATACAAGTCAATGAAGGTAAGTGCAGGCTTTCTTACATTCCTATAATCAAGGTACTGCAATGAGAGACACTGGTCTACTGACTTGTCATTTATATAAATTGATGTTACAAGATTATTTTCCAAAGAGCTAGTCTTCAGATGTTATTTTTCTATGATTTGTCAGTGTCCCTACTAACTGATCATGGGTCACGCCTGGGCAACTCGAGCTGTGTCATATACTGTGTGAACCTCCAAAAGTTTGATTTCATGAACATGGACCATTGAACCAGACAAAGTTTGCCAAATTTAAGTTCTATTTAAACTAGTTCACCCTGATTCAGTTGTAGAAAACCACTGCTATGTAATTAAGACTAGACTGGGAGAGTATTACTTTTCACCAGTCCACATCAAGTACCCACATATCAGCAGAATGGGGTAGTGGCCCACAGTGATGGCTACCGGTTTCAGAAATTATATCTGTCCTACAGTGACTAACTGACAATGTCCTGTGACAGAAGTGTTGGATACACAGTCATCATCCAACTTTGCCACAAAATTGAAGGTTTATAAGGTGTATGTAGTCCAAAAAGGCAAAAATAAAAACTAAAGACAACAACCGTGTCATAGCCCATAGTAAGTGAAGGCTACTTATTCTAAACATTCTGTCTGTTCATCACTGACAAACCTGCAGGACAAGTTAAGCTGAGGATAGTTAATTTATAGAGTACTTAGCAACTATTGCCCCAAAAATTACACTTTTGTAACCACGAACACTGCACCACTCACGAACACCAACCACACCACTTATTACCACTAACCAAGCCAAACTAAAGGACAAACTGACCCAGCCACACCTCCTTTTTATAGAAGGACCCTTTACTATGGAAACAGTAAGAGGAAAAAAAAAACTAAGGAACCAAATACAACACTCCATTACAGCTACGTGTTAGTGATGAAGGGCCAGTCAAAGGCCTTGCCGAAGTCGAAGTAGGGCAGATCTGCTGCCTGTCCCATCTACCACCTTGGTGACCCAATCAAAAAACAGTATCAGGCTGGTCTGGCAAAACCTCCCTGACACATACCCATGCTGCTTTTCATCCTATACTTCGGTATCCTCTAGGTATTTTATATAGTATATGACATAGCTTGACTGAAGATGTCATATTTATCTTCATAACAGAGTAATGATATTATGATATCTCACAAGTGGCAAAGCCACGTGTGAGATGTTTTAATATCATTGGCCTTGAATGAAGATAGATATGTTATCTTCAGTCAGGCCATATAATTTTCTGTTTATACAGATGTTTTGAAATAAACATGATTTAGAATGTGTAAAAAAGTTGCTTGTGACTTTGAAATGTGTGACTAACTTTTGGCTCTTTTTACAGTTACAGTACTTGTTTGGGAGTGGTTTCTGAGATTTACTACTGCTTCTGATTAAATCACTCAGCTCCGTACCTTTACATTATGACCAGTACATAATGAAACAGTCTGATGTACAATTCTTTTGTTTTTGCTTTTTTCGGGGTATTTGGCTATCAAAATAGTGAAGAAAAAATAATTTTCTGCCATTTTTGCTGTTTGGTACAACAGGTGTTTATTTTTACTTGAAATTTGACTGATTTTATAGATATGTGTGTTCTTTGTAAATTATGTGCTTGGTGGTATGGTGCAGTGAGCTGTATTTTTTTTTTTTTTAGAAATCAGGTTTAGGTGTGAAGTGGTTGTAGGACTGCTCAGAATTCTGACCCCAAAAGCAATCTGTACTTCATTTGAATTGGAGAGTACATACATTTGTTTATTTTTACCATGATCTGACAAGTCACATTACCCCGAAATTTGAGAAACACAAGCTTTATTATGACCTGTACAATGAAAACATTTGATGTACAATTCTTTTGTTTTGGGGGCATTTGTTTATCAATAAAGTAAAACATATGAAATTGTGTGCTGTTTTCTGCTAATTATAAAAAATCTAAATGTATCTATAAATAAAATACCACTCATTTTATAGATATGTTTGTGCTGAACAACTTTCGCTCTCACAGTACCATGCTATCAATTTTCATTTTAAAGTTATTCACGTATCAATATGGTTGGTACTGCTACTGATGCTGAACATTCTAACCTGTCTGTGAAATGCTTGTTTTGCAGTGGACTGTAGCATTCTAGATGGAATGCTCATAGCTGGACTGAATGAGATGCACTAAGAGTGGTACAAGGAAAAATATCACTATAGCATAATGCATCATGGAACGATATCACTAACTTTTCAGATTTAGAGAGATTTTTTTGGCCTGGCCTTGAAAGCTCAGCCCTGCTCCTGACTATGTCCCCCCATGCACAGGCTTCCCCCCGGCGGGGTCTCTGGGGGGCACCCCCCCAATGGACACTGGGGTAGGCGAGACCCGGCTTACCCCCTGGGTCAGGGCCATGGGAGCAGAACCCCCCCAGCAGACATGGGTAGACAGCAGGGATGGAGGCAGGGATGATGTCATGCTCAGGGGCTGGCATTTTTCATGCTGTGAAGATCCCTGGGGGCAGGGACATACAATGATGACCAGTGCCTGCCCCACCCCCCCTTACATGTGGTGCCGGCCATGGCGGTACCCCCAGCCTCTGCCAGAGGTCCGCAAAGTGCCAGACACTCAGCCCCCCCTCCCCCAGAGAAGGAGAGCAGTCCCTGGGATGCTCAATCCTTTTCTCCCCGGCTGACCCTCCAACTTCCGAGTCCATCTCTGAACCCGGGATGTCGGCACCACAAGCAGATGCCTTGCCGCTGCACTGGTGGGCCAGCAGGTTCAGAGAGAAATTACTTTATAATTACTGATAACCCCTGTTATCACACTGTTTTCGAGTACTGTCAAAAGTGGTAATAACCTGAAAACGCCATAATGACTGGTCATTACGGCTTTTGAAAGCTTGCACACCACTGTTCACAATCTCCATAGATGGAAGCATGGGTATGAGGGTTCCACCATGCTGGTTTGACATCCAGTACAGCGATGAACACTTCAGTGACAGAATTTCCCTGACAACCCATACACAGACAGCCCAGTACACCGACCAACTGGAACACCGACAAACACTGCAATAAACTGAAGTAACACTGTTAACCTAGTAATGCGGGGGGGCACCCCTGCACCCCCCCCTTGCAGGGGGCTTGCCCCCACACCCCTCATATATTACTACAACTAACTCCACAGCACACATACCGTAGAGAAAAATGGCAACTCCATGTCCAGAACACACCCTCCCATCACAGCCATTACATCCGCAGCTTACCTACCTGACGGCGTGAAACACCTGTTGGCAGCAGAAACACCACGGTAAAAATGCTGTCACTGTTCTGGAGTCACTGTGAATCTGTCAATGTAGCAATGGCATACTGTCATGAGCCCCCTGACAGACTTTAAACACTTACCGCATGCACATTATCTCCTGGTCAGCCAGTACGCTCCACAAGCTTGGCAGGTTCCTGACAGAAAATGGAAAAAAAAATTGATCTTAATGATTAAAAAAAAAAAGCTAATCAAGTGTGTGTTGATGCTTTTTACATGCCCTTGATGAGTGATGAGCTCGTAAGCCTTTCCAGCTTCAATCTCGAGGTTTATGGATTATCACTTACCTCGGGTGTGTAAAAAAACACCATAACACACACCTACCTAGGCTTTATTCTCTATTTATCTAGCCAGTTGTCTCAAAACACATGTTCTATAAATATATATACAGTATGCAATCTCTCTCTGCAAAAAAACTACATTTTTATGCATATTAGGGTTACACACTCTCAAAAGGAGAGAAATGTGGTATGTTGACTCTGTATGTCCTCTCTGTGACGAGATACCTTTGTAATCGAGCATCTGGCTCAAAGGTTGTAAATCCGATTATACAATAAATAAAAAAATGTGGTGTTAGGGTTACAAAGTCTTGAAAGGAGGGAAATATGGTGTTAGGGTTACAAAGTCTCAAAAGAAGAAAATGTGGTGCTAGGGTTTTTCAGCCCTATGTAGTATTGTAAGCAGAACTGTGAAGTTAAAATAAACAGTTACAGCTCCAAAAATGACATAATTTAAAAGGTGTACATATGTAAATGTGTGATATAAACTAGACATGCAATGGGCTGACACAGAATATGCAATTCATCTTCATCTGTGAGGGACAGGGCCTTCATAACTCATGCCACACTAATAAGAATACATTTTTCCTAATAAATGTTTTTATCATTTGTTTATGACATACATACCTGCTATTAAAATAGAGATGATATACTGTATGTTAAATATGTCATATTTGTGAGGGACTCTGCCACTTTTGAGTTACAGTCCTGCTTTTCACACATGAATATAAATTGCTTATTCTGAGTCAGACCATAGTGTATTCCCTATGTTTATACACTTCTGCTTCATATTCTGGGATACCATGTTTAGATAGCACTTGTTGCCACAAATATCATGATTTACTTGACATTATTATACCAGTGCCCCTTTTTTTTTACTATTATTATACAACTATCTATTTCTTTTCTTCTGGAACCAATTAATCATTGTTTTCCTTGCACCTTAGGGTATGGGTACTGCTGATAACACCCTGATTAGGATCATGGTCTCCCGTAGTGAGATAGACATGTTGGACATTCGAGAGGAATTCAGGACCTTGTATGAGAAATCACTCCACAGCATGATCAGGGTAATTAAGTACCTCATAAAGGCACCAGTGCCACATAGGAATTCCTTGAGGTATTCATTGTGACTAGATTTAAATATTCAGAGTATTCAGCATAGAATACTGATATTTGTTTAAATGATTTTGTCTTTATTCTGTAGGTAAGAATTGTAACTTATAGTACTTACATATCACTCTGTGTCATAGACACACAGAATCATAGGCAATGTAAGCATAAAAAGACCATTGGTCCACTGGTTTGCCCAGTCGTACCCTACTCTGTCCTGTGATCCACAGTCCAGACAGGATTTTCACCCTCTCCCCCCACCACTCCATCCCTTAGTGCTACCCCCTGACTAATTATTAAGCCGTTATTCTGTCTCAGCCATGCTTTAACCCACAAATGTTTTTTGTGCCCACCAGTTGTGCTAGTAGGCTGCTCCACAGTACAACCACTCTCTCGGTAAAGTAAAACTTTCTCAGATCCCTCCTGAATCCCACCCTACCAGTTTATATGCATGTCCCCATCTTTTTAACCCACCATTACTGCTAAATATTTCCTCATAGTTTCCCCTATTTATTCCTTTCAAAGAACTTGCAGGTCTTTATCATGTATCCACTCTCCCTTCTGGCCTTCAGAAAGTACATGTGCAGTGCCCTAAGCTGATCCTCTTAGGCTCTGCCCACTTGGCCCTGAATCAGTTTGTCTACTCTACACTGCACTGTCTCCAGCCTGTCTCTGTCCTTCCTTAGGTGAGAACTCCAAAACTGGGCACAATACCAGATGGGGTCTCACCAGTGAGCTACAGAAAGGTAGTATGACATCTTTCCTCCTGCTATCGAAACCCTTTCCAATACATCACAACATTCTACTTGCCTTGCTACATTGGCTAGTCTGTTTTATGAAGTCGTTTATGATGATTCCCAGGTCCCTTTCCTCTGAAGTAATCACCAGCTTAACCCCTCCCATCCAGTATTCCTTCCTGAGGTTTTTGTTCCCTGTGTGCATCATCTTGCGATTTTTTGCACTGAATTTCAAGAGTCAGACTTTGGACCGACTCTCTAACCTTTGCATGTCCCTCTGCAACTCCCTTACCCCCTTATTGCAGTCTACCCTGTCACAGAGCTTAGTGTCATCTACAAAGAGATGCTCCTTGCCCTGTAGTCCTTCTCCTATGTCACTTGATGAATCTATTGGAAAAAGGACTGGTCCCAGGACTGACACCTGCGGTACTCCGCTTCTTTGACATTTCTTTCCCCCGATTTGACCTTGTTTACCACTACCTTCTGCTGTTTCCACTCTAACCAACTTCTCACACATTTAACTAGGTCCTTGGCTGCTCCCAGATCCTCTTGTTTCTTCAACAACCTTCTGTGTGGCACTGAGTCAAATGCCTTGCTAAAGTCAAACTAGAGTAAATCTACTGTTTGTCCCTTATCCACTGCCATTGTTATCCAGTCAAAGAATACTATCAGGTTAGGCTAACAAGATCTCTCTACCACAAGCCCATGCTGCTTACTACCCCAGAGTTCATTTCTCTCTAGGTAGTCCACTAGGTCCTTTTTGACTAGTGCCTCTATCAATTTACATACAATGGACGTAAAACTGATGTGTCTGTAATTTCCAGGTTTCTCCCTGCCTCCTCCCTTGTAGAGCAGTATCACCTCCACTATCCTCCAATTTCTCAGACCACTTATGACTGTAATGAGCTATTAAATAGCCCTGCCAGGGGTTCAGCCAGTTCTGATGCCAGTTCCTTAAGCACCCTCAGGTGCATCCCACATGGCCCTGAAGATTTATCTATTTTCAGGGCTGTAAGCCCTTTTCTAACCCTTTCTCTTATAACTACCACCTGTCCTATTTCTGGGATCCCCCTTGCAGCAGCCGTTATGTCACTGTGTGGCAAAGGCCCGTTATACTCCACTGTGAATATTGAGCAGAAGTAGTTATTCAGCCCGGCTGCCTACTGCTTGTCCTCCTCTGCTACTCTGCCACCCTCCATCAGCCTAACAATTCACACTCTCTTCTTCCTTTTTTCCATGATGTACCTAAAGAACTGGTTTTCCCTTCCCTTGACCCCCTCCTCAATATGCAGCTCTTTTGTCTGATTTTGCATCCCTGACTGCCTTGTTTGCCTCATTCATCTTTTCCTGGTATTTACTCCATTTCTTGTCCCCTGTTTTGTCTTGTGGCCAGTAAAGGCCCTTCTGTGGCCATCACTGCTTCTCTGACCTTAGAGAACCAGACAGGTCTCTTGTGCTTATTACTCATGGTAGCTGTTCTCAGGCATTGCTTGGTTGCTTCAAGAATGGTCCCTTTAATAGAAAGGAGAACAGCAGGGGTATTCTGGTGGGTGAGAGTGGGAGTGATGGGTTAAAAAAGGGAGGTAAAGCAGCAGTGGTAATTTGCCAGTGAGCTGTGTTTCAGGTAGACAAGACAGACCATTGGGCCTAATCTGCTGGCAACTATGTATGTATGTATGTAAGTTTATGATAGTATACTTTTACAACATGGATTGTTCCAACTGGCAGATACAGTTCTACATTACATTTCAGCATGAAAGACCACAGAAGCAGCAGAGAAGAAAGCTTACGTAGTATAGTCTGCATTTCATTTGCTTTCAGTAAAAATGGTCTGAACTTTTCCTTTTCCCATTACCTGCTTACTTGCTACAGTATTTTAAAGAGCAGTATGCCAGAGTGTTCCAGTTTGCCTCAACTTCACCAGCCCTTAGAGTGATGGGATTTGTATCAGTCACTATAACAGGTTCCATGAAGGCTAAAACAAAACTGCTTATTAGTATGGTAGCATCACTGTTATCACCGCAGCTCGAAACGGGTTGAGCTGTCACATTGTTTACTACCCACAAATAAGGAGATTGATGCCTGTTCTTTGATAGTTTGAAACCCCCAACATTTACACATAAGTGCAAGTATTCACTTCTGACAGATATACTGGAATTTACACTCTCAGGATCTGCATACATTGATCATTACTCTAGGACTCTAAACGCTGTGCTAACTGAATACTGCAATTCTTCTGACTTTGCTTTTATAATAGGTATGCTCATTTGAAAAGCTTATAAATTACCTCTCTTTTGTTTTGTAGAGTGACACATCCGGAGAGTACAAGCGGACACTCCTGAAGCTCTGTGGTGGGGATGATGAGTAAGGAAATCACTTGTGCATTTTACAGTCCAAACGTCAAACTGTATTAAATGTTCCAGCATTCACAAATCTCATATCTGACAGGAGGGATTCTAATATTTCATACTACGGGTGTCAGAGCAGTGGTAGGCTAGGTTACCCATAGATTCTGCTCCCCACCTTTCATTTCTGTACAGGCAGACATCTTGCCACCCCCCCCCCAAACTGCCACCTAAGTAAAGCATTTTAATGAAATCTTTTCAAAAAAGACAGTTAACTACAAAAAAGCATTAGGTTTCCAGGAACTGACAGTTCAAGGCAGAAACCCAACCCTTCAAGAGGATTGTACCATTGGATTCAGAAAATCAGGAATTTAGAAGCTATTTCTATTGCAATGTCTAGAACAGATTTCAGACATTTTGTGCACTCATAGTCAACACACTGAAGAGGACATTTCCCAGAAAAACAGTATTGCACATGGGATCCACAAAGGAACCAAACAACGAGAAGCATTTCCTTTTCTACACGCATATTTTGAATATGGGCAGATGGTACCTGATGTCCACTTACTACTACTGTATAATGCAATTTTACTCAGAAATAATTTAAAAGTTTAGTCAAAAAGTTGGTTGCAGCCAGTTACAGGTGCAGTATGCATGGATATATCCCAATATATCACTGAAAACCCATGAAAAAGAATGGCATTTTCTGCTATAGAGTCTGAGACATGATATACTTACCTGGATATACTGCAACTGTCATCGGCTGCAACTGTATCCAGTGTTTCCTACTAGTTGCAATCAATACCTAGTAAAATGGATAATTTGACCAGATGGACGATTTGTAACTTGGACATTAATGATATGATGTAATCTGAGTGCATATGGCGCACATAGCCAGCTCAAGACTGTCTTATGGTCAGCAATTTTTGGAATGGAGCAAATTGATTTTTTTTATTATAAACCTTTTCTGAATTTTTGACCATAAAGGAAAAACTGAGCTGTGACAGCCTGATTCCTGGTATGTGTTGGGGGTGGGTTCCATGGACCTATTTTATTGACAGGGTGTATGTTGTCCTGGACAACCTGGAAAATCCCTTACTGTTATGAGAGCTGCCATGGATGCTTTAACTTCCATCTGGACAGCCACCAAAGATGGGCAGAAGGGACCTCGGGTAAACATGTCATACAAAGGATGGCATGGATGTCATCTCATCAGTTCTACACCCCCAAGTGGAACACCACAGTGTCAGTGCTGAGTATTAGCCCATGTCTTGTTGTGGGACTATAACCCATGACCTTCCAGTTTTTCTGCCCAGAGGTGTTCATGCAATCTTTTGAGCCACTGACACTGCCAAACAGACATGGGTAGTTGTGGCTATCCTGTGGATGATGGTCAGAGAAGTCAATCAACTGTCCACTCATCTCTACAGATTTTCTACTAGTTTTAATTTCTACCTCCTCAGTTTGACCCTGCATTGCTCTACAAAGAGTTTAGAAGTATAAGAGCCAATGCTGACTGGGTGCAGATGACTTGATGTCAGTATGACCTTTGTAACTCCATTGAGTCATGCTCAGCAGAAAACACAAACCTTTCCCATGTACACACAAAGATTTTTGCAGGTGATCAAGAAAGAGATCATGAGCCGCCATGCATTCATTTATGGCTGCTTGGAAGGTGTTGCACAACACCCCCTTTGTTACTGCCTATTATAGATCAAGGGAGCACTCCCGACCAATCAGAGTGCTCCTTTCCCCTGTGCGTGAGACACTCTTATTCTGTGAAAAGCGTCTCACACGCAGATGCCTTGGAAATGGGCACATTCCAGGACAGTTAAAAAAAAAATAACTGAGCACTCTGTCGATCTACGGTATATTAATATGTACCCCGTCACCGCTTGTTTTGGGTAGGAGTGGTTTGGCTTGCATACTGCTCAAGCCAGAATAACTCAGCTTCACTTCACTGTTCTCTCTCTTGAGCAGAAGGCATGTAAAACCACTCTTATTCCACAATGAGTGGCTCCAGGGGACATATTAATATATAATACAAGTAGGCAATAATGGGGGTGCAGTTCACTGGGAGGGTATGAGTGATAGCCAGAGTCTGTTGAGTTGACTTTAGATGTGGAGGGTCACCACACCACCAGGTAGTACAGAGTGCTGGGGTTAATGAAGGCTACAATCACTGGACACCCAGTAATAGTGACACCTTGGGTGTACCGCCAGTGGGTTCACCCATGCCACAGCGACAAACATGTTACCGACTCCAATTATGGTGCAGGCAACATGCTGCCCGGCATCACAGTGCCAGGCATTATGTCTCCTAGGAGTTACAGTGCAAAGCACCCTCCTGGGAAACTGTCTGCTTTTGCAGGGGCTTCCCACATCCCCAAAACTAAATATAACCTCGTCCTGGGTGGGCATTCCCCAAAGGGGCAGAAACTGTGTAGGCACAAAGGGCAACATGAGTTAGGGGCAATCTAAAATCAAGATCACCCTGTCACTGTCACTCTTGTTGCAGTGCCCAAATTGTGGGGCCAAACTGTAGTCAGCAGCTTGATGGGATATGCAGCCAGTAGAAGTGAGGAAGGGAGAACCACTAGCCCACTAGAGAAACCAGAATGTGGTGGGGTTCAGGAGGGTTTTTGACACCAGAGCCACATGTCTGGCAATGCCAATGCAGTGCAGCTTGGGGCAGCTGAACATGCATCCGGCACATGCCACAATACAACACTGAGCCACATTTGCAGGCATGTCAGTGCCAAATACACCAGTCAAAATCTAGAGCTTACATCAGCCAAAATCTGAATCAGTGGTTTGAACTGCACCATAGCCATGGAGGGGAGCTCCTTCCACTGTGATGGTCAACATCCTTTATGGGTTGCAGTGGTGCAATGATATGGGTACAAATTCCCCATTTTGTTCTGACCACTACTACATCTGAAAATAGGTCCATTATTCTTTTAATTTATGGGTAGTAACCTTTTGCCCATGAGAAAACTGATATCCAAATTCTTTAAAACCTATGATCTGATGTTATATCAGGAGCATTAAGGGACTGAAGGATCTTACTTTGAGGGGGAGCTCTTGCAGCAGGCTATTACATTTAGGACTATGCCACAGGCACTAGGACCGTCCGGTGAAAAACTTCTGCCAGCAATACCAGCAGTGACTGCCCCCGACGCTGGCCCGGCCCCGACATCGGTCAGGGTACAAGAGGGGGCAGACCCAGCTCCACCTCAGTTCTTTCCCGCCACGTACCCGCATGTGAAGCCTGCTTCTGTCTGCGATCTCAGTGAGAAGAAGAACTTCTAGCAAGATTTTTTTGCCTTTTTCGACAGTCTTTGGCGGTTTTACCGTTACTGACGCCAGTTTCACTGCCGTCATCTCTTCATAGTATTCTCGCTTTTAGCGCTGTGTTTTTTGCCTTCGTCTTGCTGCTTCCAGTACCGACGTCAGCCCTCTCTCTTCCCGGCCAGGTTCGATGTCTTCCCGGGCTTCGGCGTCCCCCGAACACTTGAATAAGTGTGACTGCGGGCGGCAGATTCACGCCAAGGACGGGCACCAGCAGTGCGTCTTCTGTCTCGGTCCCGACCACGACACCGCCAACTGTGCTGACTGCCAGGCCTTCACCAGTCGGACCCACATCCACCGCCTGAAAGCCCTTAAGGCCTACCTTCTAGAGCAGAAGATGGATCTGCACTCCTTGGAGGGGAAGAGGAAGGAGAAGAAGCGACACAGCAAGGAGCGTAGTCAGTCCTGACACCGTTCCCGGTCTCGGTCCGGTTCGAATTTGCAGCCATCTCCTAAAAAGGCCCATCCTTCAGGATCTGGAGAACCGCTGAAGACTCCACAGGCTAAGACCGGCCCATCGGGGGAGAAGCCGGCCAAGCCGAAGGTGACTCCGCTAAAGGTCATCGCCAAGTCCTTAGAGGTACCTGCTTCGGCCCTACCTGCTAAGGCACCAACGCCGCCTGCTAAAGGCGCGCATCCGGAGGCTAAGGACTCTCTGGCGCCCCCTGGTGTCACCCTGTCGTCGGTCCCTACACCGACGCTAGTCGAAGGGGCAAAGGACCCGGGGTCAGTCACAGAGATACCGACGTCCCCATTGCCCAAGTCCTCCTCCCGCCTGGGCCCTCAGGAGAGCTCTCCTTCGCATCCCGACATTCTGGAGACTTCTTTTCCGAAGCGAGCGGCTGAGATTTTTTCCAAGGACGAGCTCAAGGAGCTTTTCTCCTTCTGGTGAGGGCAGGTCCTCAAGCGGGCCTCCCCGTCACCGGCCCAGACACCGGTTCCGACCCTGCGGGAGAACCACAGCCGGGGGGTGAGACTTCTCCGCAGAAGTCACCGGAGCACCATCCTTCACCCCCTTCCAGGGCTCGTTCCCACTCTAGATCCGAGGACCACCAACGTCGCTCTAGGATTTCTAGCGACCGACGTCGGTCTAGGTCTCGTTCCAGGAGCCCTTCTTGCGCTTAAGCGGAACGGCTCCGACGGTCGGTCCTCTGACCGACGTCAGTCATTGCTCCGTCGCTGGTCCAGGGACCAGAGTCGGTCTTCGGACCGTCGTTAGTCAATCCTCCTCTTCTTCATCAACCTCTTCATCCTCTCTCAGCCTCAAGCGCTCCCCTGGAGAGAAGGACCAGCCTTGCTCGCCTCCAGATGATCCTACTTTTATGGACGTCATGAGGCACATTCAGGCTTCCAACGAGTGGGACATGGAAGACCTGGATCCGGAATGCAGGAGATTGGCTAAATACCTGAGGCAGAAGGAGCCGAAGCCCCTGGTTATTCCTCCTTGGGTGGATACCTTCCAGGATCTTACCAGGTCCACCTGGATGCATCCAGTCTCAATCCCGGCAGTTCCTAAGAAGTCGGATAGGCTCTATAAGGCTCCAAGGACGGAACCCTTCCTGGCGGAACACCCTCAGGCTGACTCATCGGTGATCACGGCTGCCCATGATAAATCTCGGCAACCAAAGCACCTCAGCTTCCAGCCTCCCGACCCGGAGTCCTGATACCTGGACCAGGTGGGCAAAAAGTTTACGTGGCCTCCACGTGTTCCATCCGCTCCCTGAATTTCCTCATGCAAATGGTACAGTATCAGAATGCATTATGGGAAAGGGGACTTGAGCTGACATAGGCCATGCCAGACTCTGACAAGAAGACAGAGCTCCTGGCCCTCTTGCAGTCGGGCTCAGACGTTGGCTCCCACGTACTGAGAGCCTCGTATGACACTGCAGACATGGCAGCCAGAGCAGCCACCTCTGGGGTGTGCCTCCGGCACCATGCCTGGTTGAGAGTCTGGGGCTTTCAGCAGGATCTGCAGTCCGGTATCCGAGATTTGCACTTCCAGGGTACCGTGTTGTTTGGGCAGGAGATGGAGGCTCTGATCTCCCGCCTCCAGGAATCGGGTAAGTCGATCTGGTCGGTCCGCCAGATGTACCGTGGCGACCAGCGACGTCAACACTGTAGACAGCCCTTTTGTAAGTCCTCGGGCAACCAAGGTTCAGCCCATTACAACCAACAAGGACAGAGAGGTGGCTTTCGCAGAAGATCCAGAAACCAGCAGTCTGGTGGACCTTCCGCCCGTGAGCCCAAGTCCTCCCAGGCCTCTCTCCCAACTCCCGGCTCTGCCCAATGACTCCCTTCCACCTCCCCCCTTCTGACAGACGTTCTAGGGGAGCCAGTTGGGTGCCGCTTCTCCCTTCATCTCAAAGGGTGGAAGTCTATTACCGCAGACCAGTGGGTCTTGGATATTGTACAGAGAGGACACACACTAAAGTTCACAGAGTTTCCTCCGCATACTCTACCAAAGCTCTCCTGTTATTCTCCTTCTCACACCCCACTATTAGAAGGAGTAATACAGACTCTCCTGCAGAAGAGAGCTATAGAGAGAGTCCCCTGGGTGCAGCGGGGTCAAGGGTTCTACTCCCACTTTTTTCTGGTCCCAAAAAAAACTGGGGACCTTCGTCCCATTCTAGATCTCAGTCCTCTATTCCGAGAGCTGGGGATCACCCTGAACTTAAGAAAGTCAACCCTGGAGCCCAGCCAAAAGCTAGCCTTCATAGGAGCGATCCTGGATTCTGTCCAGGGCATGGCCTTTCTCCCACAAGACGGGGATTCGCTTGCGAGAGTTGGCGAGACGGATCTCCATAGCACCTCGAGCTCCGGC
The DNA here is from genome assembly GCA_016271365.2 of Neoceratodus forsteri. Lineage (NCBI taxonomy): Eukaryota > Metazoa > Chordata > Ceratodontiformes > Ceratodontidae > Neoceratodus > Neoceratodus forsteri. The sequence continues at coordinate 362,427,869 of CM028130.1, forward strand.
TTGGAACTTCCTCAGTTTATTGGGGCATATGGCAGCGGCCATTCCAGTCATGCCTTTGATCCGCCTCCACATGAGAGTCCCACAGTGGATGCTCAGGGTGCAGTGGGACTAATGCTACGATGACCTAGACTCTCTGGGCAGGATCTCGGAGCCAGTCAGGAGAACATTGCTTTGGTGGTTGGACCCCAGCAATCTGGAGAAAGGGGTCATTTTTCATCTGGAGCTACCAGGTCAGACTCTAATGCCGGACACATCAGACCTGGGATGGGGGGCTCACCTGGGTGTTCATCGAACGCAAGGGGTTTGGTCACCCGAGGAACAGTCCCTCCACATCAATGTACTGGAAATGCGAGCAGTCCTCTATGCTCTTCAGGCTTTTCGAGAGGATCTGGTACCAGGCTCTCTTCTAATTCAGACAGACAACATGGCGGTCGTCTTTTACATCAACAAGCAAGGAGGCACTCATTCATATCCTCTTTGCAGGGAGGCGATGAGAGTCTGGTACTGGGCACTGGAATGGAGCATTCTACTGTCCACAATGCACATTCCAGGCGTCCTAAACGATCTGGCCGACAACCTCAGCCGGTCGCGGGCCAGAGCACATGAGTGGGAGTTGCTGCAATCCATAGCGGACCAGCTCTTCGACAGGTGGGGTCTTCCTGAGCTGGACCTCTTTGCATCACCACGCAACGCCAAACTGCCAATGTTTTGCTCGCAAGAGCACGCGCCTGCAGTTTTTTGGCCAGACGCGTTATCCCTTTGTTGAGCAGGGAGGTTTCTCTATGCCTTTCCGCCCTTCTCTCTCATTCAGAGGGTTCTGCTCAAGTTGCAGGCCGAAGGGGCCCGGATGATCCTTGTGGCCCCCAAATGGCCTTGACAGATTTGGTTTCCACTTCTGCAGCGGTTATCCAGGGAACCTCCAGTTACACTGCCCATATGCTCACAATTGCTGTCCCAGGACCAGGGGTCTCTGGTCCATCCAGATCTCCGATCCCTGCACCTTCATGCTTGGCTCCTTCAGACGTAGCTCAAAACAGATACGGGGTTTCCCCGGAAGTGGCAGAGGTCTTAGCGTCAGCAAGAAAGCCCTCTACTCGCTCCACTTATGCTATGAAGTGGAAGCATTTCTGTCTTTGGGCCTTGCCACAACATTTGGATCCAGCCAACTGCCCTGTGAATTTCACTTTGCAGTACCTCCTCTCCTTGTATGAGAAAGGCCTGAGTTACTCCTCTATCAAGGTGCACATGTGGGCAATTTCTGCCTACCATGCTCTCGTGGGAGAGAGGGCATTGGCACAATTAGATGTGGCTTACACCTTTCTTAGGGGGAATTCTACACATGAGACCTCCCATTAGGGACCCTGTCCCACCCTGGGACCTCCTTTTTGTGTTGGAGAAACTCACCCTCCCTCCTTTTGAGCCTGCAGCAGTTTGTGAGCTGCGTTACCTTTCTTGGAAAGTTTGTTTTTTGGTTGCTGTTACTTCAGCTCAAAGGGTTTCCAAGCTTCAGGCTCTGATGTGTAAAGAGCCCTATTTGGTTTTCCATAGGGAAAGGGTTTCCCTCAGAACTAATCCTAAGTTTCTTCCCAAGGTGGTCTCAGAATTGACCCTCTTCCAGTTTATTTTCCTTCCCCTTCCAATAGAGGGGAGGCTCTCCTCCACACATTGGATGTCCACAGGACCCTGAGGTATTACCTCAACAGAACGGTTCAGCACCGTAAATCGGAGCAGCTCTTTGTGGCTTTTGCACCACATCGCTTGGGTCAACTGGTGTTCCAGCAAACTATCTCTAAATGGATATTCCGCTGTGTCTCGTTTTGCTACGAGCATCACAATAAACCCCTACCGGGCCTGGTTAGGGGTCAGTCCACCAAAGGAGTGTCTGCTTCTTTTGCCACTATGCGAAATGTTGCTATCCAGGACATTTGTGCGGCCGTAACCTGGAACTCGGTGATACTTTTATCAAGCATTACAGCTTGGATATCGTCTCCAGATGCCGGCTGGCTTCGGCCTAGCGGTTTTACAAGGGCTTTTGTCCTATGGCCTCTGGAGTCAGCATATTCCACCTCCCGGGGTCGGCAACCTCCTTGCTGTGGGACTGCTTGGGACTCAGTCCTAAATGTAATAGCCTGCTGCAAGAGCTCCCCCTCATAGTAAGATAGTACAGTTATGTAAGAACTTACCGTAACAGTAGATCTTTGAGAGGAGCTCTTGCAGCAGGCGCTGCTTCCCTCCCGCCTTCCCCCTTGAGGTGTGCAGATCTATTTTTTTCTTTACTTTCTAGATGGTGGGCTTCACCTCCTTCTCTTGTCAGGCCTTCTGCTGGGTACTGGCAGGAGAACTGAGGTGGAGCTGGGTCCGCCCCCTCTTGTACCCTGACCGACGTCGGGCTGGGGCCAGCGTCGGGGGCAGTCTCTGCTGGTATTGCCGGCAGAAGTTTTTCACCGGACGGTCCTAGCACCTGTGGCATAGTCCTAAATGTAATAGCCTGCTGCAAGAGCTCCTCTCGAAGATCTACTGTTACGGTAAGTTCTTACGTAACTGTACTTTTCTTCTTCAAGGAGAACCATCTATCTCATTACCCTTCCCCCAATATCAACCTTCTTTAAATTAAAAATGAATATTCATGAAACCATTCAGCTGAGAAAATGACTACCCTCTGTCTTTGCCCAAGGCCCAAACGGTGTGCCTCCAGGTTGCTCACTAACAGCTTTACTTTATGATTGCACTTCAGTGGTCATACGGAAATGCCACTGGTGAGTGCAGCAATCAGGAAGTGGCCATGGAGGCTGAAGGTCCTAGTTTTCACACAAAAGGCCAGATCCACAAACCACTACACACCTTGACATGTGGAGGCCCCTCACCACACATGCACATCTATTCATCCAGAGTAAACATTAGCCTACCTGCAAAGTGCCACCTGCTATTTTACTTTAATTTCCCTCACACACACACAGAATCCAGAACCTCCCCTAAAACAAAATTAGTTGTTGTTTCATTGTTTAAAAAACAAACAGAAACCCACCCCTCATCTGGGTGAGTTTCTGACAGCTGGGTAAGGGTGGGTTTCTTTTTTGTTTAAATAATAAAAAATTAAAAATTAAAAAACAAAGATTTCTTGGGAAGAATTAAGCAATAATACATGACAGGGCGAACTTCGTCATAGGATATCAGTGTTGTGAGGTACGAGACGAAGCTGAGTGCATTACACACCAGAGAAATGCCAATATTCTGTGATAAAGCATGCCTTAGAGTGTGTTATTGTGATTATACACTGTACCTATACAGTAAAATAAAAAAAAAGACACAAAAACAGGTCTAACAAATACTTTTTTTTCACTATTTTGAAGCTATGGAAGTACATTAGTACATAAAGTAGTCCAATGCTGGAGTAACTGATTAGAAGTAACACATTAGAGGTAGTCAGGTTGCTGTGCCATTAATAGCAGTTTCCTTATAGTAAGAAGATTTAAAAACAAGCATTTGTCAATGCCGAATGTTGTCTTAGTGACATAGGCATTGGTAGTGCAGGAGTTAGAGAGATGCATAATAGGAATGGCATTGAAGTATGGAAGTGACGCCAACCCCACACCACCCTGCAGAGACTGAAGGGCATTGAGGTGTGCCTTTGGGTCATCGGCCATAACGCTCATGCCATTTCACCTCACTGTACTCTGCAGACTCTGACAAGTATTGCGTTGTGCCTTGGGGTCCTTGGGCCTTATGCTCACCCCATTCCATAAGGAAATACATTGAGATGGGTGCACTATAGGAGAATGGGGTGAACTTTGGGTCCGAAGAGTCCAAGTCACACCTTGATGCCTGTCAGTGGCTGCAAGGTGGGGGTGGGGGTGGAATGGCATGAGTATTACAGCTGACAATCCAAAGTCACACCCCTGATGCCGGTCAGTCTCTACAGGGTGGGACATTATGGTTAGAAACCCTAACACCCCAGGCATTTGTTGGTATTTGCACTCCAAATTTTCAACATGGGTGTTTCGTGACCCCACCTCATGAAAGCATTTGGGACCTCTGCTCATGAACAGTGGCACTGTGATTTTGTTAATCTGTCCTAAACATTGATGTCCCACAGTGACCAGGCCATTCTGCACCAGATGTGCAAAACCGCATTTTGGGCAGGATGTGAAAAATGACAGCTGTACTGTTCATTACGAGGTGTGAAGAAATGGCAATGTTGAAAATCTGGAGTGAAAATATAAAAATTTTTTCTCAAAGTTACGAGAGCGTGTGTGGCAACTGCGCAATGTACGCGTGTAACAACAGTCACTGTGTGGAATTTTATCACCAAATTTTCAACATAGGCATTTTGGGACCTCTGCTCATGAACACTGTCACTGTGATTTTCCTACTCTGTCCAAAACATTGATTTCCCACAGTGACCGCACCATTGTGCGCCACATGTGTGAAAACACTTTTTTGGCAGAATGTGAAAAATGACAGCTATACTGTTCATACGGAGGTGTGAAAAAATGGCAATACTGAAAATCTGAAATGAAAATATAAAAAATTCTCAAAGTTATGAGCATACATAGAAACTGAGCAATACATGCTTGTAACACAGTTTGCAGCACTGGCTTTTTGGGATCCCACCTCATGAACACTGACACTGTCGTTTCGTTAATCAGTCCCAAAAGGTGATTCTGCACAGTGACTGCGAAATCAACTTTCAGGATCGAATAATGAAATGACAGTGACTGAGATCATGAGGTGGGGTCCCAAGAACCCCATGTTGAAAATCTGGAGCCAAAAGTCACAAAAATGACCGAGATATCCACCTAAGTTGAAAACCCCCAATTTATTTATTTATTTGAGCATTTTACCATTATGCCATTATACAGCTTACCAGCATTTCTTCAGTTCATGGTCAGCTTTGAAGAGTGCAGATGTGTTCCCGCTCCACTGAAGATCATCGCGCTGGGCTCCAGAGGTAAGTATGGGGTGTGGGCAGGTGAGGTGTGCAGAGCATGGGTGCAGGTTGGGGGAGGACACCCGATGGTGAGGGACCATTTTCTTTGTTTCAGGTTACTAAAATAAATAACTAAATAATCACAATGGACTGTTTTCTTTTTTAACAGGTGTTGAGCACACTGGTGTGGGTTCCCAGTGTGTCCCATTTGTTTTGGGGGTTATGTTAGCCACACTGGTGTGGGCTCCTAGTGTGGCACACAATTAGGGTAGGGGCAGGAAAATGCTGACACAATGGGGGGGTTAAACATGCCAACAGGGGTACTGGGCCCCCCGTTGGCAAGCATGTCTGTGTTTGGGGGGATGATGCCGAGGAGGATTGGGCACTCCCTCAGCAGACAAAAACAGTAAAAGGGGCATATATGCTAACAGGGGGATTGGGCACCCTGGAAGTCAGTTTCCTGGGGACTGTTTATTTATTTATTTATTTGTGAAATCAGTTTACAACCTTTGAGCCAGAGGCTCGTTTCCAAAGGTACCTCGTCACATTAAAGACATACATAGAGTTTTAGGTTACATAGCATAGGTTTGCAAAACAATAGGCATTCAACAGAGGCGCCACGTCACACTGAGGTCAGACAAAATACAATTAGGTTACAGGGTACATGTAATTGAGAACAGGTGTTACACAAGTTGATATCAAAATTGAGCAATCTAATAGGTATACAATGAAACAGCTGGCACTGGCCAGGTTAGACATAGTGCAGTGTGACCGGGAAGCAGTGGTGGGGATGGCTAGGTGGAGGCCCGGTGCGGCGTTGTCATGAGAAGTCGAGGTGGAGGCTACTTTCAGAGACAGGAGCAGCTACAGTGTTGAAGAGTTGGTTTGAAGGGTGGTTTTGAACTTGGAGATGGTGGTGGCATTGGTGATGGGGGCAGGGAGAGAGTAAACCAGGATGGGGCTCTGTAGCAGAAGGACCTCTGGCCACAGCTGGTTCTTGATCTGGGGACCATTAGAGTGGTCTTTTTGGATGACCGTGTTGCAATAGTGGGTGGGATCTGGTGGATGGATGCCATTACCGGGGAAGAGCCAGTAGGGTTTTTGTGAGGAGGCAGGTTTGATATCGGAGCCGTTCATCCAGGGTAAGGAGTTTAGCCTCGTCATACAGCTGACAGGTGTGTGTGAGCCTGGGAGCACCAGTAATCAATCTGCAGGCTTTATTCAGGGTTAAGTGAATTTTTTGAGTGCAGTCTGTCGCAGCACCATAGACTGTAGACCATAGTCTACACGTGGACAAAACGGAGGACGTGAATGCGAGCCGGAGCGCATTTGGGGAAGGCAGGTCTATATGAAGAGGATGCCAAGCCATGTGTTAGTGGCGGATGTTAGGGCATCAATGTGGTTGTGAAATGTGAGGGCTGAGTCGAAGGTAACCCCAAGGTATTTGTAGGAGCAGACTTGTTCCAGTGGCTGTTTGGTACTAGGAAGGATATAGAGTGGGTGGTTGCTAGCTTTGTTTGGGGGTGGTAAAAGCATAGCTTTGGTTTTTAAGATTGATGACGTGTCTGAGCTCCTTAAACCAAGCTTGCATTATTGAAAGACTGCTGTGGGTGTCCTGAAGGGAGACGGATTTGCCATGGGTGGCAAAAGGAGAGCGCCATCTGCATACAGGAGAATTTTGCCAGGGCATGCACTGGGCAGGGTGTTCAGATAGAGTGAGAAGAGAAGGGGGCCCAGGATGGAGCCTTGGGGGACCCCAGAGTGAATGGGACGGGTATCAGAGAGTATCCCATTGATTTTAACACACTGTGATCGAGCGGCTAGATAGCTTGTGCACCATGCTAGGGGGCCAGCCGAGAGACCAGTGTGGCAGAGAGCATTCAGCAGAAGAGGATGGGAGATGGTGTCGAAAGCCTTTGAGAGGTCGATGAACACTGCACCAGCTAGGGAGCTGGTATCCAAGGAGGAGTGTAGGAAGTTGGAGAATTCAATTAGGGCAGTGCTGGTACTGGGACCAGCACGGAAGCCATGTTGCTCTGGGCATAAGATGTTATGCTTAGCCAGATAATCAGTGATTTGAATGGCCACCACTTTCTCCAGAGCTTTAGAGAGGGGGAGGAGGATGGAGATTGGCCGGTAGTTGTTGGCCGACGACCTGTCGCCCCCTTTATGAATTGGTGTGATTATAGCTGTTTTCCAAGCCATGGGAAATTGTCCCAGGCAGAGCGATCAGTTAATTAGGCTGGTGAGTGGGGCAAGGACTTAATCTAGCACCAGCCTGAGGATACTGGGGTCCACTGAGACTGTAACAGATGGATGGTGATAGCCACCGCCCTTCATGTTTATTGAAATGTTACACCAGGCAATACACACCCTGCAATGACAGGTCACTCCCTCACTGCAGCGGCGAAACTGTTTCAAGTTGGTGGCACACTTTTGCATTGCTGTCATAGATAGCGTGCTGTTTCATTTGTGCCACAGAGCCCAGCCCCAAAAAAGCAGTGGTGCCATTGGCCACAACCCGATTGCACCTCCAAAGCCTGCTATTCCAAGCTACCACAATATGTTGCTTGAGCGTGTGCAAGACAACATAGAAAAACTACTATAAATGTCCCAGTATTTGTAAAAATAAATTTTAATACTTTTTTCAGCCAATTTAGTTAATGATTTGAGGACAAGTTGTGCCTGACAAAGTTCAGTCACTGAAAGCATCTCTACGCCGTGAAGGTGTCTCTGTAATACCACAGATCCAAATCTTAAACTGGTGTCCCATCGTTTTTTATGTCTCAAGGTGAGATAAAGTAAGATTGTTTTCCAAAAGTGTATTAGATTCTGAAGTCATACGTGTGTGTGAACTGAAAACGTACACTCAAAATGCATTAAAACCGTGTCTGAAAACACTCAACTAAGATCCCGAGCATGTGCATCAGAGAGAGTGCAGATGCGCCTGCTCGAGAGCTCTACTTTGTTAAATTTTCAGATGTAGTTTTAATGCTTTTTGAGTGCGTGTTTTGGGTTGCTGCAGAACTGTATAACTTTAGAATTAAACATACTTTTGGAATACTGTGTTAGTTTCTCTGACCTTTAGACATAGAAAATGTCCGGTCAACAGTTTAGGGTTTGGGTCTGTGGATTTACGAAGACAGCTTTGCAATGTAGAGACGCTTTGGTGGCTGCACTTTGTGAGGCACAACTTATGGCTTACAAGGTACGAAAAGGTATTTTTACATGTTCGGGGGCATTCGTACAAGTTGTGTCTTTTTTTTTTTGTTAATTCTGTTGCCAAGGAAACTGATCAGAGATGGCCAAATATTTATTTATTTATTTCAATCTTGGAATAACCACTTGAGCTCAGAGCTCTTTTACACAGGTTCCACGTCAAGTAAACAATACAAATAGAGTAGTAAACAATTACACTGGACTAGCAAAGCAGATAAGGCAATAAGAAAGGTGGGAGGGTAAGGGCAAAGAACAGACTTACAGGTATTAGATGCCTAACGGTGAGTACCGGTCAGTTGTCAGAGGTAGCAGGTTAGTAGAGAGGAGATAAAGTGAGGGGGGAAGAGCCCCAAGTGCCAAGGGAGCAGGTGATACCAAGAGAAATGAGACTGGGCCATGGGGGAGGGGTGTGTGGAGGCAGGTGGGGAGGGTGGGGAAAGGAGGCATAGGAGGGAGAAAGGCAACTGGAGGGGTGGGGGCATGAGGATCGGGGAAGGAAAAGTATCAAAGGAGATATGGAGCAGGGGAGGGAGGTAAGGGAGTGGAGGGGAAGAGGCAGGGGAGGAAGTAGGGTTAAGGGGGAGAGGCGAGTGAGTGGGGTGGACAAGGGCTCAAAGGAGGCAGTGGGAAAGGGTAATGGTAAATAGGTGGGAAATAGGTAATGGTAATGAGTTTCTGTGGGAAATAGGTAATGGTAATGAATTTCTGCGATCAAGGCTTTTGGGAGGGCACAGGGATATTGCTCGAGATAAACTGCGTCTGTTGAGGCTCTCATTTTTAGCCTGTCCATTATAAGGGAATATAAGTATGGTTCTGGAATGCAGCTGACCAATTAGCTTTCTAGATTCTTTTTGTCCAGTGCATAATTTATATATTAAACCATATGACATTATTATGCATGGTTTCCCATGCATTATTCTCTATATACAATATAATGCCTTTTAAAGGCACAGTACCGCAAAGCACTTTATTAGCCATATGTTGGATTTACATGTTTGCTAGTATAATACCATTTATTGGGCCGGCATAGGTATCACATATAGATTTCATAGTACTCAAGATTTGGGGAAACACAGGTCCCTATATAGGTATGTGTGTGGCCTCAAGAGCATATAGTAGAACTTCTAGTCTAATAGCGATGTTGGTTCAATAAAACATATCATACAGTACTAGCTAAGGAGCTTGCAAGGACCAGTATATCTGTTAACATTTTTCCATACAGTTCAAAGTCATGGAAATATTATACAGTTTTTGAGTCACTGAAATTTAAACAACTGTATAAATGAGCCTTTTAACAGAATTTCTCAAAGCTACACAGAGCCAAGTGCGTGGTTTTGTTAGGGATATCTGCAATTCTGGATGGCAAAAGTTGACAACCGGTGTGGGTGTGGTGGGGGGCTGAAACTTTTAAACTAGGCAAAACTGCTAAATTAACTTAGTTGTTAATACTAGTTAACAACAGATTGTTAGTCTGTGTTTCTTTCACAAGATTAATGCAAAATTAGATTAACGAAACAAGATTAATGCAAAATTTTACATCAAAGTGCAATTCATCATGTATACTAGCTCACACAAAAACTCCATCCTCCTCACATATAAACAATGCCATAGTTTAATAAATACCTTCAGTTGAAAACCACTCTCTTATGCAGAACAAACAGAGCACTGTAAGACTTCATTCCTATTCAGCTCTGTATTCGGGTTAACAAGGGCTCTTTGTTTATAAGTCTTAAAAGGCCTGGCAAAGTCTCTTTCATTTCTGTCACCCTAAAAAGATTAAAATAGTGATCAGTATCTTTTAAATATTTTAATGCTAGGTCAAAGCAATATACTATTGTAAGGCTTAAAATGCAAACTCAAAGATTATTTTTAGGTTTGGTATAGTGGTTAAGACACAAGTTTTAGTCCCCAATGCTACCCAGAATATTTTGTTCCCACCCAATGGATTTTTCCAAATGTTATCAGTGCACCATGTAACAATAACGTGAAAGTGGCTGACTAGTATGTGGGATAAAGCACTTTTCTTTCTTGTTTGAGACATGGGTTTGAATCTTGCCTTAGGACAGAAACAAATGAACTTTATACCACCAAATTGCAATATGCTCAAAACTTTGGCCCTATTTGGCAGTCGTTGCCACTTAAAGCCATAACATCTGAGGATGTCTTACTGCCTTTGTAGAAGATGGGTGGTCTGCCTAGAAACTCAGAGTACTGAGACACATACTGTACATGTAGGCGGAGTTGCCTAACTTAGAGATAAAACTGGGGTTAATTTTCTGTATTGCTCCACGTTGTCAGTGGGGAAAATAATACATATGGGTAATGTGCTTCCACTGGGGTAGTTGGTACAGCCCAAAAGCTGTGACCTCAGCACAGACCCACAGGAACATGGAACATTCCATCTGCAATAGCTACCTCAGTTAATGCTGTACCAAGAAACGTGTCAGCAGTATGGATTGAGCCCTCTGCAAGGTTTGAAATTTCTGCTCCTGGTTTGTTATTTTCTCAAAGGAATGTGTAACCTTAAGGCAGGTTGGGGTCCTCTGGTAACAGGGAGCCCCCTAAATTTAGAGGTCCGTGCCTGTTAAGCTAAGGCTTTCAAACTGGCTAACCTGCTTGCTAACTACCATTTTTAGTGCCAACAGTAATTAAAATGGTGACCACATGCCATTAGTAGGGTGTCTTATTCTATGAGGCTGCTTTTATGTTCAGTCTAGTGCTTCGGGTAAGTGAGGGAGTTTTGGGAGTTTGGCAAGGAATTAGCTAGATAGGTGAGTTTGGCTGTATTGGGTTACTATGCTTTATCTCTCTTCACCACTAACTGTTTTCTATTTTTTTCCTCTTTTCTAGCCTTTTTCCTTCTCAGAGTGTCCCCTCGGCCCCTTTTACCATAGTTACATAGATACATAGATACATAGACAATGTCGGCAGATAAGGGCCTATGGCCCACCCAGTCTGCCCATTTGAGCTTGTAAGTTCAGTTTGTTTTCCTAGAAGTCTGTTGCCCCATACCCCTGACCTCTAGAATTCCTTTATGTCTATCCCATGCATTCTTAAATCCCGTGATTGTTTCAGCCCCCACCACTTCCTCTGGCAGGGTGTTCCACTTGTCCACCACCGTTCTGTGAAGAAATTCTTCATGTTTCCTCTGACTCGTCCTCCTCCAACTTCATCCCATGCCCTCTAGTCCTGGAACATCTTTTCGCTTAAAATAGTGTTTTCCTGCACCTGTTCCTCCCTGTAAGATACTTGTATGTCTCTATCACATCCCCTCTCCCTCCTCTCCTCCAGGAGTACATGTTCAGTTCCTTCAACCTGTCTTCATAGGACTTGTGATGCAATCCATGCACCATCTTTGTTGCCCTCCTCTGAACCTTCTCTACCTTGTCGATGTCCTTACGTGAAGTATGGTCTCCCAGAACTGTACACTGTACTCCAGGTGGGGCCTCACTAGTGTCTTGTATAGCGAATTATGACCTCCCTTTTCCTGCTGGTGATGCCCCTGCCTATACATCCCAGCATCCTATTTGCTTTACCTGCTGCCTTGTCACACTGTTTCCCTACCTTGAGGGTCATCAGAGATGACAACCCCAAGATCCCTTTCCTGCTTGGTGCATGCTATATCCTCACCCCCAACTGATATATTGTGCTAGGGGTTTTGTGCCCCATATGCATTATCTTGCACTTCTTTGCATTGAATTTCAACTGCCAAACCCTTGACCATTCTTCAAGTTTCTGCAGTCGCTTCTCATTCTGTCTACACCCTCTGATGTGTCTACTCTATTACAGAGCTTTGTGTCATCAGTGAACAGTGAAATTCTGCCTTCTAGATCCCTTGCATGTCACTGATGAAAATGCTGAATAGGACCGGTCCCAGCACTGATCCCTGTGGTACCCCACTGGTCACTCTTCCCTCTGTGGAATGACAGCCATTTACCACCACCCTCTGTGTCCTGCCACCCAGCCAGTTACCTACCCACTACACTACTGTCCTGCCCACACCCATATTCCCCAGTTTGTGTAATAGTCTCTATGTGGCACAGTGTCAAAGGCCTTGCTGAAGTCCAGATAGGCCATGTCCACTACCTCCCTGATCCACCTCCCTAGTCACCCAGTCAAAAATTCAACAGGTTGGTCTGACATGACCTCCCCCTGGTGAAACCATGCTGCCTTGGGTCCTGTAGTCCATTGACAACCAGATGTTCCACCAATCTCTCCTTCAGTAGTGCTTCCATTATCTTCCCCACTACCGAGGTGAGGCTGACTGGTCTGTAGTTCCTGCTTCCTCTTTGTTCCCACTTTTGTATAAAGGGGACTACATCTGCTGTCCTCCAGTCTTTGGGTACCTCCTGTTTCCAGTGATCGGCTAAACAGGATAGCCAGAGGTTTCAGCCACCACCTCTCTTAGTTCTTTAAGGACCCTGGGTGCACCCATCTGGCTCCATTGCTTTATCAACTCTTATTACTTCCAGTTCCTTCAGGACCCTTTCTCATGTAAAGGGACTTGTGTCCATTCTGCACCATTCTCACCCTTGTACTCCTTCAGACCCATTGCCCCTCTTCCTCAGTAAAGACTGAGCTGAAATACCTGTTCAATATGTCAGCTTTACTGTTGTCATCCTCCACGTGACTCCCATCCTCCCCTTCAGTCTCACTATCCCTCCTTTGTCTTTCTTTTTCACTTATGTACCTGTAAAGGTTTTTCCCTCTACCCACTGATTTTGCAATGTATTTCTTTTGTCTGAGCTTTGGCTTCCTTACTGACCTCCCTGCCTCCTTTGCTTCTCCTGGTACTTCTCCCTATCCTTCTGCCTGTGTCTTTTGTATTGCCTGAATGCAATCTTTTTGCCTTTTCACTTTCTTTGCTACCTCTTTGGAAAACCATAATGGTCTCTCTTCCTTTTCCTCTTGCTAACCTGCTTAATGCATAATTCTGTTGTTCTTGTAATCCCCATTTTAAATACTGCCCACTGTTCCTCAACCCCTGATTCCTGTCCCATTCCCCTTAATGCCTCTTTCAAGTATCTCCCCATTTTCCCAAAGTCTGCCCATCAGATTGGTGTGCCTGCTATCTGCTATCGGGGGTTAGATTTTTTGCAGAAATATGTTGATTAGAACTGGTGTAGAATGAAGCCCTCAAGCTTAGCTGTCTTATGTGTTTATTTTCCTGCCCCTTGTTTTCCTTTGGATGTATTTTTGCTTTTATTGCCATTTTAATCATGCAAACATGTTTCACCTTTTGGGTTTTTGCAACTGCCCTTTTTTGGTGGGCATCTCTAGTGTGAGTCGCAGCAAAGAGGTTCGCACCTTTTTAGTGAACCCACCCTCCCCCCATCCTGTGGACCTATGCTGTGAGCAGCATCCATTTCTGCTTCTCCATTGTGCTGCAAGCAGCGCTCATGACTGCCAGCCTTGCGGAGGGGACATCGATGTCAGCACATGCATGACATCAGCATGTGACCATCAGTTCTTAGGCCGACCTCTGGGCTCTTTTTCTATCAGAGGCTTCAGGAATGGAGGTCAGCAAGACTGTAAGGCTGGCTGTAGGACTATGATCCTCACCGTAATGTGACACAATATATATATATTTTGGTTTCCCCTAGACGGACCCCTGGACTGGGGGGGGTGAACCTGTGGTACTGTTTGGCAGTGATAAAACTGAGTTACACATTCTCTATCCTGGCCCCATTATCATAATGCTGATGACTGAGTATCAGCAGACACCCATATCTATACAGACCTCTCAGGTCAGGGAGGTGTCCCTACAGGCATGTCTAGGTGCACCACAGCAGTACTAGACTTCTTCCCAACTTTGCAGACAGCCCCTAACTTAATGACATGATGAGTCAAGAGGAGGCTATGGGGGTGTTAGGAGGTTCCTGATCAGACACAGCCAGGTCTATCCAATGAGGAAGGTGTGCCTCAAAGGAGGCATGAGTAGGCAGAACACAACCTATGTTTCCAATTTCCTTTTTTTGCTTGAACATAGAACAATGCTTTATTTTTGGCTGGGTCACTGTAGTGTTCAGAGGTTACACCCAGAGGAGGCTCAGACCTTACAGTCTCTAGCTGTGAGACTTGAGGTAGTCGGAACTTCAGTGTAGTGTGAGTCATCCTCCTTATGGATCAGGTCAGATCAGGGATGAACAGGGGTGAACGCAGCTCTGAGGCTGGATATCAGACTTCCTTTTTCTCAAGGGTCAAGTGTTTTGTCTGAGGTTGTTGCCATTTCGGTCACACATGAGGCTAAGTTTATCGCCATGTTTAAGAAAGGTTTGGTAGCCCAGTAAGGAGATCCTGGGCATGATATACTGTATGTCTATTTTGTATTTATAGTGTTATACCCCGGTTCAGCCAAGAGGGGCAGATTTTTTTCATAGTTCATTATTGTTCCCAGTGCCATTCCTGGGACCTCTGCCTTTAGGTAGGATTGGTCAGTTAGACTCTGTAGAGGACAGACATTCACCCAGTTCAGATTCCCCCTGTAAGACAGCTGGTATACACAAGGTGCTTAGCTGGCTCAATGGTGCTGGTCTTGTGCAGTGCGTGGTCAGAGGCATGACTTCTGTGTCAGTGTATCTAGCAGTTCTGCTCAGGGAAGGTTTTTTTTTCTTGTCCCAAGGCTAGTTGGAACCGGATGGTGGAGTGAGCAGAAGAGATGTTTCTTTCCTCTGACGGCTCATAAATGCAGCAAATGTTTTACCTGGTATAGGGACAGCAGAATTGCACAGTTTTTTGTTACTTGCTGCATGAAAGTGATCATATCTGCAGGCACTGTTGCTCATCTGAGGCACCCAGAAGTAGCTATACAGCTGCCTTTTTCAAGGTTTCCTGTACTCTCTACAAGCTGGTTTGTCAGCCTGAACCCAGCTGGTTTAAGGCACAAGCATGTAGTACTTTCAGAATTGTGATATGTCCCTGTTTTCCTTGTGCTCACGTGTTTTTTCCTACACCATCTTGTTTCAGGGGACGCTGCAATTGATAGCCCTGCTCTGCGTCATCAGTATCCAGCTAGAGGGGCTAATAGGATTTAATTGCGGATCAGGGTGGACATGTTCCCTTGTACCAAACTGCAGAACACAAGACATGGTTTGAAGGCTTTCTTGTTCCATCTTTCAGTTCATGAGCCGTTCCATGCATACCTAGTGGCTACTATCCAGGATATATATTTGGCTCAGTTCTGAGTCAGCACTTTGGTCTAGCGGCTGTGGTGAGACGGTTGGAGTTTGGGGATGTACTGGAGACAGGCAGAACATCAAGTGTCCTTTCCTTGATCTAGCTCATCATCAGGGATTAAGAAAGTGTAGAGCGGTCTGTGCCAAGGGATAAGAAGTCCCTGGGCTACTAGGCTGACTGTTTCAACAAGGAGAAGAGTTCCTTGATGCTGCTGAAGGTAAGAATCCTTGAGTGTATAGCCTGGAGAACTCAGTAGTCAGTTTTTCAGGCAGATAGTTTTATTCATAAAACCTCATGCTTTGTCCATGTACTCTGGTTAGGCTATAAAATCCTGTCTTCAGCTATAGCCCTGCCTTTGTGCAGTTCTGCACGTTTTGGCTTGCAGCACCCAGAGTCCAAGCACCAAGAGAGGTGCCCCCCCCCCATGCAGGAACATTGCTGCTATCCAGAAGTTATTTCAATCTCTTGAGCAAATGCAGAGCTCAAAAATATTAGAGCAGGCCTTCCACCGATGTCCATGGCAGCCATCTTTGATGACAGTGAGCCCAGCTTTGAGCTGGGGGAGAGGGTGTCTGGATCAGATACTGATGATAGGAGACTAAGTCTTCTGACCCAGTGTTTCCAGTCCCTAGATGATCTTAGGAATAAAATAAGCTACTTGTATTACTGCCCAAGATTAAGCTTAGAGCTGATATAAACAAAAGGAGATGCAAAGGTACATGTTTGCAATAGGAAGCGACTCAGTTATTTCTGTGAGCTACCTATCTCATAATATTGGTCCACACAGCTGGAGAATCAAATATTCAGACTGAATGACTAAGTTGAAGGGAGTCACTTGGAGAAGTTCCTCTACCTGTGAGTGTCCACGCAACTGTATAGAAGGTTTATCTGGATCCAGAATGATTTTCGTTTCTCAGGTAGTGCCCGTCAGCATCAAATCTACAGTCATATTGGTGGTAGTCACAGTCAAATGCTAACTGAACTTCAAGCAAGAAAACATTGTCCACACAGTTTTGTATAGGTCATAAGTTTATACTCCGGGATGGAGGGGTGATCCCCTATCCAGGAATATTTTGAACTGCAGGACAGAAGGTCTGGCAGCCGCAGTTCATGCTACGTGGCCATAGCAGATCCCAGCTGAGGCCCTTCGACCTTCCTGGTGACCATGGTTGGAGGCAATGCATGTCTGCCCTGGCAATGGAACTTCATCAAGTTTACTGGCATTTTAGTTGTTTCACTATTGCCCTGTACCCATAGGATTCAAAAGTCAGAAGGAAATGTTTCCTCTGTAAATCTCAGACTATGGCCTACAATTTTGGTACAACTAATAATGTATGCTGTTGGAAGACTGGGGTCAATTCTCGAAACTCTGATTGTGATGCAAAGTGCCTGCTTCAAACAGAAGTGATGCAAGGGGCACCTTGCATCACAGTTTGCAGAGTTTGCAATTCAGAAAGGGCAGCTGTGGCACAAAGGGAACCCCCTGCGCCAAACTGACCATGTGCCAGGCTCACTCCATGGTCAGGGTTGTGCCAGGGCACTAGGGGGCATGTGGTGGATGATGGCTGCAAGATCCCCTTAAATGGGATTCCAACAGCCAGCAGGATCCATGGGACTTAGACCACCCAACAGGTGGTCTAATGGCCCGTGCATTACTCCTGGAACCTTAGCATGTGGGAGGGTACCTGTGCCACTGCCTGCCTGTGGTATCCTGTGCCCCACATCACCTGAAGCACTCACACCCAATGGTGCAGTGCCCACAGGTTCTCCCCCATGGTGCCAGGCATGCGGCAGCTGCCCCCCCCCACAGAAGGCATAGGTACGGCTGCATCCTCTTTAAGGACCTCTTGCCACACCCATATGTGCCTACCTGCCCTCCCTGGCCCCTGTCCCGTCCCACCCAACACTGCCAGCCTCAAGGCTGGTTCCCATTACTGGGTGTTGATGCTGTTCAACCACCACTCAGCTTGCGCCTAACCTCTCCCACGCCCCTGGAACCTTGGCAGGTGAGAGGGTACCTGTGCTGCTGCCCGCCTACAGTATCCTGTTTCCCACAGCACCCGGAGTATGCACACCCAATGGTGCAGTGCCTGCAGATTCCCCCCATGGTGCCAGGCATGTGGCAGCCACACCCCCCAGCGGCACAGGTATGGCTGCATCCTCTTCTGAGCTTGTTGCCACCCCCCTGGCACCCATATGTGCCCTATCTGCCCTCCCCAAACCCAGTCCTGTCCCACACGACACTGCCAGCCTCCAGGCTGGTCCCGATTACTGTTACATTATGCCTCAGTGACTGAAAGTTTGCCGACAGCCTCTACAGCGACACACTGCTACCAACAGTCCCAATGGTGCCACGTCTCAACACTATCTGGGAAACAGACCAACAGTGACCCTGTGTCAATGCAGTGGAGCTTTGCCCCTCACACACACCCCCACTAAGGATTGCTAACTCCACATCACACAGGCAGTGGAGAAATGGCCAATCCTGCTGTCTACACACTAGTCACCATAACATGTTGTCGGTGGCAAATACAGCTCGCCGCAAGTGTGGTTGCTGTCGGGGAGTCCCTGTTACAGCATCACTGTAACAACGGTATACCCATTACTGGGTGCCAATGCTGTTCAAGCACCACGCAGATTGCAGCTAACCTCGCCCATGCGCCTTGCCTTTGGCGCATGGCAGCATTAGCCACAAGCTGTGGGATTTTGGTGCCAGGACCCCACACATTTGTGAATCAGGTGCAGGGTCCCTGGTGCACCAGTGATTGACGCAAGCTGCCACTGGCAGTGGCACAGCTTGCATAAAAGTTTGAGAATTGAGCCCCTGGTTTCTCTATATAGGTGGAGGCTTCAGAAATAGGGGCTCCTGCTGGGGGGGGGGCTGAATCTCCGTGAGTGTCTGTAAAAGATGGTCATCTCTGCAGTCTTGGCAGACTGCAGAAGTTTGTGTGTGGCGGTCAGACACCAGGGTGTTAGGACCTCCAATGCCTTGAGTTTTGGATGTTGTTTGGCATGTGGGAATGCCAATGGTTTCCCATAGTTTCACGAATACATAATGATTTGACAGAGTGCAGAAGACCATAGAGTCCTACACGCTAGGAATTTTTGCTGTTTAAGGCATAAAGACAGGATTATACCTCCTGCAGTTTTTTTTTCTACAGTCCTACCATATCATTTTCTGTCCTGAGCAGCGGGAGGTACAAGGACCTTACTTAGAGTCATTTCAGCGGAGGATAACATCACCCTTTGCAGTTACCAGCTAGGGGGAGTGCAGCTAGCCCAGACAGAGGAGGAGAAGGATCTGGATGTGCTCATTACAGAGTCAATGAACAACTCGGCACAATGTAGGAAGGCAGCTGCAAAGGCCAACAAAATGCTGGGTTGTAATGCAAGGGGTATATCCTCGAGGAGGGAGGAGGTGATTCTGCCACTGTATAGGTCATTAGTTAGACCACACCTGGAGTACTACGTGCAGTACTGGCGTCCGTATCTGAAGAGGGACATTAAGTTACTGGAGGGGGTGCAGCGCAGAGTGACAAAGATGATCAAGGGGCTGGGGGACTTATCATATGAGAGGAGGTTGAAAGAGTTGAACATGTACTCACTGGAGGAGAGGAGAGACAGGGGTGACATGATTGAAACCTTTAAATACATGAAAGGAATAAACAAGATGGGTACAGAGGGGCTGTTCAAAGTAAGGGAGGGGAGGGCCACCAGGGGCCATGATATGAGACTGGAGTGAGGAAGGTTCAGGAGGGAGATGAGGAGACACTTTTTACAGAGAGGGTGGTGGCTGGGTGGAATCGTTACCTGCTGAAGTGGTATGCAGTAGAACAGTGGACTGCTTCAAGCGAGGATGGGACAGGACAAGAGGAGGTTAATGAAGGGGAAGGGTGGGAGGAGGGCAGCTGCAGAATAAGGGGTGCTAGCTGCACATTCGAGCAGACTTGATGGACCTCTAGGCCTTTATCTGCTGGCAAATTTTGTATGTTCGTATGTACTCGAAAAGGTATGAACCGCTCAGAGCAAAGTTATTTTCCTGTTCCAGTGCTCTTAGAATTTTAGACTAGGAAGACTAAGTTTTGTTGCAGAGTCAAGCACTTGGTCTTGTAGAGTTAGTCCTGCGCTTTTAGGGCTCCACAGAATTTATGCCAAGCATTTTGCTGTCACACCTGTCTAGTATTATACTTGGCAAGTGGTGGTTGTCAGATGAGTCTAGAAGCTACTGGTTAGGGAATTATATGAGACAGTAGTCTCTCCTGCCCTAAGTAGATGCATACTGTTTGTAGAACCTATATGTATTAACTACCCTCCCCACTGACAACGTGGAGCAATACAGAAAGGAGAAATTCTATTGTACTTACCATAATTCCTTTTCTGTTAGCTCCAACATTGTCAATGGGGCCTCTCCCTGGAGCTATATGCTCTTCTGGAGAATATTGCACAATATTATAGGTGTATATATGATCTTTGTAGGTATACATTAAATTTGTCTTGGAGGACACCTACAGTGCTCTTTCAAGGCTTCGGATTCATCAACAATATCAGATCACTTTTGTATGATAATTCATGACTGGTGAAGCAAGCTAATAGATTACATGGTGAGATGAATAAGGTTCTGTTTGTCTGGGGAACCCACATGGGTATCCATCAGTGATAAAAAAAAAATCCAGCTGTGTCTTGTTTAACTAAACATGTTTTCTGTTTAAGGCAAGTCTGCTGGAATGGAAGACCATGAGATCTAAGAGGGAACCCGATGCCCAATGTTGGAAACCGTGAGTGGCAAATGTAGGATGGAAGTAAGACTCATGCATCCCAAATGTGGGTCCTATTCTAGCAAGTCAAGGTAGGTTCATATTTTTTCTTTTTCTTTCTGGCTTATATTTGTGCGAGGGTTTGACTGGGAATGTGGGCCTTGATAATGGGTTGTATGTTGGTGTTGGTGTATTGTATACTGCATTGACAGGAAGTATACTGAGGTAGCTATTGCAGATGGAATGTTCCATGATCCTGGGGTGTCTGTGCTGACATCACAGCTTTTGGACTGTACTGACTACCCCCATGGAGAAGCACATTACCCATATGTATTAACCTCCTTCCCCACTGACTACATTGGAGCTAACAGAAAAGGAAATTACGGTAAGTATGATGGAATTTCTTCTTTCTGCTATCATCAGTTCATAAACTTCAAATAGTACTGAATCATGTATGATTTTTAATGTATAAGATTGCAATGGGTTGCAGAGATTTATATTTTTTAGGATGCAAGAGTCAAAGCTTATATGAGGTCAGCATTTAATGTATGTTGAAGAGACTGCAGCTGATTTATTTGACCATGTGTTTACTGTGTCCTGTTGGTTGACCTTTCAGTGCAGCCGGTGAGTTTTTCCCAGAAGCTGCTCAGCAGGCCTATCAGATGTGGGAGATTAGCGCAATGACCCGAATTGAGGTTTGATCTCCTCCTCCCCCAACTCTCTCTCTGCTGTCTGCTAGCTTGCATTTATTTTCTATGTATCGCAACACAGTTTACAGGCTTATCTAACCCAGTACTGACAGGCTGAGAGGGTCCTTTTCTCAAAACATTTGTGGAGCTAAAATACTAAAATTTGAAAATAAGTTATGGAGACGCTGGGGGTTGTATTTTTGGGCAATTGGAGAAGAACTGAATGAGGGGTATGGCAGAAAGGCCGGCAACTCTGTACTTGCTACATTGTTTACAGAACAAAAATGAAGACAGTTTGTTGCAGTCATTTCTGGCTTTAATAAGTTACAACCACATTGAACAATGGCACTTTAGTTGGCCCTATCACTGAGCTCAAGATCTGAGAAAAATTGGAAGACTTGTTTTGATATTGATCCTACCTGACTCATGAAAGCACATGTGAGGAGTCTAAAGTTCATAAAAACAAAACAAAAGCTTTTCAAATCAAATAAAACAATTCATCTTGTGGGTTTACAGAGTGGCATGGTGTCACCATGTATGACATTTGTGCAATGAAGTAAATTTCATGCGTGAAAATGTTGTTCTGAACCAAAGCCCCTCAAGTCATTCAACTCAGATTACTTTAGTTTTGATTGTGTAAAATGAAATTATGAATTGGGCAAAGGCATAAGAATTTGACCCATCCATATATATGTGTGATTATTTCAACTACTTAGGGTCCAAGCCACAAATGGGCAGAAAGCCCCTTTTGTGTGGAGGGTCATAGGCAGTCACAGAGTGTCCCCACTGCACATGCTGAGAACTCGGTGGCAGCCACAGGCAATGCCAGTCCCCCTGAACTGATCCCACAAAGCCTGTAGAGACACTCAGGTGGTCAGGCTGAGGAGCAGGGTTACTGCCCATGTGACTCACAGCATCATATGTGTAACGTAGAGGGCTAAGGAAGATGTGAAGGCTTTGCCAGGGGCTCTCCTTGAGTAGTGCATGTACACCTCCCTGGCCAGCTGCTCAAGCCAAGCCAGACTGTATTGGAAGTCCAGTGTCTGGACCAGGTCTGACCACTGCATCCCTGTGGACATCTTTGCACACAGATTGGAGATGTCAGGGGTTCCAAATTCTGCCAAATGTGGAAGAGGCCCAGGGTGTGGTGCTCCTCCATGTGGATACCCACAAATCATAAGTATACCAGGCTTTTTCTGTATCGGGCCCTGCTAATTTTTTTCACAAATTAAGTTGCCTCTTCCCCAGTTCCTCCATACAGTGTCTTATGCTCAACTAAAACCAACTACAGTAGCAATACACACTGGTATTTTAAGACTGGCAGTATACATGAACATACAGATGGCAATAGTTTAAGAAAAATCTTCCAAAGTTTTTTGAACAGGACCCTGTATTAAAAAGCCAACTAGCCTTCCCTCAGCATTTTGCAGTTTGCTTACTAATCATAAAAGTACTGTATACTAAACCTCTGTTCTTACCTTCTTTTAAACCTTAATCAGATGATTTTATTGTACAAGCTGTAGACTGCAGCTCACATGTCTGGGCAAGAGGTGGAACAAGGAACTTGAAGAGCTCTAGGTGTATAAATGATGGGTACAGTAGTAGGGAAGGTGGATTTGTAACTTACGAAGATCAGGGGACTGAACAAAGTTGGTATGTAAAACACAGGGATCCAGAGATGACAGAAAGAGGGTTTGCAGCTCATGTAGAGTAAGGGACTAATGTTGGTTTTGTAAATCATGAGGATCCATAAACTGGATATACAGGACTTGTAACACGTGCATTTCAAGGGTTTGGAGGATGACTGTTTATAATGCATGCAGAGCTTGGAACTGGAAGAGCTGAGTATATAATCTAGAGGAATCCAGAGACTGGAACACTTAGGGTTTAAAGCAATGGAGTACCTGTGACTGTGGGATTTGATTTTTTAACTCCTAGAGATCCACCAGGAATTGAATGAGATAGGCTTATAACTTGTGGAGGACTTGGGCCAAGAGAATATGAAACTGTCAATTTTTTTAGCTGCAGGGACAGTTGGATTCAAGTCATGAGGTTCCAGGAACTTGGGAGATGTGACTGCAGCTTATGGGGATATGAGGGTTTGAAACTGGTTTGGTAAACCCTTGAACTGGGGATAGGATTGAAAATCACTGGCACTTAAAACTGACATTGGCTTTGAGTTACATGGAGATCATCTGTGGACAAAGGTGAATAGTTTGTATGTATAGTCATTCATATAGATCAAGGAACTGAGAATTTGTTTTTTCCAAGGGGTTTGTGAACTGTAGATACTAGAATTGTAACTCCTTGGAATTTGAGATTGGTTGGGCTTTCATTTTATGCAGCACATTTTCTGTACCCAGCAAGACCATCCACATCAACTGAAAGGTCTGACCAAACATGTGACTGAAAATAAGGCCATACCTGGCAAGCTATTCCAAAGGACTGGGGCTCACATCAAGAAAGCCCAATTCCACTGATACATGAAACAGTCCTTGACTACCTGCTCAGCTAACCCTACCAGGTTGGTAGGGGGTCATGAGTGCTTGAAGGTACTGAGGCTCCGAGCTACTTAGAGCTTTCTAGGTTAATAAAGGAACCTTTTAATCAATCTTTTGCCTAATGGGCTGCCAGTACAGAGACCTTCACTGAGCTGTAGTACGATCGACTTCCACATGGAAGTCCGAAGCTTTGATTCTACATTCTGCATTAGTTGCAGGCAGCTAATCTGTAAACCAAGTATGACCTGACAGAGCACATTACAGTAGTCTAGCCTGGATGGCATGCATATCTGCATTAACATCTTCATATAATTTGTATCAACATAAAAACATGACCTGTTTACACATCTGAGACTGCAAAATGCAAACATGACTGCTGATGCTAATGATGCCTGAGATTCAAGTGATAACTGTTCATCAAGGACTGCTTTTAAAACAAAAAAATGATGGCATACACACCAAGACTGAGATATCAATATTTAATTTAGTTTATGTGCAGGACTACCTTCCAGGAGGCATAGCTTTGGAACACCCCAAAGCACTAGACTACTTCCAGACTGCGAGCTTTCTCAGCTGACACTTGCTGCACCCCATCAAGTATGGGGAGCTTGAGGCACCCCTTTAGCATTATGTTTTGACATTCTGATCCAATCAGCAGCAGCTCAGTATTATGCATAGAAACATTATAATTTGTCATTAGAAAAGGACAGTTTAGCCCACCCAGTCTGCCCAGATGGCCCCTGTCTAATTTGCCTCAAGGTTCAATCTCTGCCTGGTCTGCCTGCAGGCTCAATACCAACTAGCTGGAGCCCATCCAGCCCCTATATCTCCACCAGATGCTCATTTAATACCTGCTTCCGATTACAAGATTTTTAACTGAAAATAAATTAAATTTCTGTTGATATGTAGTATACTAAGATTCATGGAATGACTACTTGGCATAGTGTGGTTTGAGCTGTGTTCAATAATATATGCTAGAAGACAGGATGAAGTAAGTCATTTTGCACACTTAGAAATAAGATTAGACCAGCACTGCATCCTTTGATGTTGAAATCGAGGCTGTGTCCTCATGTATATGAAGAAGAATTATGATTGCTGTGGTCTGCAGATGAGAAGTATTTACAATATCTATTGAATGCACTATTTAATTGACAAAACAGTGTTTTTTTTTTTTTTAATTCTTCGGTAACTGGATAAGGCCTACTAGTCACAAGTGCCTGTTTTCAGGGGCAACCCAGGAGCACTGTGGAGGTGAAGTGACTTGCTCAGAGTCACACAGTATGCAAGTGGAAGGTGTGAGAAACAAACCCAGTTCTGCTGGATGTACCAAGCTCATTCACAGCTTACTACTCTAATCACTAGGCTATACAAACTCCTGGTATCCTGCATTTAGTAGCAGTCTCTCCCTTTCAGGAGCCAAGCCATGAGTTTTAGGGTGCGTGGATTTGGATGAACTATTGGCCGCTGTTTCAGAACGTCCTCCGTAAATGGTAATTACCAAATGTCCAGGGCCATTGGCACTACCGTTGCAAGCCAAGCTCTTCTGGGCCAGCATGGTGTAATTAGTATAATCAGCCATCTTGATTGCCAGATCTTCTTGAGTATTTAACGTATGAGTGGGAATGGCAGAAAGATGTATGCCCTATCATATGTCCAGGGCAGCGACAGTGCATCTGTGCCCATGGATTGCATCTCCATGAACCTTTAAAAAGAATTACTGGACCTAGATACGTAGATGTCGATGGCAGATAAGGGCCTATGGCCCACCTAGTCTGCCCATTTTCATGTGTAACTGTGCTTCTTCAACACCTGTGCATTTTTCTTTGATGCCACTGGGTCTATTGGGATCGGACCCCAGTGTCTCTGTATCATCTGGAAGACCTGTGGGTGTAGTTGCCATTCTCTGGGGTTTATCTCTTCTCTTCTGTGGTGTTTAATTTCCCTGCAAGGTGTATGGTGTGATGTGGGTAAGGTTGTGCTGTGCCAACAACATGATTTTGTTGGTCTCCCTGAGCACCATAGTGCTTTGTGTACCTCCTTGCTTTGCTATGTTTACCACAGTGGATCTGCTGTAAAAGTATGGAACTGTCCAATATTTGTGTCTTTAATGCTAGCAGAGCATTGTGGACTGCCTTAACTCAAGGATATTTACGGGCATCTTTGTCTCCAATTTTTTCCATGTCCCCTGTGCTGATTTTGTTTCTGTGGATGCTCCCCATCCCATCAGGTCTGCATCCGTATCTATCACTACATCGTGATTCACCTCCAGTGGCATGCCCTTGGAGAGGTTTTGCTCTTGTGTCCACTACTGGAGCAATCTTTTCGCTGCATTTGTTATTGCGACCTTTGTGTTCAATGCCTCCTGTCAGGGAGCCATACTGTAATAACATCATTTGTAGTGGTCTCATATTCCACCTGGCCTATGGCACCAGGTCTATGCATGATGTCCTGTAACCCAAGGCCTGTGCCACTTTTGCAGTTTGTTTTCATTATAGGGTCTTTGCTAGATTGATCATGCTCTTTATCCATTTCTGTGACAGCCAGACCATGCTTTCTAGGGTGTTTATTCCTGCCCCTAGGTGCTCCAGTACCTGTGTCAGGACTAGTGAACTTTTGTTTACATTTATCACCCATCTGTGGTGGACTAGGGTGTTCTTACTTCCTCTGTATCCCTTTGTGACTGAGCCATTGTCCTTGTAATTATGAGACAGTCATCTAAGTAAGGAATGGTGTGGATCCCTCTTTCTCTGATGCTGGCTACTACCACCACTAAAACCTTTGTGAATACTCTGGGTACTGATGTCCACTCTGAATGGTAGTGCCTGATATTGGTAATGTTGCCCGAGTATTTTGAACCATAACTATTTATAGTGAGCTGGTCTTACTGGGATGTGTCCCAGCATCCTTTAGATCTAAGGAGGTTAAGAAATCTCCTTGTTGTATTGCCCTTAGGGTTGACTGTATGGTTTCCATTTTGAACCTGGTTTAAAGGTACAATGGTAAATAAATTACCATAATTCAGTGCAGATATAAATAATCCACCAGTTTTCTTGGCCTCCTTATCTAAATATTTATATATATATATATATATATATATTTTTTTTTCTTTTACTTTGTTCTGAGCCCATAATATGTTATACATTATGGGGGTGTGGTGACTGGAGGAGGTAAGACTGTATCTCACGGGACTCTAACCCTGAATTGGTATTTCACTCCATGTGAATCTTGGGACTGGAAGAGGTGAGACTGTACTCTGGGGAAAATGGAAACTGGAGAAAGTGAGATTGTGTGCTATAGAAATCTGGGGCCCAGTTTTCAAAGATCCAGGAATGGGCCACGGGCTAAGTGCAGTGCACAACATACCAGTATGGGAAACAAGCCCCACACTGGTGATTTGCAGAGATACTATTTATATCAGTTTCTCCTCAGGGTTGTCAGTCTCCCTTCTCTGCACATATTCTTTGCCTGGCCACACCAAGCACAGGACGTGCAATGATAAACGGCTGCAAGCTGCCATACAGAGGTAAAAGGATCACGAAAAGGCACCCTGCTAAAAATCATACATACGCAGCAGGACTTTGGGGAATGTGTGCAACTTTTCCTGCTTTATGTACATTATTTTCTGCCCTCTAAATAGTGTTTCTGGAATCTAAATGCATTTTGATGTCTTTTATGGACATCTGAGGGACAGAGTTGATGAGAAGATACTCCATAGAGATCATGGGACTGAAGAAGAAACAACTTATTTCATTGTAATTCGATAACTGGAGGAAATTAAACTGTACTCCATGAGGCTATTGGGACTGGAACCCAAGAGATTATTCTCCACAGAATTTAGTGAATAAAGACTTGAAGAAGTAGGGGTAATAGTTCATAGGCATACAGGGACTTGAGGAGGTGGTATTTTACACCCAGAGGCTATATTAGATGAGATTATATTCTGTAAGAGTTTGGGAACTTGAGGAGATGGGTCTGTATACTATAAGTTTAGGAATTCTGAAACATTTTGAATTGCATTCCACATAGAATTTCAAGTTGTAGTTTGTTTTAAAAGTCCTGCATCTTAAGATGGCTACAGACACTGGATGCTATTTCCTGATGTAATAGGAGTGAGGTAGCTCCACGTGTAATAGAAATGGTCTGTGGAATCCATTATAAATGTTCAAAATTTGCCATATACGGTATGCTTAGTTTGTGACACAATGAGATTTATCTTGTTCATTAGAATCTAAAGTACAAGTTAAATATTATTAAGCAAGAGAAACTAAAATATATAGGACATCTCAGACATTAAACAAAGAGCTCCACAGAGAACTCCTATTAAACATGGAGCTATATTACTTCTATCACATCATCAAATAGCATGTCCATGACTATCTTATGGTCCAACCGAGGTGGAACTTTAAAAATCCTTCCTATTCTTGGGCTTATTTTCAAAACCTATGAAAACATATATTAACCACAAAATAATGGGTCAAGATTATTATTATTTAACACTGCTCCACCTTGTCCACAGTCACATGGAAGGGTTTGGGAAATGATGCCAGCTGAAATATGCTGTTTAGGTATCCTTTAAGGTCTGCTATGGTACAGTTAGGTATTTTTTATTTATGGGGTTATTGCTTAACTGGTTTGAGTTGATTTGCTAATCATTAGGACACTAAGTGCATTAAAGTATTTCTACTTGAGAGATTTTTCTAGTTTATTTTATTCCCTGTATCAATTTTGCTAAAGGGCAGGGGCAACTCCAAGGGGGCATAGGGGATGAAGACACCTAAAATTAATTTTGTTTCATTAAATTAGGCCTTTGTTCTTGACCAATAATGACTTTTTTAATGAGTAAAACCCTTCCCTACTCTGTAAGTTTAGAGCCGCCTCTGTTATAGGGTCTGATAAATTTTTGTTGTCTGTTTTGCTGTGTTTGTGTAGTGTTGTGCTTTTATGGCTGTCTCTTTAATATCATTAGGCTATGTTAAGTTGTGTGGGGGGAGGTCAGTGTTGTCTTAGTTGTATAGTAGGCAGTTTACTTTTGTAGTTGTTTGGTTTTGCACCTAGATTGCAGTGTGTGTGTGACATCAGTCTCGGGGGAGGGTGCATTGCAGCCAGGATTCCTCATCCCTAAGTGAAGCAACTAACATGTCCCCAAAATTAAACACAAGTTCCCTATTCTTCAGCCCATGTCCCAGATGCTTGCAAGTCCCCCTGCAGTATACTCCCTTTCTTTCTACTATGCTGACTCCACTGGCCAATTTAGTATCTTGTTACAAACCTTAGTGGCCTGCTATTGACTCCTCCTCCTCCAGGTCAGTGATGACTGTGTTGAACAGCTGCAGACCTATCGTTGACCCCTGTGTTACTCCACTCAGTACTTTTCTGCACTCTAAATGGGTACCACCCCATTTCCCTTGATCCACCCCTTTGCTTTTCTTTTACCTGAGAGTCAATGTGCTATACACCTCCTGTATATTTTGTGGGCCCCATATTGTGCAATTTTCTCCATGAGTTTACCATGCACCTTGTTATCAGATGCTGTGCTTTAGTCCCCCAGATAGCCTACACCCACTGCATGGCTTCCATCCACCTCCCCGGTAGAGGTGGGCAAGCTAGGAATTTTTCACCTAGAGCCAAGTCAGAGCCCAGCCAGGGGTTGGGCCTGACTCGACAAGCCAAAGCACAAGCCGAGCCACGGCTACTGAGGCTTGTCTTCTAACTTATTGACAGTGTCCCTCATAAGTTTCAGCCACTACCATAACTGCTCAGGCTAACAAAAATGCTCGCTTTGACCATAACTGACTTGGCTTGACGTTGACTTTCAATTGCTTATAGAGGTTGAGCCGAGCCAAACCAGGCACTAGGCTCAAGCCTGCTCTGGCTTGTCCATCTCTACTCCCTGGTTGCCATGAAGAAAGCAGTTTTTGTTTAGCAGGCTCTACCTTTTTTAATAAACCAGCTTTAGACTATTGAACTACTGTCATTTTTGTCTTTACTTCACATACAGTACAAAATGTAGAACCATGCCCAACAATGTATGAAGATCAGGAAGTGTAAGGCTTGCTAGGCCCTAAGACAAAAAAAGTTGTACTGCAAGTTATTTGGATTTTTTCACCTGTCCTCTCTGCTTTTTCCTTTGCTTCATCCAAGCTGTCAATCTGAAACTCACTAGCTTTGCACCTTTTGCTTTCAGTGCTAAGTCTCCCATCACATGGTATTACACTTTTCCTCCACTTCAGAATGATGTCCTTGTTTTTTGCAGGTCAAGGGAACTGTGCATCCGGCGGCTGACTTTGACCCAGTCCGTGATTCTGAGGCTCTGCGCAAAGCCATGAAAGGATTAGGTAAGCACTAACCATTCTGTGTTTGTCACACAGCAAAGATACTATATACAGGCAATAGGGTTGCTCTAGTGTTGGATGTTAATTTTACAATAACAGCTTTCTGCTCCATTTTTAGGATTCTGAATTTTTCGAATTGATGGTTGAAAATTCAAAATCTTTAACACACTAATATATCAGACTCACGATACATCATAATGTTTTGAGCACTGCCAATGTCGGGTTAATCTGTAGCAAACAACACTTTATGTTCTTTCATACACTAAAATCTGCTCAGATCAATAGAAAGCATATTAGAAATTACTGGCCACTAGCCAGGTTACTAGTGATTTTAATATTGTTATCCGGGGATACAGAATGCAATCCTGGCCCTGCAACCCATGTAGGCAGTGAAAGAAACTGCTGGACCAGTGACAAAGGTCTACGAATTATGTACCTAAACATACTCAGCCTTACCTCTAAAATGACAGAACTGGAGTCACAAATAGCAATGCACAGGCCGCACATATATGCTATAAGTGAGAGTTGGCTCAAACATACCATCCTTGATCATGAAGTGGCATTGCAAAACTATGTTACATTCAGAAAAGACAGACCACAAAAGAAGGGTGGGGTGTCATGCTTTATGTGGATAAAAATTTGAATGCTGAAATTGTTAACCCTGACTATACAGCAAAGTCTATCTGTGAATGGCTGGTCATAAACTTAAAACTAGGCACAAAAAAACTTTACTTATGTTGTATATACAATCCACCAACAGTTGTAATAGACTGGCTTAGAGATCTACTTATCATGCTATCGCAACTAGGTACCGCAGAGATTATTGTGCTAGGCGATCTAAACGGTGATTGGACTAGCAATACCACCATCTATAGGGATTTACTGCACAACTATGGTTTCAGTCAAATTATCTGTGATTACACCAGGCTAAATAATAAATCATCCAAACGCTCGCTCTTTCACTGGGTAATGGTCAATAGAACCAACAGAATCAGGGAAGCCGGCTCTCTGCCGGACTCCATCAGTTACCATGCTTCAGTTTTCTGGGTGTGGTCAAATGGGGCTGTTAGGAGACCCAGACCTGCTGTCCAATGGTTTCACAATTGTTCGAAGCTGGTCCTTCCTGAATTCCTTAAAGATCTCTGCAACTTCGACTGGTCTTACAGTACTTAAGAGTCACTGCTGGACATTAATCATGCTCTGGATCTTTTCATTACTGAGTTCTCCTCAGTAGTATATAAACATGTGCCCTCAAGAAGAAGGAGGTTTAAAAGTTTAAAATCTAGATGGCTAATAAAAGAAATATTTAAACTTATGAAAGACAGTGACAAGGCCTGGACCAAATTCAAATGCACTGACCTAAATTCTGACTGGTAGCATTACAGAATGCTGTGAAACACATGTAAAAAAACCCCAATAAATTTAGCAAAAATGAGTCACTTCAGAGAACAGACCTCTAACTTATCCGACCCTAAGAGTTGCTGGAAATGCTTAAATTACTTACTTAATCCCACCAAGGAGCAACCTCAGCTGAGCCTAGAACACAATGGCATATGACTGAGCCACTGAAAATATCCAATATCTTTAATGACTACTTTTGTGACTTTGAGAAACATTGTTCTTGCCTAAACTGCAGTCCCTCACATGCAGCAGAACTCTTAGAACTACCCATTATTGACCAACCATTATTTTATTTTAAGGTAGTCACTAGCCCACAGGTATAAAAATTACTAAAGGGCATTAAAATAGACAAATCTGCCGGGGCTGACGGTCTACACCATGTGTTCTTAAGACTAGCTGTCCCAGCCGTAGCCTATCCAGTAACAAGGTTAATCAACCTCTATTTCAAATTCTAGCAAGTGCCTGACATCTGGAAGTTCATACAGGTAGTACCACTATTCAAAAAGGGTAACATGAAACTGGTGGAGAAATACAGACCCATCTCCATTCTGTCAGTGCTGTCAAAGATTCAGGAGAGGATCACACACACACAAATGACTGATTACCTTGAACAGTACCACTTGATGAGCGAACAGCAGCATGGGTTTCACTGTAATCATGGAACAGACTCTGCATTGGTGGGATTCACGAACACTGTTTATAGAGCTATGGATAGAGATTTGATGACAGGAGCAGTCTTCATGGACCTCACAAAAACATTCGACCTGGTAGACCACAAATAAATAATTACTAACCTACAAAGACTGAGCTTCATGTCCCGGTAGCTAGCTGGTTAATTAACTACCTAGATAACAGGAGGCAACGTGTCAAAACAGTATCAGCATTGTCAGATACAAGGCTGGTCATGTGCAGGGTGCCACAGGGGTCCACACTTGGACCTCTGCTTTTCTCACTTTTTATAAATGACACCCCCTCAGTCTGCACCAATACTAGTATGCTGCTTTATGCAGATGATGCAGTACTATTCACTCAGGCAAAAGAGGTCGAGATCAACACTAAAAATGTAAACAATGATTTAGGCTCTCTGCATACGTGGTTTGAGGAAAGAAGGATGGAGCTTCTGGGGTCAGTCTCAAAAACTATAACAAATGCCAAAAAATGATCAGTATCAACCTACAAAGGTGAACCTTTCGAGACACATAATGTTTTGAAATACCTCGATGTTCCTATAGACTCAAACCTGACTTCTGGTCCCTATATTAAAAACCTAATGTGCAAAGTCCATCAAAGACTTGGTCAACTCTACCGCATAAACAAATTCCTGACATATGAGATACATGACATATGATTCCTGACATATGAGATGTGGTCTGTTTGTATTTCTGACATATAATGCCAGGCTTAATATCGCAACACACCACTTGCTTTCCTTATTAGACTATGGCTCTTTGGTGGTTGACGCAGCACCTAAAGTCAATCTCAATGCAAAAAAAGTCCTTTACCCTAAAATGAGAAAGTCTGTTGGTCAGCATGGTAACAGAGTATATCATATAGAAACATAGAAACATAGAATTTGATGGCAGATGAGGACCGCTTGGCCCACCTAGTCTGCCCATTTCCCTACCTAACGGATAAGCTGCAGATCCTAGTTAGCCAACAGCCTACTGCTCCATTCCCAAAGGGTTAGGATGGCCTACATGCAAAATGAAATCCAAATTAGCTCTAGCAAACTTCAGTTTCAAACTATTAGACAAACAACAGCTTGCTGGCCTGGAAGGCTTGCTTAAACTGGTTGCACCAAACTTCAACTCAGTATCAACCCAGAAACTTTGCTTATTGGTTCCACGAATGTCCACTAGTATGGGTCAAAAATCATTCTGTTTCCATGCCCCCTCTATGTGAAACACTGTCCCTGTCCCAATCAGAACACTGACCAACTTTGCCTCATTTTCCAAAGAACTGAAAAATCACACCTTAACACTGAACGACTGCATGTGCTCTGTCTGAAGTCCTTTCTATTTTACTACTACCTCTTTCTATGTGTGCTGTAAACTGTTATTTTAATTGGTCATTGTGCTATGTAGGCCTATACCTTAACCCTGTCTTGTGGCACAACCATGCACCAAACATGTATTGTAGCACCTGTTCATGTCCTAATTCATCTGTCTGATATTATACTGTTGAATATTGTATTGTTATACCATGGACTCTATAACAAAGCCAAAATCCTGCACTGTCATTGGCTGACTGGCACCTTTCTGGCATGGTAAATCCTATGAGATACCCATGGCAAAGGTGCCAGTCAGCCCCATCCCTAAAATTCATATGACCCACGAAATTCAAACTGGAGAACCGCCATATTGAAATGCTCGCTAACTGGTGGTCTCCAACTCTCTTCACGTCCCACTCACCAAAGCACACAGTGTAAAAAGCACAAACCTATGCAAGAAAGTGGAGCCACAGTGAAAAAAAAAAAGACAAAACAACAGACTTCAAAAAGTATTTCCCATAACCACCCAAACTGCACCCACCTCACCTCAGGCTTAGTCTCTGCTCCCGCTCTGTCTGCACTCCATCATGTCATGAAACTCCCACTGTACCTCTCGGTTCCCCCATCACTGTATCTGGTCCATTCCGTCTCTCGCTTCATTAATTTAGCACTCTCTCTCTTCGGTGCCCTCCTGCTCTCACTCCTCCATATAAATAAAAAAAATATTTAAAAAAAAAAAACACACAACCCTGGTCATTTCCTACTGCTTCCTAGAACACTGAACACGGAAGCAACTCACACCATGCACCAGAAATCCAACCTGAAAGCATGCACTATGCTGTGCGATGGCAGCCCGTTAGTGCAACACCCACAAACACGAACTATTCCTATTAACCTCCAGAGAGAGAGAGGAGAGTGGTGTGTGTGTGTGTGTGTGTGTGTGTGTGTGTGTGTGTGTGTATATGTGGCAAAAGGAGGAGAAATCAATAAAAACAAGCCTAGCACACAGGGAGGGAGCAATTATATCATTCCACCTAGCAACAGGGAACTCTTTTTTTCTGGCAGAATAATAAAATTAATAAAAATAATTAAAACCGTGGAAAACCTTTGTAATACTTTATTTCTTCTCACAAAAAGATTAAAAGAACATGGTATAATCACAATAACCTACTCAAAGGGTGTGGGTTGTAGAGTTCCCACAGCTAGCCGGTTGACCACTCAGCCTGCGGCCTTGTGGCCAAACCATGCCAGCCATGGTAAATCTCCCCATAACCCACACCCTCTTGTGGCTTATTGCTTAATTGTACACTGGGCCATACCTGTAAAAGGTGCCTTTGGTGCCAGTGTATATCACCCAGCCATTAAAATAAAACAAACAAATGTGGTTTTCCAATTCTGAATCTAATATTGTAAGTCTAATTAAGTATTAGTGGGCATAGCAAGTTTCCTGATTTCCTGACTGACTACTGGATGGGTCATTAATGTCTTAGAAATAACCGATCCAGCTGTCAACTGATGCTGTGTGGCATGCATGGCTCATGCCACTCTGGTGAAAAAAAAATGGTAAAAATGAATGTTGTAATTGCAATTAAATTTAAAGTCACAATAACAACCTCAAAGCTGGTCATTTTCTTGGATTAATGACCGGCTGGAGGTTGGTGGTCCTTAGCTGCACCTCAGGCCATCCATCCCCACAAATGGTCATTAATCCCTCAGAAATTACTGGCTTCAAGGTCATTATTGCTTAAGTAGAGTTTCCCCCACCCAGTACAAAGAGACAACAAGTAGTACTGACAAAGACCTCTCCCCTTCCCTCCAACCGTATCCCCCCCCCCCTTACCCTAAGTGACTGCAGCTACACTGGGGACTGGAGACATAGGATTTGGTGGCTCTGGCTTTAAGTTCATTGCTCCAGAGTCCAGGCAGCCAACTTTCTTCAAGCCAAGGTCTACTCCAAAATCCTCTGATACTTAACCACTTTCCCCAGCTGGCAGCAACCAACCCATCAGTGCAGCCCCCCCCAATGGGACACACACACACACACACACACGCTGCAGTAGAGTTGCACAACTTGCTCTCCTGCAACAGCCCAATCCTACTAGCCAGCCTGGTCCCTCCACTAGCCAGCCCGGTCCCTCCACTAGCCAGCACAGCAGAGTCCTGTCCCCTCCCATGCCAGACTCCCTCTGACCCAGTCAGCCACCTCAGTTTTTTTCCCAGCTCACAAAGGGAAAGGGATGACCAGGATGGATTGGGGTGGTTGCTTGTTTTTGCTAGATTTACTTCACTGACCAGACACCAAGGGGAGCATTCATGCCTGGGTTAGAGGGAGTTGGACTTGAGAAGGAAGGGAGAGGACCATGCTGGTTAGTGGAGGGACCAACTGGCTAGAGGGAGCGGGTTGTTGTGAGCAAGCTGAGCAACTCTGCTCTAGCTGGTGTTTGCGTGGTCACTAGTCAGTGGTGCTGCACTGATGGGTTGGTTGAACTTGCTGCCTGCTGGGAAGGGAGGTTAAGTACTGGAGCATTTTGGAGGGACCTTGGTTTGAAGAAAGTTGGATGCCCTAGACTCTGAAGCAGTTGACTCGAAGCCAGAACTATATCCTATGCCTCATGTCCCCAGTGCTGCTGCAGCAACCACTTAAGGCAAGGGGGGAACAAGAGTGATGAATGGGGGAGGCGTTTGTTTTTTAATTCAACTTGTCTTTTTTTCAGAGAGTATACTGGGTGGGGGGAGGTTTAACTGGGACTTAAAAATTCCTATTTTAAGTCTGAGCTAGTTCCGATGCCTTAACTGGCATCATAACGGAATTGGAATTTACAATAATCTGATGGATGTAAACAGAACACATTCCAATGAATCCTAGCATCCCTAAGAAGCACCAGAGTAGCCTGATGGGCTCTAAAATCACCCATAAAAGATACTGTATGATAAAATGGTTCAGAGCTCAGTGCTGAAATCCAGTTATACCCCATGGCCATTGTTTAACCCCCAATTAAAAAAATACCTCTAGAGAAATTCCTTGCCTGCCTGCAGTATCACTGTAGGCCACCAGAGAGAATCTCTAGATACATTGCAAAACAAATCAAAGTCGAGGGACAACACTCAAGGTGGCTGTCCAGAGACCTTAAAAAACAAATAAGGGTAAGAGACAAAGCCTGGGAAAAATTTAAATCTACAAATCTGACTTAGGATTGGGTGGAATACAGAAAATTGAGAAACAAGTGTAAAAAGGAACTAAAATCAGCTAAAAGACAATATACCTCCAGAACCTACAAACTAAAAACCTTTCGGACCCAAAAAACATTTTGGTCCCAAATTAACTGTCCCTAAAGGAGAACACCACCCATGAGAAAAATGACATAATAGCAAATGGTGTCTGCTATACAACCCACAATATGCTGTGCTCTACGCCTACCCTGTGGAACTCCTTGCCCGGTTATTTAAGGGAGGCCCCTTCGGTAGAAGCCTTTAAGAAGGGCCTCAAAACATATTTATTCCAGCAAGCTTTTTATGGGTGATGTTTTTAAATCTAGTTGGATTATGGGATAGATAGATAAGTGTATGCTCCCAGCTATATATTTTGTGTATTTTTCTAATGTTTTGTATGAAATGTATGTTTTTATGTTGTGCAGCGCCCAGAGTCCACTGAGATGGGCGCTATAGAAATAAAGTAGCTATCTATCTGTCTGTCTGTCTGTCTATCTATTGCACTAAATGCAATCCTCACTGACCTGAACAAATATAAAAATAATTCCTCTGGGTCCCCCCCCCCCCCCAGGATCATTTACAAGAAGCAAACCCCTTACATAGAAACATAGGAATTTGGCGGCAGATAGGACCACTTGGCCCACCTAGTCTGCCCATTTTCCTACCTAACAGATAAGCTGCAGATCCTAATTAACCAACAGCTTACTTCCTCCTACCCCCACTAGGACTGCCTTATGTCTGTCCCATGCATTCTGAATTCCCCACTGTTCTTGACTCCACAACCTCCTCGGGAGGCTGTTTCCATACATCCACAACCCTCTCTGTGAAAAAATACTTCCTCACATTACCTCTGAGCCATCCCCCCTCTATCTTCAAATTGTGCCCCTTGTTCTTGCACATCTCTTTTTCTGAAAGATGCCACCCTCTTGGACTTTGTTGATTCTCTTGAGGTACTTGAAAGTTTCTATCATGTCTCCTCTCTCCCTCCTTTCCTCAAGGGTATACATATTAAGCTCCTTTAGTCTTTCTTCGTATGTCTTCTGGTGCAGACCCTGCACCATTTTGGTTGCCCTCCTCTGGACAGCCTCCACTCTGTCTATGTCTTTGCGGAGATGGGGTCTCCAGAACTGCACACAGTACTCCAGATGGGGTCTCACCAACTGTCTGTACAGAGGGATAACAACTTCCTGTTTTCTACTATTGATGCCTCTCCCTATGTATCCCAATATCCCCCCAGCCTTCCTTACGGCCTTCTCACATTGCTTGCCCACCTTTAGGTCATCTGATATAATTACTCCCCAGGTCCCTTTCCATTTTTACTGTTGTCAGTATCTCACCCCCCATTGTGTACTCTTCCCCTGGGTTTTTGTTTCCCAGGTGCATTACCTTGCACTTCTTTGCACTGAATCTGAGCTGCCATACATTTGACCATTCCTCCAACCTTGCCAAGTCCTTCTCATCCTTTCCACTCCACCTGGTGTATCAACCCTGTTGCAGATCTTGTGTCATATGCAAAGAGCATACCTTTCCTTCAGTTCCTCTACAATGTCATATAAAGACATTAAAGGACGGTCCCAGTACTGAACTCTCACGGTACCCGCTAGTAACCTCCTTTCTTCACTGTGGACTCCATTTACTACTACATTTTCGTCCTGTTGTCTAGCCAATTTTTTATCCAGGCTACCACCTTGGGACCCACTCCAAGGCTGGCTAACTTGTGTATTAATCTTTTGTGTGGGATTGTATCAAATGCCTTGCTAAAATCTAGGTAAGCCATATCCACAGCCCCTCCCTGGTCTACTACTTTGGTCACCCAGTCAAAGAAATCTATTAGATTCATCTGACACAACCTTCCCATCGTGAATCCATGCTGCCTTGGGTCCTGTGCCCCACTGGCCTCTAGGTACTCAACAATTCTTTCCTTCAGAAGTGATTAGATCATTTTACCTACCACTGAAGTCAAACTAATTGATCTGTAGTTTCCTGCCTCTGTCCTGCTCCCACTATTGTGAAGAGGAATCACATCCGCCCTCCTCCAGTCCTCAGGTACCACCCCATCTTCCCATGATTTGTTAAACAGAGTAGTCAGCGATGTCATTAATTCTACCCTTAGTTCTTTTAGAATTCTTGGGTGAATCCCATCAGGCCCCATTGCTTTGTCCACCTTCAATTTTATTAGTTCTTACCCTAATTTTCACTTCAAACTTGCAACTAAATCTTAGGTCCTGAAATTACTAAAAAAAATAAAATCCTCTGGCTCTTCTGGTTTTGACAAGCTAGAGCCCAGGCTCCTCAGAATCGCAGCCCATGCCATTGCCTCTCCAATCACCTGGCTCCTAAACAGGTTGCTGCTTGAAGGCAAAGTCCCCACTGTGTGGAAAGTTGCCTTGGTCAATCCTATCCCAGAAGGTGGGGATATTGAGCTTGTTGAGAATTACAGACCAATATCCAGCCTCTGCACTCTTAAGTAAAGTGTTAGAGAGGAGATTATATACCAGCAGAGACAGGAATATGTTGAACAGAACAATTTACTAACTGAACAACAACATGGTTTTAGAAAAAAATCATGGTACCAACACAGCCCTGATTAGCCTTACTGAGGATATCTTCACAGCTCTAGATGATGACCTTCCAACTGGCACAGTCTTTATAGACCTCACCAAGGCATTTGACTTGGTGAATCATCAGCAGCTTATCACTTAACTAACATCTATTGGTCTTGATCGTCTGTCTACTCAATGGTTCACAGACTACCTTGACAGCAGATCACAGATTGTCAGATCACATGGAGCTAAATCCAACAAAAGCCCTATCATGGACAGTGTCCCACAGGGTTCAATACTGGGACCACTCCTGTTTTCCCTATTTATTAATGATTTTCCTCAATATTGTGGAGGGGCTAAGATGTCCTTATATGCAGATGATGCTGTGCTTTATAGGTCCTCCTGAAACACTGTCCAACTAAACAACCTTCTTGGTCAAGACCTTGGTCTACTTGGGAATTGGTTTCTTACTAATAAATTAGTTCTAAATAGTAAAAAGACCAAAGTCATGCTATTTGGCTGTAAAAGCCTGGGCCCAATCATTCGCATTTATTGTTCCCAGCTCTTTCCAATGGATCAAAATTGAAGTGATCGATTGTATCAAATATCTTGGTGTATACTTAGACCAAGATTGCTCCTTTAAGGGCCACATTGATCATCTGACCAAGAAACTCAACCAAATTTTAGGTCTATTATATTGCCTGAGCTCTTTCCTCACTCGTGAATCTGAACTCAAGGTTTCCACTAATACACTCCTTCCAACCTTGCAATATGGGGCCACTTTACTACATTCTGTAAGAAGCTCTGAAATGCAAAGGCTAAAAACCCTATATCACAGGGTAGGGCACTTCACCGCAGGGGCACCTCCACAAGAGCATCCCTGCAAGGTACTACTATTTCTAAGGTGGCCTTCTCTTGAGGGCAGATTATCATATCCCTCACTGTGCCTTGCTTTTAAGCTCCAGCAAAATGGTGCCCCTCCTAGCCTAATTAACACATTAGCTCCCAAAAAGAATGGGAGAACACTAAAATCCTCTGGCCACCAGCTTCTCCAAGTCCCCAGTGTAAAGACTTCCCTAGGACTCTGGTCCTATGCTGCCTTCATCTCTCCGATCTGGAATGGTCTCCCTAGCAGTCTCCAGGAATGTGGAAAGTGGGGGCTTCAAGAAGGGTCTTAAGGCCCACCTGTTGGAACTGAGCCTCTGCACCTGCTACTGCTGAAAGTCTGCTGACTCCCTACTGTCGATCTAACCTCATTGGGACATCAATCTGACTGTGACTGTCTTGTGTATAATAGTACTTCTCCTTTTGATGCTGATTGTCGTTAACATGCCACTGTATCTTGACTGGGTCAGTATGTCTATATTGACTGTTAATTGTGAAATGACATGTATGTATTTTGTTATGTTTATAGATGTATGTAATTAATTCTGGGTTACCCCTGAAAAAGGGACTGTTTCAGTCTCAGTGGGCCTACTTGGTCACCAAAATTTAAATAAATAAAATAATATTGTGAAATATCTGGAAATATCTGAACGTATCTATGGCTGCAATTATACCTGTGAATGTTTTACTTTATTTAGGTTCTGTGTTAATAACAACAATATAACAGCAATCGGCATTATAGCGATTGTATAATGACAACTATGTAATGAGCGACGGTAAAACGCCGAAACATAAAATAGTGGCATTGCATGGAAAAGTCTCCCTCCCTGTGCATTGCAAGGTCATGATCACACAAAGCTCGGTTTTCAAAATAGCTCCCAAAACCATTTAATACCACAAGTTTTTTAAAACGCCTGTACTTCACATTACTGCACACGTTGCCTTCAAGGACAGCATAAACTAGCAACATGCAATCAAGTAACCATGCCAAGAAAGGTGGCAGCATCAAAATAGCGACATTTTAGGTTTTTTTTAAAAAAAATGGCCGAAGCCAGAGAACGATCCTTTAATTCATGTTTGTAAACTTAAGGCAGTCACTGAAACATGGTACACAGAGAACCATGACT
Source organism: Neoceratodus forsteri (assembly GCA_016271365.2). NCBI lineage: Eukaryota > Metazoa > Chordata > Ceratodontiformes > Ceratodontidae > Neoceratodus > Neoceratodus forsteri. The sequence continues at coordinate 362,468,623 of CM028130.1, forward strand.
GGGATGTCAACATACCAGGATACACAATCTACAGGAGGGACAGGGTGGGTAGAAGAGGAGGAGGAGAAGCTCTCTATATAAGGGAAGGGATTAAAGCAACAGAACTAAAGAGTAAACAGGAAGTTGATGAGTCACTATGGGCCACCCTGGAGACAGGAAATGGCACCACAATCCACATGAGGGTTGTGTACAGACCCCCATCTCGGGGACGGACAAGGAAATGATAGAAGGCATCCTTAAAATGGCAGAAAAAGGGGAAATATTGTTGATGGGGACCTGAATATGCCAGATGTTAACTGGAGTACCTTTGCTGCAGGCACATCCAAGAGCAGGGTCATTCTTGATGCCCTACAGGGGGCATGCTTCAGACAGCTAGTGTTGGAACCCATGCAGGAGGGAGCAATCTTAGACCTGGTACTCTTTTAAATGGGGAAGGAGAAAGGATCTCAGATTTAGAAGTGGGTAGCCATCTGGGAACAAGTGACCACCAAACAGTGTGGTTCACAATAAACCAAGCCATAGAGTCAAGCCATACAAAAACAAGAGTATTGGACTTTAGAAGGGCTGACTTTGGGAAAATGAGAGAGTGCCTGAGAAAAGCACTAGCAAACGGGCAAGAGGAAGGGGTGGAGGAACAATGGGGAATAATCAAAACAACCATCACGGAGGCAACAAGCATTTGTGTGAAGCAAATCAACAAAACAAAACAAAGAAAAAGGCCACTATGGTTCTCAAAAGAGGTGGAAGGGAAGGTTAAGGAGAAAAGGATAGCATTCAGGAAATATAAGAAAACACAGAAGGAGCAGGACAGAGAACTTTATTAGTTAAAGCAGAAGGAGGCAGGGAAGGCAGTCAGAACAGCAAAGGCACAAACTGAGGAAAAGATAGCCAACTCTATTAAGAAGGAGGATAAAACCTTTTATAGGTACAATAGGGAGTGAAAAAAGACCAAGTGAGGGATACAGAGACTTTATAAAGGGGAGGGAATGTGGGCAGAGGGTGACAGTGAAAAAGCAGGGATACTGAATGAATATTTCTGCTCAGTATTCACAACAGAAGAGGAGGGGGAGGTACCTAAACCAAACAAGACAAACACTCTGAATAGGGGGTTTCAATACCAGTCCATTCACAGAAGAAAGGGTTTTGAAAGAACTCTTGAAACTGAGGGTGGACAAAGCAATGGGGCCTGATGGGATTCACCCTAGAATTCTAAAAGAACTAAGGGTAGAAGTAGTAATGCCACTGACTACTCTCTTTAAAAAATCATGGGAAGATGGGGTGTACCTGAGGACTGGAGAAGGGCAGATGTGATTCCACTTCAAAAAAGTGGGAGCAGGGCAGAGGCAGGAAACTACAGACCAGGTAGTTTGACCTCAGTGGTAGGGAAAATGATGGAATCACTTCTGAAGGAAAGAATTGTTGAGTACCTAGAGGCCAGTGGGGCACAGGACCCAAAGCAGTATGGTTTCACAACAGGAAGGTCATGTCAGATGAACCTAACAGATTTCTTTGACTGAGTGACCAAAGTAGTAGACCAGGGAGGGGCTGTGGACATGACCTACCTAGATTTTAGCAAGGCATTTGACACAGTCTCACACAAAAGATTAATATACAAGTTCACCAGCCTTGGAGTGCGTCCCAAGGTGGTAGCCTGGATAAAAAAACTGGCTGGACAACAGGACGCAAAGGGTAATAGTAAACGGAGTCCACAGTGAAGAAAGGAGGGTAATAGTCGGGTACCGCAGGGTTCGGAACTGGGATCGGTCTTCTTTAATGTTTTAATAGGTGACATTGGAGAGCACCTGGAAGGAAAAGTATGTCTCTTTGTAGATGACACAAAGATCTGCAACAGGGTTGATACACAAGGTGGGGTGGAAAGGATGAAAAGGGACTTGGCAAGGTTGGAGGAATGGTCAAATATATGGCAGCTCAGATTCAATGCAAAGAAGTGCAAGGTAATGTATCTGGGAAATAAAACCCAGGGAAGAGTACACAGTTGGGGGTGAGATAATAACAACAACAAAATTGAAAAAGACCTAGGAGTAATTATATCAGATGACCTAAAGGTAGGCCAGCAATGTGAGAAGGCAGTAAGGAAGGCTGGGGGGACACTGGGATGCATAGGGAGAGGCATCAATAGTAGAAAGCAGGAAGTTGTTATCCATCTGTACAGACAGTTGGTGAGACCCCATCTAGAGTACTGTGTGCAATTCTGGAGACCCCATCTCCACAAAGGCATAGACAGAGTGGAGGCTGTTCAGAGGAAGGCAATCAAAATGGTGCAGGGTCTGCACCAGAAGACATACGAGAAGAGACTAAAGCAGCTTAATATGTATACGCTTGAGGAAAGGAGGGACACGGGGGACATGATAGAAACTTTCAAGTATCTCAAGGGAATTAACAAAGTACAAGAGGGTAGTATATTTCAGAAAAAGAGATTGCAAGAACAAGGGGGCACAATTTGAAGATAGAGGGGGGATGGCTCAGAGGTAATAGTAGAAAGTATTTTTTCACAGAGAGGGTTGTGGATGCAGGGAACAGCCTTCCTGAGGAGGTTTTGCAGTCAGGAACAGTGGAAGGAATCAAGAATACATGGGACAGACATAAGGCAATTCTAGTGGGGGGTAGGAGGAAGTAAGCTGTTGATTAACTAGAATCTGCAGCTTATCCATCAGGTAGGGAAATGGGCAGACTGGGTAGGCCAAGCGGTCCTTATCTGCCATTAAATTCTATGTTTCTACATTTCTATGTTAATAGCGCAAATTTCAAATGAGCCTTCATTTCATTGTGGCACTTCAAACTTCACACAGTGAAATTCAAATGGTATCCTGGTATTTGAATGTTCACACCTGGAACTGAAAATTGTACGCGAGACCCCTCAAATATTCATATGTAGTGCCGGACTCATACTCTGAAACAATTGATGCAATACGCTGATCAGGGTATTTGTATTTTCCTTTTTTCCTTTATTACTGGCTCCAGATATCAGCTGCTCCATCTTCATTTCAGTAAGATGTTGCTCATCTTGTACACAATCAATAAATCTCCAAATGCTCAGGTGGCATGCTCCAAGATGGAAGTTAAAACCCAGGTGCCATCCCTCTACTGTGTTATTGGTTCGGGCTAATTCGAGCTATTTTGAAGGTTTTGTGCACCAAGAATGCTCAATTTCTTCTCACAGATGGTAGGAGCTTGGAACTAGTGTGAATGCACTGTTATGCTTTAGGAGCTTGGAACTAGTGTAAATGCGCTGTTATGCGCGTCACGATTTTAACATGTTGATCGGCATTATTATTGTAAGTTGCTAGGAAGCGGTATTCGCCATTCGATGACTTTGCTATTATTTATTTGCTATCTGACAGGTGCTATAATGTAGTCGCTATTATTATGGGACACCTTTTATTTACAGTAACAGATTAGCACCTGCTGAGAGCTAGCTGATGCTGCATTCTGCCTGCTACTCTAGTTCACAGAGACAAACACGTTAGCTAATTAGTTAGCTGAAAAGAACCTTTAAGATTTCCATTTAGCTGATTGCCATGCAAACTAGCTGTCTGCCAGATGTGCAGATAGCTGAATGTGACTTGCAGTCTAGCTGCCTACTCTGCAAAAGGCATATTTCAGCCCTTATTTCTGTTATGAGTCAAAACCATTTTATGATGGATTTAACACACTTACAGGAGATAATGCACTGCCAGGGATTAAATGCACACTCCAGGGTGCAACGGCGCTCAGCAAATGCCTCATGCCTTCTTAGCACCAGGATCATGCATTTCATCCCCAGCTCATGCAGTATCCCCTGCACTGCACAGCCCATCATGTGTTAACCACTTAATATAAAATGGGTGCTAAAAATGTTGGATCCTGATTGGTCCAGAGCTACTTTCAGCCAGGCCGTTATCCCAGCACAACGGCCCAGCTGAAAGTAGCTCCTGGCAGTCCAGACTCACAATACAAGAAATACCCCTCCACTCCTTTCTGAAAAAGTCTGTCCTTGAAAGAGACTTTCCCATAAAAGACATAGCTGCTCATCCCCACACAACGTCATTGCCATATCTTAAGTTTCTTGCAGCAATAACCCAGCTCCTGTCTCCCTGGTGTCACATATCCTGTTGGTCCCACTCACTAAACAGCTTTCCTTTTTTTTTTTTAAGTTTAAATGCTGGATTCCATTAAGCACAGCACATATGCGTCTGTCTCTGAATCAGCCCTGAGTCTATCTCTTGCATGCTGCACCAAAATGAAGCACCGATTACCATTTTTTTGAAAACAAACAGTATATTTATTTATTTATTATTTAGCTTTTGTTGACCGGGTAAGTGCACTAGACAAATCCTGCCTATTTTCAGGCACGACCCGGGGGAGGGGGATACAGATGAATGCCAACTGACCTTGAACCAGATTAAGCTGCTGGTGGTATTTTTTTTTTTTTTAGTGAATGAGGGAAATTTGGCCAGGACACCGGGGAAATTCCCCTATTCTTTTCAAGAAGTGCCATGGGATCTTTAACATCCACCTGAACTACCACCAATCCAGGCAGATGGGACCTCGGTTTAAGGTCTCATCCAAAAGACGGCACCTCAGAAGTGCAGCACCCCCTCTCATGCTGCACTACAGTGTCAGTACTGGGATATTAACCCAAGTGCCAGATGTGGGAACTGAACCCACAGCCCTCTGATCTCCCGGCCTCAGAGCCGAGTGTGCTACCTGCTGAGCCACTGACACTGCTGTAGCTGTATAGCTCCCAAACTGTGGAGTGCTGCTTCCTGAAACACTAAAAGGAGGCGACCATGGCCTGCTCTGTGTTGATGCCAGACACTAGTTACCACTATGATCTGAGGGACAGCGCCAATGAATGCAAACCCCTCTGGCAGGGCACAGTAGCTGATGAACCCACATATATGGCATTGGCGCCACCTGCTGGCAATGAAAAAGACACAAATTAAACTTGGAACTATTTTTTCTTGTAAACTTTTAATTTATATTTTTAAAAATGTTTTGTTTTAAATGTATTAATCCAAAAACAGTTTTAAAATACTGTGTACACTTTATTAATAGGGCTCCATTCCATAATCGCAATAAGGCACTCCAGGGGGTGCGTTATGCTGGGATAACAGCCCTTCTCGGGTGTTGGAAGCACTAGGCTTCACCTCGTATTTCAACCCACCCGAGGTGGGCTGTTATCCCACCATAATGCACCCCCGTCATGTCTTATTGGCAAGACAAGGCAAATTTTATTTCTAGGGTGCCCAATCCCAGAGGTTCTGGGCACCTAGCAATAAAAACAATTCAGAGACATAAAAAAAAAACACATATTATAAAATCAGTAATAAAACAAATGATTCAAAAATGTTAATAAATAACTCGAAGTGGCACAACTGTCCCAGATTAGAAGATCACATCCAGGAAAGCAAGAGAAAACTGGTGGGTCTTTAGCCGGCACTTAAGCACCTCAACTGACAGGGTTGATTGCTTAATTATAACACTCCATAGAACATCCTCACACTCTGGTAGTATGCAGGTAATGACGTGGATTTTCAAAGCTTTGGATGCAGCACTTGTGACATGTTTAGCTGTGTCCCTGCTAATATGCCAGAATGTTTCCAGACAATTTTCAAACATTCTGACACATTTGGGACACTACACTTATTTTATGGCACAAAATGAAGCATGCATCAGAATTTTGATGCATGAGCTATTTTTGATGCACATCTTGCAGTAATGCAGTTAGATCACCTTTTTTGTGATCTAATAGTCTTGGCACAATTATCGCAACTGTGGCAAAATTGTGCTGCAAAGCTATGAAAACCCAGCCTAATGTCACTGTGAACTGCTTTTGACTGAAACCCACAATAAAATAGCAAGACAAGGCATTTTATTTTATATAGCGCCCTATGCACGAGGGCTCAAAGTGAAAAAGAAAATTTAATTTCACAAAGTACAACAGAAATTACATACAATTAAGAAATAGCAATAAATATGATACTGAACACAGAGACAGTCACATATAAATACTGTTTTAAATAAATATTTTATTACAAATTGAATACTAATTTATATAAATGGTATTTTATTACAAATTGAATACTGATTTAAATAAATGGTATTTCAGTACCCTTTTAAATGCCTCCACAGAGGGGGAAATTTTTAAATGGCAGGGAAGAGAGTGCTAAATAATCTGGGCCACCACTGACAATGAGGTAAACCAGACGGTCTTGGGGGGAGAAAAAGATCTTGGGGTGATCACAGATGTCAAAAAGAATAATTCAGAGCAGTGTAGGAGGGCAGTGGTCTAGACTCTAAAGAAAACAGAATGCTTGGGTGCATCGCTAGGGGGATAGCTTCAAGGAGAAATGATGTCCTCCTGCCCCTGTACAACTGCCTTGTCAGGCCACACCTGGAGTACTGCGTGCAGTTTTGGTACCCATATATAGGAGGGACTCTGCCCTCCTGGAAAGGGTCCAGAGGACAGTGTCTAAGATGACAGAAGGTCTGGGGGACAGATCCTATGAGGAGAGACTCAAGGAGCTGAACATGTACTCCCTGGAGGAGAGGAGGGACAGTGGGGACATGATAGAGGTCTTTAAATAACTGAAGGAGAAGACTCGTGTCAGCACTGAAAGTCTGCTCCAGTTAAAAAAGGAAGGGTCTACGAGAGGTCACACCATGAGATTGGTTGGCGGGAGGTTCAGTGGAGAGGTAAGGAGACATTACTTTACAGAGAGGGTTGTGGCACCATTGAACACTCTACCAATGGAGCTGGTAGCTGTGGAAACAGTGGGGGGGGTTCAAGAGGGGTTGGGACAGATACAAAGGAAAAGTATGGATGGGAATGCAAGAAATGAATGGGATGCTCTGGGAGGGAATGGAGAGGGAGGTACAAGTGGGGTGGGGGGACAGCTACGGTGTCATAACCGTGTGCTGCTAAATCGAGCTGACTCAATAGACTGATTGGCCTAATCTGCTGGCAACTCAGTATGTTAGTATCACCTGAAAGTTTTAGCTGCGGCCTTGAGATGGCCAGGGAAAATCTCCTTGGTGCAGAAGAGCAAGAGACTGGGAACATACCAAGCTGAGAGGTCTTTTAGGTAGCTGGCTCCAATCCATACAGGGCTTTGTAAGTTAACAATGCAGTCTTAAAGGGGGTGCACCACCTAAGTGGAAGCCAGTTCACCTGTCGTAGCGTAACGTGTTCTGAGTAGGATAATCCAATGGACAACCTAGCTGTGGCATTCTGAGCCAGCCATAGGTGGTGTACCAACCTTCTTGATAACCCTATGTGGAGAGAGTTACAGCAGTCAACCCTTGGGGTCACAGACACATGTACCAGGGTCACCAGGTCCTCCAGCATTAGACTGAGTCTAATCCGGGAGTTATTTCTAAACTGAAAAAATCCACTGCAGAGCGCGGCCAATACATGATGTTCTAGTGTCATAACAAAGTTTTCTGACTGGCTGTAAGCATTCTATCAGCCCCCCGCCATGTTCATTTTTTATTAACATATATGTAGAATATAATCACATGCTGAGCACGATATGACACATTTAAAAAAAAACATTTTTAATATAGCAGCAATAACGCATTGCCAGGGGTTATGATAATGGTCAGTTATTCACCCTCTCTGGGTATGTGGCACTGGGCTATGCCTTATGCCATATTACACCCCTAGATGGTGATTAACAGACCCTGGTTATGCCTTATTGCTTAATAATTGTTTACGTGGGCATTTGTGAAGTCTATTTAATATCCCCAGTGTATTTTTCATGTGTTTGTTTTGAAATAGTCCTGGTTTTTCCTTCTTTAGCACCCCCCTTGTTAATGTTGCTTTTTCCTGGCCAGTATTTATTTTTATTTATTAATTACTTGTCAGTTCCAGAACCTAGTGACATCTGTTAAGCAGAATCCCAGCACTGAAAGCTTATCTTTAGGCTTCAGTTCACCACTGATAAAGGACATCCTATGTATGTCACCCATGCCTTGGCAGGAGAATGGGTGACATCCTACGTATGTCACAAGGTGTAGAGGACTGGGAGGGACACTGGTAACTTTTTTATTTAGGAAAACATTATTTGGCTTGAAAGGGTATACAGCATTCTGAGACAGAGTACCATGTCCCAGAATCCTGTACTTCTATGGATTTGGAGATTAACTTGTGGGCAGATCCAGCCTTCTGATTGTAAGCCAGGGGCACTATTTTCAAAGGATTTTTGCATAAACAAAGAATGGGGGGGAAATCCTTTCGAAAATAGGACCCATGGGTCCAGTTCAGGTTTACTCAGTGTTGCCTCCTGACCCAAAGTAGAGCTCAGTGTTCACTGACTGGGGGAGCAGTGGATGTGGATGCTGCCCACAAACTGGACTCATACAGATGTCTGGAGGGGTGGACCTGTGTTTCAGTGCTGCATGAATCACCTGCACGCTTGCTCATATGTTGATCGGGCCATAACACATCAAAGATGCTCTTCTTAGTCCAAGAGGCACAGAGACCATTTATATAGATAGATAAAATAGCTTGAATACAGCTGTGCATCAGTGTAGTTGATGGTTGTGTTCTCCTTGCAGATGGGTTTTGCTTGTTTCTAAATCAGAGACATGTGAGGCGCCATTTTCTAAAGGGTTGACAAAACACTAGCATCCATAGTTTGGACACGTGCTGCATCCGCACAGATGCATCCAGATGTCCACATGCTAGTCAGAGACATCCAGACACATCTGCAACAATTCCCACAGTTTGCAAGAATTTCTGCTGCAACTGCGGGACTCGGGTCCATTTTATAGACACAACTGTGGAATTCCATCCCAGCAGTTAGACCAACATTTTGTGGGCTAACTTCTTGGAGGGGATTTTGCACTCATGTCCAAAAACAGATGCGAGTGTCTGAAAATCCACCCTCTGTTTTTGTAGACCCAAGTATTGGTCTCCACTTTGTTATGCAAAACTTAGTGATACTATAGCACTCCGGACCCCTGAAAGTGGCATGGCAGTACATCATGGAAACAGTGTACATTACACTATATTACTGCTATGCTACTTGCCTAACTGGGTAAACTGTGTTACTTGACTGTGCATCCTACTTCCCACTTAGGGTACACTCTACACCACGTTGGCAGGCACGTTTTTTTTATCAGTTTATTTGAGTTGGGGGCCTTCGCTCTCACACCTCCATGTTAAAAAAAACAAATAAACTGAAAAAAACAACAAAATGAATAGTAAGCACTCAACGATAGCATAAGAGCATCAATGTCACGTTAGCGTACATAAAAATACAGTGTTAGCTACGGTCCAGAGTGCTACAGTATCGGCCAAAAGTTAACTCTGAGTTAGATATGTTCATGGTATGAGTCCTCTGAGCAGAATCCTGCAGTGTTTAAATGTTATGCTAGGTGTGCCTATAATACAACAGTTACACATTACAGAATCAATAAATCGACATTCCAGCCCCCCAACATACACACACAGATTGATATTTTCTTTCCTTTGACAGCAGGCTCTCTGCATTGTTTCAATCCATGACAAATGCAATGTTTCTGTTACAGGAACTGATGAAGGTGCCATCGTAGACATCATTACAAAGCGATCCAATGCCCAGAGGCAGCAGATATACAAGACATTCAAATCTCACTTTGGCAGGGTAAGATAAAACCCTCTCTCTCAGAGAAAATATAAAGCATATTCCCTCAACCAGCTGACCACTTGTTTAATATTGAGCAACCACTAACAGATGGTGCACTGGGGGGGGGTCATCTTTGTTACTGCTGACTGGGTGACCACCAGAATCAAAATGTAAGTAACCCAAGCTTTTATGACAAAGAGCATTTCTTGTAATTATAAAGGTTACAAACACAGTGGTCAGTCATGTGGCCCCTTAAAACATTCATTGATTTCTAGCTAACCACTGGCCATGGAGTTTATACACCGTGTGTTAATGTGTTACATAGATATATACAGTAGAATCTGATGCCAAAAAGCTACCCAATGGTTTACGTAGCCTGACCATATGCATACACTTTACATTTTCTTTACAATTTGTTCAGGAATTATATTTTCTTTGCCAAGACTTTAAACAGTCACAGTAACAGTTTATGAACAATATCTCTATTTTTCTCAGGACTGATTTTCCAATAGCAAACTGTTCGCGATCAGTATTCTAACTACACAGTGAAATTAACTGAAACCTCCTGATGTCACTAGGGGGCTTATGAGACCAGAGGCTAATTGAACGTGGAACCTTTCCATTGGCAGGCACCCTTCCAGACAGACTAGAAAGTTCTACAAAGACCCAAACAAAGAAGGCACCATTCACCAGCAAAATACTTGCAACATAAATATCTTATTGATTAAAGTGCAACCATTACTCACATAGCTGGTGCCATAGGGAAGGCGCCACTCACCCTCAACAAAAGGCCCAACCGGTTTCGTGCATAAGCACTTCGTCAGGAAGCCTGGCCTGTATCTCACACAGACCCTTAAATAGTGGCAGGTTAGACTGTCAGTGCAGAATATTGTGAAAAACAGGTGCAGTTTAAAAACAAGCAGTTCATGCAATCCATTCAGCTACTGTGCAAACTTCATACAAAATGCTGCATTACTCATATTAATATGTTAATCAGTTTAAACAGAGCATTCCATAATATTATTTTGCTCTAAGTATAAAGTGCTTGCTGAAATACAGGGTTCCAAAAAAATCAAAGCATCCAGTCCCTATGAAGGCACAGTAGCCGAATGGATTGCATTAATTGCTAATTTTTAAACAGCACCTGTTTTTCACAATATTCTGCACTGGCAGATTAACCTGCCACTATTTAAGGGTTTGTGTCAGATACAGGCCAGCCTCCTTGATGAAGCGCACATGCATGAAACCGGTCAGGCATTTTATTGAGGGTGAGTGGGGTCTTCCCTATGGCACCAGCTATGTGAGTAGTGTTTGCACTTTAGTCAATAAAATATATATATATATATATATATATGTTGCAAGCATTTTGCTGGTGGACTATGCGATTCTTGTTTTGGTCATGGTAGCTCGTGTTTGGAGATGTGGCACGTCAACATCAGAGTGACTGTTTCTTGTTTTCAGGCTAGCAGGTTCCTTAGCCTAGGGAAAGAGTGGCATCCCTCGCAGGCATTAGGAGACACAGCAGCTTTCCTCATCTTTGGAAGAATTGCACATCCCACCTGTAGGTGTCAGAACATCAGAAATCAACAGTGCTGGAATGGGTTCATCCTGTGCACCTGTGCTCCTGTAACTCTTCCTTTTTGTGTAGCTGTAGTCACTCATGCTGACACTTCGATCACATGATCCTTGGGACAAAGATACATGTCAGGGTTATCTGAAGCTACGCTGTGCATGAATCTGCCCACATAGTGCAGATTCAGTGATTCACATTGGCAGACTTGATCTGATGAATGACTAAGACCTGCTTGGGTGCAGAAGAACATTCCCCCTAGGCTGCTCTGTTGGTGAATCTACCACCATAGTTGAGGGATCCAGTGGCAGAAGCTGACAATATTGCAGTTCAACCTCACGACCCCAACAATAACGAGAACTGAGCAGACACACCAGGGTGGATTTTCAAAGAGATCTGCCCAAGTTGGGTCTGCTGCTATTTTCAAAGCAGAAATGTCTCCAAACCAGTTAGACCATTATTTGATGGTCTAAGAGCACACAAAGTTTGCATGCAAAAAGGGATGCCGTTACATCCAAGAATGGGTGAAACTGCACTTGCATCCAATTATGATGCAACTGCATGTATTTTCTGCCACAAATTGGGACTTGCTGTCATAAACAGATGCAACTTCTGAGAATAGCACCAGAGCTGCCTGGACTCAAGAAAATGGATGCAGACACAGCATGCATTTACCTCCACATCCAAACCCTTTTGGAAATCCCACCCACTGTCCATAACTGCCATTAATTCCTTTTTCCTCCCCACCATGGTGCAGTCTTTAGCCCTCCACTGCCCACCCCAGCCCCATCACCCAGCATCCCAGGGACTTACCTCTTCCCAGTGTTTCCTATACAGCTTGCCCCCCCCCATGGGGGATGGGTGTTGACGGTAGGTGCCTTTTTACAGACAAAATGGATCCAGTTCGGGAGAGGGCCATATAGCCAGTGTGGAGCCTGCAACGGGTCAGTGTCATCTGTACTGTATCTGGCCATTTTCCCTGTTTTAGTCAAAGGGATGTATGTACAATGCCATCCAGATGCACCATGCATGCTATTATGCATGGGATGTTGACAGCCACCATCCGTCCAGCCCCAGTGTGTCGGCACTGGCTGCCTGTCCCCTAGCCTCTGCTAGGAGCCAGACTAGTGCTGGGACCTGCAACCCTCCCTCCCTAGAGGAGGAGAGCCATCCTCTGGATGCCCAATCCTCCTCTCCCCGGCCAGCCCTCGGCAAACCAAGTCAGTCAGCAAACCCAGGTCACCAGCATACAAACATACAAAGAAGCCAGCTGAAGAAGGCCATTTGGTCTATTAAGTCTGCTCATATTGCAGGGTCCACAGCTTGAGCTAATGTCCTTGCCCTCCCTCCCCACTCCTTCCATCCTCCCTACCCATGATCCTTACTTCCTTATGCCTGTCTCAGCCTCTCTTAAAGCTGCCCACTGTCTTCAATGAGATGACCTCTTCCGGCAGTGCATTCCAAGTGACCATCACCCTCTCTATGAAGAAGTTCTTCCTGACCTCTCTCCTGTCAAATTAGGGGTGGGTTGAGATAGCTTTCCGTGTTATTAAGTTAATTTACTTTTGGGATGGTTTGATTTTAGTTTACTTGGTTTTTACTTGCGCTTTATTATAATGTGTTGGGGAGGTTTAGTGATGGTCAGGCACTATTCCCCCACCAGGCTCAGGGAATTACATCCCTTTGAATGTCCCCTGCTATCATCCAACACCTATTTTAGGTGTCATGCTTTGGGTATATGTAAGAGGTGTAAAAGAAGGGGGAGAGCTAGGCCTGGTGGGGGACAGGAAAGGGGAGGGCAGATTGGAGTTGTGGGGTCCAGCAGACGCCCTGGGGCAAAATGGAGTCAGGATAGAGGTTCTCCTTGTCTTGTCCCCATACCCAAGGGCTCTGACGCTAGCGGGCAGGTGCTGAGGTCTTTCCTGTCAGCTCATCCTACCTTGGCGGTGTTATGCAATGCCAGATCCATTAAAAACAAGACAGCTATTATAGCTGATCTTGTTGGAACAACTGATCTGGCTAGCATCACTGAGACCTGGCTGGGTTAAAATGCAGGCCCTGTATTGGCTTCAGCAACTCCAGCCGGGTTCTCAGTGATACACCATCCAAGGCTGGATCGTAGGGGCAGGGGTGTGGCCATTATATTTAAGATTGAGCTGGGCCTTGTGGATGTGCCATTGGGAAGTACCAGATCCTTCAAATATCTCCTGGGAGAGGGTGTAGGCTGCAGGATTCTCCTCATCTACCATCCACCAGGAGATGGAGGAGAATTCCTGCAGGAGACAGCAGACTTCATTATCGACATGGTGTTGAGGTCCCCCAGATGGATAGTTCTGGGGGACTTCAATGCCTGGGTTGACAATAAACTCTAAAATTTTGGTCAAAATCTCCTCCAGCTGATGACACTGCTGGGCCTTACACAGGTAGTTCCAGGACCAGACCCAGAGGGTCATAGTTGGGGGGATAGTCTCATCCCCAAGGAGGGTCATTAGTGGGGTCCCACAGGGATCAGTCCTTGGGCCCCTTCTGTTCAACGCCTACGTATCGGACATAAGGACAGGAATCAGGAGTGAGATGAGTCTCTTTGCAGATGACTCGAGACCTGGAGGCTCTGGAAAGATGGTCTAGAAAGTGGAAGCTGAGGTTCAATGCAGGGAAATGCAAGGTACTCCACCTGGGGGGCAGAAACCCAGGTCAAGTGTACACCCTGGGGGGGGAAATGCTACAAGTCTCGATGGCTGAGAGGGACCTGGGGGTGGTGGTGGATGTCAAGATGAACAACTCTGAGACTTGTAGGAGGGCAGCAGCCAAGGCCAACAGGGTGCTGGGATGCATCGCTAGGGATCACCTCCAGAAGGGAGAGTGATACTCCCTCTGTATAACTGCTTGGTGAGGCGCACCTGAGTACTGTATGAGCTCTGAGGCCACACTTAAAGCGGGACATTAGCCTCCTTGGGAGAGGGTCCAGGAGGGCAACCAAAATAATTTGGGGCTTGGGGGACAGGACCTATGAGGAGAGGCTCGAAGAGCTAAATATGTACACATTGGAAGAGAGAAGGACATGAGGGACATGATAGAGGTCTTTAGGTACATGAAGAGGGTAAATAGGGAGGAACAGTCGGGTGCTTCAAGGAAGGAGGAAGGGCCACTAGAGGGCATGGCTGGAAGCTGGAGGTAGAAGATTCAGGGAGAAAGAAGGAGGTGCTACTTCACTGAGAGGGTGGTGGAGCCATGGAATGCACTGCCTAGGGGGCTGGTGGAGGCAGAGACAGTGGAGGGGTTCAAGAGGGGGTGGGACAGGTACAGGGGAAGGGTTCTGGAAGCAACATCCAATGCAGCAAGAATATCCGGAACTGGGAAGGGAGAAGCCAGAGAAGGCGAGGGGGACAGCAAGATCAGCACCCAGGTTGGGGACTGACCAAACGAGCAGACACGAAAGACCGTTAGGCCTATTCTGCTGACATTTTAGTATGTTTTTAGTATGTTTTTTAGTATGTTTTAGTTGCCTCCTTGACCCATGTAGGGGATCATTCGTTAGATCTGATCTTCTTTTTGGGTATGGAGATAGCTGATCTGGGGGAGGAACCAGTCACCTGGTCTGACCATCACACCATAAGGTTCCATTTCAGGGGCCTCCTAATAGATCTGGCTCTACGAATATGGTTCAGTACCACCCTTTAAGGGGGGTTAACCCTAGCGACCTATCAGCAGTGCTGGACCTATCGGGCTTGTCAGGTGAATGCATGAGTCCAGATGATCTCATATTAGCCTATAATAAGGCTCTGGGAGATGCTCTGGACAAGACTGCTCCTGTCCGTGATCGACCTCTCACCCTTTGCCCAAGGAGCCCTTGGTTTGATGGCTCCTTGAAGGAGTTGAGGCGAGTTGGCCGAAGGATGGAGAGAGCCTGGCGGAAGTCCGACCATGATGCTGACAGGCTTATGTTGATGGCACATTATGACAGCTATCAATTAGAAATCACCCGTAAGAAGGCAGAATTCCTGTCCAGGGAGATTTCTGCTGCGGAAAATCGACTGGCTCAGCTGTCTGGACTGTTAACAGATTGTGCAATCCAATCTGTGTCCAGCCCAGAGAAGCCTTTTCTCAGCTAAGATGCAAGGGGCTCGCTCGATTCTTCACAGATAAGGTTGCCAGCATCAGGTCTGGCATTGGTCCGGCCTCTCCTCCGAGGGATTGCAGTGATCGATGGGAGGTGGCATGCACCCGCTCTGTCTGGTCAGATTTCTACCTGTCAGAATTCACGGACATTGTAAAGACCATCCAAACATTGCACCCAACCAGTTGTAGTTTGGATCCGGGCCCTACACCACTCTTAGTGGGATTTATTTATTTATTTATTAAACTCTAGGATTACAAATACCTTTGAGCAGGAACTGCTCATTTACAAAGGTTCCACTCCAAAGGATGTAGGGTAACATACATACAAAGGTAAACAATGGTGACAATCTTAAAACACAAAGATGACTAAGCAATTAATTATACAGTCAAAAGTGGAGAGAGACAACATAAGCCAGCTTCTAACAAATGTCAGTGTGAACAGTATATAGGGTAGGAGGGAGTCAGGAAGAAGTAGGTAGGCTATAGAGCCATTGTCAGAGGGTAGAGGTGGGTAGTAAAAGTGTGGGGTGGATGGGCTGAGGGCCTCATGGAATGAAAGTGCCAGTTGAGAGGGAAGGGTGGGTGGGGGCGGGTTATAGGTTGTGGGGGATGTGTAGATGTTATCTGCCCGATCCTTGCTGAAATTGTCTGGAAGTCCTTGGAGAGTGGGGTCTTTTCTGACCCCCTTAAGGAGATGGTCGTTTGAACACTCCTTAAGAAATCCTCCTTGGATCCAGAGTGTGCAGCTAACTACCGGCCTATCTCTAACCTGCCATTTGTTGGTAAGGTTATTGAAAAGGTGGTTGCATTGCAATTGGATGATCATCTTACAACTCACAATGTCTATGATTCTCTCCAGTCTGGTTTCAGAAAGAAGCATAGCACAGAGACTGCTCTTGTCCGAGTACTGAACGACCTCCTAATGGCTAGAGATCGAAAGGCACGTACCATTCTGGTCTTTCTTGATCTTTCTGCTGCATTTGACACTGTAGACCATGGTGTGCTGCTGGAGCGCCTGCGGCTTTTTTGTGTGCTCTCTGGTACAGTCCTTAAATGGTTCCATTCATTCCTCACAGGCAGGTCTCGGAGAGTTGCCACTGGAATTTATTCCTCTGGTGCCCACTTCCTGCTCTATGGGGTGCCGCAGGGCTCCATTTTGGCCCCCATGTTGTTTACAGTGTTCATGCTGCCATTGGGAGATATCATCAGGCGATACAGTCTGAGTTTTCACTGCTATACAGATGATACTCAGCTGTATATGTCCTTTCTGCCTGGACAGAATGATGCACTCCCCATGCTAAATCTGCCTTACTGAGATCAGAACTTGGATGAGTTCCAGCTGGTTGAGACTTAATCCAGACAAGACTGAAGTGTTGGTAGTGTACCCAGGTCATCCAGGGGCGGGTCTGGGGGCTGGACAACCATCAGGTTTATTGCTTGGTGGTATACAGCTCACTACCTCAGACCAGGTGCATAACCTGGGCATTATTTTCGACATAGGTTTGACTCTAAAGCCTCAGGTTTCAGCAGTTGTCAAATCATCTTTCTATCATCTTAGGAATATCACCTGGGTGAAACACCTGGTTTCTCTGGATGACCTTCCAACACTGGTCCATGCCTTTGTCACTACCCATCTTGATTACTGCAATTCCCTCTACCTAGGGCTACCAGGGGTTGATATCCACCGCTTGCAGCTGGTGCAGAACGCGGCAGCCAGGCTTCTGACTGGGACCTCTAGGACCAGTCATATTACACCTGTGCTCTGCGAGCTGCACTGGCTGCCTATTCAGTGGCAGATCACCTTTAAGGTTGGCTTGCTAACCTTTAAAGCCCTACATGGTCAGGGACCTGGCTACCTGCAAGATCTCCTTGTACCCTATTGCCCCCTCCGTCCTCTCTGATCCACTGATGAGGGATTGCTGGAGATTCCCAGGGTTCAACTGAAGACATCTGGTTCTCGAGCTTTTTCTTTCTGAGCTCCAACCCTGTGGAATTCTCTACCTCGTCGGTTAAGAGAATGCCTGACCATCAATAGGTTCAAAATTGAGTTAAAACCTATTTACTTAATTTAGCCTTCCCAAAATATGGATAACCTGTTTTATCGTTTTATTTATTTCTATTTATACCTGCTATATCTGGTTTTATATACAGCACCCTGATTTGGAAAGGTGCTATAAAAATAAAGTTTGGCTTGACTTGACTAAACCTCCCACACTCCATATTAAGACTTTGCCTCCTAGTGTTATGGTTGCCACTCAGCTTGACTCTCACTATCAACCTTATTTATCCCAATCAAGTACTTGAAGGTCCCAATCATGTCCCCTCTCTCTCTCTCTCTCCTATCTTCCAAAGAGTACATGTTCAGTGCCCTCAACCTCTCCTCATATGCCTTACCTTGCTGACCCACTATCATCTTTGTAGCCCTCCTCTGGACCTTCTCCAGCAGGTTAATGTCCTTTTTGAGGTATGGGCACCAGTACTGAACTCTATACTCTAGATGTGGCCTTACCAGTGACCTGTACAAGAGCAGTATAACTTCCTCTCTTCTACTACTGATCCCGTCCTGGAGAAACAGTAGGATAGTCAGGATGAGGGCTTCCTCTGGTACAATTTATCTCCTCGTACACCAGTCGTCGACTATGCCCCATTGCCTTTTATATGTGTTTGTGGTCGAGGATCATCTTGAGATAGTCAGGATACCTACCACCCTTTCTGCATATCCTGCCTTTAGCAGTCTCTCCCTTTCAGGAGCCAAGCAGTAAGTTGTAGGGCACGAAGGTCTGGGTGTAGTACTGGGACCTGGTGGATGATATCCCATCCGGTCACCACTATCCAGGGGTGCTTTAGTGCCATGTCCACCACCATTGTGAACCATGCCCTCCTTGGCCAGTATGGCATCACCAGAATTACTTGTGCTTATGATTGTCTCACTTTGTGAAGCATCTGTGGGATGAGTGGAATGGGAGGGAACACATGCTATTGTGACCCTCCACTCCCTAGATATGGCATCCACCCCAACCGACCGGGGCTCCTTGTATCTGGAGTAGAACTTTGGTGCCTGTGTATTTTCTGCAGTTGCCATCAGATCTAGTTCTACAGGACCCCAACGTTTGTTGATCTCGTGGACCACTTGCCAATTTAGCTGCCATTCCCCTGGGTGGATGAGCTGCTGGCTCAGCCAGTCTGCTGTTTGGTTTAGTCTTCCTGCCAGGTGTATTGCCGTTAGGGTGCGGAGATTGGATTGTGCTCATCTGAGGATCTTCACAGCCTCCCTCTGCATTGCCATGCTCCTGGTGCCTCCCTGCTTTGCCAGGTATGCCACCGTGGCTGTGTTGTCTGAGTGTATGAGTACGTTCTTGTGGTGTACTCGATCCTGGAATGCTTTCAGTGCATTGAACGCTTTGTGCATTTCCAGCACATTGATGTGGAGTTTTGCCTCGGCAGGTGTCCACCTGCCCTGAGCCGAATGGTTGTCAGACTATGCTCCCCATCCCTGCAAGCTGGCATCCATCTCTATGACCACCTCTGCTTGTGGGTCCAGGGGACAGCCCTTTGTTAGATTGTCTGTGTTTAACCACCAGGATAGTGGCTTTCTCACTGGTGGCCTCATGACAAACTGGAGTGACAGGTCCTGGTCCACTTGATGGTTCTGCCTGATGTAATCCAGAAGCAGGTGCCTCATGTTCCTTCATGCCCAGGGTATCAGATCTATGCATGAGACCATCGTGTCTAGTAACCTGGACACCTTGAGTAGTGACAGTGCCTTGTGAGCCATCAATTTCTTGGTGAATTGGAGTAGCATGTGCACCCGGTCACCTGTTGGGCACACCCTGCCTTCTGCAGTATCTGTGAGGGCACTCAGGTGCTCGATCCTCTGGCTGGGCGATAAGGTGCCTTTCTCCCTGTTGATCACCCAACTGTGGCTTTCCAGGCCTCGTAGGACTGTGTTCACATCGCTTTGTCATGCATTAGGGATCTTGCTTGAATCAGCCAGCCATCAAGGTAGGGTATCACTTGGATGCCCTTCTCCCTCAGTTTGGTTGCCAACACTATTGCTGTCTTGATGAAGACGGGGGGGGGCGATGCAAAGCCAAATGGGAGCATTGTGTATTAGAAGTGTTGACCCAAGATGTGAAATCTCAGGAACTTGTGGTGTGATGGTCTGATGGGGATGTGTAGATATGCGTCCTTTAGATCTATGGAGGCTAGAAAATCCCTCAGTCTCAGGGCCTTGAGAGTGGATCGGATTGTTTCCATCTTGAACCGCTTGTACTGGACGAAGCAATTTAAGCATTTTAAGTTGCGTACCAGGTGAAGGTCTCCCATTTTCTTGGGCACCATAGAGAATATGGAATATATCCCCGTGCCCTGCTCATGCTTTGGTACCTCTGCAACAGCCCCTGTGCTGATGAGTTTGCCCAGAGCGTCCTTGACTTGTTTTGTGGAGACCCTCTCTTTGGACATCGGGGATGTAACCAACCTGTCTCTTTGTGGAGTCTCTGTCAGTTCTATCACATAGCACTCTGTTACTACTCCCCTCACTCATCTGTCTGTTGTCGTTTTTGTCCAGTGGTGGGCAAACAGCTTCAGACAGGACCCGATGGGTGGGTACCCCGCTTCTGCTGCTCATTGTCTGCAGTCATTGTTTGCCTTGCTTGGGCTTGAAAGAATTATTGGGGTGATTCCTGTTGTGCTGGAATATGTTGCGGGGCTTGTACTGGTGAATTCTATTGCTTTGCTGGTGTAACCCCTAGATGGCGCTATCCCAGGGGCTACTACCCCTGCCTGATTTGCCACTAACAGGTTGAGGGGCCTGGATCCAATGGCGGGTGCCTCCACCCAGAGGTCAGGGTTTGCAATAGTTAAACTTACTTGGTCACAGCCCTCTGGGACACTGCAACCCCCCTTTCTTCCCACTAGTGGCCCACACAATATATCAAATTACCTTCACAGTATACACTTACCCCCAGGGCTGGTTCAGGCACTGGGACCTCCTGTAAAATAAGATACAGTGCAACAATCACAGTACAATACTTTAACATAGACAAATACCTCAGGCAGTATAACTTTGCTGAAACAAGCAGCTCGGATTTATTTAGGGGAATATAACAAGGACAGGAAATCAGGTTAATTAGCTTATCACTTTACTCATCTACCTATGGCTCTGTGCGAGGCCTATCCCTACCAGTTACGTCCCTGGGTACCCAAGCCCTAGTGGCTAGTCCAAACCGTGGCAGCTGGTAGGGCCCTTCCCACAGAGAGAAAGAAAATTAGTTTAAACAGTCAGCAGTACAGTGATTCCATTTGGATTCAATGTGGCAATTCAACAGGAGCGACCCTGAATTAGTACTCACGACCTCCAAACAAGATAGGGTCCTTCAATGTCAGCAGGGCTTCTCTTGAGCTCCACAGACTCCTCACACATTTATATGGCAAACTGCAACAGGCAAAAGTCCTTTAATGGCAGCAGGATTCACTTGAGGTACACAAGCCTCTTCACACATTTATATGGTAAAACAGAAAGTACTATACCAGGCAGGCTGCTTCTCTATCCCGATCGCAATTACTGCACAATACCCGGAGAACACACAGCAGATTCAGTTCCTGACAGACCGAGTGCAATTCAGCAATTTCTCCAGTCTTCTACAGGGTGAGCCTGGTTTCTACTCTTCAGATATCCTTTGATTCTCTTCACAGGGACGGATTCAGTCCTAACAAGCAGTTACACAAGCTGCAGACCGGAACTCTGGGCCTTACACACGTTTCCGACTAAAACTGCACACTGAAAAGCACAGGGCTCCTTCCTTCTTCACTGCCAGAGCTCAACTGAAACTCCAACAGACAAAACCGGCACTTCCTTTGAGTTCCTCCCAGTTCTTGACTGGATTGGCTGTCACTCACAATAGACTGCTCCTGTTGGTCCAAAAGGCACGAAGTCTAAACTACATCTCCCAGAGTCACTGCCCATACAATCCTCTTGTGGCTGGCTCAGATTATGAGTCCAAGTTCTGATTCGTCCAAGGCACCATTTTAGAGCTAGCTTACCCCACACTGATTGGTCCAGTTCAGCAGTTCAAAACCAGAATGGGGAACTAGGCAGACACAGTTCTGACTGCAAAGAAAGCAGGTTAGACAAACTGTAATTTCATTATTACTCTAAATGGTTTCTGGCAAACAGTTACATCTTTCAGATAGGTTCCTTTGCACTCCTAGTGACTGCAAAAATGGAGTGAATTGGCAGCAGCTCGAGTGGTACTCAATCAAAGAAACACACAGTCCCCCATACAAACTAATTATGTCTGCAAGCAGACAGCTCTTAAAGAGACAGTACCAGAGGTTCTAAAAACACTCACTGATAAATGGCTTAAACGCCAAACACCATTCAGGCTTGGAGCATTCAAGCAAGCTCCTGGAAGTCTTTTGGGAACCCCCATTTGCAAGGGGGTTACACTGGCATTGGTCTTGGTAGTTATTTGTGTTAAAGTTGTTTCTTTTGTCACGAAAATTGCGGGCCTTTCTGGATCTTGACCTATCAGGCAAATATGTGTCAGCTGATGGTTGGTCTTTCACCATTTCCCTGCCCTCCTTTTTTTCCTTTTAGGAGCCATTCCATTCCTTCGCCGAAGAGAGAGACATCCCCATGAAAAGGATCTTTAAGAGTATGGCCTTAGATTCTAAGTCCACGTCCCATATCTTCATCCATATGAGATGTTTAGCGCTGTTGGTTATAGCCATAAACATAGCATTTTTTCTCAGCGAGTCCACCACCATGTCTGCCAGGTACTTTGCAGCCAGTATGGACTGATTCATAAGGCTTTCTCCAGGAAGTTAGAAGTAAGAGTCCCTTGGGGCTCTGGTAGTATAAATAACCATAGTGACTGCTCTAAGCCCCAGCCTGGTGGTTTGAAATTCTTTTTAAGTAGTTCCTCTAACCTCTTGTCTGTTGGCTCCTTGAGCACCAAGGTGCCTTCAGTGGGCAGGACTGTCTTTTTGCTTAGAGAAGTGATTTGTGGGTCCACCTGCAGGGCTGTACACCAAGCTTTCAGTTTGTCCACCTGAAAAGGATACATTTTGTCCCAGGAACTGCATTGTGGGATTCTAGTGGGTTCTTTTTTTTTTTTTTTAAACACCCCCGGTGCCACCAGTCTACCTTACTTCTGCACGTCAGGCATCCTCCCGGGTACTCAGGCTGCCATCTCCTGGGACCTCTCTCAGTTCCATATTCAGGTCCCGCAGCTACCCCTGTGGCTTGCCCTCCACGGCAGGGTGGTGGGAGCTCTCCCCTTAGCTCAACCCCCAAGGTCAGGATCCAGTACTGCTGCGCACCCTCTGCACCGAACAAGTCCCCTCTGGAGACGGCCATCATGCCGCCACGACTAGTGCCCCTATTTTTCCACTTTTCCCCTTATGGCTGTGGTGTGCAATGAAGCCTAAGGCCCCAAGCGCGCATCGCCTGCACGCACTCTGAGACAAGCGTCTTCCCCAGCATGTCCCCTCCATGTCCTGCCAATGCTCTGTAATCACCCCCAGACTCCGCCAGAGGCTGCCAGAGCACCGATGGCAACCCTCACCCCTCCCTGGAGAAGGAGAGCAGTCCTACGTACGCTCCACCCTTCTCCTTTCCTGCCGACCCCCAATGACCCAGGCTTGTTCCCAAACCCGGGTCGCCAGCGTGGTGCAAGGTGTGGCATCCAGCGCCTCAACCCTCAGCGCCACCGGGCCAGCTGGGATTCTAGTGGGTTCTGAAGCCTCTCATTCTTTCTGTACCACCTCCTGAACTGACACACAGACAGGAAAGGTGTTTGATGATTTTGGAGCCGGGTTTAGGGACACAATTAGCTTAGATGGAGGGGAGTCCACAAAGCCCACTATTTCCTTTATAGCCTTTACCAGGTTAGGGACCGGGTCAGGGGTGCAGTATTTTGCAGTCAGCATTTGTGGGTCCTGTTCCATCGGCTCCTGCTGCTCCGGTTCTGGATCACCATTGGACTGGGCATCGGACTCTTCCCCCGAGTCACAGAAACATAGAATGTGTCAGAAGAAAAGGACCGCCAGGCCCACCCAGTCTGCCCAGTATGCCTAGCTAGCTGCTAGGACTTTGCTGTTCCCTACCGACCCCTTCCCCCCGGATCTAAAAGACCCTTGTGTCTATTCAACACTCTCTTGAATCCCCCCAAAGTTCTTGCCCCCACCACTCCTCCATTCCATTCCAGTTATCCACCACCCTCTCCATGAAGAAGAACTTTCTAATGTTTCCTCTGAACCTCCTGCATACTATCTGCATATCATACCCCCTTGTTTTCAATTGCTTCTTTAGCTGGAAGATGTCCCCTACTGGCACCCTGTTAATACCCTTGATATATTTGAAGATCTCAATCATGTCCCCTCTTTCCCTACTTTGTTCTAGGGAGTACATGTTTAGATCCTTCAGCCGTTCCTCATATGACAAATGACTGAGGCCCTTCACCATTTTTGTTGCCCTCCTCTGAATGTGCTCCACTCTATCCACATCCTTCTTGAGGTACGGCCTCCAGAACTGGACTCCATACTCAAGATGTGGCCTGACAAACTGCCTGTACAAGGGCATTATGACCACCCTCTTCCTGCTAGTTATTCTCCTACCGATACAACTCAGCATCCTACTGGCCCTTGCCACCACCTTCTCACATTGCCTTGTCACCATCAGGTCCCGTGAAATGACTATACCAAGGTCCCTTTCCAGCTCGGTAGCCTCTAGGGCATGCCCCCCAATCTGGTGTTCCACTCTCTGGTTTTTCTTGCCTAAGTGCATGATCTTGTATTTTTTTGTATTGAAGGACAATTGCCACTCCTTGGACCATTCCTCCAGTTTCTCCAGATCCCTGCGCATACTCTCAACCCCCTCAGGCATATCCACTCTATTGCAGATCTTTGTGTCATCCGCGAATAGACATACTTTCCCCTCTAGCCCCTCCATTATGTTCCCTATAAATATATTAAAAAGGAGTGACCCCAGCACAGACCCTTGAAGTACCCCACTGGTGACCATACCCTCCTTTGAGGGTACCCCGTTGACAATTACCCTCTGCCTTCTGCCCCCTAGCCAGTTCTGCACTCACCTAACCACTATCAGCCCCAGCCCAAGACATCTCATTTTGTGCAGTAGTCTCCTGTGCAGCACAGAATCAAATGCCTTCTTGAACTTGAGGTATGCAGTATCTACAGAGCCCCCCGATCTAGTACCCAGGTGAGCCAGTTAAAGAACTCAATCAAGTTCATTTGATACGACCTTCCCTCAGTGAACCTGTGTTGCCACCAGTCCTGTAGGCATTGACTTCTAGGACACTAGTGATTCTCTTTCTTAGCAGTTTCTCCATGAGCTTGCCCACCACTGATGTTAAACTCACCAGTCTATAATTGTCTGCCTCCTCCTTAACTCCTACCTTATGAAGGAGGACCACATCTGCCCTTCTGCAGTCATCAGGGACCTCCCCTAATTCCAAGGATTTGTTGAACAGGCTGGTCAGAGGTGCTACTAGTACTTTACTAAGCTCCCTCAGTAACCTGGGGTGCACCCCATCCAGCCCCATCGCCTTATCCACCTTCAACTCCTCCAGCTTCCTCAAGACCTCCTCCACCTGGAACGGACTGGAGTCAACCCCCTCCTCCACCATCTCATTGTCTCTGATTTTCCTAACCTCCCCATCCTTCCCCACCGTGAATGCTGAGCAGAAATAGCTGTTAAGTATTTCGGTCTTCTCAAGGTCATCTTCCACCAAACCCCCTTTTTCGTTTTTCAGCCTGACTATCCCCTCCTTTGATTTTCTCCTCTCTCTCTGCTCACACACCAGAAGAAGGTTTTATCCTCTCCCTTGATGGTGTTGGCTATTCTCTCTTCTGTTCTTGCTTTCACTCTCCTGACCTCCAAACTGCATCCTTCTGCTTCTCCTAGTATATAGCCATATCCTCCTCCCTCTGTGTCATTTTATACCTCCTAAACGCCTGTCTCTGTCTCTTTGCCCTGACCTTCTCTGCAACTTCTCTACTAAACCAAAGTGGCTTCCTCTTCATCCTATTTTTTTTTTTAAAATGTACTTTATCCTCCTCTGAGCTACTCTGAACCCCGCTCCATCGGGAGTCGCATATGGTGCCTGCCCCAGCTTCTACACCTTACCTGGAGCCCTCCAGTTCCCCCATGGGGCCGAGGTTCTTCCCCCCAGGCTGGGATGAGGTGGGGTGCCTTTACCATGATCTATTCAAGTTTCGTTGGGTTTGACAGGGTCAGGCAGGTGCGAGCCTGTGGGGTCTGCCCAAGCACTCCATCTTCTCAGGGCTCAGACAGCCATTTTCTCTTGTTACAGGGCTGTGACTTGCACCGTGACATCAAGGCATAACCACCACCGTCTGTTACATCCTTCCCCCTCGTAACTGGCTAGGCACTTTGTGTACCCCAGACCTCCAAGGCCAGTCGCGTGCCGAGCATCTACCCCCTCCCTCCCTGGAGAAGGCAAGCAGTCCCTGGGACACTCAGCCTTCTCCCAGCAGTCCTCAACTGCCCGGGCTGGGTTCCCGAACCTGGGTCATCGGCGTCATAGCTGCACTACCGCCGCGCCGAGGGCTGGCCTCTGCCTATTTTGCTTACCTCCTGATGCAAAGGCTGGTGGCCTTCATTGCCCCTTTATTGTACCCCACATTTCCTCCAATTCCCTAAGACCCCACTCCTGCCAATGCTTTCTGGAACGATTCCCCATTTTCTTAAAGTCCGCATGTCTGAAATCTAGCACCTTCACTCTGGGCCTATGAACATGAGCAGTGGTTCTGACTGTGAACCAAACGGTGCTGTGGTCACTCATGCCAAGACTCTCCCCTATGGTTACCTCTCCCACCCATTCCCCATTTGTAAGAATCGAGTCAAAGATTGCCCCCTTCCTGGTCAGTTCCCTTACCAGCTGCTTCATGAGAGCTCCCTGTAGGAAGTCCACTATTTATATAGGAACATAGCCTTTGGTGGCAGATACGGACTGTTTGGCCCACCTAGTCTGCCCATTTCCCTACCTACTGGATAAGCTGCAGATCCTAGTTAACCAACAGCCTATTTCTTCCTACCCCCACAAGAATTGCCTTATGTCTGTCCCATGCATTCTTGAATTCCCCCACTGTTTTTGACCACACGACCTCCTCAGGAAGGCTGTTCCTTGCATCCACCACCCTCTCTGTGAAAAAATAATTCCTTGCATTGCCTGAGCCTTCCCCCCTCTGTCTTCAAATTGTGTCCCCTTGTTCTTGCACATCTCTTTTTCTGAAATATACTACCCTCTTAGACTTTGTTGATACCACCCCAGTATGTATGACTTCTCCTTTCCCTGTGTCCAATGACACCCATAAAGCCTCAGTCCCTCCTCACCTTCCCTGCAATTCCATGGCCTTAATGTGTTCCTTCACATATAATGCAAACCCCCCACCCCATCCTTCCCTCTCTGTCTTTCCTATAAAGTACATACCCCGGTATTGCCATGTCCTAATCCTGGCCATCATGACCCCACTTCTCCGTGATCCCCATGATGTCTACGTCCGCCTCAGCAATGACCGCTACTAAATCTGGGATCTTGTTTCCTAGGCTCCTGGTGTTGATGCATATGGCTCTCCATTCGCTGGACCCATTTGTTTGTCCTCTAGGTCATGTTATCTTCTCCTCCCCTTTACCCTGTTTTTTTTTCCATCCGGGGGAGCCTTGTAGCCCCCCTTATCACCTGTCTTATGGTGAGGATTTGTTACCACCCCCCCAATTTAATTTAAATTATAGTTTTGTTCTATGAACTCACCTAACTTGCTCCTTAGCATTGCCGTACCCTCCCTCTTCAGGTTCAGCCTATCTGGGCCAAATAGGCTCTCATCCCCCCACGTTGTTCCCCAGTCCCCTACTAACCCACACCCCATCTGTTCACACCATATCATCAGCCACTTATTAAATTCCTGAATCCTCAGTCACCTCTCAGTACTTGCCCTTGGTACAGGCAACACCTCTGAAAAAGCCACACATTAGAACCCCAGACCTCTGCAGTACCTAGCAAATCTGGGATCTGCAGTTCAGAGGGTGAACTGTGTGGCCTTAGAGGGGGTGGCATCAGCCCAGATGGTTGTTTGGGATGGGAAATCTCAGTCAGCTTTTGAAGGATAGCTGACATGAATTGCTGCTGCTGTTGGATTAGCGTGTTTGTGGCCTGCTAATTTCATATGAGCAAAGCTGCTGTATCGGGTTAGGAACTTTCCCTGGATAGGGTACTGGTGGGTGCTGCCCCCTGAGACGAGGCCCCTTGGTCCTGAATGGACCAGTCAGAGTGCTCTGACAACTCCTCACTCAAGCAGTCGGGGCAGAGCTGGCTCAAGTTTTCTGGAGGAAGGGATTCTTGCAGGACTTGCAGATCCTTGTCTTCACCAATGATTCATTCTGGGGAGACATAAAGAGATAAGGTGTCCTCAGTATCCTGTAGTTTCAAGAGTCCTAACTAAGCTGCACTATGCAGTGCTCCCCTTTTCTTGCTCTGGCTCTCATCCACCTGTATGTTAGTATGGGAGCCTATGCTATGGAGCGGGGGACCTTATAAAACTACCAAAATGGCTGCCCGTGTAGTTCCTCTTGGGACTACAATCATGGCCAACTGCCTATGTGGACTACTAAGATGGCCGCCAACTGTGTTCTCCAGTAAACTAATTCTTTTTAAATCTATTTGGCTGTCTGTTGAGAGTGAAAATTGTGCCATCCTTGCCCGGTTATAAATGTGTCTCTGCTGGGTGGTGATACCTCTGTCCCGTTCATGATCTAGGTGAATGCCACCATCATAAGTGGAGGGGCTGGATTGCCATCCATAAGATAGCGGTGGTTGGGCACGTGCGGAAACATGGCGTCATTGTGAGCATGTTCTGGTGTGAAATTTCCTCCCGAACGGATGGAGAAGGCACAGGTGGGGTCACTGAAAATATGGCCACTCTCCCTCCCCCATAGCGAACTCCATTTGCTGTGAAGTACCATTTCGAGTTCTGTGTCTCATCTGCCAGGTAAGAGCAGCTGTGTTTTTCTCTTGCTCCGAGTGGTCCCCTCCACTGGCAGGCAGACTTCCCTGCAGTCACTAGGGGGGGACTGCACAGTGCTGCCTGCATGCCAGTAGAACCTAGAGCACCTCGCTAGCAGGATGGTGTTCTGGTCATCTCTGTAATTGGCGTTATTGTCCATAAAAGATTGCTGTGTAAGGGATGCCAATGGGAGTGCCTGCACAATGTTAAACCAGACAGTTATGGAATATCCTTTTCTTCTTCCTTCTAAGGGAATAGCAAAAAACAGCCTGAGTATTTACTAAATGACACACTAACATGGGTCTGAGGCAGAATAGAGCCTGCTCAGTACTCTTATGATGGCCAAGAACTGTGTGTGTGTGTGTGTGGGGGGGTGTCAATTCAGCTCTATACTGACTATGCCATTCTATACAGATCCTCCAACAATGTATCCTGCACCAACTCCAATCTTGAAAAAGAATTCCAGCTTCTAGAAACATGGTTCTGAAAGAACCTGTTAGTGCTGAACACCAAGAAAATGAAGTCCTTATTGTTCTGGCACACCTCCTTCAACATGGACCAACAACTTCCACTAGTGGTCACTTCCTCCTCCGGAGTGAGGACTGAAGGGGTCAACTCCTTTAAATATCTGCGTCTGACACTTGATAAGCAACTGTCTTTTGATACTCATGTAACTAACGTGATTAAGGCAACCAACCAAAAGACTGGCCTTCTATACCGAACTGCTCCTTACCTAACGCACCAAGCCCGGTGGGCTATTGTCACAGCTAATTCTCCCTGGCCTGTTGTACGGTGCCCCAATACTCCACTCTGCCAAGAAACCACTATTGGCAAAACTCAAGGCAGCCTACCATAGAATTGCTTGCTTTGCAGTCAAGGCCCTGGCTCACGCCCACCACTGTGGTGTACTTAACACCCTTGGATGGCTATCTTTTGAAGCCAAACAGGAATTCCCTGGGCTCTGTACCACTTTCAAACTTGTCCATCTCCCTTCGCCTCCTACCCTGTCGAACCTACTCACCATCAAACCTATCCACAGGAAAAACAGGTTACTCACTTGTAACAGTAGTTCTAGGAGTGGTATATGTTGTTCATCCACACTTATTGGCATGTCCCCTTCCGCTTTAAATCTCACCCGAAGTCTTCAAGCTGGCTCCTCCCACCCACCCAGGTGGTATATCCCTCAGCTCCGCCCCATGACGCCAGATCTTAGCCCGCTAGAAGCCAGGTTGTTTGTGTCTGCAGCCGGGGAGGTCGGGAGGGTCCGTGTGGGTGAACAAGATATACCACTCCTAGAACTACTGTTACAGGTGAGTAACCTGTTTTTCCAGGAGTGTGGATATGTTTTCATCCACACTTATTGGCAGACTCCTAGCAGTTCTCCGGGATGAGGGAGGCAAGGCGCACACCCCCTACTTAGGGAACAGAGATTGGAGAACTGAGGCCACAAAACCAGCATCCCGGCGTGACTCATGATCGATGTGGTAGTGGATGATGAAGGTGTTTGCTGACTTCCAGTTAGCAGCTCGACAGGTTTCCTGGATAGGGATGTCCCTGGAAGCAGCCACCGAGGCAGCAGTATGGCAGGTAGAATGAGCTCTTATCCCTCTGGGAGGCTCCTTGCCCGCCAACTCATAGCACAGACCTATGCATGATGTAATCCACCTTGCAATGGTCCATTTAGCTGCAGGTCTGCCAGAAGCGGCTTCAGCATAGGTGACAAACAGCTCCCCAAATTTCTGCCGTCCTCTCCTTATGGTAGGAGAGAGCACGTCTCAGGTTCAAAGTATGGAGCCTGTACTCAGCCTCCGAGGTGTAATTAGGTTAGCATACCCATGGCCCCATATTTACCGTGATTCTGCGGCTGCGGCGTTTGCCGCAGAAAATGTGGTCACCCGCAGAATTAGACGCCCGCCGCAGAAAACCACAGATATTGCTGAAAAAAGCAGAAAGTTATGCATACATTGTATTTAGTTATATTTAGTGCTAGCACATTGCACCGCTCTGAGCTCTGCTCTGCTGAAAAGAGTACCAGCACGTCTCTAGAGAGCAGCAAGTCTTCGCTGCTACTGACACCTCCCCCCCCATCATGCCGCTGCTACACTACTTTAGGTACATGCATATATAGCAATTTTAACAATCTCTTTCCCAGCCTTGATATTTTCAGTTTTTGCATAGCTGGATCCCTGTAATAACACCCAGTCCTGTAGTATTGTGTGTGCCAGAGATCATATTTTTTTATGAGAAAATAGTTTTAATTTCATTGTGCATGTGATTTGCAAGGTTCCATTTAATTATATTAGACCATGACCATACTATTAGTATGGCAAAAAAAGGGGAGATATTGCTGATGGGTGATCTGAATATGCCAGATGTTAACTGGAGTGCAGTTGCCACAGCCACTTTGAAGAGTGGGGTTATTCTAGATGCCCTACAGGGGGCATGCCTTAGACAACTAGTATTGGAGCCCACTCGAGAGGGAGCAGTCTTAGACCTGGTTCTCTCAAATGGAGATGAAGAGGATCACAGATGTAGAAGTGGGTAGCCATCTGGGAACTAGCGACCATCGAACAGTATGGTTCACAATAAACACAGCAATAGAGTCAAGCCATACAAAGGCAAAGGTACTGGACTTTTAGGAGGCTGACTTTGCTAAAATGGGTAAGTGCCTAAGGAATGCACTAGCACATGGGCAGGAAGGAGGGTGGAAGAACAATGGGAATAATAAAACTGCCATCACAGAGGCAACAAGCCTTTGTGTGAAGCAAATAAACAAAACTAAACGATGTAAGAAACCACTATGGTTCTCAAAGGAAGTGGCAGTGAAGGTTCAAGAGAAAAGAAAGCTTCAGGAAGTACAAGGAATCGCAGAAGGAGCAGGACAGAGAACTGTATCAGTTAAAGCAAAGGAAGCTGGGAAGGCAGTCAGAACAGCAAAGGCCCAAACCGAGGAAAGATAGCCAACTCAGTTAAGAAGGGGATAAAACCTTTTATAGGTACATCAGGGAGCGAAGGGAGACCAAGGGAGGATAGTGAGGTTTAATAAAGGGGGTGGGCAGAGGAGACTGTGAAAAGGCAGAGATACTAAACAAATATTTTTGCTCAGTATTTACAAAGGAGGAGGGGGTACCTAGAACAAACAGTAGAAACACACTGGATACAGAAGTTGATACCAGCCCATTTACAGAAGAAAGGGTTCTGAAAGAACTCTTAAAACTGAAGGTGGACAAAGCAATGGGGCCTGATGGATTCATCCCAGAATTCTAAAAGAACTAAGGGTAGAATTAGTGACACCACTGACTACCCTGTTTAACAAATCATGGGAGGATGGGTGGTACCCAAGGACTGGAGGAGGGCAGATGTGATTCCACTTCACAAAAGTGGAGGCAGAAGCAGGAAACCACAGACCTGTTAGTTTAACCTCAGTGGTAGGGAAAATGATGGAATCACTTCTGAAGGAAAGAATTGTCAAGTATCTAGAGGCCAGAGGGCACAGGACCCAAGGCAGCATGGATTCACAGCAGGAAGGTCATGCCAGACAAATCTGATAGATTTCTTTGACTGGGTGACCAAAGTAGTAGATCAGGGAGGGCTGTGGACATGGCCTACCTAGACTTTAGCAAGGCATTTGACACAGTCCCACACAAAAGATTAATATACAAGTTAGCTAGCCTGGGAGTGGGTCCCAAGATGACAGCCTGGGTAAAAATTGGCTGGAAAATAGGACACAGAGAGTAATAGTAAATGGAGTCCACTCTGATGAAAGGGGGGTTACTAGTGGGGTACCGCAGGGTTCAGTATTAGGACCAGTCCTCTTCAATGTCTTTATAAGCGACATTGCAGAGGGACTGAAGGAAAAGTATGTCTCTTTGCAGATGACACAAAGATCTGCAACAGAGTTGATGCACAAGGTGGGGTGGAAGGGATGAAAAGGGACTTGGCAAGGTTAGAAGAATGGTCAAATGTATGGCAGCTTAGATTCAATGCTAAGAAGTGCAAGGTAATGCACCTGGGAAACAAAAACCCAGGGGAAGAGTACACAATGGGGGGTGAGATACTAACAACAACAAAAATGGAAAGGGACCTGGGGGTAGTCATATCAGATGACCTAAAGGTGGGCAAGCAATGTGAGAGGGCAGCAATGAGGGCTGGGGGGATATTGGGATGCATAGGGAGAGGCATCACCAGTAGAAAACAGGAAGTTATTATCCCTCTGTACAGACAGCTGGTCAGACCCCATCTGGAGTACTGCATGCAGTTCTGGAGACCCAGTCTTCGCAAAGACATAGACAGGATGGAAGCTGTCCAGAGGAGGGCAACTAAAATGGTGCAGGGTCTGCACCGGGAGACATATGAAGAGAGACTAAAGAAGCTTAATATGTATAGCCTCGAGGAAAGGAGGGAGAGGGGGGACATGATAGAAACTTTCAAGTACCTCAAGGGAATCAACAAAGTCCAAGAGGGTAGCATCTTTCAAAAAAGAGGTGCAAGAACAAGGGGCACAATTTGAAGATGGGGGCGGGCTCAGAGGTAATTTAAGGAAGCATTTTTCACAGAGAGGGTTGTGGATGCATGGAACGGCCTTCCGGAGGAGGTCGTGGAGTCAAAAACAGTGGTGGAATTCAAGCATGCATGGGACAGTCATAAGGCAATTCTAGGGGTGGGGGTAGGAAAAAGTAGGCTGCTGGTTAACTAGGATCTGCAGCTTATCCAGTAGACAGGGAAATGGGCAGACTGGGTGGGCCAAGCGGTCCTTATCTGCCGTCAAATTCTATGTTTCTGTTTTTATGATATTATTTTCTTGCTGCCATTTATATTCTGTAATGGGCCACATGCACAGCTAGTGCCACTTAAAAGAAAACAGTAGAGAAAACAGGTTTTAACACAGAAAAGGGATACAGAATCCCCAGGCATGCTGTAACTCGAGAATTATGGATCGATCATGCAAAGGTCTCTTGCATATTGCACCAAAAATGCTAGTCAGAGATTGTGCTCTAAGGAAGAACTGCAGAGGGCAAGGAATGGATAGAATGTGCCACAGCAGGCAGTGTCCAGGTAGTAAGCATACCACGTTAGTGCAAGAAGTGAAATGACTTTCCAGGGGAACTGAATTACAGTCCAATCCGCTCATGATGGGCACATCAGTGTAACACCGAATTGTGAGTGGATGTTGTAGTTAACAGAATAACAAAATAACAATGCAGTCAAATGCGATCCTGCTACTGGTGGAATGGATCACAAAGAAGTGACAGCTGCTGTATTTAGGAGTGAACACAAATTGGATGGAATCAAGAGGATTAAAGTAAATACTGCTGTACTCATGCAGCTCCCCAATAATTTATTTGGTTTGGGAGCTGTTTGCCGTTGCCATCGCTCGATCCTCCCGTGAGCAGCATCCCGGCACTCTCCTCTGATGTTTTCTGTGCTCTGGAACCTCCAGTTGGCATGCCCTCTCTTCTGGCTCCAAGACCAGCACAGCTAGAGCAAGAAAGAGCAGGGAACAGACAGAAGTTGCAAAATCAGCTCCTTTATTTTATTTAATAGTTTCTGTGACTTTCTGGCCCCTGCTTTACTACTGATGCAGTTCCCCAATAATTTCTTTGGCTTGGGCCTGGAGGCTGCATTCTGTTGCCATGACTCTGTCCTTCTGTGAACAGCATCCCGGGCCGCTCTCTTCTGATGCCCTGTGCTCTAAATGAATATACATGAATATTGGTTCACTTGTGTCTGCTCACAACTTCACCAAATTATGCACCACTACATATTTTAATTTTTCCAGTGGCTTTCTTTTGTGGATAGAAGTTAGTTATACTTATATTGTATCAGCCTCGTCATTAATTTGGGGTTCCTGACACTAGATATCACAAACTCCATTAATGCATCAGTTAATTAAGGGTTTATAGGATAGCACAGTGACAAAAGTTTAGAAAAGTGATGTAAATCACTGAACACGTTAGGTCTGGTGAAAGGAGTCTTCATAGTCGGGACATCAAAAGAGCTTTTAGAAAGTGAGTGCACATTTATTTTAATGAAATACACTCATTTATGAGCATACGCAAGGAGCTTGGTAAGCACCGCAGAATTCTTCCGCAGCTGCAGAATTGCCGCAGAATCTGCATTTACCTTGCCAAAGAAAATATGATGGCTTGCCACAGAATGTAGGTCCACTTTGCTGCAGTAAACACGGGGCCTTGAGTATACCAGCAGAGTCAACACCTGGTTAAGGTGAAACTCTGATACCACCTTCGGAAGGAATTTCTGGTGGGGGCATAGGACAACCTTGTCCCTGTGGAAGACCAGATAAGGAGAGTCCACCGATAGTGCCTGGAGCTCCCCTGTCCTTCTGGCAGATGTGATAGCCACCAGGAAGGCAGTCTTCCACAACAAGTGTGACAAGGCACACTTGTGCATTGGTTCGAATGGCTTGCCCTTGAGCTTTGCCAGTACCAGCAGTAGATCCCACAGAGGTGGAGGTTCACACACCGAAGGGGATGTGTGATCCACCCTTTGAAATAGCGCCCGACCACTGTCTCCTGCACCACCGTCGGCTGACCAGCCCACGCCCAGTAAGCAGAGATGGCTGCCAGGTGCACCCTAAGGGTCAATGACCGAAGACCCCCTTTGAAGAGAGACCAAAGGTAGTCGAGAACGTTAGCCACTGGACAGGACAGAGGGTCCAGGCCCTTGCCCTGACACCAAATGGAAAACCTTTATTATTTGAAGGCACAGCATTTCCTGGTCGATTCCTTTCTGGATGCCTCCACCACGGTGTAGACATCTTCGGAAAGACCCAAGGCCTGTAACTCTAGCCACTCAGGTACCAGGCTGTGAGGTGCAGAGATTGAAGGTGTGGATGGAATACCGTCCCCTGACTGAGTGATATCAGGTCCAGGCATGTGCAAAGCTGCTCTGGGGGCCTAAAGCTGAGACTGAGGAGATCTGGATACCAGAACTGGCATGGCCAGTCTGGGGCTACCAGAATCACCTTCGCCTTGACCCTCCTCACCTTGAGTAACACCTTGTGGATCAAGGAAATGGAGGGAAGGCATAGAGGAGGCCTGGGGCCCACAGCCTCAAGAAGGCATCCCCCTGCAGCAAGCCCTGCTGAGGGGGGAAGGCATGAAACAGCCGCAGCTTGGTATATTCCCGGGAGGCAAACAAGTCCACCATCAGTTTGCCCCAATGGGAGAACAGACTGTAAGATACCTCTGGATGGAGAGACCACTCATAGGATGTCTGGCCTAAGCGGCTGAGAGCATCCGCCAGATGGTTCGAGGCTCCTGCCATGTGGATGGCTAGGAGATCCACCTCCAATCGGCCCACAAGGGTCCAGATGTGGAGTGCCTCCTTGCACAGCAGATGGGAGTGCATGCCGCCCTGTTTGTTGAGGTAGTAAATGGTCGTGGTATTGTCTATCTGTACTTGAATCACTTGACCCTGGAGCTGAGGAGTAAAAGCTGACGGTGCCAGTCTGACTGCTCTGAGCTCCAACAAGTTGCTGTGGCATTGGGACTCCTCAGGGGTCCAGAGCCCATGGGCCCTTTTGTCCCCCATGTGGGCTCCCCAGCCCATGAGAGAGGCATCGGTCGTGAGGACGACCGTTGACTCGAGATGGACAAATGGGATCCCTTCCTGCAAACGGTCTTGGGCGGTTCATCACTGGAGAGCGTCCCTAATCTTCTGCATTACAGTGATCAGCTGGTTGAAATGACCGTGTTGCTGAGTCCACTGGGTAGCCTGCTCCCACTGGAGGGGTGCATTTCCAGTCTGGCCCAACAGACCACTGAGGTGCATGCCGCCATGTAACCCAGAAGGTGCAGAAAGTCCCAGGCGAGGCGATCTCTCACTTGACAAGAGTCGAGCTCTGCCTCGATGAAGCCCATTACCTGAGAAGGCATGAGTTCTGACTTGGCCTCATTGATCAGGAGGCTGAGTTGAGAGCAGGTCTGGAGGGCCAGGTCCCTGGACCTCTCCACCTCCTGTTGGGTGGAATCTACTAGGAGCCAATCATCGAGGTAGGGGTAAATTGTGACCCCCCCCGATGCCGGAGATGGGCCACCACTACTACAATGCTTTTGGTGAAGACCCGTGGGGCTGATGACAGGCCGAATGGCATGGATCAGAATTCGTACAGGGTCCCTTTGACCCTGAAGCGGAGGAACCGCTGATGGGACAGACAGATTGGGATGTGAAAGAATGCATCCTGCAGATCCAGTGAACAGAACCACATGTTTCGCTCCAAGGATGGTATAATCTGGGACAGAGTGACCATCTGAAAGGCACGTGACCTGAGATATTGATTCAGATTGTGCAGATCTAGAATGGGGCACCAGCCCCCATCCACTTGGGCACCAGGAAGTACCTAGAGACAAAGCCTGGGTCTGCTGGAGGACCCGCCACTGGAGCTACTGCCTCCTAGAGGAGGAACTGAGCGATGTTGTCTCAAAGAGCCGACTGGGTCTGAGCAGATACTCTTTCCTCCTGAGGAGCACGGGCTCGGCTTGGAGGGTACTGCTCGAATTCCAGGGATAGTCCCTGGCTGACCACTTCGAGAACCCACCTGTCTGAAGTGACAATGGACCAGGCAGAATGGAAGTGGCAGAACCAGTCCCCCACTGAAGAACCCAGAGCTGGCATGACGGGAGAGGGGGTGGCAACCCCTGCCCCATCATTGAGCAGGCTTGGAGGAAGAGGAGGCTCCAGGACCTGAGCCTCGGCCTCTTTTACGGGCCTGCTGGGGTTCGGGCTTAGGCCAAGGATGCCAAACCTGAGCCTGCTGCTGATGCTGCTGTCCACCTTGAAAGGAAGACTGCTGGGCTGCAGGGGAAGAGTGCCGAAAAGGCTTCTTCTTTTTCTTCTGTTGGTTCTTGCCTGAAGAATCCTTGGCAGAAGTAGTGTCCAAGGTGGCACTGGACTGCTCAATGTGCTGAAGGTGACCAGCCACTCCGGGGCTGAACAAGTCAGTCCTTAGGAAGGGCATGTCAGCTAGTTTGTGCTGGGTATCCGCTGGGAAGGAGGAGAGCCTCAGCCAGGCCCTGCGATGAGAGGCAAATGCGGCAGCCATTGAGCGGGCACAAGAATCCCCAATGTCTAGGGCCGTCTGGAGCTGCTATTTGGCAACAGCTCAGCCCTAATCCTGGACCTGCTTGACCTTGGTCTGCATGTCTGCGGGGAGATGTGGGAGGACTTCATCTAGTGACCTCAGAAGGGTGTGAGAGAAATGTACCATGATGATGGCCGAACTTGCCTGATGAAGGCCCACGGAGGAAGCCGCATAGACCTTCCTGGTTGAATGGTCCAAGAGCTTGGACTCTTTATCAGGAGGTCGGTCAGTGTCAGCAGAACTGCCAGTAAGTCTGAACACAAAGGCGGTCAGCAGGCTCTTGGCCACAGGGTGCTCTGTGAACCCCACTAGAGACCCC
This sequence comes from Neoceratodus forsteri, assembly GCA_016271365.2. Taxonomy (NCBI): domain Eukaryota; kingdom Metazoa; phylum Chordata; order Ceratodontiformes; family Ceratodontidae; genus Neoceratodus; species Neoceratodus forsteri. The sequence continues at coordinate 362,506,398 of CM028130.1, forward strand.
ATGGGCACTGCGTATTTGTGTGCCATGCAGGCAGATGGAGCTGGACAAGAGGCAGGACATTGCCAAAGTTCTAGGGCCAGTCCAACAATGGCCTCAGCCACAGGAAAGGCCTCCGTCGGGGTATCCCCTCTCTTAAGGATGTTCGTTAGAGGGTACTCCACCTTTTTCTGGATTAGCTCCAGGGGCATCCCTGTAGACTCAGAGATGAGGCGAAGGATCCTTTGAAAAGATGAGGGACCTTTCTCCATCTCTAGGCCAGTGGTCGATTCATCATCGCCTGGATGTGAATGTAAACCGGTGATGTTCGAATCCAGGTACAACGGACTACTGCCCGAGTCACCTTCAACTCACTGGGGGTGGTCTAGGGTGACTGTGACCGACAATCTCTGGGAAAGTCTGGTGTCTGATCTGTCTTCCTTGGAAGGAGCCCCTCCCACAGGCTGTTTGGACGGTGGTTCCACCACAATAGGTGGAGAGACCATTTTGGGCTGAACAGGTGGTCTTGCCAGATCCACGGGCTGGGGAACCGATTTGGGTGGCTCTAAAGGAGTTGGCTTCGGCCTGGGAAGTGAAAGCCAAGTAATGGCCGAGGTGGAAGCCGTAGTAGGCTTATGCCCAGACAAAATCAGCTGCTGCCACAAGAGGTCCTCATAGCGCCGACAGAGTTTCCGCTGGAGCCTCTCCTCATCTGAGGAGGATAAGGATGATCAATGGCATCACCTCTTTTTGGAGTACTTATGGCTCTTCCTCGGCCTGTTGGTTGGGGGGTCCTAGACCTCGATCGAGATCAGGCAGACCAACTCAGTCGGTCGGGAGACAACAGCGGGGCTGGTGACTTCCCAGAGTCCAGAACCGGTTCCTCGATGGGGACACCAGCAGGCTGGGTCTCCTCATTGGGGAAAGCAAGGACTGGAGTCCTCTGCAAGGAGTCTTCGACTGGAGTCCACGACAAAAGGTCAATAGGATTGATGATGATTTCTACGTCATCGACCAAACCCTCAGTCGGCTGGCTTGATGGCAAGTTCAAAAAGCCGGCGGCCAAAGAAGAGATCTCGACCGACGTCGAGACCACATGTTCTTGAGACCATGATCTCTCCCACTCCAAAGACCATCTCCGTCGAGATGAAGATGCATTCGGGTCCTTCTCCCGCTTATGGGATCAGAGGAGTGTGAGCCTGCGGGTGCCTCTCCCTTGGTAGGGAGAGACTGGCACAAATCCCGGAAGGAACCCGAGAAGGTGGAGCCCAGGTTGAGTGGAACGAAAAAGCTCAGAGAAGACTCTGTGGCATGAGCCGCCTGCTCCTCAAATGCTTGCATACATTCCAACTGCTACAGCGGATCCCGCAGCCATGGAAACTGCCCACCGAGCCTCTTTGGATTTCACTGGAGGGCTCCTCTTCTCCAGGCTCCCCAGTTTTAGGCGTGCGAGACGGTTGTCAAGGACGTTGGGATGAAAAGTCAATCATAGACTGCAAGTCGAGGTGTCTTGGCTGACACCGAGGCAGTAGATGCTCACGGTATGGGGATCAGTATGCAACATCTTCTGGTGGCACAGCACCAACGAAATCCACGGGAAGATTTTTCTTCCATGATCGAAGCTGCAAACTTGCGATTGTTAATGTAAACAATGCGAAGTTTCGGTAAAACTGAAGGTTTGAAAGCCAGGGCCTACAAAATGTAAGAACACGAGGGAGGCAACCTAAATCTTTGGAACGGAAAGGAAGATCTGGCGTCATGGGGCGGAGCCGAGGTATATACCACCCAGGTGGGAGGGAGGAGCTAGCTTGAAGACTTCTGGTGAGATTTAAAGTAGAAGGAGACATGCCAATAAGTGTGGATTAACAACATATCCACGATCCCAGAACCGTAGATGATAATAATAATAATAATTTTTATTTATTTTATTATTATCCTCTCACCTCCTACTTCTAAATCTACCTAGGCTTTGCTTAACAATTGGCCAGTGATCCTTCTTGTTCTCCGCACCCCAAAAATGGAATAACCTCCCTCACACCCTACTTTCGTGTAAGACTCTTCCCACCTCCTGTATGCAACTGTAACTGCAACTAACTCTCCCCTGAACAGTCCAGATTCCTCTGCACCTTCTCTCTCCCACTCCCCTGCTCCCCAATCCCAGAATCCTTGGATGTTTTCCATGTAGTTAACTGTATCATATGTAGTGTTATCTGTATATAGAATCTTATAATGTACTCATTTGTTGTACTCACTGTAAATAAAATGCTATATTGCACAGGTTGTTAGGTTCTACAAGGCTTGATCACATCTCTGTTCTTACTACCTGGTCATGTATCACTGTCCCTGTAATCACTGACCCTCCCAGATACTAACTGTAAATATTGTCTGTTCCTGACATTCATCATGGCTTCATAATATCTTTGAACTTACTGCCTGATCATGTACTATTATTTATGCAATTTCCACCTGTAAGCATGGCTTGCTCCAGCTGTAATCATGGCCTGCTCCTGACATCCTGTATATATAACCATTGCCTCAGTGCTTGAGCGCTGAGGTTCTTTGTCTTTTAACTTGTTTTTTTGTTTTAATTGGGTTCACCACAACATAACCCAGATAGACCATCTTAGGGTAGTTGGTTCATTCCACTGGGGTGTCAAACAGACGAGGCACACTGATGAGTCTTAGTAGGACGAAACACATGTCTGTGTCTTCTGTTGGCACCCTTTGCAAACTGTGCGAGAGGCCTTTCGGCACCATGCATTTCTGCTTAAAGCTGAACCGGTATAATAATCTGTGGTGATTTGCATATGCAGCCCATGATGCTTTGCATTATGAGGGCATGTGTGATTTTATATCCTGTATATATGCTGTATATTTATTTCCTGTATATATGCCTCTGTACGAAACTGTCTTTGCTTACCATGCTTGGAATGTGTTTATTCCCCAGGTCGCCCCTGAAAAAGGGACTCATGTGTCTCGGTGGGCCTACCCAGTCATCAAAGTTTGAATAAATAAAATAAATAAGTTGTTAGTAATAGCCTGTGCTTATAAGGGTTATATTAAAAGATGTTTGTCTTACCCTATGCTACCAACTTGTAGGAATTGCTCAGGAGCTGGGTCCTATGCATGCAGCCTGGTCAGATACTCATGAAAGGGAACACTGTTTACCCAGGAGTAGCACACTAAGCCAAAGCTTGTTTCCAGATGTGACCTTGGAGCACAAGGAAGTTAAGTGACTTGCTCAGGATCACACAATATGCACCTAGGTGGCTATGGGATTCAAACCCAGGTCTCTAGATCTGCAGCTCAGAGCCTTAACCCACTGCACTATACTGCCTCCCATGGATAACTGACCAAAGGGGGACGGAGGAGGGGTCACATGTGCATCGAAGCCTATCAGGTGGCTTGGAGACCCAGTGAGTAAGGTCTGGAGTGCCTCAGAGATTTATCCCCACAATTTCCACTTACAGAATTTTCAAATTTCACTTCTGATGGAATTCTGCAGAATTAAGCGCAATTTCTGAAAATTCTGCAGAATACCATCAGAAGTAAAATGTGCAAATTCTGCACAGGTCTACACAGAACATGCTGCAGTGCTCAGATGCTCGTTAACAGATGCTGGTTTACATCCCACCTTAATTGGTGACTCCCTCAGGCAATATGGGCACATCCTGAAACCTGCCAGTGCTGTCCTTCCAGCTGGAAACGTTGTGTAGATAAGAACATAAGAATTTGCTGGCAGAAGGACACCGTTTGGACCATCAAGTCTGCCCAGGTTATCTTCTCCCCACTATCAATTTGTCTTGCTAAGGTAACTACACTGTCTATCCCATGCCTGTTTGAATTCACTGACCGTCTTGGCTGCCACTACCTCCGGTGGCAGGCTGTTCCAAGGGTCCAGATAAGAACATCACATCAGCTTAAACCCGCACTATATGATGGTGGTGACAATTTTGTCCTGTACTTTTTTGTTCTATTGTAAATTGTCCCTTATCTCCTGACTTGTATGATACCTCACTTTCCCAATCTTGAGCCTGCTTTAGCACTTTTTTCACATTTGAAATAATAAAAAAGAGCCCTCCTTTTAATATGGCTCAGACCAGGCTTTCATCAGTATTCGCAGCTGTTTTTGTAAACCTGTTCTCCTATAAGATCAGGGAGCAGTGTCTGTTGCATGCTAGTTCACTACAGTCACATGAAAAGTGTTCTTAAACAATTGGTGTTCAAAAACAACAGAGAATACTGATGAAAACCCAGTCCCCGCCATATTAAAAGAAGTACTCCTTTTATTTTGCCAACTGCAAAAAAAAAAGGTAAAGTTAACTCAAAACAGGGGGACGGTATTATACAATACAGGAAATAAGGGGCAATCTAAACTAGAATAAAAAAAGCATAGGTCAAAATTTCATAGAAACATAGACTTTGACGGCAGATAAGGACCACTTGGCCCACCCAGTCTGCCCATTTCCCTACCTATTGGATAAGCTGCAGATTCTAGATAACCAACAGCCTACTTCCTGCAACCCCCCACTATAATTGCCTTATGTCTGTCCCATGCATGTTTGAATTCCTCTACTGTTTTAGACCCCACAACCTCCCCAGGAAGGCGGTTCCGTGTGTCCACCACTCTCTCCATGAAAAAGAATTTCCTCACATTACCTCTGAGTTGTCTCCCCTCTATCTTTAAATTGTGCCCCCTCATTCTTGCACATCTCTTTTTCTGAAAGATGCTACCCTCCTGGACTTTGCTGATTACCTTGAGGTACTTGAAAGTTTCTACCATGTTCCCCCTGTCCCTCCTTTCATCAAGGGTATACATATTAAGCTCTCTTAGTCTCTCTTCATATGGTTTCTGATGCAGACCCTGCACCATTTTAGTTGTCCTCCTCTGGACTGCTTCCATCCTGTCTATGTCCTTGTGTAGATGGGGTCTTCAAAACTGCACGTAGTACTCCAGATGGGGTCTCACCAACCACCTGTACAGAGAGATAACCACTTCCCTTTTTCTACCCACTGCTATCATGCACTGCTGCTTTAAATGTTGCATCTCAGTAGGACTATCTTGGGTAAATAGATTAAAAGGAAAAATAAGAATCATGCTGTTAAAACACTCAAAGAAATTAAAGTATTGTTTGGTGTTTAACAGTCAAGTTTCACTAAAAGATTCCTATTAGAAATCTGTCTGTTTTCTTTCTTTCAGAATCTGATGGCTGACCTGAAGTCTGAGATCTCCGGCAGTTTGGCTCGGTTGATTCTAGGGCTGATGATGACGCCGGCACAGTATGATGCCAAGCAGCTGAACAAAGCCATGGCGGTAAGACTTTCTGGATTGACAGTCTCAGGAGGAGGTGGTCACTGAAAGGACAGACGTGGGAGGAGGTGGTCACTGAAAGGACAGACATGGGAGGAGGTGGTCACTGAAAGGACAGACGTGGGAGGAGGTGGTCACTGAAAGGACATATGTGGGTGGAGGTGGTCACTGAAAGGACAGATGTGGGAGGAGGTGGTCACTGAAAGGACACATGTGGGAAGAGGTGGTCACTAAAAGGACATATGTGGGTGGAGGTGGTCAGTGATTTCCTGGCACATCCTTCTGGCCTGTCCAGGAACAGTCTTGGTTGAAAGGGTGGATCTCTGCCTAATGGGGGAGGGCAAAATAAATCACTCCCCACCATTGCTCAATGCCCATCGTAAATAAGTGTTAGTTAAAGGGCATGTGCCCACCGCTTTGATTGCAGCAGAGATAGGTGAAAGGTGAGAATCAACCAAGGATAACGTGAAACACCTTAAACAGAAAAAAAAAAAACAGACTTTGCTATTTATACAGCACAGTCAGCCAGGATACAACAATATGCTTTGCATTAAGTGACATGTCACAAAATAACATGTGACAAAAGGGCTTAATTGCTATTGAACTGTTACCCGCAGTGTACTGCAGCACTCTGTAGTGATACTGTAAGGTACTGCATTGCATCCTTGCTGTCATTGCTGTAATTCCAAATGTCCATGTCTTTAATCATTACAGAGTGGTTTGCAGTTGCAACTCACAATGGGCCCTATTCACAAATACACCCTGTACACATCTGTATGGGCGGGAGCAGGGGATCATGGGACATGGGCCACATATGTTCTGCCATGTCCCCAACAGCTAGTAAAACAATAATACCAATTGTAATGTTGGTGCCCCGTATACTAGACTGCCACCACCCCCTAGTTCTCCTTGTCACTGAGGGGGTTGGGGTCTGTGGTAGCAAGGTACCATTGTGCCCTGTGTTGGCTGGTCAGGATTGGTGTGAAGTCATTAAAGCAGCATTGTGCATGCTACACTCTGCTGTCCCTCTGCGGGCACCTCCACTCCCTGTCACCTGCCTGGATTGGTCACATAGTTTTGGGGGATTCCCCCATGCACAGTACCAGGCAGCAGTGTGGAGCAGGTGCACACCAATAATGCATCTGCGGGTATCCATCGGACTCACGGGATGTGCATATCCCAGCCCTACGCACCGTGTAAAAGGTGTAATAGGCATTAATGCATAGGCCTCAATGCCTGAGATTTGGGAATTCAGACAGTTTGAAGATCAAATTGTGGATTTCTGTAACTTTGTTTTTCAGTGTGATTTACAGCTGCAAGTTGTAAATTTAGTACTTTGTGTGAGATAGTGCACACTAGTAAATTTAGCATAGAAGTGGGGACCACTAGGTGAATCGAGATTCAAGTTCCACCAGAGTCATCGACTTATGAGTCAGTCCTTACAGCTGTAAAGCTGATAAGAGAAGGGCTTTTCTCTAAATAAAGTATTTCTTTTCAGCTGGGCTAGTCCCCATACTGTAAGCCAATTGTGTAATACAAATTCTGGGCTGGCAGTAAAGCCTAGAGTTTAGAGGAACGAGGTATGAACGAGCTTGGTACATCCAGCAGACCAGACCTGAGTTTGATTCTCACAGCCTCCACTTGCATAATGTGTGACTCTGAGCAAGTCACTTAACTGCCCAGTGCTCCCAGGTCGCCCCTGAAAACAGGCACTTGTGCCTAGTGGGCCTAACCCGGTTACCAAAGACTAAAAAAAAAAAAAATCAGCCATTTAGGACTACCAACTGTGAATTCATCCAGCAGATGGCCTCAGAGCACTTTTGGGAGATGCACAAGCTTATATCTAGTTCATTTGCAGTGGCTGTTCCTGTTCGCTGGAACACTCTGCTACTTCACAATCACTCTGCCAGCCCAGCAGAGGCCTTAAGGGGTGCCTTAAAGTGCCATTTATATCATTCAACATACTGTCTGAGCTAATTATGTATTTTTATTTATTTATTTGTACATCGGTTTACAACCTTTGAGCCAGGGGCTCATTTCCAAAGGTACCTCGTCACATTGAGGACAAACAGATAGTCAATTTTGGTTACAGTAAGGTGTTACATACATACAACAACAGTCAACATATTTTCAGTTACAGCAAAAGTGTTATACATACTTAGGGTTACATAGGGTAGTTGCATATATTTTAAACAATTTGGTAGATATTACAATGTTGCAGCTGATAGCATGCTGGTAATAGCAGAGGGATAAAGCTATGGTGGGGAGAGTTGGGGAGGGCGAGTTAGAGTGCTGCCTAAGTGGCATTGTCCAGTGAGTTTAGGTCAGGCGCTGTTTACAGACAGGCGCAGCTGCGAGTGCTAAACAGTTGGCTCCGAAGGGCATTTTTAAAGGTAGAGATTGTGGGGGCTTGGGAGATCAATGCATGGAGAGAGTTAAACCTCTGCCCATGGGTGGTCCTGGATCTAGGGACCAGAAGACTGGACTTGCTAGAGGTTCTGGTTGGGATGGAGGGTTGGGAATGGCGGATGGAGGCTGTCACCCCAGGGGGGGACAGCCCGAGTAGTGTTTTCTTTGTAAGGAGGCAGATTTGATAGTGTAGTCTTTCATCAAGGTTTAGTCATTTTGCTTCATCATAGAGAAGACAGGTATGCGTGAGCCTGGGGGCACCAGTAATCAGTCTACAGGCCTTATTTAGGGTGAGTTGAATTTTGTTGAAGGCGGTGGTGTCAGCTGCGCCGTAAACTGGCAGGCCATAGTCAATGAGTGACAGCACTGAAGATGTAACTGCTAGTTGGAGAGCGTCAGGTGGGAGGCAGTTTTTATGGTGGTAGAGGATGCCAAGCCGTGTGTTGGTGGCGGAGGCAAGGGCATCAATGTGGGTGTGGTAGGTGAGGACTGAGTCAAAAGTGACCCCAAGGTATTTGTAGGAGCTGACTTGCTCAAGCAGTTGATTGGTACTAGGGAGGATATGGAGTGGGAAGTTGCGGGCTTTGTTTTGGGGGTGGGCGAAAAACATAGCATTGTTTTTTTTAAGATTAATTACTAGTCTGTGCTCTTTAAACCATGCCTCAGCATCATCGTAGGATTTTTTGAGAGTGTCCTGTAGTGAGATGGGATTGCGGTGGGTGGCAAAAATGAAAGCATCGTCGGCATACATAAGAATATTGCCAGAGCAGGCATTGGGTAGGGTGTTTAGATAAACAGAGAAGAGTAGGGGCCCCAGGATGAAGCCCTGAGGTAACCCTGAGTGGATGGGTCGGGTTCCGGAGAGTGTTCCATTGATTTTCACACATTGGGAGTGAGCGGATAGATAGCTAGTGCACCAGGCAAGGGGGCCAGAGGAGAAACCAGTGTGGCCTAGGGCATTCAGCAGAAGGGGGTTGGGATACAGTGTCAAAGGCCTTTGAGAGGTCAACGAACACTGCACCGGCTAGTGAGCTAGCATCCAGGGAGGAGTGTAGGAAATTGGAGAACTCAACTAGTGCAGTGCCGGTACTGTATGGACACGATTTTTTCCAGGGCTTTGGAGAGAGGAGGAAGGATGGAGATAGGTCGGTAATTCCCAGTGGTGGACCTATCACCCCCTTTATGGATGGGTGTGACTGTGGCTGTTTTCCATGCAGTGAGGAATTGCCCCAGGCAGAGAGATCGGTTGAGTAAGCTAGTGAGTGGGTCAAGGACTTCATCCAGCACCAGCCGGAGAATGCTGGGGTCCAAGGAATTGCTGCTGAGGCTGTTGCCTTTTAAAGCTTTAATTAGGAGTGGTCTGGCTTCCTGGGCAGATACCTTACATAGATGGAAACTGGGGCGTTGGAGGTCAGGGGGAGGTAGGGTAGGGGGAGGGTCAAAGAAATTACTAGGGAGGACAGAGCTAAGGTTGATGAAGGCGGTATTTAGGTGGTTTGCTATGCAAGCAGGGTCGGTGAAGGTGGTGCCCTCAATTGTGAGCTGGGATGGGGGGGAGCGTGGTTTCCCATTTAATTGTTTTACATTGTCCCAGAAAGTCTGGGCACACCCCCAGGAGGAGGTGAGGATGGCCTGGTAATGGTTGGCCTTGGCTTTATGGATGGCCCATGTGCATTTGTTCCGGGCAGCATTGTAGGCCTGTCTATCCGTCAACCATCCCATTTCAGTGGCAATGTGCCAGAGGTTATCTCTATTTCTGAGCATACATAGTAGGGCAGGGGTAACCCAGGGTGCATTGCGTTTTTTGGATCGACCTCCTGTGAGGGGTGCATAGAGGTCACAGGCCTTGTTAAAGGTGTGGGAGAAAAAGGTGAGGGCAGTGTCTATGTCGGGTGTGAGGCAAATGGGGGACCAGTTGATCTGGGCGAGAAAATGCTTGAGTTTCGTCAGGCCGCCAGGGTGGAGGCACCTGCGGGATGTGGTCAGGACAGTGGGTTTGGGAGTGGGGGCTGTCCAAAGGAATAGGATAGGGGAGTGGTCACTTAGTGAGTCTGGGAGGAGCTGGATGTTATGAATTTTATCGGGGCGGTTGGTGATAACGACGTCCAGAAGGGTACTGGTACCTCTCTTTGGGTTTACTCTGGTGGGTTGGGAAATGAGTTGTGTCAGGTCTAGGGCGGTGAAAGAATCTCGGGTAGTAGATGAGGAGGTGCTGAGCCAGTTCACGTTTCGGTCCCCCAGTAGGATTTGTTCCGCCCTGTGGTGGTGGGTTGTAAGATATTCTGTTAAAGATATCAGTGCCAGGCTCTGGTTCTTTGGGGGAACGTAGGCAGTGGTGAGATATAGAGGGTCCCTGGAGGGGTCAGGAGCAAGTTTGAGGGTGAGGGCCTAGGCCCCATTTATGAGAGCAGGGGCAGGGAGCGCTTGTCCGATGATTGTGTCCCTGGCATAGATTGCACAGCCACCCCCGCATTTGCCTACTCAGTCCTCGCGGTATAAGGTGTAGCCTGGGAGGGAGACAAAGGAGTCAGGGGTGGATTTGGACAGCCAGGTTTCAACCAAGGTTATGATGTCTGGTTGATGCAGCATCACCCAGCACTGGAGGTCATCAAATTTTTTCATTAGGCTGCATATGTTCACGGAGGCTATGCGGAGACCATTGTGCCCGGCTGGTGGGTTAGAGGAGACTGGGCCCAGGTTTGGATGTATATTACCCGATAGGAGTAGTAGGAAGACCAAGGCCCTAATCAGGGGATGGTAGAGTGAAAGCTTACGGTGGGTAAGCAGGGATGGGAGGGAGGCCATAGGGGAACAAGGAGTGGACAGGGTTCGAAGGGTAGGGAGGGCAAGGACAAGTAACGGCCATGTGGAGGTAGGGTAGGCAGTGGGAAGGTATCCAGGAGGTGGGTGCCGTGGGCCAGGGTACAAGAGCAGTGTCGGTTGGGATCGGCCAAAGTCAGGAAGAGTAGAGGGTGTTGGTACATGTGGGCCAGGTGAGATGTTTGGCTGATGGGATGAGGGTACTAGCATGAGACGGAGGGGGAGACATTTGAGGAGGAGGTGCTCAAACATAGTGTCTGGGTAGTAGCAGGGTGGGGAGTTTCAAATATCTTGGCTGCCCCTCAGGAAGCGTAGATACCACTTTGGAGTAGTGGTACTGTCACGGACTCGGGTGTAGAGGGTACAAGGTTCGAGACCCTGGCAGGGCAGTAGAGATATGACCTGGCTGAGAGCAGGGATCCAGGTTCTAGGTGACTTATTCGGGCTGAATTTGGGCCAGGAATTGGGGTTGAAATAGCGACTCCTAGTGGTCACTGGGGTTAGTAGCAGGCAGGGTATGGGTCAGGTGGTAGTGCAGGGTCAGTGAGTAGGGCTAGCCAGACGGCTGGGTGAGGTGAGGTGTGGGCAGAGGCAGAGATGGGGTAGGGAGAGAAGTGGCCTAGCAGGTAGAGAGGTTCCAGGAAGTAGGATAGGAGAGAGGAGGGTCCAGTGGGAGACTGAGGTGGAGTAGTCAGAGGGTCCCTCTAGTGGCTAGCAGGTATAACCTGCAAATAGAGAAGTGGGGACTTAGTAAAACAACCAATAGGATATGATGTCACAGGAAGGTACCTATAAAAGAAATGCCGAGGGTGGGTGGGGCAGTCAACGCGTGCAGCGTGTTGACAGGCTAACCCCCCTCACAAGGGTGCTGCAGCTGCTGGAGGTAGCTTATTACCTCTATGCAGGCCCCGTGTGGTATCCACTCCGCTCCTGGAGGGAGCTCCTTGGGGAATCCTGCCGTGGGGGTGGGGGCTGGACCTGAAGTCTGGGTCAGGGACTGTTGCAGGCCTCTATGTTATCATACTGTTAGTTAGATGTTTTAGTTTATTTTTGTTGACCGGGTAAGTGCACTAGACAAATCCTGCCTATTTTCAGGCACGACCCGGGAGAAGGGGGATACAGATGAATGCCAACTGACCTTGAACCAGATTAAGCTGCTGGTGGTATTTTTAGTGAATGAGGGAAATTTGGCCAGGACACTCGGGAAATTGCCCCACTCTTTTTGATAAGTGCCATGGGATCTTTAACATCCACCTGAACTACCACCAATCCAGGCAGATAGGACCTCGGTTTAACGTCTCATCCAAAAGACGGCACCTCACAAGTGCAGCACCACTCTCATGCTGCACTACAGTGTCAGTACTGGGATATTAACCCAAGTGCCAGATGTGGGAACTGAACCCACAGCTCTCTGATCTCCCGGCCTCAGAGGCGAGTGTGCTACCTACTGAGCCACTGACACTGTGAGCTATTGGAACTCATTATTTACTTTTTTTAATTTCTTATTCATTTATTTGTGTATCTCTGCACAGTACACTGAGCCTCGGGGGGGAAAGGGGGCCTAAAAATAAACTTGCTTTGCCTTGACTATCTCCTGAAACTCTCTCTCCCACATACACACACGGCTACATGCAGGACATGGCACGACATTGTTACTCTTTTGCATGTGTAACCCACCCCCCTACAAATGGGGGTTCCCAAAAAGTCTTCTTTGAGCTTGCCTAAATGCTCACTGCCAGGCTGGTGTGCTGCGTTTTAGCAGTTTAAATGTGATTACCAGAGCCTGTATAGCCTCTGTGTACTATCTCTTTTAAGAGCTGCTTGATTGCAGGTTAAGTAATCTGAGAGGGAGCTCTGATGAAAGATGTAACTATTTACTGAAAATCATTTAGAGTGATAATGATAATGTAGTTTGTCTCACCTGCTTTCTTTGTAGCAAAGACTGTTTTGTTTTTCTCCACTGTCTTGGTCCTGGACTACAAATTGGACCAAACAGTACTGGTGGAACCTAAAATGTAGCCGGACTACAAGAGCTGTCTGAATTCAAAATCTGTAGGAACTGTAGTTTGGAGCTTTTTTGTGCCTTTTTTGCAACTGAAGGGGGGAGCTCTTGTTTTGACTGACAGCCAAATCAGCCATCCAAATCTTTTGGATCTTGTGGAAGTCTCGTGCTGCTTGCAGTTTTCAGTTAGTTCTGAGCTGTGAAGTGAAATTAGAAGAGCTCAAGTGTATTTTGGGCAGCAATCCTGAGTGGATTCGCATGGAAAAACTGTGAAAGGGCTGAGGTTTGGCTTGCATGTCTGCCTACTGCTCCTGAGAGGGAGAGAAGAGAATTATTGTGAACTAAATCCAAGCTTGTGTGACTAAAGTAAGCTACTGAAGTGGGCCAGGCTCAACCTGAAGAAGTCCGAAGATTTTGCTGAATGCGACTGGCCTGTCAGGAGTTCCAGCTACACCTAAGCTCCCACTGTGTTCAGAGACTTTGTGATTGTGACCGGGGAGTGATTTGCCTGGTACAGTAGAATTACCATAGATGTAAATGTGCTATGAGCTGGTAGTGGGTTGTGAGTTAGTCCCCCCACTGTGTGAACTGTGTTCTGCTTGCTGGAAGCTGTATCCAGCCCAAAACAGACTCCATCCGAATCTGTCTCCATGCGGTCTGGGCCTTGCCAGACTGGCCCAGCCAGACTACACACTGCACAGAGAAGCCATCGACGAGAGACCTGCCTGGGGATCAGCCCCCTGCTCCACGCTTGAACAGGAATGATGCCTCTGCGACTCGTGTGGGCCCTGCTTCTCCTGGCATTCCAGATCAACCACCTGCAGTCTCGATTTTCGTCCAGCCTCCGTCCAGTCTTGGGTATCGTGAGTAAATACCAGGGCAGCTCCCTGCAACAACAGCTTAATCTGAGTGTGTCATCTGATTGTCTTGTTGTTTTGTTTCCTTTACGAACTGAGCCCCTCTGGCTCTGGATTACAAATATTGTGTACTGTGCATGTTGTGTTTTCCATTACAGGGCCCCAACCAGCTGCAACTCCGGGCAACGGTCCTGGCTAGTCCATCTCTTCTCCACCTGGGTACCCAGAGGTGGATTGTGTGGAAGGACTCAAAGCACATGCATAACTGCTTGATTGATATAACCTTTAAGCTAATTAACCTGATTTTGCCCCTCCCTTGTTCAAGTGCCCTGAATAAATCAGATCTAACTTTTTCTGCATGTAAGCTGACTGTGGTTCCAGTTTGTGCTCAAAGTACTGTACTGTTGCTATTTGCTGTGCATAACCTTGTTTTACAGGGGGTCCCCAGGGTCGAGCCAGAGGAACCAGCCCTGGTGGTCAGTGCAAACAGTGTGGGTACTTGTGTGGTGTACCAGGGGTATTGTGAAAGTGATTATTGTACAATGTTCAGGCCACTAGAGGGGAAAGAGGGGGGTTACAGTGTCCCGGAGGGCTATGCCCAGGTTAGCTTGACCACTACCAACCCTGACCTCCATGTGGAGGCATCCGTTTCAGAACTCAGGCCCCTTAACCTGCTACTAGCCAAGCAGGGAGGGGTAGTAGCCCTTGGGATAGCGCCACCTAGGGTTTACGTCTTGGAGGCTCACAGCTGGGATTTTGTGTCTTCTTGTGAGCAAAACTATGAATTATTGTCAAACATAAATGGCTACCCCAACAGAAGTGGCTGTGCACCAGTTGGTGGGGTGGTGTACAGGGCAGGAGATTGAACCTCACAATGCCCTGCTTGTATTGGATATTCACCTGAAAATTGGTAAAGACGCTGTAGAAGGACTACTTTCCAAAGTTGAATGTTTAACAAATGCTGTGGTGGTGGGGCGGCAGGCTGATCTGACCACCCAAACTTTCATAGCGTTAGTTGAGTGTAGTGACCCAGTGGACAGTTCCAAAGTGCCACGGACTATTGCCCCAGAAGGGACCCCAGCCTCTTGGAGAGTGATAACTAGAGACAGTAAAAACCCCGGGGAGGATGAGCTCCCCCTATTGTCTGAGACTTTTGAGGAGAAATTTGCTAAGTTGTTGCTGGAAAAAGGGAAAACCATAGAGGATTTTAAGAAACTTTTCCTGCCACCTGGGGGTGTTCCCTCCCCAACACCCCCTCCCACTCCAGCACCTGTTACTGTCTCGCCTTCTGTACCTGTTACAATGCTGGCCCCTATATCTGTACCTGCCATTAGTCACGACTCCTACCGAAGGTTGAGAATCTTCTCGGGCACCCTCCCCATCCCCCAAGGGGAGGATGACTGGGAGACCTGGATAGACTATGTTGCCCCTCTAGTACTTGAATGGCAATGCTCAGAAGCAGAGAAACGAAAGAAGTTGAGTGAGAGCCTCCGAGGTCCTGCCCTGGCTACCATCCATGCCAAGCAGGCCAATAACCCCGAAGCAACTGCACAGGACTACCTTGATGCATTGGAGAATGTGTATGGGAGCCCGGATTCAGATGAGGACCTGTGGTGGACAGTAAGAAACGCCCAGCAGTACTCAGGGGAGCCATTGTCTGTGTATGTACCTTGGCTTGAAAAGCTGCTACAAGTGTGCCTCAGAAAGGGTAGTTTGCCGTCAAATGGATTAGATCGAACTAGGCTGGACCGGATCCTTATGTCTGCTCCATTTTCAGAACTGTTACTGCTTTAGTTGCACCTCGCCAACCGACTGGAATCACCCCCCTCTTATAATTAGCTAATGAAAGAAATTTGGGGGGTTGAGCAAAAGTGACCTCGGGGGGAATTTCACCAATATCTGCTGCTACTGCGCAAGTGACAGAGAGTGATTATCCAAGTGGGGTTCAGGGGCAAACGACGGAACATAACAAGCACTCTGAGAATGCAAAGGACTTCCTGCCCTGGGCCCAGTTTTTGAAAGTCAAGCTATTAAAGGAAGTCCGAGAGTTGAAGGTGGGCGCATCTGCAAGGATTCCCCCCATGGAACAAGACTCTGGTTCCTCTCAGGACGTGACTGCCATGAGGGTGGGGGTGCACCCTCAGGCATCCTCTATCAAGGATAGCTCCCAGGCTGAAATCAAAGAATTGACTGCCACCCTAAAGGAACTATTAAGACACGTTGCACCCCTCTCATTGCTGCAAGCAGATATTGGACCCCGATCCCTTGCTACTACTTCAGTTTCTCATGCAATGTTCTCTCCAAGGATGACCCAGGAGTCTATCATTTGTCACCACTCTGGAAAGGATGGCCATATGAAGAGGAAATGCTGGTCTCAGAAAGACTTAGAGAAAGTGGTGAACCAGCTTCAAGGAGAGATTCAGAAAATGAATCAGTGGTCAAAGGGTGCACAAAATGACCACAGTGAAGGCTTCAGACATCCTAACTCAAACCCCTTTGTGGCTAAATCATCCATCCAGGCCCCTGCTGCTGTCCCTCCAGACTGGTCCAAAATAGTGGGCCCTTCAATGGAGACTACCATGGCTGTGAATGGTATTCCTACGCGGGTTGTGCTGGACAGTGGTCGTAAGTGACCATTGTATTTAAGGACTGGTATGACAAACACTTATCTGCTGTGCCCTTATAGTCCCTGGAAGGCCTTCATGTGTGGGGGCTGAGCGACACGTCTCATCCTTACCTAGGATATGTCTGCCTCTGGTTGTCATTTCCTGCAGCTGTAACTGGTGTAGAGGAGCAAGTCGAGACACTGGCCTTAGTGTGTCCCCCTACTGGACTGTGTGATGGGGTTCCCTTGTTAATTGAGACCAACGCCCATATGTTTGGGAGACTGGCACAACTCTGTCACGAGAAACAAGTTCAACGGACTGGGAGGGCCCTAAGAATTACCACTCTGATCAAGAGGGCCTATGATTTACAACAGAACCCCAAGGGAGTGGACCAGGATGAACCGGTAGGGGTCGTGTGGAAGAAGGATCCCGATTCAATAGTACTGGCTGCTAACGCCCAGTGTACCGTTCAAGGAGAGGTCCACCTCTGCAAAGATGTTAAGAACAAAATACTGATGTTGGACGCGCCAGGCGATGGAAAATTGCTGGAAGGATTATTGGTTAAGCCCAGCATCTTGCCAGCTCGTGCTCATGCCTATGCATGACGAGTGATGGTCCAGATTCATAATGTGTCAGATCGGGAGATCCAGGTGAACAGAGGATGCACCCTAGCTATGGTACACTGTGCAGACACTGCAGTGTTGCCCAGCAACAAGCACCCTGGCAAGACAGATAGAGTGACTCCCGACGTGTTTGATTTTGGTGACTCCCCGTTGCCAGCTGAATGGAAGACTAGAATTAGCCAGAAACTTGCCCAGAGAGATCAAGTGTTTTCATTGAAGGAATGGGACGTGGGATGTGTCCAGGGTGTGGAGCATCACATACGCCTGCACGATGAACAGCCATTTCGAGACAGGTCTCAACGCCTAGCCCCTGCAGACATAGATGATGTGAAAAGACACTTGCAGGAAATGCTCACGGCTGGTGTGACACAAGAATCCAAGAGCCCATATGCTTCTCCCATTGTGGTTTTGCATAAGAAGAATGGATCTGTGAGAATGTGTGTTGATTATCGAACTCTGAATCGGCGGACCATCCCCGATCAATACACCATGCCCCGTATACAAGATGCTCTGGATTGTTTGAATGGGAGCAAATGGTTCTCGGTGTTGGATCTTCACAGTGGATATTTCCAGATTCCTATGGCTCCGGAAGACCATGAGAAGGCAGCCTTCATCTGTCCTTTGGGGTTCTACGAATTCCTAAGAATGCCACAGGTGATATCGGGCACCCCAGCCACCTTCCAGCGACTGATGGAACGAGCAGTGGGAGACATGAATTTGCTAGAATGCCTGGTGTACTTGGACGATGTCATTGCGTTCGGGAGCTCCCTAGAGGAACATGAGAGTCGACTGTTCAAAGTACTAGACCGACTGGAAGATTTCGGCCTCAAGCTGGACATCGACACGTGCCAGTTTTTCCAAACCTATGTGAAGTATGTGGGGCACATAGTGTCTACAGAGGGGATAGAGACTGACCCTAGTAAAGTTGAAGCCTTGACTACTTGACCCCAGCCCCACAATTTGAAAGAACTATAATGTTTCCTGGGATTCTGTGGCTACTACCGCCGGTTCATAAAGGACTATTCCAAAGTGATTCAGTCACTCTTGAATTTTACCCAGGGTTACCCTCCTACCAATTGGAAATACAAAAAAAGGGTCCATCAAAGAACCAGATAAAGCATATTTCCATGCAAGTGAACTTTTCAGTCCCGTTGAACACCTGACTGTGAAGTAGCTTTCCACGAAGTCATATACCAGCTCATCCACGCCCCCATCCTCGCTTATTCTGATCCCACCAAACCCTATGTGCTGCATACTGATGCCAGTCTGCAGGGTCTAGGAGCTGTACTGTATCAAGACCATGAGGATGGTTTGAGACCAGTGGCATTCGCCAGTAGGAGCTTGACCCGTCAGAGCGAAACTACCCTGTGCACAAGTTAGAGTTCCTTGCGTTAAAATGGGCCATTGTTGACCAGTTTCATGATTACCTCTATGGGGCAAAAATATTGGTGAGGACTGACAATAACCCATTGACCTATGTACAGACTTCAGCTAAGTTAGATGCCATAGGGCACCGGTGGCTTTCTGCATTGTCAACATATGATTATGCTGTCGAATACAGACCAGGCCTGAATCATAGTGATGTTGATGCCCTATCCCAGAGGCCCATTTCCAACAGTGACTGGGTCAGGCTGTCTGAACCTGACATCTGAGCATTGTGCCAAAAGTTTGATAGAAATGAACAGATGTCTACGGACACAGCGGACTGCTTAGTAGATTGCTTGGGCCCCTCTGACATCCGCATACCAGCTGTATATTGCCGCTTCTCTGCTCTAGATATTAGTGCACTACCTCAGTTTGACAATGACAGCATTCAGTGGGCTCAATCCCGAGATCCTATGATTCAGCCAGCACTTGACGCCCTTCGTGCAGGAAAAGATGTGCCCAAGTTGCGTTCCTCTGATCTACGAACCGCTTTATTGTTTAAAGAAGGCCCCAGGTTGAAGCTGCTTTATCATTTGTTGTATAGAGAAACTGTAGATCAAGGTGGCCAAATAGACGAGCAACAATTGGTCCTGCCCACAGCCTTCAAAGATTTGGTACTGAGGTCTCTCCACAATCATATGGGCCACCTCGATATCGACCGGACCCTTGACCTAGTATGATCTCAATTCTACTGGCCCAAGATGGCAGCCGATGTTGAGCACCATGTAAGGACTTGTAGTCACTGCCTACAGAGAAAAGCCCTGCCTCAAAGAGGGCTGTCCCCCTTGTCAACATTACTACCAGCACCCCAATAGAACTAGTCTGCATAGACTTCTTGAGTTTAGAGCCTGATCAGCGAAACATTGGCAATGTGTTAGTGGTTACGGACCATTTCACACGGTATGCACAAGCTTTTCCCACCAAAGATCAAAAAGCATCTACCGTGGCCAAGGTGCTAGTGGAAAATTTCTTCGTCCACTATGGTGCCCCCACAGCAAATTCACTGTGATCAGGGCCGGGACTTTGAGAGTCGACTAATCAAAGAAATGCTCTCTTTATGGGGGGTGCGAAAGTCAAGAACCATCCCTTATCACCCACAGGGGGATCCTCAACCAGAACTCTTTAACCTTACCCTGCTAGACATGCTAGGCACCCTCCATCCAAAAGATAAGCATAAATGGAGCCAGCAGATTAGCACCTTGGTACACGCATACAGTTGCACAAAGAATGATGCTACCGGGTTCTCTCCTTACCGCCTCGTGTTCGGGAGAGAGGCCCGGCTGCCTGTTGATGTCTGTTTTTTTCCTTTTTCTGATGGAGTCTGAACCAAAGATTACCTGCAATATGTACAAAAACTGAAAGCTCAATTGAACCATGCCTATCAACTGGCCCAGACAATGGCCGCCAAAAGAAATCTAGCCAACAAATATAGACATGATAGAAAAGTAAAGGCACAAGAGCTTAGGCCTGGAGACGGTGTGTTGTTACGAAATTTAGGATTGCATGGTAAACACAAAATTGTTGATCGATGGCACCAACTTCCCCATGTCATAGTTGGAAAGTTAAATGATTTGCCAGTGTACAAAATGTGCCCAGAGGATAACTCCAAAGCTGTCAAGATCATGCACCGTAACCACTTGCTACCTATTAGTCGAGTTATAATTGAGGCTTAACCCACCGAGATTGAGTCCCTTGGACTAGTGACTCGTGCTGCTGCAAGAAAGAAACAGTCAGCCTGCCCCCATGGTTGCCGATTTAAGATTTCCCCCGCAGCAGGCCCAGAATGACAGTGACTGCCAGTCTAACTCTGATGACAGTGAGTGTGATAATGCCTATTACCCCTCATATGAACTCAGTCAGTTGTTTTGTGGAAATCCTATGTTGAATTATGGGGATGAAGCTGGGCCTTCTGTACTGCCTAACGCCCCGGCATCATCCTTGGAGGCAATGCTCCCTGAAGGTGAAGTGCAAAGTACAGTATCACGTCTGAGGATGCTGTGTCTTTGTGTATTGTGGAACTGTATGATTTGCCTGAAGGAGAGGCTGATGGTATGAGTCTTTCTGGTGACATGCCAGAACTTGAGGAACACTATGAGAGTGCTGACAACCCCCCTTCAGTGCCAGAGTGTCTTCAAAATGAGCCAAGTGTTGTAGAAACAGAGACTACAGAGCAAGGAGCTGACAGTGCTCCCAGCTTGGACATTCCCCTTCATGCAGAGGCATCCCTCACAAGTGATGAAAGCTCCAAGACCATTGTTGAAAGTACAGAGACTGTGGTTGTTCACCCCAGAAAGACTGGATGAGCTGTCAAGCTAGTGGTGCGCTTCGGTTACGATTCCCCCGGGAGGCCAGTGGATTTGCCTGTCAATGTAGTCCACAAAGGTGTTTATGTCTCTTAGAGCTCACTGCCCAAATTGAGCTTGACGGCCCATTCCAGGTTACTTGTTCTTCCCCCTTTAACCATGGTGCCCCTGCCCCATCCAGCCCCAAGTTAGCTGATAGGGAAGGGCCCCCCCTCTTGCATTGTTTAGAGTACAAGAAGTTATTACATGATTCTGTATAGTAATGTTCAATTTACCTGTGTGAAATATGCATAATGTATTGTCAGAATGGAAATGATATAGTGGAATACATTGAAACGTATAGTAAAGTGACAAGTTATGCCAATTAATGAATCAGATAGTACTTGTATAGCATGCCAATGGTATAAATCTCTTGTATATGTTGCATTTTCAATGTTATGAAGATACAGGCTTGACGCAGACACCAAGTTTTCCCAGGCAGGGAAGGGTGTAACTCCCCAACAAATGGGGGTTCCCAAAAAGTCTTCCTTGAGCTTGCCTAAATGCTCACTGCCAGGCTGGTGTCCTGCGTTTTAGCAGTTTAAATGTGATTATCAGAGCCTGTATAGCCTCTGTGTACTATCTCTTTAAGAGCTGCTTGACTGCAGCTTAAGTAATCTGAGAAGGAGCTCTGTTGAAAGATGTAACTATTTACTGAAAATAATTTAGAGTGATAATGATAATGTAGTTTGTCTAACCTGCTTTCTCTGTAGCAAGGACTGTTTTGTTTGTCTCCACTATCTTGGTCCTGGACTGCAAATTGGAACAAACAGTACTGGTGGACCTAAACTGTAGCCGGACTACAGGAGCTGTCTGAATTCAAAATCTGTAGGAACTGTAGTTTGGAGCTTTTTTGTGCCTTTCTTGCAACTGATGGGGGAGCTCTTGCTTTGACTGACAGCCAAATCAGCCAACCAAATATTTTGGATCTTGGGGAAGTCCGGGGCTGCTTGCAGTTTTCAGTTAGTTCTGAGCTGGGAAGTGAAATGAGAAGAGCTCAAGTGTATGTTAGGCAGCAATCCTGAGTGGATTCACATGGGAAAACTGTAAAAGGGCTGAGTTTTGGCTTGCACGTCTGCCTACTGCTCCAGAGAGGGGAAAAAAGAGAATTATTGTGGACTAAATCCAGTTTGTGTGACTAAAGTAAGCTACTGAAGTGGGCCAGGCTCAACCTGAAGAAGTCTGAAGATTTTGCTGAATGTGATCGGCCTGTCAGGAGTTCCAGCTACCCCTAAGCTCCCAGTGTGTGCAGAGACTTTATGATTGTGACCGGGGAGCGCTTTGCCTGGTACAGTAGAATTCCCGTACATGTAAATGTGCTATGAGCTGCTAGTGGGTTGTGAGTTAGTTCCCCACCGTGTGAACTGTGTTCTGCTTACTGGAAGCTGTATCCAGCCCAAAACAGACTGCATCCGAATTTGTCTCCATGCGGTCTGGGCCTTGCCAGATTGGCCCAGCCAGACTACCCACTGCACAGAGAAGCCATCGACTAGAGACCTGCCTGGGGATCAGCCTTCTGCTCCACACTTGAACAGGAACGACGCCTCTGCAACTCGTGTGGGCCCTGCTTCTCCTGGCATTCCAGATCAACCACCTGCAGTCTCGATTTTCGTCCAGCCTCCATCCAGTCTTGGGCATCGTGAGTAAATACCAGGGTAACTCTCTGCAACAACAGCTTAATCTGAGTGTGTCATCTGATTGTCTTGTTGTTTCGTTTCCTTTATGAACTGAGCCCTCTGGCTCCGGATTACAAATATTGTGTACTGTGCATGTTGTGTTTTCCATCACAGGGCCCCAACCAGCTGCAACCCCGGGCAATGGTCCTGGCTAGCCCATCTCTTCTCCACCTGGGTACCCAGAGGTGGACTGTGTGGTGGGACTCAAAGCGCATGCATAACTGCTTGATTGATATAACCTTTAAGCTAATAACCTGATTTTGCCCCTCCCTTGTTCAAGCCCCCTGAATAAATCCGATCTAATTTTTCTGCATGTAAGCTGACTGTGGTTCCAGTTTGTGCTCAAAGTACTGTACTGTTGCTATTTGCTGTGCATAACCTTGTTTTACAGGGGGTCCCCAGGGTCGAGCCAAAGGCACCAGCCCTGGTGGTAAGTGCAAACAGTGTGGGTACTTGTGTGGTGTACCAGGGGTATTGTGAAAGTGATTATTGTACAGTGTTCAGGCCACTAGAGGGGAAAGAGGGGGGTTACAGTGTCCCAGAGGGCTGTGCCCAGGTTAGCTTGACCACTGCCAACCCTGACCTCCGGGTGGAGGCACCCGTTTTAGAACTCAGGACCCTTAACCTGCTACTAGCCAAGCAGGCAGGGGTAGTAGCCCTTGGGATAGCACCACCTAGGGGTTACACATGTAATGCATCAATTTATTTATTTAGAAATTGGCAACTCAGAGTTTTTTAAGGATGGCATCAACGTGGCCTGGGTGTAGAAGTCTAAGTTCCTATCCAGCCACATGCCAAAGTACTAGAGGTGGTAGACCTGTTTAAATGAAGCACCATCCAAGGATTGAATAACAGAGAGTGACTGAGCCAGGCAAGGCATTGCTGTGTGCCAACAGACATGGTAGCTGTCTCTTTTTGGAGTTTAAGGTGAGGTGGTTTGAGTAGAGCCAATGCTGAATACAGTGAAAGTCACACTGTAGCAATGTTTCCAGCTCCGGGACCAAAGTAAAGAGGACTGTGTCATCCATGTATACGTATACAGCATGTTAGCAGAGACACAGACAGCAGGAAGGTCAGTCAGGAACAGAGAGAAAAGGATGGGTTCCAATGGGGAGCCTCAGGGCACCAGAGGTAATAGGAAGGGAAGAGGATAAGGCATGATCAACCTGGACCAACTAGTGTTTTTTTTTTTTTCTAGACTTTCTTTATGCCCCCTTACTCACCGGTGCCTGAGCCTCTCTCTGGTGTGGATACTTGGGACTCAACCTTCTCCCGCATACCTGAAGTCCCCAATCGGCTTCCTGGTCTGGGTCCACCTCCACTCTTGCTCCTCCGGCCACTCGACCCCCCAGCTCTGAGTCCTCCAGGGCAGGACCACTGATTCCTACTGGCACTCTATCTAGAATCTAGATGAGTGACAAGGGAGTGGAAGGAGAACCAGGAGTCAATCGGAGGACCCGGTATTGTGAGTGGGGGCCATCCCACTGGACCCACCTTTGCCTGCCAAGCAACTGGGGTATTTCCGTTTTCTGTCCCCCCATTGGCCCAGCAGTGCAATGCATGGCAACGCTGAGTGTGCACGCTCCCGCGCATACCCACAGGACTGCTACCATGGCAAATCCCCGAGCTGGAATCCAGACTTGTTGTGGTGCCCCCAGTCTCCACTGAGTGCCGCCAGACAGTGGGATTTGCTACCCCCCCAACCAGGAAAGAACAGCAGTCCTCTGGATGCTCAATCCTTTCCTCCTCTGCCGACCCCCAACGACCCAAGTCCACTCCTGAACCCAGGTCACTGGCATGGTGTGAGTTATGGCGTCCAGCACCTCAACCCTCAGCACCACCAGGCTGGCATGGACCAACTGGTGTTGACCAGTGAGATGATTGGACCCAGCCCACTGGAGAGTCGAGCAGTCCTGTAGCACTCAGCCTCGTCATGAGGTGAGTCATAGTAACACAATCCTTTGCTAGGTCAATGAATATGGCCGCAGTAATATAGACAATGCCCAATCCCTTGAAAATGGTATCAGTGACATGGAGGAGGGAAGAAACAGTTGAGTGGGCCTTCTGAAAGTCAGACAGCAAGGAGGTGAAGCAGGAGGATGAGTCAAGGAAGGCAAAGAGTTAGGATGGGACCAGTTTCTCCTGGAGTTTAGCCAGTGTAGGGAGAAGGGAGCTACGGTAGTAGTTACCAAGAGAGGAGAAGTCAATCCGCTCTTGGAGGGAGGTATGCAGAATAGATCAATGATGAGAGATTAAGGAGTGCAGAGAGATGGCCCGCAATAAATGGAGTAGAGAGAGGTGCAGGGAGAAGATCATCAGGGCTGTGACTGTTGGAGGGGCTTGAGTGAGTACACAGCAGAGAGGGTAGCAGCCAGGGAGGAGGAATAATAATAATGTGGGAACATGGTGAAGAAAGGAAAGAGAGAATGGTGACAGGAAAGGAGGCAGTGGCACAAGTGGTGATTGAAAGCTGCTACTTCAGAGGAGAGGCGAGAGGAGTAATGAAGCCATTGAGTTTGATGAAAATCCAAATATGTTGCACTCCTTTTCTGAACAGCAATACGGAAAGCTGAGAATTCGTTATGAAGTCCTTTAATAAAGACAGATGCAAGCAATACAGCTTTTAGATTCATCTAAGTAGCAAAAATCCCAGCGCTTCACCTCTCATCAAGGCTTCCTAAGGTGGAACAACATAGAGTTTGATGGTCAGGGAGGTCAGCTGGGTGGGAAGGGGTCAAAAAGGGAGTGGGAAACCTGCCAGAATTTAGAGAAGGAATTGAGACTGATCTGCTGGTTGAAGGCAAAGCACTGCAGATGGCCTTTGCCACTCAGGAATTTCATGCTGGAATTACAGAATTTCTTGTACTCCCTAAGTCCTTGGGGGTACCGGATGCCTTGTGGTTAGACCATGCTGGGTCACAAGCCCTGAAGAGAGACATGAGGTCAGTGATAACCAAAGGGAAGTGGGTACAGAGCACCCTCTTCAAAGGGGTGTGTTTGTCCCAGACTGAGGTAAAGTTAGACTAGAAAAAGAACAAGTTGTCATTATTATCAATGAATATGATGAGAGGAGTCCAACTGGAAACCTGTAGTGCATTTAGTAAGTAAATAGGCCAGGCTGAGTGACCTGAACTATTTGGCTTAGATGTAATGTGAGGCAATTTCAGGGTGGTGGATTTTATAGACACAGTAGACCATGTGGCAATCACTGAAAGGAGTCTGGGAGACAAGTAGCAGCATGGAATCCATGTGGGTGAGAGAAAAGAACTCAGTAGAGGAGGGAGTGATTAGAAGAGTGTGGGTTTCTCCAAGTTTGTTTTGAGATGAGTTAAGAGGGGTTAAGTGGCTCAAATGTCTAGGGAATAGATGTGTGGGAAGTGGAGACTATTGGAATTAAAGTAATTCAAGACAAGGTGTTGCCCTTGACAGGAAAGGGTAAGAAGGGAATACAGAAGGTCAGGGGTGATGTCTGGTTTCAACCTGGGGACAGATGGATACTGCCCATGTAGATGGGAACAAGGAGAAAAACAAAAGTTCACATAGGAGCAGTTCAGGAGAAGAGGCGGAGGTAACCCAAAAGATCACTTTAAAAGAGAGACTTAATGGATGTACAGCAGCATACTACCCTATCTCTTGCCAAGATCCTGTCTATAGACAGTATATTGTATCCTGGAAACTTGATGTCCCAATCACCAATGCTGGCAGAGTGCCAGGATTCAGTAATGACTAGGATATCTGGTAGTAACTGACAGACCTATCTTAATTTGGTCCAACATAGTTTTTTTTAGCAGTAAGAAGCAACATGCTGAGACCCTTAAAGAGAGGGGCAGGGGAAAAGGGGGACCAGGATTACATTGCCAGACAGCAGAAGCACCAAGGCAGCGGCGTGATTAACAGAGTAGGAGTTTCAGTGGCAAGGAGGTTTAGGAGGAGTGGGACTGGAGGAGGGGAGCGCAGATGAGAGTATGTGCCACAGGGCTTCAAAGTTGAGAAAGGATAGGAAAAGAGATTAGGAAAGATGGGAGGAGTGAGGAAGGGGGGGGAGAGGAGGAAAGGAGAGCTAAATGAGGGGTGGGTGGAGAAAGTGAAAGAGTGGGGAAATGGGAGAAGAAAGAGAAGAAATAAAAGTGGAGGGAACAACAGAGAAATGAAGGGAGATGGGGGAAGCATGTTGAGCATCTTAACCGCAACACTACAGCTACATATAAAAGTAGACAACCAGTAGCAGGACCGTTCCGCTGAGGAGAGTGTGCCTGGTGTAAAAATGAAGCATAACGTAAAACAAACACCGGCACCACTCAGTTGTCAGTTGCAAAAAGGCTCCCTCTGATGACGCAGTAATCTGCAAAACTGGTCAGGGTTTTGTTTGTTTGGTGATTCGGTCTTATCGACTGATGGACAGACAGTCTTTTTATCTCAATAAAGCCTTTTGGCAACTGACAATTGAGTGGCACCAGTGTTTGTTTTACTTTATATAAACATAGAGCAGGCCCTGAGGAATCAAACTGACAAAAGCATCATGAAGTCAAGACATCTAAAGCAGCAGGCAGTTATAACCCAGATAAAAATGGTCAAAGAAAGAAAGCTACAGTGGGGTAAAACGAAATACACCTTCGCAGGAACTAAAGACTTAGGCAGGAACTACAGGCTGGCAGTACAGCCTACAAGTTAGAGTGACAAGCTGTGAATGAGCCTGGTACATCCAGCAGACCTCGGTTTGATTCCCACAACCTCTAATTGCATACTGTGTGATCCTGTGCAAGTTAATGAACCATCCAGACCCCCTGGGTCACCCCTGAAAAAAGGCCTTGGGCCTTATAGGCCTTACCCGGTTACCAAAGAATAACCGGCAAAGATTTTGACTGCTTCCCAGTGACATCTTTAATGTTTTTCCAGAAATCCCTCCCATTGCCCCAGGAGTTAGTGAGGGCATTTTTATAGTAGTCAGATTTCTGTTGCCAAATGGATTTGGTGCAGTAGTCGTTCCGTGCCCGTTTATAATTCTGGATGTCAAGTTGCTTACCGGAGTTTCTAGCCAGTTCCCAGAGGTGGTCCCTGGATTTAAGTTTTTTTAGGAGGTCTCCTGACAGCCAAGGGTTACTGAGCTGATTTAACTTTACGCTTTTTGAGGGGGAAAATTTATTACAGGCTTCATTGAAAATGTGAATAAATTGCTCCAGTGCAGTATTAGTATCTGTTGCCTTGAAGATGGGGGACCAGTCCTGCAGACGGAGGTGCGATTTGAGGTGGGGTAGCTGACCACTGGGTAGGACTCTGCTGGTGATGATTTTTGGAGGGAGCTTATAGAATTTGTTTGACCAGGTACAGCTGATGGGAGAGTGGTCACTGAGTGAGTCAGGGAGGACTGAGGTTTTCGGGATCCGAGAGGGGTGGTTGGTTAGGATCCAGTCCAGTAAGGTGCAGATCCCAGTTCTGTAGTTCTTTCTGGTTGCACAGTCAACCATTTGAGTCAGGTTAGCTGATATAACGGAGTCCTTAAATGACCTACCTTCAGCTGAGAGCCAATTAATGTTAAAGTCACCAAGAAGGATGATTTTGGAGTCCGATGGGTGAGATTTGACAAAGGCAAGGACAGCGGTTTGACCCGGTCCCTGTTCCTTAGGAGGTATGTAAACAGTGACAACTGTGAGGGCCTTATTGTGGGCGCCTAACAGGAATCTGATGGGAAGAATCTGAGCAGGGGTTGCTGGAAGATTGGAATCAATGGTGTGTCCTCGGAGAGTGTCTTTCACATATAAGGCACACCCTCCACCTCTTTTGGACTTATGATCAACCCGGAAGACCTTGTAGCCAGGAAGGGTGACTGCCTGGTCAGGAATCTTTGGGGTGAGCCAAGTTTCAACTACTGACAGAATATCCGGTGTTGGGTGGTAAAGCTTGCAGTGCATCAAGCTTAGGAAGTAAATTGCAGATGTTCAGGCACATGATTGAGAGAGTGCCTGTTGGTATGTTTTGGTTGGAGGTGTTTGGTCGGAGGTTAGGGTGAACAGTCCCTGATAGCAGCAGGAGGAGGAGTACAAGTTTCAGGGTGCATAGGCGGAGTTCAGTCAGAGAGAGGTTGCGTTTCTTTTTTGAACAGTAGTATGCCAGGTGGTAATTTCAAAAATGCAACATTGGAATAGTTGTATATGATGTGGCTAGATGTGCCCAAGGCTCACACATGAGTAGGGACAGATCAATTTTGGTGGTGTGCCTCCAGGGGGAGGATTTGCCCCATTGCCAAATGATGTAAAATAATCAAATCCACAGGAAAAGGACCAGTAAACTGTTTGATCTACAGTAACAAGACAAGACAAAGGATGTGTTAAATTCCTGAAACACTGGCCTGGGGCATATGCAGGAAGTTAAAACCCTTTGTCAGTGTCTTCCCTTTGTTTAAATAGTTGTGAATGGTTCTCAAAGACATGCAGATCCCTTTAGCAACAAGGTAGACAGAAATGTGAATTCAATTTGCACTCCCCAGGTCAGAGCTTGTAGAATTTCTTAGCTGTACTTACTGTGATTGTGATGGCTTCCAAAAAAGTTGATTTATAATGAGAATTCCAATATCTGCTGGTGATGTTTTCCAGTTTCTTAGTCCAGGAAACTTTCATAGATCTCATATCCAAGAATGGTCTAGTTTCTCCAAGCCAAAACACATGAAAATCCACAAAATTAAACTACTGACAGAGACAAACACAAACACCCAGCCACACAGTCCAAGTAGGTGGAGCTAAACTAAGATAGTAGAGATAAACAAAACAGTCCTTGCTGCAAAAAAAGGCAGGTTAGACAAACTACATTATCATTATTACTCTAAATGATTTTCAGCAAATAGTTACATCTTTCAACAGAGCTCCCTCTCAGATTACTTATGACTGCAATCCAGGCAGCTCTTAAAGAGACAGTACACAGAGGCTATACAGGCACTCTCTGGCAATCACATTTAAACTGCTAAAACGCAGGACACCAGCCTGGCAGTGAGCATTTAGGCAAGCTCGAGGAAGACTTTTCAGGAATCCCCATTTGTAGGGGGGTTACAAGAGTCTTTTAGGACCAGGGCTCATGACCCCCACATGTTCCTACAAGATGATGTCAATGGCCACATGGCTCACTCGCCAATCAAGCCATTGACAACTTGTAAAAAAATACATGATTTTGCTGTAGACTATACTAAAACATTGTAATTACACTCGTGAGCTTTTCATTAGTCTGTAATTATTTTATGTTATTAGTATGTTGGTCACAAATTCAAACGGATGTGTAATACAGCAGATCACATGTAATGGAAAATGTAATAGAAATTTGTATACTGACATTAACTGTATGCATGTTATGTGTACCCTAACTCTATAATAAAGATGAGTTTAAAAGAAAAAGTACTTCAGAAAACAAAACATGGCCTCCTAACCCATCACATCACACAACCTGTCTGAGAAATAAACCAAAAACAGAGAATGGAGCCATAAAGTCTGCAGTTTGAAAAAAAAAAAAAGGGCAAAACCTTTCCTTTTTGTGGTCTTTACTCCTGTGATGTGTGTCTATGAGATATGAATTTTATCTTCATTCGGTGACCTCTAATGAAGATAAATTCCATAGACTGAATTTCAAACACACCCAAATGATGCAAGCCCCAGTGTGCCGAACATAAGGCGCACGTGACTTGTGGCATTCTGCCCGGCTGGCGAGCAGGACTTTCTATCTCGTGCATCAATTGCTGTGAGTTAGACCAGGTTTTCCTGGCCTAGCTTGTGACAATCCCGTGTACTCTTTGTATGGGGCTTGCACCAAATATTTTGTGTCAGCTGCCGTAAATTGGGTAAAGTGTTGCAGTTGCACCTGAAATCAGATGCAGTTGCGGCAACTTGTTCAGGGTCACACTGTATGCAGAGGAGCTTGTGGGAATCAAACCTAGGTCTGGTGGATGTGCCAAGCTGGTTCACAGATCAGTACTTTAACCTCTAAGCTATACTGCTAGCTCTCTGCCCCAGCATCATGTAGCACCAGTAGTATTAGCAGTAGTAGATTTTATGTCTTTGTGTGCCCTTTCCCTGAGGCTCTGGGCATTATTACAAACAGTAAAGTACCAGCCAAAAAACATACAGTAAAATACAGCAGATAAAATATAACATGTCACAATGATTGACAGTTTAGATATAAAAAGAGGCCTTGTGAAACTGGACAGAACAAGGATTCAAACATAGGCTTCACTGTGTTCGGTGCAAGTGCCTTGGCCACTGGTTTAACTCCATAATATCTTGACATTCCACTTCTTGTGTTCTAGGGTGCAGGTACAGATGAGAATGTACTGATTGAAATTTTGACTACCCGGAACAACAGGGAGATACAAGCCATAAATGAAGCCTATAAAGAAGGTAAGAAAATCATGGTCTTTATTCTCAGTCGCGATGCGGCAGCAACCCGGACTTGCGGCAGGGTGTTTGACACAAGTTGCGACTTGCGCCAAACATTGCAGCAAGCATGATTTTGAAAGAATCGTGCCGCAAATGCCCACTGCAAGTCCAGAATCTGGAATGCAAGGAGTTAGACCGCCATATCCCTGATCTAACCTTGCATCTGGGATCACGGCACTTGCGCCAACCCTTTGGCGCAAGTAGCTGTAAAGTGGGGAAATTGTCACAAATGTATCACCCTTTTGAAAATTGGACCACTTTGCATCCGAGGGGCTTTGGCGCATCTGTGACCCTGTTGTGTCAGACGCAGGGCTTGACGCAAGCCCTGCGTTCACTTTGTAAAACTGAGCCCCATATGTCTTATCCTGGTCAACAGTTCAAGCCACATGTGTGCTGGTTTATTGCTCCTCTGCATTGTAAGAAAATCGAGTTTAGCTTTGAGGTCTTGCTCTTGTTCAGTTGACAACTCATTATAAATATCTACCTACAGTTAATGAAATGCTACCTTGTCTAGCAGTGTTGAGTTTTGAACTTTGTTTTCTGAATAAAAGGCAACAAGCAGGCTACCCTCAGTCTCAAGGTGCTACTGTCCTCTCACCTAAAGCAGAAAATACTATCAGTCCGAAAAACACATGGCACATTGGTCATGAGATTACTAAAGATTTTTTTAAACATTTTAAAAACCAGACATTGCAAATAAAATGCAAATGTGATACAAATGTGGAACTCGCCAGCCTTTACAGGAATCAGTAAATGCCCCTATCAAAAGGGTTTCCCCTCACCCTTTCTCAGAAGAGTTACAATTGTCTTCGAACGCTACCTTTTTACATAGAGAAATATAATAAAATAATCAAATAATGGCTTCTCATTTTCATGTTCATTCGTAGGCTTTCATTTACAATAATGACTACTCAACTGACTGAATTAACGGAGCTAAATTGGAGCCTTGGCTGCAGAAAACATGCTAGAGCAGAACTTCTAGAATAAAACTGACTTTACAATAACAGCTGGTGGGTGCTTCAAGATACAAAACATTTAGCCTATATTATTAGTAAGAGACTAACCACCAGCAGTTGATATTATTATTAAATGTGATCGATTGGAAATGCAGGAGACAGGCTACTTACAAAACCTAATACATTATACTCTTCCATTTCATTTACTATTACCATATTACTAGAATTTAATGATCTTCAAATATAGTACTTAAGACTGTAGCATGGAAAAAGGGAAAATGCTAAGAAATATGAACCCAGTATATTTATAATAAAATCCATTAACTGCCTAACACTCAACCTAGTAATTATATAGGAACAAGGGAGTAATGATACCAAAATAAGAGGACAGAAATTGAGGAAAGACAGCAAACTGGCCAAAGAGAAAGAAAGAAAGAGGGAGAAACAAAAAGAAGTGAGGGAGCGAAAATAACAGAGAAAGATGAAATCATTGAAAGAGAAGGAATAAAGATATGTCTATCCACAGGAAAACCAACCCCCCCCCCAGAAGGAAACCAACAAAATACAACTGTTACCAAATTCAGTTGTATAACAAAAGTACCCAAACTACTTTTAAATACAAACAATATTCAATTTATACAGTACCGAACAGCAGCAGAATAAATAACTGTAGTTGGCAAGATACACCACCTGCAAGAAGAAAGAGCATCACACAGTAGCAACTATTCTTAAAATGACCTCACTATGAAAATGCAGAAACATGTAATTAAAAAAAGAGTGAAACGTTTTTTACTTAGTCCATAATAATTCCATAAATTTAAAACCTGGGGGTATTGTACAGATGTTATGTAGTAAGTATGTCATGGTCTGAAAATGATAAAGTGTATGCTCACTATGATAACTTTAAACAAGGCCTCAAATCTAAGATCTCGTTGAAACTAACAGGTTCCAAAGCTCACAAGTGAGCTATCCACGAACCTTCCCTTTGCAACAAAAGAGGGAGGCAATTCCCTCCTCTTTCCAAAGGAGAGATTCTTATTAACCCCACGAATCTGAATGCTGTAGGATCACTCATAATGAATGTGCCACCAAGAAATGAGCACCCAAATCATTGTTTGGTTGTCCCCCCTTACACTGCTCCAACATGTGTCAGTTAGCTGTCAATTGATATGTGCTGGGAAGGGTACAGTGTGCTATGACTGTATGCTTTGCCAGCAAAAGGTTTTAACTTGTAAAATATGCCAGTGTTTCAAACATTAATCTCTCTTTGTGTTTTCCCCAACATTTGTAGCCTATCGCAAGTCTCTGGAGGATCATATTACCTCAGACACATCAGGCCACTTTAGGAAAATCCTCGTCTCTCTTGCTCAGGTATGATAAAGTGAGACCTTTGCAGCTTTTGACCAGTTGAAGGAAAACTGCACTGAACCTGTAAGTCATTTTTCCAACAGATGATATTTTCAATATTGGTCAAATACTGAAGCAGTAAGAGCAAAGAGGGCAGCATTCAAAAGTTATAAGGGTACTCAGTCTGAGGGCAACAGGGAGGTATACAGAGGCATGCTAAAAGAGGCCAACAAAATCTTCAGGAAGGCAAAAGCAGTGACAGAGCTGAGGATAACTGAGGGCTTTAAGGAGAATTACAAGCCTTTCATTAGGTATGCCAAAGAGAAAAGAAAAACATGGATGAGATAGTGAGACTGAAATCAGGGAAGGACCAGCTGGAATAAGAAGGGAAGAGACAGACATTTTCAATGAGTACTTCTGTTTGGTCTTCACAGTGGAGGGGGGTCCACTTCTTGTCAGCGGAGTGCAGCCAGGTAGAACACCAGGTAGAGAGGGCATACAGAAGCTTGAACTGGGACCAGTATTAGGGAAAGTGTGATTTTTTTTTTTTTGTCAAGCATTTTCTCACCTTCGGTTCATCCCGGTGGTGCCCAGAGCCTATCACCAACCTTCTCATGCACTTACTGGTTATCCAGCACTTACCCAGGACCTTGATAAGAGTTGGTATCCTGCCATGTAGGCCATACATGGGCCCATGGGGGGGGGGGAGGTGCCAGCGTGATGGTGGACCGATGCGTTTTCCTCCAGAGAAGTTTTCCTCTTGATGGTGCCAGTGTACAATGATACACACACACACATACATTCAGAGGCACACATGCATGCATAGGAACACATGCATGCAGAGGCACACATACATACAAAGGCACACATACATGCAGAGGCACGCATGCATGCAGAGGCACACATGCATGCAGAGGGACACATGCATGCAGAGGTGCAGACATGCATGCAGAGGCACACATGCATACAGAGGTGTACATACATACAGAGGCATACATACATACAGAGGTGCACATAGATGCAGAGGCACACATACATGCAGAGGCATGCATACATGCAGAGGCACACGTGCATGCAGATTGACACATGCATGTAGAGGCACACATGCATGCAGAGGCATACATACATGCAGAGGTGTGCACATGCAGAGGTATACATGCACATACATGCAGAGGGACACATACATGCAGAGGGACACATGCATGCAGAGGCATACATACATGCAGAGGTGTGCATACATGCAGAGGTATACATGCACATACATGCAGAGGCACACATGCATGCAGAGGCACACATGCATGCAGAGGCACACATACATGCAGAGGGACAATATATTAAATATTTAAAAAACCTTACCAAAACATGCCCTTTTCCATGGCAGATGCGTGTGAGATACTCTAGACAGAATAAGAGTGTCTCATGCACAGAGGGAAGGAGTGTTCCAATTAGTTCAGGGTGCTCCCTCAATCTAAAATAAAGACAGTAAGTATAGTTTTCAACAATTTTTTCAAACTCCGAAAATAAAGAATGTACCCAGTGCTCACAGATAGCGACACCCTATTCGGACATTCGTGGGGAATGTTAAACACGTCATTCAGAGTCATCGGTATGTGTTAAAAAGCATTGCCAGAAGGAAAAAGAACTTTTCAGGAAAATCATTAATTGTGGCAAAAAAAAAATACCACACCACAGGAAAATGAAACAAACTTTTTTTAAGGCTTTAAAACCATGAAGTGCTTTTCTGTTTTCTGAGTATTGGTTGAATCAATTAAAACTATCTCTTTTATACACATTTCCGGTGAATGAGTCATCACTCTATTGTGTTTTTCTTTTTTTGCACTCATAGATTCCTAGAAATTCATTTTCTGGAAGGTAACATGGAATTTGTCATAGAAACTTGGAACCTGCCAGCAGAAAAGGACTGCTTGACCCACCTGTTTGCCCAGATGTCCCCTGTTTAATCTGTCTTTGCAGACCCTAACTAGTTTCTGGTGACCCTCCCCCTCCCTACCGATTTACTAATATTCCCCTATGTCTATCCCACACATGCTTGAAGCCACTAACTGTTTTTGCCTCCACCCATTTCTTCTGGCAATCTGTTCCAGGCATCTACCACCCATTCATTAAATAAATATTTCCTCACAACTCTCTTAAAATCCCCCCCCCCCCAGCTTCATCACATGCTCCCTGGTCCCAGTACTCCTTCTCACTTGAAAAAGACTCCCCTCCTGAATCCTGTTCACCCCTGTGTGATACTTGAAGGCTATCATGTCACTTGTTGCTCTCCTCTCTTGCCCACCATCTTGTTTTCCTTCTTCACAGCAAGTAGTAGCAAAAATGTCACAATGAGTGAGTCAGCTGCTTGCCATTGATCGATTTGTTGATTCAATGATTTTTTGCCAGGCGGGCCTTTGGGCAACAAGTGCCATTTTCAAGTGCAATCTGGATCTGGCCAAATATCAAAACAAATGGCAATAAAATATATTAAAAACAGTGAAGCAATATAACAACCATATCCAGTATGATCAACACAGTTCCCAGATTCTGGTTGCCCAACTGTAAATCGGTGGCATGGAGTGAAAACCGAGAATGAAGAGAAGGACATCAGCCACAGAAATTATAAAAAAGCTTATGATGGATACTTAGCTTCAGAGATAAACACTACTGAAAATGATAAAAGTGACGAAATATAACAAATCACACCCAAGTGGGCCCTTGCTGTATTCACTGAATGGTATGAAGATAGAAATGACATACTTGATTATAAAACTGTTGCACTTGATACTCATATTGCAAGTCTCTGAGTCCGTCCTTCCTTCCTTCCTTCCTTCCTTTCCCAGGAAGGCATACTGAGCAGTAAAGCTAGTTTCCAGATGCATCCTGGGGGGAAGGGGAGTATAACAAGTAGATAGCACATGAAGAACATTTGGAACAAGTAATAAAATAGACAGTATACGCAGCAGATCAATAAACAGTAAGCAGTGCAGTAAAGTACATTGTGTCGGTAACAACCAAAAACATGTTCAGTTTTACAGCATGGAAGTAAATAATAACATAGACAGTATACACAGAGAACCAACTAACAGTAAGCAGTGCAGTAAGTGCATTGAATTAGGTGTATTTCAAAAAATTTTAAAACAGTAATACATCATGCATATATGTAACCCCCCTGCAAATGGGGGTTCCCAAAAGACTTCCAGGAGCTTGCTTGAATGCTCCAAGCCTGAATGGTGTTTGGCATTTAAGCCATTTATCAGTGAGTGTTTTTAGAGCCTCTGGTACTGTCTCTTTAAGAGCTGTCTGCTTGCAGACATAATTAGTTTGTATGGGGGGACTGTGTGCTTCTCTGAGTACCACTCGAGCTGCTGCTAATTCACTTCATTTTGCAGTCACTAGAGTGCAAAGGAACCTATCTGAAAGATGTAACTGTTTGCCAGAAATTATTTAGAGTAATAATGAAATTACAGTTTGTCTAACCTGCTTTCTTTGCAGTCAGAACTGTGTCTGCTAGTTCCCATTCTAGTTTTGAACTGCTGAACTGGACCAATCAGTGTGGGGTAAGCTAGCTCTAAAATGGTGCCTTGGACGAATCAGAACTTGGACTCATAATCTGAGCCAGCCACAAGAGGATTGTATGGGCAGTGACTCTGGGAGATGTAGTTTAGACTTCAGCACCTTTTGGACCAACAGCAGCAGTCTATTGTGAGTGACAGCCAATCCAGTCAAGAACTGGGAGGAACTCAAAGGAAGTGCCCGGTTTTGTCGGTTGGAGTTTCAGTTGAGCTTTGGCAGTGAAGAAGGAAGGAGCCCTGTGCTTTTCAGTGTGCAGTTTTAGTCAAAAGCGTGTGTAAGGCCCAGAGTTCGGTCTGCAGCTTGTGTAACAGCTTGTTAGGACTGAACTGGCCCTGTGAAAAGAATCAAAGGATCTCTGAAGAGTAGAAACCAGGCTCACCTGTAGAAGACTGGAGGAATTGCTGAAAATTGCACTCGGTCTGTCAGGAACTGAATCTGCTGTGTGTTCTCCCGGTATTGTGCAGTAATTGCGATCGGGATACAGATGCAGCCTGTCTGGTATAGTGCTTTCTTTTATATGGATGTGTGAAGAGGTTTGTGTACCTCAAGTGAGCCCTGCTGACATTGAAGGACCCTATCTTATTTGGAGGTCGTGAGTACTAATTCAGGTCGCTCCCTGTTGAATTGCCACATTAAATCCAAATGGAATTACTGTACTGCTGACTGTTTAATTCTCCTTTTCTCTGTGTGACAGGGCCCTACCAGCTGCCACGGTTTGACTAGCCACTAGGGCTTGGGTACCCAGGGACAGTAACTGATAGGGATAGGCTGTGCACAGAGCCATAGGTAGATTATTAGAGTGATAAGCTAATTAACCTGATTTCCCTGTCCTTGTTATATCCCCTAAATAAATCAGAGCTGCTTGTTTCAGCAAAGTTATACTGCCTGAGGTATTTGTCTATGTTAAAGTACTGTACTGTGATTGCTGCACTGTATCTCTCATTTCACAGGAGGTCCCAGTGCCGGAACCAGACCTGGGGTAAGTGTATACTGTGAAGGTAATTCTGATATATTGTGTGGGCCACTAGTGGGAAGAAAGGGGGTTGCAGTGTCCCAGAGGGCTGTGACCAAGTTAGTTTAACTATTGCAAACCCTGACCTCTGGGTGGAGGCACCCGCCATTGGATCCAGGCCCCTCAACCTGTTAGTGGCAAATCAGGCAGGGGTAGTAGCCCCTGGGATAGCGCCATCTAGGGGTTACATATATATAACATATATACAGTAGTGAGTACACGGAAGAGGTATACAGACAAAGTGAGCTGGTATACTGCTAAAAGGGAGACTGAGATTGACTGACTCAGATTTGAGCAAGTGTAAGGTGAGGGGACAGTAGGTTTTGATGTGAGCACGTGGGGAATGTGAGATTACATAGGAGGGAGGAGAGGAAATTGTGTGTGATGGCATTGCAGATGGGGAGAGGAGAGTGTTCAACAGTTTAGGACAGCAGAAAGAGAAGGCAGAATGGCCAGTGGTGGAAGAATAATGGGGGACTGTGAAGGATCGAAGATCAGTGTTACAGAGGGAGTAAGTGCATTGGGAAGAAGCGCAAACGAAGGAAGAAAGATAGGAGGGGAGATTACCAGTCCAGAATTTCTTCATGAAAGTGGCAGTGTGAGACAGACGTCTGAATTCCAGGGATAGGGACAAGGCTTTGTAAAGGTCACAGTGGTGAGTACAAGGGAGGGCAAGAAAGCACAAAGCAACAGCAAGAGTTGACGAGGGTGTCCAGTCTGGGCAGGGTATTTTTGGGAGTGGCACTATAGACTCTGTCTGCTTGTAATATGGCAGACAATGAGGAAAGAAAATACAGACGTGTGACTGGCTAAAAACAAGAAGTTTGCCATGAATTAATTCCCTAGTATTGCATGGTATCGTAGTCCCAGTAATAGCCACATGAAAAGTGCCATTGGAGTAAAGATAGCTTGTTATCGTGAGCGCGCCCATGAAGTGAAGCCTCTGTGCTGTTCAGATAAGACTGCCAGGATAGTCTCCACCCACCCACCCAACAGACCTCACATAATCCTGCGATCAGTGTCCCTGCTACCAGTGTGTCCCTCTGTCAGTTTGCTGTAGCCAAACACACTTACCGTGCACTGCAGTCATGCAGGATCAAAACTGTATTTTACAGCTGTACATCTTACGATCTCCATAGTACCCCCCCCCCACCACCACCATTGAGTGGATCTCTGTAGTTCCCAGCTCACCCATTATGAGTTAGCCACACAGTGCAGACTTCCTGGCAATCTTCATCCCTTTCATTTTCATATCTATATTAGTCCTCTGCATAAAAAATGTATTGAGAATGTGCACTTGTACTTTTGTCATGCCATATGCAAAATATGCAACTGCAACCATAATGCAGCACGGCTATGAATCATGCAAAAAGCCATCAATGTGAGCCTGCAATGAGGGCAAAATATTGGAACTTATCAGAAGTACCTATTTTTGACATTTATCTGTCTTTTCCTATTTAATGTAACAATCGTATCAAAAAAAAAAATCAATCAAAAATTTATTTATAAAGCGCTTTCCAAAAAATCAAAGCGCTAATACAAAACAGAGATGAAACATCAACACTAATAAATAAAGACATAAAACAATAAAATATCCATAAAATAAACTAACCAAATGCCAGCAGAAATAAATAACTTTTCAGGGATCTCTTAAATGCTTCCACGGACAGGCACTCTCTAACCTGACGAGGTAGAGAATTCCACAGGGTCGGGGCCATAAAGGAAAAAGCCCTAGCCCCAGATGATTTATAACAGACCCTGGGAATCTCTAGCAATCCCTTACCAGTGGAGCGGAGAGGATGATAGGGACAAAGGAGATCTTGCAGGTAGCCTGGTCCCTGGCCGTGTAGGGTCTTATAGGTCAGCAATGCGACCTTGAAGGTGATTCTCCATCGCACTGGCAGCCAGTGCAGTTCGCACAGCACAGGTGTGACATGACAAGTTCTTGGTAGCCCTGTCAACAACCTAGCTGCCGCGTTCTGCA
Organism: Neoceratodus forsteri; assembly: GCA_016271365.2. Classification (NCBI taxonomy): domain Eukaryota; kingdom Metazoa; phylum Chordata; order Ceratodontiformes; family Ceratodontidae; genus Neoceratodus; species Neoceratodus forsteri. The sequence continues at coordinate 362,545,731 of CM028130.1, forward strand.
CCAGCTGCAGGCGACGGAGATCTACCCCCGGCAACCCTAGATATAAAGCATTACAGTAAGCAAGACGGGAAGAAACAAAAGCGTGAACCAACACAGGAAGGTCATCATGTGGAACAAGGTGTTTTATCCGGGCGATATTCCTCAAATGGTAAAAGGAAGATCTGACAGTGGCCGACACCTGCATCTTTAGTGTCAGCGCACTGTCAAAAATAATGCCCAGATTTCGCACCTGTTCAGAAGGTCTCAACTGGGTATCCCCTAATAAAAGATCAGGGGGGACCCCAGGAGTCAACTTCTTTACATAATGACCTGGGTCAACGACTAAAACCTCAGTCTTATCCGGATTTAACCTCAGCCAGTTCGCACTCATCCAATCCTGAATCTCAGCGAGACAGTTGTTAAAAACCGAGACAGCATCATTTTGTTCAGGTGCAAAGGACATATAGAGCTGAGTGTCATCTGCGTAGCAGTGAAAACTCAGCCCATAACGCCTTATAATGTCTCCCAACGGTAGCATGTACACCGTGAACACCATGGGAGAAAGCACAGAGCCCTGCGGTACCCCACAAGACAGAGCAAAGGGGGCAGAGGAAAAAATCCCTGAAACCACCCTTTGACTTCTGCCTGTGAGGAAAGAGTGGAACCATCTGAGGACTGTCCCTGACAGTCCACAAAGTAGCCGCAGTCGATCCAGCAACATCCTATGGTCCACGGTGTCAAACGCTGCAGAGAGATCAAGAAGAACCAAGATTGAATGGCTCTTCTGATCTCTTGCTATTAGGAGATCATTAAGTACCCGAACTAATGCAGCCTCGGTACTATGTCTCTTCCTGAAACCGGACTGGAGAGGATCATAGACTTCATGGGTGGTAAGAAAGTCATCAAGCTGTAACGCGACTACTTTCTCAATAACCTTGCCCAAAAAGGGCAGGTTAGAGATCGGTCTGTAGTTAGCAAGGCAGTCGGGGTCAAGGGAAGGTTTCTTCAAAGGGTGTCACAACAGCCTCTTTCAGAGACCGGAAACACCCTTGATCCAAAGAACCCCAAACTATCCTCGCAAGGATTGGTCCAATCGCATCCATGCACCCCACAAGGAGGCGCGTAGGACCAGGATCCAAACTACAGCAAGTCGGTCGCAGACCTTGGACAATCTTCATGATATCCATGATTGCTGGCTGGTCGAAGTCCATCCAGACAGACCGCAGACATGTAACCCCATGTTGGTCACTACAATGCTCATTTGAACGCATGTCGTGGATCTCCAGTCTGATTGACGACACCTTATCATCAAAGAACCGAGCAAACTTGTCACACTGTATTTGTGAAAAAGCTCTCCGATTCCGCAAACAGGCTGGATTGCACAGTCTGTCGACGGTCCGGAAGAGCTGAGCAGGTCAGTTTCTTGATGCAGTTATCTCCCTGGACAGGAATTCGGCCTTCTTATGGGAAATTACTGATTGATAGTCCACACAATGGGCCATCAATCTAAGTTTGTCATCTTCCAGGCCTGATTTCCGCCAACAGCGTTCCAATCTTCGCCCCTTCCTCCTCAACTCCCTCAAAGTCCCATCAAACCAAAGGGATCGAGGGCGGAGGGGGAGGGGGCGAACACAGACAGGCGCAATGGAATCCAGTGCCCTCAACAACATATTATTATAGTGCACTACTAAGGCATCTGGTTCCCTGCACTCCATCGGCCAACTCGATAGGTCCAGCACTGCCATCAGACCCTCTGGGGTAACTCCCCTCAAAGGGCGGTACTGGACCATCTCCAAAGGGGTGGGTCTCATAAGGGGGGTCGCGAAATTGAACCTTACAGAGTGATGGTCAGACCACCCAACTGGTTCCACCACCAGTCCCGTGATCTCCATACCCAAGGTGAACACTAAATCCAGAGAATGACCATGAATATGGGTAGCAGCGGTAACCACCTGTGTGAAGCCCAACGAACTCATTAGTTGAAGAAAGTCTTGACCAAACTGCAAGAGTATGTCTTATATATTCTCAGGCACAACATTAATGTATGCTAGTTGTGCAACGTCGAAGCGCACGTTTTTAGAGAGATACAGCCTTTCAAAGAGACACATCTCAAGCATGTTTTGTGAACTAAGCGGACTGTTTCTGCTCATCTTTCTTTTATTTTAAGTGAAACCCTATCTAAACAACACTTAGCTTGTACTTGCCATGTTACAAGTGCAATAAGTCACTCCAAAGGAGTGTTCTACTGTGGAATTAATGCATGGTTGGATGGTTGTAAGCACTCAGCCTACAGCCTCGTATCACTACCCCCCCCCCACCCCCAACCATGCATTAATTCCACAGTAGAACACTTCTTCGTCGTGGGCTTAATGCTTACATAGTCAAAGGTAGGGAGCATCAATTTCTGCACAATTGCGCGCTGGGAAGTTTGACAAATGTGATCCTCATTTCTGTCTAAAGCACCAAGCTTGGGGTATAAGTTCTTTTGGATTGCATTCACATCTGCCAAAAAGTCCAAATGGTGTTCTAACCAGACACCAAGGTATCTAAAGGTACTGACATTTTCGATAGGGGTTCCGTCCAGGGTGTGGAAGGTGGGGCGGGGGGGACTTAAGTTTAGATAGTCTGTCTGGTGCCAAACCACACGGAGACTGTCTTTTTGATGTTAAGAAACAGCTGGTTGGACTAAAACCATTGCTGGACCTTGTTGAAGTCATGTTGCAGTCTAGCCTCAGCATCAGTGGGTGTGGTACTAGATGTGTAAAGGACTGTCATCCACAAACATGTGGATTTGGGAGTGTTTAATGTCACTGTTCAAGTAGCTGATGGCTCTGAGCATTCAGTGTCCAGCTACACCTACCATACCTGCACATTGACCTCCAGTGCTACTGCAACTGTATGGAGCTTAGTCTAGGCCTTAAAACAGTGATTGCTCCATAGTACGAACTAGTCCAATGCATTTGAGGGCGTAAAAAGCTACTGGAGAGCAAGTATAAACACCACTGTACACCACCTTTGCTTTGTCAGATGAAGATATCTATAGTCTAAATTAAATCAGCAGATATATTAGCAGACAGCAAGCCTGATCTTGACTGATCAAATGAGAAAGAGCACCAGGACCGGGGGGCATGTGATGAAGCTGGGGGAGGGGTTCAAGAGAGATGTGAGGAAGTAATTTTTCACTGAAAAAGTAGTAGACACCTGGAACAGACTGCCAGCAGAAGTGGTGGATGCTGAAACAGTGGGGCGATTCAAGCATGCGAGGGATAGACATACGACTAAATGAGAAAAGAGGCAGTGAGGTGGGAGGGTCACTGGAGACCAGATAGGGTATCTGGAGGCAAACTAGGCAGTGGACATTTAGGCAGACTGTGTGTGGGCTAAGTGGTCCTTTTCTGCAAACAAATTCTATGTTTCTATGACTCTTGTGAGCATCCCTCCTAATTGTCACTGATTTTCCTGGATGTCCTTGATTCTGCCTCAGCATATTACTCTGTACCTTCTAAAGTGCATGATTCCATGAATGAACAGTGATGATGATGATAAGCACAAAATAATGCCAAACTTTAGAGTTACACACTCATACTTCTTCAGAAAATGCATTTTACACTAAGTCCCTTATTCTACCAGCTTTCTGAGTGGATAGCACAAATCTGTAAGATGAGCCACATGTTTACATATACGTAATAATGGCTGGAATTATAAACCAAACCAAATTATTGCTGACATTTCTGAATGACATTTCAGTTTCAATTTCAATTGCATTTTCATTGTTAGAAATAAATGATTACCCTACCTTTGAAATAGTATTGTGGCCAGATCTAGCTTTTTTGGGGGTGGGGCAGAGAAAACTACAGTACGTCAGAAAAGTCTGACACTTTAAAATGGTATTTCAGTGAGTTGGTGGAGGGGTCAGGACCCTGTGACACCACCTCTCCACCCCTCATCCATCCATCACTGGTTAAAAAACCTTTCTATGATTTCCATACTCCTAATCCCTGCAAAGCTCCACTTTCTTACCTTTGGCCATCTTTCTTAAAGAGCCACTGACGCCTCTGGGAATACTTTGAAAATCACAATATCTAGACACAGTGCAGCTTCTATTTCAGATATCTTCTATAGAATCCCCCTTCCAATCGTTAATGTTTGAGTATATTTGCATGGAAACAGTATATTTATGCCTCAGAGTTCATTTGCAGTTACAACTGATTCCTCAATTGAAGTCATAATCCTCTGTCGTAATGTCACAGTCTGTTGTCAAGGTAATAACTGTAATGTCACAAGCACATATGACATCAGATGGAGAATAAGTAGTCAGAGCTGATGAACCCTCAAGGAACAAAGACCATGCATGTGACCCACATAATAAATAATGGGGGGGGGGATACAGAACTAATGTGAAATTAAAGCAGAACTGGGTCTGAATACTGTATTAATGTTTTTCAAGGTTCATCTGAAGGCATCAGCTGTTCTTTAAGAGTAAATTCCCTTGGCTGTTATGTTTCTGCTGCATTGGTTATAGGAAAGAGCAAAAAGCTGCATAGTTGAAGGCCGCCTGTATTCCCTTCCCTAGAGAACAAAGGGTTTTGTAAGGTTTGCAACATTTGGAGTTTTCAAGAGCAAAAGTCTTGTCTGGGAAAGTCCCAGAATTTGACCTCTCTGCACATCCTATTCCTGTCCAGGGACAGAGCGAGCAGTTCTCCGCTGAGTAAATTCTTGCTCCCTTCTATCCATGATGCAGCTGCTACAGAATCATATTTCTGAACTCCAACAGTAGAATGTAGAAACATAGAATCTGTTGGCAGATAAGGGCTGCTAGGCCCACCCTGCCTGCCCATTGTCTTCCCTACCTTTATTCTCAACACAGACCCTACTTGATCCACAGCTCTTTCTCCTCCCGCCCCAACCCCCCACCACCATCACCACTTTTCCTTACCACTACAGTTCCCTTGTGCCTGTCCCAGGGATTCTTGAACCCCACCATTGTCTCCCCCCACCCACCACCACCACCAACAAAAGGGGAGAAGGACAAGGAAACTTACTAATACATTAGCAGGACAGATATCCCCGAGCGATTATTACTCAAAGAGTCGGGACACATTGAAAATATTAATATTTAAAAAATGGTTATTTATTGAAATATTTGTTTCAAAACCAGAAACTCCAAGGTTGCCATCTTGGCAGTCATTACTTTTCGCAAGTGTCATCACATTTGACCTCTTGCAGCCCAACTAAAGGTACATTTAAAAGTGTTACAAGTGGGGTAGACATTAGTGTGGCAATTAAACTTTGAAAATTATGGTACAAAGCATGCAGCAGTATGGGGCAAGATTTTTCCACACTGGTGGGATGTTGGGAAATCTCATCTCAGGTGTAAGATATGCACGTAAAAGATAGCCTTATGCACAGTAAATCAGTTTGCTTGCTTTTTGCTTGCATCATACTTAGAGATGCCTGGATAGTCATTAACCACTTGGATCATTATCTGTGGATGGCTCAAATACCCGTATCAGGGTGTATAGATTTGATTATCGGCCCATTATCAGCAAATAGACATGAATGTTGGCTCACTATCTGTGGATAGCACAAGTATCTGTATCAGGGTGGACAGATCTGGATATTGGCTCATTACAGAAACAGAAACACAGAATTTGTTGGCAGAAAAGGACCACTTGGCCCATCCAGTCTGCCCAGATGGTCTCTCCCTAGTCTGTCTCTGCAGACCCTAGCTGGTTTCTGGCGACCCTCCTTCCTCCCTGCCCGTTTCCTAGTATTCCCCTATGTCTATCCCATGCATGCTTGAATCCCCTACTGTTTTTGCCTCCACCACTTCCTCTGGCAATCTATTCCAGGCATCCACCACTCTTTCAGAGTAGTACTTCCTCACATCCCTCCTAAATTTCCCCCCTCCAGCTTCATTGCATGCCTTCTACTTCTAGTGCTCTATCTCATTTGAAAGAGATTCCCCTTCTGCACCCTGTTCACCCCTATTAGGCACTTGTAGGTCTTTATCATGTCTCCTCTCACTGTCCTGTCTTCCAGGGTGTACATGCTGAGATCCTTCAGTCTTGCCTCGTGGTGCTTTTGCTGTATCCCCTGCACCATTTTGGTTGCCTTCGTCTGGGCTGCCTCCACCCTGTCTATGTCCTTTCTGAGGTGCAGCCTCCAGAACAGGACACAGTACTTCAGGTGGGGTCTCACCAGTAAGCAATATAGTGGCAATACCACCTCCCACCTCCTGCTGAAGATAATTCTTCCTGTGCGTCCCATGGGCCCTGCCCACAGCTCTGTCACACTGCCCTGCCACTTTGAGGTCATCAGATAGGATAACTCTAAGGTGCCTTTCTTGCGTAGTGACTTACAGTATCTCTCCCCCATCCTATACTCTGTTCTTGGGTTCCTATGTCCTAGGTGCATGATTTTGCACCTTTTGCCATTGAACCCCAACTGCCATGCCACTGATCAATCTTTGAGTTTCCCAAGATCCCTACATATTCTTTCTACCCCTTCCATATTGTCCACCCTATTACAAATTTTGGTATCGTCTGCAAAAAGGCATGCCTTCCCTTCCACTTTATCTGTAATGTCACTTATGAAGACATTGAAGAGGACCTGTCCCAGTACTGAGCCCTGTGGCACCTTGCAGGTCACTCGGCCATCATTAGAGTGAGCGTCGTTAACCACCACCCTCCTTAGCCATCTTCTAACTATGGACAGCACAAATATCTGTATCAGGGCAGACAGATGACAGACCTGGGTATCGTCTCTTTATCTGCGGATAGCACCATTATCTGTATCAGGGCAGATAGACCAGGATATTGGCTTATTGTCTGCAGATAGCGCAAGTATCTGTATCAGACTAGACAGACTCTTACTAATTATCCTTACCTAAGATCTTCTCCCTTGCAGGGTTCTCAGCATCCTGGAGGTGCTCATCCTAGTATGTTTTTCCTTCCTTTCTCCCCCACACCTACCCATCTTCCATACCTACTATCCCTTTGTAATTCACCTGCTTCCCTCCCTTGTCCTCTCATCCAATTGTCTATGCCTGATTCTGCCCCCGCAGGGTTCTCAGCATCCTGGAGGGGTTAGACTTAGGCATGATCTTCCCCTCCCTAACCTACCTAACTTCCTCCCTATTCCTTCTCAACCAAAATGTCATCACCTGGTTCTGTCCTGCCTAACCTCCTCCCTATTCCTTCTCAACCTAAATGCCACCACCTGGTTCTGCCCCTGGCAGGGTTCGTCAGCATCCTGGAGGGGTTATGTCTGGGACTAAATTCCCCTCCTCTCTCTTCCTTCTCCCTCCCCTGTCTTTTCATCCCCCCTTTGTACCCCACTGCACTTAAATAGCCTGCCCCTGTCCCTATCAAGTCCTTGAGCTAAATTGTTGATTACCAGAGCTGTAAACTCACCTCACCCTAGATTGGTTCTAAAATGCTTCTCAGCTGGGCTAAGTATCTGTTCTGGTACTAGTCCTGGCCCCCCTCTGCCTACAAAGTTCTCCTTCCTCTAGAAAGCCCCCCTGTTCCCTCTTACTCCTCCCTTCACTGGCACTTTAATTTGATTATTTGTTTAAATGTACTGTATAACAGTTCTTAATTGTAATGCCAATTCCAACAGGGAGTTGGTGACCTTGTTGTTCTATTGTCTGTACCATACCATTAATGTATGTTAATTGTAACTGTATGTATAATCTGTTCTCATCCTCTTGTACTCTCTCCTCTCTAAGGTTGCACCGGGAGACGAGCAACTTGTTGTTCAGTGTGCATTCCTGGTGAAACATTTCAATAAATAAATAAATAAATAAAGGGCAGACCTGGATATGGGCTCATTATCTATGGATAGCTTGGTTTTATATACCAGGGCAGACACACCTGGATAACAGCTCATTATCTGCCAATAGCTCAAGTATCTGTAAATCAGTTCATTTTTTATTTATTTATTTGCGATAATCAGAAAGACCTTTGAGTCAAAGACTCATTTACAAAGGTTCCACGTCTTACATAGTGAGGTACAGGGATAACAGAACATACAGGTTGCTGTGGGTTACATTATATCACAGTGAGATTACAATGGTTCCATGACATACATAGTGAGGTACAGGGGTAACAGAACATACAGGTTGCTGTGTATTACATAACATCACATTGAGATACACACTAGATACAAAGAAAGTGAAATATAAGACAAGGACATCATGGATTACAGATGTTTAGCACAGCCCAAGGTAGGTGACAGGCTGCTTGTCAAGACAAAGATTCAGTGGAAATTGGGTCTGGAGCCCAATTAGAGGCTGGTCTAGGGGCAGTTACATAGGCTGGAGGCCTGGAGGTGATTCCATAGACTAGATTTAAAAGGGCCTAATCTTATTTCATTGGATGTTAGAGTGGGGAGCGCATTGGTCCAGGATGGGGCGTTGTAACCGAAAGTTCTTTGGAATTTGACGGTCCAGCAACGGGGTACCCTTAGTAACAGTTTGTTTGAGTTACGTGTGATTTTGACAAGGGGTTCTGGGAGAATGATTTTGCTTAGGGTAGTAGGGGTGAGGCCTAGGGTTATCGTTTTGGTCATTAAGCAGGTGTGGTACTTGATTCTGTTGTCTAAGCTTAGCTAGTTAGTGGCACTGTAGAGGGAGCAGGTGTGAGTGGAGCGATCACATCTGAGTATGAGTCAGTAAGCCTTGTTTAGTATGAGCTGAAGTCTATTGAGGACAGAGATGGGAGCAGCATTGTAGATCAGAATGCTGTAGTCTAGTAGAGAGAGGACAGAAGAGTTAATGGTGAGACGTAGAGCCTCGGGGGTGAGGCAGTGTTTGTACCGATAAAGTACGCCTAGTCTAGAGTTTAGGGCAGTGGATAGAGGAGAATATGTTGATTAAAGCTGAGGGCCGGGTCAAGTGTGATCCCTAGGTATTTGAAAGTGTCCACTTGTTCGAAGGGGGGGTTCGGTTTGCAGTTAGAAATTGGGGGCAGAGGCTCTTCAGTGGGTTCTGCGGGTAGGAGAAAATCATGACTTTTGTCTTATTGTAGTTAATTATTAGGCACTGGGAGGTGAGCCAGTGTTCAGTCACATGGAGTGAGTGTTGGATTGTTTGGTGGAGTTGAAGGGGGTCCGGATCAGTTGCGAAAAGGATGGCATCATCAGCGTATAGGAGCAGGTTGCTGCGGCAGGCCGACGGGAGGGAGTTTAGGTATAGACAAAATAGCAGGGGGCCAAGGATGGAGCCCTGAGGGACACCGGAGTGGACCAGGAGGCTGGAGGACAGGACAGTGCCTACCTTAACCAGCTGTGTTCTATCAGAGAGGTAGCTGGTGAACCAGTTTAAATCATAATTGGAGAGGCCTCTGTGGACGAGTGTGTTTAGTAAGAGGGCATGGTTGATGGTATCAAATGCTTTAGAGAGGTCCACGAAGATAGCTCCTGTCAGGTGGCCGCTATCTAAGGCTGAGTGGATATGCGAGGTAAGTTCAAGGAGGGCGGTGGTGGTACTGTGGCCCTTTCGGAAACCGTGTTGCTGGCTGCATAGCATGTTATATAGATATTATGTGCGTGTAGCTCAAGTATCTGTATCAGGGAAGACCTGGACATCAGCTCGTTATCTGCAGATAACTTAAGTATCTGTATCAGGGAAGACCTGGACATCAGCTCGTTATCTGCAGATAACTTAAGTATCTGTATCAAGGCAAGCATACTTGGGCAATCAGCTCATTATCTGCGGATAGCTAAGTCATCCATATCCAGGACAGACCTGGACATCAGATCATTATCAGTGGCTAGCTGAGGTATCCACAACAGGGCAGACAGACCTAGACATCAGCTCATTATCTGTGGATAGCTCAGGTATCCTTATCAAGGAGACAGACCCGAACATCGGCCCCTCATCTGCAGCTAGCTCAAGTATCCATATCAGGGCTGATAGACCTGGACATCAGCTCATTATCTGTGGATTGCTCAGTTGTTGTATCAGGGGCACAAACCTGGACTTCAGATCATTATCTGTGATTGGTCAGTTATTGTACCAAGGTCACAGACCTGGACTTCAGATCATTATCTGTGATTGGTCAGTTATTGTATCAAGGTCACAGACCTGGACTTCAGATCATTATCTGTGATTGGTCAGCTATTGTATCAAGGGCACAGACCTGGACTTCAGATCATTATCTGTGAATGTTCAGATATCCATATCAGGGTGGAGAGACCCGAATATTGCCTCATAATCTGTGAATAGCTTAGGTATCCATATCAGAGAGGGCAGACCTGGACTTTGGCTCATTATCTGCAGACAGCTCATATATCCACATCAGTGGGACAGACTTAGACATCAGCACATTCTCTGTAGATAGCTCAGAAGTACATATTAGGGCAGACAGACCTGGGCGCTGACTTTATCTACGGATAGTTCGGGTATCTGTATCAGGGTAGACAGACCTGAGCATTGGCTTGTTATTTGCAGATTACTCAGATATAGATATCAGGGCAGACAGACCTGGACATTGGCTTGTTATCCTTGGATAGCTCAGGTATCTATATCAAGTAAAACAGACCTAGACATCAGATCATAAAAACATAGAATTTGACGGCAGATAAGGACCATCTGGCCCACTTAGTCTGCCCGTTTTTCCCTACCGCAGACCCTACTTGATCTCCAGCTTATCCTCCCTTGTCTCATCTCTAAGGCTCCCTTATACCTATCCCATGCTTTCTTGAACCCCATTATAGTTTTTGCCCCCCACCACCTCCGCTGGGAGGCTCTTTCAAGCATCCACCACCCTCTTGGTGAAGAAGTACTTTCTCACATCTCCTCTAAATCTACCCCCTCCAGCTTCATAGCATGACCCCTTGTCATTGAGCATCTTTTTTTCTGAAAGATGCTTCCCTCTTGAACCTTATTTATACCTGTGAGGTACTAGACAGTTTCTATCGTATCCCCCTTTCCCTCCTTCCCTCCAGGGTATACATATTAAGGTCCTTCAGTCTTTCCTCATCGGGCTTTTGATGCAGACCCTACACCATTTTGGTTGCCCTCCTCTGGACCATCTCCACTCTTTCTGTGTCCTGCCAGAGATGAGGTCTCCAGAATGGGACACAATACTCAAGGTGAGGTCTCATCAGTGATCTATACAGGGTAATACCACCTCCCTCTTTTGCTGGTGATACCCCTCCCTATGCACCCCAGCATCCCGCTAGCTCTTCCGACTGCCCTGTCACACGGCCTAACCACCTTTAGGTCATCAGATATGATAACCCCCAGGTCTCTTTCCTGTTTTGTGGTCGACAATACCTCTCCTCCCAATTTGTACTCTGCCCCTGGGTTTCTGTGTCCCAAGTGCATGATTTTGCATTTTTGCATTGAAGCCCAGTTGCTATACCCTTGACCACTCCTCTAACTTTTTCAGACCCCTCTCATCCCCCCCCAAGGAGTGTCTACCCTGTTGCAGATTTTAATGTCATCCATGAACAGACAGACCTTCCCATCCAGCCCCTCTGTAATGTCGCTAATAAAGACATTAAAGAGGACCGGTCCCAGTACAGATTCCTGTGGTACTCCGCTGGCCACCCTCCCTTCCACGGAGTGAACTCCATTTACCACCACCCTCTGTCTCCCCTCCCTTAGCCAATTTCTTACCCAGTTTACCACCTTTGGTCCCACTCCTAGGTTACCAGTGCATTATCTGCACATAGCTCAAGTACAGCCAGAGGCAGGTAGCACAGCCTAGAAAGTAAGAGCACCAAGCTGTAAGCCTTCTAATAATGCAGACCTGGGTTTGAAACCCACAACTGCCAGTTGCATACTGTGTGACCCTGTTCAAGTCAAATATCCATATCAGAAACATAGAAACATAGAAGCTGACGGCAGATAAGGACAGCAAGGCCCATCCAGTCTGCCCATTTTTTCTACCTTATGAATGTGCCATAGACCTGTACTCTGTCAATAGCCTATCTATTCATACTCATCTGTATTCTCCCTTATGCCTATTCCATGCCTGTCTGAAGTCCTGCACTGTATTCATATCTACCACTTCCTGAGGTAGGTCATTCCATGCATCCACCACCCTTTCTGTGAAAAAGAACTTCCTCACCTTACCCCTTAATCGGACTCCCTCTAGTCTCATGCTGTGTCCTCTTGTCCTGCTATTTTTCTTATACTGAAACATGTTAGACTGTCTCACCTAGTTAAAGCCCTTAAGATATTTGAATGTTTCGATCATCCTCTCTCTCTCTCTCTCTCTCTCTCTCTCTCTCTCCTTTGCTCTAGGGTATACATATTGAGTTCCATTAATCTGTCCTCATATGTTTTCTGATGCAGTCCCTGCACCATTTTGGCTGCCTGTCTCTGGACTGCCTCCATTTTGTTAATGTCCTTGTGCAGGTGCGGTCTCCAGTACTGCATGCAGTACTCCAGATGGGGCCTAACCAGTGTCTTGTAAAGAGGGATTATTACATCCCTCTTCCGACTTGTGATACCTCTACTAATACACCCCAACATCTCTGTAGCCTTACCTACTGCTTTAGTGGTCTGCTTGGATGATTTCCGGTCATCTGTGATGATGATGATGCCCAAGTCTCTTTCTTCCCTTGTGATGGCCAGCAACTCCCCTCCCCACCTATAGGTGGCTTCAGGGTTTCTCTTCCTTATGTGCATGATCTTGCACTTCTTTGCATTAAACCTCAGTTGCCACTCTTCCGATCATTTTGCCAGTTTATCCAGATCTCTTCTTAATCTGCCCACCCCATCTGGATCATCTACTCTGTTGCAGATCTTGGTGTCATCTGCAAACAGACAAACCTTACCCTCCAGTCCATCTGCAATGTCACTGATGAAGATATTGAAGAGGACTGGCCCCAGGACTGATCCCTGAGGTACCCCACTTGTGACTTGCATCTCTTCTGACTGTATACCGTTTACCACCAGTCTTTGTTTTCTGCCCACTAACCAGTTTGCCACCCAGATGACCAACTTCTGACCCACCCCGAGCCTACCCAGCATATTAATCAATCTTCTATGTGGAACAGTATCGAAAGCTTTGCTGAAGTCAAGGTAGGCGACATCAACTGCACCCCCTTGGTCCACCACTCTGGTTACCCAGTCAAAGAAATCTATGAGATTAGTTTGACAGGACCTTCCTGTTGTAAACCCATGCTCTCTTGGATCCTGTGTTCCTATGGATTCCAGGTATTGCACTATCCTTTCCTTAAGGAGTGCCTCCATAATCTTGCCCACTACTGAGGTAAGACTAACTGGTCTGTAGTTCCCTGCCTCCTCCCTACTACCACTCTTGTGGAGTGGGATCACATGAGCCCTTCTCTAGTCTTCTGGGACCTCTCCTGTACTCAGAGACTCACTAAACAGTTCTGCTAATGGCTCTGCTAGTTCCACCCTTAGCTTCTTTAATACCCTGGGATGTATGCCATCAGGTCCTATTGCCTTGTACACCCTGAGCTTAGCGAGCTCTTGTAGGACCCTTTCTTTTGTGAACAGACTTGTGCACACCCCCCCCCGTGCCCATGGTGCTGATCTGAGGGCCCTCCCCTACCTTATCCTCAGTAAATACTGAGCAGAAGTATCTATTTAGGATAGATGCTTTTCCTGGGTCCTTCTCCACACACTCCCCCTTATCCTCTTTGATCTTAGCAATAACCCCTCTGGACTTTCTCCTTTCACCAATGTATCTGTAGAAAGTCTTGCCCCCTTCTTTTACTGTTAGTGCTAGTGTTTCCTCAGTTTGGGCCTTTGCCTGCCTTACTGCCTTCCCTGCTTCCCACAGGGAAGTTTGGTATGCCACCCTATCTTTGTCCCGCTGTGTTCCCTTATATTTCCTGAAGGCCAGCCTTTTGGCTCTGACCTTTTCTGCAACTGTTTTTGAGAACCAACGTGGTTTCCTCCTTCTTTTGCTCTTGCTTTTCTCCCTAACACAATGGGATGTTGCTTCAGGTATTGCATCCTTAATGCTTGCCCACTTTGCCTGTACCCCCTCAACTGTATTTCTTCTTGCCAGGGATAGCTTAACTCTGTTGGCCATCTTAGCAAAGTCAGCTCCTCTGAAGTCCCATAGTTTTGCCTTGGAATGGGATGATTTAGTTCTAGTGGCCAAATTGAACCATACCATGTGATGGCCACTGGCCCCCAGGTGACCTTCTACATGGAGATCTGTGATCCTTTCCCCATTAGTCAGTACTAGATCTAGGATATCCCTGTCTCTTGTGGGTTGTTGTACCAGTTGTTTGAGGCTCTCCCCCTGCAGAGAATCCACTATGTGTCTAGTTCTGGCAGATGTTCCTGCTGCTATTGACCAATCTGTATCTGGCATGTTGAAGTCTCCCATTATCAGAACCTCCCCTTTTTCTGTCATGTTTTGTACATCTTCTAACAGTAATGTGTCTATGTCCTCTCCCTGGTCTGGAGGCCTGTAGACAACCCCAGTTCATATGGCTGTCCCATTTCCTGTTTCCAGGGCGACCCACAGTTCTTCTGGCTCCTTATGTGTATTCTGAATTTCTGTAGCTTTGATATTTTCATTGACATAAAGGGCCACTCTCCCCCTTTTTTTGCACATCGGTCTCTTCTGAACAATACATAGCCAGGTACTGATGTCTCCCAAGTGTGGTTACTGGTGAACCATGTCTCACTAATGGCTACTATGTCCAGTTTAGCCTCTGTCATTGTTGCCATCTGTCAGGGTAAATGAACCTGGTTATTGAATCATTATCTACGGATAACTGAAGTATCCATATCAGGGTTGATAGACTTGGTTATTGGAGCATTAGCTTATTATAGCTTGAATATCTGTATCAGGGTAGATAGACCCAATTATTGAAGCATTGTGTATGGATAGCTCAAGTATCCGTATCACTGTAGCTAGACCTGGACATTTGATCATTATCTTCCAATAGTTCAAGTATTCATATCTGAGCAGATAGACCTGGATATCAGATCATTATCTTTGGACATTTCAAGTATCCATATCTGGATAAATAGACCTGTCTATCAGATCATTATCTGTGGATAGCTCAAGTATCTGTATCAGGGTAGATACACCTGGATACTGGCTCATTATCTTTGGATAGCTCAAGTATCTTAATCTGAGCAGATAGACCCGGTATTAGATCATTGTATTCAGATAGCTTAAGTATCCATATCTGGATGAACAGACCTGGATATCAGATCATTATCTGTGGATAACTCAAGCATCAACATCAGGGTGGATACACCTGGATATCAGTTCATTTGCACAGATCATTATCTATGGATAGTTCAAGGATCCATATCTTGGCAAACGGACGTAGATATTGATACATTTGCCTAGATCATTTATCAGTATAATGACCCGATACCTCATTATCCATTCCTGACAAACAAAAATGTATGGGCCTAAACTTGCTATTATCCTGAGTATCATGAGGATACCACAGATTACCCAAGCATCTCTTTGTTTAATGCCTAGGGTTCCTTAAGGTATTCTGTTTAAAACATTGCATTGATCATTCAGTATTTTCTCCAGATCAAATTTCATTATCCATGTGAAAAGATAGAACTGGTTAGTTCCCAGATCATAAAACAGCACATGGTGGGAGCCTTGGATGTCTTCCCTTGCTGGCCTGCCCTTTACTTGTCCAAAATGTGATCCTCCCAAGTCTACAGTGCCGCTTCCAGAACTTCCCTAGCCAGACTGGACACCCTTTTCACTCATTCTGGCACTTTGCTCTGGACTGCACCCCCTCACTCACCACTGTGTCCTCTATCAATTTTTCTCTTTCCCTCCCTTGAGGACAGGCACCTTGCCCACTGTGGCAGTTTCGTAGCTAAATTCTGGTTTGGATATCTCCCCTCCTACCTCACTTCTTCCTTCCCCTCCCATTTCCTCATAGTCCTTTCAAAACGTTGACCCCCCCATACCTTTGCTGTCCCCTCTACATCCATCTCTGCCAGCCATGCAGCTTTCTCCTATTGCCTCCCCAAAATTTGGAATGCCCTTTCCCTTTCCATCCACAATATCACCTCCACCCCGACCCTCTCCTTCCTTCTCCATAACTTCATCTCCCCCTCCTGCAGATGCTCCTAATCCCCTCTGCCCTCTCCCTTAGCCTTCTCCTCCCTGTTTCTCCGTTAACCCCTCTCCCTCTCCTGTTGATGCCCTAATTCCCTCTGCTTTCTGACATCCCTCATCCCACATGCTTCCTACCACCCTCTGATTGCTTCATGAATTTATCACTTGTACTGTTCCTACATTCCATACTGTATGACCCTATTCTCTACCTAATCATAGCACTCAGCACTATTCTTACCATAGCTCTTGATTGCATAGACCTGCTTACCAAATGTATATCCTGGGTGCACTATATTTGCATCAGTTTTTCCACGCTGTATCATGTACTATAACCCAGATCATGCCACTCTGCCCTTGTAACCCTGCTACCTGCTTATCATTTGTACTCCTGTATTTTATGTACTATTGAACTGTGTATTGTTACAATTGCTTTTAAGTACTTTTTGCTTGTCCGCCTTCCCCTTTCCCCTGGGACATACCTGAAAATTAGCATCACTGCTCAGTATGCCTTTCCTAGTGACATTTTTAAATAAATAAATGTGAAAAGGATAATCTCACCAAGCTAAGTAGTCAATGCCTTTCACCTTTAAGAGTTCAGGTTCACTTCTTTTTGTGACCTATAACATTAATCGCTACTGGATAGTACTGACACTGGCAAATTATAAAAGCCTGACAATTTTAGGTGACATAGTCCCTTCACTGGAGGACTGTCACTAGAGGGAGCTACTGTAGTGTTACCACTACTGAGTATCTTCTTGGTCTGTTCATTGTTAGCATGGGGGATTGTACATGAATGAACCTACAGCAAAACAAAGCAGGATTCAGCAGATATGCTGTTTGAGACTGAAAAAGAAACAGCTTTCAGCAAAACTGTCTTCCTGGGGATATGCAGTCCTCTGGAACACTGCTCAAAATTTAATGCAGTTTGTTTTACCTGTACCATTAGCTGCCTTCAAAAATCTTACCCAACAATCATTTATGGAGTCCTGCAACTGCTTCTGGCACCGAGTCTCTGACACTCTCCCTCCTACCTATCTTTCATCTCCCACTACTAATGGCACCTTTTCACCCCCATACCCTCCCCTTACCCTTAGACCTATTGCGCTGACTAATGCAGCTATGACAATCCTGAAGGTATTACAATTGCCCCCTCCCACCCCTCCTAACCTCTCCTTCCCTCCACTATCCTTGGTGCATCCTGTGCCCTCAGTGCCCTTGCTTTATAGTCTTCTCCTAGGCCATGTAATGCTTTGCTAGTCTAGACCTCATCCAATATAATATTGTATTCTACTGTCTGTCAGAGACCTGCCTTGTACAGAACTCGCACATAGCGGTATGCTGACTGCCTTTGGTACCACGCCTGTAAATTATGCTGCCTTGTTCTGTTCTCAGTGTCAAATCTTACTTTGCTATTTGTAAATTATCGTATACCACTGTGCCAAGCCACGCCATTCTCAGTTGTAAGGACTGTACATAGGCTGCTAATATTGCTACGCCTATGCCAAATTGTTGTATTGTGACTTGTTGTTGTTGTTTAACCTACCAGGTCCATCTTGTAAATGAACCCTGCTCAATTGTGTTCCGCCTGGCTAAATAAAGATATTGATTGACTGATTGATTGACTGATTGGTTGATACTTGGTGTTTGTAAGTACTGTTTAGAAGAGAAAAAGTGTGGCAGGGAGTGCTGTAGTACTGGAGGACTGTCACCAGATGGTGCTAGTGTAGTGTTGCTACTGATGCACTGGTGCTGTGTATCTTCTTGGTCTGCTTTTGAATGCGCCTACAGCCAAACCAAGCAGGATTCAGCATTAATGCTGAAATGAGACTCAAAAAGAGAGAGTTTTCAGCATAACTGTCTTCCTGGGTACATACTTTGTGTTTATAAGTAAGCTGTTTCTAGACCTTTGCTTTAACAAAGAAAACTATAGTGGCCATTTTCAGTTACAAAATGGAAGAAAGGTACAAGGATTTTTGCCAGGTAATGCTCCTGGTTGGCAGGGACTTGTTTTTAGACATAGGTTGTAGCCTCCCAAGGGCATGGCTAGAAACAGGTCATGACCAATCAGAATGCAGGAGTTTTCCTACCCATTTTATAAGTTACTATAATGCTGGGTTCAGTATTGAGTGGTCACTTGAAGTGATACCTTTCTTGGTTTTTTTTTCAGGGTAATCGTGAAGAAGGAGAAGCTGATCCAGAAAGAGCCCAAGAGGATGCTCGGGTAAAGTAAAAACCTCTTCTCTGCCTACTACAGTTATCAAACTGGAATACTGATGTAGTTATTTCTAATTATTTAACAAAGTAAATACCTTTTAAAGGCAGCATCTCCTTTCAAGTGCATGCTGCGAAACAGATGCTTTTGGAAGAGGGTAAGGAGCAGGTCAATGGAGGGGATCCTCCCACTATACAAGGCATTGGTTTGGTCACATCTGAAGTACTGTGGCCGGTTCTTGTCACTTCAGGACAGAAAGTATGTTGATGAGATGCAGATAGCCCAGCACAGGGACCACCAAGCTGATTAGTGGCTTAGGAGTCAAGAGTTGTAGCTGGCCTGCTAGTGCAAGTGATAGTGTTAACTCTTGCAATGCTGATGACCCAGGTTCAGGAACAAGCAGAATCAGAGGGTCAACTGGAGGGAAGGACGATGAACATCTGGAGGACTGCTCTCCTCCTCCAAGGGTCAGGGCAGTCAGCAATAGTCTGACTCCTAGCAGTGGCAAGGAGTCAGTACGCCTGACAACCCTGTGCATATGTCGGATTGGGGCTCAGTGGCCATCGACATACACATGCACCAGAGCGTGTGTGGCATGCCTCTGATGCCATTACATGTCCGACCCTCTGAGGAACTACAAAGGAAAAACCCTCCTGCTAGCAGCATGGCACCCTCTGATCCTCAGCCACTCCCAAGCCGAAACAACACCAGTGTAAGTCTTGGCAAGGACCCAAGTGTAATGTTGGTCTCTCCTTATGAGGAGCCCCTCTGTGAGGAGCAAGTCATAGTCCTCCCAGACAGGGCATCATAGGGAAGTGCCGGGGAGGGAGTGGGATGGGGAGGTCAGGGGAGATAGGGGTACATCACCCAACCTGGCTGGAGAGCCAGAAAGAAAGAAAAGTGCTATAAAGGTTCAGAGAACATACTTATATTATTCTCACATGCATGTTTTTTTGTCTGCCTGACCACTTCCTCAATCTACCAGTTTTGCTCACTGTTCTCAACTCTGCACCATTGTCTTAAGCTGGCTTTATTCACCAAGATTATACTCTTACGTTGTGTACTAAATGTACTACCCTGATTCTATGATGTTTGCTGTATTTTGCTACCTGCCACAATGACTCCAGGATATTGTTATGCTTATCTAGATAATTGAATTATAGCTCAAAAAAGTACTTGTTATATCTCTGCTATGTCCATGTTATTACTTGGCTTGTAATGTTTATTGTCTCTACTGAAGTTTTCGCCTCCTCCCTCTAGTAACCCCCCCCCCGGATGGCTTCTGGAAAATGAGCTGTTCACAGTTCATGCTGCTCTCCTGGTGAATCTTTTCTAAATAAATAAATAAAATAAATTCAGCCTTGTGAAAAGACAGCTGAGGGGGAACATGATCACAGCTTTTCAAATACTAACGGGAATAGACAGGGTGGTACAGTATGTGCACAGCTGTTTGAGATGGTGAGTGCAGGCTGAACTAGAGGGCTTGCCCTCAAACAAGCAGGGATAGAATAAGGGCAAGCTTATGCCAAATTTGTATTGGATGAATGCGCTGAAATTTGGCACTTTTACTTTTGATTCAGCACATTCGAACTTTTGAGCCACTTCAGGATCACGTTGAGCTTTGGAGAGTTAATTAAAACAAAAAGACTAGATTTTCCCAGATGCCAGGCCTAGTCCCATGATCACTCATTCAGTCACCCCAGTAATGTCCTACTCTTATCCTCCTGTCCTGAATTTTTATTTTTTTCACAAATAAATGAATAAAATGTTTCCTCTCCTGGCACTGTGCCTGGTGATGGTTGAGTTCTTTTAAAAAATCTGGTGAATGACACATGAGATACACAAGGGAATATGAGATAAGAAGATGTAGCATCACAAACTGCAATAGCAGAATAAAGACAATCAGGAGAAAAAACATTAAAACTTTCTGCCCTGGAGGCAACAGAAAATACCGTAAAGGGAATAAGGAATTTATGGAGATTTGCAGCTGTTTGAAACATTCCTGTATTCGGAGAGGATATTAATACCCCTTAAATTATTCGTATCGAACTGTACCAGACTAAACGGTCATGTAAAAATGGTGTTTTGTATTGTTTTCTTTTAATGGACAACACTATGTGCAGTACTCTTTATGCAACCAAGAATATGGAATTCTAACAATGTCACTGCATGGATTCAGAACTCTGACCATGAACCATTGATCTGTCAGAGTAGAGCTCAGAGTTCTGAATCCATGCAGTGACAGCCACAACTCCACATTCCTGGTTCCATGGAGGGAACTGCATGGAATGTTGTCAATGAAAAAAAGACCAAATACAGTTATTACATCAACTTTTATTCAGGTATTTACATATGAATTGTTTGCAGGGTGTGAATATCATTTCTGAAAAAAGAACATTATAAGCACCTGCCCTTTTGCACAGATATCCTGTCACCTTTACACAAAAGAGAAATAATGCATTGATATAACACTTTTTAAGCACATGGTATCCCAAAGCACTTCACAAGCAATGAGAGTGACTGGCAGTGCAGTGACTATAAACATGTGGTGGCAGCTATTTTACATATCAGTACCCACACATAGCCTTGGACTACTGCCTGAGCTGGTTTTATGGGAAAAGTGAAGTTGGCCAGGACACGTAGGAAAAAACCCTAGATTTATGAAAAGTGCCATGGCATCTTTCACTTCTACCTGGACATCGAGCAGGAGAGTAACAGAGGGGAGCAGAAGGGACCTTGGTTTAACATCCCAGCTGAAGTGTGGCACACTCTAGCAGCACAGCACTCTACTGGTCTTGCACTGGAGTGCCTGTGTCTGGGAGATGAGCCCAGTTCCTGGTGTGGGACTAAAATTCACAACCTTCTCTCTCAGAGGCAAATGTGTTCCCAATCAAACTAGCTGACACCCAGTGGCAGTCCGTTCTAATTTCTGAATCTGACCTTATGTGGACATGCTTGTTTATCTGTCCAGACTAAGCATGGGTGGCACTGCCGACGACTCCACACAGAGAGCTCAGCCACTCAGGGTGACTTACAAGGCACCCTTACAGGGTTCCCACTTGCAAATTCTGATCAGTTTCTGCATCTGGGGTCCATTCTGTATTGGAATCGATACTAAACTGTCATGAAAGATTCTTGTGTCTCACCATCAAGTGAAAAACACATCCTCTAGCCTCCCCCCCCCCCCGAGTTCCTCCAAGACTGTGATGTCATGTAAGTTGGTCATAAAGCAATAATGACCGATCAGCCAGTCATTTCCTGGTGATTAAAGACAGGCTGAGGGGAAAGAGTGACCTAAGGCACAGCCAAGGGCCAACCCCACCCAGCCAGACGTTAATCAAAAGGAAATGGTCTGCTGTTCGGTTGTTATTGTGATTATAGGTCTAATTGCAATAATGAGAAGTTTTTTTCCTGGTTTTTAGTGCGCAAGCAGTTTTGTTTTAGTGCCACTGCTGTCAGCGTACAGCGAGTGAGCTGAGTGTTGCTGCTGTGCCGGACGTTTCTAGGAGATTTCAGACCAGCATGGAAGGCAATCAGTAAGCTAGTTTAGCTCATGAATAATTAATTAGACTTATAATATATATTATAAAATAGCAAGAAAAATTCCTTGGCTCTGACTGGTCAGCGCTGACCATCAGCAGTGATGTCATCCCAGCACAACTTCATGCCTATTCAAAAAGAAAGTAAAAATGTATTTTAATTTTTTCCTTCTTTCTTTCTTTCTTTCTTTCTTTCTTTCTTTCTTTCTTTCTTTCTTTCTTTCTTTCTTTCAAGCAAGCCATTTTACAATTGCAATAATGCACTCTAGGCCAAGTGTCATGGGGATAATGTCACTTCTCGGGTGTTGGATATACTTGGCCTGCAGCCGCATGCCCAGCTACCCAAGGTGTGACATTATCCCAGCACAACACACACCATGTTGTGCATAACTGCTTAAGTGAATAACATCGCACACTTTATGGCAGTGCATATGTACCAGTGATAACGCAGCCTAGTCTGAGAAGTTTGGAGAAATATAAGAAGCTGCAGGGTAGACCCTTGCAGTTTCCTTCTGACCATTTTTAAGAAGTAAAAGTTACTGTCTCCTATGTATCTAGGGATGACAGAGACATGCTCCTAGTGTGGTTCATTTGTCTTGGGTATTATGCAGCACCATTGTATTTCAGTAATATAGCAATGTTACTTTAAAGGACAATTTTACCTTATGATTTTTTGAAATACTATTTTATTGAAATTTTTGTTTTATAAAAAAACAACATTACAGCACAGTGCAATTAATCCAAACACCACTAGTACAATGTACAGTAACAATGCTGACTACCTGACACTACACAAATCATAGGATTAACACTACAAACAATTACCAGTTTTACCTGTTAGCTGTTCTGTTATATTTTGCAGACCCTCCCTACCTGAACTAACACTAAGTGTAGTAGCATCAATACTCTAGTCATGGCGGTGAAATACTTTTTTTTAACTGCTTTCCCTACCACACTATGCCTGAAACACAGTACCATTTTTTTGTTAGTTTCTGTTGTGCTCTGCTGCAATCTGCCATCTCAGCATGTGAGGTGTGTGCCTCGCCAGGCTTGCACAGCATGTGAATGCAGACTGGCACTTTAGAGTGAGCATGGCAGTGGCCAAAGTCATAAAACTGTTAAAAAAAAAAAAAAAAAGTATTTGCCATGACTAGATTACCGGCACTGTTTGTACTGTGATTGGTTGCTCTACCAGGGCACACTGTAGAAAGTACGGTAGCAGTCTACAGCTTGCCATAGTCAAATTCAGATAAGCACACCAAGTTTGAATGCTGAAGGTTCAAGACTGATGATCCCATACACTTTCAAAATGATAAGGTATATGTATTTATTTATTTAGTTATTTATTGAATTTTGATAACCTGGTTTGCCCACTGAGACAAAGTCCCTTTTTCAGGGGTGACATGGCGTTGATTACAGAACTAGTAAACAGGATCATAAATCATACTGGCATAAATACAGTGACAGGGACAAAAGTGACAGTGCAGTTAGCCCTGTGGCGTGGAGGGCTGAGGCACTGGGGGCCTTACCTCCTCTTATGCCAGCGACCTGTGTTTGGGACCTGACCAGGGTTGTTTAGGGGCTGGCCAGGGGCAGAAGGATCAAGCATCTACAGGTGGCTGTTCTACTTCGAGGAGGGGAGGCAGCCTGAACCGCTGCTTGATTTCCACCCAGCGGAAGCTGGGTGACACAGCAGGTGGCCACCTCTGTAACAGCCAGCCACAGGCGTTTGTGTACATGTGACATCTTCACGTCGCACGCCCCTGCCATTGTATGAGTGCTGGTCTTGGGGACTGGGACCAATAAATACAAGGGAAAAGTGGGGGCTGTGCAGTAAGAAAGCCCCACCCGCCCTCCTTGCTCACCATCACCCCAGGCCCTGACAACCAGATCTAGACTCTGGGGGTAGGGAGAACATCTCTGCCTCCCCGACCTCATCATGGGGTAAACACCACTGGAGGAGCTTCCTTAGTGATTACAGCTACAGCGATGCTACTCAAGATGATATGCGTGAAGAGAAATTTTAAAGGCCATGGCCAAGGAGCAGTTTTGAATCACCAACAGGAGATTGTTCCAAAGGACTGGGGTTGTGGAGGCGAAGGATCAGTGGTCAGAACTTGAGTTGATCCTAGGGACAACTAATAGAGTGCTCACTGAGGAACAGAGGAGCTGCCGCTGAGGTTTTAGCCCCAGAATGCCTCTAAGGCTATGTGAAGTGGGACCATTAATCAACTTATATACAAGGCAGAAGTGGTGGGTAAGCCATCCTATCTTCCACAGAGGGCCAAATAAGGGAAGAGGAAATGGCAAAATGGTGCTGTTTAGGGAGGATGCCAGCAGGAAACTGATCAATACTATTATAGCGCATTTTTAGTCTATTTAGTGCCATATTCCTTAATGAAAACAGGACCATGGCACCATACCACAAAACTGGATTTAAAATAAAGTTGGAGATGGCTAGTCATACTTCTTTTGTAAGGTAGGCCCTAAACCTATACATTAGGCCAAGTTCCTGGAGGATAATTCTTGACAGATAGACCACATGAGGCCTTAAGGATAACTCCTGATCCAAGTGGAACATAGTTACTTTAGTGAGCCAACCACATCAAGCAGAGCTCCAACAGAGGTATTTATTTTAAGTAGGTTCTGCCCATCAAATCTAAGATGTTTACTACCAACTCAGCATAGCCTTCATCTTTTTAGCATTTGGAATCATTTTTTTTTTTAAACACTTCCAGCTGCCTGAAACCTTCACCTAGACAGGTGTTAATATGGGTGAAGTTATCATGACTCCTAGACAGCACTGCATCCTCAGCATATAGCTGAAGGTTAGTCCTGCCACATTTACCGGGCACGTACAAAAGAGAAAATAGCAGTTAACAAAGGACCTAAAAGAGATCCTTGATGAACACCATCAGTAATGTCCCATATGACGGGTAGGCCACCCCTTTCATTTTACCTTCTGTTTGCGAGCTGATAGATAGTCCTTGAATGAGTTACAGGAGAAAAGGTCAAGGCCCAGCTGTTTTAGTTTGTCCAGCACAAGATCATGGCTAACTAAATCAAAAACCTTGGTAAGATCGATAAAGATGGTGCCAGTCAAGAGACCAGAGTCCATAGCAGAGAGGAGATCCATAGTCAGTTGTACCAAAGCTGTATTTGTGTCATGAAATGTCCTAAAGCCATGCCATATGTCAGTTACAATTTTGTGAGACTCAAGGTACTCCTGGAGTTGGTTAGAAACCAGCCTATCCTGAATTTTAGCAACGTGGCTGAGAAGAGAGATTGGGTGGTAATTTTCAACTGGTTCCTTAGCCCCTGCTTTGTGCACTGGGACAACTAATCTGTACCACCTTGGAGTAGGAATGTATTGTAGAGGATTCTAAGCATAGTAGCTGCTACTGGGGCACCCATTTTAAGGAGCTTTGGCTATAGATTGCAATGCCCAGCCGAGCATTCAACCTAAATTCACAACAGTTGGTCAAAGGCTTCCTTCCTAGTGAATAACCAGAACTGGAATTTAAGTGGGCTATTGGGTATGGAAGATTGATTGGAGGGAAGAGGACAAGGAGGCTGCCCACTAAGAGTGGACTTAAATTTGTCCGGGTCTGTGAAAATTGTATTAAATGTATCAGCGGAAGAAACTGGGTCACTGAGCTGTTTCCCATCATGCACAACTTCGTGTGCTGGGGTACTAGTCCAACCATTGAGTAGGCTATTTACTTCAATCAATCAATTAAATCTTTATTTATCCAGGCGAATCACAATTGAGCAAGCTCATTTACAAGGTGGACCTGCATCACACAGGTGGAAGCAAAACAAATGATTACAATTGTAAAATTGTACATACAAGCATAGAAAAAAGTTTATATAGCTAAGATACATGTTCATAAGCAGTCATATATATATGTATACACATATGCATAGTAACATAGCTGATGGCCAAAGAATGGGGTAGGAATGAGAAGGGGGAAAGGAGCAATTATAATTACACTTAAAGGTAGGGGTTTGGACAAGGACAGATAAGTGCAGGATGCCCAGGAGTGCCCTGCCTGCCGCATTGGATGGGAGGGTAAATATAGGATCATGGACCAAGGAAGGGGAGAATTTGAGTTGATGATATTAGACAGAAAAAGGAGGTTAGTGTATATAGGCAGTCAGCAGTAGGCAGTCAGCGATCAACTAAGGGCAGTGGAAACAGCTGCAAGTTACAGAGACAGCTTTGGTGTACAAAGACTTAAACACAGCAAGACTGACTGGGGTTCTTAATTTTAAGGATTTCTGGAGCTTATTCCTGAGCGAGGGCAGTACTAAGCTTGTGGCCGACCTCCCAAACCGTGTGCTGACCCTTGGCACTTTCAAGGTGATCAAAGAGTTACTTCTCAATGTCTAATTACCTATCAAATTTAGTGACAAGCTGTTGGCAGTGTAATGTGGGAGTTTATTGGTAATGGCTCTGTACACCCAAAGTGCAGCGTTCATGTTCCGCCTGTGCTGGAGAGACGTCCATCCCACTGCTACATAGAGGGAGCAGTAATGAGTGGAGAAGGGAAGGGCAGTAATGAATCTCAATACTCTGTGATATAGTGTATCCAGCTTGCCAAGATGAGAGGCAGTACATTGGCTATAGATAAAGTCAGTGTAGTCAATTAAGGATAGGAACGACATCTGGACTAGTTGCTTTTTAGCATCAGAGGTTAGAAAATGTTTCATCCTAAAGAAGAGACCGAGTCTCTGTCTCAGTTTTTTAGCAGATCCTCTATGTGGTCAATAAAAGAGAGTTTGTAGTCAAGCCAGACCCCCAAATACTTAAACTTTGGTACGAACTCCAAGTTCTCTCCTAATAAAGTGGTAATAGGGAGAAGCATGCTAATGGAAGCAGGAAATGTTGCACAATTAACTGGTATAAGTAGCATCGCTTTAGTTTCCTTTGCATTTATAAGTTTTTTGTTAATAAGGTGTTGTTGTAGCAGATTAAATGCACTTTGCAAGTCTTCACAGGCAGCTACAGGGGATGAACGGCTTAAATATAACACAGTATCATCTGCGAACAGATGAATGTTAGCCTCCTTGATGTCAGTATCAATGCTATTAATATAAATGGTAAAGAGCAGGGGGCCCTAAGATGGAACCCTGAGGAACCCCTCTTGTCAGAGGCTTAAGAGAGGAAATCTGACCTCCGGCCATAACCTGCTGTTGTCTGTCAGTAAGATAGTCATTAAACCAGCGTAGGGAAGGTGGGTCCAGGCCAATCGAATTTAATGCAAAGTAGAAGGCCATGGTCTACGGTGTTGAAGGCCTTGCTAAGGTCCAAGAAAACAGCGCAGCCACATTTTTTGTTATCCAGTTCACGTTGCCAATCATTCGTAACTTTAGCCAGTGCCGAGATAGTGCTATGATTAGCTCTGAACCTGGACTGCATTGGATTAAGGAGATTTGTTGTTTCAAGGAAAGTTCTCAACTGGGCATGCACGACTTTTTCCAGGAGTTTTGACAATACGGGTAGTAAGGAAATCGGCCGGTAGTTGTTTAGATCACTAGGGTCCCCTGCTTTAAACAGTGGAATGACATAAGCAGTTTTCCATAAGTGGGGAATGGACCCTTGTGATAAGGACAGATTAAACAAATGGGCTATTGGTACTGTGAGGACATGGTAAGCAATCTTTAGGAAGAAGGGATTGAAGGAGTCAGCACCAGCACTTTTCTTTATATCCAGCTGAAGAATGAGATCTTCAACATTTTTCAAGGAGGTGGGTGAAAACGAAAAGGTAGTGTTCGATGTATTACGTTCTGGCAACTGTGCTGTGGCCGGTGTGCATAGAGTACAAGCAGGAGAATTATTGAACGTAAGGCCAGCAGTGGCAAAATGATTGTTAAAAGACTGTAAAATCTCCCTTCTGTCCTGGATAGTACCATTGTCGGAGTTAATTTTTGAGGGAAGCACATTGCCCGCAGTCTGACCAGACAGATCTTTTATTGTGGCCCAAAATTTTGCAGGGCAATTTGAGGTAGAGTCCAGTTCTGAGCGGTAGAAATTAGCCTTAGCCTCTTTAATTAATTTAGTACAGTGATTTCTGGCTGCTCTGAAGCGGCACCAGACTACGGAGGAATGAGACTGGCGTGCTTTTTTCCAAAGCTTATCTCTATTTGACAGAGCAGCCTTGAGGTCTTTAGTGAACCAGCATTGAGGTCTGGCCTTTATACGGGTTTTTACCATTGGAGCGTAGGTATTAAGGGCATTCATTACAATTTCATGGAAGATGTCGTAAGCAGCGCCTACGGTTTTAATTAGGTAGAAGCTCTGCCAGGGCTGGGAGGTTATTAAATCATTAATGTAACCAATTGGATCAAAGTTCTGTCTGGATCTTTTAGTCAGGAACCTGGCTGCTGACTGAGGTTTGGAATCAGCCCTGACCCCTGCTATAAAGCAGGTCACTAACATTAGCAGAGAGGAGATCCATAGACAGCTGTACCAAAGCTGTATTTGTGTCATGAAATGTCCTAAAGCCATGCTGTACGTCAGTTACAATTTTGTGAGACTCATGGTACTCCTGGAGTTGGTCGGAAACCAGCCTCTCCTGAATTTTAGCAACTTGTGACCAGTACAATTTGGAATCTAATACATTTTTATCCAGCAGACTTTTTACATACCTTGTTTTTGCCTTTGAAGCATTTGATTTATATTCATTCTTAAGCCTTCTGTAGGCTTGCTGGTCAGGTGGAATGCAGGTGACCTTGAATCAGCCTCAGGCTTTATCCTTCAGTGTCATAGACTGTCAGAGGTTGCTATTCAGCCATTTTGAGCAAACACCATTTACTCATCTCTGCACTAGGGGAGCATGTTTCTTAACCATGCTTCAGAAATTATTAATAAAAAAACCAAGGGCAAGATCAGTATTCTCTAATTGTTAAATGGTTTTCCAGTTTACTGAGACAAGGCTGTCAAGAACAGTAGCCTCATCTAGCATTGAATAATCATGAAAAGTAATAATCATAGGAGATGGTTTTAATAAACTGTTTCTCAAAAGCAGAACATTGGGGATTAGTCACTTAGTGAATCAGCAAGGATTCCTGCTGCTCTCAGCCTTTCGGGCCCTGTTTACCACTATCCAATCAAGTAGGGAATGATTACCAGATTTATTATTCCTACTCACCTATCGGCTGCTGTGCCAAAATCCATTAATCTGTCTGGCAACATGCTCCTGAGCCTACCCGCTGCACTGGGTTTGTCAGCTTGCACCTTCACCATCTAAGTGGTGGTAATCCTGCTACTATCTAGCATTGCTCCCTGTACTTGTATCTTATTCTACATTATATATTATCTGTATTTTGTGTAGCACCAAATATTCTGCCCATAATTGTGACTGCATGCTGTTATTTATTTTTATTTTATTGTCTATATATTTATTATACTTTTTTATTACTGCTGCACCTTGTATTATGTTTTTTCACTTGCACATCATGTGCTACATACTGTACTCCCCTTCCGCCATCCCCCAGTACACAACTGGCAATGAGCTGTTACCAGCTCAGTATGTCTTCTCTGGTGAAACAGTTGAAATAAATAAACAGTGGGCTCCTTACTGATCTGAGTAAGCTGCACCTCTTCAAGGACTGTTTTATGTACACTAGCTTCCTCACTCTTCCAGTTGTATGAAAATGAAAAAATTATATTTCTCTCTTCCCCCCACACATATGTATTTAGTATTTTAATTCATTTTGGTAGAAACATATCAAATCATTACCATCCTCCTATTTCATTTCTTCATTTTCATGTGAGAGAAACAAGCAAATAGTGTATAGTCCAAAGCAGGAAGGTGTGTCACTGGCCTATATTCACAAACATTACCTGTAGCATTAACGCTCCCGTGCTGGCCTTGATGAGACAATTGCCCTTTGGACCACTAGATGGCAATCTTGTTGCTAGGAATGTGAAAATACTTGCTTATGTGACTGTGGAGGAACCAGCAGAGAGAGAGAGAGAGAGATTTCCTACAATACCTTCAGAAGCAAATGATTTGATACCTTTTAATGGACCAACATAGATGTAACAACAAGAACAAAGTGCTCTAGCTTTCGGACCAACCAGTCCTTCTTCAGAAGCTCATGGCAGTTGGCGAGCTTCTGAAGAAGGACTGTTGGTCCGAAAGCTAGAGCACTTGGTTCTTGTTGTTACATCTATGTTGGTCCATTAAAAGGTATCAAATCATTTGCTTCTGGATCTATTCTTGTAAGGACCAATACGGCAACTACTAAATCTAGACTACAATACCTTGCAAGATACAGGACTGGAGACAGCGCTTGACAGGATTATCAGCAGTGTTTAATGGATGAGGGCCCCTGCACTATTGGCCTTAGCGTACCTTCCCTCTGTGCTTCTTGTGTGAGCTGACGAACCTAATTACATGTCTGCTCACCCCCTTTTCTTTGTAATGCACCATCAATCACACCATTAAAGGGAAAGTCCCCTCAACCTATTTTCTGTATACCTGTGTAGTTTGTAGGCATGAACAATTATTCCCTTTCTTGAAGCCCCTTAATTTCATCCTAATTCAAATGTAAATGAGGTTGCTTCGCTCTCTTTTGCCCTGGTGTGAAAGCCTGTTTGTCTCCATTGCAAAGGTCATGACCACACTCGTGCAAGGCATCATGGACGTTGATGATGCATACCTGCACAAGCCAGCAGAATTTATACTCTCATTCAGTTCTGTTACATGTCTTGTGAAGTACCTGTATTCCTAAAAGCATGTGTTTCTAACTCGGATACACTTCAAACTACAGAAAACAGCAGGGCACTTACTATGCCTCGAAATGTTTTATGGCCAGCATAAGACAAGAACACAGGGGGACTGCAGAAGACAGAAACAGCACTGACTAATACAGTATAACATTCCAGGATGGCTTACATGAGTCAGGTCATGACATTGGCCATGGAGTCAAGCTGGTTTTCACACCAGACTTAAGTACCTTTATTTACATTTAAACCCTGATGAAATTAGGAGGGTGCAATAGAGGCAATCATTGTTCTTGCCTATAAACTACACAGGTAAACAGAATAAAAGGCTGAGAGAACCTGCCTATTTAAAGCTTTAAAGTGCTTTAAATAAACGAGACCTGAAATCTGTATCCCTGTGTAACACGGAAGTTTATCTGGTTTTTACCATTTCTAGTTACTCCTCTAAAATATGTTTTTAATAGATAGAAAGTGGTTTACAGAACTAAAGCAATTATTGTGTTTTGTCAATTAGTCTGAGTAACCTGGCTAATTCAGGTTGCACAAACTCCACTAGAGAACTTATTAATACTATACATGCTATCTACATGCAGTGGAGTTAAACTCACAGAGTAAATTAAAAAAAAAGCATCTAGAGTTCTGGGTATCAATTTGAAAAAAAAATATCTGCCCAGTGTCTGAGACTGGAAATTAAACCTGTGTGCAAATGTGGCTAGTCAGATCATAGAAACCATATGTACTTGGCTACTAAGAAGGCCTCGTGGCCTATGCAATTCACATACTGTCTACAAATCCAGAATTAGCAGCTCAACCCATGCATCTTCACAAATGTTAAACTGCTTTTTTCATTGGGGTGCTACTGGTTATGGCATGCATAAGTTAAAGCAAGAGACCCAGTGCAACCCCCCCCAAAAAAAAAGGCATATTATTACATTATTGCAATGGGCTTTCTGCCTCAAATGGCCATTCATTTATTTTATCCCAAATGGGAGCAAGGATCTCTTAGTTTTTCAGCTGTGAAAGTCAGCTCATCCACCAGTCGTCGAGGTGGACCTTTCATGGGCTGAAGCCCTATTCTAAAATGCAGCTGCCAGAGTTTGCTCCCTTTAAAATATGGTGCACTGCCTTATTGGCTCTCTTTAAATAAGGTGCAGTTGCCAGCCAATGTACTAGTGACTGGCGGGGAGCCAGCTGATGAAGGCAGCCATAAATCTCCCATGGCCTATCCAGTCTGCATATTGTCTATCTAGGTGAAGTTATTACATGGCTGATTATGATGCCAGGTTAATGCCACTTTTCAGGTGTGTACAGGTTCCAGTATTCAGGCTTGGATTAGGGACCCCCATATGCAGCACTAGTCACGTTAGGCTGTTCCCATGTTGGGGACTCCCACTCCTCTCTCATGCCACCCTTTGACATTTACTTCATCCTAAAAGCCGTAGCCCCTTTACCTTCCCTTAAATGTCCATCTCTGTGTCTTCAGGGCACATCTCTGTATGCCATTTCTACCTTTTCTGCCCTAGGTGCCTCTCTTGTATCTGTGCTGGGCCAATGTCAGTAGCTATAGGGAAACCATGGGTTGTTCAAGTCCTGCCGTACAGTAAAGCATACCTCTTATAGCATGAGGTTCAGTGGTGTTTGTCAGAACAGTGACAGCATATAAAAGTAAATTGGAAGATTCTGGAAAATAATGAGAACAGGAAACAAAGCCCATGTAGGGCCCAACAAAAGGTGCTGGTGCTAATTAAATCCTCTTTCCACAATCTTTATATCCTTTTCTTTCTTCCTTCCTTCTGCTGCCAGATTGCGTATAAGACCCTGGTAAGTCCATGCAATGCAGCCAGTGGCTACACTAGCCAAAGTATGGTAATGTGTCTACAGGTTTTTGCTGACTTTGTCAAGATTTTCTATATTTTAAAACATGCATAACTTCTTACCTGTTGAAAGTAGAATTGGTTTGTTCTAAAAAAATTATGCAAAATTATGGGAACGTCAAACTTTGAACCAGGCAAAGTTCTCCACAGTTTGAATAGGCTCACAGTTTGCATAGCAACAAAGAATAAGTTGCCAGCTTCTGGCACTGAGCCAGGAAACAACCGTGTCTTTTAAAACAACCACCTCCCTTGCTGGACCCCCAAGACCCCCAAACACCATAGTTTAATGGCTGCCCCCACTACCCTTGATTCACAAGGGGCTGGAGGGGATTATTGTACAAGGCTGACTCAGTTATCCTCCCACCCTGTAATTCCAATTCATGAACAAATAATCTTCCAAGGTATCTGAGCCACTATTTGATTTTCATTCCCCCTTTCTATAACCCTTGAGACCTTTAAGAAGCATACAAACATAGACTGTGATGTCAGACAAGGACCACTGGGCCTACCAAGTCTGCTCATTTCCTCCTGCTTATACTGTCACCATAGACGCTATATGGTCTCTGAACCCCATTGCTTTGCACTAAGATTTGCATCTTTGCAGCTTGAAGCCCACCACTTTTTATGCCCCACCACCTCCTCTGGAAGACTGTTCCAGGTTTCCACCACTCTTTCAGTGAAAACATACTTCCTCACATCTCTCTTGAATGTACCTCTTCCAGTTTCAATGCATACCCCCTTGTTTTCTTGCATCTTTTTCTCTGAGAAACACTCCCCTCCTGTACCTTATTTACCCCTGTGAGGTATTTATATGTTTCTATCATATCCCCTCTCTCCTTTCTCTCTTCCAGGGTGTACATATTGAGATCCTTCAGTTTCTCCTTGTAGGACTTTCTGATACAGACCCTACATTGTTTTAGTTGCCCTCCTCTGGACAGACTCCAATCTGTCTGTCCTTCCTGCAGTGTGGTCTCCAGGACTGCACATAGTACTCCAGGTGGGGTCTCACTAATGAGCTATACAGAGGCAACACCACCTCCCTCCTTCTGCTGGTGATACCCCTCCCTATGCACCCCAACATCCCATTGTCCTTACCCACTGCCTTGTCACACTGCTTCACCACCTTGAGGTCATCAGATATGATTATTCTCAGGTCACTATCCTGTTTGTTGACCGTCAGTACCTCTCCTCCTATTTTGTATTGCATCTCTGAATTTCTATGCACCAAGTGTATGATTTTGCATTTTTTTTGCACTGAAACTCAGCTGCCATGCCCTTGACCACTTATCAAGTTTTCTCAAGTCTCTGCATATTCTTTCCACACCATCTGGTGAAGTGCCCCAGCAGCAGCACGTCCCTTTTTCCTGCTGTGTGCCAGTGGCTTCTACCAGTGTCTTATATAAATTGTCTCTCTGTGTGCGAGGGCCAGATCACGTTATTGTAAACACTGGCTCTGTTTCCCATCTCCAGGGTGACCTACAGTACCTCCATCCCCTCCACTCCCCGCGTATACCCTGTGTCACTGTCACTATAATGCCCTCCCTTACATATATAGCACCACCCATCCTTCTTTCTTTCCCAACCTGTCTTTTCTGAATTGAGTATATCCTGGTATGGCCATGTCCTAGTCGTGGTTTCCTGTGCACCACAACTCAGTAATGGCCATGATATCCAGGTATGCCTCTGCTGTTATGGCCTCTAGGTCCACAATTTTATTACCTAGACTTCTTGCATTTGCACACATAGCCTTCCACATTTTATTACCACTCTGCCTGCTACTTCCTGTAAGGTGCCGTGAAGAAATATTAGGCCCCCATCTGACCCTGGTCCACAATTGAGGGTGGAGTAGTGAAAACTCCACATCCCAGCTAACTCAATTGCCCCCTCCCATAGTGCAGCTGCTTAACTTTGCAGTAATACATTTATTTTTATTTATTTATTTGTTAACCGGTTGGGTGCACTGGTCCCAGGGACCATTTTCAGGCACGACCTGAGCCATGAAGATACTGGGGATCACTGGGAAGGCAAGAGATACTGGGGATCACTGGGAAGGCAAGACAGGAGGGTGAGCTGGATGTCATTATCCACCTAGGTACTAATGACTTGGCAAATGGGGAGCCAAAGGAAGTTCAGGAAGAGTTTAGGAAACTGGGGAGGGGTCTCAAGCAAGTAGCTACTTCTGTCACTTTCTCAGAAGTACTACCTGTGAGAGGCAAGGGAGAGCATAGAGTGCATGCACCAGGAACTTTAACTCATGGTTGAAGAACTGGTGCTGTGAGGAAGGGTTTGGATTCATTGGTGACTGGGGACCCATCTGGAGGGATGGAGGTTTATTCAAGCCTGACGGCCTGCATCCATCCTGGAGGGGAATCCAAGCACTCAATGATAAGTTTAAATACATCGATACATTTAAACTAGTAAAGGGGTGGCAGGCCAGCAAGGATTTGCACCTACTGCTCACCCCACAGCTAGTAATGGAACCAGTGAACCAGAGGAGTGGCTATTCTGCAAAGCAGTGTGCAAAAGATGGAGATTAGTGTCCAAAAGGTGGATAAGCAGAAAAGGGCAAAATTCAGCAGAAGGGCAGACAGCAAGGAGAACCAGGGATAAATGACAACCAAGGAAGGGGCTGGAGTAGAACAGTGAAGCAGTCTAGGAGGTCAAATCATGGAAAGCCATGTGTGCAAATGCCAGGAGCATTAGCAACAAGATGGAAGATCTGGAGGCTGTCATGGTACAGTCAGACCTGGACATTGTGGCCATCACTG
This sequence comes from Neoceratodus forsteri, assembly GCA_016271365.2. Taxonomy (NCBI): domain Eukaryota; kingdom Metazoa; phylum Chordata; order Ceratodontiformes; family Ceratodontidae; genus Neoceratodus; species Neoceratodus forsteri. The sequence goes on from CM028130.1 coordinate 362,580,886, forward strand.
AAACCTGGTGTAATGATAACCATGACTGGGAGATGGCCATACCTGGCTACAACATATTCAGAAGAGACAGAGCAGGCAGGAAGGGAGGAGGAGTGGCACTGTATGTGAAAAATGACATAAGGGCCACACAGATCCAGGAGGAACAAAATGGGGGAGAGATACTGTGGGTTAAGCTGGAAAGGAAAATGGGGCCAGCCATCCGCACAGGTGTGGTCTATAGACCACCAGCCCAGGAGGAAGAAACAGATAGGAGTTGATGCTAGCCATCCAAAGGATGGCAGACAAGGGTGAGGTAGTACTGGTTGGAGACTTCAATATACCAGGCGTGGACTGGAGCATCCCAGCAGCTGCATCAACTAGAGCAGATTTATCCTGGACTCCTTCAGGTGCCTTCTCAAGCAACTGGTCATGGAACCAACTCGGCAGAAGGCAATACTGGACCTTGTGCTCACAAACAGGGACAGTGTGATGGGGTAACAGTGGGGAGCACCTGGGTAACAGTGACCACCAGTCATTGTGGTTTGAAATCACAGAAAGAGCAGAACCAAACCACACAAAACACGTATCCTGGATTTTAGGGGGCAGACTTTGGGAAAATGGGAGATGCTTGAAAGAGGCATTAAGGGAATGGGACAGGAATCAGGGATTGAGGAACAGTGGGCAGTATTTAAAATGGGGATTATAAGAACAACAGAATTATGCATTAAGCAGGTTAGCAAGAGGAAAGAAAGAGGAGACCATTATGGTTTTCCAAAGAGGTAGCAAAGAAAGTGAAAGCCAAAAGATTGCATTCAGGCAATACAAAAAGACACAGGCAGAAGGGGATAGGGAGAAGTACCAGGAGAAACAAAGGAGGCAGGGAAGTCAGTAAGGGAAGCCAAAGCTCAGACAGAAGAACACATTGCAAAATCAGTGGTTAAAGGGACAAAACCTTTACAGGTACATAAGTGAAAAAAGAAGGACAAAGGAGGGATAGTGAGACTGAGGGGAGGATGGAAGTCAAGTGGAGGATGACAACAGTAAGCTGGACATATTGAACAGGTATTTCTGCTCAGTCTTTACTAAGGAAGAGGGGGTAATGGGTCTGAAGGAGTACAAGGTGAGAATGGTGCAGAAATGGAAACAAGTCCCTTTACACGAGAAAGGTCCTGAAGGAACTGGAAGTAATAAGAGTTGATAAAGCAATGGGGCCAGATGGGGTGCACCCAGGGTCCTTAAGAACTAAGAGAGGTGGTGGCTGAACCTCTGGCTATCCTGTTCAGCCAATCACTGGAAACAGGGAGGTACCCAAAGACTGGAGGACAGCAGATGTAGTCCCTTATACAAAAGTGGGAACAAAGAGGAAGCAGGGAACTACAGACCAGTCAGCCTCACCTCGGTAGTGGGAAAGATCATGGAAGCACTACTGAAGGAGAGATTGGTGGAACATCTGGTTGTCAATGGACTACAGGACCCAAGGCAGCATGGTTTCACCAGGGGAGGTCATGTCAGACCAACCTCATTGAACTTTTGACTGGGTGACTAGGGAGGTGGATCAGGGAGGGCAGTGGACATGGCCTATCTGGACTTCAGCAAGGCCTTTGACACTGTGCCACATAGAAGACTATTACACAAACTGGGGAATATGGGTGTGGGCAGGACAGTAGTGTGGTGGGTAGGTAACTGGCTGGGTGGCAGGACACAGAGGGTGGTGGTAAATGGCTGTCACTCCACAGAGGGAAGAGTGACCAGTGGGGTACCACAGGGATCAGTGCTGGGACGGTCCTATTCAACATCTTCATCAGTGACATTGCACGGATCTAGAAGGCAGAAGTTCACTGTTCGCTGATGACACAAAGCTCTGTAACAGAGTAGACACACCAGAGGGTGTAGACAGAATGAGAAGGACCTGCAGAAACTTGAAGAATGGTCAAGGTTTTGGCAGTTGAAATTCATGCAAAGAAGTGCAAGATAATGCATATGGGGCACAAAAACCCTGGCACAATATATCAGTTGGGGGTGAGGATATAGCATGCACCAAGCAGGAAAGGGATCTTGGGGTTGTCATCCTGATGACCCCAAGGTGAGGAAACAGTGTGACAAGGCATCAGGTAAAGCAAATAGGATGCTGGGATGTATAGGCAGGGGCATCACCAGCAGGAAAAGGGAGGTCATAATTCCGCTATACAAGACACTAGTGAGGCCCCACCTGGAGTACAGTGTACAGTTCTGGAGACCATACCTACGTAAGGACATAGACAGGGTAGAGAAGGTTCAGAGGAGGGCAACAAAGATTGTGCATGGGTTGCATCACAAGTCCTATGAAGACAGGTTGAAGGAACTGAACATGTACTCCCTGGAGGAGAGGAGGAGAGAGGGATAAGGATAGAGACATACGAGTATCTTACAGGAGGAACAGGGTGCAGGAAAACACTATTTTAAGCGAAAAAGATGTTTCAGGACTAGAGGGCATGGGATGAAGTTGGAGGAGGACGATTCAGAGGAAACATGAGAAAGAATTTCTTCACAGAACGGGTGGTGGACAAGTGGAACACCCTGCCAGAGGAAGTGGTGGGAGCTGAAACAATCACGGGATTTAAGAATGCATGGGATAGACATAAAGGAATTCTAGAGGTCAGGGGTAAGGGGAAATAGACTTCTAGGAAAACAAACCGAACTTACAAGCTCAAATGGGCAGACTAGGTGGGCCATAGGCCCTTATCTGCCGACACTGTCTATGTATCTATGTATCTATGTAACAACAAAAATACAAAGAGAATAAGTACATCAAGAAGGAGAACAAGGACTTCACAAATTATAGGAGCACACAAAGATGTTCAGAATAAACATTCTAAGGTTATATTTTAGATCAAACTACAACATCCCAATATTACATAGCAGTATGGTGATGAAAGAAATTATAGAAAACACTTGTGTATATCAGGGTGCTATTTGGTGCAAGTGCATATTGATTTGGATAGGCAGTACCTTAGACTGCAGTGAGCAGGTACAGTATGACACAAATAGACTGCAGTGAGCAGGTATGCAGCCATAAGAGAAGGGACGGAGCATCATCAGTGATTCATCTGCTCCCTCTGCTGACCATGCACCCATCCACTCACATTAGTTCATCTTATACTACAGAATGGGCTGGGTATGCTACAAGAGGGGTGCGACTGAGCTAGTAGGGATATGGAACTTTCACTGGTCCCCTTACCCAAACTGTGGATTTGGGGTCAGGAAGAGGCTCAGTGTTTAGTTCAAGGTACTGTATGCAGGAGACCTTGGGGGAGTAGTTTATGGAGGAGGGGATTGAATGAAGGATGCTACTGGTTCCTGGCTCAGCGGCAGTAAATAGGTGTGGGTTTTTATGCATGGAAATTGTTGGGGAGTGATGGGGGGGTTGCTTTAAAATATGGTGTCAGCTTTTGACTTAGTGCCAGAAGCAGGCAATATTTTTTAACTTGTACTCCATCTGTTGGGAGGACTGGGAGTTAAGAACTGCTTCAAACATGTTTGCACCAGTTAATCCAGTCAAACCAACATTTCAATTTAGTACCAACGCTATCTAGAGTCTGTGAGAATCGAACACCCAGGTTTCAAGATGTTCCCTTCTTTAGTAGAAGCACACTTGCAACTTTATACAAAAGCCACTTTTTACATGTGTAACAATACATTTTTATATAGGGAATATCCTTTATTACGTTTTATTTATAAGTTTAATGCAAAACTTACAATGAAATCCATCCACAGAAGATTACATTAATTGATTACAGTCACAATCTTTTACAAAGGATAATAAGACACCTCCCCTTAAGATACAACATAGGGGGATATGTAGTATGGTACCAAGTTCTAATACAATCGACAGCAATTACAGCACAGAACATTATAGGGATAGATTAAAAGAATTTATTAAGCAATACCCATTTTACCATCATGGTGGAATATCTAACCAGTAGGAACATTAATTATTTAGTCAACAGTCCTTTGCTTCCCATCTCCATATATCTCTAGCCCCTTCAGGTGCAGCTGAAGTTTATTCATAGAGAATAATGCCTGTGCAGGTGTGTGTTATAAGGATTTTTCACACAGCAGAGGTGTTTGATAATCCATAAACTCCAAGAACGAAGCAGCTCTCCAGTCTCCAAGCTTCTACAAGCACCTGAATAAAGTCAGATCCCAAAAAAGCCCCAAAACCTTAGAAGCTCAACAGTTAGCACAGCAATGCTGGGGAACTCACTGGTGAGCATTATACACAAGGTTTCAGAGAGCTTAGTCTGCTCCACAGGACTCTCCCATCATTCTCTTTCACGTGGACTAACTGTGTTAATCGTATCCCCCAAGATCTGGCGTACAGTCAGGTCAATGTGATCTGGAGACAGCAGCACAGAACAAATAGCACAGATCCTTTCTTGCATAAACTCTAGATCTGGAACCATCCTTGGCTAGTAGACTGATGACCTGCTTGCTAGGGCACTTATTTTCCAGTGCATAGAAAAATTATGTGTCCTGATTCCTATCCGAGATTAACTGGATCTGTATACAAATGAAAGTACCTCGAATCCACTTAGGCTCAAGATCCCCGAAGCATGCTGTTTTCTCCTGATATGCACTCTACAGATGTGGATCCTTGATGGCAGGAAGCCATTATTTATTCCAAGTCTAGCACTTCCTTCTCAAGCTGCTGAATCCTAGAGTCTCGCCTCCTGCTCCCACCTCTGGCAAACTTTTGACAAACAAAACTTCATATCACACTTATACACATCCCACCACTGCCTTAGTGTAGGAAAATCACACATCCTACTTTGCCAAGTTGGCCAGAAATTCTGAAATGAGCTCACAAAGCACTCATCCTCCAATATGTTGGCACTGACATGCCATTAGGCAACTACAGGCTTGGCTGGACTGAAGGCTACTGTTCAAGATGTAGAGTTGTGGTCTGAAAAGAGTGTTTCGCCTAATGTCTGGGGACAGGGTATGAGCTGTAGAATCACTGGGTATGTAAAGCCTATAAGTCCAAGAGAGTGACATACATCCTTCTCACCCTAAAATAGGTAAACGAAGATGGATCATCTAGGTTATGATCCCAACAGATGTCAATAAGGGGATAATGTATTGCTGATTTTGTCAGTGCTACTGCTGAGAGTGGCACACCTCACTGTCTTGTCTTCCTCTAAAAAAAGGCTGTCTATTATAGGTTTTACAACTGTTTGTTAATTGTCTGTTCTTTGGATCTATGGAAACTTCAATAAAGTTTAATTACCAAAAAAAGGCTATTTAAGCTGGTAGAGGATTTGGAGCATGCTGAAGGGTGTGTCAGCTAGTCGGAGGTGAATGCTGGAGAACCCTCTCCTCAGTGCTCTCATGGACAAGAGTTTTTCCGTCGTGTGAATGGTGAAACAAATTGTTGCTGTGCAAGAGTTTTATTTTATATTGCTTAACCTGGTTGCACTCTTGTTGTTAAAAAAGAAAAGGAACTGGCTTCATAAGTGTCTTTTGGTTACCGGTGCCATTCGGCACATCCAGTCAATGGTTTCGGTTTAGAGTAAAAGTGCGGTGCTGGGCTTTCGTAGGACAGCATCACCTGTAATTGCTGCACTAGAAGTAGTCACCGGAATGAATTCGGAAGTTGACTGTGGATTGGGACCGCATTTGAAAAGAACGATGGACCCAGGACTCTGTCTCCTCAATAATGCCTGAAATCTGTGGTCTGGGTATCTGTACGCCAGTCCAGACCATCAGCCTACCTTGCAGTTAGAACAATGCAGAATACACAAGAAACATTGTGAAAGGTGGTAAACCACAAAAAAACTTTAAAGATAAAGTAAGGAGGAATTAGTGTTGGACTAATAATTGGAAGAAAGAAGGCGTTACAAAATAAACTTTGTGAGCAGCTTTAAACATTGTGTTTGGAATCATTCGCTCTGATTTTGGAGGAGTGGTTCTCTCTTACGGCTATATACACACATTTTGGCTGGAATTATTCCTGTTAAAGACAGTATAGCAACAGAAGTATTATAAGAAAGGGAGATAAAATAAAAAAGTGAAATAAAAAAGGGGGCAAGATTGAAATGGCAACCCACAGAGAAGAGAGGAAAAAGTTATTATATGCAGAAGCAAATGAAAGAAGAGGTAAAAAAAAGTAAAGACTTGCCTAAAAGTAAATTAAAACAGCAACAACATAGTAAAACATCGACGGAGCAAGAAATATTCCATTTTTTTGCAAATTCCCAGCCCTTCACCTCTCCACCCCGTCAACCTGGTAACAATCCTAGAAATTTCTACAGAGAGTATTTCAAATTCAGAGGAAGCAATTACTAAGAACAATGAGAATTAAGTAGTAAAGAACAAAGGAGAGGATGTACAGGGAAATAAAATAAGGGAAACAGAGGAGACAGAAGTCAGTACTAAAGGGGGTCAAGAAACATTAACAGTAAATCAACTAGACTCTGAATTTATTTCAGCTGAGTCAGATAGAGACGTATCCTCAGAGCAAGAAAAAATCAGTGAGACTGTGATGGTAAATAGTGTGGCTGGTTCTGAAAGGTTACCCCCCCCAAAAGAAAATCATCGAAGAATATACATTCTTTTAAAAGTACAACAAAAACAGAAGAAGAATCACCCCGACCTGAGCTACTGCATTATTAGGTAATATAAAAGAAATTAAAAAAAAGTTTAACTTACATGAAACAAAAAGCAGAAGGAGTGGATAAAATAATGGAAGATAGAGAGGAAATAAAAAAAATCTATATCACAACTGGATAACACAGTCAAGGAAGTTAAATCTCAAATCACACAACTGGAAACAAGAATGCCAGACTTGGAAGATAAGTCAATTATCAGTGAAAGGCAATCACATACTCAAGAAAAAATGATCGCAGACATGGCTTCTAAAATTACAGTTATGGAAATGCATGCTCAATGGAAGAATTTGAGAATAACAGAAATTCCAGAGACATGGGAACAACATCAGATTTTGAAAGACAGTGTAACACAAGTCTTCAGAGCTTATTTAGACACTGTGCCCCAGATATGCACATAGAAACTGACAGAGTCCATACAGCTTAACATAAAAAAGCTGAAGATGGAGGTCCCCCAAGATTGGTCATTATCAAAATTTTTAAGTCTGATGATAAGCTTAGGATTATGAACGCTGTTTATCAGAAAAAAATGATTCTTTTGAAAGGGTCACAAATATAAATTTATCAAGATTTACCCTTCAAGACAGCAGGGGAAAGGAAAAAGAATAATCATCTAAAAAATGTACTTTGTCAGAAAGGATATAAAATGGCCATCTTATTGCCTGCTAAACTGCATGTGACAATAAATGATAAATAGCACTTTTTTCCATCAGCTGAACAAGTAGAAAAAGATTTGAGAACATTACTTCCTGATATAAGTATAGTAACTAAAAAAGGGGGAGATGTAAAGGAAGTGCTAAGGAGGGTTAACTAAGAAGGAAAGGGGAGCTGGGAATAAAGGCATAATGACTGATATAAAGGGGAGAGGGGGAGAATGTATGAAAAAGGAAATATTTATAATAAGGCTTGAGAGCATGGGGGGGGGGTCTACGTGACGCCTAAATCAGGAGTGCTCAGTATACATAGAAGAAGGATACCGTATGTTCTATAAGAAAGTTAAGAGGTTCACTTTGGTGAAGGGAATTAATTCACAAATGATAAATTGGTCATGCTCAGGGGAAATGATTTTCTTCTTTACCTTGGACAACTGTATAATTTTTATTTTCTTTTTGGTATTATATGGATATTCTTAAATAGATATGGGTACAACAAATAATTTTTCAACGGAGATCAGAATGGCATCCCTAAATGTTAATGGTTTAAATAATTATAGAAAAATTAACAAAATATTACAATATGCTAAAAAACATGATGTGGGTATTTTATGTCTTTAAGAGACCCATTTAATTGAAAAAAAAGAAAAAAGGCTTAAAAATCATGGGTGGGTCAATATTTTCATTCAACTGGATCTAATAACAGTAGGGGAAACTGCCATTCTGATCTCCAAGAACTTAGACTTTGGGGGCCAGATATTCAAAACTTTGCCCCGGGGCTTAATTAGCACTGCCCAGTGGGCAAACTTAGCCCACAGCACAAAGCAAGCCATATTCAAAAGGAATAGCCCGGGGCAAACAGCTTCTGAATATAGCATGGGAATGAGGCCGGGCAAACTGGGCTGGGAGTGCAGGGCAAACTTAGCCCTGGAATAAGACAGCTATGAATATGGCAACCAGGAAGTGCAAACCACAACAGCAACACAGTGCACAGTGATATGAAGGTAGGTAGAGGTGAACTATGTGGCCAATGTGTGTGACAGCAAATGCGTGGACCCAGTACAGCTGCAGGCAACAGCGTATGTGAAAGTACAGTGTGCAAAACTATAAAATATTCCCGAACTGTTTGCGCAGCGCTAACACGTTTGCACAGGTTTTGCGCAGGGCTAAACTGTTAGCCCAGTGCAAAAACATTTGCCCGGCGCTAAACTTTGCCATATTCAAAAGTGACATGCAAATGAGCCTACTTAGGTAGTCTGTGGGCAAACATGCAGATTAGCATCTCATTATGCCCTGATATGCAGTTTGCGCCGGGCTAACTGTTTAGCCCTGCGCTAAACCCATGCAAACGTGTTAGCGCTGTGCAAACAGCTTGGGGAATATTATACAGTTTTGAACACTACTTCCACATGTGCTACTGCCTGCAGCTATACTGGGACAACACAGCATAGGCACAGATGGTGGTGGTGGTGGTGGTGGTGCTGCATGCAACTGTCACACTGTAGGTCATGCTACAGTGCATAGCAGACACTACAGTAGCAAGGGGACCAGTAATGTGTGGACACGGCAATGCCTATGGTGTGTAGGGCAGTGATGATGACTGCACTATACACAGTGAGAGGCCCAACCTGCAGGTGTTTACTGACAGTGGATATTACTGTTACGCTGTTGTGTGACCCACAGATGCTGCACCTCTGGCATGGGATGCTCACAGTGACATATACATGTCCGGCTTTAAGTGCTGTGGCAGTTGTACAGCTGTGTGGTATGTGGCCAAGGGGGCATATATTATCTGAAAGGCACACTGGTGTTGGGGTATTCCCAATACTGGCCCATGTGCACTGCATGATGTGTCCCAGCCTTGTGGCCACACTTGGTCTGTGGCACAGCTTGGCCACCCATACACTCTCCCCTCAACATCCTCCATGTCCAAAGTGCTGCATGTGTGTGCTGGCATCTGTTGGTGTCCACAGAAGTGTGGTCCACAGGTGTGTGCTGTATGGCCACACTGCCATGCTGTCCACTGGCTGCGGGGTCACCATTTACTGCCCGGCATAGCTGGGACTGGTGGCAGATGATGGCATCATTGTGATGCCATCAGTTAGCAGCATGCTTCCTCTATGTTTGGCTTTGTCTATGTGTCATATTTATTTGTTAGGGTCACGCAAAACCTGCACAAAACCCATGCAAACACCGCACAAAGCCATAGTGTCGTGCAAAGCTGATTGCCCAGGGTTAAGACAAGCTTTTCCTGGGCGGTAATGTGTACCGCGCTAAGTGTTGCACTAAGTCACGCAAAACCACTTTGCCATGGCGCTAGTTGCTGAACATAGCATTGCGCCTGTTTTCATGTCAGTTTGCCCCTTGCATACATTATGATTTTGCCCAGCACTAATGCAGTTTGCCCACACTGTTTGGCCTTTTGACTATAGCTGACCTGTGCTAATCCCGCGCTACACCTGTGCAAACAGTTTTTGCCCGGCGCAAAGTTTTGAATATCTGGCCCTAAGTATGAAACCCAGATACATAATAAAGAATGTCAATATGTGTTGGTCAAGAGGAAATTGTATGGTTCAGAGATTATTTTAGGTTCTATTTATGGCCCATTTATACAATATGAAGAATTTTTACAACAACTGGAGAAGGACGTAATTTATCTAAAAGGGGTAGATGTGTTGCTTATGGGAGACTGGAATGCCCTACCGAACCCATAATTAGATAAAACTTCAAAAATAAACATAAGTGATACGCACACATCAAAGATTTTACAAGACTTTATCAATAGGAACTTCTTAATACATGTTTGGAGAGACAGAACAAAAGTAAATGTGAGTATACATACAAATCTAAATATCTGAATGTGTCAAGTAGAATAGATTTCACATTAGCAAATAGAAATATGTCTAATAAAATATTGGAAACTAATATACATAGTATTTCATTGTCAGATCATGCTATGCAGTCTTTAGTATTTATCCCTACTTTGAATAGAGCTAGGTCTCCTCAATGGAGGTTTGACAATGGGTTGTTGAAGGACATGGATTTTGTTCAGTCTATTAAAAACACTATAAATGAATATTGGCTTTTTAACGATGCCCCAGAATTAAATATGGCTAAGAAATAGGATGCCATGAAGGTTTTTTTTACGGGCAATAATTACCTCATACTCAAAAAAAATGTAAATGCAACAGAGGAAAAAAAATATTAACCATAGAAAAGACAATTAAAGACTTAGATATTAAAATTGTTAAACAGGGTAAAGATGGACAAGCTACACAGAAAGTACAAAAATGTCTAAACAAAAAAAAATGAGCTTATTTATTTTAAAACAGACTGAACATGATTTATGGAAAATTTAAAATAAAATATATTTTCATGGAGATAAAACTGGCAAATTGCTAGCTCATGATTTAAAGAAACAAAAAGAAAAAGCACAATAACCCCAATAAATTCTGCTCAAGAAGAAGTATATACAGACAGATTTATAGCTCAAGAATTTGTAGATTATTTTAACAGTATATACAATAAGAATTATATAAAACAAAAAATACAACTGAAGAATATTTACAAAAAGCCAATATTCCTAAATTAGACATGAATCAAGAAATGTTCACAATAGAAGAAATAAACAAAGTTATAAAAAAATCAGAAAAAAAATGCCTCTCCTGGACCAGATGGTTATACTGCAGAATTCTATGTCACTTTTAGGGAACAACTAGTCTCCTGGTTATTGAAGGTGATACAAGGAATATGTTCATTAGATAGTTTGCCATAATCTATTCAAGAGAGTGTGATTATATTCTTGCTAAAAGAAAATAAAAATAGTAAATTAGCAGAAAATTATCATCTAATCTCATTACTGAATCTGGATTATAAAATCATCATAAAATTAATAGTCTACAGAAATCAAGATCAGGTTGCACAACATATTAATATGGACCAAAAAGGATTTGTTCAAGGCCATAACATATTTGATGGGTTCGAATCAGTACAAATCATGATTGCACATATATTGAGGACACCTACACTAGAAAGACAGGAAAAAGTCCTAGTGGCATTAGATGCCACCAAGGCTTTTGATTTATTGTCTAGAGAATTCATGTTTACGTCAATGAGGCTTTCCAGAGGTTGTTATGAAAGTCTTAGAAAGATTATATAAAACACCCATGGCAAGATTAAAGATTAATGCTTCTTTGTCTTCTCCAGTAAAAATTATGAATGGAGTACAACAAGGTTGTCCCTTGTCCCCTTTAATATTTATTTTATGCTTGGAACCATTATTGAATTATATTAGAGAAAATATACAGATTAAAGGTATAAAAATAGAGGAAATAGAAAGGAAATTGAATGTTTATGCAGATGATATGTTGTTACTACTTTCTGAACCTTATTTATCATGGCCTACTTTATTGAAGGAAATTGAGAATTTTTCTAGTTTAGCTGGGTACCAGTTAAACCAATCGAAGTCGCTTGCTCTACCCTCACACAACTAAAAGAAGAAACAAAAAAGTGTTACATCCAATTGTGATTACTGAAAGTATGAAATATTTGGGTATTACTTTAGCAAATAACATTCTGGACACAGTAAATATTAATCAACAGTTGGTTTACACAAAAATAAAGAAATTATTAGATGGATGGGGGGAAATTTATCCTTTTTGTTCTGGGGGAGAGTGGAGACATCGAAAATGTCTATAATGCTTTATTTATTATATTTGTTTCAGGGAATAATGGGACAATTGTCAGAGAAATGGTTTTCAAATATTAAGTGGACCTTTGTAAAGTTTCTTTGGCGAGCAGCTCCTCCAAGACATGTATGGTTAAAAATGACAATCCCCAGGTCTAAAAGAAGGATGGGTTGTCTGGATCCCTTTCATTATTCTATGACAGTAAGAATGAAAATAGCTTGAAACTGGTCAGAAAAAGATAATTTGAAAATTAATAATAGAGGTAAATACACCTCCCTCCCATAGAGATTGTTAAATATAGAAAATCCTAATTTTTGGATACAAGATATTATCCCTAAATATGCCTCTTTTCTAAAACCCTAAGGTTAATTGTTTATTTTAAAAGTATTGCATACTTGTGTAAAAATTGGACACAAAATGCTGTTTCTAAAAACTATACTTTACATTCCAGTATTCTACAATATGTACAAAGTTTAAGAATAAAAAAGAAGTAATACATGGAAATTAGCACTGATTAAAACTAAATTGATAAATTGGTTAGATTTAGTGGATGCAGAGGACTTCATTACTAAAGACAAATTTGTAAATCAATTGGAAATTAATAAATTAAGAGATAGTTGGTATTTATACACAGTTTTATATAATAAACTTAAGTCTAAATTGATATATAATAATAAATATAAATGTAACTCAAATTTATATTTAAATAATGGATTGAATATCAAACCGAGCATTGTTGCGCAACTTTATGAACAATTAATAAATAAAGGTAATAATCAAATATGTAAAATAACCCAAGTTACTAAGAGAAAATGGAAACAAGAACTTAATTTGGTTATACAAGAACACCAATGGCTAGAGATGAGAATTAATGCTAATAAATTATACACTAATGCTAAAAACAAAAGTATACAGTACAAAATTATAGACCAAGCTTATTTAACTCCTACATCTTTTACACATATAGGTAAAAACACAAATAAATTGTGTTGGCATCTCTGTGGGGAGTAGGGAATTTAATACATATGGTATGGACAACAGAAAAAGTTAAAAAATGGTGGGTCTATACACAGATGGAATTAGAAACATAGAAACATAGAAGTTGACGGCAGATAAGGACTGCAAGGCCTGTCCAATCTGCCCATTTATTTGTCTACCTTATGAATGTGCCATCAGCCTTTGCTCTGTAAATGGCATATCTATTCATACTCATCTGTATTGTTCCCTTATGCCTATCCCATGCCTGTTTGAATCGCTGCACTGTATTCATATCCACCACTTCATGAGGTAGGCCATTCCATGCATCCACCACCCTTTCTGTGAAAAATAACTTCCTCACATTACCCCTTAATCGGCCTCCCTCCAATCTCATGCTGTGTCGTGTCCTGCTATTTTTCTTATATTGAAACATGTTAGACTCTTTCACCTTGTTAATGCCCTTAAGGTGTTTGAATGTTTCGATCATATCACCTCTCTCTCCTTCCTTTGCTCTAGGGTATACATATTGAGCTCAGTTAATCTGTCCTCATATGTTTTCTGATGCAGTCCTTGCACCATTTTGGATGCCCTTCTCTGGAATGCCTCAATTTGGTTAATGTCCTTGTGAAGGTGTGGCCTCCAGTACTCCATGCAGTACTCCAGATGGGGCCTAATAAGTGTTTTGTAAAGAAGGATTATTACCTCCTTCTTCCGACTTGTGATACCCCCTACTAATACACCCCAACATCCCCTTAGCCTTACTTACTGCTTTAGTGGTCTGCTTGGATGATTTCGGGTCATCGGTGATGATGATGCCCAAGTCTCTTTCTTCCTTTGTGACTGCCAGCAACTCCCCTCCAAGCCTATAGATGGCTTCAGGGTTTCTCTTCCCTATGTGCATGATCTTGCACTTCTTTGCGTTAAACCCCGGTTGCCACTCATCCGACCATCTTGCTAGTTTATCCAGATCTCTTCTCATTCTGCCCACCCCATCTGGATCATCTACTCTGTTGTAGATCTTGGTGTCATCTGCAAACAGACAAACCTTACCCTCCGGTCCATCTGCAATGTCACTGATGAAGATATTGAAGAGGATTGGCCCCAGGACTGATTCCTGAGGTACCCCACTTGTGACTTGCATCTCTTCAGACTGTATACCGTTTACCACCACTCTCTATTTTCTGCCCGTCAACCAGTCTACCACCCACTTGACAAACTTCTGACTCACCTGAGCCTACCGAGCTTATTAATCAATTTTCTATGAGGAACAGTATCGAAAGCTTTGCTGAAATCAAGGTAGGCGACATCAACTGCTCCCCCTTGATCCACCACTCTGGTTACCCAGTCAAAGAAATCTATGAGATTAGTTAGACAGGACCTTCCTTTTTGTAAAACCATGCTGTCTTGGATCCTGTGGTCCGGGTGTTGCACTATCCTTTCCTTAAGGAGTGCCTCCATAATCCTGCCCACTACTGAGGTAAGACTGAGTGGTCTGTAGTTCCCTGCCTCCTCCCTGCTACCACTCTTATGGAGCGGGATCACATGAGCCCTTCTCCAGTCTTCTGGTACCTCTCCTGTGCTCAGAGACTCACTAAACAGTTCTGATAATGGCTCTGCTAGTTCCACCCTTAGCTCCTTTAGTACCCTGGGATGTATGCCATCAGGTCCCATTGCCTTGTCCACCCTGAGCTTAGCGAGCTCTTGTAGGACCCTTTCTTTTGTGAAGGAACTAGTGCACACCTCCTTCCCCCCCGTGTCCATGGTGCTGAGCTGTGGGTCCCGCCCTACCTTCTCTTCAGTAAATACTAAGCAGAAGTATCTATTTAGGATAAATGCTTTTACATGGTCCTCCTCCTCACATGCCCCCCTTACCTCTTTGTAATACCCCCTCTGGACTTTCTCCTTTCACTAATGTATCTATAGAAAAGTCTTGCCACCTTCTTTTACTGTTTGTGCTAGTGTTTCCTCGGTTTGGGCCTTTGCCTGCCTTACTACCTTCCCTGTTTCCCTTACGGAAGTTTGGTATGCCTCCCTATCTTCATCCTGTTGCGTTCCCTTATATTTCCTGAAGGCCATCCTTTTGGCTCTGACCTTTTCTGCTACTGTTTTTGAGAACCAAAGTGGTTTCCTTCTTCTTTTGCACTTGCTTTTCTCTCTAACACAATGAGATATTGCTTCAAGTATTGCATCCTTAATGCTTGCCCACTTTGCCTGTACCCCCTCACCTGTATTTTTTTGCCAGGGCTAGCTTAACTCTATTGGCCATCTTATCAAAGTCAGCTCCTCTGAAGTCCCATATTTTTGTCTTGGAGTGGGATGATTTAGTTCTAATGGCCAAACTGAACCATACCATGTTATGGTCACTGGCCCTCAGGTGACCTTCTAACTGGAGATCTGTGATCCTTTCTCTATTAGTCAGTATTAGATCTAGGTTAGCCCTATCTCTTATGGATTGTTGTACCAGTTGTTTGAGGCCCTCCCCCCTGCAGGGAATCCGCTATGTGTCTAGTTCTGGCAGATGTTCCTGCTGGTATTGACCAATCTGTATCTGGCATGTTGAAGTCTCCCATTATCAGAACCTCCCTTTAGCTGTCGTGTTTTGCATATCTTCTAACAGTAAGGTGTCTATGTCCTCCCCCTGGTCTGGAGGCCTGTAGACAACCCCAGTTTGTATGGCTGTCCCATTTCCTGTTTCCAGGGTGACCCACAGTTCTTCTGGCTCCTTATGTGTATTCTGAATTTCTATAGCTTTGATATTTTTATTGACATAAAGGGCCACTCCACCCCCCTTTTTGTACCTCGGTCTCTTCTGAACAGTATATAGCCAGGTACTGAAATCCCCCAAGTGGGGTTACTGTTAAACCATATCTCGCTAATGGCTATTATGTCCAACTCAGCCTCTGTCATTGTTGCCTGCAGGTCTGGGATCTTGTTTCCCACACTGTGAGCATTTGTGTACATGATTTTTCATTGGCCAGATTTTGGTGTGTTAGTTGTTGGGTGAGGTCTGGCATTTCCCCTGTGTGTCGTATGGGGAGCCGGACCATTTTCCTTACCTGGTGATGCAAATGAACTACAAACATGTTGAACTCCTGTTTGATCACTAGCTGAGGGGAGAGGGGTGTTCTTCCCATTCAACGTATCGGGTGCTGCACCCCTCTCCCCATTTGTTAGTTTAAATATTCTGCAAAGACATCAAACTTCTGCCCCAGTGCACTGACTCCCTCCTTAGTCAGATGCAGTCCATCAAATTTAAAGAACTTTTGGTCCCAAAACTGTTTCCAGTTCCCTACCAATTTGTATCCTTTTTCCTGGCACCAGCCCTTGAGCCACATGTTTAGCTCCCGTATCTCCCCTTCTCTGACCTTCCATCCATCTGATCCCCTCTCCCAGACTGGCAGAATCTCAGAGAAGGAGATGGCGGACAAAATGGGTGATGGTTTGTCACCCAGCCTAGTCAGGTGTTCCTTGGTCTCCACAACTGACCGGCTGGTGAGATCGTTAGTCCCTGTGTGTACCAGGACATCAATATTTTCTCCTGCTTCCTGTACAATTTTAGCAATGCGGTCAGTGCCTCTCCATGCTGATGTACCTGGGAGACATCTGACCATTAGCCCTGGCTGGAGATAGGTATCAACTCCCCGAATCATGGAGTCTCCTATGATCAGAAGTCTTTGGATTTCCTTTTTGCATTTTTTGTTTTGGTTCCTGTTTTGGGTGAGTTTTTTTGTGCTAGCTCCTGTGCTGCGGTGTCCTGCTCTGCAGTGTCCTCTGCCCCTTTGTTTTATTTCAGAGATAGAGGTAGATACCTGTTTATAGTTTTTATATGGTTTGTGGAGGTAATATGTTGGAGACACCAAGTGATGGGGCATCTGATTTGCCCCTCCTAACCACCTGCCAACCTCCCAGACTAGCTACCCTCTGCGGTCGATGTGTTTCTGTTGGATGTTGGGGAAATGGCAGGATGTTTTTATAATATATTTCCTCCTGAATATGCGATTTGAGGCAGGCAATCTCTGCCCATGCTGCCTAGAGCTGAGCCCTTAGATCTCCAATGGCCCAGCATGTAAGACAGTGTCCTAAATTCTGTAAAACTGCCCTTTTGAAAAGTGTCCCATAGTACCTGCAGTTAATAGTATTTATTCCAGATAAATTGCTGGTTTATAACCTGGTCAGAGTAATTAGAAGGAGGAAAATGAAAGCAAAAGTTTGATTTTGTGTTTTGTTTGTTAGTTTTTGTATAACTTGTTATAACAAGTTAAATTACTTGTGCCACTGTAAATGAGGTCACTGTGTGGATACCACTCTGATCCGTCCCTTCCTGCTTTGCTAAGAGAAAATGTCATGACTGTGCTACCCTGTAAAAGGAGTGTAGTGTGGGGTGGTTGGGGATGAGGTGGGTGGATGGGCCCTTCCCCTGCTGAAAAAGAAGAACCACGGATGAAAGACACAAGGAGGTATGAGCAGAAACAATCAGCCAGCAACAAATGCAGTAGCCCTGAAAGCTCATCCTAATGATAGATAAAACTGTAAAACCTGTAAAGCACCATCTGTAATAATTTCACAGAAGATATACCCTGTAAGAAACACTTTGCTACAGAGAAAAATAAAGCAGTAACAGAAGATATACCTTACATAAGACAATTTGAATCAGAAGATTACAGCAGTAATCTGTAGGCACACACACCTGTAGGCACACCTTGTAATAATGCAGCAGAAGGTATACCCAGCAACAACAATTTGAATCAGAGAAAAATAAAGCAATAAAATATTAGCAACAAACAGTAACAATCCCTGTGAGTACAAAATAAAAATAACACCACACAGTAAATCTGCCTAGCCAAAAGAAGCCTTAATCCTTTTCCTTGCTCTGGTAAGGTTCATTGCTCTGTCCTTTCAAGCAACCTAGAATAAAATAGCTCAGGGGAAGCTAGGTGCCTTTGCCAGCAAACCTAGTCTTCCACCTCCAAGATATCAACTAACCTGACCTTTTAACCCTTCCTTCTGTTGGAAGTTACTAACAGTTTGTCAGCTCCACCCTCTCTGGGAGGAAAGCAATTAGCTCCTTCAATATGAGAAGGAGACTGCAACACCTCTGAGACAAACCAAAAACCTTTCAGAAAAAAAAATTGTGGCAAACAGTAATTTTGCTTAGCCTAATGATAAAAAGTCACAAAAACGTAAGCATCACCTGTAATAATTTCACAGAAGATATACCCCGTAAGAAACACTTTGCTACAGAGAAAAATAAAGCAGTAACAGAAGACATACCTTGCAAAAGACAATTTGAATCAGAAGATTACAGCAGTAATCTGTAAGCACATACCTGTAGGCACACCCTGAAATAATGCAGCAGAGGGTATGCCCAGCAACAACAATTTGAATCAGAGAAAAATAAAGCAATAAAATGTTAGCAACAAACAGTAACAATCCCTGTGAGTACAAAATAAAAAAAATAACACCACACAGTAAATCTGCCTAGCCAAAAGAAGCCTTAATCCTTTTCCTTGCTCTGGTAAGGTTCTTTGCTCTGTCCTTTCAAGCAACCTAGAAACCCCAAACGATGCCCTAAGTGCCCTCCTCATCATCAGTCCCTCTAAAGGTGCCTCCCCTGATGGCTTTGACCCAAAACTCCTCTTCCTCTCTGCTTTAGCCAATGCCTACCCCCAGTCAATAATCCTAAATCTTTCATTCTCTACTGCCTCGGTCCCCTCTTCATGGAAACATGCACTGGTCCTCCCTCTACCCAAAGGGGGTGACCCCTCATCACCTGGCAACTATAGCCCCATTTCTCTCCTCCCTACCCGTGCCAAGCTTCAAGAACACGTTGTCCTCTCCCAACTCACCTCTTTTCTATCTGACATCTCCTTTTTCACCCCTTTCCAGTCTGGTTTCAGGAAAAAACACTCAACCACCACCTCTCTCCTAAGGCTCACAGACCCCATCCTAACTGGGATGGACAATGGCCAAATTACCTCTGCCATTTCTGTCAACCTGACCAAGGCCTTCAGTACCGTCTCTCACTCCCTTCTCCTCGACTCACGCCTGGCAGCTGGCCTATCTCCCTCAGTCACAAACTGATTCAAGGCCTACCTTATTGGCAGAGCCCAATCAGTTAAGATCTTGGACGCCACTTCCCTCCCCTCTCGATTAGCACTTGCGTCTTCCAGGGTTCTGTATTAGGGCCCCTCCTATTCTCCAGCTTCTTAAATTACCTTCCCTCTGTTTGCTCCCCCGTCCTCCACTATACATATGTATGTCGATGATGCAGTTCTGTATGCATCTGGCTCCTGTCCTGCTGAGGTTACAACTAGCCTACAGCCAGACTTCAACAAGGTTCAGTTCTGGTTTGATAACCATCAGCTTTTCCTCAGTGCCAAGAAGACTGTCTCCATGACCTTTGGCACTAGGCAGAGACTCTCTAGGCTTCCCTCCCTACCCACTTTCTGCACCCTTCATGGGACTTTATTTGAGGACACATCCTCCTTCAGGTACTTAGGTGTTTGGTTAGACCAACACCTAAACTTCTTTGGACATATTGACACCATCCATAAAAAAACTGTGCCCCAAGCTTGGTGCCCTGTTCAGGAACTGTGGTTGCATCCCTCCTACGGCTAGGCATGAACTTGTTCAGAAGATGATACTGCCCATTTTTGACTACTGTGATGTAGTCTATGGTGCTGCCCCTAAGTCCTCCCTGGCCAGACTGGACACCCTCTTCAATTCCTTCTGCTGCTTTACTCTGGATGCCCCCCCACACCCACCACTACGATCTTTATCATGCCCTATCCTTCCCCTCTCTTACAAACAGGCGGCTCTCCCACTATGCTAATTTCACCTCCAAGCACTGGTTGGGTGACCTCCCTTCCTACCTCACCTCCTCCTTTACAACAACACCCCCATCCTCCCATTCCCTAAGATCAACCAACTCTCGCACCCTGGTAGTCCCCCACAGATCCACCCTAATCAGCCAATCCGGTTACTCTCACCGCCTCCCAAGAATTTGGAATTCCCTCCCCCCCTCAGATTCGGTACTCATCCTCTGCCTACTCTATCAGCTCTGTCCTCAGTAATTTCCTTGCACCTAGCTACTCCTGCCATGTCCCACCCTAATGCCCTCCTCTAAGCCCTGGATAAACCCTACCCCTCTACCGTCACATTCATTTTACCCTGTGCACCCACACACCCCAAATTTCTAGCTCTCCCCCTTCCCTCAAATGGCTTCCCCTTACTGGCTTCCCTTGATCTCTCACAGAATATAAGGGACCCCGAATGCCCCCCATGGGTCCATGCATCCTGATGGACTATCGATTAGGCCCCATCCCCTCCAAAGGTGTGACTTCTCTCCCCCTCAAGGGTTCAATTTTCACTCCCTCACTCTCCTATCACTCTCTTAATCCCTATCTACTATTTCTCCAACCCCCTGATAGGGTACCCCGCATCCTGAAGGGTCCTCTCTTGGGTTAGGTCCTATTCCCCCTCCTAGCATTTAAGTCATACCTCCTCCTTCTCTTACTCCTCCCTCTTTAAATCCCTACAGCCTTATCCCCCTTTCTGTCTAGCCCCACAGCTCCCTTGCAGAGTTCCCCACATCCTGAAGGGGTCTCTCTGGGACACTGCCTATACCTTTCTCTCTGGTTCCCCCAGTCCCCTTGCAGGGTTCCTTGCATCCTAAAGGGGTCTCCAAGGACATGACTCTCCCCCCTCCCCCACCTCACCCTTTCCTCTCCTTTCCCCCTTTTCTTTCGTGTAAGCAATTGTTTACTTATTAACCCAGCACTTATTATTGTCCACTCTTTCTATATATTATGCGCAGCACTGTTCGTAACACCTGCCTTACAACTGTATGTTAATGTTGATCTTGTAACTTGAATGTTTAATGTCTCACTCCTATTGTACCCCTTCCCCCCAGGTCACACTGGGAGATGAGCGACTTGTCGCTCAGTGTGCCTTCCTGGTGAAACATTTAAATAAATAAATATATAAAATGAATAAAAAAACGTGGGGAAAAGAAAAAGCTGGTAGAGAAAGCTGGTAGAGGAGTTGTCCTGCTCCATGTACTGCTTATCAGTACAAAAATCAATTGATGTCGCCGGCAGACCAGGTCAGCAGTCAGAATTCCACTTGCGATGCCGACTACCCTGGCTCGGGAATGGACCCAGGAGTCAGACGGCCGGCTGGGGGAGAAGGATCGAGCAACCTGGGGACTGCTCTCCTTCTCCAGGGAGGAAAAGTGTTCTACACTTCTGACGAACCCTGGTGGAGGCTGAGAGTGCCGTCGCGACCGGTGCCATCGCGTTGGGGGGGCAGGGCAGATGCTGGACATCATTGCGTGTCCCAGCCCCTTGGAGAAAGCATGGAAAAAAAACAGCCCCCATGGCATGATGAGCCACTGTACCCTGCCGTCCACTGCCTACAACATCCGCACGTGGGGGTGGTCCCGCTGTCATGGCCCCAACCTGGGGGGGGTAAATCAGGGCTTGCCAACGTGTCAGTTGGGAGGGGAAGCCCTTCCAGAGGCCCCACCCAGAGGGGCAAGCCTGGACGTGGGGGCTGCGGGCAGAGCGGGTCCGAGGATAGAGGAAACCGGACCCAAAAAAAAAATCAACTGACTTTGTGCTCTTATGGGACTTCTTTAAAATGGAGCATACCTGACCCTTTTTCGGCCCCTTCTGGTCCCATTCCTTCCTTTCTCAACTCAGTATCTTGCCACTTGCATAAATTAGATACTATTCACTGAAAGATGTTGTTGACTGGTTTCCAGATTATCTTTGTTGTACTTGAACTTTTTTGTGCCTTTCAATTTTAACTGCACATTTGTCACTAAATCTCGTTTTTACATTTTAGCACTCTTGGTTGCAAGCTTATGTTTTGGTGGGCCCAACTTATGTCATGCTTTGAGTCAGACATTGCTCTTTTAAGATATGGGCATGCCCCTTTAAAATGTTTAGGTTTAAAAGCATGATTGGAATACGGGCCTACAGCTCTTGACAAAGCACCGAGCTATAGGTGTTAAATGCATTGGGTTCTTGTTGGGGTGGTGTTGCAGCCTAGTCCAGCACTGTACAGTAAATGTTTGTTTTTTTTTTATCACCTTTTGTGCACTTTAACTAAATACAGAATTTTATATTACTCCCAAGTATCTGAGTGCTCCTTTGTGCAGTTTATACAGGTATCTGGTTTCTGGGTGCAGATTTCTTCTCACCTATGCACCATTTTATCCTGTAAATCTGGAGGTTTTGTAAACTGTTCTTGGCTTTATTTTAGCCACTGTCTCTAGACCTGCAACTGTCTGAAGCACAGTCCAATGTTTATTGATGATGGTTTCCACTGTGCCAGACCGATCACTGTACCAGATAAAATTAACTCTATCAACAGAGTCTTCAGTTTTCTCTTCTTTTTTTTTTTTATTATTAATTTTACCTCCTTCTCTGCAGAGCGGGCTGGCAGGTCGTCTGGCCGCTGACACCCACACCCCCAGACTCGGGTCTGGTCAGCAACTCACTCGCCTCCATGCAGGCTGGCACACACAGTGCCCCCCCCCATGGTGATCTGGATCAAATACCTGGGAGACGCACCTCTCTAGGACCTGGGGGCGCGGTGCACGGCCATCAGCCGCCATGACCACCCTGCAATTTTCTACCTTTTTTCTCCCTACTGGAGCTGGATGTGCAATGACATCAGCGCACTGCATGTCGAGGTCCGCTGTACTCCAACCCCCATCTGTGCACTGCAACTGTAGTGCCCCCGAGTTCTATCAGGCACTGCTGCAGATTGACACGATCCCGTTTACCAACCCCAGAGAGAGGACAGCTGTCATGGGATGCTCCATCCTCCCCCCCCTCCCCTGTCAAAACCCGAGTCTGTTTCCAAACCTGGGTCACTGGCATAGTGCGAGGTTTGGCATCCAGCACCTCAACCCTCAGTGCCACCGGGTCGGCGAGTTTTCAGTTTTCTTATATGTAAGCTAATTGTTACAACTTTGATTCTTTCCAAATTCAGTGGCTAAATTAAAAAAAACAAAAGATTAGGAGAACTTTCCAACAGTCAATCTGATTAAAAAAAATATATAGTTTTGCTTATAGTTATAAATCGATCTCTCCTCAAATCAAGTTGATCAGATTGACTTATGGAAGAGATATATTGATGATGTGCTCATGGTGCACCAGGGTGATGAATGCTCCTTAAATATTTTTGTTACTTATCTTATGGATCGCTCATGTCTAAAATGTTCAGTTACAAAGAGACAGAAAGGTATTCATTATCTGGATATAGAGATAATAAAACAACTGGATGGCACATTACAGACTGATTTGTATTAACAAATATATATGACTGAAACCCTCCGTTGTTTTCCAGTAGTTGTCATTCATGTCTCATCATGATCAACATTCCTAAATCACAATTATGTATTTAGCATAACTGCAGTACTGATGAAACTTGCAAAACAATCAGAAGAACTTTTTGACAGTCTAGTCGATAGAGTCATTTCTCTATCAACTATTGAGCAAGACAGAGAATTTGTGAAGAATCAAAATCATATTAATTCACCCCTTGTTTTTCACCTTATTAATTTGCTGGCGTGTAAGAAAAGTGAAGAATTGATCAGTGTATTTAGCCATATGCTCTTCTTCTTCTTCTTCTACCTGCCCTAGTAAATGTGACATTTGAATGGGGGATCATATGAGAGGCATAGATCAAAAATTTACGGAGCATGCTCTTGGTAAGCATGTCTATGATTTATATGTTAAAGGGAGTCCTTCCTTTATGTTTCTGGGCATTGAGGAAGTGTCTCCTCAAACAACAGGAAAGAATTTTGATAAAAAAAGAAACCTAAGGCAGCAGTGCATGAAAGCAGTGACCCTTTTGACCTAAACCTTTTTATTCTATTTTAGAATGTGAATTAGACTCAAGTTCTTCAAAGGTGTACTGGCTTTATTATTACCCAGTGACAGCACTTTACAAAGAAGATTGCCACACATCCAGAATAACAACAGTTGGCATTAAGGAAAATCTGGCCTCTGCTGGGGAGGGAGGGCAAACACTTTTTCAAAGCAGTTAACTTTCATAAGCACTTGCAGTTAAATAGTGTGACTAGATTATAACTAGAATCCTGGGCTCATAGTACTACTGCAAGGTCTAATTCACAAAATTCCCAGAGGCATTCTGGGAAAAGAACAAACGTAATAAAAGATGTCTGAATGGGTACCTCCAGGGACCATAAAACATGCAGAGAAAAGTAAAAAAAAAAAATGAACCTTGCTGCAGACATAGGTAACATAACCCTAGAGGTCATCAGAGAAACAAAAAACAAATGCACAACATGTGTTTGGTAGATTTCCTTTAAAGGAGTACTACACCCTCATATCTTGTAAATGTTATTTGTTTCCTTATCAACAGAAAACTCTTTTCATGTAGCTGTGTATATGTTTACTTTAGTTTATTTTCACTGTTCGTACCAGTCCCTGTTACCACTCTGGGGGTCTCCATTTTCTGGTTGTTGAAATCTCATTGTGCCTGAGAGCTGCATTAGCATATGAGAACATGATGTGTCAGCGCCCTTTAGACTCCACAGTGTGCCTGTCTGCTTACTTAGAATTCAACAAAACAAGTTGCAGTGACGTGTGAACTATTATATTTACCTTCAATTAGCTTTGCAAACTGTCTTAGCTGTAATGCAGTTTTTATCTCTTTAAACTGCATTCAAACTGTGTGTTTCCAGAGATTTTTTTCATGTTATGCGTACTTTCAGCATAGAGACAGATGGTGTAAATGGGTGCCGTTTCATCATATTCTCATATGCTAATGCAGCTCTCCGGGACAATGATATTTTAACAACCAGAAAATGGAGACCCCCAGGCTAGTTATAGTGGCTGGCATGAACAGTGAAAATAAACTACAGCAAACACATATATCCCCAACAGATACATGAAAACAGTTCTCTGTTGACAAGGAAACAAATAACATTTACAAGATATGAGGGTGTAGTACTCCTTTAAGGTCAGGCTAACTGCTCTGTAGTTCCTCATGTCTTCCCTGTCCTATGGTGAGGTAGAAATAGTAGGACCTTTAAGCATGCACTGGATAGACATAAGGGAATATTAGTGAATAGGCAGAGAGGAGGGAGTCGCCAGAGACTAGTTAGGGTCTATGAAGACAGACTAGGCAGGGACCATCTGAGGGAGACTGGGTGGACCAAACGGTCCTTTTCTGCTGACAAATTCTATGTTTCTACAACATCAGCCACCTCCCAGTCCATAGGGACCAGTCCAGTCACTAGCAAGAAGTTGAACAGGTTTGCTAAGGGTACAACCAGAGCTTACTCCATCTTCTTGACTACCAGGGGATTCAGTCCATCTGAACCTGTTGATTAACCCACCTTTAACCCCCACTAGCCCTTGAGCACTCTGTCCACAGTGATGGTCCACATCACCATCTTTAACTGTCTCCCAGCTTCAATTCTGCACTCTGGAACGGTCCCCTCATCTTCTTCTGTGAGTAATGAGCAGTAATACTCATTTAATATGCCTGTATTTTCCATTCTCCTCCACTCATGCCCACTCCTGCTTTAGCCTTTCAATTCTCCCGTTTTCCTCTTCTCCCTGATGTGCCTAAAGACCCTGTTAGTGTCCTTCACCCCTTCTGCTATTATGTGCTCTGACTCCGCCTCAGCTTTCCTTACAGCATAACTTGCCCTCTTCACTTTGCTAAGGCAAATCTCACTACTTTTCCTCCATCTTTTTGGTCTTGTATTTTTTGAAGGATGATATCTTGCTCCAGACAGTACCATGAAACATGTTAGGAGCTTTTTTGCAGGCCCAGTGTTGCATGCTCAGTACTGCATTGCTTTGTTTCTTGTGGCACAAAATAAGACTGTCCTTTAATGCTATATATCCTTGCCTGGGGCTTTTTCTCAGTGTAAATGATTGCTGTTTATGGGTGCAGCAGTTTAACCATGGTATGATCATCCCTAGATGCCATTCTTGATTTTACTTTTAACTGTGTGTAATCTGCAATACTTGAATACAAATATGTAAACTGTCAAGAAACTTGGCTTCAATATGGTCTAGCAGTATCAAGCAAAGAACTAGGGGTCAGGGAATTCCAGTCTGAATACCAGCAGATCCTCATAATAACTTTGTGACCTTGGACAAATCGGCCAACCACCTTGCACGTCACTCCTAAAAACTGTAAAACTAAGTTAAAAGGCCCCCTCTACAAGTAAAATGTACCAGCTCAGCTGAGCTATTCTGGGTAACTACATTCTAAATAAAAATAAATACCAAATTTAAGATAGATCGCTAGATAACTCATTTTATAATTGGATGCATATTTGTTATACTGTATACTTTGAACATACATTTAAACTCTTCAACATATGTATGTTGAGTTATATGATCATTGAGAGAATAAAAATTATTCATTACATTCATTTGTTTTACTGCATGCTTGCATGCATGCACAGCTGGATTAAAAATAAATTATTTATTTTTACTCCAGCTTATTCAACAATTGATACTTTCACTTGAACAGCATAAGCCCTATAGACCTCACTCATGCCTTTTCCACTCATGAAGTCAATGAAGGTCAAAGACTGAAACGAAAAATATATTACATATTTTCAGGTTATCCATGGCATATGCCCTATTTATTTGATATTTGCTTTGAACCATATTTAGGTATTAAACAGAGGTAATCATTTTTTTATAACTCTGCAGTAATATTAGAGCAATACATTATTGTATTACTTCACGGAGTATTGCAACATACCTGTCACTATGCTGGAGATGTTATATTGTTCAACATAGAGAACTGAAATCCCAGTTTTCCTCCCTCCTCCCTCCCTTCCTCCCTTCCTCCCTTCCTTTTCCTTCTTAACTGCCAGCAGATACAGGCCATATAGTCTATCAAGTCTGTTTGTGTGTGTAGCTGTAATCCCTTATACTGCAGCTGCCCCTCCTCCACATCCCCATCATGCTGACCCTCTGCCTCACTTTGTCGCATCCCTTTTGAATCTTCCTTCCTTCCTATCTTTCTTTCACTTGTTCATTTGCTCCCCCACAGTTCCAAGTCTCCTATGTTGTTCAGAAATATCTCTTACTGGGTTCACACTCTGTCCCATGCACCTTAATGTGCTGCCCATATATTTCAGCCATTCGAGAACAGATGACTGAAATCCCCTCCCTGCACCTGCTCCTGCAAATAGCAGATGACATTGGTTAACACCCACAAGAAAGGAAGCCAGGATAGCTGTTGGAAATGTTAACTATCAAATAACACTAGCGCATTAGTCTGCCTGTCCCCTTGCCATGCTTTCTAGCATATCGAGGTTGGAGAGGGGGTTGTCTCATTGTCTCAGTCCTATGTGTCCATATCACACAGCTCTTCACCTGTCACTCTGCCTTGTACACTATGAAAGATCTGGGATTTCAAAAAGATGACAAAGAAAGAGCCTTAAAGATGAGTTCTAATCTTCCCAAACTTCCCACCTAAATGCAGCACAGCCATAATCCTGTTTGTGGTTTGCTTCTTCAGGAGATGTCTGATGCTGGTGATGCTGATGCTGGTTCCAAGGAGTCCAGGTTCATGAGTGTCCTCTGCACTAGGAGTTACCCTCATCTTAAAAGAGGTAAGCAGGAATGAACTGAAAGAGCCAACCAAACAAGTCATCCTCTGTCTTCCAGGGTCAGCAGCAGCAAAGTTAGATTACTCTTTTCAATTTACTCTATGATAATCCTTGTGAATCTGTAAAATTTATTTTGCTCCCACTGCTGCCCATAATACCTCATTCCTGCTAGCTCACCTAAGCCCCTCTACATTTCAGGACACTTTGTTAGTCCTTTAAAGCCTCCTCCAGATACCCCAGTTATCCCACCATCAAAGTCCTCCAGTTTTTCCCAGCATGGACTGGGGCTGCTGTCCCCAGGAAGAATCGGGCCCTGTGGCATGATGGTGGTGGTAGTAGCCCTCCTAAGGTGTCAAAGAGCTAATGATATAGGGGTATCAGGCAGTTGTCCTCCAAAGATCCTCCAGATCCTTGCCCACCTTGTGATGACTGGAAGTGCCTCCACTGCCACACTGTTAGGCGATATTGGGCCAATAGTACTGTACATGAACGCGCACACCACTAATCACATGATGCTGGCTGTCATACAAAGCACTGTTACAGTGGTCATCTTCAGTCCCTATCCATGGAGTCTGAAACTGTAACAATACAGTATCTCCAAAGTGCCCTTAAATGTCTGTCTCTAAATGCAGGGTAAGTTATCTGTATTTTTCTATGAACCTCTGTACCTATTTGGTTGCTTGGTTTTGCAGTAGAACTAATACTCACTTATTCTTTCTGTAGACCATTCTATTTTCTTTTAAAACGTGGGAGTTTTGTAGAGTTAGTAGACCTGTAGAAGTACATCTATTGGAAAGTGGTGCAGTATGTTGGTTAAAGCACTGAACTGTGAAAAACTAGATCACAGGATTAAATCAAACCATAGTAACTGATTCAGTATATGACCTTGAACAAGTCATGCCTTGTGTTTCAATCCTCCCAGCTAAAGAATTTGGTAGAAGCAGGACACCCCTAAAAACAAGATGCTACAGCTCTGTAAAGCTATCCTTGGAAGATAAAGTGTAAAATTATTAAAGATAAGGGCTGCTGGCCCAGTGGCATGGAGGGCAGAGGCACCCATTTTGCCTTACCTGCCACCCCACCGACGGCCCGAATTTGGTGATGGACTCAGTTTGCTAGGGGTTGGCCAGGGAGAGGGGGATTGAGCATCCGTAGGATGGCTCTCCTCCTCTGGGATGGGAGAGGTGCGGGTCCCAGCACAACTGGGGCTTGGAGGGTTGGCAGTCATTAATGTCCTACATACGGTAACATGCATGGGGCATCTGGATGACACTGCATGTCCATCCCTCCATGAATAATTAGAAAATAGGCTGGTTACAGCATGGATGAAGCAGACCCATGCCAGACTGCAGGACCCGTCTCCCACACTGGATCCATAATGTCGGCAGTTGGCCCCTGAGGTCGGAGTCTGCCATGGGGGTAAGATGTGGGGGAAGCAATCTGGATCTGGTTCTTCAGCGGTGGGGAGCCCCCTGTTGACACCTCACCATGGGGTGTAAGCTGTTGGGAAAAGTTGGGTGAGGTGAGTACTTGGATGCCGGTGATGTGGCGGGGGGGTTGGTGGAGGTTTAGGCTGTGCCACATATAAACAAATTAACTGGAAAAAAAAATAAAGATAAGGGATAACCGTATATTCATTAACATCTGGTATTCAATAAACACTTGGAACTGGATTTTCAAAGAAGTTTGATATGGATACAGTGGCATGTTCCACTGGCATTTGCATCTAACCCGATGCGTACTGTCTCACTGGCCCAGTTTTTAAAGGGCTCTGGTTTTTTGCATCATAAAATGATTTATGGCAATTT
The DNA here is from genome assembly GCA_016271365.2 of Neoceratodus forsteri. Taxonomy (NCBI): domain Eukaryota; kingdom Metazoa; phylum Chordata; order Ceratodontiformes; family Ceratodontidae; genus Neoceratodus; species Neoceratodus forsteri. Next base: position 362,610,262 of record CM028130.1, read on the forward strand.
GCATCAGAAAATTATGCAAATCTGGGTGTGCATAATTTTTAATGCAAATGTGGCAATTCTTGGATGTTACTGCATTTGGACAGTTGACGCTGTTATACCACCTTACAGATGGTCTAACAATGTAGGTGAATGTCTGCTCAGAAAGTATGGCTCAGACTCTCTCATTCTGAAACTCTTCCCTTAATACTTTAGTTTTACTCTGAATCTATTTTGGGGTCTGCATTTGAGGGCATACCTCTCAACTGTCCCTGATTTTCAGGGACATCCCTGATTTGGCCTCAAAATCTTCCTCTGTCCCTCGTAAAATTTGTGTTTTTGTGACAGAACAGTGGGGATTAAAAGCACAAAATGTCAAGCATTAAAGTTACAGACTTGTTTTCCATCAGAAAATGCATCTTAACACACATCCCTTTATTCTATTAGCTTTATAAGTGAATTGTACCAGTTTTTAAGATGTGTCCCTGATTTGGGGTCTTTGGCCCTGATTTTTTAAACCTTGTCCCTGATTCATTAGGCAAGAGGTTGAGAGGTATGTTTGAGGGTGGTCAGGCACAGAGTAGGGGCGATTCAGAGGAGGGTAACCAAGATGATTCAGAGACAGCAGGAAGAACTTAGGAGATCAGATTGCAGGACTTAAACCTGTACATGTTGGAATCGAGAAGGGAAAGAGGGTACATGACTGAAACATACAAATACCTCCATGGGGTTAACAAGGCGGATAGTGGGGAATCGTTCAAACTGAGATGGCACAGAAACACCAGGGGTAACTCAATGAAGCTGGTGGAGGGGAGCAAATTTAAGAGGGATGCCAGACAGCATTTTTTTCATGGAAATGGTGGTAGAAGGATGGAAAAGCTACCAAAAGAGGTGATCTGTGTCAAATCAGTGGGGGGATTCAAACAAGGATGGAACCATGCATGGACTTGGTAAATATGGCATTAAAAGGGGAGTGGTGAGCAGTGTGACGAACCACAAGGGCACTTACAGTACTTGCCACATTAGATAGGTAGGGCTAGATGGGACTCTCACATTCCACATTGGGAAGGTAAGGCTGAGAAGGGCTCTCACATTCCACGTTAGGTAGGTAGGACTGGGCAGGGCTCCCATATTCCACATTAGATAGGTAGGATTAGGCAGAGCTCTCACATTCCTCATTAGACAGGAAGAGCTGGTCAGGACTCTCACATTCCACATTAGAGAGGAAGGGCTGGGCAGGGCTCTCATATTCCCATTAGATAGGTAGGGCTCTCATATTCCACATTAGACAGGTAGGACTGGGTAGGGCTCTCACATTCTACATTAAATAGGTAGGGCTGGGCCTTTCCGAGATGCCTCCATGACAGTGAGGACATCTTCAGAAAGCCCCAAAGCCTGGAACTCTAGCCGCTCAGAAACCATGCTGTAAGGTGCAGGGATTAAAGGTTCGGATGAAGAACCTCTCCTGATTGATGGAGAGCAGGTCTGGGTGTAGAGGAAGATGCCTCGGAAGCCTGCTGCTGAGGCAGAGGAGATTGGGATACCAAAACTGACACAGCCAGTCCGGAGCCACCAGCATCACCTGTGCCTTGTCCCTCCTGGCCTTGAGGAGTACCTTGTGGATCAAGGGAGGTGGAGGGAAGGTATAGAAGATGGGGTCCAGGGCTTCAAAAAGGCATCCCCCTGCAGTGTTCCCTGCTCGGGAAGGGGTAGGTACAAAACAGCCTCAGCTTTGGGTTCTCCCTGGAGGTAAACAGATCCACTTGAGGGGTGCCCCACTGGGAGAACAGACTGTGTACTACCACTGGGTGGACAGACTACTCATGAGATGCCTCACCCACATGGCTGAGGGCATCCGCCAGCTGGCTGGAGGCTCCTGCCACATGGATCGGCCTCCAGGCTGTGCATGAAGGGCCACACACAGAGAACTTCCTTGCACCGAGGCAGGGAGTACGTCCCGCCCTGTTTGTCGAGGTAGTACATGAACCACCTGACCCTGGATGTGAGGAGCAAATGCAGTCAGTGCCAGCCAAACTGCTCAGAGCTCCAGCAGGTTGATCTGGCATCGGGACTCCTTGGGGGTCCAGAGCCCGTGGACTCTGTGTTTCCCCAGGTTGGCACCCCAGCCCATGAGAGAGGCATCGGTCATCAGGATGACTGTTGGCTGTGGGCAGACAAACAGGATCCCTTCCTGCAGATGCTCTGGGACTAACCACCACTGGAGGGCATCCCACATTCGCTGGGTCACAGTGATCAGCTGGTTGAAGTGACCCTTTCACTGAGACCACTGGCTGGCCAGCTCCCACTGCAGAGAGCGCATTCTCCAGCAGGCCCATCTGACCACGCTGGTGCTGGCTGTCATGTAATCCAGCAGGTGCAGGAAGTCCCAGGCAGGGTGCAATTGCCCAACCCAAAATGATTGTGCAAAGGAGGAGAGAACCTCCACCCTGTCCGCCAGGAGCTGGGCTCTGGCTCTGCAAGAGTTGAGCTCCACTCCAATGTAGTTGATCACCTGCGAAGGCACAAGTTCTGACTTGACCCCATTGACCAGTAGGCCAGGGTCGATGCAGGTCTGGAGGCCAGGTCCCTGGACTGCACCACCTCCTACCTGAAGGGACCTGTGATCAGTCAGTCATCCAGGTATGGGTAAACTCAGACCCCTCGGTGCCTCACGTAAGCTACCACCACTGCAATACACTTGGTGAAGACCCTGGGGGCTGAGAAGAGGCTGAATGGCATGGCTTGGAACTCACAGAGGGTTCCCTCGGCTCAGAAGGGGAGGAACCTCCGGTGTGACAGACAGATCGGGGCATGGAAGAACGGGTCCTAAAGATCCAGGGAGCAAAACCACATGTTCTGCTCTAGAGATGGTATGATCTAAGACAGAGTTACCAACCTGAAGGTGCGTGACTACAGAAACGTATTCAGGTCATGCAGATCTAGAATGGGGTGCCAGCCCCCTCACCTGTTTTGGCACCAGGAAGTACCTGGGGACAAACCCTAGGTGTTCCAGAGGATCTGTGACAGGAACCACAACCTCCTTGCTGAGGAGCTGGGTTATGCAGTCTCTGAGAGCTGATAGAATGTCTGCAGATGTCAGGTCCTCCCATGAGGCACGGGCTTGGCAAGTAGGGTACTGCTCGAATTCCAGAGGCAGACCCTGCCCCACCACCTCGAGGACCCACCTGTCCATGGTGACAGCAGATCAGGTAGACAGGAAGTGGCAGAGCCAACCCCCCACAGGAGGACCCAGGGGAGGCATGACAGGCATGATAGACATGAGAGAGACACCCCTCATCCCATTACTGGGTAGGCTTGGAGGAGGAGGAGGAGGGTCCGGCTGAGAATCCACGGAAGCCTCTCCACCAAGGCTTATGGATAACTGAGGCTACTGACTTTGGCTGAGGTCACTAGGCCTGGGGCTGCTGACTAGCCTGGGCTGGTTTGGCCGCAGGAGTAGAGGTGGACAGAAAGGGCTTCCTTTTCTGCTGCTGATTAAAGCCCTTGGGGTCCCTTTGGGCAGATGTCACAGAGTCCAAGGTGGCACTGGCTTTCTCGATGCAGGTGAGGTGGCCCTCGACCCCTGGCCCAAACAAGTCGGTGCCAAGGAAGGGAATGTCTGCCAGTTTGTGCTGAGTATCCACCGTGAAGGTTGAGATCCTCAGCCAAGCCCTGTGGCATATGGCCACTCAGGCCGCCACAGATCGGGCACAGGAGTCCCCAGTGTCCACGGCATTCTAGAGCTGTTGCTTTACTACAGCCCAGCCCTGGTCCCAGAGCTGCTTGACCATTGTCTGGAGGTCCACCAGCAGATAAGGAAGCACCTCATCCAGGGTGCCCAGGAGGGCTGGGCTATAAGGAGGGCTAAGCTCACCTGGTGAAGACCAAGCAAGGAGGCAGTGCAGACCTTCTTAGCCATGTGGTCCAACTTTTTGGACTGTTTGTCAGGCGGCTTGTCAATGTCCCCAGTATTGCTCGAGCGCCTGAACACTGAATCAGCCACCAGTCCCTCAGTCGAGGGGTGTTCAGTACTGCGTATTTGGGAGCCATCTAGGAAGAGGTCACAGGGCAGGAAGCTGGGCGCTGCCAGAGCTCCAGGGCAGGGCCAAGAACAGCATCTACCACCAGAAAGGCCTCCGTAGGAGAATCCCCCTGGTCGAGGATCTCGGTCAGCGGGTAACAGGCCTGTTTCTGGACAGGCTCCATTTTAAGACCCGTGGACTCAGAGATCAGCTGAAGAAGATCCATAAAGGAAGTAGAGCCTTCTTCAGTCGAGAGATCCCCCACCACCTCCTTGCCAACTGGATGGGAGTGCAAGGAGGAACCCTCGAACTCCGAAGAGTCATTGAAAAGTGGTTGGCCATCGGAGTCCCCATTGACCCTCCTAGGACAGTCGGGGTGACAGTGACTGACAGCCAATGGGGAAGCCCCTTGGCTGAACAAGACTCCTTAGTCAGAGCACCGGCTGTTGGCTGTTTAGGTGGCAGCACCACTGGAATCAGTGGAGATGCTGGGGACAGCCGAGCCAGGACCATCTTGGTAGGCTCCTTAGGTGGAGAAGGCGTCAGCCTGTCAGGCGAAAGCCAAGTGATGACTGGTGTAGAAACCAGGGCCGGCTTCATACTGGTGAAAAACAGCTGTTGCCACATGAGGTCCTTATGGCGTCAACGCAATTTGCGTCGAAGCCTCTTCTCACCTGAAGAGAACAAGGACGAAGAGTAGCGGCGGCGCCGGTTCCCATGGTGTCAAGAGCAGGAGTGCCAATGTCGGTGGAAGCCACTTGACCCACAGGAATAGGACTGAGACCACTGGGGGGACCGGTGGTGGGTCTCGGAGGGAGTCGGCAAATGCCGAGGCTCCTCCAGGTCTTGGTCAGAGACCAGACGCAATGTGTCAGCGGACTGATCCATCCATTCCTCCAACGGTCTGAGTCAGGACAGAAGTCCTGGACAAAGAAGTGTCAACCTCTTCAGTCGACAACTGGTCGGTTGGTTCAAGAAAAATCTCATCCAGGACTTCAACCAGCAACTCGGCCAATTGGCCCATCAGAGTTACTGTGGAGCTGTCGGCCAGGGCCGAGGATTCGACTAAAGTAGGATCCGGAGAAGTGCAGGAATCGGAAGCTCTCAACCTAGAGTGCTCCCGATCCCACGAACGATGGCGACTCCTTTCTTTTCCTTTTTTAGACTCTTTCTTGGGTTTAGATTTGTGCCCACAGGGTCCCTGTCTGAGGGTCGTCAGGGACTGACACAAGTCCTTGAAGGACCCCGTGAAAGTCAAGCCCAACTGGAGTGGCATGAAGGCAGAAGCCGAGGAGGAGTGCTTCCTCCTCAAACACTGCAAGCTGTTCAGCAGACCCCACAGCTGTGGAGACCACCCAACGGGCATCCTTCGACTTGACTGGAGGGTTTCGTTGACCCGGGTAGCCCAACTTGAGTTGGACAAGGCAGTCCTCGAGAACAGTTGGGTCAAACGAGCCACATAAGTTGCAGGCCTGGGGATCAAGCTCATGCCCCAGGCAGTAAATGCACATGGAGTGCGGGTCCACTTGGGACATCTTCTGCTCGAAGTGCACCAAAGGAACTTGTCATCCATCATGGTCACGATCGAGTTGAAGACAAACTCTAAACTGAAATTTGGAAGTAAATCCAAAGATGTTCAGCGAAGGGCCTGCTCAGCACTAGAGCGGTAAGGAGGGAACCTGCTTCTTCCAGCGGAAAGGAAGATCTGGCATCACTGGGAGGCGCCGAGGGAGTTACCACCCGGGTGGGTGGGAGAAGCCAGCTTGAAGACGTTTCTGGTGAAGTCTTAAAAGGAAAGGCAACTGCCAGAAGTGTGGATAGAACATCATATCTACATACCTACAAAGGTCAGGTACACACTAGTGTTGGGTGAAATTGTGAAATTCTGTGAAATTCCATGGAGTTTTTTTTTATATTAAGATTTTTTATTGTTTATATCTTAAAACAGTAATACATTCCATTATATAATGAACTTGGTTACACAATCAATACAGAACACACAATAAAAAGTTATTTCACATATTCAGAGACAAAACATGAAAAAAAATTAATACACAGCTCCCAGAAAAGTTCAGGACGCATAGCTTGCTTTGCAGGTGCCAAGCTGTAATAAAATATAAACTAGCATAGAAATCTAAAACAGACTCCCCAAATGTGCTTGGAAAGTATCTTCTTGCAGTGATTTAACATAAAGTCTATGGGTGGGATATTCAGAAAGCTCCAGGCAGGGGCGCAAGCCTGGGCGCAGCACAACTGGGCTGCGCCAGGGTGTGGTCTGGGCGATATTCAACGGTGCTGCTGCCATGGTTCAGCACCACTGAATATGGCACCATGGCCGCCCGCATTGCGCAGGGCGCAGTGGCACTGTGCCAGTGCAAGTGGCAAGTGTGGAGCAGGGGGATGCGCCAGTGCAAGTGCGGGTGTGCTAGGCACATGAACCATGATATTCAGCGCTGGGTATGCAAATGGGGCCATTATGCATGCAAGGTGCAAATGGGGCCATTTGCATGTCATTATGGCCCCATTTGCATGCAAATGCACCACTCCCTGGCGACTTGCACCTGTCGCCCTGCCAGGCTGCAGCCGACGAGCACTGACACCCCATGCCCCACGGTGGCCAACACGCCCCAATGACCAATCCCAGGCATATGTAAAATATGAATATCCCTGGTGGTCCAGTGGACCTGCTCCCCAGCACGATCGCGAGCATAAATAATAATAAATACTCCCTGGTGGTCCATTGGACCTAAACCCAAGCCTGATCGCGGGCTACTGAAAGCGTAATGTCCCTGGTGGTCCAGCAGGAACCCCCTCCCCACCCCCGCTCAGACCCACCACCCGCTCCCCGGTCCAGCGGCGGGCGGCAGCTCCCCACCACAAGCCACCTGGCTGCCTGCCGACTGACAGCATACCAGTATGGCTCTCGCCCATTGGTCACTAGGTAGGCCAATGATGCATCATACTAACTATACCACGAATTCTGAAATGTGAATGAAGTCACATTTCGGGACTGTAAACCTGTCTGACTGTCTGCGCATTGGCCCGCGGTGCGCCACTGGGCATACAGCCGTTCGTACGCTGTCAGTCACCGGGGCGGCAGCTTGCGGTGGGGAGCTGCCACCCACCGCTGACCGGGGAGCGGGTAGGCGGATCTGAGTGGGCGGTGGGGAGGGGTACTGCTGGACCACAAGGACGTTACGTTTTCAGAAGCCCGCGATCAGTCTTGGGTTCAGGTCCACTGGACCACCAGGGAGTATTTATTATTATTTAAGCCCATAATCGGGCTTGGGTTCGGGTCCACTGGACCACCAGGGAGTATTTATTATTATTTAAGCCCATGATCAGGTTTGGGTTCGGGTCCACTGGACCACCAGGGAGTATTTATTATTATTTAAGCCCATGATCGGGCTTGGGTTCGGGTCCACTGGACCACCAGGGTGTATTTATTATTATTTAAGCCTGCGATCGGGCTTGGGTTCGGGTCCACTGGACCACCAGGGAGTATTTATTATTATTTAAGACCGCGATTGGGCTTGGGAGTGGGTCCACTGGACCACCAGGGAGTATTTATTATTATTTAAGCCCGCGCTTGAGCTGGGGAGCAGGTCCAGTGGACCACCAGGGAGTATTTCTTTTTACTTAAGCCTATGAGGGGGGGGGCATGACGACGACCAGACCCTGGCTCTGGAGGTCGGGTGGCCACCCACAGCTGGTGGCTGCCGTGATGCGCCCTGCAATATGGCAGCTCACCTGTGGGTGGCCAGGCCTTGCTCCTTTTTTCACGGCAGATCTTTGCACCCCCCTGTGCGGCGCAAGGCAGGTGTGTGCCTGCATATGTGCCGCACATCCCGGGCTGAATATCGGGATGTGCCATATATGTATGGGCACACCCCCGCACTTGCGCTGCATACATTACTGGTGCATCCCAGCACATCGGGATTTGCGCAGCGCAACATCCCCCTTTGAATATCACGCCGGGGCACATCAGTGGGTTGCGCATGGTGCAACAATGTTGCGCCATGCGCAACCCCTTTGAATATCCTGCCCCATATGTCAGTATTGCAGAATCAAAACAGTAAAGAAAATTGTTTCTATGTGTTCCATAAAATATGCACACCACACTCACGTGATTGAAAATGAAGTAATTATTTGAGCAGCACCAGGTTGTGCACTGGAGAAAGAGTAATGTGTGCTCCAGGACAGCCCAAGTTCTAGTTGCCTTGGTGGCGCGCAGCTGGTTACCATGGCCAGAATGGTATTCCAGATGGCCTGGGTTCAAGTCCCAGCTGGACACTTACTTCTTTTTTTCCTCTGTCTGTATGTGTTCCTTAAAATATGCTCACCGCACCCACGTGATTGAAAGTAAAGAAAATTACTTGCAGTAAATTGTGGGTGGTCAACATAATGCATAGTGAATCCAAGGTAGAAAAGGAAAAAGATAGTATGGATGTAGAGAAATATTCCAGAAGCGGGAGCAAGGAACCACTAGAAGGAAAATAGGATTGTAATAAAGGAAAGAAGGGGAATAGAACAGAGGGAACAGGAGAGAGGAGAGACTCAGCCTTACGGGACAAAATCTGGGTAGTTGTCCAGCTGATACAGGACCCATCTGTGCCATTTAATTTCAAATGAAGGACTATGATTCAGAATCTGGGCTGATATCCCTTCCCCTGTATATAATTTGAGTGTGATTTCCTGCCAGGTGGCTAGTGTAGTAATTTTCTCAGTGCACCAGAGCCTGGCAATGGTTTGGCTGCCAGGATTAATAGTATGAACAATTTTAGGGAGTCTTTGCTCAATGTGCTGGGAGCTGGGAAACAGAGGCTAATATGAAAGAAGGGGTAATCACATCGGGACAAATAAAATATGGCCTCGATTTCTTGGATAATGGCATGCTAATAGGACTGAAGGTACGGTCAAGCCCAAAGGATATGGGTTTGGTCAGCCTGTCGATGCCCACATTTATAGCAGTAGTGCCCAGCAGACTGGCCCACATATTTAGCAATTACAGCTGGTGTGAGGAAATACTGAAGCCTGCACTTCCAAGACTATTCCCTTTAGTAGGAGGCAGACATTACCTTACGAGAGGGGGTGGTGTATTTATGTCACACTTCTATAAAGTAGGTGGTTCCCTGTTCAAAGTTCCATCGGTAAAGGAGGGAGGTAGTGGGGGCAGTAGATAAAGCTTATAGAGGCAGCTAATGAGGTGCCCCCTAGCAGCTAGGACTTCAGGATGTGCACAAGCTGGGCGGTTTTTCAATTATGCAAGTCAGGGCTTCCTCCTGAATACGAAAATAAGAGCAAAGTTGAAGATATTTATGAAATTCAGAATTCAGAAGGTGGAAGGCTGCTTGAAGAGTCACAAAGGGTAACAACCCAGATGGACTGAGGAGTTGGAATACATATTTGATACCATATCTATGCCATCTCAGCAGAGCTTTATCAAATCTATTGGGGGGTGGCACATCATATGCTATGGCCTGAAGATAAAGTCTATCTGAGGAGGTAAGATAATGTTTTTGAGTAAATATCCATTGATGGCAGGTTTCCACCATGTATTGATGGAACTTACTGAAGGGGGTTCAAACAATTGGATTACTTAGGAGGTAGCAGGCATGGTCATGAGTATGACTGAGGGTGTGCTCGATCTGTTTCCAATAGGACTGATTGGACATAGCAAGCCAAAGATAGATAGATAATCCTGAGGCAGGATGCTAGCGCATACCAATCTAAATTGGGGAGGTTGACTCCTCCCTTATCCCAAGGAAGCTGTTGGATGAAATGGCAGATCCGAGGGACTTACCCTGCCAAGTAAAGTGACAGATGAGCTTGTTCCAAGCCTGGAAGTAAGTTTTATCAGGCATGAGGGGAAGTCTGGAGGCTATGTAAGATTTGAGGAAGGATGTTCTGGCTTATTTCCTAATTGCAGCTAAAAAACCCTAGAGTGAGATGGGTCTAGCGGAAGAGGTCTTCAGTGACTTGCTGGGTTAAGGGCTCATAGTTGAGTAATTCTAAGTGAGTCACATTTTTGGTAATTTTTACTCCAAGATAGCGAATGGCTATTTTATGCCATTTAAATAGGAATTTACATTTTAACTGCATAGAGGGGGAGTAGTTATAGAGAAGCATCTCAGTTTTAAGGGTGTTTAATTTATAACCGGCCATCCTGCCAAAGTCAAGAAGGAGGTCCCAAACCACTGGAATGGAATCTTCTGGGGAGGTTAAAGTTAATCGCACATCATTGGCAAACAATGAAACATTGTATTGTCTGCCCCCCAGTGGAATCCCCTCCACCCCAAGGCAGCTGCGAACTGCAGCCACCAATGTCTCAAGTTATAGAACAAAAAGGAGCGGGGACAATGGACAACCCTGATGGGTACCCCTGGTGAGAGGGAATAGATGGGAAAGGAAGCCATCTAACTTAAGGTACTTCTGGGAGGAGTCGTATATGGCTTGCAGTGTGTGTATAAACTCACCCGGTAGACCAAAATGAGCCAGGGTGGCGCAATGATATGGCCAGGCACCCTGTCAAACACCCTTTTCAGCATCAAGACTTAACAGCGTAAGGGGACTTTGTCATGTGACTGTAGAGTCAATTAATAAGAGGCTGTGTCTGACACTATCATGTGCCTGCCATTGCCAAATAAAGTCGACTTGGTCTGGGTCTATTAACTAGGGCAGGAGATGTTCAAGCTGTCAGCCATAATAGACATACAGATTTTGTAGTCACAGTTAAGCATGGAAATAGGTCCACAGATGACTGCGTATTTCCAAGAGGGAGGGGGAGGCTCACCTTGTTGTACTCTAACTTGTGGAAAGTCGAAAGTAAGGGAGGGATAAGGGGTTCTCTGAATGTTTTATAGAATTCAACGGGATAACCATCTGGGCCGGGAGCCTTCTGGGTTTTATAGTCTCAGAGTAAAGTTTCAGTTTTGGATGTTGTTACAGAGGTTAGCAGGCCCTGAGCTTGCTCATCCAACAACTTCGGCAAGGAGAGATATCAGAGGTATGCTTCCATTTGTTCGAGCGAGGGTGAGACATCTGCAGTGTAAGGAATTCCATGGAGATTAATGATTTTGTGGAATTCCACCCATGTGGAATACTCAAAACTCCACCCATTTCATATGAAAAGGGGGCAAACATCTGCAGTTTACTTTGATGTCTATTCTATATGTGTGCAAATACTCTTTAATTCCCTCTGTTGATTTGCCCTTGACGCTCCATCTCACACTCATCATTGCGACCTCTACCATGCCTTGTCCTTTCCCCCACTTGCAAACAGGTGCCTCGCTCATTGCACCAAACTCACCTCCAAATTCTGGCTCGGGAAACTTCCCACCTACCTATCTTGCTCCCTCTCTGCCCTATCTCCTCCCTCCAATCTGCTGAGTCTTGTACATTGCTAGTCCCCCATCGAATCACTCTCATCAGACAGTCAGGCAACACTTATCGTTTCCCCAAAATCTGAAACTCCTTACCCCCCCCAAATATGGCACTCTTCCTCCTCTTCCTCCCTTGCCTCTGCCTTACACAACTTTTTCTCCTCTAGCTGCTCCTGTTTTAATCCTCCCTAAATTAGTTCCCCTACGAACCCTCACCTCTGAATGCTCCATCCCATTCAAATCCTCCCTCCTCCCTGTGCCAGTTACCCAACACACTCTCTCTCTCTCTATTCTACTACCTCTTACCCTCTTGCCTCTATGTCTCCCTTTCATCTACTCACATTAACAATTTGCCTGCGCTTAGTTCTGTCCCCTGGCAGGGTTCTCAGCATCTTGGAGGGGTATAGCACAGGACAAGCCTTTGCCTTCCCTCTTCTATCCCCGCCATCCTTTTCTCTTGCTCTTGCCTTATTCCTGTACTCTGGCAGGGTTCTCAGCATCCTGGAGAGGCCTAGATGGTAGGCAGACTTCCTTCCTTCCCTCTACCTCTACTACCACCCATCCACCATCCTAACTACACACCCCTACCCAACCTTCCTTTTCCCAACATTTCCCCTGCCCCTCACCCACATTAACAACTTGCCTGTGCTTAGTTCTACTCCCTGGCAGGGTTCTCAGCATCCTGGAGGGGTACAGCATGGGGCAAGCCTTTCCCTTCCCTTTCTTTCCTCCATCCCTGCTATCTTTTTCTCTTGCTCTTGCCTTATTCCGTTACTCTGGCAAGGTACTCAACATCCTAGAGAGGCCTAGCTGGTAGGCAAACTTCTTTCCTTCCCTCTCCCACTACTACCATCCACCTTCCCACCCAACTACACACCCTTACCTACCCTTACTTTCCCCTGACTTTCCCCTCCTCTTCCCCTCTTCCTCCCTTTCTAGATACCACACTCCCCTTGCAGGGTTCTCTGCACCCTGGAGGGTTTAGCTCTTGGCACACATCGCTCTCCCCTGACCAAATTTCCCGTCCCCCCACTTCCCTCCTGCCCCTCCTCCCTACCACACTGCACTTAACTCTAGTATTAGCACATTGTACTAATAAAATGCACTTTATTTGCTCTGTCTGGGTTGCTTCTATGCACGAAAATCCTCAGGCACACTGTATCAAATGTTGCATAATTCCACAAACGTATTAAGTGATAACTGTATGTTATCCTAGTAATGCAGTTGAATATTTCTTAAAATGTAATTGCAAGTATATATTAAATATAAAAGTTTGTAAAATCCTCAGTCATGTTGTATGGCAACTACGCCTTTCTACAAATTTAATTGAATGTTCATTCTACAAAAACTGAATGTATATTCCACTGTCTTGTTAAATGTTCACTGTATGTTTAATATGTCATCCACATGTACCCCCCCCCCCCAAAGTTGCACCGAGAGACGAGCAACTTGTTGTTCAGCATGCCTTCCTGGTGAATCATTTCAATAAATAAATAAACTCTTGGAAAAATCACCAGTTTACATTAATGGTAGTAAAAAAATACTCCACAGTTTACATAAAATTCCTACAGTTAACTTATTGGATGAATTTTGCAAATTTTTTGAAAAGTAGGATAAGGATTCTACTGATGGAATTTATCGTGCTACACACCTCAAAGAAACACACGCACACACACACACACACACACACACACACACACACGCTCAAATGATAGTAATGCTCCATTTGGAGAACCACCAGAGTTTGTTAGAAAGGACCTTGCTTTAACAGCTCATTCAGAGAACAAAACTGTCAGACACGCAACATTCTCTCATACTGATTAGCAGTGTCAACTTTGCCCACTGAACTGTCAGAGATCATGAAGAGTCATGCTGTCTTTATTTCCTCTGCTTATTGCTCCAGTCTTTCAGGAATACATAAAGCTGACTAACCATGACATTGAGCAGATAATTAAGGAGGAAATGTCTGGAGACGTGAAAGATGCACTCCTCGCTATAGGTAAGTTGTTTTTTCCTGCTGTGACATTGCCATTAAAAACAGAAGGCAGTGTAATTTTTTCATATCTATGCAGTTTACCATAGATTCTATGAGAGTCCATTATGGCTTGCCAGTGCAAACTGAAGTTATTATTCAGCATATTACTGTTTCACATCTGGGTCAGAAAGCTCTGTTTCAGATCCTGCTGGGGAAATCCCATTACCCATCATGCAGTGTTGCATTGTGTGCGAGGACACTGTGCAAAGGACACAATGTACTGCAAAAATATGACCTCAGAGTGAGTTTCCCTCTGCTGTAAATAGCTTCCTGATTATTGTGTGCAAGAGTGGAGAACAGATTTACAAAACTAAAAAGAGGCTATGGTGCCTGTCTTTGAGTGAGTAATCCTCCCTCTATGTTTCTTGATGCTGTTCAAAAGCACAACTATGTAAACTAATCCTCGGAGCATATTTTCACTGAATACTAATGCTGGCATTCTGCAAGTTTCTTTCTTGTAACTGTTATAAGATGTTAAACTGTACTGGTAAGAGAAAAGAATAATTACAAGTGTTTATGTGCTCTTTACATAATTTGCTCTCTGTCCTGTTATAAATCCAATTAATTATTCATGAGCCTAGCGAGGCTCCTGTTTGGCTACAGGATCGGTCATTAACATCTTAGAAATGACTGATCCAGCTGCCAGCTGACGCTGTGTGGCACGCACAGCTCGTGCCATGCAGCTAAAACCTATTTGAAACTATAAGAAAATGGCAAAAATGAAAGTTGTTCTTGTGATTAGGCTTATAATCACAATAACAATCTCAAAGTCGGTCATGCCTTTGAATTAACGACTGGCTGAAGGGAGGTGGCCTGAGGGCTGACCATCCCCCCAACCGGCCATTAATCCCTTGGAAATGACCGGCTTCTAGTCATTATTGTTTAAATATTTGAAATGTTCTTTGTTTTGATCAATAAAATATCAGTATTAAAAAATAAAGACAATCACTGCTATTCATGCAGAACTAGTGTGAGACATCCTCAGGGAACTTTGGAAGTAAACAGTTATGAACTAGCACAATGATTCCCCGCAGTGTGTGTGTATAATAGACCCGTTCTATTTAAAGCAGTGAACTTGAATCTCAGGGCAGTTGGGAAGGCTCTAAACTGGAACTCTTTGAACTGTAGTGAATATTAAAGAGCTCGCAGCACCAAAAAATAACAGGCTGAAATACTTTTCTTTTTCTATGTGCTCATTAGATGGCTTTCTACCCAATACCTGTAGTATTGGGCGTGATGTGAAAAGCAGTGCTTTAACTGGAAGCAGACATATCTAGTTCTGTTCCTTTTACTACATCATTTATTTACGTATTTATTTAAGGGAATCAGATACATCTTTGAGCCAGGGGCTCTTTTACAAAGGTTCCACGTCAGGTTACTTGAAACATTAGGACAGGCAGTGGTATTGTGCAAAAGAGAAATAAATATAGCAGCCGGAGGGCTTTGTCAATTACTAAAACATCACAATTGTGCAAATCACTTCTATAACAATTTAAACAATATAAAATTCCTATAGGTAGCCATTCGACAGAGGGAGGCGAGGTCAGAGGCTGGTGTAAAGAGGGAGAAAGAGAGGGAGTGGGAGGTGGGTCAGGGACAGCGAGGAGGTGTGTGGAGGAGTAGAGGAGGAGGAGGGAAGGAGTAGGAGGGAAGGGTGGGGTATGGGGTGGGGGGATAAACCATTTAGGTGTAGCAGTCTCAGGAGGCACAGGAGATGAGGTATTGACGCAGGCTGAGCTTAAAGGCGACCCAGGATTGCTTTGCTGGTAACTTCTGCTGGCAGGGTGTTGAACCGGGAGGAGGCTCTGAAAAAGAAGGATCGTTGGCCTTGGGTAGTCCTGCAAAGGGGAACAGTGAAGGAGAGGTTGTTTGAATTCCTGGTTTGTCGCGGGCTGCTATATGGTATCAGCAGTGCCTGTGATCCAGGGGGTAGTAGGTCCAATGTTTGCTTTTGATATTTAATTCTGCCAGATAGTTGGAGCCAGTTTGTGTGTCCGTAGATCTTGCAAGTGTGTATAAGGTGGTTTGCAGATATTTGGAGATGACATGCCTTGTTTAGTGCTGTGGCGATATGTCGGAGAGCTGCGTTAGTGGCAGACCCGTAGATCACAAGCCCATAGTCTATTATAGAGATTACTGAACTGTGAATGGCAGTGCTTAGGGCTTCATCCGTGAGGCAGTTCTTATGTCTATAGAGCAGGCCTACGCGGGTATTCACAGTTTTTGCTACATAGTTGACATGTTCAGAGTATCCAAGTATTGGGTCAAGAATCACCCCAAGATATTTAAATATATGTACTTGTTCAACGGTGGCCCCTTTGCTGTTTAAAATAGAGAGGTCTCTATTTTTATGTTTGCTGTGGGTACCATGGAACAGCATTGCTTTGGTTTTGCTGTAGTTAAGAATAAACTTGTGGGATTGAAACCATGCCTCTACATCAGTGAAGCTTTCTTGTAGTAGCAACTGAAGAAAGGAGGGGTCACAGTGGGAGGTGAAGATGACAGCATCGTCGGCATAGAGTAGGATTTTTTCTGAGCAAGATGAAGGTAGGCTGTTTAGGAAAATGCTGAAAAGCATAGGACCCAGGGCAGATCTTTGTGGGACTCCTGATCGGACCAAGAGGGGTGTTGAGAGGGATTCGCCAATTTTTACCTGCTGTGTTCGGTCACTGAGGTAGCTTTGAAACCAAAGAGTTGTGTCCAGAGATAGGCCTATTAGAGATAGTTGTTGAAGCGGTAGTGAATGGTTGACAGTGTCAAATGCCTTAGGTCGATGAAGGTGGTGCCAAAGAGATCCCCTTGGTCCAGGGCATTGTGGATGTAGGAGGTAAGCTCTAGGAGTGCCGTGGTTGTGCTGTGGCCCTTGCGAAATCTGTGTTGTTCTTGACATAGTAGGTTATACATAGTAAGGTATTCTATCATTTGGTTGGCAGCTATTCTCTCCAGCGCTTTTGAGAGAGGGGGGAGAATGGAGATTGGTCTATAGTTGCTTGTAACAGATTTATCGCCACTTTTGTGGACAGGTGTCACCATCGCTGATTTCCATTTTTGGGGGAACTGTGACAGCATAAGAGATTTGTTAAGGATTTTGGTGAAGGGAGTCAGGACTTCATCGAGGGTAAGAGCGAGGAGTTTCAGATCGAGAGAGTCGCTGCTTGATCTAGACTTTCCAAGTACTCGAAGGAGGTACTTTTTTGTGATGTCCTTGGAGGCGGCTTTGAAGTAGAATGGCAGATTTCCCTCCAAATTTCTGACTTTGACTGAGTTAATGGTATCTTGAGGGGGATCAAAGGAAGTTGGCGGTAAAACATGGCTAAGGTTGGTAAATGCTGCATTAAAGGCATTTGCCACAGTGACTTGATCTTTGATGATGTGGCCATTAAGGTGGACCATAGCGGGTGGACTTTTTTTTTTCCAGTTAGTTCCATTAGGTTGGCCCAAAACTTATTTCCATTTTTCCAAGAGTTTGTTAGCACTCTTTTGCAGTAGTTGGCCTTTTCATTTCGAATCGCCATCATCATCAGCATGTGAGCACAATCATTGTCACATCACAAGCACTGTTGCCTGATTAGTAACATGGGTCGCAAGTTACCAATCATGGCACAGGAGACTGTGTCTCTTAGTTACTAGTGATGTCACAGTCAGTGAGGTTACAATGCTGTTGATGTATAGGGAGGAACAGAACTGCTTATGTCAGTCTCCAGGTGGAGTGCTGTTCCACACATCACACCTAGTACTGTGAGGTAGGAAATCTTCTAATTTGCAAAACAGAAAAGCCAAAATACTTCCGATATAAGAAGTGATAGCAGACTAGTTCTGAAAGTTACTGTTAATTCCAGGCAGCACACTGCCTCAGGCTCTTTAAGGTTTTAACACACATACAGACAGATTTTGAATAAGTCAGTATTTTGAAGACTTGGCAGCACTTACAGATGGCATATGTTTTCATTTGACCAGCTGTACTTTTTTCAGTTACTTGTGGGGACAATATTCTTACAAATGACCGTAAAGCTGCCAACCTTATTGCTCATTTGGCAGAAAATCTGTGATCAGTAAAAAGCCTGCTTATTGTCTGCAGAAATCTGGCAGCCTGTCTCTGAAATCAAACTTCTGCCTTCTCTTTGAAAGGGGATCAGGTATAAAACTTATATCCTGGATGAGAGGGACCAAGTGGGAGATGGGCATTAAAGGAGAACTGCACTAAACCTGTAAATCATTTTTCCCTGTGGAAGCTGATTTTTAAATACTAGTTTGAATTCTGCCACTGTTCCGTTTCTGTGGGCTGTTTTGTTATCCTAGAGGCTGTTTCCGATTTGCACACAGGTAGTAAGTACCATTTTAGAACTGTTTGATGCAGTTGATGTCCCTTCATTGTTGGCACAATGCATCCATGTTCTACTGTTGAGCTCTGTAGTAGAGAGGGACATAAACTACAGCACACAGGTAACTGGCACTTAACACCAGAGTGTAAATCAAAACCATGCACTGAAGTTACTATAGGCAAGTACAGTACGGGAGGCAGTATAGCGCAGTGGTTTAAGGCTCTGAGCTGCAAATCTGGTGACATCCAGCAGACCAGACCTGGGTTTGAATCCCACCGCTTCCACTTACATACTGTGTGACCCTGAGCAAGTCACTTAACTTCCCTGTGCTCCCAGGTCGCACCTGTAAAAAAGCTTTCAGCTTAGTGTGCTATTCCTGGTTAAACAACTAAAAAAAAAAGTACAGATGGAACAATAGCAGAGTTAGAACCGGTATTGAAAAAAAGAAAAAAAAACAGTTTCTACTGGGGAAAAATGACTTTCAGGTTCAGTACAGTTCTGTAAGAGCAGTGAATAAGCAGTTAGGTCCATGCTCATAGTACGGGACCTTAGTTGGTATAAAGCAGAATGACACTATAACTTCATTGCCAATATGGATATTACAGTGCACTGAAGATAGTGTGGCACAGTGAACAGTAAGAGATAAGATAACAAGTAGAAAAATATAACATTCCTGACAGTCTTCTCCTGCCAGATGAGAAATCTATTTTAGCAGTGCCTGGAAAATAGAGCCATAGCTGCTGCTGCAGCTTTAAGAAAAACAAATAAATAAAATATCTCATCTACTTCTCACCACCACCTCCCAGCATCCCCTTTAAATAGTAGAAGTCCCAGCTAGCAAATGTTCAATCACTGTCATCCTCCTCATCTTTAGCCAGCAGACACAGTAAAAAGAAGTTCACCCCCCCCCCACCCCCAAGCATGGCTGGTCGATGACTCTCTCTCTCTAAGAGTTGCATTATGGAACTATCATAAATAATAACACTGCAGGATTTTACACTCTATAATGCACTATAAGTAGTATGGAGTAAAAAATCGGATAGTCACCAGCCAGTCACACTTGGGAAGGTGGGTTAAGAAATTTGCACCCTGTGCACCGGATGAAAATGAGTAGGATGGTGCCCAGCAATAGAACATATACAGTTGGGGCTTATAGGTGGCTGTTGAGTGTGACAGCATGTTGCTGATGGGTGGGGCAAATGGGGATGGAGCTCAGTTACATTTTTCTTCCCTTTCTGTATTTCTCCGTGTCACCATCTTGTGGTTATTTGGATCGGTTCCTCTGCAAACCACTCCGCTCTGTTGGATGCCACCCTTGTTGCTTGAGCCAATGGCAATCACCCCGGCACACAAGACCCAATGAATGCCAGTGACCACCATTTGAACAGTGCTGCGGTTTTCTCCCTTTTGCTCCCCTGTACCCCCCCCCCAATAACCCAGTGTTGGTGAGCAATACCCTTAGGGATTGGTTTACATGCACACTGCTTTCCTTCAATGGAGGAACAAGTTCCTCCTGTGTGAGGGTCACAAAAGCGGTGGAACGTGCCACCAAACCTTCACCTTCGGGTGTATGCTACCCTCAGCATCATCTCTCCTACCTTCTCGCCTAAGTATCAGCCAACTGAATTCACTCTTAAACATGGGTTGCTGGTGCAACAGCTAAATGCACTGTCACTGGACTATCAAGTGACCTATTAGTAATTCCTTTAAGCTGAAAGAATGACTAGAGCATTATTTTCCTGGTCAGAAGTAGCTGGCCTTAACAGAGGAACAAGCACTGGGAGATGGGAGGCATTTTCTTGGCTGATGGGAATCAGGACTGGTTAGGAAACAAATACTGGGGAAGTGAGGAGGCCTTTCTCTAGCAGTAGGAGCTGTGTCATGGCCGGGGATAGATCTTTGGCTACCCATTGATGCTACTTTACATGCAAATTGACATAAAAACAAAAACACAAATGGCAAAAATATTTTGGCTTGGAAGCCGAATACCAAGTTACCAATATGCATTACATTTGGTGTCCAGGTTTTGGTTTTGTTCACATCCGTATTTCAGTGGTAGAATATAGACTTGAGCAGATAGTCCATAACTGCATTAATAGATTAACTGAGCAAGCCCTGAGAACCCGAGTCCTCCTTTTATTATTTGTACTGGGTGTATAATAAAGGAATAATGACTCAGCCCGACTCATTTGAAAAAGAAATCCCCAAATGTATTCCCTCCTGGCCTAAGCAAGTGGGCTTATAGTGACCAACTATCCCCATCACTGGGCTACCAGGGGCTAGCCCTAACCCTGGTGGCTAATAAGGTCTTTCTCTCTACCTCTGCATGCCCTATACTGGGTACCACCTCTGCTCAATAAACCCCTCTCCTCAGTTCCACCCGTCCTCACAGGTGCCATTCCCAGTTACCCCTTTTCCTCCAAAACCCTTTTTAAAAATAATTTATTCAAGGGTACTGCCCCTTTGTATCTCCCCTCCTGTCCCCTGATCCACTGTAGGGGGAGGAATGTTCCCAGTCCTGGTGATCTGAAGGCAGCACAGAGCTGAATATTCTCACATGCCACCTGCTAGGCCCTTCAAAATCTCTGTTGTCCAGTATGACTACAGGGATACTGAAGAGCATGGCATACACCATAGATCTGTGTAGAGGGGAAAAACAAGGTTGACAATACATGTGGGGGTAAGGGATCTTACTGTCTGCCAGGGCAGGGAGTAGCACCCCTGGAGGTCCAGTGATGGGGCCATTAGGACTTTACTGGGAAAGGCAGCTGAGAGAGTGTGCTAGGAAGGGAAGTATTTTATCGAACAATGTAAGCACCCAGTAGGGCACATACGTATGCTTTGCTTAAAACTGGGGCTGGAACAAGCACCCTAGTGGCCAGAAAAGAGGGAGAATAGGCCTTTTTAATGTCTCTTTGATTGGGCCAGGGGGAAATAAATTATAGGCATTTGCTAAAGAAAGGAGGGTTGTTTTTAATTTAATTTAAAGTGACAGTACCTCTAGTAAGATTGGCTACATTGTGTCCAACATAGTCTATCAAAATAGGACAGCCTTGCAGGGGATGCAGAAAGATCCAAGGGTATCCTTTTGGATGGATGGTGCTACTACGTGAACTAATCAAAGCTGAATAGGTTGTACTAACAAAGTCTAACAGAATGTTCTGACCGCCAGCTGGGTTACAAAAGCTACACATTGGATGGTCCAATACAAGATCTGGAAACCCAGCTTGATCGGAGAAAACAACAGACTATTGTATACTCTAAAAGGCTACACTTGCTTTACTGTGTTGATGTCCATATCTGACTTACTATAAAACAATAACTATCACTTAATTCCTTTTACGAGGGAATACATTTATCTTCTAATGGCAGAAATGCCACTTTGATGTACTGTACAATGATTTCTGAATGAAAGCAGTCAGTTAGCAAAACTGACATTGGTAATCCTTCTGTGAATTGTTAGTGTAGTGCTTTGGGTTTTACCAAGTAGCATTCTTATGGTACTTCTCTGTTACAGCACTAATTTCTATATTTCTTATAAAGACAACTTATTTCCTTATTTTTCTAGTCCGAAGCATCAAGAACAAACCTGGTTTCTTTGCTGAAAAGTTGTATAAATCAATGAAGGTAATTTTCAGTCCTTCTAACTGTCTATCATTCACCAGTAGTAGTGCTGCTACAAAATTCATGTTGGTGACAATCACCACACAATGGTCTTTGGCTCCTCCACAGTCCATCAGGTTTTATATAAATGTTACAAAATACACCTTTCCTGAAATCCCTGTGAAATTTCATTGGATTTTACTGGAAAGTCTTGTTTACTGTGACTTTGTAAAATGTGGGCCGACGGCACATCTATAAAGATTTCAATTTAACCCTCTTTCCCAACCACAAATACCCAGTTCCCTCCCTGTCCCCTCTCTACTTACTTGTTAGCAAAAGTGAACTTGACATTCTGGTCCCTCCTTAGCCATTCCTAGGGTGAGAGCAGCATTTATTTCCAGAAATAAAATTCAGTGTAAGTCTTCTTTTCTCCAACCATTAGGTGCCCTGTTCCCTCACCCCCTCACTGGGTGGTCCAGTTAGTGGCCATAACTGGGCCTAGCCTATAGGGCCTGGGGGGCCCTTACAGTAGCTGCGCGTCTTGAACTGGCATAAGGTATATTACTTCCTATCCTCAGGTATGGACTCATAGCCTTTCCCTCTGCCACGAAATCCAGTCGAGCAAAGTGGGATGTGGCCTATAATAACTTTTGCCACTTTGCCCTCGCTGTCCCTCGGCTCACTCATCACTGCGAACGCTACGATAAACTTCACTGGCTGTCTCCGTGCAACTACCGGTCCTTTGTCCTGGGCTGTTTTATAGACAAGATAATCCGTACCTCCACTCCTCCTGCCCTGCCTAAACTTCTTATACCTGTAATACCTTCTTACCAACTAAGGTCTGCTGACTCGCAGTCTCTCCTTGTCCCTAAAACTCGCACTTTGATAGGTGACTGGGCCTTTGCCCTCAGATTCTGGAACTCCCTTCCAGCAAATACTAGGTGCATAGCCACCCACCACATCTTTAAGAGATCTCTATGGATGCATCTAAAACCTGCTTCTGCCAGCAATTGTCCCTAATATAAAGTTTATTCCTGCCTTAATTCCTGGCCCCTTGCCTGAACTAAAGATTATTGTCCAAATGACTTGGCAATGATTCCGGTGCTAAAGCTATTACTGTCCACTGACATCACTGTACCCCGTTTACTGTGTAAATGCCTTTGTATGATTATGCCTTGTTATGATTCACTCATTGTCATTAGCCTTCTTTATTGCACTACAGCCCTAATTTTTGTATCTATGCCTTCAAATTGCTGCCTGTATACCCTTTCCTGGCTTCACCGCACCCTGCTTTTGTTAAATAAGCCTATGTATGCCTTTGTCTATGTATGTATCATATTTTATTTTATACAATATGCCTATGTATGCATTTGCCTATGGATGTTTCATATATTGTTATAAGTCCTCCTTATTGTAC
This sequence comes from Neoceratodus forsteri, assembly GCA_016271365.2. Taxonomy (NCBI): domain Eukaryota; kingdom Metazoa; phylum Chordata; order Ceratodontiformes; family Ceratodontidae; genus Neoceratodus; species Neoceratodus forsteri. Next base: position 362,633,019 of record CM028130.1, read on the forward strand.
TACTGCCTCAGTCCTTGTATTTATGCCTTCATTTGACTGCCTGTATACTCTTTCTTTGTAGCACTGTTTCTACATATTTTTCCTTTGTAACCTCCCAGGTTGTACCTGAAAATAGGCATTATTTGTTTAGTGTGCTTACCTGGTCAACAAAAACTAAATAAATAACAGCTGCCCTTGCACGCTAATTCAGAGTCCCTTCTTACTACTGAACTTGACATTTGTGACCAGGCCCTACCAGAAAAGAATCCTTTAAAAGCTTGACCCTCCAGGATAGCATAACCTTTGCTATGTTGCAAAAACTGAAAATCAAGAAGATTAATTTTATTTATCGATTGAATGTACTTTATTATGACTTTCACCCAGACAGCGGTTGAAGTTTCTACAATCAGTAATACATTTAATATAGACATTAAATTTAATAGATGATTACATTACTCACGTTTCTAAAAACAAGGGTAATATGTAAGAGTACATCCGATGCACGTAATAAAAATTCTAAAATGGACATATCATGTAGAGACAGCCTAGTAACATTTATTAACTTACTGTTGTCTTACATTTTAAAATATACATTACAAATACCCAGGCATCTAGACAGCAGTTCTTAAATCACAGGTTTAAAATGATTTTAGATTTTCAGTGATTTTCCATGTTTTAATTAATTTGTAGGCCATTTACAGTACCATTGACTTGTGTTATAGGTGCCATTAGAGTTGGGAGAGATGAAATTAGCTAATATACAGAACTTAATTTCTATAAAGTACAGAACTTAGTCCAGCCCGGTGGCGCAGAGGGTTGAGGCGCTGGATGCACACCTGTGAACCACGCCGGGACCGGGTTGAGGAATGGACTCAGGTCGTCGGGGGCTGGGGAAGGAGCGTTTGAGCGTCCAAAGGACTGCTCTCCTCTCCTCTCCTGGGGAGAGTGGGTGGGAAGCCCCGCTCTAGTAGTGGCCCCCGGTGGAGACCAGGGGTACTACATGCAGCGGCACAGGAGGGACAACCAGAAAGCTGGAAAACAGCTTCGGCGCCACTGGATGACGGCCTCCATACTCCATGTCCCTCGGAACCTCCGGGAGCATCCTTCACCACAGCAGCGCCTCCGGACTGTAGAAAAATAGTGTGCCGGGGTTCCCTGCCACCTCGGAGGAGGGGAACCTGCCCGGAGATGGGATACGTCAGGACAAATCGTGGGTTGGCTGCGATGTGTGTGTGGGAGGAGCTCCAGAAGAGGAGAGCCGAGGCATGGAAGCACTAGGTGGCCCGAAGGAGAGGTGGACGCCGGAGTATATGGGGAGGTAAAAAAAAAAAAGAGTATACAAAAAAAAAAAAGTACAGAACTTCATTTCCACACAGTTCAAGGGAAAACAATTACCCCCGTTTTCACATCTGACCACCAAAGATTTCAAGCTGTAATATACCAGTGCCTCCCTGCACTTCATATTTTTGCACGGCTAAGATAATATCAGCACTGTTTTTACCAACCCAGTAAGACTGACATTTACAAACAGGAGAAAGTCTGTTCCAAACTTCATGATCATGAACAAGATTTAAACATGTAATATTTTACAGGGAGCAGGCACAGATGACAAGACTTTGTCAAGGATCATGATCTCTCGGAGTGAAGTAGATCTCCTAAACATCAGACATGAGTTCAAGGAAATGTACGGCAAATCCCTTCATCACTGCATTGAGGTATGTGACTCATTTTGTAATTTGATTTTATTTTCTGTTTCAGATTCTGTTCTTAATATGGTGGTCTGCAAATAAACATAGGGGATTTACACACTGAATGTTTCTGCATAAGGGATGTCAGTTCTGGTCTATGCCTGACCGATGTGATTGCAAATGCAAAGGTTTTTTTTAGTTTGAAGACTAAAATAGATTGTTGGTAAAACAGGTATGCTGTATGCTAAAAAAAAATGCTGGTAGACACCAATCTAGTTACAGTTGGATGAGATATGTTGCTAGTGCAGACTATGCATCTGGCATTAGGGCAATACGAGCTTAAACAGTACCAGTTTCTGTGCTTTCCTTAAGCCCCCCAGCAGCAGCTTACCTCTAAAGGCCTTCAAAAGTCCACTTCTTGGAATTTTTTATAGCCTGTATAACTAAGGGGAAGGGATCATAAGTCCTTGGTTGCAGGACCCAGCTGCCCGATCCCTTCCCACTCCTGGCCCCCAATTTGTGCAAGCACTACCCTCCCGCACTCACATTTTGTAATGTATTAGTTTGGAGAGCATGGGGGCACACGGTATTAATAGTACAGTAATGGGAGCCGGTTTTTAAATACTGTTTTTTTATATTTTAGAGAGCCACAGAAGCTAAATCAAAGCCATGGCTCAACTAACAAGAGCCTACTGCTGGTGTGCATAGTATAGGTTCACACTAGAGGACCTTTAACCTATGGTGTACTGATGTCTGTATAATGCATTTGCTCTGTACCACTTGTCAATGTATTCTTGTACAACCATATATGTGAGACCATGTGTGTCCTTTGTATGTTTTGATAAAACTCAATAAAGTATATTTAATTAAGAAAAAACATGAGACAATTGTACTGAATAAAATGGAAAAGTCATGTTAAGAAGCTGTCTACAAAACCTCTGGTGTAAAAAAAATGGTTACATACGAACATACGAAACTGCCAGCGGAAACAGGCCATGTCAATCTATCGAGTAGCTTGAGTGTGCAGCTTTGTGCCTTACCATTAAACTGCCTCCCCCCACTCCCCCTGGAGTTGTACTTCCCTCTTCTCGGTCCCATACCTCAACCCCACCCCTTCAGGGCCCCCTGCCATCCTAACCTTCTTTACCATGTCCCACCCCCTCTTGAAACTGGTCACTGTCTTTGCTGCCACCACATCTTCTTGCAACTCGTTCCATCCCTTAACCACTCTTTCTGTGAAATAGTGCCTCTTCATTTCCCTCTTGAATCTGCTTCCTACCAACTTCAGGCTATGCCCCCCGATTGTTCCTTCCCTCCTTAGGTTAAAGATGCCCTCTGTGCTCACCCTATTTATGGCCTTCAGGTACTTGAAGGTTTCGCTCATATCCCCCCTCTCCCTCCTTTCCTCCAGGGAGTACATGTTCAGTGCACTCAGCCTCTCCTCATTTGTTCTGTCCCCCCATGCCACCGATCATTTTGGTTGCCCTCCGTTGGACCCCCACCAGCAGTTTGATATCCTTCTTCAGGTAAGGGTGCCAATACTGAACACAATACTTCAGGTGTGACCTCACCAGTGACCTGTACAGTGGGAGAATAACTTCTTCCCTTCTAGAGGTGATTCAGCCTAGATTTCGTTTGCTTTGGCTGCAGCCTTTTCGCACTGTGCAGAGTGCTCCATGTCCCCCCTGACCATTACCCTCAGGTCCTTTTCCTCCTCTGATATTGCCACCTCAATTCCCCCCAGCCAGCAACTGATCCTTGGGTTTCTGGTTCCCATGTGCATCACCTTGCACTTCTTGGCGTTAAAACCCAACTGCCATATACCCAACCATTTCTCCAGCTTAGCCAGGTCCTCCCTTAAATCCTGGATCCCCTCTTCCATGTCCACCCTCCCACAGAGCTTAGTATCATCTGCGAACAGGCATATTTTACTTCAAACTCCCTCTGCTATATCGCTAATAAACACATTGAACAGCACTGGTCCCAGTACTGAGCCTTGTGGGACGCCACTAGTTACAGGCCTTGGTTTGGATAGCTCCCTTCCCATCAACACTCTCTGGTTCCTGTCATGTAGCCAGCTCTTGACCCTCACCAGCAGTTTCTCTCCTAATCACAGGTTCCTCAGCTTGCTGATCAGCCTACTATGTGGCATTGAATCAAATGCCTTCCTGAAGTCCAGGTATAGTATGTCCACTGCCGACCCCCTGTCCAAAGTCTTCGTAACCCAGCTGAAGAAGTCTATTATGTTGGTTTGACATGACCTCCCCCTAACAAACCCATGCTGTTTTCCATCCTGGAGGCCATGTTCCTCAAGGAAGGACACCGGCCTTTCCTTTAGAATGGTCTCCATTAGCTTACCTACTATGGAGGTTAAGCTAACTGGCCTGTAATTACCCAGCTCGTCCTTGGGACCACTCTTATAGAGTACCATATAAGCTGTCCTCCAGTCCTGAGGTACACACTTTGTCTCCAGTAAGATGTTAACTAGATCTCTCAGTGGTGCCACTAATACTGTTGCCAGTTCCCTCAGGACCCTCAGGTGTCTCCCATCTGGGACAGGTGACTTGTCTACCTGCAGTTCCCATAGTCCTTTTAGTATTCTATCCACATCAATCTCCCCCTTATAATCCTTCCCCCCCTTAGGGGGCACCTCAATCCTTCCCTGCGGAATAGGCCCGCTAGCCTCCCTGGTGAAGACAGAACGGAAGTACTCATTTAGTGCCTCTGCTTGCTAGACACACTCTTTTCATCCCACCACCCTCCCTTTTCAGTCTAACTATCCCCTCTCTTCTCCTTCTTCTTTCCTTAATGTATTGGAAGAAGTCTTTTTCCCCTTTGATCCACTGTGCCAACTTAAGTTCTTTCTCAGCCTTGGCTGCCCTGACCTCTTTCCCTGCCTCCTTTGATATCAGATTGTAAGCCTCTCTATCCTCCTCAGGAAGGCCGCCCTCTTCTCCTTTACCTTTTCAACTACTTTTCTTCCAAACCAGCTAGGCTTGTTGGTTTTGGAATGCTTTTTTCGATTCCGTGTGCAAGTGTTGGTAGCCGCTATTATCCCCATCCTAATGGTGGACCATCTCTAGTCCACATCCATCATTAGATGAAGCCAGATGCTCCTGAACTATTCTCCCCATCTTGTTGAAGTCCACCACCCTTGTTTTAATCATGACAGCTTCCTTCCCCATGCTGATTGAAAATGAGATAGTGCGGTGGTCACTTCTTGCAAGGGGTTCCCCCACTTCCACCTCCTGGACATGATCCCCATTAGATAGCACTAGGTCGAGGATGGACCCATCCCAAGTTGGTTCTGTGACTCCCAGAGTCAGGAAACAGTCCTGGAAGGCATCCAAGAGGACCTGTTCCCTGCTGCAGGTGGTAGCTGGGATGCTCCAGTTTATTCCAGGTAGATTGAAGTCACCTATAGTTACTATGCATCCTTTCCCCTCTACCCTCCTGATCTGTTCCCCTAGCTCCCTATTCCCTGTGAAGGCAGCCTATACACCACCCCTACATGAACCCTGTTCCCAGCAGAGCTCTGGAGTACCACCCACAGTGCTTCAGATGTGCCTTCCTCTCCCTGCTGCACTTTATCGCATCCCTAATGTACAATACGACTCCACCTCCCTTCCCCCTTGCCCTGTCCTTCCTATAGACTTGGTATCCTGGGATCTCGAGGTCCCATTCATGAAACTGCTTTGCCCAGGTTTCTGTGATGGCAGCGATGTCCACCCCCCTCACCCCCACAATCAGTGCCTGAAGGTCCACTGTCTTATTTGCCAGACTTCTTGCATTCAAAGGCACCACCTTCCAGTGTTCTCTCTGTCTCCCCTTGTCCCCGATCTTAATGTGACTCTTCTCCCCTTGCTCCTAGCATCTTCTCCACTTTTAGTCCTCCCTCCCTTATTGTTTTCCTTGGGGGGGGGAGGCACGGGGGCCCCCCATACCTGAGGCTTGGTGCCTTTCCCTCTGCTGCCCCCCCCTTTCCTTAGCTTAAATGTAGTTTGTCCCACATGTACAGTAGCTCTCCAGTTTGCCTTCCTAGCTTAGGTGAAGCCTGTCTGTCGAATATAGTTCCTTATCCTCCCACATCCTTCCCCAGTCACCCACCAGTCCATATCCATTTTCATTATACAGTCCCCTCAGCCACTGGTTGAACTCCTCAATCCTCAGCTTACTAACTGCACTTCCTCTAGGTACTGGTAGTACCTCCGAGAAGGCAACCGACTGTCCCATCTCTCTACAGATCTGTCCTAGCCCAATGAACCTTTCCTGCACTGCATTTGTTTTACAGTCCGCCAGATCATTGGTACCTAAATGCACCACAATGTGTGGCTTTCCCTTCCCTACACACTTTGGTATTATTACATCCACTCTCCCTGCCGTCATACCTGGCATGCATACCACCCTCTTGCTGCCTTTCCCAGAATTCCCATTTCCCCATCTAATATCTTTCAGGATGGAGTCCCCTATTATTACAACTTGCTCCTCCTGCCCCTGCCTCCTGTTTGAATGCCAGTTTTGTTGATATTTGTTCCCAAACTCATTCCCTTTATGGTTCCCCCCCCCTTGAGAGAGTTCTTACTTGCTCACCATCCTCCCCCACCACCACCTGGCCTCTACCCTCAGTGACCCCCCATTGGACTGGACTTGTTCTCACCTGTGGATGGATTCCTCCCCGAGGATGCTCCCCCTATCCAAGCCTCTTTCCTCTGCACCCCCCATGCTCATGCTTGCCTTGTCCATTGCTCCTCCTGACTTTCCATTTTCCCCAACCCTTTTTCCCTTCCCATCAATTTTCCCCCTGTGCCCCTTTATGTGGTACCATCTGCGCACTCCCCTGCTTCTTGAGCACCACCCCTTCCTTCTAGCAATCCCCACTACCTGCCATATGTGACTCCCCATCCCAGATGTCCCTCTTGCCCATAGTGTCCTCCATTTTCCCTGGCCCCCCTTTCCTAGGTTCTGATCGCTTCCCTTCCTGCCTTCCTAGTAGTGCACCCTCTTCTTTGTCCTCTAGATCCGGTAGCACAGCAAACCTAGTAGAGGTAGTTATCCCCGTGTTCTTAGTGTTCTCAGGAACCTTATCCAGCCCTTCCTTCCTTTCCGACCAGACTCGTTCCCCCCACTACCCCCTCCCTCCATGTCCCCCATTCATTCTCCCCTGTCCTAGCAACCTGCCTTGGACCATTTCCTGGCCTGTCAGCCCAGCAGGACTTGAATCCCCCCCCATTCCTCTGTCCAACCTCCCCCTTTTCTCATTCCAATTACCCACCTTAACCATTCTATTTCCTCCCTCAGTTGTCCAGGCTGTCTACAAAATAGACATTCCCCCATCTTCCACATTTGTCCCAAGAAGATGACAATGCCACAACCATTACATCTGACCATCCTCCCACTTACTTCCTGCATCCCCCTTGTATCTGCAACAGTCCACCTCCTGCACCCCATACTGCACCTCTGCCATACTTGTCTTTTAGGTTGACACATGTTGGTCTAGATAGCCCCACCCTCTGCTATCATTGCGGGCCCTACATTTGCCCTCAACCTTCGGGTGTCCTGCTGCCCTCCCCAGTAACTCCCCTATAAATCTTCCTTTATGGGCTGCTATCTCCCACCTGCCCCTCCTTTGCTTTCCTGTAAACTCTTGAACTGTTACTAGGTTCCCCAGCTCAGTAAGTATCACAGCCGTAGTTATGGCAAGTGGCCAAGGAATATTTATTTTCTCCCACTCCCCCCCTTTCTGAACAATCTAATTATGGATGTTGTCCAACCCAATGCATGTAGTGTATGTGCAGTGGTTGCCCTTCCCCTTCCTCTCCATGCACAGGTAGCCCTACAAATGTGGATGACCACAGGGAGGATGGGATGGGGGTAGAAGGGTTTGTTTCCCGCCTCCCTCCACAAAAACAATCAGGCTTGAAAGCTAGACAGCCCTGTTACTCACTCCCTTTACCCTCAATCAGCCTCCATGGACCTTGGCTGTCTGTAATCCCCCTGAGCAGCCTTTCCGGCAGACTATTCCCTCCAACAGTGGGTGCAGTGCAAAAAGAAAAATATATTAGAACAATCCCCTCCAGAACACAGTGCCTGTCGTCTCACTCAGCCCCAGAGATTTGCTCACCTCAAGCAGCCATCCTTTAGATTCACCGCCAGCATCATAGTAAAAGGATCAGCACTCTACTCTACTGTACCCCAAAGGAGGTGCTTCCCTCCTGACATCCCGAGCATTATCTGGTCCTTCATCCTTCCACAGTCCTGCCAGACAAAACACCAACCACCACCTGGTGGCCAATGCGCTCCCCACAACCACCACGCTACCTCCCAAACCCTCTCCTCTTTGTGCAGGCTGTAAGTTAGGATGCCGTCCTTATACTCGGCCTCCACAGTTCAAAATCGGTGCGGATTTCACACAGTCTGATTGGCTCACACCCAACTGTGTCACTGGTCTTTGTTCCCGGTTCCAGCCTTTGCTCCTTGACACGGCCCCAACTGCAAGAAATAAACCCATGCCTCCCTCCACAAAAACAATCAGGCCCAAAAAACAGACAGCTCTGCCACTCACTCCCTTTACCCTCAATCAGCCTCCTCGGACCTTGGCTGTCTGTAAATCCCCTGAGCAGCCTTTCTGGCAGACTATCACCTCCAACAGTGAGCGCAGTACAAAAAGAAAAAAAAAATATTAGAACAAGCCCCTCCAGAATGCAGTACCTGTCATCTCACTCAGCCCCCAGAGATTTGCTCACCTCTAGCAGCCGTCCTTTAGATTCACCGTCAGCTTCATGGTAAATGGATCAGCAATCTACTCTACTGCACCCCAAAGGTGATGCCTCCCTCCTGACGTCCCAAGCATCATCCAGTCCTTCGTCCTTCCACAATCCTGCTGGACGAAACACCGACCACCGTCTGGTAGCCAATGCGCTCCCCATGACCACCACACTACCTCCTGAACCCTCTCCTCTTTGTCACAGCATTTTCAGTTTGAGTATCTGTAACACAAATTTCTGTTCCCTGTGTGTTTGGGTAAGGGAGCTGGCTGGATATTTAAGCAGTATAATACTGTATGTCAGGTCACCAATTTTATAAAGCCCTAAAGGAATGCAGAAGATGTCTGGAGATGCAAAGGAGACTCTTTAACTGTACGCTGGGTAAACAAATTGTAAACAAAAAAATAAAAAATTCCCCCAATGCATTCTGGAAGGTCATCTACTCCATTTTGGATCCTCAGCTTAGTCAACAACCTTGGTCCCAAATTGGAGCTTTCCACTGTGTCTGAAGCTGCCTCATCTAATGATCATTTCACCTCCTGTGCCCTCTTTACACCCTCACCTGATCTCCCCAACCCTTTCCCCATTCTAACTTTTCCTAAGTATCTCATCCTTCCTTTCCCCCTTCCCTCATCTTTCTCCTTCTCTTTCCTACCCACATCACCCATGCAGTTACTTTTACTGCTTGATGCGCCCTAACTGAACCCAGCTAAGGATCATGGCCCCGACAGGCTTGACCCCAAACACTTACACCTATTTGTCCAGGCTGTAGCTGCTCTTTTTGCCTCCCTTCTAAAACTCTCATTCAGTCTCAAGACAGCTCACCTATGTCTGAAAACAGTCCCAGGTCCCCCCTCTTCACATATGGGTGACCCATGTGCTCCTGGAAACTACTGCCCCATCTCTCAACACCCTGTTTGGCTAAATTGCAAGAAAATCTCATCCTCTTCCAACTCTTGTCCTTTGATGACTATTTTCATTCTGCTCCCCTTTCCAGTCTGACTTTGGCAAGTCCTGCTCTTCTGTCTCCTCTGTTATACTGTTCACTGATTCTGTCCTGGAAGGGGATAGATCAGGACCAGTTCACCTCTGCCATGTTTGTCAACCTGGCTAAGGTGTTTGAAACTGTGGCCCATCCTATTATTTTTAATCAATTTATTTTTTATTTCTTATTATTCTACTTGACAGACTCTTGGGGTGGGACTCTTTGACCTTGCTGTTGGCTGGTTCCACTTCTGTCTTTCTATTACTAATCTGTCCTGATTAGACATGCTTTAGCACCTCCACCATTTCCAATCAGGAGTCCCATAGGACTCTGTCCTGGGCCCTATCCTGCGTTCTGTCATCCTCTATAATAATAATAATAATAATCATTTTTATTTATAAGGCACCTTTCGAATGTCAAGCTGCCATACATAATAACAATTAAAACAGTTAACATCATTAAAAATACAGCCAGATCAAACAGTTAAAGCAGTCAATATTCTGGAAACGCAATTTCCCACAGAAAGGTCTTCAGACCCCTCTTAAAACCCTCCACAGAAGTGCACTGTGACCTCCATTCTGTCTGATATCTCCATGAACACTGACATGTCCATGATGGAACCTGTTCCTTTTGCTTCTGAAGCCTCACTCCATGAGTTGAAATCAACCCATTAGTGTGACATTGACAAAGTCCAATGCTGGTTCCACTCAAATCAACTATCTCCAAATGCCACAAAACAGTCTCCATGGCCTTCAGCACCAAGCAGAGGCTAGTGAGGCTCACTACTATCCCGAGCTTCAAGAGTCATTAATCTTCCCCTTGAAAGGGTTGCTTCCTTGAAGTATATTGGTCTGTGGCTGGATTAGCACCTGGATTTACCCCCACATTGATGCCATGCACAAAAAACTATGCCTCAAGCATGGCACACTGTATTACAATAAGTCCTCCTTCCATTTCCGCTCTGCCGTAAAATCATCCTTATGATACTCCCAACATCTGTTTGACTATGTTAACATGGTCTATGGTGTCACCCTCAACTGTACACTACATTCACCAGGCTGGACCCCTTTTCCAGATCTTTTGCCATTTGACTCTTAAGTATCCTCCTCAAACTCAGCACTGCTCCCATCACCTGAATCTCTCTTTCCCCTTTCTTGAAAACAGACATCTGTTACACTGTTCCTCTTTCCCAGCTAAATACTGGTTTGACTCTTTTCCTGGCTCTCCATTACCCCTCCAGTTCCTTTTCCTACTCCCATAGCTCTTCTGCCACCTTCCCTGTCTTCATTCCCTTCTCTAAATTCTCAGCTGGGCATGCTGCCTTCTTTTCCCGCATCTCTCGCCTCTTGAATAACCACCCTACATCTGCTCCTCTGCCTCCCTCTGCTCTTTCAAAGCCCTTCGTTGTGACCACATTGTTCACTCGTGTTCTTGAAACAAGCTCCTCCTACATTGTTGTTCCAGCCTGATGCCAGTTACTACCATATTTCCTTCCCTACCACGTTCATTTTATATCCACTTCTGAGGCCTCGGGTACCTTGGCATGTTCTCCCCCCTACCCCCTTCCCATACACCTAACTTGTTATTATATATTTCTCTACAATACTTTCGTACCTACAGTAACAATATTTATTTTACCCATTTTGATTGACTGCATTATTTCTTTGCCTTCTTGCACTATTTCAAGGGTTTGGCAGTTGAAATTTAATGCAAAAAAGTGCAAAATAATGCATATGGGGCACAAAAACCCTGGAACAACATATCAGTTGGGGGTGAGGATACACCACACAGGGAAGGGACCTTGGGGTTATCATCTCTGATGACCTCAAGGTAGGGAAAGAGTGCGACAAGGCAGCAGGTAAAACAAATAGGATGCTGGGATGCATAGGCTGGGGCACCACCAGCAGGAAAAGGGCGGTCGTAATTTTACTATACAAGACACTAGTGAGGCCCCACCTGGAGTACAGTGTCCAGTTCTGGAGACCTCACCTACATAAGGACATAGACAAGGTGGAGAAGGTTCAGAGGAGGATAACAAAGATGGTACAGGGATTGCATCACAAGCCCTATGAGGAAAGGCTGAAGAACTTGAATATGTACTCCCTGGAGGAGAGAAGGGAGAGAGGGGATATGCTAGAGACATACAAGTACCTTATGGGGAGGAACAGGGTGCAGGAAAACACTATTTTCCAGCAAAAAAGATGTTCCAGGACTAGAGGGCATGGGATGAAGTTGGAGGGAGAGCGATTCAGAGGAAAAGTGAGGAAGAATTTATTCACAGAAAGGGTGGTGGACAAGTGGAACACCCTGCCTGAGGAAGTGGTGGGGGCTGAAATAATTACAGGATTTAAGAATGCATGCGATAGGAGTAAGGGAATCCTAGAGGTCAGGGGTAAGGGGCAACAGACTTCCAGAAAATACAAGCTCAGATGGGCAGACTGGGTGGGCCATAGGCCCTTATCTGCTGACAGTATCTATGTATCTATTTATAAATTGTATTGTTCTACTGTGTTTTAGGAACATAGAAACATAGACAATGATGGCAGAAAAAGACCAACAGTCTATCCAGTCTGCCTGAGTTCCCTATTTAGCCCTGGAACCTACTGTTCCTCTAGGGTCTTAGCCCTACCTATCCTTCCCCCCATTCCCCTCCCAGCTTCTGCTGCCAATTTTTCCATAATTTTCCCCAACTGCGCTGTGTCTTTTTTCTAGTTTTGAAATACCTCTAACTACTTATCATCCTTTGGTAACCCCATCCTAAGGTTACACCTGGAAACAAGTTCCAGCTCAGTATGCCTTACCTAGACAACATGATAACAAATAAATTGTATAACACCCCCATACCCAATCAACTGTGGGCTGCCAAAGATATCTGGTTGGCCCTGCTAGTCACTCCTCTCACCCAACATGTCTGAAAACAGACTTAACCCCACCCCAGTTCATTGTTGTTTACTCAGATAAACAGACTCCTGGTGTGTAAATATTTGTTTGCCAAGAGGGCCACTCTCGGAGGGATCTTAAAGTGACAGCCCTTAAAGGAAATTTTAGGGACTATCAGGAAGGGTTAAACTGGGAGACCAGATTTTAAAGGCTTTTTGGAACTGATGAACATGGACTTAACAAAAACAACCATAGGCATCTTCACTCACTCACTAGAAAACCCCACGCTGACTTTTAAATGAACATTCCTTTCACAAATTTTGTTCAAAATACATCATGTTATTCTGTTTCTATAGAAGACACTTTTTAAAAAGAAAAATAAACACAACATTCTGAGTCGGCATTAATGTTAAATTATCTGATTGTCCTTACAACTTAATTACTTAAATAACAGAGAAAGAATCTCAGATTTAGAAGTGGGTAGCCATCTGGGTACAAGCGACCACCAAACAGTGTGGTTCACGATAAACACAGCTATACAATCAAGTTGTATAAAAGCAAGAGTATTGGACTTTATGAGGGCTGACTTTGGGAAAATGAGAGAGTGCCTCAGAAAAAGCACTAGCAAACAGGCAAGAAGGAGGGGTGGAGGAACAATGGGGAGTGATCAAAACAGCCATCACAGAGGCAACAAGCCTTTGTGTAAAGCAAATCAACAAAACACAACGAAGGAAAAAAACGCTATGGTTCTCAAAAGAGGTGGCAGGGAAGGTTAAGGAGAAAAGGATAGCATTCAGGAAATATAAGGAAACACAGAAGGAGCAGGACAGAGAACTTTATCAGTTAAAGCAGAAAGAGGCTGGGAAGGCAGCCAGAATAGCAAAGGCCCAAACCAATGAAAGGATAGCCAACTCTGTTAAGAAGGGGGATAAGACCTTTTATAGGTACATTAGGGGGCAAAGAAAGGCCAAAGGAGAGATACTGATGCTTGATAAAGGGGAGGGAATGTGGGTAGAGAGTAACAGTGAAAAAGCAGGGATACTGAGTGAATATTTCTACTCAGTATTCACAAAGGAAGAGGAGGGGGAGGTACCTAAACCAAACAAGAGAAACACCCTGAAGACAGGTGTCAATACCAGTCCCTTTACAGAAGAAAGGGTTCTGAAAGAACTAATAAAATTGAAGGTGGACAAAGCAATGGGGCCTGATGGGATTCACCCAAGAATTCTAAAAGAACTAAGGGTAGAACTAGTGACACCACTGACTACTCTCTTTAACAAATCATGGGAGGATGGGGTGGTACCTGAGGACTGGAGGAGGGTGGATGTGATTCCTCTTCACAAAAGTGGGATCAGGACAGAGGCAGGAAGCTACAGACCTGTTAGTTTGACCTCAGTGGTAGGGAAAATGATGGAATCACTTCTGAAGGAAAGAATTGTTGAGTACCTAGAGGCCAGTGGGGCACAGGACCCAAGGCAGCATGGATTCACGATGGGAAGATCATGTCAGACGAATCTAATAGATTTCTTTGACTGGGTGACCAAAGCAGTAGACCAGGGAGGGACTGTGGACATGGCCTTCTACAATTTTAGCAAGGCATTTGATACAGTCACACACAAAAGATTAATACACAAGTTAGCCAGCCTTGGAGTGGGTCCCAAGGTGGTAGCCTGGATAAAAAATTGGCTAGACAACAGGATGCAAAGGGTAGTAGTAAATGGAGTCCACAGTGAAGAAAGGAGGGTTACTAGTGGGGTACCGCAGGGTTCAGTACTAGGACCGGTCCTTTTTAAAGTTTTTATAAGTGAAATTTTTAATTTTTTATTTTATTTTATTTATTTAGTTTTTGTTGACTGGGTAAGTGCACTAGACAAATCCTGCCTATTTTCAGGCACGACTCGGGGAGGGGGATACAGATGAATGCCAACTGACCTTGAACCAGATTAAGCTGTTGGTGGTATTTTTAGTGAATGAGGGAAATTTGGCCAGGACACTGGGGAAATTCCCCTACTCTTTTCAATAAGTGCCATGGGATCTTTAACATCCACCTGAACTACCACCAATCCAGGCAGATGGGACCTTGGTTTAACATCTCATCCGAAAGACATTGCAGAGGAACTGGAAGGAAAAGTATGTCTCTTTGCAGACGACACAAAGATCTGCAACAGGGTTGATACACAAGATGGAGTGGAAAGGATTAGAAGGGACTTGGCAAGGTTGGAGGAATGATCAAATGTATGGCAGCTCAGATTCAATGCAAAGAAGTGCAAGGTAATGCACCTGGGAAACAAAAACCCAGGGGAAGAGTACACAATGGGGGGTGAGATACTGACAACAGTAAAAATGGAAAGAGACCTAGGGGTAATTATATCAGATGACCTAAAGGTGGGCAAGCAATGTGAGAAGGCAGTAAGGAAGGCTGGGGGATACTGGGATGCATAGGAGAGGCATCAATAGTAGAAAACAGGAAGTTGTTATCCCTCTGTACAGACAGTTGGTGAGACCCCATCTGAGTACTGTGTGCAGTTCTGAGACCCCATCTCTGCAAAGACATAGACAGAGTGGAGGCTGTCCAGAGGAGGGCAACCAAAATGGTGCAGCTCTGCACCAAAAGACATACGAAGAAAGACTAAAGGAGCTTAATATGTATACCCTTGAGGAATGAAGGAAGAGAGGGGACACGATAGAAACTTTCAAGTACCTCAAGGGAATCAACAAAGTCCAAGATGGTAGCATCTTTCAGAAAGAGATGTGCAACAACAAGGGGGCACAATTTGAAGACAGAGGGGGGAAGGCTTAGAGGTAATGTGAGGAAGTATTTTTTCACGGAGAGGGTTGTGGATTCGTGGAACAGCCTCCCTGAGGAGGTCGTGGAGTCAAGAACAGTGGGGGAACTCAAAAATGCATGGGACAGACATAAGGCAGTCCTAGTGGGGGGTAGGAGGAAGTAAGCTGTTGGTTAACTAGGATCTGCAGCGTATCTGTTAGGTAGGAAAATGGGCAGACTAGGTGGGCCAAGCAGTCCTTATCTGCCATCAAATCCTATGTTTCCTATGTTTCTAACCCTTGACTGTCAGGTCTCAGTGTTTTTCACTCATCCTCAAAGGCAAATTTATGTGGACTCTGGACAACTGCAGTTGCTAAAATAAAATCACTTTAAATTGGCTTTTTTTTTTTAAATGGGCTTTGAGTATTAGAACTTGTGTATATAAGTTTTGAGATACTGATTTGTTTTCACTGAGCCTGAAGAAGGGCCCTGTGTTGGTTAGTCTAATAAGAGTTGTTATTGGAAAACTATATTCTAACACAAACAACTAACATTTTAAATTCTGGATTTTGTTTTCAGGCGGATACCTCAGGAGACTACTGCAATGCACTGCTCTCTATCTGTGGTGGGGACGACTAACTTATCTAGATACTGGACCACCTGAAAAGTTTATTTTGATGTCTGACATGATACACAGTGCATACTGTTTGCTTATAGTGGCTACATGTTTTGTCTGTCTGAAAGAACTACACGATGCAATGTAAAAGAAATATAGCACCAAAAGCACACATCACTGAAACACTATAAGGGGTCAGATTTAGGATATCACAGCAGAGTACAGTTGCTCTGTCCTGTTTTAAAAAATGAGTAAGAGAGAGGAAAAATGAGCATATCTGATGGTAAAATGTTTTTTCTAAAATACAATTTATTATAATATGAATTATCACCTTCTTTTTATACTTTTTTTTTTTTTTACTACTTATTTTTTCTGCTCCCCCAGCACCAGAACTCTCTCTGGCCGCTCCTCTCGCTGAGTCCGCTCTATTGCCCACTGTGGACCCTGCCATCTTCATTATACAATACTTTCTCCCCGAGCCCCGGCCCCATTATGGGCCTGAGGAGACCAAAGGGGCAGTGGCAGGGAACCAGCATTGGGCGTGTGGTGGAACGGTACTGGGAGGGCCGTCGCCAATCTGGGCTGGAGGAGGTTTTTTTCCCCCGTAGTTGTCCTCGTTCCCCCACCCCCATGTGTGGCACACCCCTGACGCCATGGCACACAGTAACCCTGCTGGCATCAGCCACACTACCAGACATGCAGTCTGCATTCTGCAGCACCCCTGCTCTCCACCGGGGGTCGCTGGAATGCCAGACAACACCGTGCCCTTCCCCCGGGAGAGGAGAGCAGTCCAGCGGACACTCAATCCTCTCCCTCCCCCACCTACTCATGGAACCTGAGCTCGCTCACGAACCCAGGTCACTGGCGTGGCGCAAGGTGTGGCGTCCAGCACCTCAACCCTCAGCGCCACCAGGCCGGCCCTTCTTTTTATACTTTGATGGTTTACAGGCTCTGTCATTGTGATTTGTATCTTATGTATCATAATTCACATCCCTATTTGGAACCCTTTCAGATATTCATGGATTTATTCCTGCATCTTCATTAAGCTCCTCTGCATACCTATATGATAGGCTATATTATGTGAATTCAGCATTTCTTACAATGGCTCCCCACAGTCCTAAGGATTTGCCTGGGTAAAAATAAGTGTATCGTTTTTCCCTTCATAAAACTTAAACATTTGATTCCGTTGATTACATCTTTTCCATGTTCATGCTGTGGCAAATCAAAATGTTGTTGAACAGACTTATGTTCTCAATAATTCAAATCAAAATGACTCTATAATTAAGCTTACACACCAATAATGATCTGCAGTTCAGTCTAGCACTATCCCTATACTGAAAGCCCTTTGGGACTTCTTAAATGTTTTTATGCATTTTTTAACAATTCACATCCTGGACATGACTTACTTTAGGGATTAACAAACTGTTTTGAGAGTCCCTTGCCAGTTGCCCCATAAAATCCTAAACCCCATACCTCAAGAAATGATACTTTCAAATCCCAAACAAAGGCTTTCTGTCCCCGCTAAGATGTTTGCAGATGCTCACATTTGGTACAGCGATGCTGTAACTAAACTGGAATACAAATCTTTTGACTCGCAACCGTCTGGCTTGTTAGAACCAAATGCCACCTAGAAAACTCTGGATATAAATCAGCATACGTAGTACAGCAGGTTTGCTGCTGATATAAGCTTTCCTTATTTAAAATGAGTAACTCATGAAAACAGACCAGTAGGAATAGCATATACATAAATCCTGTGGTTCATAGGGATATGAATCCTAGTCCTGTTAACAAAAAGTAATGTCATCCCAAGACAAGGTGAAACGAGGATGTTTAACAGTGCCAGGTACAGAAATATCTTTCTGTGTTCTGACCATTTGATGGTGTGGGGTTGGGGGGAAGGGCAGGATTTAATTCTGTGAGACCCTGATCCAAGATGATGCCATACCACCACTTAATCTGACCTGTTACCCTTATAGTCCCAGTATGCACCAGTTATGTGGGTAATACTGTGTCCTGTTTAGCTGTTAGTATGCTGTTGTGTTACTGTCGTCACTGCCTTATTTACAGTGTTTTTGCTGCCTGGATTACACACTTTAGTTACTGTACCACTATGTGTTAAAATGCTTTATAAAGGGAAAATACTTTTTTATATAAACATGCTAAATATGTAGCTAAGCAAGGAACACTGCTAGCTCTTTGGAAATCAGGATTCATATACTGAACGTGATCTCAGTCCCTATCATGTCATGTAGTCACTGCACAGAAAAACCTGATGCTATAGTTTGTATACTAACACACCACGAACACGAGCAAGACCAAAGTGTGAAACAAAAGGTGAACAAGTTCACAGTGCCTTTGGGATTCATCACTTAGTACAAGTATTGGGACATACTGTACACATCATGAAAATTCCTTTGCTCTTACGTCATGCACTTGTGATGCAACTGATTTAACTTTCATGTGGCAAAACTTCTTTACCTCCATAATGTTTATAAATCAACAATGTTTCATATCTCCCTGTTTCATACTACCCTCAAGCATCCCTCCTCACTGTCTCAGCTCCTCCTCCTCTCCTACCCCCAATTACTGGGTATAGGATGAATATGTCCCTTTTCTTTTTCATCCCCCCCTTTCCTCCTCCCTTGCTGTTTCCCATCTACCACATACCCAACGCAATGCCCTCCCCATTTCTCCCCTCCTCCTCCCTCTCTCTGTCTCCCATACCACCCCCTCACCGCCACTCTTCTTTCTCTTTTCCCACTAAACCACTCCTAACAAAGCTTCACTGAGCCGCCTATGACTTGTACTGTATAATTAACTCACAACACAATTCATTGACAATGCCTTTGGCTTCTATTATTGTAACCTTATTTGTCTTTTTTTTTTTTTTGTAAGTTCCATTGTAATGATCATGTTATGTTTTGTACCTTATTGTCCTTATTGCCTTGACGTGGAACCTTTGTAAAAGAGCCCTCGGCTCAAAGGTGTCATCCGAAATACAAATAAATAAAATAAAATAAATAAATATCTCACCCATATTATAGAAGGTATCACTTCAGGTCTGGACTGGTATCACTTCAGGTCTGGACTGTCAGCTGTGCTTAGTTTCACAATAATAAATAGACTGATAATAGACAGCTAGACAGATGGACAGACAGACAAACATATGAAATTCCTGTGAAAATAAAGATCACCAAATAACCCTGATGTTTGTGCTTGTCATGGACCTACAGTGAGAAATGCAAAATATTCTCACTCTAAGTGCAAGGCAACTATTTTCACTGTAGATCCTTCACTATAGAAGCCTAACATCATTTAATTCCAGGACATGATTAGTCTCAGAAAGTTCTACTTACAGACTTTTTAACTGTAACTTCCTTGAGACAGCAGCACATCTAACCATGTTACCACACAGTCCCATGCCACTGCATAACTCAGAAATGGCATGAGCCCAATACACATATGCCTGATGTTTTACTTGTGATCCAGGACCTCTGTGACATCACCTATGGCTTCACCACTCGTGATATCATGGGGTCAGAGATCACTCATTAGAAAAGGTCAGGCATAATTTTACTAGGCCCATTCCATATCCCATAGATATATATATATATATGTGATAATGCACAACAAGGAGTGTGTAGTTGTGCTGTGATAGATGCATGCCTTGTATGTAATGTGAGGCATGAGGCAAAGAAAAGTGTCTTCAACCACCCAAGATGTGTCTGTATCAAAGCACAACCACTCATTCTGAAGTGTGTTATTTGGGCACAAAATTAATACATAGGCAAAAACACATGAAAAAGGTTAGGGTGTACAGTTGTTGGGGAATAATGCCTGGTCATGTGATGTGTTTACACCAGTGGTAGTGTAGGATTTGCATATATACACATACACATAGATCACCCTTGCTGTTATGCTCAAAGGGTTGTGTTTGTCCAATCTTCTTTTGGCTTAAAGGAAAACTTGTATACACTGCCCAGCACAGCACTGTGGTCCCTGTCACCTCTTGTTCAGCATCAGGAAAGCCTGAACTTTTAATTTATGTTCATTGTGATTACATCTGTGATGTGACTCGTGACAGCTAAGAACATTGTTTTAAACTAAGGATGCCAGAACTATAATTGTATTTATCTATTTATTTCTGTGTCTTAACAGACGATGAATTGATAATTTCATCTCACCACTACTGAATCTCTGATTCCACTTTGTCATGGCTACCAGGTCAAGTGAATAAACACATTTTGAGAAAAACAGAATATGTTGTCTTTCTCATTGTATTGTCTTATATATACAGTATATATAGAAACAAGGTGCTGCGTCAGCATGTGGTCTGAAAGCAAAACAAAATGGTTATATTAAATGTACGCTGAAAATGGAGTTAAAAATCTACGTTTCGAACTTAGGCCTTCTTCAGGAACTATCTAAAAGAGAAAAAAACAAAGTTAGTGTAGAGGGGAGGTAAAATAAGGGATATATATGTGGGGAAAGAAAAAAGGAGAGACTCAGGGAGAAGAAGTGATAAATGGCAAGATTAAGAGTGAATCTATGAAACAAAAAGGTGGTGATGGGAAAGACAAAGCATAATAGGAGTGAATGAGCTAGAGAAGTCCCCAGGTGGGGACTAATTAACAGGGCCTAGTAAGAAGGCTGCAAGGTGACAAATGTGGGGGAAGGAGACAGAGATGAAGACTTATGGATGGTGAAATTAAAACAATTAAATGTGTACAGATACAAGCAGACCTAAGGGAAAACAAGGGGTGGCTGAAAGATGTTAGTAGAAAATAAGTCTATCATTTAAACCGGAGGGCTGCTGGGAGCCAAGGCGGATGATCAGCTTGGTTTCCATGTTTTTTCTATTGACAGAATCCCAGAAGCCCTGCTGAAGGACACAAACACCTTCCCCCCTCCCCCTACTCCCAGTTATGTGAGTTTCCCTAACAGTCCCTACTAATGCAAGCTGCCTGACCATGACCCCTTGCACCCCACCATTTACTCTAGCATGTCTTCTTCGCTCGGCCTCCCCTCACCCCCTTTCTCCTTATACCTCATTGCCCTTCTTCCCCCACCCTTCACCTCCACCATAGTACCTACCTCTCTCTTGTACCTCCTTTCTTCAC
Source organism: Neoceratodus forsteri (assembly GCA_016271365.2). Lineage (NCBI taxonomy): Eukaryota > Metazoa > Chordata > Ceratodontiformes > Ceratodontidae > Neoceratodus > Neoceratodus forsteri. Next base: position 362,653,818 of record CM028130.1, read on the forward strand.
CCCACTGCCAGCTATCCCCATCCCTCTGAACTACTGACAAGGCACTTTGTGGCTGCTTATTTCCCTCCACCCTCATAAAGTGTTTTTCTTGTTATTTTAACTTGTACCTATGTTTTGTTATTCTTTAAGTTCTAAATCCAAGCTGTATCGTTCATTGTGATGTACCTTTGCTTTTTCCTATTGTACTTTGTTTTGCACTCTGTGACGTGGAACCTTTGTAAAAGAGCTTGCGCTCAAAGGTCTTTTCTGAATCATTAAATAAATAAACAGAAAGGTTATATATATATATATATATATATATATATATATATGTAATAGATAACCCACTGTAAGGTGTGTGGTCTCACTCTGATATACACACACCTTGGTGTGCACTGTGACGCACAAGGCCACAGGCCGAGTGTGTTCAACCACCCAAGGCGTGCATATATCAGACCATGTCTGCACATCCTACAGTGGGTTATCTATCTTATAAAACAGCTAAAATGGTTTTGGAGGGGGGTGAAAGTGCAGGCATGCTGGCGCACTCTGATATACACACGGTCATGTGATGTGTTTCAGCCAACCAGCAGAGAGTATTTTCCCTACCCATTTTATAAATATATATACCTAACTTGTTTTTTTTCTCTTTTAGATATTTCCTGAAGACGACCTAAGGTGGAAACGTAGATTTTTAACTCTATTTTCTATTTTCAGCATGCATTTAATATAACCATTTTGTTTTGCTATTTATATTATATATTTGTATATGTTATATATATATTTGCTTAAAACTATTGCTTGCTCGTGATGATTGATTGAGGAGAAGCAAACTGCTATAGTTTAGAGCTTTGGACAACCAGCCCAAGCACTACATGTTCCAAATTCTCTATCTTCTGATAAACAGGACCACTGGAAAATTGCACCTGCAATTTTTTTTTCGGAATCCGCAATTTTCACCATTCTCCACAAAAACTGACATGTTCCGCAATTTCTTGCAATTTTTGAGTATTTATATCGAACTGTGTAAAAAGTATTAACATTTTTAATAAAATACTCTCAAATATATTGACAATTTTGCATGCAGACTTGGGTTTGGATGAAACAGTGCAGTGCAAGGTAGGGCAAGGGTTTTATGTGACACTGATTTCTTTTGAATCCCTTGTCTTGTTTGGTTTCAAAATCCACTGGCCAAGCATAACCTTGTCTTCTTGCATCTTTTTTCTCTGAGAAATGCTCCCCTCCTGTACCTTATTTACCCCTGTGAGGTATTTATATGTTTCTATCAGATCCCCTCTCTCCCTTCTCTCTTCCAGGGTGTACATATTCAGATCCTTCAGTTTCTCCTTGTAGGACTTTCTGATGCAGACCCTACATTGTTTTAGTTGCCCTCCTCTGGACAGACTCCACTCTGTCTGTCCTTCCTGCAATGTGGTCTCCAGGACTGCACACAGTACTCCAGGTGGGGTCTCACTAGTGAGCTATACAGAGGCAACACCACCTCCCTCCTTCTGCTGGTGATACCCCTCCCTATGCACCCCAACATCCCACTGGCCTTACCCATTGCCTTGTCACACTGCTTCGCCACCTTGAGGTCCTCAGATATGATTATTCCCAGGTCACTTCCTTGTTTGTTGACCGTCAGTACCTCTCCTCACATTTTGTATTGCATCTCTGAATTTCTATGCACCAAGTGTATGATTTAACATTTTTTTTTCGCACTGAAACTCAGCTGTCATGCTCTTGACCACTTATCAAGTTTTCTCAAGTCTCTGCATATTCTTTCCACACCATCTGGTGAAGTACCCCACCAGCAGCACCTCCCCTTTTCCTGCTGTGTGCCAGTGGCTTCTACCAGTGTCTTATATAAATTGTCTCTCTGTGTGCGAGGCCTGTAGATCACGTTATTGTAAACACTGGCTCTGTTTCCCATCTCCCAGGGTGACCTACAGTACCTCCATCCCCTCCACTCCCCCCGTATACCCTGTGTCACTGTCATTATGATGCCCTCCCTTACATATATAGCACCACCCATCCTTCTTTCTTTCCCAACCTGTCTTTTCTGAATTGAGTATATCCTAGTATGGCCATGTCCTAGTTGTGGTTTCCTGTGCACCACAACTCAGTAATGGCCATGAAATCCAGGTCTGCCTCTGCCGTTAAGGCCTCTAGGTCCATAATTTTATTACCTAGACTTCTTGCATTTGCACACATAGCCTTCCACATTTTATTACCACTCTGCCTGCTACTTCCTGTAAGGTACCGTGAATAAATATTAGGCCCCCATCTGACCCTGGTCCACAGTTGAGGGTGGAGAAGTGAAAACTCCACATCCCAGCTAACTCAATAGCCCCCTTCCATAGTGCACCTGCTTAACTTTGCAGTAATACATTTATTTTTATTTTTTTATTTATTTATTTGTTAACTGGGTGGGTGCACGGATCCCAGGGACCATTTTCAGGCTCGACCTGGGCCATGAAGATGGCACAACAAAAATACAAAGAGAATAAATACATCAAGAAGGAGAACAAGGACTTCACAAATTATAGGAGCACACAAAGATGTTCAGAATAAACATTCTGAGGTTACATTTTAGGTCAAACCACAACATCCCAATATTACATAGCAGTATGGTGATGAAAGCAATTATAGAAAACACTTGCATATATCAGGGTGCTATTTGCTGCAAGTGCATATTGATTTGGATAGGCAACACCTTAGACTGCAGTGAGCAGGTACAGTATGACACAAATAGACAGCAGTGAGCAGGTACAGTATGACACAAATAGATAGCAGTGAGCAGGTATGCAGCTATAAGAGAAGGGACAGAGCATCATCAGCGATTCATCTGCTCCCTCTGCTGACCATGCACCCACCCACTCACATTAGCTCATCTTATACTACAGAATGGGCTGGGGGTGCTACAAGAGGGGTGCGACTGAGTTAGCAGGGATATGGAACTTTCACTGGTCCCCTTACCCAAACTGTGGATTTGGGGTCAGGAGGAGGCTCAGTGTTTAGTTCAAGGTACTGTATGCTGGAGACCTTGGGGGAGTAGTTTATGGAGGAGGGGATTGATTGAAGGATGCTACTGGTTCCTGGCTCAGTGGCAGTAAATAGGTGGGTTTTTTTATGCATAGAAATTGTTGGGGGAGGGCTAACTAAGTTAGTTTAGTTGTGCAGTGATAGCCCTCTGACCCAAATCATGGATTGGAGGTCAGTGGGGAACTGCTCTTAAATTACTGAGCTAGGGGAGTGATTGCTTTAAAATATGGTGTCAGCTTTGACTTAGTGCCAGAAGCAGGCAATATTTTTGAACTTGTACTCCATGTGTTGGGAGGACTGGGGGATAAGAACTGCTTCAGACATGTTTGCACCAGTTAATCCAGTCAAACCAACGTTTCAATTTAGTACCAATGTTATCTACAGTCTGTGAGAATCAAACACCCAAATTTCAAGGATAGGACACAGAAGGTAATAGTAAATGGAGTCCATTCTGAAGAAAGGGGGGTTACTAGTGGGGCACCGCAGGGTTCAGTATTAGGACCGGTCCTCTTCAATGTCTTTATAAGCGACATTGCAGAGGGACTGGAAGGAAAAGTATGTCTCTTGCAGATGACACAAAGATCTGCAACAGAGTTGATGCTCATGGTGGGGTGGAAAGGATGAGAAGGGACATGGCAAGGTTAGAAGAATGGTCAAATGTATGGCAGCTTAGATTCAATGCTAAGAAGTGCCAGTTAATGTACCTGGGAAACAAAAACCCAGGGGAAGAGTACACAATGGGGGTGAGATACTAACAACAAAAATGGAAAGGGACCTGGGGGTAGTCATATCAGATGACTTAAAGGTGGGCAAGCAATGTGAGAGGGCAGTAAGGAGGGCTGGGGGGGATACTGGGATGCATAGGGAGAGGCATCACCAGTAGAAAACAGGAAGTTGTTATCCCTCTGTACAGACAGCTGGTGAGACCCCATCTGGAGTACTACGTGCAGTTCTGGAGACCCAATCTCCGAAGGACATAGACAAGATGGAAGCTGTCCAGAGGAGGGCAACTAAAATGGTACAGGGTCTGCACCAGAAGACATATGAAGAGAGACTAAAGGAGCTTAATATGTATAGCCTCAAGGAAAGGAGGGAGAGGGGGGACATGATAGAAACTTTCAAGTACCTCAAGGAGTCAACAAAGTCCAAGAGGGTAGCATCTTTCAAAAAGAGGTGTGCAAGAACAAGGGGCACAATTTGAAGATGGAGGGCGGCTCAGAGGTAATGTAAGGAAGTATTTTTTCACAGAGAGGGTTGTGGATGCATGGAACGGCCTTCCGGAGGAGGTTGTGGAGTCAAAAACAGTGGTTGAATTCAAGCATGCATGGGACAGTCATAAGACAATTCTAGGGGTTGGGGGTAGAAATAAGTAGGCTGCTGGTTAACTAGGATCTGCAGCTTATCCATTAGGTAGGGAAATGGGCAGACTGGGTGGGCCAAGCGGTCCTTATCTGCCGTCAAATTTTATGTTTAAGTACACTTAATCACTTAACATTTGTTGTGTTGAAGCAATCTATCAGAAGACCTTTTGTTGCCACACAGACTGAAACAAAAGAAGGGCGAAAAGGTGCAAATTATCCCATTCTCTTAAATGGGGTACTAACTATGAAGCCTTTCGTAAGTGGTAGGGCAAGTTTTTCCTTGTGAGCATACTTTCATTCAGACTAGTTTTGATTCAAACAGCTAAGGATTTTTGGATGGCCCTGACAATTTTAAACTTGAATAAACGCTGTCACACTCTTTTATTCTCTTGCACCATGTAATCCGGGTCACCCCTGAAAAAGGGACCTCCTGGGCTCAGTGGGCCTACCCGGTCACCAAAATGTAATAAATAATAAATAAATAAATGAGCTAGTTGCTAATAGCGATCTCACTCTGAGCAATCTACCCCCTAGATGCTCACAAGCAAAGACTACAATAAAAACCTGACTAAAGTCTAAAAACAAGCGTATAAAACACACAGTGTATCTGAACATTTATTTTAACTAAACAAAATCATTGTAGCCAGAGTAAAACAAATGTAAATTACAGGGTACCCTGACTACTGTATGATGTAGTTAAAATATATTGGTATTCTTTTACATTTTTTAGTAACCATGTAAGGCCCACTAGGCACAAGTGCCTGTTTTCAGGGGCAACCCAGGAGCAATGAGGAGGTTAAGTGACTTGCTCAGAGTCACACAGTATGCAAGTGGAGGTTGTGGGAATCAAACCCAGGTCTGCTAGATGTCCTCAGCTCATTCACAGTTTGTTGCTCTAACCTGTAGATTATAATGCCAGACCCAATAACCCTCAGATTTAATGTTTAAATATGTGATTTCAAAAATAGTGTACAGTACCTACAGTACAAATTATGAACATTAAACACTTTAACAACATTTTACTAAAACTCAGTTATTCACCACTCTATCTGCTTATTTTTTCTTGTACCAAAGTGGGTGAATTAAGCAATAATGCACGACAGGGTGTGTGTTGTGCTGGGATAACGTCACGCCTGGGATGATTAGGCACGAGGCCGCAGGCTATTGCTATTATACAATGGCTCTTTTTTTTATTAAAAAAAGTAGAAAAAATATGCATTTGTGGGTTTTTTAATCATTTTTGGTGTGTGGAAGTATCTGTTTTAAAAAAAAGTACGCAGTTTTTCTTTTGGCCACTAGATGGTACTGTCAGTATATGCTGCATCATGTGTTCCTATCCCATGGCTTTCTTTCTTTCTCTACAGCCCACATAGATTCCTGTTCTGTAATCCCGGTTTATAATGAGCTCCCCATTCAGCTCCATGTTCCACCATCAGTATTCAGTATGTAACTTTATTTTCCACAAATGTGAGGTTTTTTTCCATTTTAAATAGAAATAAACCGACGCGGTAATCGACTTCTTGTGACTGACAATGCTTACCGAGCGTGACCTAGCGCTTGCACAATTAAAACACTGCTCATGAGCGTTATTTCAGTAGCTTCAGAAGCCACTTTTGGGTTTTCTGTAGAGGTTATTTTTAAGCAGCTTGGAGTGAGCGAAGGGGAAGGCATACGGACAACGTCTTTTAACTGAATATTGCGCTTGTGTCAGTTGAGCGACTAGTGTTTTAATTGCGCAGGTGCTAGGTCACGTTTGCGCTACTGTCGGTCACTGAGAAGCCGATTACCATGTCGGCTTCATTTCATTTTTAAATGAAAACAAAAACAACAACTAACATTTGGGGAAAAATAAAGCAATAAAGTTGCCATAGAGCAGACCAGGTAGTGAGGCTGATTGTGGTCTCAGCAAGAAGGGTAGTGGGGCAGGCAATCGCGTCATGGACTGATTCTGTTTTTTTTTTGTTTGTTTTTTTAACATTTCATGCGGTCTTTTGTGTGCTGGGACTAGATCTGTGATGTTGTACTTGGGTAACATCACGGGTCCAGCCCCAGACTGACCAGTCACAGGCCATCATTCTTTCTTGCCATTGTATAATAGTTGGCAGAGCACTGTAAACAGCTGTTGATCAGGCTGCATTATTCTACATCCAGAAACAAACAAAAACACATTTTTCTGGATTTATCTAATATTGATTTGCTGTGGCTCACATTATAGAATGTATTTAGCACTGTATGAGGCCCATGTTTTTACATTTTGGAAGATAGGCAACGCTTACAATAGCATATCAGTTTACTATTCATTTTAGGAACATAAACTTTTCTTTATGTTTTAAACATATTCAAGTGCCAGTGTATTCATTTAGCAGTTTATACTTCGTAATTCTTGCTGCAGAAAGCATTAAAATATTTATTGTGAAGCACTCAAAGTCCATAGTAGAATTCCTGCAATTTTTGCAAAATGCTACGCAATTCTGGCTAACTTTTTCCACAAATTTCCAGTGGCCCTGCTGATAATCCATCTTTCCACTGTCTACACCAGCCAGCTCAGCAAACAATCCCAGGACCAACTAGAGATGTGCAACGTGGGCAAACTTGCTTCACAAATTCACTTGCAGAGTTTGCCAGACTCACAAAGCGCTGACTTTGCAAAGTTTTTGGCAGGCAAAGTTGTACTTTTTCAAGTGAAGTCACGCAAATTCACAAGCAAAGTTACAACTCTGCCATGACTTCATCTGATTTGCCTGAAAAGCACCATTTCACCAGGAAAGCTCATTGTGAAATGGCAAAGTGTGCAGTTTAGGGAGAAAAACAGGCAGCAAGAGAAAGCTGAGAGACAGTGAGAGGCAAAGAATTGTGAGCCTGTCAGGTTGATCAATTCTGAAGTCTCACAGGAAAATTGGGTTGCGCAACCAGGCAGAGAAGAGACAGAAAGGGAAAGATCCTTGCATTTAAACACTTTCTCCATAACAAGTGGGTCAGGGTCCTATTCTACCTCGTCACACTATGTAACTGGTTCTTGCCCCCCCCCCCCCAATTCCTGCGGAAGAGTTCCTCACAGTGTAACTTGCTTATTCCTTTTAGGAACTTAAAGGCATCTATCATATCATCCCACTCCCATTTGGCCTCCAGCAAGTGCATTCAGTGCCCTGAGCTGATCCTCATAGGATCTGCCCTGTTGACCCGGAGTCATTTTTGGTACTCTGCTACACCATCTCTAGCCTGTCCCTGTGTTTTCTCAGGTACGAACTCCTGAATTGGGCACAGTATTCCACAAGGGGTTTCACCAGTGATCTATACCCCACTCGTGACCTCCCTTTCTCCTGATTTGACCCCATTTACCACCACCCTCTGCTTCCCACTAACCAGCATCCCATCCATCTAGTTTCTTTACTGCAGCCAGATCATCTAATGTCCTCAGCAACCTTTTGTGTGGCACTAAGTCGAATGCCTTGCTGAAGTCAAAGTAGAGTAAATCTGTTGCTTTTCCCCTATCCACCATTCCTGTTACCCAGTCAAAGAGTACTATTTGGCCGGTCTGACAAAATCTCACTGTCATGAGCCCATGCTTCTCACTATCCTGGAGCCCATGCCTTCCCAGTTAGTCCACTAGGTTCTCTTTGACTAGCGTCTCCATCAGTTAATTTACAATAGAGGTAAGATTGACGGGCCCGTAATTTCCCAGTTTTTCTCTGTCCCCTCCTTTGTGGAGCAGCACAATGTCCACTGTCCTCCAATCTTTCAGAACAACTCCCTATTGCATTGAGCCATTGAACTGTCCCACCTGGAGTTCAGTCACTTCCAGTGCCAGTTCCTTAACACCCTCAGATGCATCCCATTAGACACTGGAGCCTTTTCTGTTTTCAAGACTGCATGCCCTTTTCTCACCGTTTCTCCTGTAATTACCACCTGCCCCATTATTGGGTTCACCCTTGCAGCAACCTGTATGCTGCTTTTCGGCAGAGGCCCCCTTTCCTGACTCCTGACCAGAATTAGTCATTAAAGGGAAGCAGTCAGCACAAAGAGCCTCACACCCATGTTTGCTGGTCCTGATGTTCTCCCAGGGCTAAGTATAGTCATCTGGGACTATATTTAGTCCCAGGAGATCAGCAGGACCAGCAAACAAAAGATCAGCACTCATAAAAACTTGCACTGTAGGGTTTTGAATCTCCCACTGCTGCAGCCCTGCACTGATGTTTGCTACAGGGAATTCTGGGATTTTTGGTTGCTGCAAATGCCAGCTTGGAAGTCAGCAGAATTAGTCTGATACAATCTACTATACTGCAGTAAGTAAAAAAATGTTTTTGCACACAAAGTGTACATTGGGACTAGCCTCACACTTGGGTGTGAGGCTCTAACTGCTGACTGTTCCTCTTTAAAGGCAGCTGGCTGCTTTTCATCCTCTATTGCTCTGACCCCTCCATCAGGCCAACAATTCCTCCAATTGGTTGAGAGTAATGCACTGAAGAGAAGTTTCAGTTCTTGGCAGAGATGTGTGTAGAGTCAGTAAAGAAAGGGAGATAACATAGTATAGGGTCTTCAATGATAAGAGGGTCAGGAAGCAATGTTCCCCAGGAAAAAAAATCAAAAAGGCATTGTACATTTTTAATTTTCATGTATCTTAGAGTTCCGGTAATATTGCCAGCTTCTCATTTCAAAAAAGCTCATTTTTAATTTTTTTCAGTAAAGCCCCTTTACTTTAAACCCCTTTTGATTTTCAGCTAAAAAAAAAAAAAGATAAACCATTTATCCTGCTCACACCAAAAAAATTGCCACACAGAGCATGAGTATCAGTCTCCTTAGCTCTGCACCATTTTCCTACTACCAGCAAACTACCCTCTGCAGCTTGCCAAGTGCAGCTAACAGAGGTGCTAATCAGGTGGCGATGGTAAAGGAGGGCCACTGCTGGAGCATAGAATCAAAGACAAGAAGAAAGCAGAAATGATGATGAGTATTATCACTGAAGAAAGTGTGCTCAAGGGTCTGAGAGGCTTAAAGGTGGATACATCCTCAGGATCAGATGGTTTACACCCATGGGTGCCTGTTGAGGTGGGGAGGCTCTGGCAGCCTTTGGCAGACCTATTTAACTGCTCAGCTGAAATAGGCATAGTCCCCAGGGATTGGAGGGTAGTGGCCAAAGTTCCTCTGCACAAGAGTGGGCATTGAGGAGAGTGGTCTCAAAGGGCTTTTTTAAGAGCGGACAGGAAACAGCCCTCCATTAAGGAACCCTGGACAATGCTGGCAATCAGAGGACCCAGGGTTACCCCGTAGTCATCCAACAGCCTAATAGGTTCTGGGTCCAACCTGCAGTAGGTGGGGTGCAGTGCCGCAACCACCTTGAGCACCCCCTCAATAACTACTGGCTAGAACTAACTCCAAACCATCAGAACTCCCAAGCGCCTCTCCCCTCCATCACTGCTGTCCCCTGACAGGCCACCTGTCGAATTTCTAGCTCCGGAGGACACTCTGCCCAGGAAGAAAGACCCAAACTCCTCACACCTTTCTTGAGTTAAAGTTCCACTGGACTGCAGACAATGGGGATGGAGTAACCTGTCTGAAAGTATGAAAGAGTTGAGTGGGCCTATTTCCCCCTGAGGTAAATAACCTGTGAGAGGAACTCTGCCTTGTCAGGGTTATTCCTTTCTGATAGTTCTTGTAATGGGACCTCAGAACCAACTTGTCCTCCATCGAGCCCGATCTCTTCCAGGAATGCACCAACCTCCACCCTGTTGCCTTCAACCATCTCAACTCATTGTTATACTGCAGCACGCTATGGTGGGAGGTCACCTGGTGGACATGGATCAGTGCAATGGAGTCAAGTGCAGTTATAATGGCCACATTTTTTTTTATCAACAGCCACCTCCATGACGCCACCACATGCTACCTCCATACTCAAGATGTCCAATACTGCAGGAAACCTTTCCAGTACCATATTAGCAATGATAATAGTATTACAAATAGAATGCTACTGGGTATTCTCCATGGTGGGGATGGTTTTTGGAGGACCCCTGCCTGAAAATTAACTACATGGTGATCCGACCCCACCTACTGGATCTACCCTGAGATCTAAGATGTTCAGCCCCATAGAGAAGGCAAGGTTCAAAGTGTGTCTGTGTTGTAGGTGACAGTGCAAACTACCCGTGTGAGTTCCAGTGAGTCCATCAACTGAGGGATAGCTGAGCAAATTATGAGGTTTCATCATTGACCCATACACTGAAATACCCAGCACAATCAGGATGGAGGCATTCAACAATAGATCGACGATGAATCCACAAATTCCTGTAGGGACTCCTGTTCCCAGCCTGGAGGTTGGTAAACCAGGAGTATCATACATGTACTCCCTGGAGGCCAGAAGAGAGTGTGAGGATGTGACTGAAGCCTTTATATAGATGGGTATAAACAAGGCCAATAACTAGCACTTATTTAGGCCTATTGAGGAGTTCATTACAAAGGGGCAGACCATTAAATTAAGAAGGGGAAATTTTTTTGGGGGGGACATGAGGAGGAACTTCTTCATATAGAGGGTGGTGTAAAAGTGGAAATATCTACCAGATGAGCTGGTCAAAGTTAAGACAGTTGCCAGTTTTCAGGAGAGGGTGAGATAGGCACACATGACTGGTGAAAATGGCAAGGGGAAGGGATGGTACCAATAGGGACTATGTGACTGGCCATGCAGAACTACAAGATGAGGGCTTTGCAGAAGGACCAGCCTCACTAGACTGATGGGGTTTTTGAGTGTAACTGAACAGACCTGACAGACCATGAGTCTTTTTTCTGTTCATAAGCATCTATATTTCTGTATTTCCCCTCCTGGATGGTCACTGGGTTTCTGCCCTGACCACTGCATGCTGGCATGTGTAACTTGTCTCACCTGCCTCCCAGCACAGGGTGCTTTCTCTAAATTAGAGACAGTAAAGATGTGGGGAATACATCACTGTGCCCCCTACCCAAGATTGGGGCACATTTTGAAACAAGCGAGTAACAGATTGGAGGAGCCCATAAATGTGAGAGATACCTATTTTTTTTTACCCAGGATAGCCCAAAAAGAGATGCAGCATTTTCTTGGGGTTGAGTTTTTGCCAGTGTTACAGCTGAGTGGTAATGAAGCACAGGATGATCAAATCACTTGCTGGAGGTCACACAGTAAGAATGGTGGTTCTGGTGGGATTTAAACCCGGGTCTCCTGTTTCCCAAGACTGTGCTGTTACCAACAACAGAATATGCTGCAAGGACAGAGGAGCACAAGAATAGGTGGGCCACACAGGCAGCAAAAGATTCTGGGAACTTTTGTGGAGGGCAGGGAGACTGTTTAGAGTAACAAGGGTGTAATATGCTGAATATTTTCTGCAAAATACCTCAAAAATATTTAGTATTTAAATCTGACTACCGTAATATTCATGGCATGCAAAAATGATATTTGATTTAGTGCTTACCCCTAATCTTTCCTGGAGTTAGGTGTGAAACTGTGAGGGGCTGGGCCAGGGTATGTATGCATTTAAGGGGAGAGGCAAGGGTGCCAGAAGATGGTAAAAGCTAAGGGGACTGAGAATCAAAAGGGCACTTATGAGGGTACAAAGGACACTTTTTCTATACTAGTTTTTCCCATACAGAAATAAAGACTGGAGTGGCTTCCGCCCCATTTACCCCCCCAGTTCCGGCACCTATGCTTACATCTAGATCTGCTGATACAAAAATATGTGCAAATCATTGTATGGAAATGTAACTGATGTTGGGATCCCTTGTGTTTGGAAAATATATAGCATTACTGTTGAAATGTATATAATTATAATTTGAGATGATTGCAAAAAGCTGTTGGAAGCTAGAGGTTACCAGAGTTAAATTTTTAAGCCTTTTGCAAAAGCTGTACAAAAGGGCACCTCAACTCATGAAGCACACTGTGTTCTAGCAGCTCCTGCCTCATATTTACAAAAACTGGATACTTGCTAAGGATGGGGGTTGAAAGGACTTAAAAGAGCTAAGCTGCAACTACAAGAAAGATGAGAAGAAAATGGGACAGAGACTGAACTAAAACTACTGTTTTTCTCCTCTGTACATAGTTATTCTGAACAAGTTTATTTTTTTATCTTACTGCTACTGTAAATAAATATTTCAGGTGAATTCTACAACTGCTCCTGGTTTTCTCTATGCTTCCTGACCTGTGCCTCTATGACAGATGGTGTCAGCCTAAGTGGGATTTAAGCTGTGCATACCCTAAGACAGGAGTTTTGTGCACGGGGTACTGGACCTAGTACCAGGGAAGCACAGAGGAAGATATGGATTCTGCAGCAGCAAGTCCAGGAGTCAGGGGTGTAGTTTGCTTTTTTTACAGCGGGGGCAAAGAGTGGTAAAAGTCCTGCTTTTAATAATAAATCCCAAATCAATAGGCCGGGGTTCTAGGGGCCGCCTAGACCCCCAGAAGCTATAAGGTTTTCGATGCATTTTGGTGCATTTTAAGAGTCATTTTGACACCATTTGGCTACTTTTAACACCTTCTTTGCCTTGTTACAAGCAACCAATATTCCTATCAAAATAAGCAGCTTTTTATTTTCTTTAAAAAAATTGTAAAAACTAAAGCAACTTCTTGATCAGTATCAAGGAGCAGAAATCATCTCTTATCTAGAAAATCTAGCTCCTGCGACGGCCTCTCCTAGATGATGACCTACACAGCTTTAATCCTAACTTATATACTGCTTAACCCCAGACCCCCCAGTCCCCCTTCCCCCAATTCCTGAGGCACCACCTCAAATTTCAGGTCTTCATACCACCTCATTAGTCTCTCCTTGCCCCATTACAGCACTTATCCCCCCCACTCTTCTATCACTCCTTCCCATTTATTTTTTGACAAATGCCTCTGGCTGCATCTTCATCCTCCCCCTCTCCTCTCATCCCTGTTTCTCTGCCACCCCCGGGCACCTGACCCTACCCATTCCTTGTGGGCATATGTGTCCTACCTGTGTTCACCATCTTACTATAGCTGCCTCCGTTAACTACCTACACGTCTCCTCTTCTACACCTTACTCTTCCTATAATTGACCCCTTTCAATAGCACTGTTGTACAAGAATTGTTCACTGTTATTTCACTGTTGCTTCCTTGTTTGTTATTTCTGATGTGGAACCTTTGTAAAACAGCCTTGGCTCAAAGGTACTTGTAATCCTAGAATAAATAAATAAATAAAATAAATAAATTCAGCCATAAAATATTTACATTAGTAACCATATTGCACATCACATAGGATTTACTCATGCTGTTAAAATAAAATACAGGACAAGGGAAAGGACCATTTTGGAGATGAGATCCCTTTGTAGCAGCAACCAAACAGACCCCAAAACAATGGTGCATAAACAAACCCATTTATACTCATAATGGTCAATCCAAAACATGAACCACCGAGTACGAACCAGAGTTTAAAACTGAGGATGACTGCTGTCCATCAGCACAAAACCCACTGCAAAAGGGATGTAAAAAGTCCTACTTGTGTCAGCAAATCCAGCACAAGTGTGAGTATGGTCTGTGGGGAAATAAAAAAAGCTGCAAATAACCAAGACTGTGCACCCAATAGTGCCCCACACCACACCATGGGTATAGCCAGGCATACTCCAAGTACTCCATGGTGTGCAATTTTATTTAAGGTGGGTAGCAAAAAGGCTCTGAACTGCTTCCTTTTTCCATGAAAACTAACAGAGAAAATGCTGAACCTTTCTGTAATTTTATTCCTAGGAGTCGAAACTAGAAGGACTGGTCACTAATACTCTCTTTGCATCCCAAGGACAATACAACTTTACAGGCTCTGGGCTGGTATGTGGGTGTCTTGGGAACAATGCATGGCATTTGTATTCACCCATGCATGGCAACAACCGCTGTCATGAGATACAAAAGTTGTATTTATTGTGCCAAATGAGGCAACAAACACGGTCCTGGTGTACATTTGTATATTGTCTGACTACACCCCTGGGGGGTAGCACACCCTAACGGGGGTAGCAGTGAGTCCATTTGGTGTGCAGATCTGAAATCCCTGGCTACACCCCTACACCACCCCCAACCACCTACAACAGAAGGGAAGACAGTGCAAGAATATTAGACATGCCACCAACAGCTTAATCTGGTTCAATGTATATCAGTTCTCAGCTGGCATCCATCACCCCTCACAGACAGGTGCTGTATGCAAGCTGAGGGCCCTCTTCGGGAATGAGGCTGACAACAGACAGAATTGTTTAGTCCTCCTTTCCCAGTGAATAATGAATGCTACAAACATTCAGCCCAATCTGGAAAAACGACGAGTGGAATGTGTAAGTTTTCTATAGTAAATGAATAGCTGGAGTGAAAGCCCACAGCACAAAGCTGGCAGGGCAGCAGAAGGCACAGCAATCAACAATGAATTTAAATGTCCATGCAAAAAGCTACAGCCCACTCTCCCCACAACCGGACCTGCCTGACCACTATCTCCACCCAGACTGGCCAGCTCGGCTACTCTCTGCACACTGATGGACTTGCACAGCCACTCTCCCCACCCAACTAACACCATTTCCAGCTCCATTTATCTGGTATCTGACTCAAGACATCCAGGTCTGTGCCCCCCCCCCCCCACCGCCACCCATTACAGGCACAAATAAATAAATAAAACCACATTTATGCTGCATTTTGTTTGTCTCTTTCTTGGTCTGGAAAGAGAGATGTTGCACCACCGGTCAGAAGCTCAGTTTTCTTAGTATGCAACTACAACCCCACCCCACCCCACCCCACCCCACCCACACAATGCCTGTATCCCCAACCCCCCACACACACACATGACCGACCAGTGTCCCCAACCCCACCCACACACGACCAATGTTCCCAACCCCCACACACACGACCAGTGTCCCCAACCCCCACACACACATGACCAGTGTCCACACACACACACACACACACACACCACCAGTGTCCCCAACCCCACCGCAAAATCATGGCCAGTCAGTAGTCACTATAACAACAGCCAGGTAGTAGCATCATCAGTTCTTTAGGGTGCATGTTTCAGTGCAACATTTTTTGCTAGTCCTGTAACCCTGTACGGGGCATAACACAATAAACAACCCCTTTGGTTGCATTTGACAAGCAATGGAGACAGGGTGAGCAAGGCCAAGGAATCTGTCTGTTTCACCCCTCCACAGTGGAGGATTGAAGAAATCGAAAAAGTGAAAGATTACTTTCACAGCCAGGTAACTGATGAGGGGGAAAATAACATTTGAAAATTGACTAATGTTCATATGCTAGCTGTAGGCACAGATCAGTGAGATACATCCCTTGGCAGGTAAAGGATGAGGTGGAAAAAAACATTTTAACATTTACTTCTGTTTATATGCTAACACCCGGCCAGCAAGCATGGAATGTTCCCCCTCCTAACCAACACAGACAGTCCCACCAGAAACCCAGCCAGCAAACACGGACAGTCCCCTCAAACACCCGGCTAGCAAACACAGACAACCCCCCACCAACATGGATAGCCCCACTAGACACCTGGTCAGCAGTCACAGACAATCCTCCCCACTAAGCCAGCATGGATAGTACCCCCAGACACCGTCCAGCAAACATGAACAGTCCCCCACCAGACACCTGGCCAGCGAGCACAGAATGTCCCTCTCCCAACCAACATGGACAGCCCTTCTCCACCAGCACAGACAGTCCCACCAGACACCCAGGCAGCCAGCCAACATGGATGGTCCCCCCATGCCCCACCAGGGATTGTCCCCCCTCTCCCGACATCCAGCCGGCAAACACAGACAGTCCCCCTGCCCCACCAACGTGGACAGCAGGGGTTGAAATTAAGTTCTGCAGACACGAGCCAGCAGGCTAGTGAACGGAAAAATCTGCTAGCCCCACAGACTTTTCCATTAACCCAGCTGGTATACGTATTCAAATGTTACCTTCTCCAGTACAAACCTGAAAGGCTAGTTAAAGGAAAATCTTACTAGCCTGATACAAAATCTACCAGCATTTGGCTAGTGGGCTAGTGCTAATTTCGATCCATGGACAGTCCCCCCCTCTGACACCTAGCCAAAAAGCATAGAATGCCCCCCCTCCACCATCACGGACAGTCCCCCCAGCCAAGCTCACCAAACAATGGCTACTGTCCCCACCCCACCACCACAGCCAGTGTCCCCACCCCACCACAGAATAGAAAACCGACTGCCCCCAGCACCAAGCACAGACCATCCCCCCAGCCCTACCAAACAGACAGCCCTCCCATCCCCAAACACTAACTGCCCAGCCCCGAACACTGACCGTCCCCTCAGCCTCACCAAACGCAGACCCTCCAGCACCAAACACTGACCATCCTTTCAGCTAGTCAGCCCCAAAACAGACTGCCCCCCAACCACAGAAAACAGACCATCCCCCAGCCCCACCACAGACCATCCGGTGAGTTTCCCCAATGCACCCCACCACACCAGCACAGTCACAGTCAGTGTCCCCACCCCACCAACATGGCCAGTGTCCTCATCATACCACACAACAAACAGGCCCCCTGCCCCACCCCACCAACATAGACAGCCTCTTCAGCAGCCAGCAAATACTCCCCCAAGAGACACAACCAGAAGCCACCCCTCAGACATACTGACAGGCTGACAGCAAACCTTCCACTACCCCCCAGACACATGGCCATAGCCCCCGCCCCGGCCCACCCCAAAAAAGAGACATTTCTGGGACGTGAATCATGGCATTAATTTCCAACTTGCAGCACAGTTACTTACCAAATCAATAAAGGCACAGACAGAGCAGCATGAAGCAGGGCACAGTAGGCCAAGAAGACAGGCCAGGTGGCTGTGTCTCTCCAGAGTCCAGTTCCTCTCCCTATGAATCCCCCAACAAGACAGTAACTTTTCCCCCAGACCCCAGCATTGTAGGTTCGCTGCAGCCTCCCTGCACCGCCAGCTTCGGGACTTCTTGTTCTGAATCTGGGCCAGGCTGTTCACTGACATGAATGATCCCCCATGGGACTGGTGGGCGAAGGGCATGGCCTGGGCCTCACCAACAGCATGGTAAATCTGCTCTTCTGGCCTGCAGAGCGTGAACGCTGGGTGGGCAGGCACTCCCTCCCTCGGCTCAGACTGACTGTGACTGTACTACTCTGCTCCTGGTCCCACTCCACCACAGGGTCTGTCTGGTGATGAAGACTCCTTGCGACTGCAGGCCTCTTGAGAATTGAGGAAGGCTCAGGCGGTGGTGAGGGAGTTGAACTAGCAGGCTGGTCAGGACAGGAGGAGAGGAGGGTTAACACTACACGACCGGCACACACACCGGCGACCCCCAACAAACAACGGTTGCTGCTCGGCCTCCTTAAATAGCTCTCTCTCTCCCCAGCCCCACACTATATGGATGCTGTGCTACTGCTGTTCCTTCAAGGATGGTGCAGGACAACTAAATGGCGCCACTAACGGAGTGCTAGTCATGCAATTGCATGAGTTTGTAGTGCTCCCTGAATGGCTGCAACAATATGCAGGCTGCTATGACTGCAGCAGGCTTGTAGCCAATCAGGAAAAGGGAATTTTTGTTGTTTTTGAACGAGTCAAGGAGACACGGGCACAGCGCCCGGTGCCCGGCCCCCCACCCCTGAGGACAGCCGCCAGTCCGGTTATAGCCCTGAGCCCATGATGCAATATTAAAAAAAAAAAAAAAGATAACCATAAAGTGCCAGCTCATAAAAAGTCCTGGTCTAATTTCTCAGGGGCAGCTTGCCCCACCTGCCCCCGCAATCTATGACACTGCCAGGAGTGGTTACCAGGAGAATGGCAGCCAAAGTAGCAAAAACTGAAGTCCCGTCTGTGATTGTACAGCCAGCAGTGACAGAACCTGAAAGCCTGATGGACTTTTTCAAATGGTGGGCTATACAACAAAAAGAGACTGAGAAGCAGAGAGAAAAAGAGATTCAGCATTTAGAAGCACAGAGGAGAGAAGAGATGCAGTGACAGGAGCAGCAGAGGAGTGAAGAGATGTAACGACAGCAGCAGATGAGAGAAGAGTGCAGCGACGGGATGGGAGCAGCGATGGCTGGATACCTTTCAAGCTATCAAAGGCAGTGGATCCAGCACAGATCCAGACGAGCAACAAAATGCAAGCAACTGCAACTTAAAAGCCATTAAACTTACAAAGATGTGTCCCTCAGATAATATTGAGGCTTATCTGACAACTTTTGAAAGAATTGCCACAGCCTGCCAGTGGCCAAAGCAACAATCGACAGTGAGACTGGTACCCTACCTGACAGGGAAAGCCCAACCTGCCTACAGCAGTACGGACACTGCACAGTCAGAAAACCATGACCTGGTGAAAAGTGAAATCCTGAAAAGGTATGACATCTCTGGAGAGACCAACAGGCAGAGGTTTCGATCTCTGAGGTACAACTCGGTCGACAATCCTCGAGAAGCCTTCATCCGGCTCAGAGAACTTCTGATAAAATGGATCCAACCAGAGAGCAAAAACAGTCCCACAGATTATCGATACATCTGCCATGGAGCAATTCATCAACATCTTGCCTACAGATGTGCAGCCTTGGGTAAAGGAACACCGACCAGAGAGTGGGGAAAAGGCTGTTTCTTTTTTTTTTTTTTTTGTACTTTCTATTTCTACGCCTCTACTGTCTCCTAACCTCCACTCCTTCAGGCCACCAAGGTGCTCTGTTTCCTGACCCTGCCCACTGCCCCGGAGTCTGCTCCTAGAGTGCCACACACTCGAATCCTCAGGGTCCCTTAACAGCCCGGATTACCCCCGGAGGGTGAGGAGGGAACCCTCCTAACCCTCCTCTATCCCCGAGTGATCGAGCTGCGCACAGCGGAGTCTACCCCTTATCAGTCGGTGGGCGGCGAAGCAGGCAACAGTGGTCATCATCTAGGAGGCTTGGGAGATGTTTTTCCTCCTTTCCTCTCTAGAGAGCCCAACGTGCAATGATGTCAATGCACTAACATGCAGACGTCTGCCAGCTCTCCCCCCCATGTTAATGCCTGCACCCGCCGAACACCCAGCCTCCACTGGGTGTCACTGCAGTGCGGCGCACATCCCTAACTCACCCCGAAGGAAGGAGCAATGTCATGGGATGCTCAATCCTTCCTTCCCCCTGCCAGCCCCCGGCGACCTAAGTCCATTCTTAAACCTGGGTCGCCGGCGCAGCGCAAGGTGTGGCATCCAGCGCCTCAACCCTCAGCACCACCGGGACCTGCCAGAAAAGACTGTTTCTTTGGCCGAGGACTACCAAATGGCCAGACAGATGCCACAGCAGCGAGGTAACATCCAAGTACCGGTAAGACACTCTTTTACCCACTTAATCTCTAAGCCTGATAAGAACTCTGGTGGGGGTAACAAATCTATGCCCAAAGACGTTACCTGCTATAACTGTAATAAGCTAGGCCATTTTGCAAGAAACTGCCATAGTAAGGAGAGTGGCACTGAAGCAGATTTGTTCTTGGCAAATTGGGACAAGTACGTAACAGATGTGAAGGTGGGGGATAAGACTGTGAAGGGACTCATTGCTTCAGGAAGCAGATAGACCCTAGTGCATGTTCATGTGCTGGGAAAACACTGTGCAAAGGGACCAGGTACTGGTGTCATCTGCATCCATGGGGACACTCGATACTATCCCACCACTCAAGTGACTCTGACTGTTAAGGGCACCAAATGAAAGTGGGGGTAGTACCAAAGTTACATGTACCTGTGATTATTGGAAATTACTTTCCAGGATTTACTGAGTTGATCAAAGAGGAAGTAAATCCTGATGTTTCAGCAACTGTGGTGACAAGAGCTCATGCAAACAATATTTCAGACAGTGGGGACACTTTTCCTTTCAAAGATTTTGATTCAGACTTGTTTTAGCACAGCTCCAAGATCTGGAAATCCAGGAAAGAAAGACGAAGCCTGAAGAAACTATGGCAACAAATGACTGATGGACATGAAGGGTTAAAATATGAAAATGCTGAAACTAAATTGATAACTGATTGTGATTTTCTTTCAGAACAAGCTAATAATCTTTCTCTCCAGGGTTATTTTAAGCAGCTGGGGGTGAAACCAAAACAGGGTGGACCAATGTTTAAAAAAATGTAATGGGTTACTGCATAGAGTTTGGGTTACACCTCAGACACAGGAACAGACAGAACAATTGGTTATACCATAGAAGTATAGAACAGAGTTATTACTCAGGGAGGGATCGCACCCTTGCCAGATTGCTGTATAGATTTTACTGGCCTGGAATTCATAAAGATTTTGCTACCTATTGTAATTCCTGTGGTGAGTGTCAAAAAGTAGCCCCAGTCAATTAAAAAGACAAGGTGGCCCTGGTGCCCCTACTCTTGATCGATGTGCCTTTTGAGGAAATTACAATGGATGTGGTTGGTCCTTTAGACAAAAGTAAAATGGGTAATATTTATCCTGGTAGTATGCGACTATGCTACTCGATACCCAGAAGCAGTTCCAATGTGTACTGTTACTAGTGGTGGATCCAGGAATTGACAAAAAAGGGGTCACACTTGGCTATGAAAACCAAATCTCTCTAGGGGCATGGCCCCCAGGAAATTTTGAAAATGTAAGGTGTGAAATGGTTAATTTTGGTGCATTTGAAGCCCATTTTCAGAAGCAAAGTGTTGACTACCCCTCTCAAAAAATCTCCTAGTTCCCTTTCTATCACGAAGCAGCTGCGAACAGTAATGGCTGCCTCATCTGGATATATCGAATCTGAGGGAGATGTCTGGTTGTTCTCATGTCCATCATCTTCCTTATAATTAATAAACAATAGGATAGTGTCCATAGTATGCTGTCAATGCAACTCGGTGAATTGTAGTGTTTGAGCAGCAAAGGGGACCAAACACAAGATAGATTTTCTGCAGTAATCGCATTTCAAAATCAAGTTATGATACCAGATCTACATGTTGTTTAATTTTTCATTTAATACAATCATAGTCTAATGAAACTTTCACTCCAGTGTGATGTATGCAGAGTTTTGATTTCCTTGTTTTCAGTGTGTGTGTGTGTGTGTGTGGTGTGGGGGTAGTACTAAGAGAAAGAAAGAAAAAAAAAGGTTTCAGAACCAGACAAATCATGGAGAGTTCAACCCACAGATAGAAATACAACACCAGCAAAGTCATCAAAAAGTAGATGATCTGAACCACACTGAATTGGTGATTTTTGCTTGTTGCAGGGGTGTGTGGTGAGAAGGAGCACTGTTGGACGTAGTACATACCCAGATAAAGGGGCTAAATCCGGGTAGGAAATGAGCACAATTAAATACTACAGAGCAATTTTTGGGAAACTGTGATAGTGAATGCAGATAATTCCATAGCCCTTTATTGTACCGAAAATATAGCCCCCAACCCTCATGCACACATACATTGACGAAAATAAAAAATCTGCATTCATTATTCAGGAGCAAAAATTTTGTCTGTCTGTGACTGTATTAAATGAAGAAATATGATGTTAGACAGAAGACATGTATGGCCAGATATTCAAAACTTTGTGCTGGGCAAAAACTGTTTGCGCAGGTTTAGCGCAGGATTAGCATGGGTCTGCTATATTCAAAAGGCCAAACAGAGCGGGCAAACTGCATTAGCGCTGGGCAAAATCATAATGTATGCAAGAGGCAAACTGACATGAATACAGGCGCAATGCTATATTCAGTGACTAGCACCACGCAAAGTGGTTTTGCGCAACTTAGCGCAGTGCACATTACCGCCCAGGAAAAGCTTGTCTTAACCCTGGGCAATCAGCTTTGTGCGACACTATGGCTTTGCATGGTGTTTGCGCGGGTTTTGCGTGACCCTAACAAATAAATATGACACACAGACAAAGCCAAACATAGAGGAAGCATGCTGCTAACTGATGGCATCACAATGATGCCATCATCTGCCACCAGTCCCAGCCATGCCAGGCAGTAAGTGGTGACCCTGCCACCAGTGGACAGCATGGCAGTGTGGCCATACAGCACACACCTGTGGACCACACTTTTGTAAACACCAACAGATGCCAGCACACACATGCAGCACTGTGGGCATGGAGGATGTTGAGGGGAGAGTGTATGGGTGGCCAGGCTGCGCCACAGACCAGGTGTGGCTACACGGCTGAGACACATTATGTAGTGCACATAGGCCAGTATTGGGAATGCCCCCTCGGCCAGATACCGCACAGCTGTACAACTGCCACAGCACACAAAGCTGGACACATACATGTCATTGTAAGCATCCCATGCCAGAGGTGCAGCATCTGTGGGTCACACAACAGCGTAACAGTAATGTTCACTGTCAGTAAACACCTGCAGGTTGGGCCTCTCACTGTGTATAGTGCAGTCAACATCACTGTCCTACACACCATAGGCATTGCTGTGTCCACACACTACTGGCCCCCTTGCTACTGTAGTGTCTGCTGTGCACTGTAGCATGACCTACAGTGTGACAGTTGCATGCAGCACCACCATCTGTGCCTATGCTGTGTTGTCCCAGTACAGCTGCAGGCAGCAACGCATGTGGAAGTAGTGTTCAAAACTGTATAATGTTCCCCAAGCTGTTTGCACAGCACTAACACGTTTGGGCGGGTTTAACGCAGGGCTAAACAGTTAGCCCTGCGCAAACTGCAAGCAAATCAGGGCATAATGAAATGCTAATCTGGATGTTTGCCCACAGACTACCTAAGTAGGCTCATTTGCATGTCACTTTTGAATATGGCAAAGTTTAGTGCCGGGAAAACAGTTTAGCCCTGCGCTAAACCCGTGCAAACGTGTTAGCTCTGTGCAAACAGTTCAGGGAATATTTTACAGTTTTGCACACTGTACTTTCACATATGCTGCTGCCTGCAGCTGTACTGGGTCCACACATTTTTTCTGGCACACACTGGCCACATAGTTCACCTCTACCTACTGTCACATCGCTGTGCACTGTGTTACTGTTATGGTTTGCACTTCCTGGTTGCCACATTCAGTGCTGTCTTATTCCAGGGCTAAGTTTGCTCTGCACTCCCAGCCCAGTTTGCCCGGCCTCATTCCCATGCTATATTCAGAAACTGTTTGCCCTGGGCTATTCCTTTTGATTATGGCTTGCTTTGTGCTCCGGGCTAAGTTTGCCCACTGGGCAGTGCTAATTTAGCCCCGGGGCAAAGTTTTGACAAGCTGGCCTGTAGACTGTGGAACATAACATGATTTTGAAATTCCATTACTGCAGAAAAATGAATTTGCACTTGTTCCATTTGCTGAGCAAACCCCACTTCACCCCGTTGTCCTGACAGCATTATTAAATCAAATCTTAACCAGTGATGGCCAGTAACTTAGGTTTAGGTGCTTTGGCAACATGGTTTGGGAGCCTGAGTCTGTGCACAGGTCAAACACAAGCAAGTTAGATAAAAAAAACAAAAAAACAACAGAGATCACACATTATCAGCTGTTCCTGTAATCATTACATGCACTCAGTCACCACAGGCCATTCCATAGCATGTCCAGATCTAAGTGAAATACTGTAATAAGCAGAATAATCACAAGCATTCATGTAGTACCTTGGGGGGAGGGGGCAGTGAACCTGAGGCCTGACATAAATTAAAATATCCACACACAGAAATACAAATATCCACCTTAAATAGATTGTTAAAAAAAGTATTTCCATTTTACTAAATTCTTTAATTCCAACACTTCCTGTACAGAAGTGAACACCACAAAAATAGAGCACAGTCCACACACCATACATACCCTCAGCTACAGTGCTTGTCAGGTCCCTTATGGACCTGACAAGCACAAGATACTTAACTATATAAACACATGGCAGAAGAAATGTTAGCATCGGCGTTCAAGTCCTAATAGGTAGCAGTCAAATTTTTCCCTGGTTCCTGCTGCTTATATCCTCCAGGCACTGTACCACAGTCTTGGAATACAGCCCGGTACTGGGAGTGCCCAGGGAAGTGTTAACACCCACCGGTACCAGGCTGGAGAGGGTGCTGGAGCCAAATCTGCAACTGTTTGTACAAGAGAAGAACAATTCTGTAAATTAACGGCTTGTGCTCTTTGAGTGCAGTGTTTGGGTTAAATAGCAGGGGCTGTATTTACTTGTCCACTGAGACCATCTAAACAGGGCATACAATAATGAATTATCATGTTCGGCAATTACAGTGGGAGACAGACCTCAACACGCTCGGCTGTGCTGCTGAGCTTTTAAAATATAGACATAGCTGAATTAATTTTTTTCACTTGCCGAGTCTATTATAGCAGCACTGGGACTGGATTCTGGCAACAGCACTTGTCTTGCTAACGCCGGGAACAGGTCGGGAGCACAGGCAGCAGAGACAGTCATGAAGCGGGATGGCCACAGCACTATCAGACGGACGCCCAGAGAGGAACTTAGGGGGTAAAGAAAACTGCAACAGTATGGATCGAGCAGTCTCCAGTGTCCACACTGTGTGCATGTAAAACACACAGCAGTGGAGTACTGGACCAATCCCTGCTAAAACTGGGTTGTAAATTTCGGCTCTAGCAGCTTACGTCGAGACCCATTGACACTGACCAGTGCCAACCCCTGCTTGTTTTACAACATGCAGCTGGTATGTGTCTTCCTCCATGTAAGTGTCTGTTGCTTGTTTTAGAGTTACGCAGGGAAAGATTAGAAGACACAGACCAGCGCTCATTCCTTCAGTTTAATGACTGTTTGGCTTATCTCAGGGGTGGCGCGCAGCCTGCTCATGAGAGGGGGTGGTGAGTGCACGTGCGCCACTGCATGAATCCGCCACTGGTTACAGCCCCAAAAGTTGCAGCAGAGTTTGCCAAAATTTTCAGCAGAGTGGGCATATCTAAAGAAATTATTACTGACCAGAGTAGTAATTTTGGTGCTGCATTACTTAAGGAGCTGTACAGACTGCTAGGTATCACTGCCATAAGAACCTCCCTCTATCACCCTCAAACAGATGGTCTTGTTGAGTGTTTTAACCAAACCCTAAAATGCATGTTAAAAAGGTTTGTAAAAGGTGAAGGGAAAGATTGGGACCAATACTTGCCTTACTTACTTTTTGCTTACAAAGAAGTGCCACAGGCATCAACAGGGTTTTCACCATTTGAAATGCTGTATGGTAGGCAGCCAATAGGGCCACTAGATGTGATAAAAGAAACGTGGGAAGATAACCCCACCCAGAAACAATCTATAACATCTTACATGTGTGCCCTAAGAAAGAAGCTGGCAAAATATGGTAAAATTGTCCATAGTAATCAGGAAGAGGCTCAAAACCAACAGAAGTTTTATTATGACCATGGGGTAAAATAAAACATTTTTTGAGCCAGGTGAAAAGGTTTTGCTACTGTTACCCACAACAGAAAATAAACTGTTAATGAAGTGGCAAGGGCCTTATAAAGTTCTTAGACATACTGGCACTGTTAACTGCGAGATGAGACCCCTGACAGGAAAAATCCTTCTAAGATATACCATGCTAACCTCCTCAAGAAATTTGTTGAAAAAATGCCAAAAGCTGCTTTGCTAGTTTTACCAGAAACTGATAAGGAAGATATTGATGTAGTTTATGATAGACTGGAAAAAACAGTAAATGCTGATGCTGTAAAGGTGAATGTTTCCTTAACCTCAGAACAAACTGCAGACATTCATAGCATACCTCTCAACTGTCACACATTACGAGGTATGTCACTCATTTTACCCCTCAGAAATCCTCTGCCCCACATGAAGAAGGGGATATTCCACATTTTCCACTGAGACTTAAAAGCAGAAATTCATAGTTATCTACTATGCTCTGTTATCAGCAAACATTGTTATCATTAGTGCACTGACAGCAATAGCGTTCTGAACTTGCAGTGCCAAGTTTGATGATATGTCACACATTTTGGTTATTTGTCACACATCATGTCACACATTTCAGGGAAGAAAGGTTGAGAGGTATGATTCATAGTGTGCTAAAGACATTCAGCGTTACTTTTACCATGGTACCAGGCCGGGCAAAAGGGGTTGAGCACATAATAGTGACAAGGAACGCTTGTCCTATTAGGCAAAAGACATACAGGTTGCCAGAGCAGTTAAGAGCTGACGTGGTTAAGGAAATACAAAAAACAAAAGAACTGGGTATCATAGAGGAGTGTAGGAGTGCTTGGTCATCTCCCATGGTAATTGTAAGCAAAAAAAGGGGGTGTTAGAATCTGCCTTGATTTTAGGAAACTTAAGTGTCAGAATCTGACAGCTATCCTATACTCAGAATAGATGAATTGGTGCACAGACTGGGGAGTGCAAAGTATATCAGTACCCTCAATCTCACCAAGGATTACTGGCAAATACCTTTAGCTAAAGAATCCAGAGATAAAACTGCATTTGCCACCCCTATAAGAATCTATCAGTTCACTACCACACCATTTGGTTTACATGGTGCGCCTGCTACATTCCAACAGTACATGGATGTCATTTTATCACCTCATACTGGTTATAGTGCTGTGTACTAGGATGATGTCGTGGTGTACAGTCCAGACTGGAAAAGCCACCTGGAACACCTATGAGCAGTTATCCAAGCTATTAAAAATGTAGGTCTGACTATTAATCCTACCAAATGTGCATTGGGCATGCAGGAAACCAGATATTTGGGCTATGTGTTGGGAAATGGAGAAGTTAAGCCAGAGATTTCTAAGATAGAAGCTGTAGCTAACAGCCCTGCACCTAAAACAAAGAAACATGTACGATCATTTTTAGGGCTGGCTGGTTATTATTGGAGATTTGTTCCGAACTTCGCTGAGTTAGCTACTCCCCTCACTGAACTCACGAAAAAATGGTACCCAAATAGTATGAAACGGACCCCAGAGTGTGATAAAACTTTTCAAGCCATAAAGGCTGCATTATGTTCAGCACCAATTTTAAGAAGCCCAGACTTTGAGAAACCATTTCTGTTACAAACAGATGCATCTTGGTAGGCCTAGGTGCTGTCTTAAGTCAAAATATAGATGGAACAGAACATTATATTCTGTACATAAGTAGGAAGTTGCATGACAGAGAGAAAAGGTACTCCACTATGGAGAAGGAATGTTTAGCAGCAAAGTGGGCCATGGAGTCCCTTAAATTTTATTTACTAAGAACTGACTTTGTTCTTGTAACAGACCACAATCCTCTCTGTTGGCTTAATCAGATGAAAGATATAAACTACAAAATCACAAGGTGGTACCTGGCACTACAGCCATTTAAATTTATGGTGATTCACAAATCTGGTAAAAAGAACAGCAAAATGCTGATTTTCTGTCAAGATATAGATCAGGAATTAAGGGTTGAAAACAACTGTATGAGTTAGAGCTGTACTGTTTGCTGTACTGTTAAAAAAACTGATAATGGACATGTGCTTAATTTCTGAAAGTAGTAATTGCTATTACAGAATAAAAAGTCTTGGGAACCTGTTTAATAAAACAGGTTCCCTCTTAAGGAGGGGGGTGTATGTGACAGGATGCCCAGAATCCCCTCTCATATTGTGTCCATTATGGTTTCATAAAAAAGTGTTTCTATACAGGGACTAACTAATGTGATTTCTTTGGTGGACCCCCCATTCTGAAATCCTGGCTATGCCGCTGAATTATCAAACTGTTTATAGACTGGAATTTTAAAGGCAGAAGACTTAACGGGGGTCTTGAAGTGATCTATTATGTCTCTCTCCCCCCTACTTGGACAGATGCACCTCCAGACGTTAATGAGAATCAAACCTGGAACCCCGAGCCCTGAAGACAGAAGCTCCAACCACTAAAAATTCTCCAGATGTAAGACTGCACCTTTACCATTACACAGATCAGTCTTGACAACCACCACCCAAGAGATCTCCATGCTGTTACTCAGCACTGAGGGACTCCATCATCTGGAGCCTCTCACATCTACAATAGGTGCTTTTACAAACAGGTTTTTAAAACGGAATCAGCATTACCTGTGTGGCGCTATTGTACTCTGTTGCGTTCTGGTTCCTTTCTACACGCTATGAGTATTCCAGCCACCACCACCTCCATTTGTTTCGGTTCCCCCAGAGTTTGCTGCTATATATGTTGTTTTCTGCCTTTCTACTGGAATGGCTGTTTTACACAGCCCGATGAAGCGGAACACAACGGTGCAAACTGCGAAAAGCAGAGATTGAGGTTTGGACAAATGTTCGCCTAGGGAATTAAACAGATGCACGTTACACACAAGGGATGTAACAGAATACTGTTTCTGTAACAGTTATTCCATTACATAAACCTGTGTGTAAAAGCGCCTAATGTGTGACTTCTCACAGAATGCTTGGCTTGCTTGCAAATACAGAAAATCACAATAGGCTGCACTCATTCTGCTTATCACAGAGTTCCAAGAAGCACATGGACATCAAACTTTGGGTTTCACCACCGAAAATTTTGTACTGCTTATTAAGCTTGCAATAATGCTCAGTGTCCTCAGTGCAATACACAACTTTCAAAAAATTG
This sequence comes from Neoceratodus forsteri, assembly GCA_016271365.2. Taxonomy (NCBI): domain Eukaryota; kingdom Metazoa; phylum Chordata; order Ceratodontiformes; family Ceratodontidae; genus Neoceratodus; species Neoceratodus forsteri. The sequence goes on from CM028130.1 coordinate 362,682,589, forward strand.
AAAAAAAAAACTTCCCAAATTCAGAGCATGGAACTCCCAGCATCTACCCCCTACCCCAACGCTCCGGCCACCTGACCTTCCTAAGGGGGCATGCAAATACAACATCACCATTTAGTTATAATGGTAGCAATTTATAGATGATGGATATCTGGGTTTCATAACGTGTGTGTGTGTGTGTGTTAAGGGCAGCTATTTACTTTGGGCGTGACTGCATAGTAATTAAAATTGATCCCACAAAACCACAAACTTATACAGTAATTGTGGGACCTCTGTGAGGCAAAGAACAACAAAGGATTGGGCAGGATTTTCCATTGCGGGACCAACTCCCACAGATAATGGTGCATCTGTAGATTTACGTACTACTGGTTCCCCTAACCCTCCCTATACCCCCATGCCTAATTATCACACAGCTGCCATTTTTGCAGCAGTAAGAGTTGCTTTGCTGGCGCCGTGCAGCTACAGTGGAGCCAGCCATGATGCAATTCAGTAACTTGCCGAAAATGACAAACAAAATACTGCATGACAAAAGGGTTTAATTGCCTTTGAATTACACCTGTTCCTTGCAGTACACTGAAACGCGCTGTGATATACTGTAGCATTACTGTGCTGCATCCTGGCTGTCACCACTGTATGTTCAGATGCAAGTGACCTCAAGTTGCATGCAAGCAGTGCCAACAATAACACAAGCTAGACCACAAAGAAGTGGTCTAGTGGGTGTCCATATGGCTCAGGGATACAAAATCCCAATTTTGTGATGCAGGCCCCCTGGGGCATCATTTAAGAGTAGCTAGGGGTTGTGGTTAAGACCCCTATGATTTATTTGCAGCCACTATGCTGTCCACTGGAACCCCAAAGAACATGAAAAAGAAAGTTTCCCAAGCATTTATTTATATAAATTTGGTGGTTAGATGAGTTTTGCAACCCTGATGACTCTTCTGAAATTGGATTTCGCAGCCCCTAAGATTCTGGTGAAATTACACTACCGCAAGTCCCATGCATCAAATATCTGACTCAGTGGGAACTTAACATCAAAAAAGTTTGAAAATCCTGTCTGTGTCCATTATATACTCTGTAGCAATCCTTGAAACGTTATTCAAAGATACACACACCTACAGTTGAAACGCATTTTAAACAAACTCAGGAAAGTTCATCTTATGTTTGCAGAACTGATTAAGGCAAAGTTGCTTTCTACTCTCCTTGCATTGCTGGCTTTCTAGGCTACAGTATGTGGGCTATGAATTCTGAGTATATTGATTGGACTGAAATAAAATATTGAGTGAAATTACTAAACACAGCATGTTCTAAATAAAACATGGGCTAGTTTCAGTCAAACAAATAAATGCCTGCTACATGACATCTTGCCTTGTTATGGAAACTCGAATGTCTGCTACAAGTTTCTGTTCTTCCCTTTCAGTAATACTTCCATCCTGATTTACAAAGTAATGGAAGGGTGTGTGAAACCTGACATTACTGTAAACATCTCTCCTGAATTTTCCGACACCTTTTACAGCCTAGTCAAACAATTACTGAATTTGTGGTACTGTAGTTTCTGATTTCAATGACTGAGTTTGCTGTATTGTAGTTTTTGCAAATAATTGTCGTTACAAATAATCTGGTACCAACTGTTTTTGCACATGAGAAGTGGATCCTCCTAGGGAGTAGTTAACAGTAGATCCCTTCCTTCCCCACTTTGTTGAAATGAGGAGAGGCTGAAAGGGACTCGCCCTGTCTGAACACATTTCACAAGTCAAGAAAGTCCCCAAAGGCAAGGTCACTCAAATCAAACTGCTATTAATACATATTACTAATAATCCTTTAATGTCTCTCCGGAACTGATAATGGTGTCATGCCTACCAACAGGAACCTGCTGCCGAGTCAAACAATGACAGAAAACCATAAAAGTGACGATGTTTGATTGCATTTTATTTAAAGTTGCAGCTTGAATTCACTTTCCCAGCAATTTTGTACCAGAATTTTGCCGAACAGGTGCACTAGTCTTTGGCAGCATATATCTCCGTCAGTTTGCTATAGTGGTCAGCTTTGTACAGTAGGTAGGCTCTAAGAGGCAGTACTCGTTACATCACCAGGGAAACAGATTATCATTAAGATAGGCTGGTAGCTATGGGATAAAAAAGTGTGGAGGTGGTCAGCCCAGGCTTCGTAACCTGCAGACCCTATTCATGTCCCTTCTTGCCACAGCCACTTGCTCACTGTGTGGCCCTAAGGCAGTCATTATGCATCCCTGTACCAGATGTAAAATTCAGTAGAAATAGGATCCCACTGAAAACAAGTTGTTGGATCTCTATTTGGGCTATCCTGGGTAAACTGGCTGCAACACAAAAAAGTGATAAGAATCAATTACTGAACATAAAACTGAGAGAACCAAGGAGTTAGTGTGTGGGTGGTGGGGGCATCGATCAAAAAAGGTGTTGGGAGGATAATAGCTGATTGATATTGTTTAAGGAACTGGTGCATGAATAGCAGACTGTGGCCAGTTGTGGGGTCTCCAGCAACTGTTTTTGGCCAGATATTCAGAGCTGGCCATTAATACCATGCAGCCATTAGCTCTGTGTGGTAAACAGCGCACGGCCAGCCCTGTGCAATATTCAGATAGCACACTCTGATGGAGTGTGCTGATACGGGGCCACACCAGTGAAGCACAGTGCATTCACTATGGGCTAAATTAACACAACCCAAGGCTGAATATGGCCGCCAGGGAGCCCACTGGAGGTAATGCTGTCCAAACTGGATAGCACCAGGGTTCCTATGGGCCATATTCAGCCCTAGCATGCGAATGAGCTCACAGGGCATGCATTGCACTAAGGGGCCATTTTCTTGCCCCTTATGGGTTCATCAGCAAGTCATACAGCACCTAAGAACCCATGCTAGCTGTGTAAAAATATGTACATGGCACCCTCCATTTTCCACCTATTATCTGCCATCCTCCTTATTTGCTGGCTTGACCTCCAGTACAGTTCTTTCTGTATGGAAATTCCCTCTATTATCCACCACCCTCTGTCCACCATCTGCCAGCTCTTTATAATGTTCTCCCTCCACCATCTGCCATGTCACAGTATGGATGCTGTGCATTGGGGTCCCAATGTTTTTGTTGTATTAAATGTCTTAATTAGAAATATTTTACAAGGCAGTGCTGAGGACCATGCTACATTTGAGAGGCTGTTTGGTTTTTAACAACATCATTGATGAACAGATTATTGAAGCTGTCATAGGTAAAGAAAAAGGAGATTGCATACTACAAGTAAGGGTCAATTTTAACATTGTTTCTTGTCCAGGGCATAGTACAAGCTGACCTGGACATGTGCTGCTAACCCTCCGCATACTGTTGTTACAGCGACGCTGTTACAACGAATCCCCCAGAGCGACACAACCCATTTAACACCCACAGGGTAAAATGGGTTGTCGGAGCGATGAACGGATTTATCGACTCCTGGGTTTGGCTGCTCTCCCCCGACATCTGCCTCCTCCTCCCCCGGAGTTAGGAATATATAGTTCCGTGGGGCACACCCCTGGCAATCATTAACTTCCCTCTGATGCCCTTGCGGTCTGTCGATACTTTGCTGCGGCGATGTTATCGCCGTCGGCAAAGTGTTGTCACCGTAAAGTCATTCGACAACTTTGTTGTCAATGCAGCTTGCTGGAATCGTAACCCTCTACTTGTCTATCATGGCTAGTGCAGGTTTTCCATGTCTGTCAATGAAGTTAAAAACACCCCCACTTCAGCAGTCTCTAGCCTGCATGCTAATCTCCCTCATGGTTCCAGATGGACAGGTGTGATTAACAGCTCTTTTACAGCTTCAGTTACCTGACAGTGCAAGGTGGGGACCCCACAAAAGATTTAGCATGAGTTATCACCCCATTTTTAGGGTTTCCAACTAGTGTCCAGGGGCTCCATGACATAATAGCGATCGAGAAACAGTGATCACTATTATGGTGAGTGAACATCGCCTAGATTCTCAATTCCAGGGGAGTGTATGTTGGGGGTGTAAAAAACTTGACAAAATACCTTCTGCCAGGCGGCAAAAAAAAACAGCACCACGCCAGACCGGAAGCCGGTACTCCATACCTCCCAGCCGACCACCCTCCCCACAACACCAGCAATCCAGCTCGGCAGCTGCTCTCCACAACCTCTCCCATGCCATCCCTCCCTGCTTCTCCCGCGGGTGCGTGCACTCATGTATACGCATGAGTTACTGTCACGGTTTTCACCAACTGCAGTATCCGGTCACCTCCTGCCTAGGTAGCTGTGATCACAGTCGCTGAGACTGACTCGACGTTTTTCTAGGTGCTCAATCTCGGTCACTATGGTCACGGACTACCATGTCCAAGCAGTGATAAGGAGTGGAGTGCTGTTAAGTCACTAGCTCACAGTGTTCTAAGTTTGTGTCTCCATGTGTATCTTGACATGTCTCACATTATTAAGGTCATTGTCCCCATTTTCCTACATTTCGAATGTCAGTTACCAGCATTACAATGATGTACTTTCTTGAATCAAGTGAAATGACGGATGAAAATGACATCCATACGTGTTTGCACTTGGAAGCTAAAATGAAATTAATAATGACATAAAGCCAAACAAATGTCCATCACTGGTTTCCTAAAGCTGATTGATGATAAATTTAAACAAAGTCAACTAACTTTTAATAGTCATAATGTGTTTTTGAAGTATTTTTGTTAACAAACTCTGCACAAATAAAGAAACAGAACAGTTAATACCTAAATGTAGACCTGTGCTAATTGCCCCATATTTTACTTATGCAACCAAACACACCTCTATTGTCCACCACCCTCTACTATCTGCCAAAACGTTGTGCACCAAAGTTGGCGGGTTATAGAAGGTGCACTGTAAAAGGTATTCCTTGGTGTCTAGTGGACCTCCCCAATCCCCAATCATCCATATTGGCATCTAGAGTCCCACCAGCCCCAATCACCCATGTTGTCACTACTATTTAATATCCCTGGTGTCTAATGGTCCCCATTTCCCTCCAATCACCCATGTTGTCACTACTATTTAATATCCCTGGTGTCTAGTGGTCCCCATTCCCCCATATTGTCACTATTATGTACTATCCCTAGAGTCTAGTGGTCCCCATTCCCCCGATCACCCATGTTGTTACTACTATTTAATATCCCTAGAGACTAGTGGTCCCCATTCCCCCCAATCACCCATGTTGTCACTACTATTTAACATCCCCGGTGTCTAGTGGTCCCCATTCCCCCCAATCACCCATGTTGTCACTACTATTTAACATCCCCGGTGTCTAGTGGTCCCCATTCCCCCCAATCACCCATGTTGTCACTATTATGTACTATTCCTAGAGTCTAGTGGTCCCCCCATTCCCCCGATCACCCATGTTGTCACCACTATTTAATACCCTGGTGTCTAGTGGTCCACATTCCCCTCGATCACCCATGTTGGCACTATTATGTACTATCCCTAGAGTCTAGAGGTCCCCATTCCCCCCGATCACCCATGTTGTCACTAGTATGTACTATCCCTAGAGTCTAGAGGTCCCCATTCCCCCCGATCACCCATGTTGTCACTATTATGTACTATCCCTAGAGTCTAGTGGTCCCCATTCCCCCGATCACCCATGTTGTCACTATTATGTACTATCCCTAGAGTCTAGTGGTCCCCCCTACTACTGATCACCCATGTTGTCACTATTATTTAAATTCCCTGGCATCTCGTGGTCCCCATTCCCCCCGATCACCCATGTTGTCACTATTATGCACTATCCCTAGAGTCCAGTGGTCCCCATTCCCCCGATCACCCATGTTATCACTATTATGTACTATCCCTAGAGTCTAGTGGTCCCCATTCCCCCCGATCACCCATGTTGTCACCACTATTTAATATCCCTAGAGACTAGTGGTCCCCATTCCCCCCGATCACCCATGTTGTCACCACTATTTAATATCCCTGGTGTCTAGTGGTCCACATTCCCCTCGATCACCCATGTTGGCACTATTATGTACTATCCCTAGAGTCTAGAGGTCCCCATTCCCCCCGATCACCCATGTTGTCACTAGTATGTACTATCCCTAGAGTCTAGTGGTCCCCCCACCCCAGATCACCCATGTTGTCACTATTATTTAAATTCCCTGGCATCTAGTGGTCCCCATTCCCCCCGATCACCCATGTTGTCACTATTATGCACTATCCCTAGAGTCCAGTGGTCCCCATTCCCCCGATCACCCATGTTGTCACTATTATGTACTATCCCTAGAGTCTAGTGGTCCCCCTACCCCTGATCACCCATGTTGTCACTATTATGCACCATCCCTAGAGTCTAGTGCTCCCCATTCCCCCCGATCACCCATGTTGTCACCACTATTTAATACCCTGGTGTCTAGTGGTCCACATTCCCCTCGATCACCCATGTTGTCACTAGTATGTACTATCCCTAGAGTCTAGAGGTCCCCATTCCCCCCGATCACCCATGTTGTCACTATTATGTACTATCCCTAGAGTCTAGTGGTCCCCATTCCCCCGATCACCCATGTTGTCACTATTATGTACTATCCCTAGAGTCTAGTGGTCCCCCCTACTCCTGATCACCCATGTTGTCACTATTATTTGAATTCCCTGGCATCTAGTGGTCCCCATTCCCCCCGATCACCCATGTTGTCACTATTATGCACTATCCCTGGAGTCCAGTGGTCCCCATTCCCTCGATCACCCATGTTATCACTATTATGTACTATCCCTAGAGTCTAGTGGTCCCCATTCCTCCCAATCACCCATATTGTCACTATTATGTACTATCCCTAGAGTCTAGTGGTCCCCATTCCCCCCGATCACCCATGTTGTCACCACTATTTAATATCCCTGGTGTCTAGTGGTCCACATTCCCCTCGATCACCCATGTTGGCACTATTATGTACTATCCCTAGAGTCTAGAGGTCCCCATTCCCCCCGATCACCCATGTTGTCACTATTATGTACTATCCCTAGAGTCTAGTGGTCCCCCCACCCCAGATCACCCATGTTGTCACTATTATTTAAATTCCCTGGCATCTAGTGGTCCCCATTCCCCCCGATCACCCATGTTGTCACTATTATGCACTATCCCTAGAGTCCAGTGGTCCCCATTCCCCCGATCACCCATGTTGTCACTATTATGTACTATCCCTAGAGTCTAGTGGTCCCCCCACCCCGATCACCCATGTTGTCACTATTATGCACCATCCCTAGAGTCCAGTGGTCCCCATTCCCCCCGATCACCCATGTTGTCACTATTATGCACTATCCCTGGAGTCCAGTGGTCCCCATTCCCCCGATCACCCATGTTGTCACTATTATGCACTATCCCTGGAGTCCAGTGGTCCCCATTCCCCCCGATCACCCATGTTGTCACTATTATGCACTATCCCTAGAGTCCAGTGGTCCCCCCATCCCTGATCACCCATGTTGTCACTATCATTTAAATTCCCTGGGATCTAGTGGTCTCCCCAAACAGTATCCAATCTCTAATCCTGACCTGCCCACTATGCACCCACCGCCCCACACACCACCATCCTGGACACTGGACACACTCACGGACAGGACAGGGATTGACACAGCATTCTGCTCACCTCCCTGGCTGGCCTCCATCTGACTGTTGGAAACTTGGGGACAAAATGTGGCAGCCTACTGAAAATTAGATATTGTTTCTCAGCTGACCCTATCCTGGGTAAACACAATCTAAAAATGTGTAAAATCTGGACACCGCTGAAAATGATATATTACATCTCAGCTGGTCTATCCTGGGTAAATGCATTGTAAAAATATGTAAAAGCAGGACCCCAGTACTGTAGAGTCCACTGAACTGTGTATCTATGCTGCTCTGTCCTTGGAAAAATGCATTGTAAACGCTGGACCCCACTGAAAATGTAACCTGCCTTTCAGCCAAGCTGTTCTGGGTAAATACTGTACATTTTAAGAATGGGTAAAAGCAAGGCCCCATCAATAACCAGACATTGCATCCTGGCTTTGCTATTGTGGGTAAATATAGTGTAAACATTTGGAAAAGTAGGTTCCCTCTGAAAACAAGATACCGTCTGAGCTGTATTATATTGGGTAAATACAGTACAAAAATGTGTCGAAGCAGGACCCCACTGAAAGTGAGATATTGCATCTCGTCTGGGTTATCCTAGGTAAATATATTGCAAAACTGTGTAAAATCAGGGCCTTACAGCAGAACCCACTGAAAAGCAGATGTTGTATCTAAGATGAGCTGTCCTAGAAAAACACAATATAAAAGCAGGGCCACACTAAACATGAGATATCGCATTTGCATCTCACCTCTACTGTCCTGGGTAAATAGAATATAAAACTGTGTAAAATCAAGACCCCACTGCAAATGACATATTACATTTTGTCTAATCTATCTTGGGTAATTATGTAATAAAATGTATACAAGCGGGCCCCAGTACAACAGCAACGGAAGCAATGAACGTTCAGCATTGACAAATGCTTGTTTCTCTTGTCTCAGCTTTACCCAAATCCTCCAACCCCCAGTCCAAATGTTCTCGGAGTTGAGTATGGGTGCTGTGTCCTGCCACCCAGCCAATTACCCACCACCCACCGCCTGCTGTCTTGCCCATTCCCATATTCCCCAGTATGTTTAACAGCCTTCCATGTGGCACAGTGACAAAGGCCTTGCTGAAGTACAGATAGGCCACGTCCACTGCCCCGATCTACTTTCCTTGTCACCCAGTCGAAAAATTCAATAAGGCTGCTCTGGCATGACCTCCCTCCAGTGAAACCATGCTGCCTTGGGTCCTGTAGTCCACTGGCAACCAGATGTTCCATCACTCTCTCCTTCAGTAGTGCTTCCATGATATTCCACACTATTGAGGTCAGGCTGACTGGTTTGTAGTTCCCCAATCAATCAGTCAATCAATCAAAATCTTTATTTATCCAGGCGGGCACCATTGAGCAAGGCTCATTTGCAAGGTGGACCTGGTCATGAATACCTCAAAGTACAGTACAGAAGCAGGTATACAAAACGCAATAATATACAAGGAAGAAAAAGCATATACAGTACAAGGTTCAAATAAAAAAAAAAGCATTATTTTACAATTGAAGAAGTCAGCAGATGTACAATCAACCATAGGCATACAGGGGTTATAAGGAGAGATCTTTTGAGTGAGGCAGCCAGCAACTACACATATAGGGGAAAGAGGCCATGCATGGGGTGGCAGATTAGACAGGTAAAGAAGAGGAGGGATATATTACCGATGACTGGGGGAAAAATTGGGTTAAAACCACAGAAAGTGATGATGGCTGTCGTGTACTTGTTTATTATGATAATGTCGGAGGAGGGGTAGATAACTGGGACACTACTATGGATGTGGCGGGACTTTAGCCAGGCTGGAGCGGACAGGGAAGGGTGGGTGCAGCAGGAAGAGTTAATAGGGAAAGAGTAAGAGCCAGGGGTAGAAACATGGCAAGCGTCAGGATGGAAAGGGGGAGTTGCGGAATTAGTGGGCTAGCGGTGAGGAAAACATTTGCAAGGTACTTTCATGTAGCTGTTGTACAGCGCCTTGAAGATATTCAGGCTAACAGGGCAGCTCAGCTTCAAGTTCCTTTGTAAACCGTTCCACAATGTGGGTAAAGAGAAGCTTAGAGCAGCTTTGCCGAAACGAGTGTTGACCCTTGGAACATAGAAACATAGAATTTGATGGCAGATAAGGACCGCTTGGCCCACCTAGTCTGCCCATTTTCCTACCTAACAGATAAGCTGCAGATCCTAGTTAACCAACAGCTTACTTCCTCCTACCCCCCACTAGGACTGCCTTATGTCTGTCCCATGCATTCTTGAATTCCCCCACTGTTCTTGACTCCACAACCTCCTCAGGGAGGCTGTTCCATGCATCCACAACCCTCTCTGTGAAAAAATACTTCCTCACATTACCTCTGAGCTGCCTCTCATTCTTCAAATTGCGCCCCTTGTTCTTGCACATCTCTTTTTCTGAAGATGCCACCCTCTTGGACTTTGTTGATTCCCTTGAGGTACTTGAAAGTTTCTATCATGTCCCCTCCTCCTCCTTTCCTCAAGAGTATACATATTAAGCTCCTTGTCTTCGTATGTCTTCTGCAGACTCTGCACCATTTTGGTTGCCCTCTTCTGGACAGCCTCCACTCTGTCTATGTATTTGGGGAGATGGGGTCTCCAGAACTGCACACAGTACTCCAGATGGGATCTCACCAACTGTCTGTACAGAGGGATAACAACTTCCTGTTTTCTACTATTGATGCCTCTCCCTATGCATCCCAGTATCCCGCCAGCCTTCCTTACTGCCTTCTCAAATACATCCCAACTTGGAGGGCAATTAGGGAATAGCTCCTTAGAGCGTAGGTGCCTAACACACTCCGGGGAATACAATCTGAGACATATGAGGGGAGCTTGTTGGTCACCGCTCTGAAGGCCCATAGGGCGACATTTCTATTCCTTCTATAGTGAAGGGAAGTCCAGCCTAACAATGAGTACAGGGAGCAGTGGTGTGTGGAAAGTGGAAGGCCAGTAATGAACCTGATAGCTCTGTGGTAGAGGGTGTCCAACTTAGCCAGTGCAGAGGCAGTGCAGTGGCTGTACAGCAGGTCTGTGTAATCTATTAAAGATAGGAAGGTAGCTTGAACCAGTTGAATCTTGGCCTCCTTTGTGAGCAGGTGGTTAATTCTGTAGAATAGTCCTAATCTTTGCATTAGTTTCTTCTGTAGTTCTTCAAGATGGTCGGCGAAGGAAAGTTTATGATCGAGCCAAACTCCTAGATATTTGAATTTAGCTACATACTCCAGTGTTTCTCCAAGAACAGTAGTAATTTGTGGGATAGCCTCCCCTCCAGCAGGAACTGCCGCATGCAAGGAGCGGGAGAAGAGCATGGCTTTTGTCTTTTTGTCTTTCCCCGCTTCCTCTTTGTTCCCGCTTTTGTATAAGGGGGCTACATCTGCTGTCCTCCAGTCTTTGGGTACCTCCCCTGTTTCCACTGATCGGCTAAACAGGATTGCCAGAGGTTCAGCCACCACCTTTCTTAGTTCCTTTAGGATCCTGGGGTGCAACCCATCTGGCCCCATTGCTTTACCAATTCTTATTCCTTCCAGTTCCTTGAGGACCCTTTCCTGTGTAAAGGGACTTGTGAACATTTCTGCGCTATTCCCACGCCTTGTACTTCCTTCAGGTCCATTACCCCCCTCTTCCTCAGTAAAGAATGAGCAGAAATATCTGTTCAGTATGTCAGCTTTACTGTTGTCATCCTCCACGAGGCCCTCAACATCTCCCTTCAGTCTCACTATCCCTCCCTTTGCCCTTCTTTTTTCACTTATGTACCTCTGAAAGGTTTTGTCCCTTCTACACACTGATTTTTCAATGTGCTCTTCTTTCTGAACTTTGGCTTCCCTTACTGACCTCCCTGCCTCCCTTTGCTTCTCCTGGTACTTCTCCCTAACCAATTTTGCCTGCGTCTTTTTGCATTGCCTGAATACAATCTTTTTGGCTTTCACTTTCTCCGCTATCTCCTTGGAAAACCATAATGACCTCCTCCTCCTTTTCCCCTTGCTAACCTGCTTAACACATAATTCTGTTGCTCTTATAATCTCTGTTTTAAATACTGCTCACTGTTCCTCCACCCCTGATTCCCTCCCCATTCCCATCAGTGCCTCCTTCAAGCATGTCCCCATTTCTCCAAAGTCTGCCCCCCACCAAAATCCAGGATACACGTTTTTGTGAGGTTTGGTTCTGCTCCTTCTGTGATTTCAAACCACAGTGACCAGTGGTCACTGTTCCCCAGGTGCTCTCCCATTGTTACCCCATCACACTATCCCCATTTGTGAGCACAAGGTCCAGTATTGCCTTCTGCCAAGTTGGTTCCATGACCAGTTGCTTAAGGAAGGCACCTTGAAGGGAGTCCAGGAAAAATCTACTTCTGGTTGATGCTGCTGCTGGGAGGCTCCAGTCCATGTCTGGAGTACTGAAGTCTCCAACCAGCACCACCTCTCCCTTGTCTGCCATCCTTTGGATGGCTAGCATTAACTCCCTATCTGTTTCTTCCTCCTGGCCTGGTGGTCTGTAGATCACCCCGTGTGGATGGCTGACCCCATTTTCCTTTCTAGCTTAACCCACAGTACCACACTCCGATTTTGTTCCTCCTGGATCTCTGTGGCCTTTATGCCATCTTTCACATAAAGTGCTACTCCTCCTCCCTTCCTACCTGCCCTATCTCTTCTGAATATGTTGTAGCCAGATATAGCCATCTCCCAGTTGTGGTTCTCATTACATCTGGTCTCCGTGATGGCCACAATGTCCAGGCACCATGGCAGCCTCCAGATCCTCCATCTTGCTGCTAAGGCTCCTGGCATTGGCACACATGGCTCTCCATGATATAAACTCCCTGGACTGTTTAGCTGTTCTGCTCAAGCCCACTCCTTGGTTGTCCTTTATCCCTGATCCTCCCTGCTGTCTGACCTTCTGTTGAATTTTGCCCCCTTTCTGCCTATCCACCCCTTGGGTGCCTATATCCATCTTTTACACACTGCTTTGTAGAGATTTCCCCTCCTCCTGTTCACTGGTTCCACTGCTAGCTATGGGAGTGGGCAATTAGGTACCCACCTTACTGGCCTGCCACCCCTCTTGGCTAGTTCTAATGCTTGTCCATGTAGCATTTAAACTTATCATTGAGTGCTTAGATACCCCTCCAGAATGGATGCAGGCTGTCAGGCTTAAACAAGCCCCCAACCCTCCAGGTGGGTCCCCAGTCATTAGTGAATCCAAACCCTTCCTCACAGCACCAGTTCTTCAACCATGTGTTAAAGTTCCTGGTGCATGCACCCCTACACTCTCCCATGCCTCTCACAGGTAGTACTTCCGAGAAGGTGACAGATGTACTGTAGCAACTTGCTTGAGACCCTTCCCTAATTTCCTAAACTCTTTCTGAACTTCCTTAGGCTCCCTGTTTGCCAGATCATTAGTACCTAGGTGGATAATGACATCCAGCTCACTCTCCCGTATTGCCTTCCTGGCGATCCCCAGTATCTTCCTTCCATCCCTCCACACCGTGACACCTGGTAGACACCTCACCTCCCTGTTCTCCTCCTCATGTGTTCCTAGATGGATCCCTCTTAAGATAGAATCCCCCACCAGGATTCACTTCCTCCTCCTCTGGGGTCTTCTGCTCTCCCCACTGAGGTCACCTCCTTGGTTGACTTTCACATCCTTCCCTTCCACTTCTCTGGGTACCACTGTTTGGTTGTCCCCATTTGTCAGTGCGGCATATGAGTTCTGGAGTGGAACAGGATTTGGAATGTGTGTCTGCCTGACCTGCCTAACTCTCCCTGAGCCCACCATCATGCAAGTGCTCCTCGTTCTTGGCATTCTTTGAGGCAGCGGCATTGGAATAGGTGGTCTCTGGATAGGGGTGAAGGTACTCCAGACCCAGTTTACTTCTGCTGTGAGTCTGGCTACCGCATCCCGCAGTCCAGAGAGATGCCTGCAGATAGGGCAGCACCTCAGCGTCCAGAAGGTCTGCCTGAATATGGCTGCCCCGCATCCACTGCATTGCACCACTCCCCACATTACACTGCACTTATAGGCAAGAGGGGGTCAGAAGAAGTCAGGAAATGTTTTCTTAGGGTCTTTATTCTGGAACTGGGATTGGGGGCCCACATTCCTCATGACTGCTCTCCCTCCTTCCAATTTTGGTTCTCCAAGATTTCTGGCCAGTCTGAGGCTCTAGAAGGCCCTGCTACTATATGTGGCTCATGAACAGAGGTAGTAGAACTGGGAATAACTGCCCTGGGAACAACTGATGCATTGATTGAATAGTTTGATATGAACACATCCTCCTGTGGCTCAGGAGCACTCTGTTCTGTGATAATTTCAACCTCTGCCTGACACATATCCTGCAGTGTAGGCTCAGGGATCTCTATACTGGGAAACACTGTATTTTTCAAAACAGGTATATTATGAGATATTTTCCCAGCTGAAGGAATCACAAGTCGAATTTGCACAGCAGCAGACTTATCGTGTACTGTAGTCATTATTACCGGAGCGGTCGGTAATGCTGCAGGGGAATCGTGGTGGTAAGAAGCAGTAGAGTGTATCAGAACATCAGGATTGACAGGAGCAGGGACTTGGTCTAATGTTGGCTGAGTCAAAATGACAGCATGCACAGAACGTGTAGGGTAGAAACTGGGAGATATCACCTTGGGCCTTGCCTCAGCAGTAACAGCGGTCTGCACTTGAACTGTTGCTGAGTCAACAAACAATGGTCAGGAACTGCAAGAAGGAAAGGTCAGGTAATACAGCAAGTGGATCTGGAATGCGGCCAAATGAGACAGTACCTGGCAGTGTTTCAGTTAGCCTCATGGCTCATTGTAGGGCAGATACATTCATGCATGCAGGGAGCTGGGCAAGGTCAGTTAGCCACTTTCCATTCTGTGTCCATCCTGCTTTAATGAGGGCTTCCTCAGGGCTCAGAGAAGAAATCTCAGAAACACCACATCTCTGATATGGTTGAGAAGCTACGCTTGCTGGCTTGGAGCTGCCAGGGGCCTCTGACAGCAGATCTGCACACCTGGCTGTCAGAGGCACCATCAGTCCATCAATTCCGTCAGCTGGGGACTGAGTCTCATGATGGCTGACCTTGACTTCAGTTTGGGGGCTTGACATCTGGCTTCCTCCCCCCTCCCCCTCCCCCTCCTCTGCAATTCGGGCTAGATGATGCTCCTTCTTCAGCCTCAGTGCTACATAAAGAATTTTTTTTTCTTCGGAACCTTCCTGTGGAACCGAACCGACTCACTCCAGGATATGGTTGGATTATTCAGCTCCACCATACAGTCTGTAGCAGGCCGCAAAATGGATGAAACAAATACTGTAGTTTCTTACATCATTGCAGTTTCCATTTACATCTCCATCACCTCAGATACCAAACCTTCAAGTTTGTGAGAATCGGCAACAAGCATTGCTTCCTCTCTACTCTAGGTGAGAAGGGAAACAGATTCTTCCACCAGGGACGCCATCATACTCCCCTCTCCAGGGACCTCCATCTCCCTACAGGAAGCAGATAGCACCTCCCACAGGAGAAGAATGGGAGTTTCCCAGTGTCATGACCAATATTCCCCCTGCCAGTAAAACTGTCACATGCAAACTGTCCCATGCATGCAGCCATGCGGGACAAACCTGGTGGAAACAAGCTATCATGGCTTAGTGGTTAGTCCCTTTTCTGGTCAAAAATTACAAATAAAGAACAAATAATAAAGCCTCTTCACTTTAAACCCTTTCTGATGTTTAGATTTTAAAAAATAAATACACTATGTATCCTGTTTACCACCAAAGAATTGCCAAACAGAGCAAGAGTGACAGTCATCTTAGCTGCCTAGCTGTGCATCAGAACTTAAAGGGGAACAGTCAGCACAAAGGGACCCACACTCAAAGGTGGGGCTGGTCCCAATGTGCTCAGCTGTGCGTCATTTTACACTGCCAGAACTTACCCTCTGCGGGTTAACAACTGCTACCAGAAGAGTCGCTAATTGGGTGATGATGCTACCATTCAGAAATTCAGTGTAAGACTGACTTCATATTCCCGCTACTGCTGCTTGGATGCCAGGTAAGTCTGCCTTGGTTGATCACATGAATCTGATCTTGTGCAATTTCCTCTTTTACTTAATGCGTTTTAACTTGAAAGGTGGGCTGGATCTCAAAGTCCTATTTTCAGCCACAGCACCAGTGCCTGCCTTGTAAACAAAATGTTATGGCAATGACAAAAAAGAGATACTGCAGGCATTCAACACGCACTTTGCCACAGCAGGCTTAGCCTTTGATAACTCGCCCGCATATAGCCTGTGCACCCAACTTGGCATGACCCCACCAAATGTTGGCTCCATTAGTCAACATTTCTTATTCTCATTGGTTTCCCTCAAGGAAGTGGAAGACTTGATTCTCCACCTGGATACTAAGAAAAGTGCCGGCGCAGATGCACTTGAACCATACTTCCTAAAGATAGCATGCCACATATTGGCAGTGCCTATTACTCATTTATTCAACCTGTCCCTAACACAAGGTACCCTCCCTCAAATATGGAAGATCGTACACGTTATCCCGCTATTTAAATCTGGAGACCCTTGCGACCTTAATAACTATAGGCCAATTTCTCTCCTACCCACACTCTCAAAGCTACTGGAAAAAATAGTAAATGGCCAACTAAGATCCTTCATCGACAGAGAAAAATTACTAAACCCCCTTCAATCCAGATTCAGAGCCAACCACAGTACAGTCTCAGCATTAGCTAAAGTAACCAACAACTGGCAACTGGAGTTGGAGCATAAAAAGTCAGTATGTGCTGTGTTTCTTGACCTCAGCAAAGCATTCGACACAGTCGACCACGACCTGCTCCTCGACTCGCTAAAAACACTAGGACTGGATGCTACTTCTCTAAACTGGTTCTCTGAATATCTGACAGACAGATACCAGCAGGTGAAAGCAGATGGCGAACTATCTGCCCTAAAACTCTTACAAGAGGTGTCCCTCAGGGATCCATATTAGGTCCCTCCTCTTCGCAGTGTATATCAACAACATTGATGAGGGAATCAAGGGCTAAGTATTCACTAATTGCGGATGACACAGTGCTGTACCTGAGTTGTCCCACACCAAAAGAAGCTTGTACTGACCTACAAAAGATTTCAACCTCCTGCAACTCCAACTAATCAATAAAAAACTGCTATTAAATGCTAAGAAAACTAAAGCCATGTTATTTTCCACCGTAAACTACACAAGCGCTACTGACTCCCTCCTTCCCCTCAATAACCACGAGGGAGGGTGCTTAGAGTACATTCTGAAATTCAGATATCTTGGGTTCTGTATCGACTGTAAACTCTCCTTCACTGACCACCTGGAAGATTGCTGAAAAAAATTAATGCAAAGACTTGGCCTTTTTTACAGGATAAGAAGACTTCTTACAGCAGACGCAAAGAACCGACTAGTCCAAGCCACGTTCCTGTCCTTAATTGACTACGCAGACTGTGCGCTTCCTATCTTGGAAAATTGGATACGCTCTACTACACAGCTATACGTTTCATCACTGACCTCCCCTTCTCTACCTATCATTGCGCACTATATGCCGCCACGGGCTGGACCTCACTTCACTATAGGCGCAACTTTAATGCAGCACTCTGGACACTTAGAGCCCTCAGTGGCAAACTCCCTCACTACATCATCAACTGTCTGTTTGTCTCCGATTGTGCTCAGGAATTATTCCCTTAGAAGCTGCTACAACTCCTGCTAAATATACCCAGGGCACTCATACGAGTCAGGAGAGCCGCCTTTGGATTCTCACTCCCATCAATATGGAATAAAACCCCAAAAATACTTAAGCTGAAAGCCCCAGTAAGTACCCTTTTGTTCAAAAGGTTTTACCATGATGGCATTACGGAAATTTGCAACTGCTTTACTAGACACTAACTAACCTCCCTCCCTCAAATGGCGGCCCACAAACGGCGGCCCCCCAACTGAAATCTGTGCCTCTGCCTCTAGCATGCCCACCAACAGAGCCACAGGATTTATTGCCGAACTCCCATATCTTATTCTTTGACACTCTGAACAGCTGCAGCCTGATTCCTAGCACATACCGTGACTTGGGGATAATTATCACTTTTGCCCCAAAAAAATATTCGTCCCCGCCCATCCAACATCTCCTTCTGCCTCTCAACCCCAGGACCTCCCAGTTGTGCCCTGCTACTATATTCCTCCTCTTGCACTTAGTACAATGGCAGCTTTCTCCTCCCGTGTGTCGCTGCGTTTTGAGGGGCTAAAATAAGCGTCACCTTTCATACGGGTCCTCCGCCTCCCAATCCCTCATTCTGCTCTAACAATTGGGTCCTCGCCAGGCCTCTATTCCCCACCTCCCTACATTATGCTTGATATCTTCTATCTGGTATGCCTACCCTCTCCCTAACATTTCCCACTACAAAATGCACAGTTTTGGGGCTTGGATCAAGTACAAGTTCATTATCCACGACTCCTTGTAGTTCTATGTTCAATGTATATTACCTGTAAATGTGCATTTTTACTATAATAGCAGCTATTTTTACTGTTCGTACTATTGTAACTTGTTTTTCGATATTATTACTGTAGGACCGCAGGTCCACCTTGTAAATGAGCTTGCTCAATGGTGCCCGCCTGGATACATAAAGATATTGACTGATTGATTGATTGAAAGATTGCAAACAGCCCCAAAATACAATGAAGGCACAACATCAACATCACTCCTGTCCATGATCCAGAATTGAGCTGCTCGGTCAGCTTCTAATTCCAGTCACAGATAATGCAGAGGATGGAGCGACCTATCGCCCCATATTAGAGAATGGGGAATGCTGGACATCAGATGCTGAACGTAGGGGCCATGGCCAGGGTCGGCTACCCCCTGTGCATGCCGACGCTGATGACCCTCTGATCCAAACCTAGCCAGTTCTACCACCTTCCTTCACTTCCTTGCCTCACATCACATTCACACAAGAAAGAAAGACTAGCATACATTTCTGTGCATTGCAGAGAAGGGGAAGTTGGCAGGTACAGGGCAACACAGCACAGCTGTCAAAACTATCAAGCTCAAAAAAGGGAACCTGTGACAGTTATAGGCACAAATCAAAAACCACAGAAACATCTCTCTGTAGACAGTTGGCTTTAGTTGGGAATATACATGACCTGGCTATGCCAGGGTTGCCAGGGAGCTTTCTTAGAAAGATGGATGTAAATATGTCCTGGCCATGGGAGAAAGAATCTGTTTGGGCAAAAGTTCTGTACATGACTTTTAAGGATAGTACAACAGATTAAAGCTTTAGCACCATTTTATTTTATAGAGTGTTGTTATGTGCTGTACTTGTAAACAGTACAATGACACAAACAAAACTATTTAAAACAAGCTGATGAGACAACTGTGACACCTAACTGAAAAGCAATCACAAGTAGGTTTTTATGTAAGGATTTTTTGTGTTGATATAAGGTGACCGTGGTACCAGATTGATCACATTAGAGAGTGTAGCCCTCTGTTTATTTACACTGCTCACAAATGTGACTGCTGAGGCACTGCACCTTGCTCTTCTGCTGATACTCCTATTACACCAACTGTACCTTCTCCATTTCACCAGCAACTGATCTGCTTTTATGCAAGTCCTTCTATAACCTACCTTCTGAAGGCTAAGAAGCCCATTTTGAAAAATAATGGCATGACAAGATGTAAGAAAGCATAAACTGTAAAAATGTAAAATAATTTGCAGGCTCCTTAGAGCAGTTTTTTTGGGTGGGGGAGGGGAGTGTACCAGACACTAATGATTGATTTGATTCAGACCACAAACCAGCAGCATACCCCTAAAAAATGCAGGAATTTGTAAGAAATGTGATTAAATCTGGTAAATGAGCAAGGGTAGAGCTTGCTATCCTTCTGATGTAATTATTAATTGTGATAGGTGCAGCCCTCTCTATTAGCAAGCTCCACACACACTGGCCATAAGCTGCAGGGTATCTACTCTCTTTACAGAAGGGAACACGGGGAAGCTCGAGAGGAGCATCACAAAAAGAAGCAGTAAGTACTCCAGCTCAGATGAACGAGTTATATTTAAAATGTTAGCACACTTTCCCCTCCAAGGGTTTTACCTTGCTGTTGGTGGATGGGCTTATTTCAAATACCAGCTGGCATCTGAAGACTAAGAAACCCATTTTGAAAATTGTGGAGCGACACAATGTAAGAGAGTATAAACTTAAAAAAACATTTTTAAATTGTAAACTCTTTAGAGCAGCTTGGGGGAGAGTGAACTGGGCAGTAATGATTTATTTGATTTAGGCCACAAACCAGTAGTACAACCCTAAAAAATGCAGGAATTTATAAGAACTGTGACTAAATCTGGTGAATGAGCAGGGATAGAGCTTGCTATCCTTCTGATGTGGTTGAATTTTAACTGCCAAACCTTAGACCACCTATCTAGCATTTGTAGATCCCTCTGTATCTCCCTGATCCCTTTGTCACTATCTACCCTACCACACGGCTTCATGTCATCTGCGAAGAAACACAACTTGCCCTGCATGCCCTCTCAGATGTCACTGATGAACATATTGAAGAGGACAGGACCCAGGACAGATCCCTGCACCACCCCACTTGTGACCTCCCTCTCTTCGGATTTGACCAAGTTAACACCACCCTCTGCCATCTCTCCTTCAACCAGTTTCCTACCCATCTGTGTTTTTAGCCACACCCAGATCCTCCAGCTTCTTCAGGAATCTTCTGTGTGGCACTGAGTTGAAGGCCTTGTTGAAATCGAAGTAGAATAAATCCACAGTGTGGCCTTCATCTACTACTTTTGTTACCCGGTCAAAGAAAACTATAAAGCTGGTCTGAAAAGATCCCCCTGCCACAAACCCATGCTGTTTACTATCCTGAAGACTGTTGCTCTCTAGTTAGTCCACAAGGTCCTCTTTGATCAGTGACTCCATCAGTTTACTCACTACAGAAGTAAGGCTGACAGGTCTGAAATTTCCCCGATCACTGTCCCCTTCCCTAGTGTAGCAGGACGGATCTATGACAGTTGGTCGACAGTTTCGTTGTCGACCGACGTTACAGTGACTCCTTTATGTCGATCGCATTTGCAGTCAGCATAAAGTGAGTCACTGCAGACTGTGTTTTCTTTGGGGGGCTTTGCCCCCGAACCTCCCATGTGGGGGGCTCTGCCCCCACTGCCCCTGCTTATAAATTAATCAATTCTGAGTCGGAGTTGCTTCGGGGAGGGGGTGCAATACCCCCAGGAAGCAGTGCTGGGGTCCCGTACTGCACTACAGTAACCTGGCGCTGTTGTCGCTGTAGTGTCGGTCGCGGTAAAGTGATCACTATAGCAACAATACACCTAGCAGGACAATGACCACTACCCTCCAGTCTTTCACAACTACCCCTGTCTGAACTAAGGTATTGAATAGCCCTACTAGTGGTTCAGCCAGTTCTCCAGTCAATTCCTTGAGCACTCTTGGGTGTATCCCATCTGGGTTTGGAGCTTTATCTACCTTTAGGACTTTAAGCCCCTTCTGGCCCCTTTCTTTGGTAAATACTGGCTGTCTCATTTCTGGAATGCTCCTGACAGCTGCCTTGAGGCAACTCTCAGGCAGGGGCCCACTGTCTTCCCTTGTGAAGACAGGGCAGAAATATTCATTAAGGACAGTTGCTTATTGTTCATTTTCCTCTAGTCGGTCCTGTAACGTATTGTTTTAAATTCAGTTGAGTCACACTATTGATCAAACATGTCTCCGCTGAAGAATGTCCTTCAGAGTGCGACCAGCTAACCTCTCCCAAATTAAAATCTCCCATAAGTACAATTTTACCCAGTTCAAATGCAGACTCAGTTTCTTTTGTTATTAAGATTATATGGTGTATGGTGGAACGTTGTTCTCACAAGAAATCTAGCCTTTCAAAATGCTGTTCAGCCACAGTCTGCAAAATGAATGGAACGCTGTACTGACCATACGTGCAGAACAGCATTCCATTCATTTAGATTTGAAAACTCGAGCCACGGGTTGAAATAATGAACAGCAAACTGCTGCGTTTCAACCTTATTCACAACTGCCTGAAAAACTAACACGGCAGTTTTCTGAAATGGGCACTGTTCATCTAAATGCAGGATCAACCAGATATTGTATTTTACTTACAGTTTTCTCTGCCTCAGGGCAGTTATTTCTCTCACTAAGCAAGAGGTCTGGCCACCATGTTTTTTTTTTAAATCCCACCCACAGCAGAGCGGCAACCAATGGGTATGTGCGCTGCTACATTAGGGACGCCCAGTCCCTAGCAACCACCCAACTCCGTCTCCTAGCGAGGAGAGACACCAGTTTCTTTATCCACAATTTAAGTACAGTCTGGAAGCCTAAAAATATTTTTAAAATAATTTGAGGGGGCACCATACACTATAAAAAATACAGGATGGGTAACCCCATGCAGAACCGTGTGTTCTGCCACCTCAGGATCTGATTCCCAAGGACCTCTCGAGCTTCGCCCTCGAGGTCGCAAGGAATCAGACCTCTCTGTGGCAGAACACACTGGTTCTGCATGGTTACCCATCCTGTATTCTCTATATTCTCCATGGTTGTGTCAGGTAGTCTGTAACTCATGCCCACAGTGACTGAGTTAATCGCCATTGTACTTATTTTAATTTGCGTTGTTTTTGTATAAGTGTTTGATTTTTTTTTATTTTACCTGAAATGTCACATGCTTTTAAATCTTCCTTAATAAGCACTAAGCAGGCCACACCACTGCCTTGTTTGTGTATTATGTCTCTACTGAAGAGGGTATATCCCGTAATTTCCTTTCCCAATATACCCAGCTCTCAGTAATAGCTTAATGAATAGTTATTCATAGTTGCAAGTGCTGTTAGCCCATTCATTTAATTAATTCTGCAAACTCATTCATTCTGCAAACTTTGGGCCGGATAGTCAGACTGTGTCAGGCAGGGGCGCAAACCTGGGTGCAGCACAACTGGGATGCGCCAGGGCATGGTCCCTGCGATATTCAATGGTGCTGTGCCATGGCTCAGCGCCACTGAATATGGCACTGTGGCCGCCTGCATTGCACATGGCACTGCGCCAGCACAAGTGGCGAGTGAGGAGCAGGGGGATGCACCAGTGCTGCAGTTGCGCTAGGCACAGGAACCGCGATATTCAACTGTGAGTATGCAAATGGGGCCATTATGCATGCAAGGCACAAGTGTGGCCACTTGCATGTCATTATGGCTCCATTTTCATGCAGGTACACCGATCCCTGGTGACTTGCACCTGGCGCCTTGCCAGGCTGCAGCTGTTGGGGACTGACACCCCCTGCCCCTCAGTGACAATGCACCCCAGTGCCCGATCACGGGCTTTGTACAAATGTAAACTCCCTGGTGGTCCAGTGGATCTGCTCCCTGCCTGATCGTGGACATAGTAAGACTAATGTTAACCACGGTGGTCCAGTGGACCTGCTCCCCCACCTGATTGCAGGCGTAGTAAAAATAATGTTAACCATGGTGGTTCAGTGGACCTCCTCCCCTGCCCGATTGCGGGCATATGTATCTAAAACCGATCCCTGGTGGTCCAGTGGACCGAATCCAGCCCAATCGCGGGCTTTGTTAAATTAAATGTATCCCTGGTGGTCCAGTGGTTACCAAATGCAGCCCGATCGTGGGCTTTGTATAATTAAATGTATCCCTGGTGGCCCAGTGGACCGAATCCAGCTCGATCACGGGCTTTGTATAATTAAATGTATCCCTGGTGGTCCAGTGGACCGAATGCAGCCCGATCGTGGGCTTTGTATAATTAAATGTATCCCTGGTGGTCCAGCAGACCGAATCCAGCCCTATCGCGGGCTTTGTTAAATTTAATTTTATTTATTTAGTTTTTGTTAACCGGGTAAGTGCACTAGACAAATCCTGCCTATTTTCAGGCACGACATGGGGGAGGGGGATACAGATCAATGCCAACTGACCTTGAACCAGATTAAGCTGTTAGTGGCATTTTTAGGGAATGAGGGAAATTTGGCCAGGACACCAGGAAAATTCCCCTACTCTGCTGCTGCTTTGCTGCCAGCAGGGGGTCTGGCCATCGTCAGGATGGCCACTCTGCAGCTGACATCGAAGGAGGAGGTTGCTGGCTTGTTGGGAGCGCTAGCCTCTGCTCCCGCCGATAGCGCTATGGAGGCTGTTTCACAATCAGATTTCGATTCTGATAATGATTTTCAGGATGCACCGCTAGTATGGGCAGATTCTGCTCCTCAGTCTGGCCACGATGAAACTGTTTTGCCTATCTTGGACTTACCTCAAGGATTTGTTGCTTCAAGTCTGAAATCTGCCGTTCCGACTAACCCTGAGGATACAAGCGGGCAGTTGCAGGCTTCTGTGGTACCCCCGGTTTGCAGCGTGGCTGCTTCTCCTAAGTTCCCTACAGATGTGACCTCTTCAGGTGATTCCGCATTGAGCGGTAAGACTTTATTAACTATTTCTACTTCTTCTGATTCTGCCCTTGGAGTTTTGTCTTCCCCTGTGGCAGCTTCGGCTGTACATAATGCGGACCGCTCTGAGGACAAACTGCCTTCAGCTCCTACTGAGATTGCCGGTATTGATATGGCTCGGTTTGTGAACAACACTACATTATTTAAAGTCTCTGTGGAGCCTGTATTTGAAATGCGCTTGCAAGTGCGAGATTGTACTGTCAAACTTGATTCTACGCCTGTCAAGCTGCAGTCGGCAGTTTCAACCCTGGGAGCTCGCGAGAGGAGTGGTCGCATACCTGAGACTGTTTTGCTTAATCACAGTGCTTCCAGCACAGCAGCAGCACTACTCCGGGCTGGCAGTAAAGTCGCGAGTTGTAGCGAGTGCCTACAGCCTGAGGGAGTGCATTCTGCTCCAAGGAATGAGGCTTCTTGCTTGGATATTGGGAGCAATATTGCCACAGTAGGGGTTGGCTCCTCTGCTTTTATACAGAATGTTTCAGTTCCTTTATCGAAAGCTGCTGGGTTTGTTTTCAAGAAAAATCTTCATTCTAAGGAAGCTCAGGGGAACTCTGATATTGTTTATCAATCATCTGCTACTTCTCAAACTGGGGTTACCGAATTTACTTTTGGGGCTTCTGTCACTCAACAGCCTAAACAGGTTATTATGCATCCTAAGGTGCCAGTCTCTGTTTCCCTTTCGGGTGATAATCTTTAGGAATCCTGGTCTCCGGATCAAGCTCTTTTGTGGGCTGGTTGGACACAGACTCCCACTGGGGTTTGGAAGCCTGACCCAGTTTGGGATTCTGAGTTTCCCCTTTCCCAACATTCTCCAGAACAGAAACCAATTCCTCAGCTTAAGGTTTCGGCTAGCAACAGGCATACTATATCTTTAGGAACTGGGCCTCCCCCCTTTCTTCCCTTCCTCCAGTTTCAGTACCCCCCCCCTTACAAGTACTGATTTGCCGCTTCAGGTGAAGAGTGTTCCCTCACAGGACTCCTCCTTGTCTAACTTCTACGAAGCAGGATTGCCTCCTTTGGTGAATTATCGCCATTTCAGGACTTCTCCTTGCCCAAACCCTCATCTCAGAAACCCCTTATGTCTGATCTTTTTCTTCTTGAAAGGCGGCACCCGGCGAAATGCAGTTCATATACGATATAAGGGGGGCCTGCAAGACAGGCCTGACAGACATTATGCGGGAAAGACTCTACTGAAGGATTCTTTGCATTTTACTCCCCAAGACGTGTATGCTTTTATTAACATATCTGGTGACGATAATTTTGATATCAGTTTCCGTACTCCTCATGGCTTGGATTTGTTTTGGGACCGTTATGGTCAGGTGAAGTTTTCTCCCACATGGACCCCCTTTATGGTTATATCTCTTTCTAAACCTTTAATCAAATATGTTACGGTGATGTTTAGAAATGAGGGGGTCCATGTGGAGGATATCACCTTTTGGTTGTCACAGAAATGTGAGGTCTTAAGCAGCCCAGAACCTATTTTAGATTCTGAATGTTTTTGAACAGGGGGCTGGAAATATAAGGTCAAATTGAGGCAATCTGAGTCTGGGGTAACTCATATTCCAAATTCCTTTATGCTAGGAAGAGATAGGGGGGTCTGTTTTTACGGAGGTCAACCACGTGCTTGTTATAAGTGTGGGTCTAGGACTCACCTTTCCAGTGTTTGTGATCGACCTCATTGTGAAAATTGTAGGGAGGTAGGGCATGTCATTATGCAATGCATTAATATCTCCAAGTGTGACCTCTGTGACGAATCTAGTCATAGTTTTCGAGATTGTTCTTGGGCTGCCAGGAACAAGGTTACTTGTATTAGTTCTGATCTTCTCATTCAGAACGCCCAGGATGCCTTGGCCCCCCCCCCTTCTTCCCCTACTCCTCAGATAAAATTCTCCTCAATCCCTCCCCCTCCTTTCCCTTCCCTTTCACGACTACCACCTCCTTCTTCAGATAAAAAACAAGAGGTGGCTACAGGTACAGAACTTTTCTCCCCTCTCTCTTCCAATGGTTTGAACATAGGCTCTGGTGAAGTGGTCTCTGTTCCATTGGTGGATAAAAAACCTTGTATGGGCCCTCCCGGCTCCTTGGACTTTCCTCCTGTGTGTTATTCGGAGGAGGTCTCCGGGTTGCTGGGAAAGAATCTAAGATCTCAGCCCTTGGGCCATCTTTGCCCCGGCGCAGATCTTCTCGGAATTTGCATCCTAAATCTCCCCCTTCTGTTTCTGGCCTCGAAATCAGTAACTCATATCGAGCTCTTTTCACCCCTTGGGGGGACACGGAAATGGACTTGGGTGATTCAGACTCCCAGAAATCTTCCTTGTCCACTTTGTCGCAGTCCGTGGATAATTATAAAGAGAAGGAAAAAAAAGAAGAGGAAGGAATAAATAAGGAGTTTGTTTCTCTCTCCCACTTTGCCCATAAATGAGGTTCCTTTGGGGTTCTTTTAACACCCACAGCTTGCTAAATAAAGCTAAACGACAGGCTCTTTTTCATCATATTCATGACCAGCATTTATCGGTCTGTTTCCTGCAGGAGACTTGGATGTTTTCTGTGGAACAGTTAGCCTCCTTTAAGCAAGATTGGGTTTGGGGCCCTTCCTTTTGGTCCTTTGGCATGGACAGGGCTGATGGTATTGGTATTTTGTTTAATTCTTTTTCATTTATTTTACATAATTTAATCGATCTCATACCAGGCAGGGTTTTGATTCTAGACAGGAAATGGCAAGGTATTTGTTATCGCTTTATTAATATCTATAGCTCCCAAACGAAAGCTGGTAGAGTGGCCTGTTTTAAATCCATTCAACCCTACTTGGTCACCTCTGTTAAGATTCTGTGGGGTGGGGACTTTAACTGTACTATTCCTACATTTTCGAAACAGGGTAACAAACTTTATTGTGATTCTCATGCGCTGGCCAATATTGTTAAAATAGCTGGCTTGATTACTTGTTTTTGTTCTCCTTCCCATGGTACTCAATTTTCTTTCTGAAAAGGAACGTTTTTTTCCGTTATTGATTATATGTTTGTTTCCCCTGGTATATTGGTTCATTCCTTTGTAATGACCCCTAGTGAATTTTCGGATCATTCTTTTTTATTATGTACATTTCAGGTACCTAGTTCTTTCGAGTACAGGCAAGTCCGGTGGAAACTTAACAGTTATATTTTAGGGTTACCCTATGTACAGAATGGAGTGAAATGTATTCTGAAGGCAAGATTGTCGGTAGCTTTTTTATATTCCAATTTAGGGGAGTGGTGGTTGGGGACTAAGGCTGATTTGCGTAGTTGGTTTAAAAACCAAGGGGTTAAAATGAAAAATTCTAATTTTTTAAAGTATTTGTCCCTTAGGCAACAGCTCCTAAGGCTTACTACAGTGGCGTACTCGTCACATTGGGATTATTCGGCTCAAATAAGAAATGTACAAGAACAAATTAGGGTTTAACAGTACGACCGAGCTAAAACCTTACAAGCCATTTTAACCAATGGTATAAAAAATTCCCCCTTAAGTGACCCTTTGAAGCCTGCAAGGTTTTGAGAGATTCCTCTAATACGGACTCACTTCTTAACCCTGATCTTTCTATAGCAGATACTGTTCCACAGTTAAGAGAATTGATTATGTCCCATTTTCAGTCTTTGAAACCTTCCCTTTCGATTTCTGATGACTCCATGCGTTTATATTTGAGTGGTTTAACTATTTCGTCAGAGGCATCAGAAACCTTACAATTATTAGAACTCATTTCTCAGGGGGAAATCTTGAAGGTCATACAGGCCTTAAAACCTAATATTTCATTGAAATGGATGGCTTGTCTAATGCTTTATATAAAGTTTTTTCTGATGAATTGGTACCTTGTCTTTTTCTTTTATTTCAGTATTTTGTTAAGCATACTGTGTTTTTTCCTACTTTTTCAGATGGTTTATTGGTTTATTTATTTAAATCTGGGGATAGACAGGACATTAAGAATTGGCGGCCTATAACTCTTTTGAACTCTGATTATAAAATTTTTACTAGTATTTTGAACAATCGACTAAAGAATTATGCCAGATTGGTGATTTCTCCCTTTCAATTCTGTGGGATTCCCGATAGGAAGATTCAATCAGCTTTAACGATGCTGCGGGATGTTATTGAGCACCTATCGGTGTCTGGCATTAGTAGTTGTC
Source organism: Neoceratodus forsteri (assembly GCA_016271365.2). NCBI lineage: Eukaryota > Metazoa > Chordata > Ceratodontiformes > Ceratodontidae > Neoceratodus > Neoceratodus forsteri. The sequence continues at coordinate 362,710,746 of CM028130.1, forward strand.
TGGTTGCAGCTGATTTGGAAAAGGCTTTTGACCGTGTTCATTTACCCTTTTTGTTTTTAACCCTGGAAAGTTATGGGGTCCCAGTACAACTGGTTGCCTTGCTTAGGAAGTTGTATCAGCATAATGTTGTTTTCCCTTTTAAGAGGCGTCGGCCGACAGTTTTCCTTTGACTACTGGAGTGCGTCAAGGCTGTCCCTTAGCCCCTTCTTTATGTTTTCCTTAGATCCCTTTTACAAACCTTGGTTCAGGTTCCACACTGGACTGGAGTTTGGAACTTTATCCGGGACCAGCATCTCCTGCTGCAGGCATATGCCGATGATTTAGTTTATATTTTCTGATCAAACCTCTGTACATTTATTTTGGAAGCCTTTGCTGATTTTTCTTGTATTTTGAATGCTAAGTTGAATTTGCAAAAAACAAAAGGGTTGATTGTCGGGGCTGCAGGCCCTGTTGAGGCCTTCCAGGAGGGAATCCATATTTCTAGAACCCCTCTTAAAATTTTGGGCGTTCTGTTTGGTTCTCAGAATTTGCCAGTGGATAATTGGGAATTGGCTCTTCAAGTTGTGGAACACAAAGTAACTAGATGGAAGAAGTGGAAATTTTCTAAACTCAAGCGGGTACAGGTGATTAAGCAGTTCCTTTTGCCATGTCTGCAATATATTGCAATGATTTTTCCTCTCCCGGTTAACCTGGAGACAAGGGTGTATTGTTTATTTTTCCAAATGTTGTGGGGTAACCGCTTAAACCCGATTAAGAGGGTTTTTACTTATTTGAATATTAAATCAGGTGGCCTTGGGATGATTGACCCTGTTGTTTTTTTACATACGTTATTTTTCATGTGTACAGTCAAGAGTGGCTTGGGTTTAGCTAAAGGAAATGTGGAAGTATGGTCTCCTCAACCATTGGCAAAATATTTCCAGAATTGGCTTGTTTTGGCCCCCAAAATTAATCCATGTGTCTGGTTTCCTTGTTATTTTCAGCCTGCTGCCCAGAAATAAGTGGGGTATTACGAAAGAGGTGATTTTGTCATATAAGACTAAAGGCCTTTATCACTCCATCATGTTAAATTTATACCCTCAAGAGCCCTGTTTCAAGAATTGCCCTACGGCCTTTAACTCTATAGTTTTAGCTAATTTGAACAGTCGCATATTGCCTCACCACCAATGGGAAATACAGTGGCTGATTTTTTATGGTCGTTTAAATGACCGAGGCAATGCTAAGTATAAGGCAATTGAGGAAAGGAATTGCCCTTATATTGAATGTATTAATGCAGTGGAGACTATGGAACATTTTTTCTTCAGTGTTCTTATTCCACTGGTTTGTGGGCCTTTTTGGCTAACTTATAGGGCTTACCTTGGCTCACTTTACTTTCCTCACGATATTTTGGTTTTAGGATGTTACCGGTGGTTTTTTGTTTTCATGATGGGACTTTGTCATTATTCTTTAGCTGTCTAAGGTTTTATTTATGGCAAGCTAGATGTCAATGGGTGTTGTACCAAAGAAAGATGCCTTATAATGTTTTTAGTATGTTAGTTGTGAATGAACTTTTGAAAATTTATTCTCAGGATGCAAAGCGATTGGCTCCTGCCACTCTTTTGAAGTGGTGGAAAGGGTTTCTTCATTTTATAAAGTTTAAATGATGTGTTGGTTTTCTTTATTTATTTTTTTTGTTCCTTTTCTTTTCTTTTGTTTTCTTTTTCCCTTCCCCTTTCACCGATTTGTATTATTGTAATTTGATTGATTTATGAGCCTCTTTGTGTTGTTTTCTATGTTTATTATTACAATAAAAACTCCCCTACTCTTTTCGATAAGTGCCATGGGATCTTTAACATCCATCTGAACTACCACCAATCCAGGCTGATGGGACCTCGGTTTAATGTCTCATGTGAAAGACGGCACTTCAGAAGTGCAGCACCCCTCTCATGCTACACTACAGTGTCAGTACTGGGATATTAACCCAAGTGCCAGATGTGGGAACTGAACCCACAGCCCTCTGATCTCCCAGCCTCAGAGGCGAGTGTCCTACCTACTGAGCCACTGACACTGCTATCCCTGGTGCTCCAGTGGACCGAATGCAGCCCGATCACGGGCTTTGTATAATTAACTGTATCCCTGGTGGTCCAGTGGACCGAATGCAGCCCGATCACGGGCTTTGTATAATTAACTGTATCCCTGGTGGTCCAGTGGACCGAATCCAGCCCGATCTCGGCCTTTGTGTAATTAAATTTATCCATGGTGGTCCAGTGGACCGAATCCAGCCCGATCATGGGCTTTTATAAATTAAATGTATCCCTGGTGGTCCAGTGGACCAAATGCAGCCCAATTGCAGGCTTTGTATAATTAAATGTATCCCTGGTGGTCCAGTGGACCAAATCCAGCCTGATCGCGGGCTCTGTAACAAAGAAAATCCCTGGTGGTCCAATGGTACCCCACCTGCCCACGCAGACCTGCCACCCAACTCCCCCACCCGGTCAGCGGCGGGTGGCAGCTCCTCCGCAAGCTGCCTGTCCACCCGCTGAAAAGACCAGTGTACAATGCGGCTGTCGCCATTGGTCCACAGCATGGGCCAATGGGCGTGACTGCTGCTATACAACACAATCTCGATATGTGATGTACATATCGGGACCAATGAGCATACAGCCGTGCTGTAGGCTGTCAGCTGGCAGGCAGCTTGCGGGTGGGGAGCTGCCGCCAGCCACTGACCGGTGGGGTGGGCGGGTCTGCATCAGGCTGGTGGGGAGGGGTTACCGCTGGACCACCGGGGACATTTTCTGTTATAAATCACGATCAGCTGGATCGGTCCGTCAACAGACCTGAAATAATTATACAAAGCCCTGCAATCGGGCTGGATTGATCCACTGGACCACCATGGTTAGTGCTTTTGCACTCGCCCGCGTCGGGCTGGCGCAGGTCACTGAACCACCAGGGATTCTTTAGGGGTTACAAAGCCTGCGAGCGGGCAGGTGGCACGACGACGGACCGTGGCTCTGGAGGTCGGGTGGCCACCCACAGCTGGCGGTTGCCGTGTTACGCCCTGCAGTATGGCAGCTTACCTGTGGGTGGCCAGGCCTTGCTCCTTTTTTTTTCAGTGGATCTTTGCACCCCTCTGTGCGGTGCAAGGCGGGTGTGTGCCTGCATATGCACCACACATCCTGGGCTGAATATCGGGATGTGCCAAATATGCATGGGCATGCCCCCTGCACTTGCGCCACATACATTACTGGTACAACTAGGCACATCGGGATTTGCGCAGCGCAACATCCCCTTTTGAATATCGTGCCTGGGCGCATCAGTGGGTTGCACATGGTGCAACACTGTTGCGCCGTGCGCAGTCCCTTTGAATATCCCGGCCTTTGTGTGCAAATATTAACTCATTACTACCTGGGTGGCCATTTTGTGTCAGGTAAACAATGGATAGTTCGGACTTCATATGAAGCTATTGGAAGTATGCATTCTAGGATGCTCTTTTTTCCTAGGTTTTGCAAATTTCATCAGTTTTATTACACTTTTTTCTCTCAGGAATTTTTGTTACTTTACCCCTGTTTTCTCCTAACTTATTTAGTTTAAACAGAGATTTGTTAGAGTGTTGCTCAATTATTTTCCTAGAATTCTTGTCCCTTTTTTTTCGATGTACCTCCCACATGGCACCCCTCACCACACCTCCACCATTGTGCACCCAGGTGGTGGCACTGTAGCGGCCCTCCTTCCCCGGAGGACAGCACCCCTTGGGTGCTCAATTCTCCTCCCCGGCTGACCCTCCAGCTTCCCAGGCTCACTCCTGAACCCAGGTTGCCAGCATCGCAAGTGGTAGCACTACCGCTGCGCCGGTGGTTCGGCTTCTCACATACTTCTGACAGGTAAGATGGAGTAACTAATCTACAGTGTGAAAGAGCTAAGCTGGCCAATTCCTACTGGCAGCAATCTCCTTAAGCAGAAAAAACTGCCTTCTGGGTGACGTTTGAGTGGCTTGTTCTGGCATCACACAGAGTAGATATATAAAGAAAAAAGAATAACTAATGCAACTCATATTTAGTTTTTATAATTACCATTTTAGATGGTAGTCAACAAAAAGGCACGCAGTGTGAGTTGGCATCTATTATCTGGAAACCAGAAGCATAAAAAATCCCAAATTACACAGTTCTGATGCCACACTGGTTTCAAGCTAATATCAGACATAACCAGTAATTGTATTGCTATAAAATACCTCTCATACAAATGATAAACCATGACATCATTCTTAGCAGAATTATTTCTAAACATTCAGGTACTCATAACAAGTCAATAAGAAATGTTTCATGCTATTAGTTGTAAAACTCTAATTTTCTAAGTTCAGTAGAAATAGAAAATTTCTTATATAGGGGTTTCTATAATTTTTCTACAAAGTATAACATTTTAATTTTATGTTCTATTTATCAAAAAACAGAAATTTATCACATGATTTATAATATGTTTATATGTACAGGTCCTGTGGTTCTTAAAGTTTCTTCTCCAGTCCTTTGAGTGCTAGAAGTGCTCAGCTTCTTTTCACAGTTCTGTCCCCCAAATAACTTGAGAATACACTCATAGAACCATAACAGATGACACATCCAGCAATGTCATGGGAAGGGCAGCACGGCTGTACTGCAGTTGTGATCCCCATCAGCACAACTGTAAGGCTATGCCTATGGTTCAGTGGGCAGAGCAACAATGTCACTTCCCCATCAGGCCTTAAGACGCCACTCCTCCTGGACTGTTCCAGAATTTATTTCTTCATTGTTGCTGGAAGCGCAGCATCTCCCTCGCTCGTCTCCCTGTTCTGTTCTCCGCTCTTCCCCACCTTACACTGCCTTCCCTTAGCTGCCTGCCGCACCTTGCTGCATCGACCTCGTTTCTCTCTCTACTCTGTGGTGCTGTCCGGGTTACAGCAACATGCAATTCAGGTAGCTCAGTGCTAGTCTCTTGTCCTCCCTCCTCCCATCTAGTATCCACTCCCTCCCATTTGCTCTGTTCTCCCCCTCCTCCTTTCTCGTACGTCCTGTGCTGCTCCTTCTGTTTAGGGCCACCAATGCTGTCACTTCGTGTGCAGTGTTATCCCCGTGCACCTCCTCGGCTGCCTGCTCCGGACCACTCCTCTGACCTTGGCTGTGCTCCATGCCTGGGGCTGCTCCTGCGGTCCTCCTCTGCCTCTCTCTCCACGTTTCCGAATTTTCAGTGGTCGGCTCATCCTGGAGACCTCCCTGTCCTTCCCCATGGAGGCCCACGTAGGTTCTCTGTCTACATTGTTTTCCCACCTACGCACTGAGTCGACACCAACATTTCAGCATTTTTGTTCCCTCTGGCCCAAAGCGCTTTTCCCTCGCAGTGGATGAGTTTAACTTTTCACTGTGTTTTCGCTCTACCCCAAATTGTACATCACTCATGATACTGTGTATCATCCGTACCTGATGATATCATGGTTGATCCTTTGCTATAAGCTGTTTCCTGTCTTCCTGGCTCTGCTCATATACTCTATTGTACCTTGCCCGTCTGCATTCTGCCTGTGTTGGCCTATGTGTTGTGCCTAACCAGAATTACTTTTATTTCCCTGCCATTGCCTATACTCGGCGTCAATGATTTCATGCTCTTCCTTCCCTGCTACATTGCCTGTGGGGAATGTCAATTCGATTGTGCCATGCGGTTGGACTGTCTGGTCTCTGGTCCCCATCTGGCCATATCAGCACAGCTTATTGACCCTCGTGCCCTCGTTTCTCCTCACTGTCTTTTCCCCGCCTGCTCCTTTGCTGTGTGCTGTTTCTTTTTTTGGGGGGGGAGGGTCCTGCCCTACCCACTGCTGTCTCATTCATACCATCACCATAACTATTCATCTCCTTCCCTTATCCTAGTCCTATATTTGGACCACTCGACTCATATCTTCCTCTACTCCATGTTACCCTCCATTCATTCTCGTACCCCCCTCCACGCCTCTGGTGTGTCTTTTGTTTCTGCTGCTGGCTAGTGGCCGGCCATGTGCTGCCATCATACCTCTTACAGTTTTCCACCACTGACCCTATCTATGCCTCGTCCCTCTGCCCTCTGCCCATCGTTTTCTCAATGTTTCGTCCATTTGTCTTTCCATATGTTGACCCCCTCATTCTTCTCCTGTTCTTTGTACTCCGTCCATTGGTTGTGGGGTTCGCCCTGCCATTCTCCTCTCTGACTCATGCCCTTCACCTCTTCTCCTTCCTCGTCCTGTGCTTTCTTTGTGGGGGTGCTTCCCTATCCTGCCATCACCTTCCCTATATCCTACCCTTACCCTAGTCCTACATCCTGGTCGACTCAACTCATATATCTTTCACACCATATCACTCCATGTCACACCTCCATCGTTATCGAATCTCATCCTTCATATGCCCTGGCTGCCATCTTACCTACCCCTAACCATACCGGCCTTCAAGACTTTCACTCCAACATTGTACAGCAACCGTTTCATACCTCACCTTACCCGTACCAGCCTTCAAGGCTTCCCTCCATCATCATACATCATCCATTTCATATTTTACCTTAACCGTACTGGCCTTCTAGGTCTCATTTCATAATCGTACATCGTCCATTTCACTCCTCACCTTAAACCGTTTAGGCCTTCAAGGCTTCTCTTCATAATCATGCACTGTCCATTTCATACCTCACCTTAACTGTCCCGGCCTTGAAGGCTTCCCTCCATCATCGTGCATCATCCATTTCATGCTTTACATTAACCGTACCAGCCTCCCAGGCTTCATTTCATCATCATACATCGTCCATTTAATTCCTCACCTTCCACCATTCAGGCCTTCAAGGCTTCTCTCCATCATCGTACATTGTCCATTTCATATTCCACCTTAACTGTACAAGTCTTCTTGGCCTCCATTCATAATCATACATCATCCATTTCATTTCTCACCTTAAACCATTCAGGTCTTCAAGGCTTTCATTCCACCATCATTTATCGTTCATTCGTTCTCGACCATTCTGTCCTCCAGCATTGACTTCTAATCTCATAATAGCCTGAGGGCTTCACCCGACCATCCTCATCTCTCCTTTTTGTATCTTTTGTTCCCATTCAGCGGTCCTTGCCGATCTTGGAAGCTTTCTTCTGTCAGTGAACTTTGTATATTCATCTCAATCCTCCACTTGTCCATTCTAACTTTGCGGTTAGACATTACTCGCATCCCTCATCAGCATTCCCGCTAGAAGGACAGGGCAAGAGCTTCATCTAATTTGGACTCTTTTCCTCTTCCCTCAATATCAACTCTAAATTTCAGTGGCCAAGCCGTTGCTAACCAAAAACGTCCTTCAGCCTGGAGGGAAGGCAACCTAGGCTTTGGATGCCCAGAGGTTTTCTCCTCAAAGGGGTTTTTTCCTCACCTGCATGCCAATGGTCATAATATTAGACAGGGTTAGTGCTTTCATAGGTTCCGTAGTTAGGTTCTGCTGTTGGATGGAATCAGATGGTGGCCCTCTCTCCTTAGGAAGTCCACCCTTCTGCATCTTGTCAGATTTCCTTATGTTCATCGTCCTCATCATATATCATTCTTCTCCTGTCCTTCCCATCTATGTCTATCATCTTAATTTCTGGTCTCAATATATTCTGATTTCTCACCTCTTCGATGCTTGACACCCTTTTGGGTATTCTTTTGGGCTTCTTCCTAAGCTATTTTTAGCCAAGGGAATCATTCCTGTGGGAATAGGGATGGAACCATCCACTAGGGTTCCTCGCCATCGTACCCCTATAGGGTGGTATATCCCATAGATAGAGAAGTGAACAGCCACAATGTATCTAAGTCACACAAGCATACATCTTATCAAGTTGCGTAAGCATATTAAATTATAAGGTTATGCCTGCGGTTCAATGGGCAGAGCAACAATGTCACTCCTCCATCAGGCCTTAAAAGGCCACTCCTCCTGGACTGTTCTAGGATTCGTTTCTTCATTGCCACATCATCCTCCCCTTCTCCTCCAACGGCATGTCTCTCTTTCCATGGGCTTCCTCCTAAGCTACCTTTAGCCAAGGGAATCATTCCCACGGTACCTATAGGGGTGGAACCCTCCTCTACGGTTCCTCGCCGTCATACCCCTATAGGATAGTATATCCCACAGCTAGAGAGGCATACAAACACAATGAATCTAAGTCACACAAGCATACATCTTAACAAGTTGCATAAGCACACTGTATCAATGACAGCTGGGACATCCAGAACCCGGAAAGAGCATGTAAAAGATCACATTTTGAAAACTTAATGTCCACCCGACAAAACAAACCACAGATGATGACACCAGCTACAAAACTGAAAATGCTAGAGGAAGAAACATGAGGGAGCACATCTCTCACTCAGACCTGCTCTTCCAGGGCTTGGGCACCAGCATTAACCACCTCGTCAATCAAGCTGTAGTAGTACAAGGAGGGGGATCTCAGCTCACCAACCAACATAGCAGTGCAGAAGGTTTTAAGCACTGCTAACAGAGTCAGCATTCATCAACCTGAAGACAGACCTGAAGGCAATCAACAAACAAATAAATTACAGCTACAAACCAAAAGATGGGTGAACTCACCGAAACCTTAAGCACCCACAATGGACTCTTAATTTACCCAAGACAGAGGGGAAGGGAACTGCAGCAAAGGGTGGGGGATGCAGAAAACAGAGGAAGGAGAAATCTTTTTCACATCTGCAGCATGAGATAAGGAGCAGAGGACAGCTTTCCCAGCATGAATGACTTTATAACATGTCTTCCAGTCAGTATTAGATCTCCCAGAAAACTTACCCCTGACTATTGAAAGAACGCATGGCTCATTTGCCCCAAAACCTACAGATGCTAACGTCAGGCCTAAATCTAGAACTGTGGAAATGCTGCACTTCCAAACCAGAGAGTATCCTGGAAGTAGCCCAGAAAAAAGAAGGAAGTACAATATGATAACCAGCCAATTTACTTTGAGCAAGATTTTCTGAGTGCACTAAAATATAAAAGGTTAACAGTCAGGGGTACTATAAAACAACAGAAGGAATAAAGAGAAATAAAAGCACAGGTCCTCTACCCTGCTGCAAAGTGGGGTAGCTGGGCGGGGCCTCAACTCTCACCTAGATGGTAAATCTGGACACACAAGGAAAGCAAGAAGCAAACATAGACACCACCCCCAAGGTGCGGTGGGGTAGATGGGTGGCCAGTGTACACTTCTAAAGGACCCATAAAAATCTGGGAAATCTACAAAATATGAGAGAGGAAGTATGTAAAACCACAACACATGAGACTGAGGGATGGTGTGGCAATGGGTGGGCCCTGTTTTGGTGGGGGGTGATGACCTCCTGATCCTCTGCCACAAACTGAGAATCCTGCTTGGGCTTAGGGATACTACAAATGGACAAAACAATAACTCTGGGAACAATTATAGTAAATAATATGTAGCAGTGGGGGGGGGGACCCATTACTTAACCTGTGAAGGGATTCCTGATTTACTGAAAAATTCAGCCTTGGAGAAAAGTTCTGAGAAGGACCCCATTGCCCTTATGGCACAAGGGGCCAGAGCTGGTGATAAACTCCTTGATCATCACCAGTATATCTCTAAGGTTGCCTCGGAGGGAGATGGAAGGAACAAGAAAATACCCGACCACACAGGGTGTGATGAAGGTTCAAACAGTCTTTATGTTACATGTTGTCAAAGTTGATATAATTGTTAAGTGTATAGAATTTTAAGTGCTGTTTGATATCAAGCAGAAAACGTACTAGAGAACAATGAGTGCAGATACCAAAAAAAAACAAAAAAACAGGGAAAATCAGAAAGATTAAAATACAGGATGCATATGGGTAATTTAAGAACACTATCATATAATGTGAAAGGAATTCATTTGGTGCTTAAATGCATTTGCATTTTATAAGAACTAAAAAAAATGCAATGCAACATAGCTTTTGTTCAAGAATCCCATTTATCTGATGCAGAGCATACTAAGCTGAAAAGAGGCTGGATGGGGCATGTCTATGCATTATCACATCCCAAAGAAAAAAGGGCAGATACAGTGGTACTGACAGGCAAGTGAACCCTGTTGGAGGTCATCAGCATAGAGATGAGGATGGACAGAAGACAAGTGCTAATTCACTGACCTACGCAGCCAGTATAGTGTTATGCTTCTGTAACTGTGTTAGTTTTGGTTGTGGCTGTTCGCACTCTCTGTTCCAGAGGAATTACCACCCTGTAGAGGTACAAAAGCAAGGAACTCTCGGAGAGGGTTCTGCCCCTAGAGGTGCCACGGGATGGTTCCCATGGCTAAAGGTACCTTAGGAATCCCCAAAAGAAATGTAGTATCATCCCCAACAGGAGGCTGCATGATGCGTATGAGCAAGCAGTAACAGTGCCGTAGAAACAGTAACTGCAACATAGTAGTAGAGAAGAATAGTGATGGCTTGCTTTGAGAGAAGGGGATCCCCTAAGGAGAGAGGGAACAGCAGGACATCCTCCACCTCCATCCAACAACGGAAACTACCTAAGGAAACTAGGGGAAACAACCATGCTAACTAAGGGTTATGATCTGAGGCAACGGAGGAGGGGAAAAAAACCCTTTGAGGAGGAAATCTCTGGGGATCCAAGGCCTAGGTCGCCTTCCCTCCAGGCTTGGGAAAACATATTTAGTGACAGCTCTGCAGCTGCAATTTGGAAAACCAAATTAAAGGGAGGTGGAAAATATTCCAATTTGGAGGAACATAGAACATAGAAACATAGAATTTGACGGCAGATAAGGACCGCTTGGCCCACCTAGTCTGCCCATTTTCCTACCTAACAGATAAGCTGCAGATCCTAGTTAACCAACAGCTTACTTCCTCCTACCCCCCACTAGGACTGTCTTATGCCTGTCCCATGCATTCTTGAAGTTCCCCACTGTTCTTGACTCCACGACCTCCTCAGGGAGGCTGTTCCATGCATTCACAACCCTCTCAGTGAAAAAATACTTCCTCACATTACCTCTGAGCCGTCCCCCCTCTATCTTCAAATTGTGCCCCTTGTTCTTGCACATCTCTTTTCTGGAAGATGCTACCTCTTGGACTTTGTTAATTCCTTGAGGTACTTGAAAGTTTCTATCATGTCACCTCTCTCCTTCTTTCCTCAAGGGTATACATATTAAGCTCCTTTAGTCTTTCTTCAGTATGTCTTCTGGTGCAGACCCTGCACCATTTTAGTCGCCTCCTCTGGACAGCCTCCACTCTGTCTATGTCTTTAGGAGATGGGGTCTCCATAACTGCACACAATACTCAGATGGGGTCTCACCAACTGTCTGTACAGAGGGATAACAACTTCCTGTTTTCTACTATTGATGCCTCTTCCTATGCATCCCAGTATCCCCCCAGCCTTCCTTACTGCCTTCTCACATTGCTTGCCCACCTTTAGGTCATCTGATATAATTACCCCAGGTCCCTTTCTATTTTTACTGTTGTCAGTATCTCACCCCCTGTTGTGTACGCTTCCCTGGGTTTTTGTTTCCCATGTGCATTACCTTGCACTTCTTTGCATTGAATCTGAGCTGCCATACATTTGACCATTCCTCCAACCTTGCCAAGTCCCTTCTCATCCTTTCCACTCCATCTTGTGTATCAACCCTGTTGCAGATCTTTGTGTCATCTGCAAAGAGACATACTTTTCCTTCCAGTTCCTCTGCAATGTCACTTATAAAGACATTAAAAAGGACCGGTCCCAGTACTGAACCCTGTGGTACCCCACTAGTAACCCTCCTTTCTTCACTGTGTACTCCATTTACTACTACCCTTTGTGTCCTGTTGTCTAGCCAATTTTTTATCCAGGCTACCACCTTGGGACCCACTCCAAGGCTGGCTAACTTGTGTATTAATCTTTTGTGTGGGACTGTATCAAATGCCTTGCTAAAATCTAGGTAGGCCATGTCCACAGCCCCTTCCTGGTCTACTACTTTGGTCACCCAGTCAAAGAAATCTATTAGATTAGTTTGACACGACCTTCCCATCGTGAATCCATGCTGCCTTGGGTCCTGTGCCCCACTGGCCTCTAGGTACTCAACAATTCTTTCCTTCAGAAGTGATTCCATCATTTTTCCTACCACTGAGGTCAAACTAACTGGTCTGTAGTTTCCTGCCTCTGTCCTGCTCCCACTTTTGTGAAGAGGAATCACATCTGCCCTCCTCCAGTCCTCGGGTACCACCCCATCCTACCATGATTTGTTAAAGAGAGAGTCAGCGGTGTCATTAGTTCTACCCTTAGTTCTTTAGAATTCTTGGTGAATCCTATCAGGCCCCATTGCTTTGTCCACCTTCAATTTTATTAGTTCTTTCCATACCCTTTCTTCTGTAAATGGACTGGTATCGACCCCCGTTTTCAGAGTGTTTCTCTTGTTTGGTTTAGGTAACTCCCCCTCCTCTTCTTTTGTGAATACTGAGCAGAAATATTCATTCAGTATCCCTGCTTTTTCACTGTCACCCTCTACCCACATTCCCTCCCCTTTATTAAGCTTCAGTATCCCTCCTTTAGTCTTTCTTCGCTCCCTAATGTACCTATAAAAGGTCTTATCCCCCTTCTTAACAGAATTGGCTATCCTTTCCTCGGTTTGGGCCTTTGCTATTCTGACTGCCTTCCCAGCCTCTTTCTGCTTTAACTGATAAAGTTCTCTGTCCTGCTCCTTCTGTGTTTCCTTATATTTCCTGAATGCTGTCCTTTTCTCCTTAACCTTCCCTGCCACCTCTTTGAGAACCATAGCGGTTTTTCCTTCGTTGTGTTTTATTGATTTGCTTTACACAAAGGCTTGTTGCCTCTGTGATGGCTGTTTTGATCACTCCCCATTGTTCCTCCACCCCTCCTTCTTGCCTATTTGCTAGTGCTTTTCTGAGGCACTCTCTCATTTTCCCAAAGTCAGCCCTCCTAAAGTCCAGAACTCTTGCTTTTGTATGGAAGGCTCTCACTCAAACCCTCTAGCTGGAATGTCGTGGAAGGTTGCGAAAAAACTCTGCAACAATACGAGCATCCAAGGCACAGGAGGAGAGCAACAACTGCTGAGGCACTCACCTGACCTACCCACCCTAAATCAAACCAGATGAACTAGAGGCAGTCGCAGGGAGAATGCGGTGAAGGTGCCTTGCTAGGGAAACCACTAAAGTCAAAGGCCAACCATTACAGTGGAACATTAGAGCCAAAGGAGATCATCATAATCACCCTTCACCACTAGTCTTAAATTCTACACCAGGAGCTGCTGTCATGTAGCAGGCAGCTAAAGCCAAGCCCGGGGCGAGGACATTCCCAGCTATGGGCCAGGTGAGAAGGATCCCACCCCAAGCTGAACACACTCGATGATGCGGACTAAATACAGAGCGAGACCATCGGCTGCAGGAACTTGCACCAGAGTAGAATGGCTGGAATGCCCCAGAATTGATTGACAGCTGTAAAGCTGGTGAGCTGAATGAGCACAGCATGCTGAAATCGTAATAAGCATTGAGTGCTGAGACCTTGCAAGGTTGAATGTAGATTGAGAGCAGTAGAATCCCAGGCCGAAGCCAAGGGGATGGCACTAGGCATGAAGCAATGGTTTGCGTAAGCAAGGAGCAATGGTTGCATAAGCAAGTGTGGACCTGATAGGTCAGTAAGCAGTAGTAGTAATAGGTGGACCTGTATGACAACTGTATAGCAAGTAAACAGCACTGAGTTAGGGGCAAGCCAGCCAGACCTGAATAGTCAAATCAAGGTGACAAACTCTGAGGATTTTCGGTGGCAAAGACAGGAATAGAACAGAATTAATTAACCACATAGGCCACAACCCCCCCAAACACTTCCTAGTCCCCACCGTAGGACAAACAAGGAAGCGATGAAAGGCCGAGAACCACATGCAGATATAAAGCTAATTTAATAGCCTCTGCAGGAGCTTCAGCTACCCTCAGAGTGAGCAAGGTACAGGAATGGGTGTAAACAATGCAGCAGCAGGAGGCAAGTAGGCCTGTACAGCAGTAGTAAATAAATGAGTACACTGAGTTGTAAGTGCAACTAAAGGAGGCATAATGCTTTTGAACATTGTCAAACAGGCAGTGCAATGAGATTGCAGTAATGAGGTAAGTAGAACAAGCATGAGTAAGATGTATAGCTAAGTTCAAGTAATCTGAGTCAGGTGAGAGCAATAAATATGCCACATGGACCAGCTATAGTTGAGTAACTGAAAGCTAGCATTATGAGCTCTGAATAGCAGTATGCTAGGAGCCTAGAAAAGCTCCCCCCAAAAAGGAAGGAAGCAAACAGAACCGAAGGAAAAATATAAACCAAAGCAGGAAAACAAACACAGAAGCCCTGCAGAGACAAGCAAGGGGTGGGACTCCAACCAGGGAGGCCCGACCAGCTCAGGGAACAAACCGGCAGAGCCTTCGGCTACAAAGACAAAATGCTTCACAGTGAGGCTGAGAAGAACTGCTTATATAGCTCAGGAAGTTGGAGTGGCTGGCTGCTTGGTCACCGAACTACAGGCAAAGCCTTTCAATTGTGAGTAAAATACAAGCAAGACTAAATCTAGTTAACATATACAGTATGTGCATAACACAGAGGCAGGAGAATGTTTCAAGGAAGTAAGTGGGAAGGTGGTACAACTGCAAGGGCCACACACTATAATTGAGGGGCAGGTACTTTAATTGTGTCCTGACCCCAAAAGATGATAGGACATCACAAAACACGGATACAAACAGGCAAACGATACAAACACTTAATGCATTAACCATGAAGTGGGCTTCATAGACATACGGAGAACACAACACAGAACTAAGAAAGACTATACATTTCTTCTCGCACGTAAGAAAGGAATTCTCAAGAATTGATTTCTTTCTAACATCAAAAGAGGTAATGCAGAAAATAAAAGACTCTAGCATAGGGTGAATAACACAATCAGACCAAGCACTGATATTTATAAAATATCAGTTAGGGAATGCCAAAAAAGTGACAGCAAGAAGAAGAACAAGCATTTGTCAATGCCGAATGTTGGCTTGCTGGCATTGGCAGTGCAGGAGTTAGACAGATGCATCATAGGAATGGCAGTGAAGTACTGAACTGAACTGAGCTTGGCAGAAGACACCAGGAGAAAGGACTGTTGTGAGACTGGACTTCTCTGCTGGGACTAAAGTAGAAGAACTTTTGTACTTGGACCTTTAATTTAGGTAAAAAGAAACTAAAATACAAAAAAAAAAAGTGTATGTTTGGGTTAACTGAACTGAATGGGTATCTGAAGAGTTATCTCAGGTGATTGAAAGGACTTAACTGCTGTGAGGTTTAAATTACTTGTAGAAAGATCTGGTAAGTAGGGGGAAGTGGCTTAGCTAGCAGGAAGCTACATTTAAAGACTGCCTTAGAAAGATTCTGCTAATAGCTTGGCAGAAGACACCAGGAGAAAGGACTGCTGTGTGACTGGACTTCTCTGCTGGGACTATATTGCCTCCTTCCTCCCTCCACCCAAAGCTAGTTCTATTTTTATAGGCACAGGATTTGACTAACAACAGGAACTTCCTGTTTGGGGCAGGAAGTGAGTGATCACAGAACCATCAGGACCCACCATCCTAGAAAGGCAAGAGTAGCTCTCTGACCCCTCTAGCTGCTGGAGGTCTGCCTCTGAGCAAGTAAGTGGTCTACTGAGAAATATAGGATATTCTTGTCTCAGAACAGGACAATCAGGAGCTTAAAGGGCACACAGGCAGAAAGTAAGGAGAGGGAGAAAAAAAAACAGAGAAAGAGTAAGGATTGCAAACAGTTAAGGGGCCAGAAATAAGACATGATTGGAGTGGTGCAGTGCAGTGGCTGTGGAGCAGCAGTCTTCCGGGAGATGTTCTGGAGGATGCGGTGTTGTCCCATCTGCAGGCACCTCTCTGGGCTGAGGGAGGAGGCTGCTCATCTCCAGGCTGAGTTGGCCAGGATTTGTGTGACCTCCTCTTCCATCCAGAGACCACCAGTGCCACTGCCGTTGCCTCAGAGGTTGCCAAGAAAGAGGAGCGGTTGGACCACAGTGCGCTCAGGGATGGTGAGGGTGGTGGAACAGAGGCACATCCCTCCAGTTGTACCTCTCTACAATTACTATGCCATTCTGGCAAAGTGTGGTTCCTCTATGGAGGCACCTGCAGTGGAGACCAAGGAGGATACTGGGAACCTCCACAAAGGAGACCCACAGGAGGGTGGCAGGGGACCCTGCAGGGGAAGGAAACAACTCCTGGTGGGGGACTCCATTGTTAGGAAGGTAGAACTGGGGGAGGAAGGGGAGAGGGAGGTAAGGTGCCTGCCTGGCGCCATGGCTTGGAGGGACAGGAGCAAATCCTCAGGATTGCCGACAGCTGCACAGGGAGGGAGGTGGATGTCATTGTCCACCTAGGGACAAATGACCTGGCTAAGAAAGGATTAGAGAAGTGCAGGAAGAGTCTGTGAAATTGGGAAGGGGCCTGAGTCAAGTAGCATGCACGGTAACCTTCTCGGAGGTGCTACCCATCTATGGCATAGGAGAGGCTAGGGTGTTCCGCACCATGGGATTCAATCAGTGGTTGAAAAACTGGTGTGGAGCTCAGGGATTTGGCTTCATTGGGGACTGGGGGTCCACCTGGAGTGATTCAAGCCTTTACTGGCATAATGGGCTGCAGTGTCAGTGTCAGTGGCTCAGTAGGTAGCACACTCGCCTCTGAGGCCGGGAGATCAGAGGGCTGTGGGTTCAGTTCCCACATCTGGCACTTGGGTTAATATCCCAGTACTGACACTGCAGTGCAGCATGAGAGGGGTGCTGCACTTCTGAGGTGTCGCCTTTCGGATGAGACGTTAAACCGAGGTCCCATCTGCCTGGATTGGTGGTAGTTCAGATGGATGTTAAAGATCCCATGGCACTTATCGAAAAGAGTAGGGGTAACTTTTATTGAATATACACATATACATCCAAAATCAAGAAAAACATAACAGTACCTTAATACAACTGAAAAAGTCTACATAAACAAGAAGAAAAGCATAACATGAAGCTGAGATGTGAACCATGCAAAATAATATCACTCATATAACAAAGTAAAAACAGTCTCCATTCGTATTTATACTACTTAATAGTGTCATTTATATCATATTTATTAATTTTTCCTTTACAAATCTCCCTTTCCTTTATATACTTTTGTTTACTTAAATTTAACAAAATGAAGAAATCCCCTCCACCACATCCTGACTTTCCCCATTATAAATTTGACATTCATCCTTATACACCTTAATTAAAATATTTGTAACATAAAGTTTAAAACCTTCAAAGAAGGTCTTTTTTGGTATAACACCCATTGTACCTAGTATGCCATAGGCAAAACCGCAAGGTGGCCAAAAAAACTCTTAATGTATCTTTCTCCAAACTGCTCAAATAACTAGGGAAAATACCAATCACTAAAAGGTTGTAATCCATGTTAGCTAACCATGTGAGGTTCCATGTCTGAGCTAGGTAACCCCATAACTTGGAGGAAAAGGAACAATGGAAGAAAAAATGCTCCATCGACTCTTCCACATTAACACAGTCTGGATAAGGACAAATTCTTTCTTTGATTGCCTTGTGTTTGGCCGTTCCCCTAACATTTAGTTTCCCATACATAGTTAACCACATATTTTCCCACATATAAGGAGGCAGTCTGCGGTTATTTAACTGCTCCAGCACATTGTTTATGTTCTCACTGGGACAATTTTTAAAATTTGGCTCTATCAGAACATATTGTGTCATAATTTCTCTGTATAGACCTTTTGCAGTGTATCTTAAAATCATATCCTGTGTGATATGCCATCTGAATAATTTTTGTGCTACGGCTTAAAATATATCCGAGTCCTAAATCTTGCTGACCATTTCGGAGGCAAAGATCTCCACATATTCAGGTATGCTTTCAAACGGTTCCTGAAAACTATACTGTCTAGGTCTAAAGAACCCTGTAAACATTTCTTCAAAGAAAAAGCACAGAATAAAGAAAAACAAAATACTACTGGGTCCACCATCCCTAACCCCCCTTTTTTTTTACTCAGGTATGTGCAACCTCTCTTAATTGGATTTAACCTACTGCCCTATAACATTTGGAAACATATACTATATAATTTTGTTTCCAACTGTACGGGTAATGGATAAAGAACCGCAATATACTGTAGTCGAGGCAAAATAAATTGTTTAATGATCTGAATTCTCTTTAATTTAGAAAATTTAAACCTTTTCCAAATACTAACCTTCTGTGACATTGCATCTAGAACCCTAACCAAACCTCCATTGGGCAATTTTGATTTTGAAATTCTACCCTGATATAGTTAAGGGTCTGTAGAAAATTCCACTAAACTAAAGGAAAGCGAGTCCCTTTGGTAATCCCCAACAATAGCCCTTTAGATTTATCGGATTTAGTCTGGCATTAGATACTTCTGCATAATCTGTAAAAACTTTAAGAATTTGAAAAGTCTAAATGGTTAGAAAAATAAACAAATATCATCCAAAAAGCCTGTATTAGGCCAGAGTTCAAATCCTGGCACTTTCAATCCTATCCATAATGGTGGAAGGCAGATTGCTCTTATTAGGGTTCTAAAGAAAAGTTATAAAGAATCGGGCTTAATGGGCATCCTGCCTCCTCCACATTTCATAATGAAGCCTTCCCCAGAGTGCCTTTCAACACTGGATATACTTTAGCATTCTATATAGTCCCTTATGGGTTGTATAATACACTGCGGAATCCCAAACCACTGCAGCGTTAAAAATAAAATTCATGATTGACCCTGTCGAGAGGCTTTCTCAAGGTCACGAGAACAATTACCCCTGAAGAACCCCCATCCCCAACTTGCTCAATTATATCTCTAATGAATCCTAATATAGTATGGATTCTTCTATTGGAATCCACTATGTTGCACAGGTAAAAATAACCCTCTACCACCCCTTTCAGTCTATTATTAATTATAGTAGCCAAAATTTTGTAGTCGGTATTCAACAGGGTTAAAGGTCTCCAGTTCCTAAAGTCTCCCCTATCTCAGATTTAAAATATATGTCTGCCGTCCTTCCATAAAGGAATTTAGGCTCACTCAGACGTAAAGAAAAATTAAATACTAACCAGAGGCATTCTACTAAAACCGAAGAAAATACTTTATAAAACTCATTTGGTAACCCATCCATACCAGGGACACATTCTGTTTTTTGTGAGTAATAACTCCCAAAATTTCAGATTTTGAAATAGACCCTCTAAGTCCTTCAAATCATCCTTCTCCCAATTTTGTTTTAAACTGGATCCCAAAAACTGCATAATTGAAAGATGATGATGCAACCTGATTCTAGGCCAGAAATGGTCTTTAATAATTGACCCTAGTGCACTAACTGAAGATACCTTAGTATGTCCTTGGACTAAAAAATCTAGTTTCACCTTTTCCTTAACTGTTTTGCAAAGCTCAAAGGGATCTCCAAAAACAGATTTTTAAAATGATTTTGAATTAATGCTTGCAAAGATTTAGCTCTATCATACTGCTTGCTTTTCATTAAACTTTTAATCTTAGCTATCTGCTCCATAATTATCTCTAGAAGCATTGGCACATGAAAGAATATGATGGAGCTGTCTTCTAAGTTTGAGATATTCGAAAAAATTATCATTTCTTTTCCTTACCCCAAACTGTTTAAACCATTTTAATACAATCTTCTTTGGTCTCCTGCCACCATCTCCCAAGATCTTGGTACAAAAAAGCTACAGATAACCTAGCTTTCAAAATAGCCTGGATGACATTCTGAACTACCCCCTCTTTAAGGCTTGACGTATTTAATTTCCAAATGGTTGTATGCCGAAGAAACCCTTGTTGTGTCCCCACCTTTACCAGTAACAGGGCATGATCAGAAAATTCCATGGGAATAACCTGAGGACTATGGTACTGAATACTCTTGGATATAAAAAGATAATCTATCTCAAAGCTCTTCCCTTTTGTAAAGAAAGTACCTAACCGCCCTTTTTGAGCTGTCCACAACCTAATCAGATCTGCAGTTTCACAATCTTTTGGAGACAGATCGAGTCACAATAGATTTCTTCCTTTCTCTAAACTACCTACACCTCTGGCCTTATTTAAATTACAATTAAATCCCTCCCAAAAATCGGCATTGTTGTTATTCAGAAAGGCACACATCCGAAAACACCCCCCCTTTCGATCGTGGACCATAAATATTAATTAATCTGATTTTTTACCAAACCAAAATCCATCAAGCACTAACTCTCCCAGGACAAACTTCTATTAACTTAAGTAACTTAAAATTAAAGGTTAAAGAATACATATCCCATCCGCCTGTCCTCCCAAAGGACCAAAACGAGGGTCCCATGGCCAATCCTTAGAGAAAGTATTAACTTGGAAACTAGAGAACATCAGGTCTCTTGTGGAAGCAAATAGATACATGTAACTCAGCAATTATCTGAAACACTGCTCGTCTCTTTAGAGTTTTAACAAACTATGGGTGTTAAAGGCCCAAGTTATATCCATTTATAATTACCTATTCAAGTGGGCCTACTAACTCTAATGTCATTTCTTCCTCCTTTTCTTTTTTTTCTTATAATCATCCTTTAGTACTTTTCTCCTCTTGAACCGATATTTGGGAATCTGTATCCCCATGTCCATTCTCTGAATCCCCCAGGCCAGTTCTTCAAAAGGTTCTTTGATTCTAGACCGTCTACACTCCACTGGTACCACATTCTTCACTGCCCTGCCAGACCTACGTAATAATGGTGGTGGTTTGAGGGATCGAGCACCTGACTCCTACCACACTTCTCGTCTAAAGAATCAGTATAGCAAAACCGGTTGTAGATGGTCTAGCCCTCCTCTCTAGGTTCCCTCTGCTGCACCATTTTACCTCCAGTCAGGACATTCTCCTTCAGTGCACCCTTATTTTGGTGGGTAAAACCTCCTCCACCCCAAGTGTTATCTCATGTCGAGACTCTCCTGCTTCCTGTGCTTGTTGGACCAAAAGGTCTGATACACCACTAACTTCGCTTATTCTGGACAGCCCATGGACAGTCCTTAAAAGCATGATTCGTCTCTTCACATAAATCACATTTCAATGCATTTGTACAAGAAAGAATACTATGACCCACTTCACCACAGTTGTCACATTTTGGCTGGTCACAAACACTAGATAAATGAGATTTAGACCCACATCTATAGCAGGCCCTGGGCTGCCCGCTATAGAAACAGACCCCCCTGTCTCTTCCCAACATAAAGGAGTTTGGAATATGGTTTATTCCTGTTGCTGTTTAAGTTTTACTTTAAATTTCCATCCTCCTGTCCAAAATAATTCCGTATCCAAAATGGATTCGGGTTCACATAAGACCTCACATTTTGTGCTAACCAAAACTCAATATCTTCCACCTGAACACCCTCATTTCTGAACATCACCGTTACAAATTTTATCAGGGTTTTGATAAAGGGATTCGAAAAAAAGGTGTCCAAGGAGAAAACTTCACCTGGTTATATCTTTCCCAAAAAGGTCAAGTAAAGCTGGTGAGCGAAACTAACATCATAATTGTCCTCACCTGAAATGTTAATAAATGCAAAGACATCCCTAGAGAAAATTTCAAAGATTCTTTGATTAAAGTTTTACCCACATAATATCTGTTGGGTCTATCTTTTAAGCCACCTTTGTAGCGAATCTCACAGCATTCCTCCCTAGGTGCTGCTTCCCTTACTCTGTGAAAGACTAGATAAAAGGGTTTCTTGCTTTTCCACACTAATGTTAAACTGTTCAGATTTTCAATTCAATACTCTCTTCCCTTCCGGAGTATAATTAACCTCACTCCCTGTTACAGCACTTTCGGGACTTTCTTTTCAAATTCCTGAAAGGCACAGCTTCAGAGGTAGAGGCATGGTACCCCCCTTGGCTTCCACAGGAGCAACAGACTGCCAACCCAAGAATTCTCCCAAGAGGAATCAGGTGTCCATGCCCCTTGTTCCTTCTGCCTCCAGCCAGCTGCTGTTAATGCAGATTGAGGAGTCCAGGAGCTATCATGTTCCCCACCACCCTAAACTACCAGCTCCTTTTTAATACCAAAGTCTTTCTTTTGACTGGACTTCCCAGATATTCTACCAGAAGGAAAATAAATTCAGTCACTCCTTCTTGCTGATCAGTCTTAACTTGATAAGTCCGTTATCTTTCTTAGCATCAGCCACAACATTTGCATTGAAACGAAACCCGAGTCCTTTGACATCTGTATTGAGGCAAAGTTCTTGAACAAATTGAGTTACTCACAAGTTGTGAGGGTTTGAACCTAACCCAGTCCCTCTAGCTTCCTTCTCTATATCAGATATAACCACCACAGACGGTTTCTGCTTCTCCGTTGCCTTTCTCACTCCTCCGACCTCCATGCATGTTTTCAAACTCACGGTGGCCGTATATTGCCTCAGCCAACCTTGCTAGTGACGGTACTACACCATCACCGTCTCCTGTTCCCATTTCCGCGTTGCCGGCTTCCCTAGCCAGTTTTAAAGGCACCACTACCTCAGTAACAGGTCTCGATAACCGCGGGTTCTCCGCTCCTCCAGCCATAAAGGAACCTTGCTCCTTGCAGAATTCCTGTGCATCCTCCGTATTTGTAACTGCTACGGACTGCTCCATCTCGTTTTGCTGACGACCATCAGCCGTTCCTTCACCTTCCAACTCTGCGCTTACCAGCGCTCTCTCTGCCGCTCCAAGCTCTGACTGAGCCATGTTGCACTCAGTCACAACACCACTATGCCCATACTCCCCCTCTGGCCACTGAGACAGCAGCACAGAGTAGGGGAATTTCCCCGGTGTCCTGGCCAAATTTCCCTCATTCACTAAAAAAAACACCACCAACAGCTTAATCTGGTTCAAAGTCAGTTGGCATTCATCTGTATCCCCCTCCCCCGGGTCGTGCCTGAAAATAGGCAGGATTTGTCTAGTGCACTTACCCGGTCAACAAAAGCTAAATAAATAAATAAAAATCTATCCGGGAGGGGAACCAGGATCCTAGGTGATAGGTTTAAATGCTTCATTGGTAAGCTTTTAAACTAGCCAAGGGGGGGGCACTGGAAAGGAGCAGGAAAATCCTAGCCCCCCCAAGTAATCACGGTAGTAAGTGCGGCAAACACCAACATAGAGGTGTCGATAGGGAGAAGGGCAGGGGTAAATGGAGAAAGTGACAAAGGCAAGAAGGACAGGGATGGGGCAAAAGGGAGTGAGGCCATCAGGAAATGGACAGTAATGAGTACCAATGCCCGTAGTCGGGGCAACAAGCTCCTTGAGCTGGTGGCCTTGATGGAAGAGGGATGCCTGGATATTGTAGCAGTCACAGAAACATAATACACAGAGAACCATGACTGGGATGTTAACATACCAGGGTACATAACCTACAGGAGAGACAGGCAGGGGAGAAGAGGGGGAGGAGTAGCTCTCTGTGTAAAGGAAGGGATAAAAGCAACTGAACAAAAGAGTAAACAGGGAGGAGAGGAGGCACTGTGGGTCACCTTGGAGACTGGAAATGGCACCACAATCCGCACAGGGGTTGTGTACAGACCCCATGTCAGGGGAAGGAATGGACAAGGATATGATAGAAGGCATTCTTAGAATGGCAGAGAAAGGGAGATACTGTTGATGGAGACCTGAATATGCCAGATGTTAACTGGAGCACATTTGCTGCAGCCACATCCAAGAGCAGGGCCATTCTTGATGCCCTACGGTGGCAGGCATTAGACAGCTAGTTTCGGAACCCACTCGTGAGGGAGCAATCTTAGACCTCGTACTCTCAAATGGGGGCAGTGAGAGGATCTCAGATCTAGAAGTAGGTTGCCATATGGGGACAAGTGACCATCAAACAGTGTGGTTCACATTAAACAAGGCTACAGAGTCAAGCCATACAAAAGTGAGGGTACTGGACTTTAGGAGAGCTGACTTTGGCAAGATGGGAGGTGCCTCAGAAAACTAGCAAACAGGCTAGAAGGAGTGTGGAGCAACAATGAGAATTATCAAAACTGCCATCACAGAGGCAACAAGCCTTTGTGTGAAGCAAATAAACAAATCAAAATGAAAGAAAAAGCCACTATGGTTCTCAAAGAGGTGGCTGTAAAATCAGGAAGAAAAAGATAGCATTCGAAGTATAAGGAAACACAGAAGGAGCAGGACAGAGAGCTGTACCAGTTAAGGCAGAAGGAAGCAGGGAGGAAGTCAGAATAGCAAAGGCCCAGACTGAGGAAAAGATAGCCAACTCAGTTAAGAAGGGGGATAAAACCTTTTATAGGTACATCAGCGAGCGTAGAAAGACAAAGGGAGGGATAGTGAGGCTGAATAGAATGAACGGTGGGTGGGCAGAGGGGGACAGTGAAAAAGCAGGAATACTGAATGAATATTTCTGCTCAGTATTCACAAAAGAGGAGGGGGAAGTGCCTAATCCAATTAACAGAAGCACTCTTGATAGGGGGTTGATCCCAGTCCTTTCACAGAAGAAAGGGTTCTGCAAGAACCCCTAAAACTGAAGGTGGACAAAGCAATGGGTCCTGATGGAATTCACCCCAGAATTCTAAAAGAATTAAGGAGGAACTAGTGAAACCACTGGCTACTCTTTTAATAAATCATGGGAGGATGGTGTGGTACCGAGGACTGGAGGAAGGCGGATGTGATTCCCTTCACAAAGTGGGACCAAGACAGAGGCAGGAAACTACAGACCTGTCAGTCTGACCTCTGTGGTAGAAAGTGATGGAGTCACTTCTGAAGGAAAGAATAGTTGAGTACCTAGAAGCCAGTGGAGCACAGGACCCAAGGCAGCATGGGTTCACAGCGGGAAGGTCATGTCAGGCGAATCTAATAGATTTCTTTGACTGGTGACCAAAGTAGACCAGGGAGGGGCTGTGGACATGGCTCACCTAGACTTTAGCAAGGCATTTGACACAGTCCCACACAAAAGATTAATAGTCAAATTAACCAGCCTGGGAGTGGGTCCCAGGGTGGTAGCCTGAGTAAAACATTGGCTGGACAACAGGACACAGAAGGTAATTGTAAATGGAGTCCACTCTGAAGAAAGGGGGGGTTACTAGTGGGGTACCGCAGGGTTCAGTATTGGGTCCAGTCCTTTTTAATGTCTTCATCAGTGACATTGCAGAGGGACTGGAAGGAAAAGTATGCCTTTTTGCAGATGACACAAAGATCTGCAACAGGGTTGATACACAAGGAGGCGTGGAAAGGATGAAAAGGGACTTGGCAAGGTTGGAGGAATGGTCAGAAGTATGGCAGCTAGGATTCAATGCAAAGAAGTGCAAAATAATGCACCTGGGAAACAAGAACCCAGGGGAGAATACACAATGGGTGGGGAGGTAGTAACAACAAAAAAAAGAAAGGGACCTGGGGTAATCATATCAGATGACCTTAAGGTTAGCAAGCAATGTGTGAGAAGGCAGTAGGGAGGGCTGGGGCTATACTGGGATGTATAGGGAGAGGCATCAGCAGCAGAAAACAGGAAGTTGTTATCGCTCTGTACAGACAGTTGGTGAGACCCCATCTGGAGTACTGTGTCCAGTTCTAGAGACCCCATCTCTGCAAGGACATAGACAGGATAGAGGTAGTCCAGAGGAGGGCAACTAAAATGGTGCAGGGTCTGCAAGAGAAGCCGTATGAGGAGAAACTAAAGGAGCTTAATATGTATACCCTTGAGGAAAGAAGGAGGGCGGACATGATTGAAACTTTTAAGTACCTCAGTGGAATCAACAAAGTCCAAGAGGGTAGCATCTTTCAGAAAAGAGACTTGCAAGAACAAGGGACACAATTTAAAAGATAGAAGGAGGCGGTTCAGGGCAATGTGAGGAAGTATTTCACAGAGAGGGTGGTGGATGCATGGAACAGCCTTCCTGAGGAGGTTGTGGGGTCTAAAACTGTGGGAGAATTCAAGAATGCATGGGACAGACATAAGGCAATTCTTGTGGGGGGTAGGAAGAAATAGGCTGTTGGTTAACTAGGATCTGCGGCCTATCCTGTAGGTAGGGAAATGGGCAGACTAGATGGGCCTAGCGGTCTTATCTGCCGTCAAAGTCTATGTTTCTATGTTTCTATGTCTATGTTTCTATGCCAACCCACCCCCACCCTGCAGAAAGTGACAAGCATTAGGGTGTCCCTTTGGGTGTTTGGTAATGCAGTGCGGGAAAACATGTTGGGCAGGATGTGAGAAATGACAGCTGCACAGTTCATAAGGAGGTGTAAAAAAATGCCAGTGTTGAAAATGTGGCATATAAATATACCAAATTTGCAAAGCTACTAGGGTGTGTGGGAAATATGCTATGCACACTTGCAACACTGCCATTTTATGGGCGTTCGGCACCAAATTTTCAACATAGGCATTTTAGCACCTCTGCTCATGTACAGTGTCACTGCTATTTCCTCAAAGTGTCCCAAGTGATTTACTTTAGCTGACCATGCTATTCTGCCGGAGTCGCGAAAACACATTTTAGACACGATATGTCAAATGACGGCTGTACTGTTCATCAAGAGGTGTGGAAAATGGCAATGGTGAAAATCCAGACTGAAAATATCACAAATGCGATGGTACGAAGGCGCAATCTGCCAATGCTGCTCGTAACACAGTTATTTTATGGAGTATCATCACCAAATTTTCAACATAGGCATTTTAGGTCCTCTGCTCATGAACTGTGTCACTGTCATTTCATAATCTGACCCAAACACTGATTTCCTATTAGGCTGCGCTATTGATATGCGCCGGATGCTGGAAACACATTTCGGGCAGGATGTGAAAATGACAGCTGTACTGTTCACAAGGAGGTGTACAAAAATGACAATGCTGAAAATCCAGCAGTAAAATATTGTAGAATGTCTGTGAAGTTCTGACCTGCGTAGCAACTGCATAGCACTGCGCTAAATGAAAACAGGCATTTGTTAGTTTTTTCTTCCAAATTCTGGAACTTAGGCTTTTAAGAGGGCACCTCATTGAACACGCCACTGTCATTTTGTTATCGGGTTCTCAAAGGTGATTTCCGTGCAGTGACTGCAAAATCACCTTTCGAGGCCAATAAACGCCATGACAGTGACAGAATTCATGAGGAGGGGCCCCAAAAAACCCATGTTGAAAATTTGGTGCAAAAATTACAAAAAATGCCTGAGATATGCAACAAAGTTGAAAAAGCCCTATCTAGCCCATTATACAGCTTACGGGCATTTCCTCAGTTTGCGGTCAGCTTTGAAGAGTGCAGACGTGTTCCCGGTCCACCGATGATCGTCGCGCCGGAGTCCAGAGGTAAATATGGGGTGATGGGGGGTGTGGGGAGGCAGGGTGAGCAGTGGGTGGGTGCGGTTGTGGGAGGGGCAGGAGAAGCACCGTGGAACCGTTTTTAATTTACAGGTAAATAAAAAAAAAAAAAGACGACAGGGATGTTTGCCTCGCTGGGGTGGGCTCCAGCATGGCAGAAGAACGGCTGGGGGCGTGGAGCCGATGGGGGATTGGGCACTCCCGTCGGCCATGGATCAGTTGCCACGCTGGGTAGGCTCAGCGTGGCACCTGTACTGGGGGAGGACAGTGGAGCCGGCGGAGTTGGACACCCCGTTGGCCATGGGATCAGTTGCCATGCTGGGGTGGGCTGCCAGCGTGGCACCCTGTACTGGGGGACAGTGGAGCCGACGGGGGATTGGGCACCCCCGTTGGGCATGGCATCAGTTGCCACGCTGGGGTGGGCTCCCAGCATGGCACCCTGTACTGGGGGGGGGAGAAACGGCACGTAGTAAAGTGGACAGAACTTGTAAACAAAGTGCCGCTGCATGACAAGCTTGTCTCTGATTGCAGCAGCACTTTGTTTTGAAGTTTTGTCCACTTTACATAATGTTGGTATCAGCGCTAGCATGCTGGCTTATTGGGGAATGAGGGACGCACCTACTGCTGCGTGCCCTGCATTCGCCCAACAGCAGCCGTGCCCCCAAAGCTGCACTCTCCCAATATGTTGACTGCCGCGCAAGCGTGGCAAGCCAACATAAAAAGGGGAAAAACTTCAAGATACACAATGGGAGATTTGGCAAAACATACACAAAACAACAGCACCACACAGATGCAGGGAATTTAAGTGAAAGGTCACTACAAGGCATTTCATAACAACAGGAAAATCCAATGTTTTTAACAAACAACTCAGACTTACGTTGGAGGGGAAATGTGGAGAAAAAGGGACTCCATTACACATATTCTGGGAATGCCCAATATTCCAACCATTCTGGGAAGAACTTCAACAGCTGTGGAACACAGACCTAAATAACCTATGCCAGATTCAATTTCAGAATATATTAGGCCTCCCACCATGAGGGTCACAAAGAGAAGAGAAAAATATCTATCTAATGTATGTGCGGCAGCAGCAAGCAAAACAATCACAAGAAACTGGCTTTCAGATAAAACATCAAGTGCAAGGGAATGGTTCCAGATCTATCATAGAATGAAACAAACAGAAAGCACTACAGCTTTACTGAGACTAAAGAAAAAAATGTTAACAGTAGACAATTGCTACTTTTTACAGTAATAGAAACCAGGGAAGGAATCCCGGTATTAGAACAACTACTGGGTTAAATCAAAGACATAGGCAGGGGTAAGAAGTAGAGAAAGGAAGAGCGCTATTAAAGCACTAAAAATAAACATAGCACTCAATTTTCAAAGCCTCGATTGCCGCAGGCCCTGGGTGGACTGAAGATATGGTGCACAGGGCTTGCGGAAATCACCCGTCTGGCAAGCCAGGTGCTGCAAGTTGGATCAACTTTCTTCTGGTCTAGTTTGTGGCATTCCCAGGGGCTGTTTTTAAAAAGCTTGTACCAGATATTTGGCGCAAGCTGGCGTAAAATGTGGAACCTGTCGGAACTGCATCTGAGATTCGAGGACTGGGCACAGTTGCCCCAAAGGGGTTTGGTGCACCACCAGAACCTAAGTGTCATAGCACAGGGCTTGGAGCAGGCCCTGCGCCTTGCTTTGAAAACTGAGCCCATAAACATTAGCTTGGCAACTGACGTTAAGGGGAATAACAGGGGTCCAGAGGGGTCAGTTGAAGGGGGAGTTTTTGTTGACAAGTTAAAGTCCTGACACTCGAAAATGGGAGAACAATAATGAAAAGATACACTGTATCAAAAGTTAGAAGAAAAGCAAACTAAGACCTCTGTAATGTCACTAATGTGTGCAGGGCACAATGGGGGTGAAGCTGAGGTAATTTCTTCCCCAAAATTGGTAAGAATAATACTCATGAATGTTAAGAAGGAAGTAATGCATGCCTCAGTTTATTACCGACTGAATATATTACCCCCTTATCATTTAGCACAGTAAAGACAGAAATAAGCCAGGATAGATGCCAATAATACAGATAAATGCATGTGATTTATAAAAGGAAATTGCACGAATCCAACATTAGGTGGGGGTAGAACATAAACAGTCCATTTAACATGGTATACGTGGAATATAATACTGCTAAGAAATACAGGAAATGAAATGGATGACCAAACAGAAGAAATTAAGGAAGAAGCATGCAGACACCAGTGGGTGAGTGAACAGACAGGTTTTATTGCTATTGCAGAGAAAAATGATTTACCAAATCAAAATGTAAAACGTCATACTGATACTTGCAAGTAATAGTCATGTGACAATGAGTAAAGAATTTATTTATTTATTTATTTAGCTTTTGTTTACCGGGTAGGTACACTAGACAAGTAATATGCCTATTTTCAGGAACGACCTGGGAGAGTACACCATAGTGAATACAGAGTAGTACAGGATAATACAGGAACAACATGGCAGGCTATCAACCAGGAGAGAAACATTTAACAAAGATGACACAATGGTAGAACAATTAGTTACATCCAGTTCCAACTGTGGTAAAGTACACAAAGTCACAGGTTATTATGCAAATTAGACAAATTATACCTCGGCTGTAATACCTCTGAAGTGTCAATAAAGTTTAAGTTAAAAAATAACAGACAAAGGAACTGTACATATGAACATATAGAAAGCATCCCATCTAGACTGCCTGCAGCCTCATTGTTGCACTGACTTCAATGATCCTTTAGTGCTCCTATTGATCATGTCAGTTATCCTGTTGGGAGAAGTTCGAAACAACTGAGAATGCCAAAATGATAAAAATCCAACCAGGAGAGGCAGAAGGCCCACCTCCTAAAAAGCATAATCTAGAATGGGTGATAAATACCTTTAAGTGCCATTAAATACCTCACAGGTGGTTAATAAGGTGCAGGAGGGGAGTATTTTTCTGAAGAAAAGGTGCTCAAGAACAAGGGGACATGCTAAGAAGCTGGAGGGGGGGTAGGTTCAAGCGAGATGTGGGGAAGTACTTCTTCACAGAAGGAGTGGAGGCTTCCTGGATCAGCCTTCCAGCGGAGATGGTGGCGGTGAAAACAGTGGTAGGGTTCAAGAATGCATGGGATAAGCACACAAAGTCAGAGGAAAGGAAAGGGGGGAGGGAGAAAGAGCTCTAGATCAGGCATGGTCTGCTGTAATAATGCAGGTAAGGAAAAATGGGAAGACTGGATGAGTGGTCCTTATCTGCCATCAAATTCTGTTTCTATGATAACTGAAGCCCAAAACAGAGTGTCAGGAGACACTGTCAACTCCCAAAGCATCATATTAATTCTATTTGCTCCCCTTTCTGTAGACTTTGTTGATGTTGCTGGATTTTTATTGGACTCTTTTTCTTAGTAAAAATAAAAAACAGCTACTGTATTAGTGTTATCATATGAAAATGTGTTTTGTTTCCAATCCTTGCTCTCATCTCACTGCATCCTTCCTGAACTTTGGGACTGCCCCTATTTAGTCCAGCCACTCATGATGCAGAAACTTTCTACCACTGTTCCACTGGCTAAGTGTAGTCCCATGTTTCAGGAATTATGTAGTGGGAGTAGTCAAGGATGGTGAAGTCTTTGTGCGGTAACACTAATATGGGGGACAGACAGTTTTTTCACTTTTATTAAGAAAGAAGTTAAGAATTTAAGAAAAAAAAGTTAAGAAATCTGCCATTCCTTCTGAGGAAGGACTCTTGAGAGTTTGAAAGCTTAAAGATGTTTTGTAAATCTCTGTTGGTCCAACAAAAGGTATCAAATCACTTATCTTGTGCATCCTATTAAGAAAAGGAAGCACATACAATAAATACAGCTACACAAGAAATTTTACAGAAAGTGAACACTCATAAAATGTGTGTTTTTAAACTAGTGATTGTATGAAGCCTAAGGGACAAATCCACAAAGGCTCCCCATTACATGCAAACAGGTACTGTTCTTAAATTTTTAACAACAAGTAAAAGCTCAAGGTGACACCTCCCCCCTTAAAACCCTGCAAAGAAGCGTCACACAAGAATATATCCTTGGGCCCTTACTCTTCGCCATCTATATCAATAACATAAATGCCAATATTAAGGTGGCCAGTGTGCATCTCTTTGCAGACGACACTGTGCTGTACAGAGCCAGACCCTCACTTGCAGTTGCTTGCACTGATTTGCAACAAGATTTCAACATACTCCAGTGCAATCTCTTTCAGCTGAAATTATTACTCAATGTGAAAAAGATTAAAATTATGTTTTTCTCCCCACTTTCTCAACCAGCAACTCCTGTCACTGTAGCTTATAAACCACAGATGCTGACCCTTCTTGGGCAATCACTTGAGACAGTAGACAAGTTTAAATATCTAGGCCTTTGGATAGACGTCAAGCTTACTTTCTCGGTACATCTGGATGAACTCACCAAAAAATTAAAGCAAAGGTTAGGAATTTTCAATCATGTTAAGCACCTTCTTACTCAAGAAGCCAAAGTTCGGCTAGTGCAGACTACATTTCTTCCTCTGCTTGATTTTGCTGACCATCTACAACTACTGCTCCCTGGCCGCTCTCTCAAAGTTTGATACTCTGTAGCATAGGGCTATCAGATTTATCACTGGTGCCCCATTTAATACACACCATTGCATCCTTTATGATCGAATTGGCTGGCAGTCCTTGAAAACTAGGAGAACAATAAATACTGTCCTCTGGATCTACAGGGCCCTCACTAACAGGTTACCTAACTATATCTCTGATCTCTTTGCCTTGTCCAAGGGTGCTTACTCCCTTAGAAAACGTGTCTACATTATGCTTGAAACTCTTAGAGTTAGGACATGCTTTGGAGCTTCCTCCATCATCTATGCTCTCCCTACCCTTTGGAATATGGTATGCCCCATGTACGGCAACACCAACACAGCGAACTACAACCCTGTTGGCAAAATTGACACTTTGTCGACAGGTCGCTATGTTGGTGTGCCCGAGACAGGGGCACACTGTCTCCCGGTCCTGCACTCCTGCCCCGAATCAACTCTGACTGGAGTTGATAATTCTAAAGATGGGGGGGGGACAAAGCCGCCCAAGGTGGGGTTCAGGGGGGCAAAGCCACCCGATAAAAAAAATTGACTGGGAGACACACACGAATCATGTAAACCACAGCTTACGGGTGACATAATTCCTGTCGGCGAGATGCCGATCGATAAAAGAGTTGTCAAACCGGCATCGTAGAGCCTTGGAATACTACCCAAAAAACTTTAAAACTTACTAATCTAGTTGGGTAGCTTTCCTTCAAAAATTGACAGAATCACTCCCATCAGGAAACATGCAGCTGCTATGTTTAATTGTTGCAGCCCACTCAACCTGCCCCGTCGCCCTCTTGTTGCACTTACTCCGGCTACCCTAGCAACTCCTCTTCCATTCTTTGTAAGCTCCTTCCTGCAGACTGATTTCTCTCTGTAACCCACTATCCTACTCTCCCTCTCCTCCCCTTCTATCCCTACCTACTCCTGCCCACCTAGTCCAAGTCCCTTGCCTCCACCCCAACCTCTGCTTCTGTTTGTGTCTGTTCATGTATTCTTTCGCCTCTCTCCTCTTCCATATTGCCTTCTCCTCATCATACCCCTTTCCTCCCTAGTTCCCTTATCACCAGTTTCTTCTCTTTGTCTGATGTACACCCTTCCCCCTCTCTCCCCTTGATCTCAACTGCGTAATCTAAGTACTCACCTTCTGA
The DNA here is from genome assembly GCA_016271365.2 of Neoceratodus forsteri. Classification (NCBI taxonomy): domain Eukaryota; kingdom Metazoa; phylum Chordata; order Ceratodontiformes; family Ceratodontidae; genus Neoceratodus; species Neoceratodus forsteri. The sequence goes on from CM028130.1 coordinate 362,743,709, forward strand.
CCGTGTTCCTTTAATACAAGGTTTTCCTTTGCATTGTAACACTGTGTAAAAATTGTAAAAAATGTTTACGCTATATTACCCTTGTCTGCACTGTACATAATGTACCCTTTGTGTTCTCACATACTATACCTATGTCTGTATTTTTATGTCTTTTTTTTGTCTGCTTAATAATAAACATTCTGTATGTAATGTTCACCCAGGACCACTTGGTAAATGAGTTCTTCTAAATGGTGTTTCTCCTGGCAAAATAAAGATTGATTGATTGATTGATTGACCCCGATCAAAACTGGTAGGAGCTAGTGCATTTGCTTGCATTCACACTCCCCAGCACCCCAAAAGTCATGAACGGTGTGCTGTGTGGAGATGCCGGGGTAAGTTGGAAGGAGTTGCAGTGCCATAGATATAGAGGATACAAGGGCTGGGTGCAGGTGGTTTGGCTATGGAGTGGGCTATCCTGACAACTATGTGGCCATGCAATGGGAGCTGCGTAACCGCTACTGCAGTCCCTTGAGCAAATCAGCCTCTGTCCACTCTCCCAGCCCTCTGCAGCATGACGTTTTACCTGTAAATCACACACATGCCTGCCCCATCCCTATGCCCATCTTTAACCTGGCCACACATGTAGGAGTGCCAGTGGGAAGGGACTGAGTGCTGTAGGAGCATGTAGTATAGTGATGTGGATGTGTGGATGCCACCACATGTGCTCCACAAATCTGGACAAGCCCCCCCTCTACCGGTGCAGATTGATTTGAGGATTCAGCCCTAAATGAGGTTAGCAATGTCCCTTTTTTTTCATATGTAGTTTGTGCTGTTTCCCGGTTTTCTCCCCACCCAGAACCCCAGCAGACAGGTGCGTGTGTGCATGTGGAGGCACAACACACGCCAGGTACCGGATCGGCCTCTTCCACCCCACCCCTGGCGATCACCTGCTGCCCTCTTCATTTATGCTTCCCATCGGGTCTCCACCTGATGGGAGTATAACTATGGGGGGAGTAAGCACTCATCCCTCCCCGGGAGAGAAGAGCCGCCTTGCCGCAGCTCAATCCCACTCTTCGCCCCCCCCCCCACAATCCCCGACAGCTTGCGCTCCTTCGCGAACCTGGGTTGCCGGCGTGGCTTGAAGTGCAGCATCCAGTGCCTCAACCATCAGTACCACTGGGCTGGCCAGCAGTGTCCCTTTTAAGAAGCCAGGAAGAAGAAAGATGTCTGCCCGAACGGTGAGGACTACAGTACTTGGGGGTAAAAAGCCAGAGCTGGAGCAGTAGGCTGGATTCCTGTTAATACTATATACTGTAAAATATACACTGTGTCTCCCACCCAACACTGTAAGATATACATTGTGCCACCCCCCACACACACACACACTGTAAGACGTACGCTGTGTCCACCCCAAGCCCTTCTTAGGTGCCTGCATCCATCACAAAACCTTAAACTTGTACAAAGTATTTTGGTATAGCACATATATGCTTTTATTCAATGATATGCTTGTATTTACTGTATGCAAATTATATAAGATGAACAGATTTTCTTGCTGAGAACCTTTCAGAAGGGAAAATATACTTCCTCAGCAAATCACAGGAGGATATAAATAACGCTTTTTTAACTGATGAGTTTATTAGTTTCCACCCATTCTTATGTATAGTGATTTTATAGCAGTATATGGAGACAAAGTCTACTGATAAGACATTTAAAAATATGAAATGGGAAACCACAAGGAAGTGTGAGTAATTGTAAAACCTGTCCAATAAATCACACCCTTTCCAAGTCTGCAGATGAGGAGGCATCTTACTATTAAAAGGATGCCCTGCCATCTGATTAAGATTTATCAAACAGATTACAGAAATGTGTCTGAAAAGAGTGACATTTAACTGAAAAGGGATGTGCTGGGGGGTGAGAATGAAACTTTTTAAAATACAGTGCTGTACAATACATACCTGTCTCATTCAGTGCTCCAGAATAGGAGCAGTAACAGGCTGTCTATTTATTTATTTATGTATTTATTTTTTGGTAACTAGCTAAGGCCCACTAGGCACAAGTGCCTGTTTTCAGGGGCGACAGAGGAGAACTAGGGAGGTTAAGTGACTTGCTCAGAGTCACACAGTATGCAAGTGGAGTGAGGAGGTTGTGGGAATCAAACCCAGGTCTGCAGGATGTACCAAGCTCATTCATAGCCTGTTACTCTAACCCTCGAGGTTATACTATATTTTGCTAACCATTAAAAAAACTTCTACAAAAAAGCATATATCAGTACTGATACTCGCCCTGTTGCATGGAAATTGTCAAACTGAAAAGGACAAGCTTCCCAAGCTGCCTCTTCCTTGTTAGGAATGGAAATATAGTCTTGGTACTGAGGATGCCCCAGCCAAAAAAATGTCCAAAAGAGGTATAAAGTCAAATAAGGGTTCACTCCACATACATAATTATTATTTTCCTCTTCTACCTAATTTCAAGCCACAATTCCATGTAAACAGGTGACGTTTTGGGGGTTCACCCCCCTTTGTCAGGCCATATCAGCTGAGGTCACCTTACAAAAGCAACAATACTTCTTTCTCATCACACTTGCACACCAATGGGAAATTCTGATGAGGGTTCAGGTCTTTCAAGGACCTTAAGCGTTGGTCAAAGGCATCAATGGCAGGCTGGTGTGATCATAAAATTTGGAGGGCGGCGTTTCTCCTTGTAAAACTTAATGGAAAACCTGACCTGTCCTTGGAAGACCTTAAACCGCATAAGAATTTCCCATCTGTGTGCAAGCATGATGAGAAATAAGAAGCACTGTTTATATAAGGAGGCCACGGTTGAAACACAGAATTTGATAGCAGATAAGGTCACCTGGCTCACCCGGCCTGCCCATTTTTCCCTACCTACCTACAGTATCACCGCAGACACTACTTGATCTCTAGCTCCTTCCCCCTCAGCCTTTTTGTTCCACTAAGATTCCCTTATTCTTATCCCATGCATTCTTGACATCCCCTCCCACTGTTTTCGCCCTCACCACCTCCACTGAAAGGCTGTTCCAGGAATCCACCACTCTTTGTGAATAAGTACCTCCTCACATCTCTCCTGAATCTACCCCCCTCCAGCTTCATAGCATGTCCCCTTGTTCTTGAGCACCTTTTATTCTGAAAATTGCTTCACTCCTGTAGTTTATTTACCCGTGAGGTAAAGGTCTAGATCATACTGTACCCCCCCCCAGGATTTTACTTTATTTATTTATTTAGATCTCGGATCACAAATACCTTTGAGCTTAGACTCAGAGCTCTTTTACAAAGGTTTCACATCAGCAGCATAAAACAACAGATTAACAGAACAAAAAGTATGGCAAAACAGTATCCATAGAAAAAGGAGATCAACAGGTTTGCAGACTAAACAGGGCATGGTAAAATAATTGTAAATAAAAAAAGAAGCAATAGTTGACATTCACAGTGACTTAAAGAATAGAAACGAGTAACGCTAAGCAGTTTCATGCACAGGAATGCATACAGTAAATTGAAAATTAGCCAAAACAAGCTTTGTCAATTACTGGTAAAGTCATAAGATAAGTTGAAATCAGCCAAGAGGCTTTGTCAGGGCAGAAAGGGGATGTACATATTGAGGCCCTGTAGTCTCTCCTCATAGGGTTTCTGATGCAGAACCTGCACCATTTTAGTTGCCCTCTTCTGGACCACCTCCACTCTGTCTATGTACTTCCAGAGATGTAGTCTCCAAAACTGGATACCATACTTTAGGTGGCATAGCTGAGTGCTATATTTTCTCAAGGGGGTGACTGAATGACAATTAATCTAACTCCTGGGAGTTCCTTATTGCTATTAAAAAAATCTGATTTCAAAAGAAAAGTATTAGAAGTGTACCTTTTGAATATTTTCAGCACTAAGAAAGAGAAAGTTTTCATCCACCAATGCTGGTTTAGAATCAGAGTGCATCATTCCAATCACTCAGCAGTGCCAGAGAATGAAATGCTGACGGGAAGAATTCATGTGCCAAGGTGATCAGGCTGTACATGACAGCATAACAGAGATTAATGAAAGGATGTTGGAACGCTGCCAGCCAATCCGAATGGAACATTTCTGAGATACTCATAACTTGGTCATTTTTTCCTATTTGTCCCTCAAATAAAATTTTCAACATGGCATTTTTGGGACCCCACCTTATGAACAAGGTAGGTGACATTTTTCAAATAATTTTCAAAGATCCCGTTTTTCCAGAGTTGCCCCACAGAACTGTGGGTAATCTATCTTAGCAGTACTGAGCAGCCTGAGACACAAGGGAGGAGTCACCAGTGTGAGTTTGAAAACTTGACATCCAGTTGTGCTCCAGTAAAAACTTGTGTTTGTCAGTTGCCCATTTCAGCATTTTGTATGACACTGCAGGAAGTTTAAAGTCCATGTTCTGTGCTCTACAAGGCTCACAAGAGATTGTATTAACTGATTATGTGTGGCAAGAAATTGGGGCTGGTATAGGCCCTTTATGGATCTGTAGAACTCCACATATGAACTTCCAACTTCCTCTGAAGGAATGAGGCTGGCATCATAGGATTCCAAGAAACCTGAACTGTACCATATATTCTTGCTTATTTATTTGGTGAACAGATAAGTGCACTACACAGAGGTCCTTTTACAGGACTGACCTGGGCCACTGTAATGTGACAAGCACACACAAAGTTCCATATCTACTGTAAAGACTTGTTCATGTCTCACATAATACTGTATGTGTTGTACTTTATTAATTGCACAAATTGCATAATTGTTGTTTTGGTTGTATAGTCCTGCTTGTTGTTTGTATTTCTGTGTATTGTATGTTTTGCTTGCATAGGTCACCATTGGAAATCAGCTTTGCTCAATGGTTATAACTTTAAATAAAATAAACAAAAAATAAACAAAAGTTAAGACAGATAACATTTATTACAGAGTTTGAGACATCAATAGCAGTTCAACAGTTGATGCATATTGCATAGCAGCAATCAGGTGGTACATTGACAGGAAGAATCCTCCACTGGATAGTTACGTAAGCATCTTTTTTTTTTTTGAAATTGTAATTTTTATTGTTATTCCATTTTTACAGTAAAAACCAGACAAGTTACAAAATAAAGAGTTAATTAAACAGTGAGAAAAGAAAGACAGTACATTCATTCAGACAGAGGTCATCCCTTCATCAACTTCCCTCATCTTATAAAGGTCTTGAACTCATTTGTGATATTAACCTTGGATATCATCTTACTGTTCCCTTCCATTATTAAAGGAGTTCAGGCTAGTTTTACGCCAAATTGACCTTTCCATCTGTATTCTCACTTAATACCTCCATCCTTGTATTCCTGGCCCTAAAATATGGACCCAGATAAAAGAAATAAAACCAAAGAAGGAGAAGGAGAAAGAAAAAAACCAAACCCCCACCCCCATGAAAACAGTCTAACAGTGCAAACCCTTCCTCCCTCCCCATCCTTTGTGGTGAGTATGCTTATCCGCTGGAGTTATATCCTTGCCCCACAATCCCAATCTATGACCTTTTGGCCACGGGTACTACAGGCCCAAGATCCTCTCAGGTCAATCTAGCGCTTCTAGCCAGAACTTCTATAATGTCCATCCCTTCTTGCTCCCAGGAATTCAAGAAAGGAAACCAGCAAGACTTAAATTGTTCAAGCCTAAAATTTAGGCTGGCAGTAAGCCTCTCCATTATCTTAATCTGATTACAGCTCTCCAGCCACTGCTCTTCCTTTGGAGAGACCTCATTTAGCCATAGCCTCGTAATTGCTTTTTGGGCGGCTGCCAGAGGATGGGGAACAAGAACTGGGCCTTAGGACCCTTCAGGCCAGGAGGGAGTTCCCCCGATAAGAGATAACGGGCCTGTTCTGCAACATCTATCTGGAAGATTTGCCCCAAACTTCGAACATACGAACATACGAACATACGAAATTTGCCAGCAGATAAAGGCCTAGAGGTCTATCAAGTCTGCTCGAATGTGCAGCTAGCACCCCTTCGAGCCACCTGACTCCAGAAACTTTTAATTTTAGGACAACTCCAGAAGATATGTTCATATGTGCCCGTTTGCCCACAGCCCCTCCAGCACCTATCTGAAAGGGCCTGGGCAAAGTGCTTAACTATCACTGGTGTTCTGAAGAATCTCGTCAACACTTGCCATCTGAACTCCCTCCAGGAGGGTGAAGCAGTGGTTCTGTGCGCCATCCTCCATATCGCCTCCCACTTCGGAGCCTCTTCCTCTCCTTCTAGCCCCAGACCCTTTTCCCACTGTACTTGTATTTGCAGTCTAGGTTCCGGACCATTCGGTGCTCCTGCTGCATATAATTTGGAAATTAGGTGACTTTGGGGTGTCAACCCGCCAAAGAGTTCACAAAGCTGATCCAGGAGTAAAATAGGCCAAGTTGTCTTTAGCTCCCCTGCACCCTTCTCCACCCCTGGGATATAGTGTCGAATCTGCAAATACCCGTAGAAATCTGAGGAGGGAATGCCAAACTCCTGCTGCAGTTGAGCAAAACTCTTAACCGTCTCTCCCTCAAAAAGCTGTGAAAACCTCTCAACTCCTAATCTTTGCCAGCGTTTGAAGAGAGGATTCTCTCTTCCAGGCAGGAAATCTACACTTTCCAAAATTTTCCCTTGTCTTAGAACCCAAGGCTGTATTTTCAGCTCTCTTATAGTTTGCGCCCACAGGGCCACCAGGGTCTTAAAACTTGGGTTCCTCAATTCCTGTATTGTCCTGGGGGTAATCCTATTAAATAAGATTGAAATGACAGTAAATGGCTTTAGCAACTGTATATCCATTTTAACCCAACTTTGCATTTCCCGGGGAGAGATGTATGCCCCTAAATGCTGCAATTGGGCTACCCTGTGGTACCACTTGAAATCTGGGACCCCCAGTCCCCCCTGCCCTTTTGGTAGTCTCATGAGAGCCCAACTGAGTCTAGGTTTCTTCCCTGCCCAAATAAATCTACTTACCACCTTTTGGGACTCCTGCCAAAATCTCCTTGGGGGGGTCAGAAGGAGAGCCTCAAATAGAAGAGCAGCCTCAGAAGAATATTCATTCTAACTGATTCCACCCTTCCTGTAATTGAAAGAGGAAGAGCTACCCATCTTTCGCAGTCTTTTCTCACGTTACTCAAAAGTACCATGTAATTACTTTGGAAAAGCTTGTTGAGGTTCCTTGGGATTTGTATCCCGAGGTATCTAAAACTACTAGTACACCACTTTAAGTTAGTGAGAGTTTTCACATGTCCTGAAACTTCTGTTCCCAGTGCTATTATTTCGGATTTGGATTCACTGATTTTGAATCCCGAGAAGGCCCCAAATTCTTTAAGGAGGTTCATGGCCGCTGGTAGTGAGGAGTCTGGGCTCTTTAAATATAATAGGGTGTCGTCCGCGTAAAGGGATATGCGGTTATCCACTCCACCTACTTCAATGCCCAAAATACTTCTATGGGAGCGAAATGCCTCAGTTAGCGGTTCCATACTGAGGGCACATAATAAAGGCGAAAGCGGGCAACCTTGTCTTGTACCTCTTCTAATTTGGAATGGTTGGGATAGTACTCCATTAATTCTCACCCTAGCCGACAGGTTATTGTATAGAGCATTCATCCAAGCTTGAAATTTTGGACCAAATCCCTGTTTCCGTAGGACTTCTCCTAGGTACCTCCACTCCAGACGATCAAACGCTTTCTCAGCGTTGAGGGTGATCACCACGAGGGTGCCTCCCTTCCCATTTAATCGAGAATGAGCCATAACAGTAAGTAATCTCCTGACATTCTCATGGAGGTGTCTCCCTGGCATGAAACCCGTCTGGTCTGGATGGACCAATTGGGTCACCACTTCCTGAAGCCTATTAGCTATCATTTTAGCCATAATCTTAACATCTACATTTAATAATGAAATTGGACGGTAACTCCCACACAGGGTAGTATCTTTGCCCTGCTTGGGGATCACCGAAATCAAAGCTTGAGACCAGGTGTCTGGGGCCTCAGAGGGTAGGTGGGCTGTATTATATACTCGAAGCAACAAAGGGGAGAGTTCCTCCTTGAATCTTTGGTAGTATTCGGCAATATATCCATCGGGGCCTGGGGCTTTATTGTGTTTTAGTTTTTTAATTACCTCTACAAGTTCTGATTGAGCAAAGGGCCGATCTAACTCTTTCTGAAGAGCATTCGAAAAGGCACGGCAAATTTATTTTAGAGAGGAATTTCTCCGTCATCTCTGTTTGGTTAATGGGGGCTTCGGACTTATATAAATCCTCATAAAAGCTCTGGAAGCATTCGACTATTTGAACAGGTCTCATGACCAGCTTTCCCGACCCACCAGGGGCAGCAATTCCGGACACACACCTGTCTGCCTCCTGCTTTCATAACCCAAATGCCAATAACCTCCCAGCTCTGTTTCCCTCCTGTGTAGTACTTTTGGGCTGTGAACCTGAGAGCATTCTCAGTCTTTACCGAGAGAAGTTGACGTAATTGAGCTCTAGCTAGTTTTAGTTCCTTCAATATCGTGACTCTTCCTGTTTTTTTGTGGATATCTTCTAACTCTTTAACTTTCTGCTCTAGCCCCTCCTGTTTCTGTTGCCTTACCTTCTTCTGCTGAGCTGCATATGAGATTATTTCCCCTCTTACTACCGCTTTTAATCCATCCCACAAGAACTTCACCTTAGTTACAGAATCTGAGTTCTCCCTAATGTAGTTTTCTATTACTTCTTTTACCTTGGCAATAAACTTTTTATCTCCCAGTAGTCCCGCATTTAGGCGCCACAGGGATTGCTTATGTTGGGGTCCCAGATTTACCGTGAGACTAATTTTGGCGTGATCCGAAAGGCATATCGGGTAGATCTGCTGATCTACTATGGAATTTAACCATCCTTTCTGAGTGTAGAACTTATCTATCCAGGAGTAGGAGTCCTGCAAATTTGAATAAAAGGTAAAGTCCCTACTGGATGGGTACCTATCCCTCCATATATCTACTAACCCTGCCTCGGCACATAGATGTGAAAGGACCTTCGGCCCCTTCCCATTATCTCATCCCCCCCTTCCCTGAGGACCTATCTTTGTTTACATCCTCTACACAATTCCAGTCCCCTCCTATGATAATCTGTCCTTCCGGGAGCAAAGCGATTACCCCAAAAACCTGTCTAAATAATTCTGGATTAGTTGGGGTAGGCGCATAAACATTTACAATATGCATTACCCTATCTCTAGCCTTACCTGTCAGAATCGCCCATCTACCCTCTTCCGTCTGCTAAGAAATCCAACTGGGTGAAGCCTAGGCTCTTCTGCACCAGGATTGCCACTCCTGCCTTCTTCGTTATCCTGTGAGATGAGGCAAAAACTTCTCCCACCCATAGGTGGCGTAATTTTTTATGTTCGGGTGCGGAGAGGTGTGTCTCCTGCAGGAGCCCTATATCACATTGTACTCTCGCTAGATCTCTTAAGATGTTATGCCACTTTACTGGGGATCCTAGACCTTTGATGTTGAAAGAAATTAGTTTCAGGGTTCCCATGTTGATTTAGGGTTCAGTTTACCTGGGGGAGGTGACCCCTTCTTTAAAGGTTCCCTACGAGTGTTCTCCTTTTTTCCCCTTTTCCCCCTGGAAGACGGCGCACCAATACCAACCCTTTTGTTCTTGGCCTCCCTGTTTTAACTCCACCACCATTTCCCTTGCCCCCCATAACAAGTCAACAGTTGTTTAACTACAACAAACAAAACTTTCATCCAACTATTTACATTTAGGCCAAAAAGGCCCACAATTGGAGAGAAGCTCCCTCCGTCCAGGAGCATGAGCCTCAATTAAGCTCCACCCCCCCCCGCCCTTCCAATGGAAGTGACCGGAAAGGTGGTCTCCTGGGATGGAATATCACTGGGAAGGCAATAACCCCCTCTGAGGGTCACACCGTCCAAAACGCAACAACCAAATGGACTGGGTGACCTCCGATGGGCAACCTTACCCCTGTAAGGACCTCCGGTTTGAGTGCGTATCTCGCGTGTTGGGTGGGTGCAGGCCTTATAAAGAAACCGAGCACCAATCCCATTTTCTCGATAACCAAGTCCAGTGCTATTACTACCTATATTTGAATTCTGAAAATTCTGAAAAAGATGCAGAGTGTTAGAGACATACATTCCCATTCAATTTCTTCTACTTGGGCCCTTCCCTAAAGCCTTCTAAAGGGCCCTGACTGATTGCCCGCTTCCAGCGGATATTACCTGAATAGCCCTTTAAATACCCCTTATTTACTCCTTATGTGAGGGGGGTGAGTGGAAACCATTCTGCCCTTTCCTGGAAACCTTAGGGCGAAGAATGGAGCCCAGAGGCCTTCCCTTACTGGCCCCCCCTCCCCCCGGTAGCATTTCTTTCTGCAAGACTTTGCGAGTTTTTCAAATTAGTCATAACTTATTCCAAATGTGATCTAAACCCGCTTTCATTGGATTTACGTTCCAGGGACTTGTCCTTAAGTTTGCAAGGTCTCTCTTCAAGTCTGCTACTGCTCCAAAGCCGTTCCCCGCCCACCGGAAATGATAATTAACAACCATCCCCAAAGTTAGCGCAGGAGGAACAGCAAAGATCAGTACAGGCCTATCGCCAGGTTCCTCAGTGCAGGCTTTCTTTCCACTGGTTCGATAGCAGCCCCTTATTTAGATATACCAGGTCCTCGCACAGTTGCTGGTCGGGGCATGATCCTCCACCTTTTGTTGATCCCCTCTTCACCGTGGACCATCGCAATTGCATCAGCGTTTGTTCTGACAAGTCAGGTTGCAGATCCGGGAGAGTGATTCCTGCCTTTTGCAGCAGTTTGCTGGCTTGCAAAAGGAAGTCATATAGCTTGCTACCTGTAGGCCACTGTACCAATAATTTTGCTGCGTACCGCAGGAAGGCTTTAATCTGCTGTTCCTTTAATTGTTTGATGACCGCTAGTACTCACTTTCTCTTTACCATCGTTGCAGGAGGAAAATCATGGTCGAGAAATACCCGTTTCCCATCTAGATTTAGGTCTTTCTTACCCCATGCTTTTTGTAGTATCATCTCTTTCACGGGTATCAGGCAAATTTAACTAGAATTGAGCGGGGGGGGGGGCATCTCCCTTTGGTTTAGGGCCTAAGGCCCGGTGCACCCACTCGAGTTCCAAGGGGTCTGATTCTGGGATTTCTAGCTCTTGTCTCAACCAGGTCTTGACAAATTCCACAGGGTTATCCTGCTCAGCACCTTCAGGAAAGCCAAACATGCAAACTGTTTTCCTTCGGCCCCTTGATTCTGCATCCTCTGCTCTAGCAGTCAATTCTCTCTCCCTCCTGGCTAAGTAGGTAACAGCCCTTGTGAGTCTGATCGAATCCTCTCGGAGGCCTTCTAGACCTGATTCAAGGTCTTCTGTTCTCCTCTCTAAATGCTTTAAGTCTTGCTTAATGTCCTTTACGTTGGTATCAATCTTTTGTAACATTTTGAATATATGCGCCATGGCACAGCCATCTAAGGAGCTTCCCCTCGAGGTAGTCTCATCTTCCTCTTCTCCGTCAGAGCCAGCTACCGACTCCGAGGCCCTGGACCGGGAAATGCTCGAGCTACGCTCCGGTCTTGATCTCCCTCTTATTGGGTTGTTTTCCCACTTCTAACCCTCAGATTCACTAGTTGGCTCATTTTTCTTGTCGGATTAGTCACTAAATCTCCTCTCTGTCTTAAAAAGGCACTGGATTACGATAGATTATCGCACTGCCACCTCGGAGCTGGAAATTAGGCAGCCATACCAGGTGGTGACGTCACCGGAAGTCACGTAAGCGTCTTTTAAATGAAGTCTTACCTAGAAACACAGAAACATAGACTTTGACGGCAGATAAGGACCACGTGGCCCACCCAGTCTGCCCATTTCCCTACCTATTGGATAAGCTGCAGATTCTAGTTAACCAACAGCCTACTTCCTGCAACCCCCCACTATAATTGCCTTATGTCTGTCCCATGCATGTTTGAATTCCCCACTGTTTTAGACCCCACAACCTCTCCAGGAAGGCGGTTCCATGCGGCTCCACCACTCAATCCGTGAAAAGAATTTCCTCATTACCCGAGTCGTCCCCTTCTAACTTTAAATTGTGCCCCTTGTTCTTACACATCTCTTTTCTGAAAGATGCTACCCCCTGGACTTTTGTGATTCCCTTGAGGTACTTAAAAGTTTCTATCATGTCCCCCCGTCCCTCTTTTCATCAAGGATATACATATTAAGCTCTCTTAGTCTCTCTTCATATGGTAGACCCTGCACTATTTTAGTTGCCCTCCTCTGGACTGCTTCCATCCTGTCTATGTCCTTGCGTAGATGAGGTCTCCAAAACTGCACGCAGTACTCCAGATGGGGTCTCACCAACTGTCTGTACAGAGGATAACCACTTCCCTTTCTAGATGATGCCTCCCATGCATCCCAGTATTCCCTGGCTCTCCTTACTGACTTCTCACATTACTTACCCACCTTTAGGTCATCTGATATGACTACACCCAGATCCCTCTCCATTACTGTTGTTGTTAGTACCTCCCCTGCTATTGTGTACTCTTCTCCTGGATTTTTATTTCCCAGGTGCATTACTTTGCACTTGTTTGCATTGAATCTAAGTTGCCATATGTCTGACCATTCCTCCAACCTTGACAAGTCCCTTCTCATCCTTTCTACCCCCCCTTGTGTATCAATTATGTTACAGATCTTTGTGTCATCTGTAAAGAGGCATACCTTTCCTTCCAGACCCTCTGCAATGTCACCTATAAAGACGTTAGAGAGGACTGGACCCAGTACTGAGCCCTGAGGTACTCCACTAGTAACCCCCCTTTCTTCAGAATGTGTTCCATTCACTATTACCTTCTGTGTCCTGTTGTGCAGCCAGTTTGCTACCCAGGCTACCACCCTGGGACCCACTCCCAGCCTGGCTAACTTGATTATTAATCTTTTGTGCAGGACTGTGTCAAATGCCTTGCTAAAGTCTAGGTAGGCCATATCCACAGCCCCTCCCTGGTCTATTACTTTGGTCACCCAGTCAAAGAAATCAATTAGATTCGTCTGACATGACCTTCCTGCTGTGAATCCATGCTGCTTTGGGTCCTGTGCCCCGCTGACCTCTAGATACTGAACAATTCTTTCTTTCAGAAGTGATTCTATCATTTTCCCCACCACTGAGGTCAAACTAACAGGTCTGTAGTTTCCTGCTTCTGCCTTGCTCCCACTTTTGTGAAGGGGAATCACATCTGCCCTCCTCCAGTCCTCAGGTACCACCCCATCCTCCCATGATTTGTTAAAAAGTGTGGTCAGTGGTGTCACTAGGTCCTCCCTTAGTTCTTTTAGGACTCTAGGGTGAATCCCGTCAGGCCCCATTGCGTTGTCCACCTTGAGTTTTAGGAGTTCTTTCAGGACTCTTTCTTCTGTAAATGGACTGGCGTCAACCCCACTACCCAGAGTGTTTCTACTGTTTGGTTTGGGTAACTCCTCCTCTTCTTCTTTTGTGAATACTGAGCAAAAGTATTCATTCAGTATCTCTGCCTTTTCACTGTCTCCCTCCCTCCCCTCTCCTTTATTAATCTTCACTATCCTTCCCTTAACCTTTCTATGCTCCTTAATGTACCTATAAAAGGTTTTATCTTAACTGAGTTGGCTATCTTTTCCTCAGTTTGGGCCTTTGTTTTTCTGACTGCCTTCCCCACTTCTTTCGGCTTTAATTGATACAGTTCCCTGTCATGCTCCTTCTGTGATTCCTTATACTTTTTGAATGCAGCCTTTTTCTTCTTAACCCTCCCTGACACCTCTTTTGAGAACCATAGTGGTTTTTTATTCCGCTTTGTTTTCTTTATTTGTTTCACACAAAGGCTTGTTGCCTCCATGATGGCAGTTTTGATTTTTCTCCATTGTTCTTCCACCCCACCTTTCTGGCCATTTGCTAATGCACTCCTCAGGTATTCTCCCATTATGCAAAAGTCAGCCCTTCTAAAATCCAGTATCCTTGTCTTTGTATGGCTTGTCTCCATGGTTGTGTTTATTGTGAAGCACACTGTGTAGTGGTCACTTGTTCCCAGATGTCTACTGACTTCTAAATTTGTGATCCTCGCTCCATTTGAGAATACCAGCTCTAATATACCTGTCCCATTTCTTGGAGAATGGGAAAAACTGTTCCACAAACTACGGGCAGAGTAAGAGAAGAATCCCAGTCCATAGCTGAAAACACAAGAGTCTGGTCATGGAAACATTGGTCAGTAGATATTAGGAGCCTAACAATGACCTTAGAGGACAAAGAGTCAGCTAGCAGAGAGTTTCTTGGGTTACAAAGTGTTTTATCAATTCAGCAGCCTAAAGAATAAACCATTAACATATGGGGGCAGTCAATTAAAGTTGGCATTTGACCTTGCCTATCATTCTTCTGCAGCAAACTGACCTCCCTTGTTGTCGAACCCAGCCCAACTACTTCCTTTTTTTTAAAATTTTGTTCTTTTAGTCCCTACTGTCGCCCACTGACATCCACCCGGTCACGGTGCTTCTCGACTTCCACCTCTGTGCCGTGCTCTTCCCCTGAGAACCCTGACTTGCCCCTCAGAGGGTGGGATCGCGGCACTGGCCAGGTGCCGTGAAACCAGTAACTAACTGGTGAAGACATCAAGGGAGGCCAACTGAAGTTGGAGGCTGGCTTCATGGAGGCGGCCGACAGCGGGATTTTCTTCCCCATTTTTACCTGGGGGGCAGGTGCTTCTCGACTTCCACCTCTGTGCCGTGCTCTTCCCCCAAGAACCCTGACTTGCCCCTCAGAGGGTGGGATCGCGGCACTGGCCAGGTGCCGTGAAACCAGTAACTAACTGGTGGAGACATCAAGGGAGGCCAATTGAAGTTGGAGGCTGGCTTCATGGAGGTGGCCGACAGCGGGATTTTCTTCCCCATTTTTACCAGGGGGGCAGGGACATGCAATGACATCCTGTATTCGCCTCGCCCCCTGAGTACTTTTGCGCACCAGTAGCTGCGGTGCCCCAGGCCTCCACCAGGAGTCCATCAAGCACCGGACGGGGTCCTGACCTCCCCCCCCCCGGAGAAGGAGAGCAGTCCTCGGGGCATTCCATCCTTCTCTCCCTGGCCAGCCCTCCAGCGACCTGAGTCCATTTCTGAACCCAGGTCACTGGTGTCACAAGTGGAAATCCAACCACTGCACCAATGGGCCGGCCCCCCCACTTACTTCCTGATTTGCTAACTACCTAACTGGTAGAAAACAACAAGTCAGAGTACTTTCATCTGCCTCCAGCCTTACAGAAATAACTGCTGGGGTTCCACAAGGCCTACCAGATATTACCACTGTTGCAACTCCTTATTGTGTGTAGATGATCTTGTCCTCTACTACAGTGCTGCTGCCATCGCTGATATCTTTCAAGCCCTCTCTGAGTTTTTTGTTCTAATTTAGTATTGGCTACCGAAAACAAGTTAATTTGAAACAGCAAAAAGGCAAAGGCCATGCTCTTAAGCTCAGAACCAAAATTCTATGCAACTTCCTCCAAACTCTGCCTTGTCTGTGGTGGCGGGTCCCACTAGAGGAGGTCAGTAGTTCTAAGGACAGGGGATTCCTGCCATTCCCCTTTCGTGACCTTCCCCCCATGTCTTCTTGATGTGCAGATCAGTGAATGCAAAACTGGGCATGGCATTTAGGGTCAAACACTGCCTATCCCCTGCTGCCCAACTGACCATAGCTCAGGGGGTACACCTTCCCAGGCTCACTTATGACTTCCTGTTATTCCTAGGTAGAAGTAAAACCATCCTCTTTAATGGGATGTAACATACAATATATTATTTTACCTTGGCCATCCCCAAGAATCACACACCACATAACCTTACACTGGTCTGGGCTGGCCCTTCTCTATTGGCCGTAATTGTACTGTATTAGGCCACTATATTAATTTGACAAACTCCGGTGGTCTGGCTCCCCATCTTTCCTTGCCACCTACCTGAAGCACCCTTCTCCTTCCTGCTCATTGAAGTCAGTTGACTCTCAACCTCTACTTCAGCACAGATGCTTCATGGGCCTTGACAAACTGACTGCTGCAGTATTTATTTTTTTAATTTATTTTTATAATTTCATAACCGGGAAAGACACACTGAGCCAACGCTCATTTCCAGGTGCAACCCATGGACAGAGGTATCGGGGGTAATAGTGTATGACCCCATTTTTTGGAACTCCCTTATTGCAAATACATACTGTTTTCCCAGTCACTCACTATTCTGCAAGGCTCTGAACGACACGTTATGCTTTGCAGGTCCTTCTTCTTGTCTCTTATCCATCCAATCTAAAAGGGCTTAGCCCAGCCTAGCACCACAAACTTTTTTTCCATTTCATTTTACTGCACATTTTATCCTGGTCTCCTGCCACTGCAGTGTAATATAAGCAAATCAATGTAACCATTGTAGCTAGTACCCATGGCTTACCTTATGTGCTCAATAGTCACCAATTGTCTCGCAGTCACTTAACCTGTACTACACTTGTGTCACTTATGCTGCATATCTTATTGCCAAGGATGTTCCTACTGCTATTTCTCATTGCACTACTGTATTTTATTTCTACACGTTATTCTTCCTTCTACTTAATTGTGTGATTCCCTTCTGTCTACTCCTGCATGTTACTACTTTGTCGATGATGGTGTATGTTGAATATGCTGTCCTTAATTGCTACTGAAACTCTCTAAGGCTATGCCTGAAAATAGGCATACATGTACCTAGTGTATCTTACCTGATTATTATAACTGATGGCCCCCTTTATTGCACTGATTATCAGAGAGAGCAAAAGCTGTAATAACCGGGTATGACAATACATCCAGTTATTACAGCGTTTGGATCGCTCGTGCTTCACTTTCTCTCTCGGGAAGCTTGCTTTTTGTGCTCAAGTGTGTGCTTATGACATTTTTTTACACACCCTTGGTGTGTGATGACCACATAAACCTCTCCAGCTTCAATCTCGAGATTTATAGGTCATCATACACCTCAGGTGTGTAAAATAACTTCATCAAACACAGGCACCTATATATTATTCTCTGTATAATGTGCAGGGGAGCCAGCCACGATGCTATGCAGTAACTTGCAGTAAATGACTTGTCACAGAATACTGTGTATACCTAGTGTATTTTTTCTGGTCATCAAAAACACAGAAACATAGAAACTGACAACAGATAAGGGCCACTGGGCCCAAGTCTGCCCATTTTTATTATCTTCACTTCTGCTGCAGACCCTGCTTGATCTATGTCGCTGTGCCCCCCCCCCCCCGTTACCCTGATTCCCCTTGTGCTTATTCCAACCCCACTACCTCTGCTGGAAGGCTGTTCCACAAATCCACCACCCTTTCTGTGAAGAAGTACTTCTCACATCTGTCTTGAATCTACCTCCCTCCAGCTTCATAGCATGTCCCCTTGTCCCAGAGCATCTTTTTTTCTGAAAAATACCCCCACCTGTACCTTATTAACACCTGTGAGGTATTAAAAGTCTCTATCATATCCCCACTCTAGCTCCTCTCCTCCAGAGGGTACATATTGAGCTCCTTTAGCCTCTCCTCATAGGGCTTTTGATGCAGATCCTGCACCATTTTGGTAGCCCTCCTCCTGACCGCCTTCACTCTGTCTATGTCTTTCCAGAGATGTGGCCTCCAGAACTGGAAAGAGTACTCAAAGTGGGATCTTGCCAGCAGTCTGTAGAGGGGCAACACCACCTCCCTCTTCCTGCTGGTGATACCCCTGCCTTTGCACACTAGCATCCCTCTAGCCCTCCTGAATACAAATAAATAAACAGATCCAAACTCTAAATAGAATTTGGCCTTGTCCATACTTTAAGAACACACAGCAATGAAAAGGTTAAACTTCTAGCAATACCTAAGAAATGCTTTATTGGTAGTTAGTAGCTGCAAGAATACCACTTCCCCCAAAATCTCCCCACGATGACTGGTGTTCTTTTTTATTTGGCAATGCTACTTCATGGTAACACATTGTACAAATAGTTGCCAGTGACACGAGGAAGTGCATCCCTTTTATAAATTACTTTTTATGGCTCAAACATAATCCCAGCCAATATTTTCTATCATTCTAATAAAATGTCAGGTATTTATTTCAAGGTTGAATTTAGTATCTTTGTTTTTCTATTCTGAAATGAACGTGAAAGCAATCGTGCGAACTGCAATGCAGTGGAAATCCCCTCTTTGACCGACATTTCCTTTTGATAAAGTACAGCTCCATTTTCTGCTCTTCCTTTCTGACAAGCTGAAAGAGAATTAGGTTCTGATTACCAGACCCTGACAGTAAGGTAACAGGGTTACTTTAGCCATCCTGCTGGCCCAGAAGGAGCAGGCAGTACTGCCATGTGAGAGAGACTCACCTTCTGCAAGTCAAGTCTGCTGTCATCCGGGCTGGTGGAGG
Organism: Neoceratodus forsteri; assembly: GCA_016271365.2. NCBI lineage: Eukaryota > Metazoa > Chordata > Ceratodontiformes > Ceratodontidae > Neoceratodus > Neoceratodus forsteri. Next base: position 362,762,074 of record CM028130.1, read on the forward strand.
CAGATGGAGCACATCTGGAGGTGGAGTCATTCTCTTTGTGTAGTAGGCCCCCTCGCCAACACCTGCAGTAGGGACACTGGCAGGGAAGGTATGACACTAACTGACTTAGAGTTATCAAGATGAGCATGGCAGAAGTACATGAACTTTTACAAACGTCAAACATATAATGCCTTGGAAATTAACTTTAAGGGTGGGAGAAAGCGGTACTCTTGGCTTTTCATTAATTTACTGCTTGATAGGTTATTTCATTATAATGACCTGCTGGTGTACATTTTCAGAACTGCCTAATTTTCACAGTATTGGATATACAAAAGCATAATGCAAGCAATGTTTTGCTCCACAGAAACATTTCTGCTGAATTCATATCATGGCACTGCATATTGTGCAAGAAAAATGCAGTCTGTACTTAGTATTTCAAAATAAATTCAAATACCTCTCTTCTATTTGAGATGTAAAAGGGAGTGTGCACATACAGGGCCCCACAAAGTATGGGTGACTGAGGCTGATATTCTTAATTCAGCCATTTGAGCTGTATTAATTGCTGTAATTAGGCAGTATTCTATTTTTATATCTGGCAATTCTGTATATAAATCTCACAAATGTGGTATCTGAGAACCACACCCCACTCCCAGCAACTGATGTCCCAAATTGGAATCCGATATTCAATTGTCTGCTATAAGCACAGGAGTGTTCTAATGCTCTGGTGCACTGTTTGCCAGTTTTCTGCTCCTTCCAACACTGCAGTTAGTATAAGAAACCCTAACAGTATATAACCTGTACTTAGCCTCTGGAAGAAAGAGCAACCAGGGACTGATGTCTAAAGCATTAGAAATCCCTAGGCTGCACAGTGCACTCCAGGTTCTATGGTCATACATGGATTTCTGAGATGGATGAAATCACTCGGGGAAGGGGATGTCCATAGTTAAAGGTCATGAGTGGGGGTGGGGAGGGGCAGACTCGATGGGCCAGAGAAGTCATTTTCTGCCATCAGATTTCTATGATTCTAACGCCACACAGTGCAGCTATGGTGTCTATACATTACAATACAAATAGACACCATGTCATATTATATGTTAGTGCTTACCTGGGCTCCCTCTTGCATGGGAGTTTTCTTGAGGGGGTGGTGATACCATTTCAGAGGTGGAGCCTAGCTGGACCATGAACTTCCAATAACGTGCTTGTGTTGGCCCACTACTGACTGGATTTCCTGCTTGGCATAAGTAGAGCACTGTAGGATGCCGTAACCTACACCCAGGGCTGCCATATCCTCTTTGAGGAATGCTTCTTTCTGGAGAAATGAAAAGTTGCCAGTGGTACTTAACTCATTGATACCTTCCAATCTCACATGTGAAGGAGGAAGGTGGATGGCAGATGTTTTGGGGTAAGGGTCAATCATGCCACCTCCAATCTGCTGCTGGCATGCAGCAGGCTGGTGTGTAAGATGACTGTCTAATACAAAAAAGAGCACTTCTAGATCACAGGCCCTAGCAGTGCTGCTATAATAAAGCCACCACAAACAAGCAGACACGCAGCACAACTGCTAAGGTATCAACAGTTTTAATTTTATTAAAGTGCTACTGCAAGTGCACAGATGCAAAAACTTTGTTGAATCTGTGCATTTGCAACAGCACTTTGATAAAATTATTTTTTTTATACCTGGAATCACGTGATGGGCTCAGTCCAAGAGGCAGCTCTCTTAGCTCCTGAACCACATCTGCTAAACAAGGAAAAATTCCGTCCGTTTCACTAAAGTCCTTTCTAAATCCATATTTTAAGCCCTTGATAAAGTCGTTGTGTACTGGAGGGTGAATTCTCGAAAGAATGCTGACCAAAGAAACTCCTGAAATTAATATGGAAGGCATAATGGAGGTGCCGCAGATTCCACTGGGCTCTCAAACCCCTAGCCAGCACAAAACAGAACTCACTGTGAGGTCCTTCCCACCGCAGCACTGACCAGAAAAGCACTTCTGAAACACAAGACAGGTTTTTCACTGAACTTGCATTGATTAAAGTGGCAGTGTTTTATATGGCACATGACTTTCGCGCACTGAAACCAGCCTTAGAGACTAACAAAGTGGGTAGCAGACACTGAAATGAGAATCGGCTCCATTGAGGACAAGCAAGCGAGGGACGACAAGACAACAGCAGAGTTAAAAAAAATTAATGAAGCTCAAGGACTGCACAGAGGACCAGGAGAGGTGAAGCAGGAGAACAAAACTGGTCCTTGTGGGGATCCTGAGAAGGCAGAGGGGCCTAACATGATGCGTTTCATACAGAAGCTCCTGCAAGACACTGCTGGGCCCCCAGATCATGGCACTGAATATTTTATTGAGAGAGCTTATTGCTCCCTAAGCTTACAACCTCCACCAGGGGGTAAACTAAGGGCTACTATCCTGAGGTGTTTACATTTCCAGGATAAACTACTTCCACAAAATCAGACTCAAAAGCAAGCATCCTTGGCTTATCCTGGGAAGGGTAGAGGTTTTACATTTTTAGTGACATGACACCAGCGGTAAGTACAAGCAATGGACTATAGAAATATCTAAAAAGATCTACATGATGCTGATATCAAATTCAGAACGCTGCCTTAGATGAGACTGGTGATCACCACCGTGCAGGGCCAAAAGAAATTTGTTAGTAGTGCTGAAGTAGCCCAAGCAGAATTGCCAAAGCCGCACAAGGAAGATATTCCGTTGGATCCCTGCCATCCACTGACAATCAGATGCTGCTCATAACATCTGGGGCTCCAAGTAAGTGCGCTCCCTCACAATCTATGTCTGACTCTGTTAAAACGCAGGTAAAAAAAAAACTGCTCCTACCTTCACCACTACCTGACCCCTGATGTGTGACTGAAAACTTGTGTTCCAACTGTGTGTTTGATGCCACTTTGGAGCTAATGCCCAGTCGATCAGTGAAATTGGCAGTAATTTAAAGAACCACATGGTCACAACCAAAATGGTGCCTGACCCTCCAGTTTTCCCACAACAGGGCTGCTCTCAAATCTTTGTGAAAAAAAAAATCTCCACTTCACTCTGGTTTCTCGCCCTTCACTCTTCTGCTCTGCACAACTGCAAGCTGCAACACACTGACAGCTCCTGTCAAATCTGACAACCATATCTGGGCAGATCGGCAACAGAACACACCTCTAACCCACTGGCTGACCAGTGAGGGGGGTACCGAATCACAACACACGTCCACTTGCCATGCGCGAAATCGCACAATCAAGAAGGAGAACCACCACACAAGACAGCAGTGACCATCACAGCCAACTTCATGTTAACGCACCAGACAACTGGGTAGTGTTTGGACTACTGGACTAAGTAAGTTTATTTGGACTCCACTCAGTGCACCGTTGACTTCCTCCTGACTGTCTGGCACAGCCCAGCTCCAGGTATTGGTGCAAAGGTGAGCACAGAAACTAATCCCTGTTTACATCAGGGGTTCTAGCTGTCTGACATATTTTCACTGGACAACTAATTAAAGTCCAAAAATGATACATGCCAGCTTGCAGTTACTTGGGGACTCCTTCCTCACATGGTTAAGATCTATACTTCCACCCTCACCAGGGGGCAGAGTGAGGGAATCGGACTGGGGGGGGTAACGGAATATGCAAGACTGCAGTTTGCAGTGTTTTGCACCAGAGACATCAGAGATCCTAATTAAGTGGAAGCTGAGACTTCTACCCTAGAAACAAGCTCAGCCTCTCACAATAAAAACAACAACAACAAAAAAAAAAACAATAAAAAATAAGGAAAAAAGGTGTGAGGGGTTCTTTCAAAGGGCTACTGGGAAATTGGGAGGCAGTATAGCGCAGTGGTTTAAGGCTCTGAGCTGCAAATCTGGTGACATCCAGCAGACCAGAACTGGGGTTTGAATCCCACAGCTTCCACTTGCATACTGTGTGACCCTGAACAAGTCACTTAACTTCCCTGTGCTCCCAGGTCACACCTGTAAAAAAGCTTTCAGCTTAGTGTGCTACTCCTGGTTAAACAACTAAAAAAAATATATGTAAGATACTGAATTACTGGTATATTCAGGCAACTGCATAATGGTTTATGGAGCTGGCATGGTCTCCCTGAACCAGACCTTCATGGATAAGCTGGTCACCTAGGATGTGACCTCTGTCTGCTGTCTCCATTACTTTGTAGCATTTGGCAACCAGCAGACATCTACCTACCTTTCACCATAATCATTTTTGTTTTCTGTTTTACTGTTACTGTTCATTATTTCACGTTCTCTTGTTGGTACATGAACATCGGATATGCTACTGTTAGGAGGCACCCCTCTATCTTAATTACTAGTTTGTCACAAAAGGGTAGATACTGCAGCCAATCCATGTTGCAGAATAGAAGGGCACCCATGTATGGGACACCTCCACTGAACACAGCACATCCCCCCCAGACTGTTATGACAAGTAACTCATATGAAATAATAGCATGGAGTGGAAAAGGGGGACAAACAAAGGAAAAAAGACACCTAGTCCTGAGACGCATTAAAAGTACTGATGCCAGCATTGCCCTCCATCACGAAAGAGACACAAAGGAGGTGCACAAGAATTTATAAAGGAGGTAATGGCTAGGGCAGGTGTTTGCAACGGAGGACGGCAACAAAAAAATCAGAATAGCGTCTGCTGGATTATTTAATCGTAGTAAAAGACGGCAGAAATATGGGCATCCTCGCTCCACTACCACAACTTTGTAGTTTAAACAGGAGCTAGGAGAACACTGCTTACCCATCCATATTTTTCATTTCTAAGTCCAGGGATAGTAATTATTTGCTATCCATCAATATTAAAATCCTCACCGTACTTCAGGCAAGTCTCTTGTATTAATATGATTTTGAATTTATTTAACAATTCAGCCCACTCCCCATCATTAATTAAGCAATAAGGCATGACAGGAAGTGCATTATGGTGGGATAATGACCCACATAGGTGGGCTGAGTCTAAAGGCGGCTAATTGCTTCCCACCACAGGAGAGCAGACGTTAGCCCAACATAATGCACTCCTTGGAGTGCCTTATTGCGATTATGTAATGGGTCCTTTTTAGTAAGTTGGATGCATTTTTTAAACATATTTTTGTTGAGTTACTTTCAGCTGGGCCATTGTGATGGGATAAAAGCCCAGCTGAAAGGACCTCTTGGTCAATTAGAAGCCAGCATTCTTTCTACCCATTTCATAATTTTGCTCAATATAACAGGTATGTTCCATGACAGTATACTTACCTCCTTGTTACTATTTTGTTTTGAGTCATACAGATTCATCGGGTAACCGCCTGCTAGTTATATCTATTTCTAGAGCAGGTATGTCTAAAACACTCAGTTGGTTATTCCATTCCTCCAGGCTAGTTTCAGAAGTCTCACTCAAAATTATTGAGTTACTCTTTCTCTTACCCCTCACGTGTCTCCCTCTCCACCTTGGTTCAGTAAGCAATAAGACACGATGGGGTGTGCATGGAACTGATTTTACCACATGCCCAGGGGCCCAGTGAGGCACAAAGCAACAGACAGAGTGCCTTCAGCCCCGTAAGTGCGGTAAAATCTGTTCCATGCACACCCCTGGAGTGTCTTATTGCACTTATAAAATGGGCTCCTTTTTTTTTTTTTTTTTACAGTTGGGAAAAGCATGTTAATATGTAGAAACAATAGATTTACTTGGGTGCATTTATGATAAAATAGTCCTTCCGCCCACTGCAAATGATGTCACTGATAATGTCATTTTATTATTGCCTACTTTCTTCTTCCTGTTTTTTTTTCTCTGTTTTTCCCCACATTCAAGATATGGAATGTTTGTCATGGAATGTTTACCATGGAATACATGGATTCAAAATTCTGCTCAGTTCCACTGGTAGAACATTCCTCTCCTAATATACTGTATACACACACACGCATACGCACGCACACACACACACACACACACACATATAAACACATGCCTCTTCTAGAGCCAGAGACTCAATTATTTCACTGTCAGAGCAAGCAGAAGAGATTTCCCTGATGAGCAGGTAAAGACAGAAGGGGGATTTTCATTGTCAGCAAAGAAAGAGTTTTAATGAAAACTATGAACAAATACTTAATGTTTCTGATTTGTTTATGTGTGTAAGGAGAGTGTGATGATCAGGGAAACAACATTTAATTAATTTGTTTTATTTTTTATTTTGGGTAGTTTTATTTTTAGGGCCCAGCTGAAGGTTTCTTACAGTGTAAAGGAGCAGCCATGCTTGTAATGGAAGATCAATTCTGGTTGTAGGGAGGGCTGAAGGAAGATAGCTCTGGTTGTAGGGGAACTGATTTGCTCATTGTGTGATGTGGTTTAGGACCAGGATGACTGTGCATGGAACAGATATCATGCATGGTCACATAATACGTTTTGACCAATGAGACTTCTTTATTTTGGATGCCCATTTTATAATTATCAGTCCAGTTGCTTATTTAATGCACTGTTTTTATAGGTTTCAAACAGCCGACTACTGTATTTGTACTTGTTTTAGGTTGTTTTGCTTCTTTGTGCCGTTTCTGCTTGTAACCTTGTTACATTTTTGTACTAGGTCTTTACCATCTTCCTCAAAATACATTACCAGTCATCTGAGACTTGGAGCTTCCTTCAACATTCTATTTCTAATTGTATCTGAGCCTACTACGATGTATATATCCTATGTGACGTGGAACCTTTGTAAATGAGTCCGTGACTCAAAGGTACTCTCCGAATCTGTAATAAATAAATAGAATAAATAAAAAAAATATTCAACTTCTATTAAGGCTAGTTACATACCTATACACACTTTTTAAAGGGACAATGTCAACCCGTTTGGCTTCAAATTGGCCCTATTTAAAAGAAAACACACATGTTATGATTTCTCATTTTTTGTAGTGGTTGTTTGATTCTGATTTCTTTGTTCTCTTTAAAACTGAAAAACAGACCACCCACCATACTGGTGTTATCACAGAAAAACCTATTTGTTTACACTATTTGAGCAACTCCCACTCTGTTTTCATGGACTTGGGGACACCCCCCCCCCAACACAGTCTAGCCGTTCAAGGTGCAGTGGGAGGAGATGAGTCTATTGCATCATGGGTAGTTGTACTGTTAGTGATGTTTACACGTTTCAGGAAGTGTGCAATAAAATATATGAAATATGGGTTTTTACTGAAACCTAAAATGGGCTTTTATGTGACTCCTTTCATTGAATTGGGCTTTTAAATCATGTAAACTACTTACAATGATCTTACATGTAGAGAGGGATTTAGAAACGTGTATAACTGAAGATCACTTGGCATTTATGAAGTCTTTATTCTCATAGTTTTAAGTTTGAAAAGATTAGGCTCAGCTACTCATTCAGGCAGGAAATGGGATATAAAGTAAATACATCAGGGAAAAACTGCATGATGCTTAACCACAAATATAGATGAAGAACTGAACAAATACACTGAAATGACACGTGTCACAGGGAAACTGCTGTAGTTCATACTGGTTGCAGTACAGCTGGGGCTCTTTCGTATTGTTGTAAAAGGCATTTATTTTAAACTGCACATTTTTAGACAGGGCAAGTTAGAACTCAGCTTGGCAGTTGCTTTGGTGGGGTGTTGAGTTCAGCTAATGGAGTAACACTGATCCTACGTATAGCTATCGGAGCTAGCTGATGTACAGCTGAGCATGACCTGTTATTCAGATTAACGCCATGGGACAAAACACTCCTGGAATACCCAGCTATACTTTTGTGGGTAAGCTTGATACTGTGTTTCTCTTGTGTTTGTACTTTGAATCAATAGTTACAGTTTGGAAATGTGTTTAATCAATTTTGTGTTTAATCCATTTCCAAAAAAATCAATGAAGTACATGGCACTTTATTCTGGTGTTCTAAGTCATGCTATTAAAAGGATAGACCCTTGTCATTTCGGTGTATTTGATCAGTTCTCCTTTTCTTTTTTGAGAACATGTAAAGGACCTGAAAAGGCATTCTTTCTTTGGTTGGGCCTTTCCTTTAACATAGAAACACAGAATTTGACGGCAGATAAGGACCACTTGGCCCACCCAGTCTACCCATTCCCCTACCTAATGGATAAGCTGCAGATCCTAGTTAACCAACAGCCTACTTCTTTCTACCCCAACCCCCTAGAATTGCCTTATGGCTGTCCCATGCATGCTTGAATTGAATCATTGTTTTTGACTCCACAACCTCCTCCGGAAGGCCATTCTATGCATCCACAACCCTCTCTGTGAAAAAATACTTCCTTACATTACCTCTGAGCCGCCCCCATCTTCAGATTGTGCCCCCTTGTTCTTGCACACCTCTTTTTTTGAAAGATGCTACCCTCTTGGACTTTGTTGATTCCCTTGAGGTACTTGAAAGTTTCTATCATGTCCCCCCTCTTCTTCCTCTCCTCGAGGCTATACATATTAAGCTCCTTTAGTCTCTCTTTATATGTCTTCTGGTGCAGACACTGCACCATTTTGGTTGCCCTCCTCTGGACAGCTTCCATCTTGTCTATGTCCTTGCGAAGATTGGGTCTCCAGAACTGCACACAGTACTCCAGATGGGGTCTCACCAGCTGTCTGTACAGAGGATAACAACTTCTTGTTTTCTACTGGTGATGCCTCTCCTATGCATCCCAGTATCCCCCAGCCCTCCTACTGCCCTCTCACATTGCTTGCCCACCTTTAAGTCATCTGATATGACTACCCCCAGGTCCCTTTCCATTTTGTTGTTATTAGTATCTCACCCCCATTGTGTACTCTTCCCTGGGTTTTGTTTCCCAGGTGCATTACCTTGCACTTCTTAGCATTAAATCTAAGCTACCATACATTTGACCATTCCTCTAACCTACAAGTCCCTTCTCATCCTTTCCACCCCACCTTGTGCATCAACTCTGTTACAGATCTTTGTGTCATCTGCAAAGAGACATACTTTCCTTCCAGTCCCTCTGCAATGTAAACACAAAGACACTGAGAGGACTGGTCCAATACTGAACCCTGTGGCACCCTACTAGTAACCCCCTTCTTCAGAGGACTCCATTTACTATTACCTCTGTGTCCTATTCTCCAGCCACTTCTTTACCCAGGCTATCATCTTGGGACCCACTCCCAGGCTGGCTAACTTGTATATTAATCTTTTGTGTGGGACTGAGTCAAATGCCTTGCTAAAGTCTAGGTAGACCATGTCCCCAGCCCCTCCCTGATCTACTACTTTGGTCACCCAGTCAAAGAAATCTATTAGATTCATCTGGCATGACCTTCCTGCTGTGAATCCATGCTGCCTTGGGTCCTGTGCCCCTCTAACGTCTAGGTACTCGACAATTCCTTTGTCTGCTGATTGCCCTGTGAAGCCTTACGAACTTCTGAATACCTGGGAGGAACCTAAAATCAACTGCAGAACTTTATACTTGCTGCAGTATGTCTACAGCCATGTTTACACGGTCACATTTGCACTGGAGTAACTGTGCGCAGTGCTGCAGATAACGTTTTAGGCCAGGAAGTAAAAACTTCTTAGTTTTCCAAGCTTGTAGTATTTGGGTATGCCAGGTAGTATTTTGTGAAGCGGTCACACTGTTCTGGTGAACTGAAGTGTGAATGCGCGAAGTCCATGGAAACACCTGGCAGTGATGATACAACCCAGGACTCTATACAGTGTGTAAAAAGGGCAAAACTGGGTGTAAAATACTCCAATACACCCCTTAACTGGACCACTGCCTGTGAACTCGGGTTGCTCCAGTGCAAATGTGACATGTAGATACTTACCCGATCGGGGTAAGTTGCTTGCTAAAATGCTCCCAGATTCTCTGGTAACCTGGGGATGCCAAGAGGACCGAGCGGCTTACAGCGGCGTAAGTGGCAGTGTGGACTGCCTGTGCCGCAGCAACCCAGCAGATGTCTGGCTCCCTGTGATGCATGGCCCCTCACCAGCACAAATTTCAGCAGTGAAGAAAGGGGCTGTGTAGACACACAAACCACAGGTGGCACGTGATCTGGACCATGCTACTGCGGTTTGTATTTACAGCAGTACTGCCGTGTAAACACAGCTTAAGGTTCTCTGTTCTAACATCATATTTTAGACAGAAAAGTTAGTACCCAGCTTGGGAGTTGGCTTGGAGGAGGGCTACTCTTAACGATTAGATTATTTTGAACCCATCCACAGCTATAGGAGACGTCCTGACACGTAGTTTAGCTTAACCACTTCATTCAGTTTGAGTGATGGGTCTAAAGACACCAGAAATAATCAGTAACACTTTGAGTTTCCATAAGTACACTGTAGTTACAGTGTAATCACATTGTAACTGCATTGCAACATTAGTGTAGTTACATGCAACAAATGTGTAACTACAGTGTAATTACCCATACTACATGTATTTAATGATTACCTACCCTGCAGTTACACTGAAACTGACAGTTAAAGTGTGACCAATAATCTAGTACCCATGCTGCATGTAATTAGTGATTACCTATCCTGTTACACTGAAGCTGATAGTTAAAATAAAGTGTGACCCAATAATCTAGTTTTGTGGGTAAGTGCAATAAATTATTTTACTTGTGTAAAACCATAACACAATGGTAAAACAACAACACATAGTTTTAAATCATGTCCATAACTTTCTACATATTAATAGGAACACAGTGAGGCTGAGCAGGTAATGTGTCAAACTGTGAACCTGGAGATCCATGCATGAATAACCCCACATATTCACCGGGTGACCTCATACAAGTCACTTAAACAGTACATAGATACATACATAGACAGTGTCGGCAGATAAGGGCCTATGGCCCACCCAGTCTGCCCATTTGAGCTTGTAAGTTCAGTTTGTCTGTGCTTAACTTTCTCTTTCTTCCTTTCTTGTGTTTAAACTCCTTGTGCCTTCCTTAACCTTTCTTAGTCTCGTATTACCTTCCTGTGCACACCTAATGGTTACATCAACTGCTCTTGGCTTCTAAAGAGCTTTGGGACATAGTGTATATAAATGGTGCTATACTTTGAAAAGCCAACTCTTGTTCCATTCGTTTAAAGTAAACATGAAGTTTGCATATTGCCTCATGAGGCTTTTTCCATTATTATAACACTACTGTATAATAAATATGTTGAGTTAGCATCGATATAGTACTTCATTGTTCATTTGTGTGTTTACTATTTAGTAACCCAGGATATCCCAAATGAGAGGCACCTTTTTATTTCCAGTAGGGTCCAGCTCCTACCCAATTTTATAGCTCAGAGGACTGAAACACAGAAATATAAACAATGATGGCAGAAAAAAAGCAGATGGTCTATCTAGTTTACCCATATTACCCTATCATACCTCCCCCGGAACCTTTTGCCTCTGTGGGGTCTTTGCATACTCTAGCCCCTCTTTTGTTGTCCGTGCTTCTGTCTCCCTCTTCCTGCCGAGTAACTATTATACCTTTAACTCTATCCCAGCTGTGTTTGAAGACATTTATGGTTCGGGCACCCACTACCTTTGCCAGCATACCATTCCATGGCTCAGCCACTCTTTCTGTAAAATAATGTTTCTTGCAGCCTTTTTAAACCTTCCCACATTAACATCTACTCATGACCCTGTTTCCTAGCTTCTCTGCTACTGGTAAATAGCTCTTCACAGTGCATCTTGTTTATTCCTTTCAGGATCTTGAAGTTCTCAGTCATATCTGCCATCTCTCATCTGGTTTTGAGTGAATACATGTCAAGCGCCCTTAGTCGATTTCATTGGATCTGCTTTCCTGGCCCTGAATCATCTTGATCACCCTGCATTGTACCATCTTTAGCCTGCCCCTTTCCTTGTTTAGGTGGGGACACTACCTATATTGAGGTAACAGTACCTCCTGCTTCCTACTGTCGAACCCTCTCTCAATGCACCCCAGCATCCTGTTGACCTTGCTGAAGGCCTTGTTACACCGGCTGTTTTGTTTAAGGGAGTCATTGATGAGGCTTCCTAGGTCCCTTTCCTCTGATGTGTCCAGCTGAACCCCATCCCATCTAATACTTTCTTCTGGGGTTTTGTTCCCTAAGTGCATCACTTTGCAATTTTTGGCACTAAATTTTAGGTGCCAGACATTGGACCAATTTTCCTGCCTTTTCAGGTCTCTCTGCAATTCCCTTATCTCCTCCATGTTGTCAACTCTACCACACAGTATAGTGTCATCTGCAAATAGACAAAACCTGCTCTGGATTCCCTCTCCTATGTCACTGATGTACATGTTGAAAAGGACTGAGTTGGGGACCGATCCTTGTGGTACTCTGCTGGTGACCACTCATTTCACTGAACTGACCCCATTCACCACAACTCTCTGCTGCCTCTCCTCCAGCCAGTTCCCTACCCACTTTACTACTTCCCTAGCTGTACCCAGATCCCCCATCATCTTCAACAGTCTTCCCTGTGGCACCATCAAATGTCTTGCTGAAGTAAAAGTATAGTAAATCTACTGTGTTCCCCCAGCCTCCTTGTCAACTACCCTGAAGCACTAGGAAGTGAAGTGAGTTGCTCAGAGGTAACACAATGAGTTAGTGGCTTTGTTGAACTTAACCCTTCAACCTCCAGCTTCACAAGATGGTGCTCTAACCACTAGACAACACTGGTTTCAACTTGCCAGATTATGAAGTTAGAAAAATATTAATGCTGGCTCTGTGGTGCTGAGTGATAGGGGAATATTCTGGTACAATGGTGACCCAAGTTCACACTCTGAGCCCAGGACATCAGGAGTGGAGGCTGGCAGGGAGGATCCAGAGTGTCCAGTGGATGCTCTCCTCCTGGGGGAGGGGGGTCATGCTGCATCGCACTGCAGTGACTCCTGGTGATGTGTTGTGCTGCCATTGATGGTGTGGGTGAACTCACACCATCTGGCACCCCCTCTCCATGTCAGCCACAGTGTGTGCATCCTTATGGGTGGTGGGTGGGGTGAAAATGGAGAAATTGCCATACCAGGTACACAGGATGATGGCTCCATAGTCCCTCACACACCAACCGACACCAAGTTCACCAGCAACACGTCGCTCCTCAGCCTCCACCCAAGCTTCCATGTTCCTCCTCTGGGCAGGGACACCCCAGGCAGGGACAAGCTGGTCAGTTGTAGGAAAATAGGGAAGCTCTAGGTGTCTTTCCACTCCACAACCATCAGAAGAGGCCTCCAGCAGGGACAAGCCATCCCAGGTGATAGCAGGCTGAAGGACGACTTCAGTGAAGTTGGAGATCTGAGGATGAGTCTGGCAGGTAGAGGGGGTGGCATTGGCAGCCCAAAGTAGAGGGGTGCTGGAGGGCACAGGAGGCACAAAATTCTGAAATACTTATTTCTAGCAAGAAAACAAAGATGCTATCAGATCTAATGACCCCAAAAATCATGAGAGGAAAACCTTTATTGTCTCGTTATTACCTTCGGTTCACTAACCACGAGACCACAATGCAACCACTAAGCAAAAACAGCCCAGCATGCGTCTCATGCTTGAAATGCTTTCAGAGCACTGTGAAAGGAAGTATTGTTACTTTTTACGGAGCTTTGAGGGATCCTAATCTTGCCACTGTGCCTTTAGTCATCTAGTAAAATAAAAGTCATAAAACTGTTATGTTTACAACAAAAAACATGTTTCACTTTCATGGTTTCCAGCTACTTTCTCCTTTTATTGATCTACTAAATAGTTCATAGAATGCAACATTTATTTCACTTTGTATTTGAAAAAGCATCTGACTGGGACCAAGTGATCCCTTAATTGTTTTTGTGGCATTATCTTCTTTTTTTTTTACGGTTTTATTTACGTTGGATAGCCCAGCTTGTTGTCTCTACCCATTTTCACAGCTGTGTGGACTGCTGTACTTTTGACTGGGAGGCTAAAGGGCACATATACAGTACCTGCATGTTTACATTTTTTAAAGTGGCAGAAGTGGCACAATGAAAAATGTTCTTCCAAAAAAAGCTAGTTTCAGCTACAGTGAATACAAATATTAGCATATCTGTCGAATATACTTGTCTAGGTACCTCCTATGTTGTGCACCATGAGTCTCTTTTTTATTTACTCGATCCTAACCCTTGCCAGCTCCACAATGCTATTTCTGTGCAAAATGTGGCAGCCATTTTTTCTTGAGATAAAAGTAAATTATAACATTCATAAAATAGCCAAATTTTGGTAGAATTAAAAAACTGTACCTGAAGGCGGAGATAAAGAAATAAAGTAAAAAAAAAAAAAAAAAAACTGTACCACCAAATTAAACTTTGGAATTAGAAAATTGCACCACCAAATAAAGCGGGAAGATGCCTGGAATCTTTTATAGTGAAAAAAGTTAGGGTCAAATTTTTTGCCCAGTTTCATTCCTCTGCTGTTTTAATATAATTGTAAATCTGGGCATGTGTGAAGTCTGTTTAATTTCCCACTTGTATGTTTGTTTTGAAATAGTACTAATTTTTTCTTATTGAAAACTTTCTAATTATTTTACAGTTCTGGAACTCGGTGACATCAGTGTAGCTAAAGACTACAATGAAGTGGAACCCAGTGACATCAGCTTAGGAACCCAGTGACATCATGTAAGCTGATGTCACTGGGTTCCAAATCACTATAGTCTTTAACTCAAATTATGTCATTGAGTTCCAAAACTTCTAAGTAATTAAAAAATGTATACTGGGCAGGAAAATGGCTGCATTAATATGGGGCCCCAAATAAGGATAAAATAGTACTTTTTCATAAAAATCACAATAACGATCTAATTCATATTTGAAACCAATCCAAGCATTATTAACTGAAAGGATAATATGTTCAGAAGTGTTGAACCTGCCAGGTTGGGGGTGATGTAGATTTCTCATTAAACACTTAACCCTTCCCTAGTCTCAATACTAGGATAATAAGCAATAATTACTTTTAAGAACCAGATTTTTAAAGCAGTTTTGGTTTGCATCCACAGATTCTCTTGCATCTCTCTCACCATTCCACCTCATTCTTTATATTATTTATTCTCTACCTGATCCTTGGTTTTTTTTTCTGTATTTCCCCACACATCCACAAATGATGCAATATTTATGATGGAGCCAGATGCTCAGTTTTATCTGTGACAGGGTAAGCAGCAGAGGTTTCCCTGGTAGGCAGCTAAGGATAGGACAGGAGGGAGATTTTTAATGGTGTCAGCAAAGAATCATTAGAAATTTAAACTGTAATTAGTACTTTTTTAAAGTGCGTGTGTGTAAGGAAGGAACGTTGAGGAAACTAACATTTATTTATATATTTATTTGTTAATTTGAGTGAGTTTTACTTTGAGGAATTTTAGTAAGCAAAGGTGGCAGCCATATTTCAGATGGCAATCAGGGATACGAGAAATGACCCATGGATTTCCCTGTAAGTTGTCTAGCAAGGAAAAAGTACAGTTACATAAGAATTTACCATACCAGTAGATCTTCAGGAATGGCTTTTGCAGTAGGTAATCACCTTGAGGACTGCGCCCCCCTGGTGTAAGGATCACAAAGAAACCTTTAGCCAGCAGTGTCTGATGGGGGACCACCCACCCGATGTCACGTGACCGACATCAGTGCAACCCTATAAAGTGGGCAGTCCCCACGTCCATCTTCCAGTTCTCCCGTCGGAGACCTCTAAGGAGGAGTGACAGGAGCAAGGAAAAAGAGGCCCTGGAGCCCTGAATGAGCTCATAAAGAAAGAGCAAGAAACAACATAATTGGGGGATGGAAAGAGGGAAAAAGGTTACCTACTGCAAGAGCCACTCTCGAAGATCTACTGTTACAGTAAGTTCTTACGTAAGTGTACTGTTTTACTTCGAGAGAGCTCTTGCAGTAGGTAATCACCTTAAAGACTTAGTCCCAAGCAGTGTGAATCAGAAGAAGCTGAAACACAGGAGGCAGGAAAAACCTGCTAAATGTAGACAGATCAGGACAGGAGACCCTGAAGCACAGCTAGGCCAAAATCTGCCCTGCACCTAGAAGCAATATGCAGACTGTAATACTTGGTGAAAGTGTGGACCAAACTCCAGGTAGCCGCAGCACAAATGTTGGTGGCTGACACATTCCTGAAACAAGCAACAGAGACAGCCATACTCCTGGTGAAATGCCCCTTGACCTCCCCCGGAAGAGTTTTACCTTACTTCTGGTAACAAAAAACAATGCAGTTTGCCAACCATTTGGATAAGTACTGTTTGGAAACTGCGGCACCTTCTCTCTTGGGTGCAAAAGAAATGAAAAGCTGATCCATTTTATGGTCAGACTTTGTCCTGTTAGTGTAATAGCGTAAGATTTTGTGTACATCTACAGTGTGAAGAATCGCTTCTCCCTAATTAGAATGCTCAGGGTAATACACTGGAAGTTGAATTGACTGGTTTAACGTAAACTCAGAAACCACCTTGGATAAGAACTTAGGGTTGGTACGAAGAGCCAGTCAGTCTCTATGAAAAATCAAATAAGGCTCCTTACAAATCAGGGCCTGAAGCTCAGAAATCCTTTGAGCTGAAGTAACTGCCACTAAGAAAAGTGCTTTCCAGGACAAGTAGTACATATCACAGGAACCAACAGGTTCAAAACGAGGCAGAGTCAATTTTTTGAAGACAAAATTAAGATTCCAAGGTGGTGTGGGATTGCGCACCAGGGGTCTGAGATGCAGAATTCCCTTTAAGAAAGTTTTAGAAACTTCCAGTGAGCTACTGTCCTACCATCTACCAATGAATGATAGGCTGAAACAGCTGACAGATGGACCTTCACAGATGAGTAACAGGCCCAAATCATATAGGTATAAGAGATACTCCATGACAGATGGAACAGGGCACAGAAAAGGATCCCAACCCTTCGAGGTGGCCCAAATGGAGAAACGTTTCCACTTCATAACATAGGTCATTCTCATAGAAGGTTTTCTGGCCTCTACGAGGACCTGCACCATCCTGTAGGAAACTCCAAAGCAGGAAGCTGCTGTGTCCAGAGGGGCCATGTGTGACGGTGAAGGGCTCTCAATCCCGTATGGACCAATGTGCCCTCCTCCTGAGTCAGGAGATTGGTGCAGAGGAGTGGGAGAAATGACCAGAGGTTCCACTACTAGCTGCTGAAGGAGCAGAAACCAAACTTGGCAGGGCCAAAAAGGGGCGATCAGAACCATGTGGGCCCCCTACACCTGAAGCTTGAGCAGCATCCTCTGTAGAACTGGAAAGGGAAGGAAGACATACAAAAACCTCCCTGTCCAACAAAGAGATAGCACGTCTCGCCAAAAAATAACATGCCCTGGAGCAAGCGAGCAAAACCTGGGTAGTTTTGCATTGTATGGGGAGTTGAACAGATCCAGTTCCAGCTGACCCCACAAGTCGAAAATGTGGTCAACCACCTCTTGCTTGAGCTTCCATTCATGGGCTCTTACTCTGGTGCGGCTGAGACTGTCTGCTAGGACATTATGCACTCCCAACACATGAATGGCTGTGAGGTGACTCTGTTGCAGAACAGCCCAGTTCCACACCTGCATCGCCTCCCTGCATAGGGGGTATGAGTGGGTGACTCCTTGCTTGTTGAGATGCCAGACTACATACATGTTATCTGATTGGACTAATAGTGTGCCCTGGTGAAGCAGGTGCTGAAAGGCCTGAAGGGCATACAGCACCACTCTCATCTCCAACACGTTTATGTGAAGTGAAAGCTCTGCTTGGGACCACATAGTTTGAGTTTCGTGGCCCCCCCCCCTCCGCCAGTGAGCACCCCAGACCATCCCTGATGCATCTGTTGTCACAGTCTGGGAGGAAGGAGGGGACTGAAAGTGGACCCCTTTGGTGAGATTGGAGAGATTCTGCCACCACAAGCGATCCTTCTGCATCGAATCGGAGACCATGACCATCTGGTCCAGATCATCCAGCCTCTGATTCCACTGTGCCCTGAGTGTCCACTGTGAAATTTGCAAGTGGAGCCTGGCTAAAGGCACAGTGAGGATGGTTGTCACCATAAGGCCCAACAGTTGAAGAAATGACCTGGCCAAGACTTTCCTACTGGAGACCACCAGATGGGCCTGCCTCTGCAAGGTGTCCGCCCTGTGTAGAGGGTGGAAAGTCGTACCCTGTACAGTATCGATCACTGCTCCAATAAATTGGAGGCATTGTGAAGGGAAAAGTTGGTATTTTGGGAAATTCACAGTGACCCCAACTTGCGTATGGTGATCCAGGGTAGCTGATAAGGAGAGTTCCAGCTGCTCACCTGGTGGGGCTGACAGAAGCCAGTCATCGAGGTAGGGGAACACACAGTGTCCCCGATGGCTCAGGGCCACTGCCACTACTGCCAGGCACTTGGTGAAAAACTAAGGTGCCAAAGATAGGCCAAAGGGAGGGGCCTTGAATTGGTAATGTTCCCTCTGAAAAGCAAACTGGAGGTAGCAACGATGGAAAATTGGATTATGCAGGTAGGCATCCTGCATATCCAGAGTGCAGAGCCACTGTCCCTTGTGCAGGAGGGGCAGCAGACCTGGGACAGTCAGCATTTGAAACCTTTTGTACTCTATGTACAGGTTTAGAGCACTGAGCACGGAGGTCAAGAATCAGATGCAGATCTCCTGTCTTTTTGGGAACCAGGAAGAAGTGGGAGTACTACCTCTTTCCTTCCTGGTGGTACGGAATGGGCTCTATTGCTTCTTTCTGTAACAGAGCCTGGATTTCATCTAGAAGAAGAGGGATGTGCACCTTTAGATAGTGTGACTGCACCGGAGGCCTGTCTGGGTTTTTTCCCCAGAAACTCCAAAGTGTGGCCTTGCTGTATGAGCTGAAGGACCCATAGGTCAGTAGACACTGCTCTCCACTCTAGCAGATGACTGGCAAATCTTCTGCCCACCAGCTCCTCCAATGGATCCTGAGTCAAGAGAGGGAGGGTGTGTGTGGGCGAGCTGCACCCAAAGCTCCCTGGGTTTTTGCTGGGGAGGGGGTGGCTGCGGCCGACAGAGCCCAGCACTTGGGCTGATGTTTGACCATCTGCTGCTGTTTCATCTGCTTTTTTCCTTGCCAATGGAAAGGCTTCTTTGCCTGGAACTTGTGTCGGTACATGGTATGCACTAACCTGAGAGTTTGGCCCTTGTCCTGCAAGCTAGTGATGATGTCCTGTGCATCACCTCCAAACAGGATGGAGCCTCTAAAGGGGGCATAATGGATGGCTGTTTGGACATCTTGAGTCAGATCTGACACCCTCAGCCATGAGAAGTGTCAGAGGCTGACCACCGTAGCAGCACCCCTAGCCAAGGAGTCCACTGCGTCGTATGTGGCCCTGAGGGAGTGTCTGCAAGCCACTTTGATGGATCAGATGGAGTCCACTAGGATGGACTTTGATTCTGAGTCCAGTAGAGCCTCAATAGCCAGTTCCAGCAGGATGAACAGTGATTTTTGATAGACCAGCATGTAGCCCACATAATTCAGTGCCCTCATGGCCAATGTGGAAGAAGAGTAAAATTTTCTTCCAAATTGGTCTAGTTGCCTCCACTCCTTGTCAGGAGAGGAGGTGCTCATGTGCCATGGCCTGGAAGACTGGTCATGGGCTGCCACAATAATCACTGAGTCCACCTTGGGGTGGGTACTCAAGTGGTCTTTTCCCTCCAGCATCCGGTAAGTACGGTCCACCTTTTTGGCCACCACCGAGATTGAGGAGGGCATCATCCATATAGTAGATGCCAGGTTCTCATGTGGCTCCAGCCAGGGGGAAGTAAGAAGAGGAGCTGCCTCCTGCATATCCAGGTGTTCGGCCAGTCTTTGCCATTTCGGATCCTGGGTGTCCGTCTTCCAATCATAGACTTCCACTATTTTGTGGAGTAGAGTTGCGAAGAAGGGTCCTCGGGGGGGGGGCTTGGGGGATTCCTTCAGCTGAGGCTCCCAAATGAGCTGGGTTTGCAAGTCTGAGGCCTCTGATGAGGAGCAGTCAGAGTCAGAATCCTGGTCTGAACCTGAGGACTGGAAATCGGGACGAGCCGGTTCACCAGAATCTGGGGGCAGCCTCTCTAGCGGCCGGCCAGATGTTGGCTCCTTCAGACGGGCTGGCATCAGAGGATGCTGTGGTACCAGTGCCGGTCTAACTGGTTGGTCGCATGGGCTCCTGGGGACCTCCCTGGGAGGAAGACGGCTGTCCAGCTCCAAAATGAGCTGAGCCTTGGTTTTAGACCTCCAGGACTGGAGAATGGCTTTAAAGTCCAATGGGGTCTAAGGAGGAGGCTGAGGAGGTGGCAGGAGCTGGTAGGCCAGCGTACAGCCTGAGGCAAAGCCCGGCACTGAGAAATCCGATGTATGATAGAGGGATGTCGGGTACCTTGGCACATGAATCCCTGACAGGGGATAGCACGAAGGGTTATACGCCAGAAAATGGGGCATCAGGTACCCAACAGTGGGAACCCTGATGGAGGGTAACCCAATGGAGGGCCCATCAGAGGGTAGCCCATTGGAGGGTAGCCCAGTGTAAGGCCTGAAAGTGGTGCCAGGGACCTGACGGGGGACGCTGAGGAACTCCAAAGCCTGCACCTGAGGAGCCCGTAAGAACCGGGTCTGATGTCAGCCGGCAAGTGGCAGATGTGGCGGAGGCAGGGGAGTCCCTAATGGGGGAGCAGGTGGCTATTTTACGATAGGGTTGCAAGATGCACCTGACCCCTGATCTGGAGGTGAGCTCAGTGAGAAGCAGCCTGCTGGAAGCCCCACATCCTCCATCCCCCTTAGAATAGGGGAGGGTGGAGCGACCACTTCCAGTGGAGAGGAGGGGAAGATCCAGTGGGGAGAACCTTCCAGAGGAGGCTGAGAAAGGTCTGGCAACTGGGATTCATCGGGGCCAATGCTGGACCTCGACGCCAGGTTGGTAGAGCGGTCGTTGGCAGAGCCGACACCAGACTTATCATCCGTAATGACTATGTGGATGTCGGACAAGCCAACGCCTGACTTATCAGTCGAAGCCAGGTGGGCTCTGGATCTCCACAGCCCGACGGAACAGCCTGGGCTGGGCATTTATCGGAGGACCCAACAAGTGACTTATCAGCCCCGCTCGACACGATAGACCCAGCAGAAAAGATGGGTCTAAACACGGCCGAGATGCCCATGATCACTAGAACTGGTGGCAGCGGGAGGCCCAAGGGCTGCTCCTTAGGTGGGGTAGGCTTGACCATGGCAGCCAACTTCCCAGAGGAAGAGGACTACTGCTTGTCCGAGGGGCCTGTGGGCAGCATTGGGTGGGAGGGAGACCTGTCCTGGTCCCGATGTTTCTCCTTCTCCTTTTCCTTTTTGTGCCTGTATTTGGTGGGCAAGGATGAAGCTCTGCGAAGTTTTTGGAGCTCTTTCTCCATGGTGGCCATTCATTGCTTCAGGAGGTGAGCTTCGAGGACCTGCTGGCAGCACTTCCATGTGGCCGGGTTCAAAGTGACGCAGGCCTCACAGTACTCAACCTTGTGCTCTGGGCCTAGACAGAAGAGGCAAAGAGAATACGAATCCTTGTGCGGTAGTTGGACACCGCATAAAGCACACTTGTTCTTGTGCTCAACGTTGGATGACGATGACATGCACAAAAATACAAATTTCTACTGAAAATATAAAGAAATAAATGGATATTCATCCAAACGGCAGTCAAGCTGCAGTGTACAATCTCAGTGAAGTCGGACGTGATCGGGTCTAACTGGAAGGCAGGCACGGGGATTGCCCACTATATTGGGTCACGCTGACGTCAGTCATGAGACGTCGGGTGGGTGGTCCCCCGTCAGACACTGCTGGCTAAAGTTTTCCATGTGGTCCTGATGCCAGGAGGCGCAGTCCTCAAGGTGATTACCTACTGCAAGAGCCCTCTCGAAGTAAGATCAGGTTCTACCACTCTTCAGCCCATGTGGTTATCATCAAATAACTTCACAGGTCTAAGGAGCCATTGACCATTCAGAACACTAAATTGTTTTTACTACCCATTATATAATAACATATGGTAAAAGTTCCAGGACTTTACCTTCCCCCCCTTGCAGCATCAAAGCCTGCACTTTTTTCCAAATTAACTCTAATAGTCTTACTTTCATACTTTTCGGAGGGGCTCCTGGTTCTGATCATCCAGCTGAACCATGATTAAGCCTGACCACTTCAGCAAAGTGACCACCTACATCGGTCAGGTAAAAAGCATCACATTTTAACTTGCCTTATCAGAGCTGGGGTCTCCTTGCTTCCTCTATATTTTTGAAGAGACCACTCTCTAGGCTTCATTACTTATAGTGAAATAAATGAAAAGTATGAAAAGTAAGACTATTAGAGTTCATTTGGAAAAAAGTGCAGTCTTTGATGCAGCAAACGGGGTGGCGGGGGTAAGCCCTGGAACTTTTACCATATGTCCAAGGATCCAAGGCAGCAGGGTTCACAGCAGAAGGTCATGTCAGATCTAATCTAATAGATTTCTTTGACTGGGTGACCAAAGTAGTAGACCAGGGAGGGGCTGTGAATGGCCTACCTAGACTTTAGCAAGGCATTTGACACAGTCCCACACAAAAGATTATTAGTCAAATTAACCAGCCTGGGAGTGGGTCCCAGGTGGTAGCCTGCAAAACATTGGCTGGACAACAGGACACAGAAGGTAATTGTAAATGGAGTCCACTTGAAGAAAGGGCGGTTACTAGTGGGGTACCGTGAGGGTTCAGTATTGGGTCCAGTCCTTTTAATGTCTTCATCAGTGGCATTGCAGAGGGACTGGAAGGAAAGATGCCTTTGCAGATGACACAAAAGATCTGCAACAGGGTTGATACACAAGGAGGCGTGGAAAGGATGAAAAGGGACTTGGCAAGGTTGGAGGAATGGTCTGACGTAAGGCAGCTAGGATTCAATGCAAAAAGTGAAATAATGCACCTGGGAAACAAGAACCCAGGAGAAGAATACACAATGGGTGGGGAGGTAGTAACAACAACAAAACAGGAAAGGGACCTGGGGTAATCATATCAGATGACCTTAAGTTACAAGCAATGTGAGAAAGCAGTAGGGAGGGCCGGGTATATTGGGATGTATAGGGAGAGGCATCAGCAGCAGAAAACAGGAAGTTGTTATCCTCTGTACAGACAGTTGGTGAGACCCCATCTGGAATACTGTGTCCAGTTCTGGAGACCCCATCTCCAAAGGACATAGACAGGATAGAGGCAGTCCAGAGGAGGGTAACTAAAATGGTGCAGGGTCTGCAAGAGAAGCCGTATGAGGAGAGACTAAAGGAGCTTAATATGTACCCTGGAGGAAAGAAGGGAGAGGGGACATGATAGAAACTTTCAAGTACCTCAAGGGAATCAACAAAGTCCAAGAGGGTAGCATCTTTCAGAAAAGAGACTTGCAAGAACAAGGGACACAATTTAAAGATAGAAGGAGGGCGGTTCAGGGGCAATGTGAGGAAGTATTATTTACAGAGAGAGGGTAGTGGATGCATGGAACAACCTTCCTGAGGAAGTTGTGGAGTCTAAAACTGTGGGAGAATTCAAGAATGCATGGGACAGACATAAGGCAATTCTTGTGGGGGGCAGAAAGATATAGGCTGTTGGTTAAATAGGATCTGCGGCCTATCCTGTAGGTAGGGAAATGGGCAGACTAGATGGGCCTAGCGGTCCTTATCTGCCGTCAAAGTCTATGTTTCTGTGTTTCTGTTTGGTCACACACCAGGAGCCACCCCACTAAATTTATTAAATTGTATTGTAAATACAGAGGTTGAGCTTGCAAACCTTTTGCACTGATTTGAATGTAGGAGAATTGCGGAGGCAGTATAGCGCAATGGTTTAAGGCTCTGAGCTGCAAATCTGGAGACCTGTGTTTGAAACCCACAGCCCCCACTTGCATACTGTGTGACCCTGAGCAAGTCATTTAACTTCCCTGTGCTCCCAGGCTGCACCTTTAAACAAGCTTTCAGCTTAGTGTGTCTCACCTGGTTAAACAATCTGAAAAAAAAAGAAAGAATTGTGGCCTTCTTCTAATTGTTAAGCTCCCCTATTATACGCCTGTGAAACTTTCATTGACCAGGGCATACTATAAGTAATGAAGCCTAGAGAGTGGTCTCTTCAAAAATATACAGGAAGCAAGGAGACTTCAGCTCTGATAAGGCAAGTTAAAATGTGATGCTTTTTACCTGACCGATGGAGGTGGTCACGTTGCCAAAGTGGTCAGGCTTAATCATGGTTCAGCTGGATAATGAGAACCAAGAGCCCCTCCAAAAAGTATGAAAAATAAGACTATTAGAGTTAATTTGGAAAAAAGTGCAGGCTTTGATGCAGCAAAATGGCGGGGAGGGGGGGCCTGGAACTTTTACCATATGTTTCTGTTTGGTCACACACCAGGAGCCACCGCACTAAATTTAAGTAAATTTATTAAATTGTATTGTAAATACAGGGGTTGAGCTTGCAAACCCTTTTGTACCATTATATAATAACTAATTATCCATCACCTGTATGATTTATGAATGGATAGTGGTATAAAATAGAGAAGCTACAGAAAGTGGCACACTATGAGCACTAGAACTGTCTAAATACATTTGTTCTGCCTCTCTTTATCAGACTCGGTATTCAGATAGCACAGCATTCCTGAAGAGTGTCCAGATATGCAGAAAGGAGTGAGAACTTCAAAGGCAGAGCACAGGACCAAGGCCATCACAAGTCAGTACAGATGTTATGCAGCAGATTGTTCAACAAATGCTATGTAGCAGGTTATTCAACAACAACTAAAGCAGTTAGCAGAACTCTTATGAGAGGTGTAGCACAAGGGTCCATTTTTCACCCATTATTATTTGCAATTTACATCAATAACATCAATTTCAGTAGTAGATCAGCTAACATCTATCTTTTTGCAGATGACACGGTTCTCTACTTCGACAGGCCCACCCTGGAGCTTGCCTGCAAAGACTTACAACTGGATTTTAACCATCTACAGCAAAAGCTCCTTCATCTAAAACTATTGCTAAATGCCAAAAAACAAAGCCAATGCTTCTTTCACCTCCAACTAGAACATCCAACCACTGCCGGTACCTCAAATTACCACCTTATTACAGGGAAACTCTGAAGCTTGTAGCCAAATTTAAATATCTGGGCTTCTGGATTGACCATAGGCTGTCCTTTGTTGACCATATCGAGGAACTAGAAAAAAACTAAAGCAAAGGCTTGGTCTGTTCTTCTGCATTATGCACTTACTCACACAAGAAGCAAAAACTCAGTTGATTCCGTCTACCTTTCTTCCACTCCTTGATTATGCTGACTTCCATTATGGACAAGGCCCTAGTACAGCCCTAGCTAAGCTTGACACTCTCTACCACCGAGCACTAAGGTTTATTACTGGAGCCCCATACTCCACCCATCACTGCTCCCTATATTCCGAACTAGGATGGCTATCTCTTAAACTAAGACAACAAAAAAAATGCAGTCACCTGGACTACCAAGCAATTATCAACAAGCGGCCCCAGTATATTTCTGATTGTCTGCCTGCCTGTACTGCAAGGAACTGCCCTCTTAGGAGCCTCTTCTATATCACCCTAGTCGTCCCCAGAGTTAGAACGCGCCTTGGTGAGGCTTCTATAAGTCATGCCCTGCCTGTCCTCTGCAACAACATCCAAAAGACCTTGAAAATAGCTATCCCTGTTAAACTGGCCACTTTTAAAACTTTGTTTGCTCATTCCTTCAACGAGTCTTGCAAATGCTTTCAGTGATGACCTACAGTCCCTCCCTCTGGTTCCTGACTCCCTCTCTCTATTAGCAGAAATGTTTCTTCTGACACATCTCTGCTCTTATTGTTAAGTTATCCTGTACCATTGTGTACATATCATGTATATATTTTGTACATTGTGTATTATATGCTGCATATATTATGTTCTACATTGCTACATTCTTATGTAACTTTGGCATATCCTGTACTACTTTCTGTATTCCTTGTTATTTCTTGTTAAACATTGTGAACAGCCCCAGGTCCATCTTGTAAATGAGTTTTACTCAATGGTGTTTCACCTGGTAAAATAATGATTGATGGATTGATGAATAACCACCTTTACCTCTGGGTTTGTACCTTGGGCTTTACGTTTAATGTCATAGTATAGTTGCTCTTCATCACTGGCACAGTCCTTGGGATCTGATGTTCTCACACTGTCTGGGACAATATTTTATTGCTTCTTTCTTAGTGATTATCAGGTACAGATAGCACTGTGTTGTCAAGAGGTACTGTACTGTAAATAATCACAGGGCAATAGAAGATTTGTGTGAAGGGCTCTATGCTTTCTTTTCCACATTTTGGCTTCACTTCATTAACTGAACCATACCGTTTCTTTCACGAACTTCTTAGAGATTATCCTTCCAATGTATCAGGTGCATTTATTAAGCCAAATATGTTTCTTTTTTTTTTAAATCATATTTATTCATTTTCAGAGGTAAACAACGAACAGACACACACTACACAAACCCAGCCAAGCCAGGGACACAACCCAAAACTGGCTGTGTAAACTATGTACAACCCCTATGTACAAACACACTGGGGCGCCGCCCCGCATTATGGCCAAATTCGAACTCAGTAGTGCTTTAACATAAGACATTGCCCATTATTAGAAACACCCTTCCCTCCTTTATCTCAATCCACCCTTATATGTCTATTCACGGGTGTATTGCATCCTAGGACCCCCAAGGAGCCTGAATCACCCCGGACGGCTTCCCAGTGTGTCCCCTGAAAGCCAAATATGTTTCTGACTCATTTATAAAGATCTCATAGTGTGATAAAAGCTGTGATAGGACAACTTTGTTCCTCCTTAAAACCATGATGATGTGCCTTCTGCTGGTCCAGATTTATATCTTAATCGATCCAGGACATCTTGAATTTGAGAAATAGGTTGTGTGTCTAGTACAGTTTTTCACTTTACCACCCTGTAACCTACATACCCTCTAAGACTGACATCCTTTTTCAAACACCACAGCTGGTGATGGACACACCAATTTTGATATAATAATTCAGCCTTGATTTAGAAGATCATGTACAGTATAAAAGTTGTGATATTGAAAGTTAAATTAACCCTCTCCAGTTTTCTACATGATTACACCGCTCCCTCCTGTAACTGCCCCTGACTCCCTCCCTCATGCATCTGCCCCAGTGCACTCACCCTCTTTCCTCACTCTAACTCTATTTCTTCCCTTTCCCTCCTGTTTCTCAGCTTCAGATCTTCCTCTCCCCTTCCCCCTCCTTACCTTCACTCTGCTCTCCCACCACCTCTTCCTTTCCCCTAACCCTTGCCTCCTGACCTCCCCTGACACCCTGCCTCACCTCCCCTAACCCCTGCCTCCTGACCTCCCCTGTCACCCTGCCTCCCCTCCTCTCTCTACCTTCTCCCTTTTCCTCCTCTCTACTCTTCTCCCCTGCAAGAACTTTTCTTTTGGTTCTAAGCCCTCCTCAGTTCCGCTCCCCAACAATCTTGAAGGCTACTGTATTCACTGTATCTTTACGCTAATTCTTACCTCTGCAAATGATCTTTTTGTAAGTGCTATGTACCTTAGAATGTATTTTCAATGTTTCATTTCTGGTATAATGTATGTAACTGTGTTTTATTCTACCCTGTAAATATTTCATACTCTAATTTATTTTATACTCTGTTTGCATATGTATATATCCCTTCTACCCTCTCCCCCAAGATGCATCTGGAATCAAGTTGTTTGCAACTCGGTATACCTCTCCTGGTGAACCTTTTGAAATAAATAAATTGTACAGGTTACAGGTCATGTGGGTTGATTTGCATTTTCAGGTTCCGGTTTGTCAATATTTAAAAGGATCATCACTGTATCCAATATTGTTTTCTGCAAAATAGCAATCAACCATAGCCTGGGCAGAGACAGTCCTATATGGAGAAAAGGAAAGGATGATTTTGTACCATAAGGATAACATTGTCTAAGTGATCCTACACTTGGCTGGGAGCACAATATGACTTGTTTGTAGTCTGATGGAGAAGAGAGGGTTGTGAAGGTGCAGAAGGAATGAATGAGTGCCTGAATCATTCCTGTTTTTCCCATGATGGAATCTATATCTTCAGTGATTTTATCTGTGAAGGTTTAGAACACAGTGGGGGTCACACTGTGGGAGCTTACCGTGTGGGTCACGTTGCTATCATGTACTGCTCGGTGCCCATCATGCGACTGAGTTTCTCATCATCTCTAACTTGTCTAATCATTCTATGTATTGTATGTTTTTTTTTTTATTCTTGCTGGCAAGTCCCTATCAACAACCAAGGTACCCCTTCGGAAACTAGCCATTCCTTGGAGCTACCAAGCTATCCCTGATTAAGCGTGGCTGAAATCTAAGAATCTTGATAAGATAAATTACATCACAGGTGGTTTTGCTGTTTGAACTGGCTTCACTAGAAACTTCTT
The DNA here is from genome assembly GCA_016271365.2 of Neoceratodus forsteri. NCBI lineage: Eukaryota > Metazoa > Chordata > Ceratodontiformes > Ceratodontidae > Neoceratodus > Neoceratodus forsteri. The sequence continues at coordinate 362,790,327 of CM028130.1, forward strand.
TTGATATTTTCTATAGGCACTGCAACTTTGCAATTTACTTACTAATACAAATTACTAGTATATTTTTTTTTCTCTCAAATAACTGAGTGACTGACACTCAGGGAGATGACTGCTGGCCTGCCTACCTCCCCAATCTCCTGAATCCTCTTGCAGATGGCACTCAGTAGAAGCTGAGATGTGTTTTTGTCAAACATTTTGTTGTTTAACAAACAGCTCAGCACAGGTTTAAGCTCTGTAGCATACTAACAGGCCAGTTTGCACCAGCCCTAGCCAACACACCCTCTTTCCTCCCATTCACTTTGCACTGCCCATGTGCTGTGAGTTGTAGTGTAGAAAGCTTTTAGACCCCTGCTGTGCATGCACTGCTTCCAATTCACCTGACCTGCTAAACCCCTGTTTGCTTCTACAGCAAACTAGCAGGTCAGGTGACTGTTAACTTGAGGCAACGAACAGGACTGTGGAATGCAGCATGTCTGGAAGCTGAGCGGGGGCACATAGACTTGCCTCCTCAAGTGGGGGGTAATCAGGCATAGAACAATGTCAGGACCGGCAGCAGTGTTAGCAAGCAGTGTTAGTAAGCAATGCACAGCTGCATTGGTCTCAGTGGAGTCCAGAAAATAATATATGCCACAAGGTGTTTTGGCTGGCTGGTGGGAGGGAAACTGTATAGCATACATTTTGTGGTGTGGCACCCAGTGGACCTAGATGCAATACACAAAATATGGAATCCATATTTATACAGCGTGCATAGACACAATTCTGATGTCATGAAAAATGTTATCTAAACATATGCATGATAAATTTTAGAACCTGAATATTTATCACACATATGCTGGATAAACACTACCTGTCAATCACAACCCCCCTCAAAAACACCAGCCTATTGTATAAAAAGGGAATGTAGTGGGGACCGGCACGGGGTCATAATGTCTCAAGACATTATGCCACAGCAATATACCGTGCTGCCAGTACAGCACAATATATTGCCAGTGGCATATGTCTTTGTTTTGCGGGGGCTCCGACCCCCACACTCCTCGTTACAGGGGCTGTGCCCCGGGAACTCCACCCACCTAAACCCCCATGAAACTAACTCCGGGGGTTGCAGTTAAATATGACAAAGTACGAAAAATAAAAAAATTCCATGTGTCTGAGACCAGGAATCAAAACCCGGTCCCAAACGCACTGCCTACCTCCCTTGCTGCCTATGGCTCATCCCGTCGTGCCATGGCAGCTGCTCGCTGGCCACCTGTCCCAGCAGAGGTCTTATCCACTGCCTGGGAAGAGTGAGGGGGTGCACTACCATGCATACACCCATTTGTGGTTTTGCACCCTCTCGCTCTACCCTATCGCTGTTCCTGTTGTGCGGTTTTGTTGTGCACGATGAAGCATGCGACATATTGACCTAGTAGGGTGGGGGCCTGTGTGATACATTATTTATCTACACTTGAGCAGTTTGACCTTAAGCACATCACATGTGGCATACATCATTTGTGATGTTACCTGAGGTCAAACTACTCTTATGTAGATAAATAATGTATGACACAAGTCCCCATTGTATATCCCCCTTTTTTTTCAGGTCCACCACATGGCTTTTGATTCAGGGGGTTCTGACTTGGGGCGAGCCTTTCAGTCCATCCCTACTACTGAATCACTACAGTATTTTAAAATCCTCAGCCTCACGTTTTCATCTGTACCTGCTAATACAATCTCAACCACAACCTCTCCAGCTGACTCTCTGAACCACCTGGAGCAGTTCACCCTTATCTTCACTTTTAATGATATCCACAAGGAAGAAGTCCTGAAATAGCTCCAAGGCCTTAACACCACCAAAAGTGCAAGATCTAACAAACATTGAACTAGCAGTCCTTAAAAGCATGGCCAGCTGCCTGGCAGACCCAGTATCTACTCTCTTTAACATGTCACTGAATACAGGCCAGAAGATGCACATGATCTAGAAGAAATCTATCATGATGCCATTTCATAAATCAGGCCCTTATTGTGATATTAACAAAAAATTTACTCAAGAAACACATATATGGCGAAAGTTATAGCAAGTTTTATATATATATAGAAAGTTATAGCATCAGTATTTAATTCCTCTATAGCATCTTTGGAAGTTCCAGATGATTGGAAAAGGCCAACATGGTGGTTATATATAAAGGAGGGAAGCAACTGGATGTGCAAAGTTTTAGACCTGTGAGTTTCACTAGCATTGTCCATGGTATTAATAAGGTAAAGAAAGAATAAGATTTAGGAGTAATCATAACTTCTGACCAAAAACCAGTAAAACCATGCAGATCTGCTATAGTCAAGGTCCCTGGAATTCTGTGATTCCATGGCCATGGAATTTTCTGCAGAATTTGCAACAGAATATGTATAGTGCCACAGAACTCATTGTTCTTAGTGAATTTTCAGTCAGATACACAGTTTTGTCATAGTGCCTGTCTCCCTTTCCCCATCTTGTTTATTCTGAAGCCCCTCCCTATGCTCGGTATGTGATGTTATTAATGACATCAAATCATATTATAGTCAAAGGCAGGACTGCATTCTGCCACAGAAACGCAGAAATCAGAAAATGTTGCCACAGAAACCTAGGAACCCTGCTGCAGAAATTGGGCCACACTGCTGCAGAACACTAGGGGCCCTGGTTATAGTCAGGGCAAATGCAGCAGCTCAGAATATTAGAATGAGTTTGCTAGTTGAAACAGGGTGATCGTGATGCCTTTGTTCAGGGCATATGTGAAACCACATATGGTGGAATACTGTGTCCAAGTATTTTGGAAGAGGTACAACATAGATTCACTAAAATAGTAGATGGAATGCATATAACAACTCACCAGGATCGACTTGAGTCTCTGGGGTTATTCAGCCTTACGTATAGGTGTATGTAAGGGGACCTTATAACTGTCTTAAAATTATGAACAATTTGACTGACATCCACCCTGAAGAATTCTGGATACACACTGGTGTTGAATGTACAAGGGGCCAGAATTATAAAAAAAAATGGGCTGGGATTACGATTAGATTTAAATAAGTATTTTTTCAGTGAAAGAGTCATCAGAATTGTGGAATAGCCTTTGATTAAACCTACTAGATGTGGACAGTGTTTTATTGTTTAAAAATGGCTATGAAAAGTTCCTTTCAGTTAGTGGAATTAAAAGTTATACATGCAATGCTTGACCACGAACAAACTCAATAGGATATTATCCTGCTTCTGTCCTTAAATTGTATTATACTGAATGTATATTCCCAACTCCTAGCACTGATCCTTAACACCAATCTCCTGCCTGACTCACATTCAGTATTCAGACCCAATTAAATCAAATAATATCTGCACGTTTGCCCTAGCTGCTGTGAGTTCTACAATAAACTGCACTGGCTATCCCCGGCAAATAATTGTTTATTTGTGCTGAGCTGTTTCGTTGATAAGATAATTAAAACTGCTACCTTCCTATTCTCGCTGATCAGTTAAAAGTGTCTAACTTTAGTTACTCCCTTAAGTCTTATTGTAAGCCACTGCTGGTTTTCCCCAAAACCCCTACCACCTCGGGTGATCAGGCCTTCGCTGTCTGTGAACCTAGGCTTCAGAACTCCCTTCTGCCTCTGGTCTGTAGTGCTTTCATCCACTCACTTTTCAGGAGGCCCCCTGGAACTTCCTGAAGGCTGACTCTGCCTGCATTTAACTTGATCCCCCTTCCCCCATGGTGGGGTCCTTTGCACTCTCCGGTAGTTACATTACTTACAGATTGTATCAGACTGTGTACTTTATTTGTGACTATTATTCCTTACAACATTAGTACTGTGACCAGATCTTGATCTTCACTGTACAACCAAATTCTGCATTTGCTGTTGTATTTTTTTTTTATTCTGTTTATTGGAATTGTGCATAATATTCAACAACATTTCACAAAATGCCACATTGTGACAATGTTCACACGTTTTGCATTTCATTACACTGGAATATTGCTTGAGTTATTAGTTCATGAATGAGTGTCATTACCTGTGGCAAAGATGGTACTCAAACACTAAAATCTTTTGTGTAATGTGTACCATCCTGCTTTCATGTAATCCTTGGACTCTTCTGTGGTATTTTGTAATATACTAACATACTAACATACTATTTGCCAGCAGATTAGGCCTTACGGTCTATCGAGTCTGCTCGAACCTTAGATCCTTAGTTGGGTGCCGAGACCCTCCCATCCCTTGTGCTCCAGAAACCCGTATCATCCATCCCCGCCCCCCTGGGACAGGCCATCATCTGATACATCCACTTTCTGTGTCTGTCCCACCCTCTCTTAAAGCCCTCCACTGTGGATCTCTGAACCAGCTCACCAGGCAGTGCATTCCAAGGGTCCACCACCTCTCAGTGAAAACCTCTCCTCTTTCCCCTCACCCTTCCAACTTCAAACCATGCCTCTGGTGATACCTCCTACTTTAGTCTAAAGATCCCTCCATGTTTACTCCTATTTATTCCTTTGAGGTACTTGAAGACCTCAATCTTGTCCCCCCTGTCTCTCCTCCTCCAATGAAAACAGGCAGAGCTCCTCAAGTCTGTCCTCATACGTCAAATCCCCTAGCCCTCGTATCATCTTTGTTGCCCTCCTCTGTACCCTCTCCAGGAGCTGTATGTCCCTCTTCAGTGTGGTCTCCAGTACTGTACACAGTACTCAAGGTGTGGTCTAACCAGTCCATTGTACAGCGGCAGAATCACTCCTTGATCCTAGAGGTGATCCCCCCACGATGCATCCCAACATCCTGTTTGCCTTGCTAGCCGCCTCCTGCACTGCTAGAGTTATTCATACATGCATCCACCATGACCCCTAGGTCTTTTCCCCTATTGAGGCCTCCAGCGCTCCCTCCCAGGGTGTACCTGTGTTTAGGTTTCCCACCAAGATGCAACACCTTGCACTTGGTGATATTGAAATTTAATTTCCATGTGTGATCCCAGCTTCCAGGGTGTCCAGGTCCCTTGCAGGCCAACCTCCCTCTTCTCCCTCAACTACTGCTCCCATCTTGGAGTCATCCGCGAAGAGACTCATTTCACACCCTATACCCTTCCTGATGTCCGATATGTATGCATTAAACAGGATCGGACCCAGGACCGAGCCCCCGCGTGTACCCCACTACCAACCTCTCTAGGGTTTGAGAGCTCCCACAGACCACTACTCTCTGAGTGCGCTCCAGCTAGCCAGTTTTCAATCCATCTGACCATCAAAGGGCCTACTCCTAACCCCATCAGTTTCTCCACCAGACATTGTGGGGACAGAGTCAACGCCTTGCTGAAGTCCAAGAATAATACATCCACAGGCTTACCCTGTCCAGTTCTGATGTTACCCATTCATAGAACTCCACAAGGTTGGTTTAACATGATCTACCTGGCACAAACCCATGTTGCCGATCATCCAGACCTCCACCTCCTCCAAGTACACCCCAATCATTCCTTTAGTATACTCTCCATTAATTTTCCCACCACCGAGGTCAAACTGATGGGTTTATAGTTACCTGGTACTTCCTCGACCCCTTTATGGTTTGGTACCACATGTGCTCTCGCCAACTCTCAGGTACCCTCCCTGTCTGAAGTGACCTGCTGAAAGCTCCGCCAGGTGCAGCCAGTATGTCCGCCAATTCCCATAGTACTCTCGGATGAATGCCATCCGGCCCAGGAGATTTGTCTTTCTTTAGGGCCTTGAGGGCTAACCACACCCTGTTGGTGGAGATAGCATCATCCGTCCCCTCCACCTTACTGGCCTTTTTATCCTTACCCAGATGTAACACCCCTGGGGTACCTCTCCCTCCCTCTTGCTCCATTTCTGTTGCTCCCCTGATCCCACTTACTGACGTTTCTATCCCTTCGTGCCTTGCTTTGTAGATATCCCATCCCCCTCCCTAGTGAACACAGAGGCAAAGTACTGTTAAATACCTCTGCCTGGTCCCTCGCCTCTTCCACCCACCGTCCTTCTGATCTCAATCTGCTGAGATGGCCCTTAGTTTTTCTCCGCTCCCCAATGTACCGGAAGAACCCCTTTTCCCCTCCATGTATCCCCTGTGCCAGCCGCTGCTCTTTACTGGACTTTGCTCCCCTCACCATACGGGTGACTTTTCTAGATGCAAGATGGTACATTTCCTTATCCCTATCCCCTCTCTTTGTTTTATATTTTTTGTAGGCCGCCTTCTTTTCTCTGACTGCTACCTGAACCTCACTGGACCACCAGCATGGTTTATGTGACCTTGCTCCCTTACGTTTCAACTTAGCGCAGATCCTGACTGCCTCATGAAGTCCCCGTTTTATGACCTCCCATCTCCTTTCCACACTTGTCATTGAGGTAATCCCCTTCAAGTGATCCTTGAGAATATTTCCCATGCCCATAAAGTCTGCCCCCCTGAAGTCCACTGCCAGTGTCCTAGATCTCACCCCCCCATGCTTATTTGAAACCAGACAGTATTGTGGTCGCTCCCAGTCAGGGGGTCTTGTACAACCATGTCCCTTACCAGATCCCCATCTGCCAGAACCACATCCAGGACATGCCCCTCCCTTGTGGGCTCCATCACATGCTGTGTTAAGAACACATCCTGGAAGCCATCCAGCAGCCTCTGCTCCTTGGCCACCTTAGAGGACATGGTTCCCCAGTTTGTACCTGGCATATAGGTCCCCATCAACACCACTCCTTCCCTTTGGTCCACACTGGCAATGATGTTGTCCAGCAAACCATCCTCTAGAACATCACTCATCCGGGGGCCTATATGCTACACCCAGCTTGACCTTATCTCCTGCTGGGGATCGTGAAGTGACCCATAAGGCCTCCACGTTTCCCTCTGCCTCTTCTACCCTAGCAATTTCTATGGCATCTCTAATGAACATAGCCACTCCACCCCCTCTGCCCTCCTTTCTATCCTTCCTAAGCATAGTGTACCCCCGCACGTTTAGGTCCCAGTCATGGTTTTTGTTGGCCTGCGTTCCGTGACCGCCACATCCACTCCCCTCGAACAGCATGGCCTGGAACTCTGGCAACTTGTTTCCAAGCTCCTGGCATTTACTAACACCAACCCCACCCCTTATCCCTGATCCTCTTTGTCGAACCCCACCCAGATTCCTTATACTTCCATCCTCCCGCTGCCCTCCTGAAACCTCCACCCCAATCTGTTCCCCACCCCCTTGGGCTTGAAGGCTACTCCTCATCTGAAGGAGAGGGCTTCTGGTCAGCCCCCTCCTATCCCTTCCCTCACAAGTTTAACCCCACCTTTCTTGTATGTAGTCAGCCATCCCCTGTTTAAGGACTTCCTTCCCTAATGGGGCAAGATGAAACCTGTCCTTGGCATATAGTCCCTTATCCTCCCAAACTCCATTCCAGTTCCCTAACACCCCCAACCCACTCTCTTCACCCCACTTCCTGAGCCAGTCATTAACCTCTGTGAGCTTCATTTTTTTCTCCACTGAGGCCTTTGGTACTGGCAATATCTCCGAAAAGGAAATGTTGCATCCATTATCCCGACAGACTCTGGCAAGTTCTTGGAACCTTGCTTGGATTTCCAAAATGCTATTTCCCACTAGATCATTAGTTCCCAAATGCACAGGAATCGGTTTCCCTCCACAATCCCTAACCATTTCATACACCATGTACTTTGCTCTGTGCACTGTCAGCCCCAGAGATACTCACTACCTTCACCTGGCTATGGCATCCACCCCTGTCCCTCCCACTGGATACCCCTAATCATCGAGTCTCCCAATAACAGAACCTTAACACCGCCATCATCCTTATGGTTCCTCCACTATGCCCTCTCAGCCCCTTCCCCCTTTATTCATGATCTCAACTTAGGGAGTCTTCCTGCCTTATTAGAGAACCCTTGTCACCCTCCCTTTCTGCCTCCTTGCTATTTTGCCCACTTAACTCAAACCCCTCTGAATAGGTGTCCCTTTAACCTCTCTTATCCGAACCATTTATCCTGGCCCTGATGGTTTCCTTCCACCACACCACCATCCTCCCCCTTGTAATAGTACCCTGCCTCCAGAGGCTCTCTGTGGTCCCCTTTAAGCTAGGGCCCCATCCTTGGTACTGACCCCTGCTGAACGGGGCCCCCTCCCACCTCCTTGTCTCCCAGTTTCTCTCCAATCATGCTCTCCTCCCTCATGTCTGGAATATGTTGCATCTCCCCCATTTGCTTAACATATAGGTTTCCCCTTCTCCCTCTGGGACTATTTCTATCCTTTCCATAACCGGTCTGTGATGCCCTATAGGTATCCGACTCCCTCCCCCCGGCCTCTGTATAAGTTTCCTCATTTCCACCAACCCCTTCCTCCTCCTCTAGGTTGCTTAGTAGCTCAAATTTATTGTGACACTCTATGTCAGCCTCCATCAAGTAACCCGAGTTTCCCCTGACTGCACCTCTAAACTGCCCCTCTTCTTCCCCTCTTGTTCTGTTCACTTTAGGAGCTCCCTTCCCACAGTCTGCTGTTTTAGGCTTCCGCACAACAGCCCCTCCTGACTCTTCCCCCTCCACTCTCTTTGTATTCAGAATGTTCATCCCGTACGCTTTCCCCTTAGCATCAACTTCCCTATCTAAGGGTCCTCTGTCCCTAATATCCCCCCTCCTGCTTGCTGTAACATAACGTCCTGTAATTTCAGAGCGCGTCCCAGCCTCCCCTCAGCCCCACCTCCTCTGCTGCCCATATCCACACCCCTTATCCTTGGACACCCCCAGCTCCCCCAGCTACTCCTTAACCAATATACCTCACTCCTGATACAAGATAGCTGTCTACAGAGTGGCAGCCTCCTCTCTCCAGGCCCAATTTAGAATTATTGCCATCCCACAGCCTGTGCAGCCTACAACCCTTCCGAAGGTGCGCCATGGTGGAATACGGCCACCCCTGTTTATCACCCTGTTTATAATGGCACACCCCTTTTCTCAGTCCCTTTCCCTGAATACAGTTTCTCTCTATACTGACTGTAGTTATTTACAAACCAATTTCAACCCCACCAATAAAGTTCCCAAGTCTCACAAACACATACAGTCCAGTGTGTGTTCGGTCCCACTAACAGTGTGTGTAAGCAGACATCAGGTACGTAGATGATTCACAGGCCCACCAGCTCCTGTTGCTTCGAATTTCAGTCCCAAAACAGAAATACTCAGTCCTTCAATCCCAACCCCCAGTGGCTTTTCAGTATTTAAGAAAGCCTACAAAACAGGGTGGGTGGGAGAGCTCTTACCAAACACCAGGCAAACAACACATTTAAATTTCCCTCTAATTAACCCTGACAAACAACAGTCCCCAAGCCTCCAAAGTTATAATATCCCAGCCCAAGTAACAGTTCTAATTCAAGGTAATAATTTTTAACACATAGAGATAATTTCACTTACAAACTATTCAAATATTTCAGTTAAAACAGAATATAACCCCAGACCTCTGTCCTACCAGCTTGCTTGAGTTCCCAAGTGAACAATGGAGGCCAGGGTAATTCCTGTTTAAAGACAAGGTAATTGCAGTTATGTCCCCTCCCCTAACACCAGGCAAACAACACATTTAAATTTCCCTCTAATTAACCCTGACAAACAACATTCCCCAAGCCTCCAAAGTTACAATATCCCAGCCCAAGTAACAGTTCTAATTCAAGGTAATATTTTTTAACACATAGAGCTAATTTCACTTACAAACTATTCAAATATTTCAGTTAAAACAGAATATAACCCCAGACCTCTGTCCTACCAGCCTGCTTGAGTTCCCAAGTGAACAATATGAACAAGTGAACAATATGTTTGTCTTGTTTCTTTGTTATGTAATTCTCTGGGGTTGTACCTACTACCTGAAAATAGATGTTGTAATTGTCTAGTGTGCTTACCTGGTCAATAAAAACTGAATAAATAAATCGCCTCACAAGCACAACCCTTCTAAAAGAAGCTAATGACACAGGAACTGTCCTTGACACAGGCAATCTAATGGGTCAAGTTTTCAATGATTTCACCAAGGCGTTTTGATGTTATCAAGTCCAGTATTCTAATCCACAAATGTCATCACCATGGTCTATCTCAGGCAGCACTGACCTGTTTTGGAGACTACCTTTCAGATATGACGAAGGCTGGCAAAGCCAATGAGTCAACCTTCTTTCCTAAACAATACACTCTGATGCATCTCAAGAACTCGTATTGGACCCCTCCTATTTAGCCTATGTGAAAATGACTTCCCCTTTGCCTGCACTGATTCAACAAGTGATATCCATCTCTATGCCAATGATAATATCATACATGAAAAAAACCAAGCCAATTTATATCTCAACACAATGCTACAAGCTTCCTTCAACAAGGCATAGTTTTGAATGGCAAAAAAATAGCACCCTGCTGAATTACTCCAAGATGAAAGTCATGCTAGTCGCTGGAAAAATATACCCTCCTATCTCACTGCAAATTGTAATGAAAAACAAATTCACCCTAGACTATGAACAAGCTTTTAGTTCCCTTGGTTTCTGGTTAGACTCTAAACTGTCAACCACCAAACACATCACTGGAAATGTTCAAGGCTCTCATCAGAAACTCTGCCTGCTACTCCATCACTGCAGTTACCTGTATCTTAGCATGAAGTATCACCTATTTAGAAAAATCTCACCTACTAGCCTTGGTTTATGCAAGCAAAGTACTGTACATAGAACAGCAAACCTCCCAATCCAGCATAAATTAACTGCTGAATTCAATATAATTTGCACATTCATACTTGGCAGCAATAGGAACTGTCAACTACTGTACATTCAAACCATGAATTGTTATCCCTGCTACCCAGAACAAGTTCTGTGCACATAAATAGGTCTTACTTATATATAAATGCATCAGTGGTCTTTAGCCTGACTACTTCAGCAACCTCAACAAAACAGTGCAGAACTATTGCCTATAATCACAGATTAGGGCTATACCGCATGTTCCCAGAACACATAAAGTCATCGGTAAGAGGGCCTTCATTACTGCTTCCCAAGTCGGGTTACTATACGTCCTACTTTTACCTGGACACTCCCAGTTTTTAGGCCGCAGTCTTGCATCCCAGCAAGAAAATGCTTTTTCCCTAATACATACTGGTTTTGACAGGAACATTCAGTTGGCTGTATTTTTCTCTTTTTTTTCTGTGTGTCTGTTCTACCCATCAGTGCCATCTTGCCCACTTCTAAATGGGGGTGGGCTGGGGAATGTCATGTCACTTCAGGCTACTGCTGCTTAGTCATTTTCATAGCTTGAAGTTCACTGCCACACAGCAGTCAGGACAGCCAGCCCGTATGAAGCAGAAGTTGCATAGCCTGCACACCATCAACTTTTCACAGCCACCAGCAGTGCCCAAGCTAAGCAGTCAGGTCCCAGGCTATCTAGATAGACAAGATGTGAGAATGAGAAGCCAGGGAGTGTGAACTGAAGAAGAGGGAGATCAGAACACATGGCCACAAGTCAGAGTTTCTTTTTTCACTGTGACAGCCAAATACTGTACATTCTATGCAGCCTCTACCTCCTGAGAGTACTGGGCTCAGCCACCATCTGAAGTGACTGTGTTTCACAACAAGGCTGTTAGTCAGACAGCTCTACTATGTGTCTGGTGTCTGTCTGGGCTGCTGAACTTGGGCAGGCAAATGTTAATAACCTAATAATGAAAAGAAAAATTATGATTAGACTCACAGGTGGGGGCAGAGGTTGGAGTGGTTGGGCATCAGCTGGGCCTATGCAGAATTTAATGATGGTAGTGTTTGCCATCGCGTGTGTGTGTGTGTGTGTGTGTGTGTGGAACACGGGAATGTAAAGGGGGTGCGGTGAGTCTATATACCTTACTACAAGGTAAGGGCATCATTTTAGGGTAGCTAAGGGTTGTGGATGAGACTCCTATGATTTCTTTGCAACCCCTATGATGTCCACAGCAACCCCTAAAATAAGGTTTTCCTATCATTTTCTTACATAACATTTAGTGGGTGGAGTAGCTTCATGACCCCTATGATTCTGCTGAAACAGGCTTTTGCAACCCCCATGATTTTAATGAAATGACACTGCTGCTACAAGGTAGAAAAAAATGATAGTATGAGACTGAGACTGTAAAGGGGCAGCAGGGAAACAACCAGAACAAATGTATGAGCTGGAGTGTGAGTCACAACCAGATTACAGGTAACTATAGACACCAAAAAGCAACAAGGGAGGCAAGGTGTGGTCCAAGAGGACTGCAAGGGTAGGGGCAGACACTTGGTGAACCAAGGGGAGTTGCTGCCATAGATATGGCCAGATATTTCTGGATATTTCATTATATTTTTGATATTTTCTCCCAGGTGGCCTACAGTGGTACTTTGGGCAGGCAGGGACTTTCTCTAGAGAGATCACCAAACTTTCTGGAAATATTGGCAATGTCTTTGACTGCAACTGTATAAGGCCGAGCAAAACAAAGCAGGAGGGAAGAGGAGGAGAAGGGACACTGGCACATGCAGGTACTAGGGCTAAGGCCCAACTGGGAGGGAACTGGTGCTGGTGGAGGTACCAGACATGTGTTTTATCTTCAATATTAACACCAAAAGACTCAACAGAGAAACACAGAATGTGTTGGCAGAAAAGGACCACTTGGCCCAGCCAGTCTACCAGATGGTCCCTGCCTAGTCAGTCTCCACAGACTCAAGCTGGTCTCTATCAATCCCCCCTTCTCCCAGCCAATTTCTTAATATTTCTCTATGTAGTAGTAGCAGTAGAGTTTTTTTTATTTTGTGAGCCCTTCCCTGTATGCTCAGGGCACCCTTGCAAAGTAAAAAACAAACAGCATAGGGAAATACACAAAACTAATAACACAATAAATATAAACTCATTAAATTACAGCCTTAAAATTCATCTTAATCAAATCCTAAGCTGTGTATTAAACTAGAAATAGTCCTCAGGTCCCAAAGGCCTATTGGAAGAGGAATGTTTTTAAGTTCTTTTTAAATACCTCAAGGGAGGGCACCTTCCGGAGGTACTCTGGCAATGAGCTCCAAAGGAGCGGGGTAGCCACCTCCAATGCCTGGTCCCTGCAAGATTTCAACCTAGTTCTGGGGACATCCAGGATGGCTTCCCTTGCTGATCTGAGAGAGCAACTTGGGGTGTAGGGATGCAAGAGCTCCTTCAGGTAGCCCAGACCCAACCTGTGTAGGGCTTTATAGGTCAATAGACCTATTTTAAAGGTGATGTGCTAGTGCACCAGCAGCCAGTGCAGTTCGTGCAGCACTGGCATAATATGACTGAACCTTGACTGTCTCATCAATAGCCGGGCCGCTGGGTTCTGCAGAAGCTGTAGGCTCCATATCATACCACCTCTGATCCCGAGATAGAGTGCGTTACAGTAGTCGAGCCTCAAGGTGATGAACACGTGTACTAGTGTGGCCAGGTCATCAGTGAGAATAAGGGATTTAATTCAGGCAATGTTTCAGAGATGGCAAAACCGGTCTGGACCACAGCCGACACCTAAGCTTCAAGTGACAGGTCATTGCCGAACTAGAGGCCTCCTCTAAGGTGAGGAATTTGGGCATTGTTCTGAACAATGACATTTCTTGTTTCTTAAAATTCACTCACCTTAGAGGCCTCTAGTTCAACCAGACCAATAAAAAGCCCTAACCCCCACGACCCAGCGCAGTCACCAATACTTTGGTCTTCCCCAGGTTGAGCCCCAGTCAGTTTGATGACATCCAAGCCTGGCTCTCGGACAAGCACTTATTCAGCACATCAACTGCATTGGGTCTTCCAGGTGTAAAGGACAGGTAGAGCTGAGTATCAACAGCATAGCAGTGAAAACTCAGCTCATATCGTCTTATGACCTCGCCAAGGGGCAGCATGTACACTGTGAACCACATGGGGGAGAGGACAGAGCCTTGGGGTACTCCACAGGGCAGAGCCATCAGGCCTGAGGAATAATCCCTCAGTACCACCCTTTGGGACCTGCCCTGGAGGAAGGACTCAAACCAGCTGATGACGGGAGATCACGTGATGTGCATGGCCGGCTAGCAGCGCCTCATATTGGCTCCTGTTCAGAAAACAGCCGTTCCAGTAGAAAAACTATCTTCTTAGCATATTGCTTCCTTCTTAATAGTCTGTTTTAGTGCTCGGAGTAGTGTGCAGGTGTCTGGGGGCAAACATCTTCTGAATACAGAAGTGCCGAGGCAACTTACCGACGGTCGGTCAGCGAAGCCTATTCTCCCGATGGAAGCGGAGATGCGCCAGGTGCCCCCTTCTCATACGCCCTCACAATCGCCTGAGAAAAGACCAAAAAGGCCAAAAGGCCACACCGGGGCATCAGCCAAACCGCAAGCTGTATCGGCTTCAGCACCTGCCTCTCCACCCCTCACAGAAAGAACATTTTTGGAAGAATTACAGCCATTTAAAGCAGCATTACAGGAAATTACTGCAGAATTAAAAAGTATATGGGGAGGGCTAGCAGATACTAATAGGGCAATCATGGATACAGCTGCTCGTGTATCGTCATTAGAGGGATGGAAATCCACTACGGAACCAGAGATCATCTTATTAAGGCAAAGAATCCATAAAATGGAAGGGAAATTAGAGGATTTGGAAGGCCGAAGTCGAAGGAATAACATTACTATTTTTGGCTTTCCGGAAGAGGCAGAAGGATCGGCACCCATTCAGTTTTTGCAGAAGATGTTTAACAAGATAGTAGGGCCCTCACCTAATAATACCATCTATATTATTGAGAGGGTGCACTGCTCATTGAGACCAAAACCTGTCCCTGACAGACCACCACGACCACTAATAATAAAATTTTTGAATTATTTAGACAAAGTTCACGTTTTGGGGAAGACTAGAGATATGCAGCAAGTGCTTTGGGAAGGCCAGCAGCTTCGTTTTGCACAAGATTTGCCTGCCACAGTCCGACAGCATAGGGCAGAATATCATCCTTTGGTATCCAAGCTTATAGCTGCAAGTATAAAATATAAAGTCCAGTATCCATCAAGGTTTGCAGTATTGGTCTCTGGATCTTGGCATAGTTATGAATCGGCACAGCAAGCCCTATAAGCACTGCAGTCTCTACTTCTGGATCTTTTTCCTTCTCGTTGAAGATTATTGGGGCAAAAGGGAGGTTAATGTAATGTAGCGGAATGTTTCTATCATAATCTGATGGGTACATTCTACAATGAGGTGATAAAAGGAAGCTGCAATACGACCGCTAGAGGGCAGTACAATACTAAAGTACCGAATGCACGGTTTATGTTTTCCCCACTTTTCATTTTCATTTTTATTTTTATTCTTATCTTCGACGGAATGAAGTTAAAAGCATCACTCGGATCTACACTAGTGTGAAGATGCAGAAGAGAATCACTGCATATCTGTTTTAGAAGGACTGAGAATGGGGACATTCGTTATGTCTGAAGAGGGGGTGTGGTTCATTTCTTGTCGGGAGCATGTGAAACTGTCATGTTATTTAATTTTGGGCAGAAGGGTAATTCATAGTTGTTGGTAAAGAAACTGCTGATGTTATTTTCTTTGGGTTTCTCCGTTTAAATCAGTTGCTATTTAGGCTGTTTTGAGGAGCAGGAGCTGAATGGTAGTTGTTGGACAGGTTACAAAGCATCATGTGCTATATAAGTGGGAGGGGGGGTTTCATAGTTTCATAGTAATTTACAAGTTTGGAAGGCAGAGCCTATTTTTGAACTTGCCACCCAAAGGTGGTTTTAATTGTCTATGTATTCAAATTTATTATTACCCATGTGATTGTCAAGTTTATTTTTAAAGATGTTCATAGATTTACTTTCTACTATTGAGCCTGGTAGTGTATTCCAAAGGTTAACTGTTCTCTGAGTGAACCAATTTAATCTTTTTTTTGTTTGACACTTAGTTCCTTTTAGTTTCATGTTGTGCGATCTGGTATTTGATACGCAGGTTTTTCTTTCAATGCCTAATATTTCTATTAGTCCTGGTTCCTTGAATGATTTATAAATCACACATAAATCTCCTCTAAGATGTCTATATTTGATTGAGTATAGGCCAAGTATTTTCAGTCTTTCACCATATGTTTTATCGGACATGCCGTTAAGTTTTTTGGTCATTTTTCTTTGAACTCCCTCTATTTGTTTCATTCCATGTATAGTAGTAGGTGCACAAAATGGAGCACAGTAATCCAGATGTGATCTTACTAGGCTGGTATATAATGGTAGAATGACCTGTGGTTGTCTACTCTTAATGTTTTTCCATATACTACCCATAATCTGCTGACATTTTGTTACTTTGAGAGTGGTATTATTTTCAAAGTTTAGTTTATTGTCTATATTTATTCCAAGATCTTTTTCATTGTCCGTTATCTGTAGGGTTACATTATTTAATAAGTACCCTTTTTTTTGGTTATTTCAGTTAGTATAATTATATATTACTGGATTTCAATTCTTACTGTGTTTATTTTTAAGGAGCCAGCCTCGAGTGTTGACAAAATGTTTTTACAGCCAAAAGGCTTTTATTATTTTGCTATGGCTAATTACATGGCTGAGTTACATGCATATTTTCTGTTTTCAAGTTCTGTTGAGTTCATTCTTACTTGGCAAGTCTCGAGGGTTGGTGGAACATTAATACAATCGGAAGAAGGTTTTTATTATTTAGCTGTAGCTAAATCAAGGAAGATGACAGTAAGGGGTAAAGGGTTAGGTGGGGAAGAGTATAGGGTTCTTTTTATTTTGGATTTTAGATATTGGAGGGGCTTTTATAGGGGTTGGGGAGGGTATTTTGGGAGAGGGGATAAGGGGGGATGGGGTGCATCCATTCTGGTTTAAATGGTTTAATTGGGGGAAGAGAATGTTATAATGAGCTTAATTATTTTATGGAAAAAATCTTAAACTGGCTGAGTTTCTATGGCAGTGTATAAAATATATTCTTGGAAAGTGAGAGGTGCCCAATCTCCAACTGAGAGAACAAAAATACTCTTACATCTACAAAAACTAGAAGCAGATATAGTGTTTCTTCAAGAGACTCACTTGCCACCTTCCCAAGTGCTTCTTTTTAGAAGGATTTGAGTGGGACAAGTTTTTGGAACAGCACCTAATTCTCGTAGAGGTGGAGTGGCTATACTCATTGCATGCCGACTACCCTTCCATTTACTTGACACAATAGTAGATGGGTAACACAGATATATGATAATTAAAGCCATAGTCGGCTATTCTGAAATGATATTGGGTTCAATTTATGGTCCAACAGCAGATGATCCTGTATTTTTTACTCGACTTATGCAAGATTTGATAACATGGTCAAATTATCCTATGTTGCTTGGGGGAGATTGGAACCTGGCTTTTTGTAATATCTTAGATCGGTCCGGTGCTAGTGTATCCACCCTTTCACAGGCACAAATAGCCGTCCGAGAACTGATGGATACTCTTGGGTTAACTGATCCTTGGAGAGCTCTTTTTCCCTCCAGGAGAGCATATTCTTTTCATTCAATCCCACATACTTTGTTTTCTAGGATAGATTATTTTTTGGTGGATATTGGGCATCTTTCATTGGTTACATCTTGTCTGTATCTTGCCAAGGTCATCTCAGATCACCATTCTATTTTGCTGCACTGGGGTCCAGGCCCTAACACAGCTCGTAATAAAGTATGGAGGTTTAATCATCAGTTGTTAAAAACTAAAAAACTTCAGTCTCACCTCCAAAACTTTTTCTCAATATTTATTAAGGATAATGGGCTATCCATGCCTAAATTAGATATTCTATGGGGAGCATTAAAGTGTACTCTCAGTGGGAGATAATTAGATTAGCTACCATTAAAAAGAGAATAACTGTACAAGTATCGTCCTGTCTTCTCCAAGAGATAAGATCGGTGGAATTATCACGTCCCTCCTTCCTGGCACAAACTCTCCTTACCAATTTGGAAATTCTTAGAGATCGCTATAATTCTCTATTGACAGATAAAGCTGAATACCTATTGCAAAGGTCTAAGGTCCGGTACTTCGACCAGGGAGATAAAGCGAGCAAATTACTTACCCTTCGTTTAAGGGCTCAAGCGGTAGATAGAATAATTCCTTCTATTTACAACACATCCGGTTCCTTAGTTACCTCCCCACAAGATATTCTTTGTTGTTTTCAGCAGTATTACTCTGGTCTGTATTCCCGATCCAGTACCCCGTTTAATTCTACAGAGGTGGAGCATTTTCTACAAAAGATAACACTTCCTTCTCTAGATAATTATCAAGTGGAACAATTAAAGGCTCCTCTATTGGCATCAGAAATAAGCTCAGCTATTGACGGACTGCCACTGAACAAAACTCTGGGACTGGATGGATATACTGCAGAATTCTACAAAGTCTATAAAACTCAATTAGTCCCTATTCTTTTAGATACTTATAACTATATTTATAAACATGGTGTTTCGGATTATTCCCTTACAGAGACCACAGTGGTAGTTCTCCCCAAGCCAGGGAAAGATCCTCTTTTTGTTACTAATTACCAACCTGTTTCTTTGATAAATGTTGATCTAAAAATACTGGCAAAGATTCTAGCCAATAGATTGGTATATATAAGGTTTAATAAGTTCAGAACAAGTAGGATTTGTGGCTGATAGACATTCTGCGGACCATATGCGGAAGTTGAGCCATCTTATTTCTGCATCCAGGGACTCTTCAGTGCCTGCGGCAGTGGTGTCCCTGGATGCAGAAAAGGCTTTTAATTGGTATCATGGGAATATCTGTTTTATCTTATGCCTAAATATGGTATTCCTCAACAATTTATTCAATGGGTGAGGGTGTTATACACCCGACCGACAGCTTGCGTTCTCTGTAATGGAATGCTCTCTAAGACTATAGTTTTGAATCAAGGAACTAGACAAGGTTGCCCCTTTCCCCCTCTTTATTTAATCTTTATTTAGAGCCACTCATTAGTTACATTAATAGCTCCCCTTCAATACAAGGTATCATGGTTGGATCTCATCAATATAAACTATCAGTCTACACGGATGACATCCTTCTTCATATTTTACACCCCTCTACTTCAATAAAAGTGGCTTTGACTGTTATTGAGCAATTTGGTAAATTTTCAAATTATAAGCTTAATATAGCTAAAACAGAGGTGATGCCTTTAAATAAATATACTTACTCATCGGAAGTGTCCCAATTAGGCTTAAGATGGGTTAAAGATAACATGAAATATTTGGGAATATATTTCTCTACTGATAGTTCACGAATGAAACAAAATAATTTAGATAAAACTCTGTCCCAAATTAATAAAGATCTTAATCGCCGGATTACATTTCCTCTTTCTTTGTGGGGAAAGATTAATGTAATAAAAATGAACGTACTTCCCCGACTATTATATCCCCTTTATATGACCAACTTGTTCCTCCCTAAATCCTGTTTTTTCCAGGTGAATCGTACAACAGCAAATTTTATTTGGGGTAAAAGAAAGCCGAGAAGAGCAATAGCAAAACTCCAGTGCAGTAAAGTACATGGTGGGCTGCAGTTACCGGATTTTCTTCTTTATTATTGTGCAATCATATGCTCAGTAATATTAAAATGGAGTCGAGGGATGTGGATAGAGGACCATCACAGTTATGTTCCACAATGGCTTCAAATTGAAAATGCATTGTGTGCCTCCCAGGGAATAGATATAGGCACCCTTATTTATGTAAACTATAAGAATATCCCTAGAACGTTATACTGCACAACTATTGGGATCACTCTTCGGGTCTATAATAGGTTAAATGCCAAACTCCAAATATCTGTGGAGAAAGACATCTCACAACCAATCCTCAGAAACCCCAATTTTAAGATTGGTGGTAAACCTTTAAATAAAAAATTCTGGCACTTTAATCATAAAATTAAAGTGATTGATCTATTAAGTGACCAATGCTTATCGACGTTTCAAGAAGTAAAGAATAAATATCAGATACCGGCTGAATTTGTTTTTTAATATTTTCAGTTGTCCCATATGCTCCATTCATACTTTGGGTTGGGGCCTTGGAATCAATGTCTTGTTGGGCCTGTATTACAATCTATCTCATCACCACCTACATCAAAACTCATATCTCATTTTTATCATATTTTGAGAGACCATCTTGAGTTACATAAATGCCGTCCAAGGTACGTGTGGGACCAAATAATGCCTATCTCTGCTCCCGGGGAGAGGTCTTGGAAAAGATCTGGCAGCATTTATATCGAGACGTGAAGTGGGATAGATATAGATTATTACAATTTTTTGTTATTCATGACTTATATTACACCCCGGTGAACATATGTAAAATGGGGCTACTTGCTTCAAATCTATGTTCCAGGTGTGGGGTAATGCCTGGTAATCTATTACATATATTATGGGAATGTAATAAGGTAATACCCTTTTGGGCAGGTATTAAAGATAATTTGGATCCATTGTTGGGTCTTTCTGAGGCATTTATACCTGAAATTTGTATTTTAGGTAATTATGGATCAGTATTATTTGGGACACAGTGTATATATATATATATATATATATATATATATATATATAGCTATGATACCTTTGTGCGCAAAAAAAGTCATTTTTCGACATTGGCTCGACCAGGCAATACCCTCTAGGACTGAATGGGTTAAAGAAATTCTTTTTGCCTTACAGGCTGAAAAAATTATTGCCCAGATGTCAGGCAGATTACATTATTATAATGAGGTTTAGGCGCCTTTGCATACGTTGCTAACAATTTAGATACTTATATAATAGGGTAGTTGAGAGAGAAGGTGACATTCTGTACATTAGTCTGGTTAGTTAAAAGGGTGCCAGGGGAGGGAGGGGGTTATATGGGGGAAGGGTGGGGAGGGATGGGGAGGAATGATTAGATAAGGATAGTTGTGTTACAAAATGTGTTATTGTAGTAAGCTATTTTTATGGCGAAGCTTAATACACTTGATGTGGACAATGCTGGTATTTTTCTATTTTATCTCTGTCTTGTTTTTGATTTTGTAACCTCTTTTCTACAACTGAAATTGTTCAAGAATGTTTCCTCTGATTGTAACAGAAAAAACTTAATAAAGCTTACTTAATTTGAAAAAAAAAAAAAAACAGCTGATGACATGGCCAGTGACTCCAACATATTCCCTCAGCCTATCCAACAACACCTCATGATCCACAGTGTCAAATGCTGATGAGAGATCGAGGAGGATGAGAATTGATCACTCTCCTCTATCCCTCACACTGAGCAGGCCATTCAATACCTTAACTAATGTGGTCTCCATGCTATGCATAGCCCTAAACCCGGACTGAAACGGTTCGTAGATCTGGAAGTCCATGAGGCGACTCTCGAGCTGTTCTGCGACCACCTTCTCAAGAACCTTCCCTATCTATCCCATGCATGTTTGAAGCCCCCTACTGTTTTCTCCTCCACTACTTCCTCTGGCAGTCTACTCCAGGCATCCACCACTCTTTCAGTGAAATAGTACCTCCTCACATTCCTCCTAAACTCCACCTCCCATAGCTTCATTGCATGCCCTCTTATTCTTGTGCTCTTCCTCATTTGAAAGAGACTCCCCCCTGCATCCTGTTAACCCCTGGTAGGTCCTTGTAGGTCTCTAACATATCCCCTCTCGTGCTCTTGTCTTCCAGGGAGTATGTGTTGAGATCCTTTAGTCTCTCCTCGTAGGGCTTTTGATGCAACCTCTGCACCATTTTTGTTGCCCTTCTCTAGACTGCCTCTACCCTATATATGTCCTTTCTGAGGTGTGGCTTCCAGAACTGGGAACAATATTCCAAGTGGGGTCTCATCAGTGAATAATACAGTGGCAACACCACATCCCTCCTGCTGGAAACACCTCTCCCAGAGCATCTAAAATTTCAGAGCTTCTGAGTCCCCAGTGGCCCCTTGACCCCAGGACTTTACATAAAAGTTTTTAGTGCAGCTTTAACACATGTCCCAGTTTTCCATCTTGGAAATGTATTTTTTTTTTATTTCTCTATGTATTGAATTTATTTTAACCAGATAAACAATACAGAGAATTATACAAGTCTCGTTTTGCAGATGTGACCTGGTGAAGAAACAAGGGCAGGGGTAGGGACAGAAGAAAGGAAAACAGGGAGAAATGGGTAGCAAAAAATTAATCCCTGAAATAATACACAGTAGCAATCAAAAATCAAGGAATACATAGCAGTAACATTATACAAAGTGTATGATAGCTGGTGTATACTGTAGCTAGATTATTTGAGACAATTTTACCAAGTGCATGGGAACTAACATGTAACCACATTATTTGAAAGGGTGCATTCATTTCAGATATTTGCAGGCCAGGATGAAGTGATGCTTCAATTTTAGCTTGAAAATATATTTGGGGAGTAGGGTATGTCGGGAGGAAGTTATTCCAGATTTTGAAAGCCAAAAACCAATTGCAGCTTGACTGGATTGCTTTTTTTCACCGGGAATATGCAATTTTTTGTCCAGCTGAGATCTTAGCATATACAGTACAAGGGGTTAGGATCAGGGATAAATACTGTTATAAGACAAAGACAGTCGAGGAGCTTACCAACCCAGAATTTAGCGCCAAGGAGAGTACAATGGCAAGTATGGGGGGTACAGTTTAAGGTGAAACTGCATAATTCATTGTATAGACAGTCCATTTTGGAGTAAGACAATTTGGGGGTCGCCACATAAATGACATTTCAATAGTCCAAGGTTGGTAGCATCATTTGCTAAACTTACTATGCAGTTCCTCACATACTGTATATGGGGAAGGCTACTTTGTAACCTATAAAGAGTGCCCAGTTTTGTAAAGCACTTTGCGACTGCTGAGTTTATTTGAGAGGAGTAAGTCAGTTCCTGATCAAGTAACTGACCCAAATGTTTGAATTGCAGTACTTTGTCTAGCGAAGCATTATCACAGGTTATAATATGCAAAGGAGCTGATTCACAAAGCCAATGTTTACAGCCGAGAAGTATTGCAGCTGCTTTCTTCTGGCTTATCACAAGTTGGTTAGTGAGGCACCATTTATGGATATTAACAGTGTTACAGACTCCTCTGAATATCAGAGGAACAAGGATCAGTGGTATACAGGACAGGGTTATCAGCACACATACTGTATGAATGCTGAAGGAGTTGACGAAGCAGAAAAGATTTTTCACAAAAACTGAGAAAAGGAGCTGCCCTAAAACCGACCCTTTTGGAACTCCCCTAGTAACAGGAAGAGAGGAGGAGACTGCCTGATCAATCTTTACAGCATGTGAGCAATCAGATAAATAAAACCTAAACCCGATAAGAGAGTTAAGGGTAACATCAAAGAATTCCAATTTCACTAATAGTAGTTCGTGGTTCACAGTGTCAAAAGCTTTTGCAAAATCAATATTGACAGTACCAGAGCCCTAACTGGAGTCCATATTAGTAGTAAAGTAATCAGTGACTCTGAAGGGGACAAAGAGGTAAAGTAGTTTGCGCAGAAATCTGGTTGAAAAGGGGTGAGGAAATGTACCCTGTTATAGCAGGCAGTGAGTTGGGCATAGACAAACTTTTAAAGATCTTACTAATCGCAGGAAGTAGAGAGTAGGCGATAATTGCTAGGAGTATCTGATGTACCACCTTTAAGAAGAGGTAAAAACAAGAGCTTCATTCCAAGCAACAGGGAAGGTACTAGACACCAGCAAGCAGTCAAGCATTTGGGTTGGCTCCAAAGAAATAGTCATGGTACCCAGTAAAAGGAACATAGGTGAAAGGCCATCCAGAGCAGTGCTAGAATTGGGGTGCAATGCTGAGCAGTTCATGAAGCAGATTGGATTCTTTGAACAGGGTCAAAACAACATGATGATTGCTGGAGGCATAGATCTGTCACTATTGCACTGGAAGGGCCAGGTGGTAACAGAGAGATCAAAGCCATTGGGTTGTCAGTGAAGTTTTAATTTAGGGAATTCACAATGGGAAGTTTATCAGCTTGCTGAGCAGTGCCTGCAAAGGAAACAAGGGTTGATAGATTATTGGCACACAGGATTTAGCAGATTTTTTTTTTGTACCTTCCCCCACACACCTGGACCTCCCACTCCTTCTGGGTGCTCAACGTTCCTGTCTGCCCACCAGTCCCACCCTTCACTCCTGCTTTCTGCCACCTGGCTCCCTAGGCTGTCCCTGTGTACTCAGAGAGTCCCCCCTGCCAGGGGGCTCCCTTCCCTAGGGAGTAGCATTCTTGGGGGGGTCCTCTGAGGTACAAAAAGCTGGGGGGGGCAGGAGCGGTGTGCTAGGGGGGCTGTGGTGTGGGAGGACTAAGCATCCATCATCTGGCAGGATGAGACGGGTGCTAGTTTCCATTTTCTGGACTCCTCCCCACATCCCAATGGCACGCACCACGGTGCCACCCTGGAGGTGAAGCCAGCTGACATGTGGTCATCCACACCAGCTAGGCTGCTGCACACCACCAGGTGTCACTCTCTGAGTGGTGCTGTGCAGTACCTCCCCCCAGAAGGAGAGCATTCACATGGACACTCTATCACCCTCCCTACCAGCCTCCGCTCCTAACATCCTGGGCTCGGGTCTTGAACCCAGGATGTCAGCATGCCAAGCTGGTTCTCCACTGTTTAGTGCCATGGAACCGGCCTTTTAGCAGGCTTTGGAGCACTTTCCAGAACTTATTAGGATCATTTGTGGACTGTGAAAATGAATTTTTAAAATAGGCAATGTTGAATTTTCTGGTGAGGCTGGTACAGAGGTTTCTGAGTTTATTGTAATACTGCCTGTCTGTGGGTGAGTAAGTTACTTTGTGACAATCCCAGGAAGCATCCCCAGTCCTAAACAGGTCAACAATATCATTTGTTATCCACAGGAGGTGACTTCCCCCAACCCCTGCTTTTGGGGATAGGAGCATGTTTGTCTCATACTGAGTTAAAGATAATTTGAAACATGCATAGACATCTCAGGGTACAGGCAGCACAGTGCAGCGCCCCCAGTCAGCAGTACTCCAATCAGCAAGGAAGTCCTCAATGTTTAAGTTGTGGAAGGATCTGGCCTCTTGGAGGGACCTAAGAAGCTTTACATTTTCTGACAAGAGTCATGCAATGTTCTCTGGAAAAATTTCCACTACTACAGTTCTGTCATGGTGAGAGGAAACCATCCAATCAATCAGAAGTCTGTTTAGCAGTCCAGGAGTTATGTCTTGTGGGGTCAGTGAGAAGCTGTGTTAGGTTAAAGGATTTGAGTTTAGATTGTAGCAGCTTAGTACTAGAAACAGATCAGTTTACATTAAAATCCCCTAAAAGCAAGTGTTCACATTTAGAGGGACCTGTCATATTTAAGCTTCATTGGATAATATCCAAGATATGTTCAGAATTTATTCCAGGGACACAGCAGACCCCCAAAGCAGCAGGAGATATGGTGATCCTGTTCCTAGTCAACAGGCTATTGCAGTTATCTCCAGTTCAATTAAATCTGTTGAGTAAGGTAAGGCCCTCTTTAAAATAATTTCTGCCCTCATTCACCTAGCAGCCTTCATCTCCTCCCCACCCCCAACCTGTTCCTGACATAGTTCACAAGCCGTACAATCGTATTTGTTTCTATATGTATTTATTTAGTTAGTTGTCATCATTTATTTATTTATTTGAGAACCATCTCTTTCTAGAGCTGGAGGAAAAGTAGCCCTCTCACCAGATACACCAGGATAACCTGAACTGTCAACACGCAAGTAGGAAATATGTTTTTTGTTTTTGTTTTTTGTTTTTATTCTGAACTTGCTCTGTTCCGATATCTTCACACTGCTGCCACAATTCATCAATTTACTGATTCAGGTCTGCTAAATAAAAAGAAACGTTATTGTTAAATAGAGTTGGGAGGCAGTATAGCGCAGTGGTTTAAGGCTCTGAGCTGCAAATCTGGTGACATCCAGCAGACTAGACCTGGGTTTGAATCCCACAGCTTCCACTTGCATACTGTGTGACCCTGAGCAAGTCACTTAACTTCCCTGTGCTCCCAGGTCACACCTGTAAAAAAGCTTTCAGCTTAGTGTGCTACTCCTGGTTAAACAACTAAATAAAAAAAAAAAAAAGAGTATTAAAGGAGTTAAGGGGGATACTGGCTGCACCACTGACATCTCTGTTCAACAGGCCACTGGCTATGGGGGAAGTTCCAGAGGACTGGAGGAGGGCCAATGTAGTCCCTCTCCACAAGAGTGGGAGCAGAGATGAGGCTGGTAACTATAGACCTGTCAGTCTAACCTCCATGGTGGGGAAAATGATGGAATCACTGCTAAATGAAAGGATAGTGGAGCACCTTCAAGCCAGCAGAGCACAAGATCTGAGGCAACACGGATTCATGTCAGGAAAGTCATGTCAAACAAATCTGATCAATGTCTTCGACTGGGTGACCAGGGAGGTGGACCGGGGGGAGTGTGGATGTAGTCTACCTTGACTTCAGCAAGGCGTTCGACACCGTTCCACATAGGAGGCTGGTGAACAAGCTGGGTAACCTGGGATGGGGTCATAGGGTGGTGAACTGGGTTGGGATTTGGCTGAGGGATAGAACACAGAGGGTGGTGGTAAACGGAGCTAAATCCAAGGTAGGGAGGGTGACAAGTGGGGTGCCACAGGGATCAGTTCTTGGGTCAGTACTATTTAATATCTTCATTAGTGACATTGCGGAGGAACTGGAAGGAAAGTTATGCCTCTTTGTGGATGACACCAAGACCTATAATAGGATAGACTGTCCAGGAGGGGTGGACAAAATGAGAAGCAGCCTAGCTAAGCTGGAGGAATGCTCCAGAGTGTGGCAGCTAAGATTCAAAGTGAAGAATTGCAAAATCATGCACTTGAGGAGCAGAAACCAAGGGGAGGTTTACATAGGTTTCATAGGTTGTCCTGAGCTCTTTAAAGACAAAAGTCCATTTAGCTCGCCATACTATTACTTTACTAAATTTTGTAATATTAATTAGTACCCTTTTATATTTTTACTCTTCAGATAACAATCAAGTGACTGTTTAAAGGCTAACATAGTATGACTACCCACCACCCCAGCTGGTAATGCATTCCAAATTTTAACAACTCTTAATGAAAACCAATACCTTCTTGCCTCTGTATTAAACTTTTCCATATTAAGTTGTAAATGATGGGCACGCGTATTATGAGACTGGTGTCTCAAAGTTAATCCTAGTTGCTTCCAAAGCTCCTTATCAGATAGTGCTTGGTAAATAAGACACATATCCCCTCTCAACCTTCGATACTCTAAAGAATAAGGTCCAGATTCTCAATCTTTCCCCATAATTAACACTCTGTACTTCCTAATTCTTTTGTAGCCTCGCTGAACCCTCTCAAGCGCATCTATATCTTGCTTATATCCTGGGGCCCAAAATTGTGAACAATACTCTCGCATGAGAGGCGCACAGGAGGTAAAAAGGAAGCAAAACCTCCTTTTTCCTATTTTTAATATGCCTATGTATACAGTTTAGGATGTTATTTGATCTCTGGACCACCTGATTACAATGCAAATGGGGTTTGAGGTCATTACTAACCATGATGCCCAGGTCTCTTTCTTCCTTTACTACCCTAAGTAGCTGGCCATCCAGAATATAATCCACCTCTGGATTTTTTTTTCCCCATGTGCATTACCGTACATTTGTCAATATTAAAAGATGCCATATTCTCTGTAGCCCATGTCTCCAATTCTGCAAGGGCCTTCTGTAGTTTTAGTGCATCCATCTGAATATTTACTGGGAAACCTATGCATGTGTTGTCCGCAAATTTGGACAACCAAACATTAGTTGTAACCTGCATAGTAGAAATATAAAGATCAAACAAGCATGGTCCCAGAACAGATCCCTGAGGGACCCCGCTCATAACTGGGGCCCATTTAGATGATTCCCCAAGGACACATACCCTCTGTTTCTGCTCCCTCAGCCAATCCTTTATCCAATATACCAGTTTATGGCTTATCCCCAATTTAAAAATAGTTTGTATTAGTTGTTCATGTTGGACTTTCAGAATGCCTTAAAAGTCGGGAATATCACATCCACAGAACCTCCTCATCAAGTGTTTTACTTATTTTCCCATAAAACTCGATTAGATTAGTTTGGCATAGCGTCCCTTGGTAAATCCATGCTGTCGCATCCCTAAACCCGCTAATTCTACATAATCCATAATAAAGTCCTTGATAATACCCTCCAAAATTTTCCTCGGTAGATGTCAAACTTATCGGCCTATAATTTCCCACACTTTGTTTGGAACCCTTTTGTGAATTGGGATCACTATTGCCTTTCTCAAGCCTCAATAATTTGGGCAGTTTCAAGGATTTTTGAAAATCAATGTACAGGCCCTGCCAGGTTATGCGCCAATTCCCTCAATAGTCTTGGATGTAAACCATCAGGTCCATAAGCCTTATTTGGATTTAGATTTCTTAGTCTAGTTCTGACTTCTTCAAACTCTATTATTAGATCTGATGACCCCCTAGGTGGTTGATTCTGTACCATAGATGTATTTCCTACATTAAATACTGACGAAAAATATGTATTAAACATATCAGCCATGTCCTTGTTGTCTGTTATTAGTTTACCAGTATCATCCTTTAATGGACCATAGAAACATAGAAACATAGAAACATAGAAACATAGAAACATAGAAACATAGAAACATAGAAACATAGAAGTTGACGGCAGATAAGGACCGCAAGGCCCATCCAGTCTGCCCATTTCTTTTTCTACCTTATAAATGTGCCATCGGCCTTTGCTATGTCAGTGACCTATCTATTCATAGTCATTTGTATTGCTCCCTTATGCCTATCCCATGCCTGTTTGAAGCCCTGCACTGTATTCATAGCCACTACTTCTTGTGGTAAGCCATTCCATGCATCTACCACCCTTTCTGTGAAAAAGAATTTCCTCACATTCCCCCTTAATCGGCCTCCCTCTAATCTCATGCTGTGTCCTCTTGTCCTGCTATTTTTCTTATATTTAAACATGTTAGACTCTTTCACCTTGTTTATGCCCTTAAGGTGTTTAAATGTCTCGATCATATCACCTCTCTCCCTCCTTTGCTCAAGGGTATACATATTGAGCTCCGTTAATCTGTCCTCATATGTCTTCTGATGCAGTCCCTGCACCATTTTGGTTGCCCTTCTCTGGACTGCCTCAATTTGGTTAATGTCCTTGTGAAGGTGTGGCCTCCAATACTGCACTGCAGTACTCCAGATGGGGCCTAACCAATGTCTTGTACAGAGGGATTATTACCTCCCTCTTACGACTTGTAATACCCCTACTAATACACCCTAACACCCCCTAGCCTTACCTACTGCTTTAGAGGTCTGCTTGGATGATTTCAGGTCATCAGTGATGATGATGCCCAAGTCTCTTTCTTCCTTTGTGACTGCTAGCAACCCTCCCAGCCTATAAGTGGCTTCAGGGTTTCTCTTCCTATGTGCATGATTTTGCACTTCTTTGCATTAAATCCCAGTTGCCACTCTTCTGACCATTCTGCTAGTTTATCCAGATCTCTTCTCATTCTGCCCACCCCATCTGGATCATCTACTCTGTTGCAGATCTTGGTGTCATCTGCAAACAGACAAGCCTTACCCTCTAGTCCATCTGCTAGGTCACTAATGAAGATGTTGAATAGGACTGGCCCAGGACTGATCCTGAGGTACCCCACTTGTGACTTGCATCTCTTCTGACTGTATACCATTTACCACCCTCTCTGTTTTCTGCCAGTCAACCAGTTTGCCACCCAGTTGACCAACTTCTGACCCACCCGAGCCTACCTAGCTTATTTATCAATCTTCTATGTGGAACAGTGTCAAAGCTTTGCTGAAGTCAAGGTAGGCGACATCAACTGCTCCCCTTGGTCCACCACTCTGGTTACCCAGTCAAAGAAATCTATGAGATTAGTTTGACAGGACCTTCCTTTGTAAACCCATGCTGTCTTGGATCCTGTGCCCCTATGGATTCCAGGTGTTGCACTATCCTTTCCTTAGAGTGCTTCCATAATCTTGCCCACTACTGAGGTAAGACTGACGGTCTGTAGTTCCCGCCTCCTCCTGCTACCACTCTTGTGGGTGGGATCACATGAGCCCTTCTCCAGTCTTCTGGGACCTCTCCTGTGCTCAGAGACTCACTAAACAATTCTGCTAATGGCTCTGCTAGTTCCTCCTTTAGCTCCTTAAGTACCCTGGGATGTATGCCATCAGGTCCCATTGCCTTATCCACCTGAGCTTAGCAAGCTCTTGTAGGACCCTTTCTTTTGTGAAGGGAGTAGTGCTCACCTCCTCCCCCTGTGTCCATGATGCTGAGCTGTGGGCCTGCCCTACCTTCTCTTCAGTGAATACTGAGCAAAGTATCTATTTAGGATAGATGCCTTTACAGGGTCCTCCTCCTCCACATGCTCCCTTTCTCCATTAAGCTTAGCAATCCCCTCTGGACTTTCTCCCTTTCACTAATGTATCTATAGAAAGTCTTGTCACCTTCTTTTACTGTTTGTGCTAGTGTTTCCTCAGTTTGGGACTTTGCCTGCCTTACTGCCTTACCTGCTTCCCTTAGGGCAGTTTTGGTATGCCCCCATCTTCATCCCGCTGTGTTCCCTTATATTTTCTGAAGGCCAGCCTTTTGGCTCTGACCTTTCTGCTACTGTATTTGAGAACCAAAGTGGTTTCCTTCTTTTTGCACTTCCTTTTCTGTCTAACACAATGGGATGTTGCTTCAAGTATTGTATCCTTAATGCTTGCCCACTTTGCCTGTACCTCCTCACCTGTGTTTCTTTTTGCCAGGGCTAGCTTAACTCTGTTGGCCATCTTATCAAAGTCAGCTCCTCTGAAGTCCCATATTTTTGCCTTGGAATGGGATGATTTAGATGTAGTAGCCAAATTGAACCATACCATGTGATGGTCACTGGCCCCCAGGTGACCTTCTACCTGGAGATCTGTGATCCCTTCTTTGTTAGTCAGTACTAGATCTAGGATAGCCCTGTCTCTTGTGGGTTGCTGTACCAGTTGTTTGAGGCCCTCCCCCTGCAGGGAATCCACTATGAGTCTAGTTCTGGCAGATGTTCCTGCTGGTATTGACCAACTGTACGTCCTTGTCCTTTTTTATTATTGATATAAGCATAAAAGCTTTTATAATTATCCTGCGTTTTTGTAGCTAAGTTAAGCTCATATTTCCTTTTTGCCATGGCAATAGCTGCTTTGACCCTTTTTAAATGATATTTATAGACCTCCCATGATTTAGGTTTACCACAATGTTTGGCCCTAGCATATGCCTTATTTTTTTTCTTGATTAGCTTTTTGATTGATGCTGTCATCCAAGGTGAAAGGGAACCCCTGGTTTTGTGGTATTTCTTACTAGTTGGGATGTACTTATAAATCAACCCATTTAATTTTGTACTAAATATATCCCACATTTCGTGTAGTGTATGATTACTTAATTCCAGACTCCAGTTCCAATTTTCTAGTTCAGTATTTAAAGTACAGTAATCCACCTTGTTGAAATCATACAATACTGTACTTCCACTAATACTACGGTAACCGTTATTATATTCAAAACTGACCATCGAATGGTCACTATTTCCCAGAGGTACATCAACCCTACAATTTTGAATGTTATCAGTCAAGTTAGTTAAACCCAAATCCAAGATATGGCTGCCCCTAGTATTTCCGTTTACCAGCTGCTCTAGTCCAACTACCATAAATGTCTCGAGAAATTTAGCCTCGGCCTGGGAATTAGTCTGCAATGTATCCCAGTTTATACCTGGAAGATTGAAATCTCCCAATAAGATAACACTGTCTTCCTGGTTCACACACTTAACAAAATCCAATATTAGATTGTCATTTTCTGAACTACTAGCCGGTGGTCTATAAACCACAGCTATATTAATTTTAGATGATCGTGGGGAAATAATTTTAACCCACAGGATGTCAACCTGTTCCCACATGGAGCACTCTATACTCTCTGATGTTAAATCATTACATAGATATAATTACACTCCACCACCTTTTTAATGAAACCTATCCTTATTATATAGAGTATAGCCTGGGATTTGTTTATCCCGGGTATCATCTATCCTCCACCATGTCTCCGTATTGGCACATATATGTATTTTATCATTATGTAATTTCCATCTTAACTCCTTCATTTTATTTATGAGACTTCTAGCATTAAGGACTAGGCAATTCCATATAGGTTCCTGTTTATATAGCACATTACCATTTGTAGGCCCTATATCCCCCAGTATTCAGTTTAAAGTTTGTTCGATAAGCAGTTTGATTTTGGATGAAAAAACCCTTTTCCCATGTCTAGTAAGGTGTAGCCCATCCCGTGAAAAATAATGATGGTCCTGGAAATCCTCCCAGTGATCCATAAAATATGCCCTCTCTATTAGTCCACCTTTCAACCATCCATTTAAACTTTTATACAGTCCAACTGTCTTTTTCCTGCCCTAGGGACTGGTAGAATTCCCGAAACAATTAGGTCACATCCTTAATTTTTTAATTCTATCCCCACACTCTCGAAGTCACGTTGGATCTCAGTGAGATTTTTTTTACCAACATCATTGACACCTACATGCAATACTGTCAGTGGTGCTTTTGTATTCTCAAGTAACCCTGGGAGTAGATTTCGTATGTCCCCAATCCCTGCCCCTGGCAAAGCAGATACTGTTGTGTATTCCTTCCTATTTTTGCATAGCACATGATCTGAGTACTTTAGCATGGAATCACCAATTACTAAAACATCCCTTGGTTCTTCTATTTTTTCTTGCATGGATATATCAGGATGGGGAGGGACATGGGTATTCTGATTGCAGTTTCCATTTGTCAGTTTTAAAGGTATGTCAGGGTGGGGGAGGTCATGGGGATTTGTACCATTTCTAGCTACCATTTTTGATGTTACGGGCTCCTCCACTTTGTGTAAATCATACTCGGTAGCGAGGGCTTGGTATCTATTTGGGGTCGGTATATTAGAACAGCCTCCTATATTCCTTCTGCCCTTCTTTTCCCTTGATTTTCCCCTGTACTATGCACCATTCATTTATGTCATCGTCCCTATTTGCCAAATTTGTTTTAACTGGACTGGTATCTACTAATGATGTCTGCTGTGCTGCATGAAGGTCAGTCCCAACAGTATCAATAAATTGTTCTAAAGCGGAGATTTCAGCTTGTATTCTTACCCTGTTTTGCAGGGAGGTGATCTCTGCCTGCAGCACTTCAGTTAAGATACAATTTTCACATATATACCCCTGAACTTCCTCCCCCCTCATCATACATACCGCATGTAGTACACTGTTTCATCTCTTTTCTCCGTCTCACCTTTGTTTAATATTAGTTTGTCCCCGTCCCAGTGTCACAGTGGACACAGCAGACATGCGCCGACGCACGTGTCTCTGCGTGCGTCTCCGCGCATGGTGACATGCACCCTGCTCTATGCTCGCCCTGCTCGCAGCAGTGGCGTTTTTGAATGGCGATATGCCCTGGAAGTATCTGCTGGGGTTGTGCGGTAAGAAACACTAAAGTTCACAATCCCACTTATTAATTTGTTGCTCTGTGCGTCCACCTCTCATACGAGGCACAGGCACTGTAACAAGGTGTCCAAAATAAGAAAAGTAAAAAGTTATAGCGCTACTGTAGTTCTGACTCGAGCTGTCAGACAACTACCGTGCTCTCTTCCTGTTATCCAGTGTTGCTAGGAGACAGGGCTCCTGGAAAGAGTGCTATTACATGCCACACAACAGGAAAGAGATCTAGGGGGTGATCATATCTGATGACCTAAAGGTGGCCAAACAATGTGCCAAGGCAGTAGGGAGAGGCAGTGAGATGCTGGGGTGCATAGGGAGAGGAATCACCAGCAGAAGAAAGGAGGTGGTGATGCCACTGTACAGGTCATTGGTGAGGCCTCATTTGTAGTACTGTATCCAGTTCTAGAGGCTGCATCTCCAAAAGAACATAGACGAGGTAGAGCAGCTCAAAGAAAGGTAACAAAAATGGTGCAGGGGCCTACACCAGAGGTTATATGAGGCGAGATTGGAGGAACTCAGTATGTATACCATGGAGGAGAAGAAAGAGAGGGGTGGCATGATTGAGACCTTCAAGTACCTAAAGGGAATAAATAAGGCACAGGAGGTCAGCATCTTCCAGATGAAAAGATGCTCTAGAACAAGAGGACATGACATGAGACGGGAAAGGGGTAGACTAAGGGGCAACATGAGAAAGTACTTCTTCACGGAAAGGGTAGTGGAGGCATGGAACAGCCTACCAGCAAAGGTGGTGGGGGCAAAGTCAGTGGGGGAATTCAAAACTGTATAGGATAGGCATAGGGAGCCCTGGTAGTTCAAAAGAGGAGGTGAGGCTGGAGATCAAGTAGGATCCGAGGCATTTTTTGTTTATGTAGCGAAAAAGGGGCAGACTGGATGGGCCAGGCGGTCCTTATCTGCCATCAAATTCTATGTTCTGTTTCTAATACACCACTTCAGTCTTGTTTGTGTAGATGTACCATACACTATTAAAGACAATGTATGGTCATCTATACACAACAAGTGTGAGTCAGCATATTGAGGTTGACCTGACAACCTCTTGATACCTACACAGGCTTGTTGTGTATAGAAAACCATACATTATCCTCTATAGTCTTTATGTGGTCAAAAATATATACAAATTACAACTTGTTAGAGTGTTACTTTTACTTTACCATGTACCAACTCTGCTGCTGATCTCTCCTGAACTGTAAGTGGGCCATCTAAACAGGGCTATCCTGTTGTGCAAAACATCTAAATAGAAATGTTGTCCACCCATCCACCTATTTCATATGAATCACTTTAAAATGAATCCATATGTAACCATATGTCTCCATTTTTGTAACATGGGTATACATATGCATATCTACGGGTTCGGGGAAGGATGAGGTTACCTGGCACAAGAGACCTAGGTTTGGCTACTCTGCACAGGGGCACCCAAGTAAATCCAACTACAGGAAGCAATAACTGTAATGTCCAGAACCAGAATTGGGATTTTTCAGTGTGGCTTTATTTATTAACTCACTGAACATAAACAAAGCACTGCATGGTCCCCCAAAGGGCTACGTTACTGTAATGCAGATTAGAGGTTAAACACAGCGGTCCATTTGAGGAATGAACACATTACTACAGATGTCTGGCTTTGGACCCACCAGGCACTCAGCCCGGACTTTGCATGCGCATTGGATACATAGCCCGACTGGCCCGGCTCCCCTGCCAGCCACTCGACTGATGGTCCACTTGGCGAATGAACCCAAACTTTACTTGGAAAGACATCCCATCAAACAAGGAGGCTCCCAAACAGTGGCTCCCCACACCACTTGAAGTCTGCGACTCCTAGAGAGATTTGTTTTCGTACTTCCAATTGAAACTCCCATCAAACAAGGAGACTCCCATCCAACAAGGAGTAATTTTCCCATCCTGTGGCTCCCCACACCACTTAGAGTCTGCGACTCCTAGAGAGATTTTGAAGTTGCGACCCACGTCTGGGTACCCACCCCATCACTGGCCAAGCGCATGAGGCAAGTAGCAAAAACACAGAAGAAATCCGTAGAGGTGGACCTGGTTACTAAAGATGGGGGGTTTTCCCACCTCCAGCTCCCACAGCCCATACCCAGCCATTTCTCTGGACACACAGAACTTTAGACTTTAAAATGTAGATTGAACGGTGGATGACCTGAAGCACCCCCTCTACAGTGAACTTTAAATCCATTAACACTTTAAACAGATGACTGCTCTATTTGTTCGTCCTAGTTGACATAGTCCTCCCAAATAGCAGTCCACATTTACTTGAAATCCAACTGAAGAAAAGAAGTTGTTTGCCCCTTCCAACCGAGCCAAACACTCACCCATTTGTTGCAGGTGCCCCACAGGCGAAGTACTGTAATCTTTGCTGTTATACATGAACAGACTGAACTTAAATTAAAACAGGCACCTTTCTTCCCAGGGTGGGAGAAGGGGATTGCCCCTGGAACCCACAGAGAACTTTCTCCCCCCCCCCAGAGGGAGGGGGACACTGAGACCGGGGGAGCGGTCTCCACCACTTTAAAAAGGTAAAACTCAGGAACACTTCCTTCTGTGTGGAGGCAAACAGACAACTCACTGATTTCCTCACTGTTTGCTTAAGGACAAACTGAAGACTGACTTTGAATTTCCCAAAGTTCTAAACTTCACTGAGCTGAAGATTCCAAGTGTGGCTCATGCAGCTGCGACAGTTCTATTATGATGTCATCTCTCAAGTCTCAGCTGTGACTGAGGATAGAGTGAGACAGTGTGAAACCCATTTAACTGGAGTTTCACAAGCTGCCTTCCCTGCCTACCACTAGGTCTTACTGGGATTCTAGTAACCCCGGGTAACAAAAGGGTTACACATACCTTGTTCTCTTACATGGTAATTTGCCTGTCCAACCCTGTATCACTAGAAATTGGTGTATCCTGCTCCTACATTCTTTCCTGATCATTAATGATTGTAAGAAATAAGTGTGGCAGAAGAACTCAGTCGTATAAATTGGGATGTTATCTGTCACACTTCCTTATTGGTTGAAAAGTAGTCAAATGGGAGTAGACTATGTTGCATTTAATGCTGGTTAGAGGTGGGTTATCTGAAAAATAACTCTTCAGCATCAAAGATCATTAAGTAAATGAGACACAACCACCTGATAAACCCTAGAGATGTGCAAGGTTGGCAAACTTTGCTCCATTAAATAATCTGTGAAGTCTGCCACATGCGCGAAATGCGAAGTTCTGATTTTGCAAAGTTTTTGTCGGGCGAAGTGATACTTTTTCAGGAGAAGCAACGTAAATTGGCTGGCAGAGTTACAACTTCACCTTAACTTTGCCTGACTTCACGAGAAAAAGTGCCATTTAACCTAGGAAAGCTCAATGAGAAGTGACAAACCATCAAAGTGAACAATTTGTGAAGTTATTTATGAAGGCAAGTTTCACAACTTCGCCGGAACTTCATCAATGAAGCAAAACTTTGCAACATCTGTAGTAACCCACATAAAACCACCCCCAGACAGAAACAATAGTTACTCCAAAATCACAAAAAGAAAAACAACAGACAACAGAGACGCCCTCTTTTATCCATACTAAAGGCAAAGATGCCCCCTATCAAAGCGTAAAGAACACTGAAAAAAACTAACAAAATATTCCAAAACACTCAAACATATAAGTAGTGCTCCTGAAACAGAAGCAAAAAATGTATGCAAAAATGCCTACAAACATGTAATAATGCAAACACACACAGTTACAGAAATTAAACACAGCAGAGACGGACCCAATATTAGAAAAGATGTACATACAGAACAACAGCCAGCACAATGCTGAGAATGTCAAATTTGCCTATGTAACAGAAAACAGACTTTTGTTTTCCATGAAATTGACTGAAACAAATTCAACAGGAAACAGGAAAGCAAGCAGAACACTGAATCATGCCTCTCAATTGTCCTTGATTTTCAGGGCATCCTTCAGTCTGCCTCAAGAATTTCCTTTGTCCATCTTAAAGCTGGCATTTCTGTGACTGAAGAGTAGGAATTGGAAGCATAAAATAAAGTCAGATGTTAGTGTCACTGTCTTTTTGTCCATCAGAAAATGTTTTTTGTATTCAGCCATACATTGTGGGAGGCTCCATGATATTATCATTTTTTAAGATTTGTCCTGAACTGTTTTAAGCTCTGTTCCTGATTTACAAGGTGGGAGGTTGAGAGGTACTGTTTGCACTGAATGATGTTTCAAATGATGTCAGCAGCCCTGGAAAACCAGTCTGGAAGGGGTCACAGCACTAATATACATAAAATCTATGCACTGACTGACACAGCCCTTAAAACATTCTTATTTGTTTATCACTAAAATCCTTTTTTCCCCAGCTACTGCTATTTATGCCCCCTTCCGTCTTCAGTCAGCCTTTATCTGCTCAGCTGCCCCGGCCCCGTTACCCTGGCATCTCCCAGGACTTATCTTCACCTCTGTAGTTCTCCCAGAGCTTAACACTTCTGGCAGGGGCAGCAGAGCATTCCCCAATCTCCACTGCAGAATGGATCTGGCATGTGGAGGTGGTGCCTGCGTAGCCAGGCGCGGGGCCTGTGGACAGTCAGCATCATCCTACCAGCCAGGGTATTTTACACTTTCTGTTCCTTCTCCTAGGATGTTGGCAGCAAGAGTGCAGAAGTGCACATGCAAGTGTGCGCAGCATAGTACCTGCCAATATCCTCCCTCCCTGCAAGCTGATCCTGAGTGCACTGCCAGCTGTGGTCATCCAGGTGGCAGTACAGTAGCGGAGCAGGCAACCCTCCCTTCCTGAAGAAGGAGAGCATCCCCTGGGAAACTCAATCCTCTTCCCCCGGCCACCCTCTGATGACCTGAGCTTGTTCCCACCTTGGGTTATCGGCGTCATGAGCGGTAGCTTTAAAACTACACCGATGGGCTGGCAGACTAAAAACCTTTTTTTTGTTTTTTTTTTGTAAATATACAATTTATTAAACTTTTCAAGGTGCAGCATTGAGTCAGACAGTCCAGAGTTTGGGTATTATATTCTATGATAACATATTCCTTGGTAGTTGAAAATGTACCCC
The DNA here is from genome assembly GCA_016271365.2 of Neoceratodus forsteri. Lineage (NCBI taxonomy): Eukaryota > Metazoa > Chordata > Ceratodontiformes > Ceratodontidae > Neoceratodus > Neoceratodus forsteri. The sequence goes on from CM028130.1 coordinate 362,828,754, forward strand.
CTAGGAGGTATGTTACCATAGCATAATACCCACTGTGGCATGTCATATTCCTTTATTATAATGCCCTACATGTCATGGATCCCCAACCACAGCTGTAGCTACGTACTACCCCTCACTGCTTTCTATTTTCCAAATAGTTTGTCATGCAACCTGGGAATATCCCTTCAATACCACACTTGTTAACCTAGATCAACCTCTCGGATAGCACTGAGTTAAATGTTTTTATGACTCAAGGTAAATAATATTCTCTGCCTCTCCCTTATTGAAGCTTTTCACTGCTTGTTACTAAACAATTGTTGGAATGCAGTTTGAGTTTGCAACAACCTGATCAAATACCTCATGACCACAGTTTCCATATGGGCAGGTACAGTAACTAGTCTTCATTTCTGTCTTTAAACAGTAAGTTTACTGTACCTTGGGTTGTTCCACAGGCATAGTGGCAATGCTGCCTTTTGCAAACCAAGCTACCCAGTTTTTGAAATGAGCCTGGGACATGGCAGGGCCAGTGGGGGAGGAGATGTGTGTGTCACACAGGACGCTTGTCTCCTTGGGGAGAGAGGGTGATCATTTCCCACCCCAGCAGCACCTCCCTGGGAGCCCCCTGCATGGTACAGGCTAGCAGACGATGGTAGTGGAAGGGAATGGTATGTTCGATTCAGTGACATGCATGCCTGATGTGTGCACACATGACATGTTAATGCCAGCAACCCATGAAAAGGGAGGACAGGAGAAAATCTCAGTCCCCGCTGGAAGGTGCTGGCTCCCCGTAGACCCTGATACCACTGACCAAGCTATTTCTCTCTCCATTGGATTCACTCACTCAAGGGAGGTTGGGATCCACTCCTGATGGCCCCTCCATGGAAGATAAGCCATGTAAGCTCTTAGAAAGAAGGCAAGTCCAGGAGAATGGTGGGTGACAGAGCTGGTGAAGCCTGGCTGAAGGGGGCTGAATCAATTTCTCACTTTTTTTCACCCCTCCCCCCCACCGTCACTGCCTTGATGATTGTGGTTGACATGGCTGAGCCTGGATAGCAAGGAGCCTTTACAGACAATACTAGTGCCACACCTTAGTTAGCCACCTAGGGGTGAACAAAAGATAGGCAGTCTGCACCCTCCATGGGGGCCATGCCTCTCACCTCCATGGTATGCCCTGCCCCCCCATCCTCCATCTGTGATTTCATGGCTTGTACACAAACTCTAGTTTCCAAGGTTGCAGCTTAGTGCACTATGGCCAACCTGCTGGGCCAGCAAAATCAATTTATGTTTCATTTTGGTTGAGGTTCTCCAGGCTCAATGGGCGTACACAATCTAAATGAGGGGTTATGCTTGTGCAACATTGTTGATAGTTTGGAGGTAGTTGAATGAGTGAGTTTTTTTGACTGTTATATGTGGATACTTTGGCAGTTCACACTCACTGTCCCCTCTGTCTGGCTACCGTGAATACAAAAGAACCCTTTTGAGCATGGATCCACTCCTAGAGGTGCTACAGTAAAATAATTCTTGTAGGATAAAGGTACCTTAGGAAGGAGCCCAAAAGAACTGCAAAGCAGGTCGTGAACACAGAGACTGATTGGAGTAATGACTGTAGCTGAAGCTGGTGATGACTGATAGAGGCACAACTTGTAAAAGGAACTTAATCTTCCAGTGTGCTTACCCGTTAAGTGAATAAACAACAACAACAAACAACAGCAACAACTTCCAGAAGGAGAGAGGGGAATGGGAGGATTGTAGGATGAATGAGCCACCATCCACCCCAACTCACAGTGCAAATCCTACTGCTATGGGTAAATGCTACAAATCATGTACTCATTTACTCAGAATCTTGCCCTGTTGGTAGACATGCTCTCACTCCCCTGGAAGTCTGGAGTACAAAACAAACAAACAAACAAAAATTAATATGTACACTAAATTATGGGCTTTGACACTTGGGAGAGAAAAAAAACCCTGTGGAGGAAATCTCTGTAAATCCATGGCCTTGGCTGCCATCTGGCCTGGCATGGGTACTTATTACTGTGACAGTGCAGCTTTGCTAATTTGGAGTTTGAATTCAGGGAAAGTTTTTTTTGTGTTTGTTTTTTTAAAGGGAAACTCTCTCTCTATCCCTCTGATGAGATAACGCTGTGGGGTGCCATGAGTCGATCTATGCAACTAAAGGAATTTCCCCACAAAGGAGGCCTACCCCTCAAAGAACTGAATGAGGACAGTAGTTACTGCTGAAAGGCTATCACCCAGCCTCAGGACTGTGAAGACACTTAACCTTTACAGGAAACTAAAGGAAGGGGATCTGGAATGAGACTAGGTGGAGTCAGACATAAGGTAGACACAAGGAGAACAGCTTCAGAGGTGCTGCCAACGTGGTCTGCATAGCTAAAAGAATCCCTGTAGGCTTAGGGCTCCACCCTGTGACAGCTGAAGTCTTAAATACTACAGCAAGAGGTACCACCTACCAAAGGTTTGCACAGCTAAAGCTTTCTCTGGAGCACTGGACCTTACCACGCAGTGGGACTGCCAGGAGGTAATGCAGAAGACAAGCGGCCTATAGAGAAGGACCCCTGCCTGAGACGAGGGACTCACCCTCAAGATGCAGACTTCCAGGGGAGTGAGAGCATGTCTACCAACAGGGCAAGATTCTGAATAAATGATGTTTGCTGAACAGAATGACTCATATTGACGAAGAATGCAATGACTGAAAGGCAGTGGAAATTAAAAGTACATAAAAGTCAAAATGATAGGTAAAAACCCATCCTGAAGCAGGAAAGGCTAAGACTTAGGTGATAAATGCTGAAGCAGACTGACTGAGTACAACTAACTGAAGTGACAGAGCAAGAGTAGGAGCAGCATGCCTTGCTTGGCAGTCAGGTAAAATCAATTAAGAAAGAATGCAATGACACTATGGGAGGTTTACAAGTGGTTTGGTATGAACAGCAAACAGAAAAGACTGAGCTAGCACAAGCCAAAACAGCAGAATGGTTTAGGCAGGACACACTGTGGAAACTAATAAGCACATGTAGAGCCATTTAGCCTGTTTTCAAATTTTGAGATTCTCAGATTCATAATCATCTGTTCACGATTATGTTATTAATGAGACCAATAAGCTGCTTCCTGGATTTTCTTTATATATTGTACTATGTTATGATCAATTCCTGTTCAAATAAATTTTGACTAAAGACTGATATTAAGGAAGGATCCATGGGTCAACCTTTTTTATGGACCTTTTGTGGTCCCTCTTTCCTGGACTGGATTAGAGATTACAGGTGGCAACACTCCTCTTGGGGGTGTAGGTAGCCAGGTCTTTGTGACAGAAGAAATTGGCATCTTCTGGATTTTATGGTTAAGATCAGGAAAAAAAACTACCTAGTTATATCTTAGATGCCTTTAAGATGCCTTTAAGATAAGAGAAACAAGGGAAGGTTTGAGATCTGCAAAGGGCACATAATTTATAGTCCCAAAAATGTAATTTGGGAGTTGGGAGGTCTTCTGTAACCTATAGGGGACCTGCCCTATGGAATTCATTGCCCATTCATTTATGAGGGGCACAAACACCTATTGGCAAGGGCCCTCTAAAAAATGGTTCTCGGACAGGGCTGCTGCACCTTTGTTACGCTGTTTGAATGGAGCTTTATGGATTGTTGTTTTGTTATGCAATCAACAGTGTATGACTGCATTATGTATGTTACAAACCCATTTCCTAGAACTTATATGTTTATATTTTGTACAAGCCATTTGTCTAATTGTGTAAACAACTGATAGCAAACATAGGGACCTCTTTGGAAATGAGCTTTGCTCAATAGAGTATCATACCTATTCATAAATCCTTTATGAAGAAAAATTTACTACTACAACTAGACTCAAACCCATGGGAGTCCTATTTAAATTCACGTAGTGCTGAATTGGCTAAAGTGCTCACCCTCAGATTCTTTCTTATATGTAGCTCAGTAAAGGGAAGCTATGTGGATTATTCAACAGGGAGTTCGTTTTGCTCCTGGACTGAATGACAGAAATGAATCCGCACTCTTGAATAAGGGGAGTAGAAAATAAGTATTTAGTCTGTATTGCCTTGCTACTTTTCTTAACAGTCTCTCTTTTGCTTCCATCACCATTTTTTCTAGATCCCCATGTCTACATTTGGACTTCTCTGGATGTGCAGAATCTTACTTGAAATTGATAATGAGGACTTCCAGTTCTGCCATGGATCAAGCAGCAGCCTAAACCTTGTGCTCCCTCCTCTCCAAGGAATATATCTCCCTATTCTACATTTTTTGGGTGACTCAAAACGCAAAAAAATGCCACCAAAGGGAAAGGGAGAAAGTAAAGCAATCAAGTCCAGCATGAAGAAGGGTCAAACAACCATAGATGGATCCTGATATCGAGTATTAGTGCAGGACCGGAGCCACAGCCAGTCTCCTCCATGCCAAATCATGCCAGCAACAGAAGCAGATGACAGGGATGAGAAACTAATGAAATCCCAGTTTGATACTCTGTTTCAGAAAATTAAAGCCTCCCGTAAGGACCATAAAACAGACTTTCAGAAAATACACACCAAACTGGCCGAATTTGATACCCGCATTCAGGACGTGGACATGCAGGTCGGCAAGCTTGAGATTGAACATGAAACTTTTGGCACTGCTCTCCGGACTCTCATCACATACACGGAGGTTCTGCAGGGTAAGTGTACTGAATTGGAGGCAAGGTCTCAGCATGATAACTTGCACCTATCCAGACTGCCTGAGGGAGCTGAGACAGGCAATATGGCCCTCTTCTTACAGGATCTCTTCAGAGAAGTACTAGACCTCTGTGCTACAATGGAGGTCCGCATCGAAAGGCCTACAGATCACTTCAGCCAAAGCCACAAAATCCCTCAGCACACCCTAGTCCTATTATAATGAAATTTGCCAGCTACATGGTAAATTAGGAGGTGCTAAGACAGGCCTGGAGGCAAGGGGAGATTAAGTACAATGGATCTTGCCTATTCCTCGATCAAAATTACCCACCTGAAATCCAGCGACTTAGGCTTCAATATCATCCTATAATGAAAGCCCTGAAAAATAAGCGCATGAGATTTCAGTCCCCCTATCTTGCACGGACACAAATTTTTGGGGGAGAAGGCCTGCAGGTCTATTCATCACCACAGAAGGCAGCGGAAGCACTAAAGGCCCGTGGGGTTCCATTGGAGAAGAGACCTACACCTTCGGTCGGTTCAGAGGGGAGGAATTACTCATCAACAGACCAGTTCTCCAGGGAACACAACAGAGATGCATGCCACGACATGGCACAACAGACCCTGACAGAAATTCGGTCCCTACTGCAAACCAGACAGCTGACCAGAGAGAATGTGGAAGGTTGCCGGGTGGAGCAAGCTGCGGTGAACTTTTTGCCTTTGGCCATACCAGTGGCTCCCTGTAGGGGTAAGGGCCTAGTAAGGCTTTCATAAAACATCTGACATTGGGTTATTGGTCCGACAAGCAGGGAAGCTGAAGAAGCTGGAACTGAACTGCAGGGGAAGCGGAAGAACTCTCCTATTTTATTTTGTGACGACATGTGCATCTATGGGCAGCATTGATGGTACCAGATAACAATGGCTTGATTAGTTTCGGGACCTCTCCCCCACGCCTGGTCCGGGGTAAACATAGTCTAATTTTCTGGTGCAAGGGGAATAATCCCTCAGTAGACCCACAGAGACATACTTCTGGAGAGCCTGGATTCGGACTCACACTGACAGAACTGGTTCTGATGTTTCTAGCAGGAGGCTACATATTTCATTGAGGGGACTAGATCATGGACTGGACATCATAGACCTGATAACTGCAACCTGTGGGGTACTGAAGGGAATTGGGGTCGGGGAAATGTAACCACATACAGTGATTAATGGTTGAGTGGGGTGGGGGGACCAGAATGAGGAGCTCTGGGTATTCGGCCCTTGGCATTGTACAATACATAAAGGTAAAGTTTTTATAGTTTAGTTAACCCTGAGCTCTTGCAAAGGTATTATTAATAATAAAGGTATGGAAAGGGGGAGAGGGATCGGAGGGACCTGATCTGCAGCCAGACCATTTCTATATGTCCCCAGGGGAGGAGGGGAGGGAAAGAGATGTGTACATAGAGGTAATAGCGTAGTTGTCTCGATTGTGGCTTACTTTCACATCTTTATTCTCGGACTGTAGCCAGAGTTTTGTATTGCAGACTATAGTCCTTGTAGTGTCCCCTATGGACAGAAGAAACAAAAACACTACAACTCTGTGAGGTGGGAGGTATTTACCACCCCTTAGCGGAGATACAGAACACAAAATGGTATTCCCCTGCCTTGGAAGCAAACCAGTTCATGTTTTGGTTGAGTTATTGTTCATGTTACCTATTCTTTTTATTTATTTGGGGCAGGATATTATGTGGCTCTTGGGGTAGAATTCCCCTTCAGCAGGGGTAGGCACTATACACAGGAGTGAGTAGAACTGTTTGTAAGTATGGATTCCAAAGTTCTCACATATAATGTAAATGGCTTGACAAGCCCAATGAAACAGAAAAAGATAATGACATATATAAAACAGGTAGGGGTGGATTTTGTACTTCTCCAAGAGACCCATCTCTCAGATGGAGAGCACCAGAAGCAGCTGGAATTTGGCTATAAAGAAGTGTCCTTTTCATCCTACAAAACGGGGAGGCAGAGGGGGTGGCAGTCTTAATTCTCAACCATGTGCCATTTGAGGTAACTGACAGAATAAAAGATACAGAGGGGAGATATGTCCTCCTTAAGGGTATCCTAAATGGTCAACTACTCAATCTGGTGTCAGTGTATGCCCCTCCAGTTTCCCCATATGAGTTTTACCATAGGATACTAATGCTGATTTCTGAAAAAGCTGGTTTGCTCATTTGTGCAGGAGACTGGAACATAACATTGGACCCGAAGTTGGACACAACCTCGGGGATCCCTAAGCAGTCCCATAAAATAGTGAGACAAGTAAAGGCCCTGCTGGACAAACTGGGGTTGCAGAATGCCTGGAGGTTCCAGGAGGGCTCCTCAAAGGGTATACATACTACTCTCCTACGCATCATATGTACTCCAGGCTTGGCTACTTCTTTTTATCTAGAGAAACAGTGGCTCGGGCTAGAAAATGTATAATTGGCCCGATTGGTCTATCGGACCACTCGTCTCTTACATTATATGTAACTTTCACCTCACCTAAAAAACAGACCTTTTGGAAGCTCAACCTTTCCCTTTTAAATGATCAGGAAGTCTTAGAACAGATCCCCCAATTCATCATACAAGCTTCCCAAGATAACTCAGCTTCAGAGGTCAGCAAAGGGGTCATATGGGACACAATAAAAGTGATGTTATGCAGTAAATTAATAACTATTGCAGTGGCTAGAAAATTACAGAGAGATAGCTCACCCTCAGACAAAAGTAAGAGTTAGTCAACTAAAGGAGATGTCTGAGGCCTTCATAGCATATTACATCAAGTTATATTCACAGCAGCAGAGACCAGATGCTGAGCAGATCCAAACCTTTTTACACCCATTGAACTTACCTAAGTCATCTGAGATGCAGAATACAGCCCTATCAAGTCAAATCATGACAGTGGAGATCTATACAGCCATAGCCTCCAGTAAGAATGGGAAGAGTCCTGGTATGGACGGACTCATGGCCAAATTCTACAAAAAATTTAAAGACAGTGGGGTGCCCCGGTTACAGCTCACCTTTCAAGAGATCCTGGAGGGCGATGCTGAATTGCTGCCATCTTGGAGACAGGCGGCGATCTTGGTTCTGCCCAAGCCCAGCAAGGACCCTACCCTCTGCTCCTGTTATAGATGCATCTCTGTCCTTAATGTGGACTACAAATTCTTAACTGCTATCCTGGCTAAAAGATTGGAACATATTAGTCCCATCATAGTTCACAGGGATCAGACAGGGTTCGTTGCGGGATGGCAGGCTGCAGATAGCATACGTCATACCCTGCACATTATTGACCATCTTAATACTACTAATACACCAGCCTTGATGGTAAGCATGGATGCTGAGAAGGCATTTAATCAAGTTGCTTGGGAAGTTTGGTATGGGGTCCTTGCTGGGTTCAGGTTCTCTGGGAAGTTTGTTGACATAATTAAAAGTTTATACACAGGCCCTCAGGCCTACGTCCATACCAATGGCACCATATCAACACGGTTTTAGTTGAGTAGAGGCACGCAACGGGGTGCCCACTGTCTCCCCTGCTGTTCACCATATATATTGAGCCGATGGCGCAGTGAATTAGACAAGATTGGGGAATACAGGGGGTAAAGCTTGGCAAACAGGAGCACAAGGTTACCCTCTACACAGATGATATTCTTCTCTATCTTAGTAGGCCTGAGGAATCCTTCCCTAGAGTGATGGAGCTGATAGATGAGTTTTCTAGTATCTCAGGATATACACTCAATTCTACAAAAACAGAAATACTATGATTTCAGTATAATCCCCGACCAAGCTTCAGGCAGAAATATCCAATGAAATGTGATATGGCGGATCTTAAATATTTAGGCATTAGGTTAAGATCCTCAAACAAATATTTATATACAGATAATTATGCCCCTCTGATATAACAAACCGAAGAAGATATAAAAAGATGGTTAATACTACCCCTCCCAATGTATACTCAGATACAAGCAGTGAAAATGAACCTCCTCCCTAAGTTTTATATATATTTCAATGTGTACCGACCCCACTGACTCAGAGGTGGTTTGTTGAAATGCAGAGGAAGATTATGAGATTTATCTGGGCGAACAAGAAACCACAAGTCAGAAAAATGCTTTTATTTGCTAACAAGCGATGGGGGGAAGGGCAGTCCCTGATTTATATGAATATTGGTTAGCTATTCAGATCAAGTGGGCCCTACTATGGAATTCTTCTCACCTCACTGCACATTGGCAAGACACTGAAAAGAGCCTGAGCCCAGACCGACCAATTGGCTCCTTCTTATTTGATCCCCCTCAGGTGCGACCTAGTACTCAAGACTATTATTTGGCTGTTCAGGTAAAACTGCAGGCTTGGGATCAACTTAGAAAGTTTCCCCGGGTCAGGAAGGCTATATGACGCTACTGTTGGTTTACTAGATCCAGGGATTTTCCCAAGGGGGTCAGTGACAATTGGTATAGGCAGCAGGCCAGGCAGGGCTTACACTGTCTGGCTCAGGTAATGAAAGGGTATATTATTCTGTCATTTGTGGAGTGTTCTGGTGCATTTGGTTGAACTAGTAAAGACATGCTTCATTACTTTCAAATACAAGATTATATTCAGAACAAAATGAGGCAACAAAGTAGGAGTAGTTTGCCGGACACACAGGGTCCCCACTTGACAGACTTACTGTCATTAACGACTCCCAATAAAGTTATATCCCTGATTTATTCCTTTTTAAATACACATCGGGTGGATACTACTGCCCCTATTGCAGCCAAGTGGGGGATGGAGGCAGGCTTTCGCCTTTCACAAACAGAGTGGATGAAGATTTGGAGGGGCTCTTTTACGGTGACCTCCTCTCCACTGAGGAAAGAATATATGTGGAGAGTCCAGGTCAGATTTTTTCTTACCCCTCGAATGCAGGCTAGATGGAACCCAGAGGTGTCTCCCCGATGTTGAAGGGGATGTGGGGAGCAGGCTGCTTCACATTCACATATATTTTATTTATGCTCAGCCCTGGAAGAATTTAAACATGATGTGTTTACAGATATAAAGACTTTATTTGATATCCCTCATCCAATCCTCTTCCAAAATGCTATTCTGGGATTGCCGCCTGTGGGAGACAGGAGAGCTAACACCCTTTATCTTTGGTACATCTGCGTGGCAGCCTATAACAAGGTGATTATGTGGAGGTGGCTAAAGATATAGCCTCCGGGGAAGGTTGACTGGAAGCAAATTATTAGTGGCATACAAGAAATGGAGCAATTAACATACCAAGTGCAGAACAGGAGGGAGACATTTATTGAATGCTGGTCTAGATGGGTGATACTCATGGGGGAATAGAGAGGACGTGTCAACAGAGTTTCTAATCAACTTCTAGTCGGGGTGTGGGGAACACTTGTTAGGCCACATAGGAGATATGCAAATAAAGTGAGAGTTTTTGAAGGTTAACATAAAGAAAGTGTGAAAGCTTAGCCTCTACCAATGATGGGTTTCTAAGTTTTTGGAGCCACATGGTTTAGTTTAATTTATCTTGCCCAATTTGTTTAAAGATCATACATCATGTAATGTTTGTATGATAACATATAGTCATGGCTAGCTACTGGTAAAGTTATATGGGACACTGTCTCCCTTGCCACTGCTCCCAGGGATATTTTCAGATAGAAACATAGAAACATAGACTTTGATGGCAGATAAGAACCACTTGGCCCACCCTTGGCACCACTTGGCAGTGTCAGTGGCTCAGTAGGTAGCACACTTGCCTCTGAGGCAGGGAGATCAGAGGGCTGTGGGTTCAGTTCCCACATCTGGCACTTGGGTTAATATCCCAGTACTGACACTGTAGTGCAGCACGAGAGGGGTGCTGCACTTCTGAGGTGCCGTCTTGCGGATGAGATGTTAAACTGAGGTCCCATCTGCCTGGATTGGTGGTAGTTCAGGTGGATGTTAAAGATCCCATGGCACTTATCGAAAAGAGTAGGGGAATTTCCCTGGTGTCCTGGCCAAATTTCCCTCATTCACTAAAAAATACCACCAACAGCTTAATCTGGTTCAAGGTCGGCTGGCATTCATCTGTATCCCCCCCTCCCCCGGGTCGTGCCTGAAAATACGCAGGATTTGTCTAGTGCACTTACCCGGTCAACAAAAACTAAATAAATTGCCTTATATCTGTCCCATGCATGTTTGAATTCCCCCACTGTTTTAGACCCAACAACCTCCCAAGGAAGGCGATTCCATGCATCCACCACTCTTTCTGTGAAAATAGATTTCCTCACATTACCCCTGAGCCATCCCCCCCTCTATCTTTAAATTGTGCCCCCTTGTTCTTACACATCTCTTTTTCTGAAAGATGCTACCCTCCTAGACTTTGTTGATTCCCTTGAGGTACCTGAACGTTTCTGTCATGCCCCCCCTCCGTCCCTCCTTTCATCAAGGGTATACATATTAAGCTCTCTCAGTCTCTTTTCATATGGTTTCTGATGCTGACCCTGCACCATTTTAGTTTCCCTCCTCTGGACTGCTTCCATCCTGTCTATGTCTTTGTGTAGAAGAGGTCTCCAAAATGTTTACCGGAAAGGTGACAGACTTTTTATGGACAATGATTAATGTTTATTACTAGTGGCTAAACTGTGAATGCAATGTACAATTATATCTTTTATTGCCTAATAAAGAAAGTATATATAAAAAAAGAAACTGATAATGAAAAAAGGTTTGAAGACCCATGAGAACTTCAAATTTCTCTTTATTAATTTCCTGCTGTTTCCATAATTGTCCACATAGATGTAGTTTGTGATTGTTTAATGTTAGTGTACTTTCTGCTTTTTGCATATTTGTGTTATGAAATTATAGTTAATTCCTTTTGGGACTATATCGTATTTTAAGTAGCACAATTAGTGAACTATCACTTTAAGGAATTTTTGTACTTAAAAGCACACTTGCATTCAGCAGACACACTCCCTCTGACGAAACCTTTGACAAAACTGGTTAGGGGACACTGCCTTCCCTCACTGCTGCTGTTCTTTAGTATAGCTTGAGCCTGTCTATGAGTAAATCCATGTTTTAATAATAAACGTTTTTGACAGTTTACACTGCTACCCAGCCTTTTTGGTTTGCTGCTCCCCCTCTATGATGGAGAGATTAAATGAGTATGTAAGGTGTTTAGCAATGACAGGTGCAGTCAGTTTAAGAAAGAAGGGGTGTACCATATTCAGGCCAAGGCCCTTATTACAACTAAATTCAGCCAATGCTTCAGTGACCTCATATTCAGTGAAAGGCTTAAACATGAAATATGACTGCATGCAGGAGCCAAATTGAGGAAGGGCTATGGTAAGGGGGCTGGTAAGTTACGTTGTGCAGTACCACACCAGCCTTTGAGAAATGTAGGCTAAAGGCATCAATAATTTGCTGTTTGTCAGAGAATACTACTTTATCACATTGCAAGGACATTGACAACCCCTTGCCATCACCCTCTCTCTGAATTTGTTTAAAAGTCTATCACAATTTACAGTGGTTAGTGTTAACTAAAGTAAGCTGGGACTCTTAGAAATGCCTCTTAGCATTTCTAATAGAAGCTATGCATCAGTTTAGGAGTATATGTAAGCATTAATCCCCTCGAAAGGAGGCATTTACTAGGAATTAATGCATGGTTGGGGGTGCATGGGCCGTAGGCCGAGTGCTGCCACCACCCAAGCATGCATTAATTAATGTGCTTGTAACATGGCAAGTGCTAGGTACAGTTTTTATAAATAAAACAATGACACTGTTCAATACTGAACATTTTTATGCTCATTTTTGTGTGGAACAGTACAAAAATATGACAAAAGCACAAGGTGTGCATTAATATTGTGACTGTTGAAATATTCACTGATTAATAAAACTGGAAATACAGTAATGCTACTATAATATTAGTATCTTGATGCATCATTCCTTCAAACACACTCTATATAACCTGTAACAACACTCGTAAATTATGAACACACCTATGCAATGATTTCTGGGCTCTATATGTGGAATTTGCATACGTTACTTACAGTGCGGTCAGTTTCATTTGCCTTTTCTAACAACACAAGTTTATACTGCACAACATAGTATACTCATACTAAGATTTCTGTAAAAATAAGAAGGCTTTCTAACGTATGATTGAGAGAAACACACACTTTGAGCAGAACGTGCTCCGACGCTCGTGCTGAGTTGCTAGGAGACGACTTGCTTATCTCCACAAAAAATTGCTACTCTTTTACATACTGCTGTTCTGGTACACTCTGCGCCATGTATCCAGAGGAGGATTTGCTTAACATCGGTGAGTTGTGGCACAAAATCAATTGACTCATGCTTTGTAACTTCTACTACAGCGCCGACAGTAACACTGTCAATCGAGTGGGTGGGAAACAGAAAAAAATAATTTTTTACAACTTTGGCTATTGCTGGTATTGCACAGCAGGGCATATCTGGGGAATTAATGCACAGTTGAAATACAGCTGCATGCTATATTTCAACCAATGGTTGTCTGTTATTGCCACTGATAATTATTGCCATGTTACAAGAAACTGCAGCCAGTCATTTTCCAGCTTGGAACTGTGGGGCAGCATTCCATACATCATTTTTGTCTTTAAGAATATAGGCAATTTCAAAGTTAAACCAGGGGCAAAACAGATCACATATTCTGGAGCATTTATGAGAGGGCATGTTTATCATTGGCATACACCAATGAAATCCCTACAGTGACATACGTGCTGCTGACAACAGCACCATGTCGCTGTAGGGGATGCGCCTGGGACCCGGCAACACTCTCCCCATCCTGCACCCCCTCCCTGAACCAACTCCGACTCGAAATTGGCATCCATAGTGACAGGGGGTGGTGGGGGGGTTCGAGGGGGTGAAGCCCTCTGAAGAAAAAATCAGACCCTGGTGTGTGCGGCTCCCTGCTGACTGCAAATTGCAGTCAACAGGGAGCCTGGCGCTGCAATGCCAGTTGACAAGCTCGTTGTCGACTCGGCATCGTAGAGCCTTTATCATTAACTGCCAATATGGAGGGTTTAAAAAATTTCCAAACTTTATGGATGCTGGGTCAGAGGAACATGTGATACCAGTCCTTCTTAGCCACATTAGAAAGAAGAGCCAGTTCAGTGAATTTCTTGAAGCTACATTTGAGGGTAACGTCTCTTGGTACGCAGGATGAAAGTTGTACCTACAGCAAGCAATGTAACAATGATCATTAGCCTAACAACTTGGCAAAAGACTCCCGCTGAGTACTTAAGGGGCTTAGAAGTGAAAATTGGGTCAGTTGCAGAGCTCCTGGAAATAAATTTAGCGTCAATTCTGCTGTGGTCAGTGACAAGCTGAATGAGATCTAGTGCATTCCACTAGTTACAGACAGCGACAGTTGGCTGATACATAATCCAGTTTAGGCCCCCAATGAGAGAAATTCATGGTGGGTGTAAGGGGCAATCAAGTTACTCAGCATTGACAGGGTATCAGTATAAACTAAGGGAGGACAATAGCTCACAGCAAGATACAAAACAGTTAGTTTGCAGTAAACACCAATTTGATCACAATTAAATCAAGCTTTCTGGGTATGGATTTTGTAACGTGTTGATCACTACAGTGAGATTTAACAGACAGTACATAGGCCCCCCACCACCACCACCCTAGGAGGAGCGATCTTGCCTGTCCTTCTTACACTGATGTGCATAAAGCTTTGACCGTGCACTGATGGAAGTTACTGTGGGGAAAATTAGGGAGATCTGGCTGGGCTTGACATTACCAGAGAGCAGGATAGGAGTAATATATGTCTCCAGGCAAATACAAAAGAGAACTTACAGTGAAAGCTAGGTACAATATTTCAACTCCTAGGCAGTGGGGAGACAGAATAGATCCAGGAATAAACAAAGACACACTGTTGGATGCAGGTGCTTACTGTCTCTTTCAGTTTCTGTCAATGCATGCCGCGAATTTGTTTATCTTAACAGCTGCCACCTAACACTGCTACTCCCATTTAAAGAAACTTGTTTAAACAATTGATGCTTTAAGCCAGTAGGACTAACCATAATGACATTGCCACTTGTATTTTGAATAAAACTTGAGGTGAGTTTCGATCTGGGAATTAATTTGTAGCCATTCCAACTGGAGTTGATCATTCCAACAGTTCTCAAACACAGTCTACAGAAAATGACTTCAAGTCCTCAGCTTGCATGTCCTTCGGAAAGGTCTAAGACTTAGTGACCAAAGCAAGATTGCACAAATAATATTCACATTTTACTAGACATCTTTTTAGCCTTATTCCCCATAGTACTGAGAACATTTTCCACTTTGCCTAGTGTTCAGCTGAAGCATAACAATAGTTTATGTTAATGCTGTTATCCAAGTATTAATGTCTGGAAAGTTTGTTGTTCAGTGAGTATCAGGATGCTGGTAGCAGTGACAGTACCTAAAGGGCTGACATACTAATGGGAAGGGAGTAAACTCTGTGGAGTCACAGAGCAACAAAAGTGAGGCTTAGTAGGGGCAAAGCTGCACAAGAGAACACCACTACTCCAAAGATGTGTTATTGTTACTATTGTTAACCTACTATCTTCTGCAGATTTTGCAGGTGAAGCCTGTGAGAGCTGAGGAAAATGCTGGGACCACTGAATATAAAATGAAAAAATGTGCAATGCTTAATTATGCAGCTGTAGTGCTTTGCCAACAAACTGCGATAATCAAAATAAGTTGACACTTATTTATTTGATCTGTATGTGAACCAAAAATCTATGACTTGGGAACAGTATTTAAAAACCATCATGCAAGTATCAATATTTTTACAAGTATCCACAAATTAGAATAATATTGATATGTAAATATAACTATTCATTGTTGCCTGACTCCAAGGTTTCATAAAAAAAAAGTTTCTAGTACTAGTGGTTCGAATGTTAGCCATTTTTAAAGATATTTTTTTAGAAAAGGCTATTCCTGGAAATGTTACAGTTAGAAATGTCAATAAACATTTAACGTGACTGATAATTAAAAACTATATTGATGTAACTGTTATGGGCCTTGATTCCAAGCTTTGATTAAAAAAAAAAAAGTTTATAGCCCTAACCGTTCTAAAGTTAGCTCTTTAAAAATACAGTTTCTTAGAAAATGTGTATCTTTGGAACAGTTAGAGGCAGAAATATTGATAAACCACCAATAATATTTTTACTTATAGATAATTGAAAACTGTATCGGTATAACTACTTTATGCTGCTCTGACTCCAAGCTTCCATTTAAAATGAAGAAAACATTTCTAGCCCTAACAGTTGCAAAGTTAGCTCCATTTAAAGATAATTTATTTAAAAAGGACTGAAAAAAGAACCCCAAGCCACAAACAGATGCACTTAAGATGCTGGCAGTCCTTCATGTGTACTGAAAAAACCACTTCAAAAAGGACAAATAACTGGCACACACTATTCATAGTAACAGAGTTATATTTCCCTACTGCAATAATTTAAAAACAAACTGTAATAAATTACAAACTCTTGCTGCTGCACACATAAACATACTGTAAACTAGAATTATAATCAAGGAAAATTGTCCTAAAGAAAGGAAACAAAATTAAATATGTAATACTGGCAAACAGCTTAAAAATGCCTAGATACTAGTTTATATTGCCTTATGTCAACAATGTATAGTGGAGAGTGAATCACAGCGTGACAGTGGTTAAGAGGTACAGTTAGCGTCCGGAGGCTACCTAACGTTAAATTCATCATATTTCCTCGTTAAGAAGAAAACAAGCATAAAGAGCCAGTCAATGTTAAATCAAGCATCACCAGAACAATAGCAGAAATAAAGAATACCTTCTGATAAACATGTTCCAGGACTTCTTGTAACAATCATTGTAAGAAATCGCTTGAAGTTCTTTCTATTCACTGGGACCATGCAACACAGCTATGCCTAATCTCAAAATCCATGTCATCTCATTTTGTAAAATAATTTTTATCCCATCTCCCCCTCACTTTAGTGGTGCTATACGTTCAATTTCCATGAAATTTAACCCCTGAGGATCATTGTCATGATATCGACTGAAGTGCAGTCCCAGTTTTTAATTAATATTACCCTGATATGCTCATTTGTCCTGCACTTCTGTGGGCTATGACATAATAAATTACATGTATAAAAGTACCAGGATGCTGCCCTTGCTTTAGCCATGCCCCCTGAGAAAGCTCTGGTGAAGTGAAGTGAAGTGGCAAGGCTAGTGTGGCTTGTTGAACGCCTGAAATTTTGGGCATTTAATCCAAATACACCTTGGACTTTTTACTATCGGCATTTAGCTGGACATCTACACATCTGGGACTTAAAGACTCTAATGTGAAGTAGGTTGTCTGTGGGACTATCTTTGCACCATGCTAAAACTTATACTAAGCATTTATAGAGTCTTGCTCTACCTTATTTTGCCCTGGTCTGTGGAATGCTGAAGTGCGTTTTAATTTGCCTTTACAACTGTGACCATACAGTTCTGCCTACATGCAGTTTGTTGCAAATCACCAGGCCACATAAACAGTTCAACAAAAGAGAAGAGGTTCTATAATCACTGTGGTACTTTACTGAAAATCTTTCCATCGTTAGTGGATTCACAAATTTGCTCCTAACAGTAGGATGACAGTAAATATTACATTTTCTGCACCTAAAAAAAACTCTCCAAAGGGAAATTGTTTCTTTTTGTTTCATGTAGTGACTATTTATCAAATAATCTCCCAAATGGTTCCTCTTCTATATAGTATGTGTGGGGCTTCCCCTACAAGAGGGGCAGTTTGGGGGTCACAAGTTAAGATGTTCTAATGATCCCTAACAATTTTTGTAACAGCTAGTGCTTTAATGTTGAAAACTGTAACACATGTTATTTTACATTTATCTTCTTCTTTATCTGTTTTTGGAATCAGCAAACTGCCTTTTGAACCATACAAGTTTATTGTAAGTGGCAGCAACAAATGATGCTGAATAGCTCCACTCCTGTAACCTGGTCAGTAGCTCCCCGCTTCTTTTTCAAATGCTTCCGGCATGGTGAAATTTCTTCTGCTTTCTAAAACTCGCCATAGGAGATGCTGCTGACCAGGTGTCTAGGGTGGGCACTATCCAATCGCAACAGGCTGTTGTCTTGCTGTCAGTTTCCTACATGGGGCCAGGCTGTACTTTACCCTCTGGACTCCATTCACTGAAACTGAACCATTCTACAAAGCTTCTGTCCAATGTTTTACCCCCATCCGAGATATACAATATATAATCGAATCAATGTGCCAGTGCCTAATATGTCTAAGATAGGGTTTGGAGGTGGAGAAAACAATATTTTTCTCCCAGTGTCCCACAGACATGTTTGCATATGATGGGGCTAATCATGCAGCCCCTACTGCAGTCCCTCTTTTTTGTAGATACAAACTTTCATCAAAAGTGAAATACTATGATAGATGACAAACTGCAGTAAAGGAAATAATTTCAATTGCTGCATTTGAGGGCAGGTGTAATTGTAGCAAAGTCTCCCTGACAGCTCTTATTCCTAACATTTGATCTATACTAATGTACAGTATGATCATATAACGTTAGTTGAGATCCATTAAAACCCAGTTTCCCATTGGAAACCTTCAAGTTTACTTACTGTGTCCACTGTGTCTCCTAAGAATGAGGGGATTCATGTCATTATTTGCTGTAAGAAAAAAATGTGCCAGTCTCGAGAGATCCTCACGTAAGTGTCCATGCCTGAGACGGAGGTTACCCCAGAGGGCATGTTTCAGATTTGTGTAGTTTAGGCATCACATAAAACATAGGATGTACAGGGAAGTCACACTTTAAAAATATGGCCTCTGCCTGACTTATCCATCACACTGCCTTGGCCCTTTCTATGACACAGTCTGCCAACAGTTTGCATGAAACAGTAAGATTTCATTATAGTTTCTGATAGTAAAGTATCAGGTTCAAGGTCAAGTGTTTTTGTCAATCAGCATATGTTTTTATTACATAATTACATTTCATAAAAAGTATCATAAAGAGAAGAATTTTCCGGTATTCAGTATATATATTTAGAGCAGCAGTGCTAGTTAACAATAATTTAAATAACTTGGTGGGCAGTTAGGACAAACCAAAACATCAATATATCTGATTTTCTTTTTGCTTTATTTCATTCCCTAGGCAAGAAAAAGTATTTTGAAGTGCTTAAAAGTTGTTGGTCTTTTGCCATGTCAACAATCATGTCAACGATCATAGATGTAACAAATCAGAATGGCACTGTGCTGCTAGCCATCAGAAACATGTGCTGGCAACACCCTGACATATTTGTATTACAAATACAGTGAATGATGTTAGTGTATGCTCTCTGGGGAGAAGATTTTTGAAAGTTACTGGTGGCTGCCATCTTTATTGTAAAGCCACGGAAATTACAAAAGTTGTAATTAAACACGGTCTTCAAAATACCTGATGAAATTTAGAATACTCCAATGAAGAATCTAAGATTATCAGGAATACATTACTGCTGAAAAAAAGGTAGAATGCTATTTTTTGCTGGATAACTAGTACTGCTGCTTTAATCCACATAAAAAAGACATAGGCCACTGGTACTTAAAAATACAATTCTTCTATCTTGTTACAATAGATTTTAGATTAATCTCCTTAAAGGGACACTGTCAACTCCCTTAGACCTCAAATTTTTCCTTTTTTAATTTGATTTAATATGCTTTATGCTCCTCATCCGGCAGCCCGCTGTCAGTCCTGTCTCAAATGCTCAGCTCTGTCATCCACCCTGGGACTTAACTCAACTCCCAACCACCCTGACTTGCCACCAGGAGGTCCCTTCCCTTGACTGAGACTAGATCAGTACAATGGAAACCAGTGCCCAGTCGGCACTGCGGGGTCTGCGATGTAGGGGTGGATGTCCTTATGTGGCATTCGGATTGCTTTTTCCTGTTTTCTCCCCAGGGAGATATGGTATGCAATGACATTAGTGACGTTCATGCTGAACATCTGGCATGCTTCCCAAGTTTATTCAGCACAGGCTGTCGGACCACCAGCCTCCACAAGGGGTCAGCTGAACAACGACAGCTTCCCAACCCTCCCCTCCTAAGGAGGAGGGCAGTCCATGGGATGCTCAGTCCTCCTCCCCCCAGCTGGCCCTCCGACTCCCCGAGTTCACTTCCAAATCTGGGTCATTGGTGTCGCAAGCAGTAGTGCTACTGTTGCAGTGGTGGGCTGGCCTGAAATTTACCTCATTTAAAAAACACATTTTATGAAGGCCGGCCCAGTAGCATTGAGGGCTGAGGCACTAGGCATCTTACCTCTTGCCACGCCGGCAACCCGGGTTGAGGGGGAGGGCAAGGAGGTTGCCTGAGCAGCCACAAGGCAGCTCTCCTCTCCAGGGGAGGGATGTGGGTTTCACCAGCTCTTGGCTGCTACCTGGTGGAGGCTAGGTGACAGCGCCAAGCCACAAGGGAAACCAGGCATTAGGCCACGTGGGTGGAAATGGCCGTCACAGGAGCCACAGAGCACATGCGCACCTCCACGCATGCACGTGACTGTGTTCTGGAATCCAGGGAGTAACGGGGAGAAAACAGAAAATGGGGCACAGAGACAAGCTAAATGAAGCTCTAAAGCTAAAAGGGCAGATTGAGATCCTTTGAAAAAGGACCGCAGCTTGCCTGCCCAGAGCCCTGATGGGAAGAAAAACATGTATAAAAAAAAGTAAATACACATTTTATGATTGCTTACATTCTGTAAAGATTGTTGATATAGCTGGTTGTGTGACTCTGGTTCCTTTTTTTCTTTCTAAAAGTCAAAAAAATGACTGCCAACCATACTGGTGTTACCACACAAAAACTTGTTTGTTCACATCCCATCATCAACTTCCACAATATCTTTTTTGGACTTGGGAACACCCCCACACAGTCTAGCCGCTCTTGATACAGTGAGAGGAGAGGAGATTATTACATCATAAGTGACTACTTTGGTTGGGGGTGTTCCTAATGTTCAAGAAGTATGCAATAAGAGAAGAACATGGATTTGAAACAAAACAATGTTGAATATAATAACACCATTAGCATGCATTTCAATTCCACTAAGAAAGGAAGCAGACTAAACAGCCAGCAACATCAATAAATTTTGCAGAGGGTAAGCAATCACTAAATGTGGGTTTTGAACTAGAAATAATATTATGTAAAACGAGTTGATGGTGTCCCTATAAATACACAAGTCCATAATCTCTAATATATCATACAGGAAGATCAGTTCTGATATGAACCATTTCACTCCTCTTACTAAGCAGATGATTTACATACAGGAATAAATATATAAGTGTATGAATATAACCCTAAGGATCACTGCATGACATTTGAAAATACTGAAAGATTTGAGTATAAAACCCTGTATTTTGGGGCTCAGGTCTGTTTACCTACATTCCCACAATGGGGATAGGATATCCTCTAAGTCAACAAAATCTGGTCAGAGCCAATAGTGCTGCAGCTGGGAATTTGGGGTAAAATATTGTAAATTACCAAAGTTAAAAGCGTTCATTTACAAAATGTACCACAGGCTGGGATCACGACAATAACCCGACACACGTTACCCTGACCCACTGTTGCCCGACCCCAGAATCCCAAACGACAAAATTCTGACAGTGAGATTTTGCCTCCCCTTCCCCCCGAGTTTGCTATATTAATTCTGGGGGTGTGGGGGCAAAGCCCGCTGAAACACGAAAACAAGTAAAATTCCACTGTCAGGATTTTGGGTTCGGGATTCTGGGTTCCGGCAACCGTGGGTCGGGGAAACACGTGTCGCATTATCATAGTAAATCCCCACATACTCATAAGTGTGTTGGTTGGTAATATTTTTAAACTAAATTTTCAACATAGCCTTGTTAAGACCCTGCCTCGTGAAGATAGGCATACAAAATGTTCAGCTCCTGGCTTAAATGTGTTTTTGCACAGGGACTGTGAAATCAACTTTCAGGATGCAAAAACACATTTTGGGCAGGAGCTGAAAAATGACAGTTGTCACATTCATGAGGTGTTGTAAAGAAATGGCTATGTTGAAAATTTGGGGTAGAAATATTGAATAGTGCCAAACTTAAGAGCCTGCGTTTGCAAAACTCAATGTAGGCTCATAACATTTTTGTTTATTAATGTTTTTGCACCAAATTTCCAACATAGCCTTCTTATGACCCCACCTCATTAGGGCAGAGAAAATGTTCAACTCTTGGCCAAAAGGTGATTTCATGCAGGGACCACAAAATCTCATTTCAGGATGTAAAAAACATATTGGCCAGGCTTTGAAAAATGACAGCTGTCACATTCATGAGGTGCTGTAAAGATATGGCTATGTTGTAAATTTGTTTTAAAAATATTGAAAATTACCAAAGTTACAAGCCTGCATTCGCAAAATTCTACATGGGTCATAACCTGGTTGTTTTTTTAATAATTTTGCACCAAATTTTCAACATAGCCTTCTTATGACCCCACCTCATGAACAAGGGTAGAGAACATTTTCAACTGTTGCCCAAAAGTTGATTTCATGCAGGGACCGCAAAATCACCTTTCAGGATGTAAAAAAAACATTTTGGACAGGATTTAAAAAATGACAGCTATCACAGTCATGAAGTGCTGTAAAGATATGGCTATGTTGTAAATTTGGGGTAAAAATATTGAAGAGTACTAAAGTTATGAGCTTGCATTCACAAAATTCAACATAGGCTCATAACTTTGTTTTTTTCAATATTTTTATACCAGATTTTCAACATAGCCTTCTTATGACCCCACTGCATGAACAAGGGCAGAGAAAATGTTTAACTCCTTCCCAAAAGGGCATTTTACACAGGGACCACAAAATCACCATTCAGGATAAGAGCTGCCTAATATAAGTGACATTGTTAATGAGGTGGATTCCCAAAGAAGGCATGTTTCTGTTTAATTTTTATTCCCCCACCCTGGCTTCGGTTGGCTCCTTGTCCAGCTGCCATCTCATTGCTCCGCTCCTTCAGACCCTCACCCCCTGTAACCCCTATGGCTTACCCCCCATGGCAGGGCAGCGGGGCATCTCCCTTACTCACCCACCAGGTATGGATCCAGTTTTGGGGGTCCTACCTCCAGACCGGAGTGCGGGAATGACCATCAAGCCGCAATGACCAGCAACCAGGGACTCTCTTTTTCTGATTTTCCCCCCAGGAGCACGACATGCAGTGACACCTGCGGCAGGCCCTTCCATGCACCCACGCGTGGCCCTACCAAGCATCTGTCATGCACCAGCCCCATAATCTTTGCAGTGGTGTAATGTTGGGCCCCAACCTCTGCTAGGGGTCAGGGGTGCACTGACAGCTTGTCACCCCCCTCCCCGGAGATGGAGAGCAGTCAGACGGATGCTCGATAATCTCCTCCCTGCTGACCCCCAGCGGTGTGGCATGAATTGTGGCATCCAGTGCCCCAACCCACAGCGCCTCTGGGCCAACCCCAAAGAAGACATGATGACAATTTGGGCCAAAAATATGTAAAAATGCCCACGTTATGGCACTAAGTTCAAAACCTCATTGAAATACGTTGAACTGCATACCTGTGTCTTCAGTTCGTGGTCCGGCTTTGAAGAGTGAAGATGTGTCTGCGGTCCAGAGAGGATTACAACATTGTATCCCTAATGGGTAAGTAAGGGCTTGGGGGATGTGGGGTGGTGGATGCTCAGTGGGAGGGTAGGGTGGGGGGGTAAGGCGATCATAAATGACATCAATGCACCAATTGTTTTACAGGTGCGAAAAAAAGAGAGACTGACGATCTCCAATCACGACACTGGGGAACTGGGCAACCCCCAGTGTTACAGTTATGTGGGACTTTAATGGACATTTTTTTTTTTACAGGAAAAAAAAAACACACACACAAAAAAAGGAGGATCCTGGTCATGACACTGGAGGACTGAGCACCCCCAGTGTCACAAAAAAGACCGACAATCCCCGATTGCAACACTGGGGGAATGGGCACCCCACAGTGTCACAATTATGTTTCTGGGGGGTTGTGGGCTGGTGGGTGCTGAGAGGGACGGTCGGTGGGGGTAATTTTTTATAATAAAAATAAATAAATACAATAGGTGGTCCCGGCGGGACACAGCCTACTCCACCATGACCAAGATGGCCACCGTATGCTACTGCGCATGCGCAGTAGTTACGGTGGCCATCTGGGACATGACAGAGTGTGTCGTGTTATGCCGTGACCACTGGCACTCTAAAATAGTGCAGTGCTACACTGATAGGGACAAAATGGGTGAACTGCTTCACGGACGTGGAGACGACTGTGATGCAAGTCCAACATGTTGTTCATTTGGAAAGAATGCAAAGTCCTTTTTCCTCAAAGTAAAAGGTCTGCAGTGCTCTGCCCACAGCAGCCCTAAAAAGACAGCATTTATACGGGTGGTAATACAATGTCAGTTTGTGAGCACTGATGTTTCTGTTTGTATCTCAGTACTTGATAAAGATCTTACTACAAAAAAAGAAAGTACTAGTAGTAAATTATATTTATTTTTAAAACCCCATTGAGCTAAGGGCCCAGTTTTTTGCAACTACTGCTGTTTATGCCCCTTGCATCTGCAGTTGAGCCCCATCTGCTTGGCTGAGCCAGCCCTGTCACCATGGTATCCCCCAGGACTTACCTTCACCTTCAGAGTTCCCCCAAAGCTTGACCCCCCCTCTGGTAGGTGTGACGGAGGCCCCCCTTCATCCTCTGCTGCAGAATGGATCTTGCATGTGTGGAAGTGGTGCCTCAGTAGCCAGGTGCGTGGCCTGCCAGCCAAGGTATTTTTCCTCCTTAAGTTCCATGCCCTAGGATGTCAGTGGCAAATGGGGCCCATGTATTACCAACATGAAAATTACATAAAAGTTCCACAATATTATTTTTTCATTTTTTTATCAGTACTTAACCTCATGTCCCTCTGAATGGCGACTCCCCCCCAGCCCCATTGCTGATCTGTCTGGTGGAGTTACAGGTTAAGTACCCAGAGGGTGGCTTGCCACATGGGGTTTGTGCAGGCCTTGGGAGGAAGCCAGGGGTTGGGGGCATTTTCATCCATTTCCCCCTGGTACATCAGTGTGCAGTGAAGGAAGTATCTGTTGATGTCTCCCCATGTTCTGCTGCTCCCACCAGCACTGCCACCTGGCCTTCACCAGAGAGTAGTCAAGGAGTGGGACACAGGTTCTCCCCTTCCTAAGGGAGGACAGCAATCTTCTGGAAGTTCAATCCACCCTCACCCGGCTGACCCCCGGCAACCTGAGTCCATTCTCAAACCCAGATCGCTGGCATGGTGGGAGGTGTGGTATCCACTGGGCCACTCACACATAATATTTTTAAATTAAATTACAACACAATAGCATCTTCCACTGACATACAGTGGCGACAACCAGGATGCAACATAATACCTTGCAGTATTACTGCACGGTGCTGCAGTATGCTGCAGGGAACAGGGTAATTCAATGGCAGGCAAGTCCTTTTGTCATGCAGCATTTTGTGACATGTCATTTACTGCAGGCTACAGCATTGCATTCTGGCTGGCTCCACTGTAGAATTCATCATAAAAGCAACAGAAAATATTGAATATATGACCATGGAAAATAATGAGGAGATGGGTAGCAACAGAGGGGAAGGTGAAGGTCACCTTGGACACCTTGGAGTGGAAATAAGGGGGTAGGGAAATGGGGATAGAAATACCACTAGCCACGAAGAAATGCTTGGAACAGGATGGTGAGAGGGAGGAGGAGGAGCTTTTGGAGATCAGGGAGTGTTTGGGACAGGGGTGAGAAAGGGATGGAGGCAGGAAATCTGTGCACCAGAAAGAGCTGAGGAGTGCTTCACAAGAAGTAGTAGAAACAGTAGCATAGAATGCCCTACATGGTTTGGGTTCAGGATACCTGAAAGATCTTCAGTTCTTTTTTTTTATTATTTTATTGAACAGATTAATACAATTACATGTAAACATCATACAAAGAGGTCTCTTTAGATATATCTTGCCAGTTACTAAGTTAACTTAACTTCATATGAATACAAAAATGATCTTATCTACTGTACATTTCTATACACAGCCTGATTTAATGTATATGGGTTGGTCCTAATCAGCACATATAGACATCATATTTATCTTCACGAGAGGCCAATGATATCATGATATCTCACGAGTGGCAAAGCCACGAGTGAGATATCTTGATGTCATTGGCCTCGAGTGAAGATAAATATGATATCTTCAGTCAGGCCATGTCATGTTCTGTTTATACAATGTATGTTTTGGGATCCACACAAGAGAATCCCTCCTCCCCAGTTCTGCCCTCATCACAATCCTTAGTGGTTTTGTGCCCCTCTCAGGTGATTTACTAATGCTCCTCCACAGAACCTTCCATATCCCTCCACAAAACTGTCCGTATCTGCCACCTAACTTTCAAGCAGCATTTGTGATTTAAAACATTTGTTGTTTGTGTCATTTCACACTGTTCACCAATCAAGCACTTTGTTTTTTTTTTTTTTAAAGTAGCGTGACCGAGCACTACATATAGCAGTAAATTAAGTCCTCCTAGTGATTTAAACTTAGACATTCAGTGTGCAAAAAAAGTAACATAACTGTGTTTTTATGTTAATTTGCCTTAGTTTTATGTATGAGCACTTATGTGGTTGATCCTGTCATTTACAGAGCGTCCTACCATTGCACCACTTTCAGTTTTAATATGCTTATGTAGCGTAGCCGATCGCTGTTTGTTGTGCATGACGATATTCTGGTAGAAGGACTGCTAGTGATGGAAAAGTAACAAAATGTATGTATTTTACCTTCATTTGTGGAAAAAGAGGTTTCGATTGTAGCAAGAAGAAGGAGTGCAATGCGAGGAAATCAGCAGGCTGAGAACAGTAGCTGGGAGTGAGAGCCCTCGTTGCTATGGCAATGGTGACTTGGGCTCGCGGTTTCTTTTTGAAATCTGCCAACTTGCTGGCTTCACACTTCATGGCATGTTGTTACTTGGCATACTGTGATACAGAAAGCTGGGTAAATTTAAGATGACGTACACACGTTTCTTTAAATGTGTTATCAGCACGCCGGTGATCATGTACTGATAGCGCTTAACAACAGGAAGAAAAGTGAAAGTGGTTACATGGGTACGACGGTCTGGCAGGATCAACCAGATACATTCTCTTTTATAAAAGTAAGGAAAGTTAAGATTAAAATAGTGTTTTGGTGCTTCTTGTGCAGAGCGTGCCTTATTGTAAATCTTGATTTACAGTTGTAGACAGCGCTCGGTTACAGTAAAAGAAAGTGAAAGTTCCACATCTCGGAGTGGTTTCAGAATGACGTATAGGAGTGTGAAGATATCTCCATGACGTATAGGAACATGGAGATATCAATGTTATCTTCACTGCCTAGCTCAGATATCACGTTTTATACTTCTATTTATCCCAAAACATACATTGTATAAATATATATATATATATATATAATCTATATTTATGCATACATATGTGTATGTATTTGTCACCTAATTCTTTCCCCATATTTAAATATCCAGTGCATAGGGACACTCAGAGGTAAACCTTATATATAAGTAACCAAAATCCTTGGATTTAGATCCTTATTTAAGAGCCTTGGTAAAAGAAAATGACATTTGGTCAAATTTCTCTTCGTTCCCATTTACACAGCACAGATACTATCTTGTTTATAAGCATTGATCATTAAGTCATGTCTAAAGAGCTGGGGGTTCAGCATCTTTCCAAGTCATTAAAATAATTTTTTTTGCAAAAATATTTATTTATTTATTTATTAAATTCTCGGATTACAAATACCTTTGAGCAGAAACTGCTCGTTTACAAAGATTCCACGTCAAAGGATGAGGGTCAACATACATACAGAGGTAGTAAAAGAATGCACAATAAACAACCAAAACAACTAAAAGAAAAAATAAAGATACTCAGTTATAACATACTTTGGGATAATATTCATATAACGAGCAGCTTGAGTAGGCAGCTGACTGCGGTAACAATAAGAGATAGAGGGCACCATCAGGCAGTTAGTATTGCAGGGGTGCGACGGGAGAGGAAGTTGGCAGGCTATGGGCCACTGTCCGATGGTGGTGGAAAATGTCTTGTACCAGTGGAGATGCAAAGCAGGAAAAGTCACAAGGAAGGCCCGGTGCCAGAGGAATGAGACTGGGAAAGGGAGGCTGTGAGACATGAGTGAGCTGGGAGGTGTTTAGAGAGATCTCTGTTCAGAGAAGCAGTCACATTGAGTGGTAGAGGTGAGGTAAAGTTTGAGATTCCTTTGAAGGGTCCAAATGTAGTAGAGAGAAGTGCTTCTTTATTCAGGAATTGAACCATTGGCTATATAGATAAAGGACTGCTGACCCATGGAGAGTACGACATCTAGGAACCTGAAAGGTTAGAGGTTGGGCACCATGTGTTCGTTGAGTGCCAGTGTAGGTAATAAGGGTGAGCTAACACCAGGTGGCATGAGACGAGGAGAATCTTTTTGGTAAGTAAGCAGGTCTGGTATTGTATTCTGCTGAGTAGGGTAGCCAGCTGGCCTGTACTGCATACAGGTCACAGGTGGCAAGGTTTAATAAGACGCACCCGTTAGTAGTCTACAGGCTTTGTTGAGAGAAACTGAGATCCTGTGGGGGCACTTGTTGAGGCAGAGCCATAGATAGCAAGGCCGTAGTCAATGATAGAGGTGACAGAGCTGTAGATGGCAAGTTTAAGGCATCCGTGAGGCATACAGTGCTTGTGTTTGTGTAGTAGTCCAATCTGCTTATTGCAGTCTTGGCAACAGTGTCAATATGCCGAGTGTAGAGAGGGTACTATCCAGGGTAATACCAAGGTACTTGAACTCCTTGACATGTTCGAGTGGGTTCCCAGCGTGGTTCTTGATGGTGAGGGACAGAGAGTTGTGCCTGCTCCGTCGGTTACAAAAGGACATGGCTTTAGACTTGCTGTGGTTCAGGACAAGTTTATGACAACTGAACCAGTCTTCGATGTGCTTGAAGTCGAGCTGCAGCTGGGATTCAAGGACTGTAATGTCATGGTGGCTGGAAAACAGGACTGCATCGTCTGCGTATAGTAATATTTTTTGGTGGCAGGCACTGGGGAGATTGTTGATGAAGAGGGAGAAGAGTAGAGGGCTCAGAACAGACCCTTGGGGGACTCTGGAGCAGACCGGTTTCTCATCTGAAGAGATCCCTGCAATCCTTACACATTGGATCCGATTATCAAGGTAGCTGGTGAACCATGGAAGGGCATTGCTGGAGATCCCAATGGAGGACAGTTGCTTGAGCAGTAGGGGGTGGTTAACTGTGTCGAATGCCTTGGTAAGGTCTATAAATACTGCCCCTCCACAATTCCCTTTGTCAAGCGTGGCATGGATGAAGGTTGTAAATTCCAGGAGTGCAGTGGTGGTGCTGTGCCCTTTTCTGAAGCCATGCTGCTCTGGGCACTGTACATTGTACTTATCCAGGAATTCAACTAGTTGATCCGACACTATTCGCTCCAGCGCTTTAGATAGTGGGGGGAGGAGTGAGATAGATCTGTAATTGGTGTGGAGCGTCCTATCTCCGCTTTTGTGAACCAGTGTGACAGTGGCTTTCTTCCAGAGAGAGGGGAAATGGCCCAATCTAAGCAAGAGATTGAAGATCTTTGCAAGTGGTTCTAAGATTTCATTGAGGACTTGTGCCAGCAGTTTCAGGTCAAGGGAGTCACTACTGTACCCTTGTTTGCCGATGGCCTTTTGAATGTATTTTCTAGCTACTTGTGGTGGGACCTCCTTAAAAAAAAACTTTGGGGTTGTACGTTCTAGTTGGGGGGTAACTTGGGAGGAGCTAGAGGGGAGGTCGTCAAAAATTTGGTGGAAGGACACTGTCCAGGTTTGTAAATGCATTATTAAAAGTGCTGGTGATGGTACCTAGGTCGAGTGTAGGAATGCCATGAAGGTTGAGCATAGTGGGTGGTGCTTTAGGATCCTTGCCTGTGAGTTCTTTCATGTTGTTCCAGAATTTTTTTCCCTGGCCCCAAGAGTTGGTCAGAGCCTCTTTGTAATAGCTGCGTTTAGCATTCCGTATTTTTCGAGTGCAATCATTTCTGGCTGCTTTGTATAATTCTATGTTTACTTGTGTCGGAGTTGCACGAGCACAATGCCAGAGGTGGTCTCTGTGCTTGAGTAGAGTTAAAAGGTCAGTAGTAACCCAGGGGTTGGTCTGTCCTTTGACCGTCATCTTTTTCACTGGTGCATAGATGTCACAGGCTTCATTGAAATGTTTGATAAATAGGTCCAGAGCTTTGTTGGTGTCACTGAAGGAGTCAAGTACTGCCCGGTTCAGCCTGGTTAGATGGGATTTTAACAGCTGGAGGTGCCCTTGTTTGATAACCCTGGCATACTGTAGATAAGCTTGGGAGGGGGCTTGTGGTATTTGTTTGACCAGCAGCAGATGACAGGTGAGTGGCCACTTATTGTATCCGGGAGTACAGGAACATTGGAGATGCGTTCAGGGCGGTTAGATAGAATCCAGTCTAGAAGCGTAAGGGAGCCTGTCCTATAGTTACACCTAGTGGGGGCATTGACCAGTTGAGTGAGGTGATGCACCGCAGCTGCATCCTTATAGGCAGCAGCCTCAGCAGAGAGCCAGTTAATGTTAAAATCACCCATGATTATGGTTTCAGAATTATGTTGTTTGACCCTTAGATATTCCATGATGCTATGGAAGCCAGCGGCCTGGTGTCTTGGGGGTAGGTAAACTGAGATGACAGTGAGTCCCTTGTTATATGCACCAAGGAGGATTTTGATTGTGAGGACCTGAGAGGAGTTGTTCAGGCTAGGGGATGGGATGATGTGACCCATAAGGGTATCCTTAAGATAGATGGCGCAGCCCCCGCCCCGTTTAGCAATCCTGTTTTGCCTGAAAATGCAGTAGCCAGGGATAGAGACTGAGGTATCAGGGATTTCAGGGTTTAGCCATGTTTCCACAACTGAGAGGACATCAGGGTTGTGCTGTAGGATCCATGATTGGAGGGAATCAAGTTTGTTGAGGATTGAATACAATCTAAGAAAAACAATTTGAATTGTTCACTTGAGCCAGTTAAGTCTGTGTGAGTTGTCCCTAGTAAAATCTATACTGAATTCATTCCTCATTTAACAGCTGTGCATTTTTCCATTGTTAATAAACTCTCATCCCAGAAATAAGTTAGCTTCCTCCATGCAAGAAGCATGTGCACAAGTGAGCCCGGGTTGCTAAGACACCTGGGGCACTCATCCCTAATACTAGTATCCATTTATTTAGTCTGGTTGGGGTATAGTACATTCTGTGAAACATAATGAATTGTATTTGTTATAACTTTGTAGACATAGATGCTTTTGATGGAAGGATAAGAATATTTTTCCAAATATTATTCGAAAAATTTGTATTCAGATGTTCCCATTTCTTCATCAACTGATCCAGAGATACTCAGGATCATCTTAGCAAGAGGTTGTAGATTGCAGAAATTGGTTTTATATCTGTATTGTGGCTTTCCGATACAATTTCAGCCCGAGATTTACTAGTAGAAAAGTCATTGGATGTTATGTATTCTCTTAATTGTAAATATCAAAAACATTCTTGTTTAGGTATGCTGTATTTTTCTTGGAGTTGAGTAAATGATAATACGGTGGTGTTTCCATCACATCTTGTAGTGTTGTGATGCCTAGTTGTTCCCCTTTTAAAATCCTTTATCTATATGAGAGGGCTTAAAATGACAATTTCAAAAGATTGGAGGGCATGGAGAAATCTGATCCATGAACTATATAATCTCGTGGCATCTTCTCCCGCAATTAAGTGCAGTTGATGTTGAAATTAATGCTGGGTGTGTATTTGATGTTTTGTTATAGTAACCCAAGTACAGAATATTTCTAATGTTTTGGTATTTACGAAAGACCTATTCCCTAGTTTAGTTTGTTGTTTGTTCACTCGAAAACCAATTTTGTATTTCAGGGAGTTGACAAGCTAGAAAATACCACCTAAAATTAGGTAGACCCAGACCTACCATTTCACTACTTAGCCACCCATAATTGTTTCATACTAAGACATATTTTTTTTTTGTCCTTCCACAGGAACCTGGAGATAATAGTTTCTATTTTCTTAAATAATTTTTGACTTACTGGAATAAGAAGGGACTGGAACAGAAACAGGAATAATGGGAGGATATTCATTTTTATAATATCACATCTTCTAATTAAAGGCTTTTTTTTCCCCATTTTTCTAAATCCTGGTCAACAGCTATTAATAAAGGCAGGTAGTTTTGATTAAACAATTGTTGAATATCTTTAGTTATAGTAACCCCCAGGTATTTGAATTGGTCAGTCACATTGTCTTTAAATTCAAGTGGAAGAACTTCAATCTCACCATTCAAAAGTATTATTTCTGTTTTATCCATGTTTACCTTATATACTGATGTCTTACCAAATTTGTTTATGACTTAAACATGTATATAGCGATGTTTGTGGAGCTGATAAATATAAAGGGTATCACTGGCATACAAGCTTATTTCATGCTGTAGGTTACCGGTGTATATCCCTTTTATTGTATTGTTAGTTTTAATGGCTATGGCCAAAGGCTCTATAGTGATGGCAAACAGTAATGGAAATAGGGGCTAGCCTTGCATTGTGTCCCTTGTTAAACTAAAGTATATTGGTTTGAACCTGCACTTTTGGGGAGTGATAGAGAAGTTTGATCCAGTTGATGTTTGTTTGTTTAGTTATTTAACCAGGTGAGACACACTAAGCTGAAAGCTTTTTTACAGGCGCAACCTGGGAGCACAGGGAAGTTCAGTGACCTGCTCAGGGTCACACAGTATGCAAGTGGAAGCTGTGGGATTCAAACCCAGGTCTGGTCTGCTGGATGTTTTAGGCCCAAATCCAAAACACTCACAAACTGCAAAGACATAGTCCCATTCTATTCTACCAAATGCCATTTCAGCATCTAGGATTATAAATCATTGCTTGTTCCAAGCTCTTTGAGTTTCAAGAGTTTATTATCCTCCTGGTATTGATTCCAAGTTTTCTTCCTTTTACAAAACCATTCTGGTCTAGGTGTACTATATAAGAAGCCACTTTTTCCAATCTGGTTGCTAGGAATTTTACTAAAATTGCTATATCAGAGTTAAAGAGAAACTGGTCTGTATAAAGTTACGTTTCTTGGATCTTTTTCTGTTTGTTTGTTTAAATACTGCTATTAGCTTCATAAAAGGAGTGTGGGAGCTTGTTAACCCACATATAGTTTAAAATAATATCAACAAATGATCTAGTATCAAATGAGATAACTGTTTACTAAATTCTGATGGAATTCCATCTATGCCTGGGGCTTTGCCAGATGACATTTTTTTTATTATTAATTGTATTTCTTCCTTTGTAATGTCCTGTTCTAACCTATTCACTTGTTCTTCAGAGATGGTTGGTATGTTCAAGTTACTTAAGAAGTTGTTTACAGCCTCTGAATAATTTGGCCTTTCAGTTGTATAAAGTTTAATGTAGTATTCTGCAAAAAAAAAAAGAACCGATTTCAACTGGATTGGTAATAAGTTTATTAGTATGGTCCTTGATCTCATATATGTTACTTTCCTTCTTTTCTTTTTGTAGCTGAAGTGCCATGAACTTATCTGGCTTGTCTCTCAGGGAATCATATTTCACTCTAGCTGTTAAAATATTCTTTTCTGCCTTGTAGCATGCAAGTTTATTGCACTCATTTTTAGCAATCAAAAAAGTTCCCTAAGTGACTCTGGATCATGTGAATTTATATGTTCCATTCAGTCTATTTATTTTTCTAATTCTATTGTTTTGCCTTGCTTTTTTCTGTTGGTTGAATAACTAATAGTTTCTCCTCTAATAACAGCTTTGAAGACTTCCTATTGCATCATAGGAGAGGTCTGTGACGAAGGGTTTGCAATGAAATAGTTCTTAATTGCAGTTTCTGGGATGCTATGGCTTTTGTCTCTCTTTTGAAAGTGTACGGTTCACAGACCACCGCCTACTACAGGCTTGTTTAGTAATTACTAACTGTAGTTCAACTGAAGCATGGTCAGAAATGATTATATTATTGTACTCAATTATTTTGATGCACTGGGTGATGGTTTGTGATATGAAAAAATAATATATAGATAAGTAACTCTGATGGGGTGTTAAAAAAAGAAATAAGTATTGGTATCTGGATTTAATTTCCTACATATATGTATTCATTTTAAATCATCCATACATCCCTTAAGTTGTTTCATTGTACTGGGCATTTGGTTCAGGAAAACGATTTGTGTAGTCTAAATTAAAATTACCACCTATTATATATGGATCCTCAAAAGTAACCAAATAAAAAAAATATGCAGGAAATTTATGTCACTGAAATCTGGAGCATAAACATTTGCTAATACAAACATCATATCCAGCATATTAATTTCTGCTATAATATATCTGCCTTCTGGATCCATAACTAACCTACCAAACGATATTGACCTGTTTCTCTTTATAAAAATCACCACACCTCTAGATGAGGTGCTACAATTTGCCACCCTATCACCCTATTTTATGTGTGAAAAGCTGCCCCTTTGTTGCATAGATTGGTCTCTTGCATAAGCAAAATATCGATCCTCTTCTGATCAACAAAATTAAATAGTTTCTTCACTTTCAGTTTGTCCCTCATATCTTTGACATTTCAAGTTAAAATTCTGAACTCCATTGGTATTATTACATTCCATATTTGTATGCCAAACCCCATGTAGCCATTAGAAATAGCATGAATACTAAGACACCAATAAAGCATTTCTTCTATTTTATTGACCCTTCCATTTTATTCTTTTCTTCTGTTTCTTTATGTTGCCCCTTCCTTCCTCTCAGTGTTTTTTTTTTCAAACTTCCCACAAGTTACAAAAAGGATCCCCCCCAATTTCCCAACCTTTCCCCTCAGCAATCCCCTCTTTCTGAACCTTAGACTATGTCCACCCTCTGCCTGATCCCACTATCCCAGCACTCCCCTTTAGTACATCAAAAAAAGATAGCCTAAGTTACCACTTACCACTGAGTGAAGAGAGCAAGTCTGCACATCGCTAAAATAGTATTTATTCCACAGAAAATAAATGGCTACTCTTTTAAGACAGCTAGAACTGGACCTAAAGAAGTCCACAAAGAATAACCTGTTTCACCACTGGCAGTCAGGTACAGGTCTGGAAAGATAGAAAGTAGAACTTCCTGATCTGGGAGAGGGGAGAATATAAAAATATTACACTGCCGTTTTTTTAAAAACCTACTAGGGAGAACTATAAATACAAAATACAATAAAGTCCACGACTTATCCCTTAAATTCCATTTTTATTCTAATTCTAGCCCCTATTTTTAACTCTTTTTTTCAATTGTTTGATTGTCCCCACCCCTTCTTTCTCTTTATCCTCCTATTACCCCTTATTGTCATTATCATTTTGCTTTCCTATTTTCTTCTTTTCTTTCATTCCCCTACTCTAGTCTACTTCTTTTTCTCCCTTTACTTTTTACTCTTTTCAAAAAGTTTTAGTGTAGTAATTTAGTCTGCATTCAGTCATGCATTGCCCAGTGTAGCAAAGCTATTTTTGAGTTCCAGGGTTTGGTGCAATGATAATGGTAGACTGGCATGAGTCTCTTTGTTGCATGGGGCCTGGCTGATGGTATCTTCTGAGTGGTTTGTCTGGGGTCAACCTTCTTTAATAACATAGTTGCCTCATTTGGACCCACAAAGTACCTCATCTTTCCCTTGTAATAGAACCTGAATGTGGCTGGTGGAAAGAGTGCATATTTAATTCCTCTGGTTCTCAAATGTTGTTACTTGGCCAAATAAGGCCCTTCTGTTACTCACTGTTTCAGCACTAAAGTCTGGGAAGGCCTGGAATTTCATACACTTTGCAGTAAGCCCTCATTCTGTTCTAGTTTGTCTCAGTAAAAAGTCTCTCAATCTTAGAAGTGAAGGTGCTTCATATATACAAAATGCGGGTAGCTAGGGTTGACATTTCCAGTGGCAGCCCCACTCCTATGGGGGCAATCTAGTCTGATTTTTTTGGCTCTGGGTAATTTAGACCTGCAGCTTCAGTAAGGAGTTCCTTGAAATAAGGGAGTGGGTCTCCATTCCCTTCTACACCCACTGGAATGTGTCCGAGCATTAAGTTACAGTACCTCTCCTGGATCTGTCCTCCTGACCTTCCATTTTTATGTTTGCTTGCACGCATGTGCAAGAAACATAGTGCCATCATCTGAGTTTTTCAGAGGTGTGTCAGCATCTTCCAATTCAGTCAGTGTGTTTGCAGGCATGGTCACAGTTCTCCAATCACCGCTGGAGCTGTCTGTGACAGCAGTTGAAAATGCAGTGGCATACAGTTGAAAGAGGGAGCTACGCTTCAGTGAGCAGCTCCTTCCCCCCCCCACACACACAGATCAACTGTGTTGGTTACCTGATAGATTGCTGTAGTATTGTCTAGCTTAGAGAGACAAGCCACACATCATTACTTTAATAAACTGTTCCCTGCCACAGCAGGACCACCAAAATGTGGGGGTGCCTAACAGTCCTTACTCACACCAGCTCTCCAAAGCACACCTTCATGGACTCCATGGGTTCTAATCCTCCAGAAAAAAAATACCTCAGCATTTGATTTGAAAACTCAGACTTCGCTGTATGTGAAATTCCAAGCGTTTTCTCTTACTAGACTCTGTCAATGTGAACTCCCCACTGCTAAAACCTATGCAAATGAACTTGAGCGTACTGTACTACCTGCAGCTGAAGCAAAGAACAGCCAAAATGCACAAAGGAGAACATACTGCTATGCATTTCAGCAGCAGCCAGTGGGGGAGGTTTTCATGACTGAAGCACTTTAATGCACCTTTTAGTGCTGTCATATACACACCCCTGTGTGGTAATTCACTAAACTGCACACTTAGTCTGGTAATGCAGCTTCAAAATGTTTTTTTTTTCTCTGAATTGCCATGAGCTGGCATTTTTATGTGACTGCAGAAACAAGATGCTGTATTTATTTATTTATTTAGTTTTTAACCGGGTAGGTGCACTAGCCAACAGGTGACTATTTTCAGGCACGACCCGGGAGACACAGTTACAGTACAAGATAGGACAGTTTAGGTTTACACAATACAGGCAAAGGTACATTGGTACAAGTACAGGCATATAATTTCAAAGGGCAGAGGGTACTGAAGGGAGCACATATTTAGAGGGGGGAGGAAAGGGAAGGGAAGGGGAGGTGAGGGGAATTTAAGCAGGCAAGGAGGGTGTGAGACTCTGATGAGGGGTGAGGGGCTTGGCAGAAAATGACAGGGAAATTACGGTGAAAACTGCTTTGAGGTGCTAGGTAGAGATCTGCAGCCGAGCTTGTGGAACTGAAGGACGGCAGGGCAAGAAGGGGATGGTCGGCAGGTAGGGAGAGGAGTACGGTAAAGTGAAAAAGGCGAGAAGATGAAACAGAGGTTTAAGGGACTATAGTAGTTATGAGAGATAGGTAATAAAGAGGGGTGAGTAGCAGGCAGGGGAGAGGGAAAGGGAGGGACAAGTACCTACAGTAGAAGTATAGACAGAGACGGCAGAAGGTAAAGGAGGAGGGGGAAAAAGGGGAAGAGGAGGGAAGACTGGAAAGTAGGAAGGCCATAGACCGGCAGGAGAGCAGGGGATAGCACGGTTCTGCACTCAGGTTAGCAAAACAAGGGCCACTAGTAAAAAAAAGGGGGGATGCGGCCAACCTGAGGGGCTTACGGCAAAGTATGGCTAGTTACGGCTTTAGCGGGAAAAGGCGCAAAAAAGACCCGGGCTATGGAACTGAAACCCGGCAGGACTCAGAGGGGGTAGGGGAGCGAGCGGGAGTGGAGAGGGGAGCAGGAAGAACCAGTACCCACTTACATTAAGTAAATCATATGTTTTAGTGCAACACAGTAGGATGGAAGGAGGATCAAACAATAGCAGGATTATTGTTAATTTATACATAGAGTCAGAGAGAGGAACAATTTTACACATACAGCATAGTAATATAATCAAGGCAGGATACTATACATATTATAGAATTAAGTAATTAGGCAAGTCTTGAGACAATTTATAGCGGCATGTTCAGGATAGAGTAGCCATACAGAATAGTTTGTAAACATTTCATTAAAGTGAAGGCAGACTTGTAAACATTTCATTAAAGTGCAAGCAGACAGAGAAACAAATTTTTGTAAATAACAACAGAGCAATTAGAGGGAGGTAGGCTAGAGAA
This sequence comes from Neoceratodus forsteri, assembly GCA_016271365.2. Lineage (NCBI taxonomy): Eukaryota > Metazoa > Chordata > Ceratodontiformes > Ceratodontidae > Neoceratodus > Neoceratodus forsteri. Next base: position 362,866,605 of record CM028130.1, read on the forward strand.
TATATGAAGAAGAAAGGGGAGGATTGACTTAGACAAGTTTCATAGTTTAAGTAGGATCAAAGCAAGTGCATCGGTCCATAGAGTTGAGGTGAGAGCGTAGTCCACGCTTGAAAGCTAGGTGTGATGGGGCACTTCTCAGGTCCGTAGGCAGCAAGTTCCAAGAGTGAGGGGCAGCATGCCTGAAAGCGCCAGCGCCCTTGGAAGTACGGCAGAGGGGAACTGATAAAAAAGACTTGTCTGATGACCGCAGCTCACACGATGGGATCACAGGTTGGAGCAGTTCAGACAGTGTGGCTGGTTTCGCCACTCTGATTATGGAGTCTGAGAGGCAGCAGAGGTAATATTGCCTTGCGGAGGATGGGGATAGCCAGCCTAGCTCTTTATAGAGTTGGCAGTGAAAGGCCAGGCGCGTGCTTTAGCTACATATCTACAGACATTATTGAAGGTGGTGTCCCATTTGTGTAGAATAGTTTTATTTGCCATTGTGAGGATGGGAGCACAATAGGACAGAGTGAGTAATAGGATTCCCCTGGCAATGGCAAGTTTGGCAGCTGGAGTGAGCATATAATTTGTCCTGTAGGCAGCTCCCAGCTTACAGTTGACATTTTTACAAGACTCTTGGATATGCTGCTTCAGGTCAAGGTTTTGGTCAAGCTGTATTCCAAGATAGCGGAAAGAACTTACAGTCTCAAGGGGGGTTCCATTAATATCAGGAATGTGAAGTGGAGATGTGCAGGTTCTGAGTTTATGATATGATCCAAAGAGCATGGCCTTAGTTTTGCTCGCATTGAGTACAAGGCGATGCGCATCTAGCCAGTGTTGTGCCAGGTGAAAAGCTGATGACAGAGTGGCATTCAGGTGGGAAATGTTGTCAGAGTGAGCATAGATTACTAGATCATCAGCATAAAGTAGCAAGTTGCCTGATGTTATTATGTTGGGCAGGTTGTTAATAAATAGTGAGAAGAGGAGAGGACCGAGTATAGAGCCCTGTGGTACTCCAGTGTTGATCATGGTACTGTCAGAGATGGCCGAGTTAAGTTTTACTGCTTGAGACCTGTTGGTGAGGTAGCTACTGAACCAAGTTGTTACTGGGGATGAGAAGCCCAGGTTTTTGAGGGTGGTGAGCAGCAGTGGATGATCAACAAGGTCAAAGGCCTTTGTAAGGTCTATGAACACAGCCCCCGTTAGCTGCCCTCTGTCCATATTTGAGAGAACATCCGAGGTGAATTTTGTCAGCGCAGTTGTAGTACTATAGTGTTTCCTGAAGCCATGTTGAGCTTCACAGAGCGCATTAAAGGAGTCAATAAATTTGTTGACCTGGGTGGCTACTATCTTCTCGAGAATTTTGCTAAGTACCGAAAGTATGGTTATAGGTCTATAGTTTGATAAGTCATTTTTGCTACCTTTTTTGAAAACTGGTGTGATTCTGGCAGCCTTCCAAATCTCGGGGACAGTGCCTGTCGAGAGAGATAGCGTGAAGATCCTGGCAAGTGGGCGGGATATGAGATGAGCAGCGATTTTCAGCAGCCATGGTTCCAGAGTGTCAGAGCCAGGGCTAGTGTTATCAGATATGACAGACAGGAGTTTGTGAACTTGATTTCCAGTAAACGCTTTAAAATAAAACAATCTTTTAGGGGCATGTTATGGATCTGTGCTCATCATGGTAGAGTATGGCTGAGAGGCAACTAGCAAAGATTTTAGAGAGGATGTAATGGCAGATAGGTCCAAGAATTGCTGACTGAAGGCATTGGCAATGGTGAGGGAGTCATTGCAGTGGACCCTTGGAGTATCATTTCCGAGGGGGTGATGGATTGGGGGGTTCCGAGGAAGATTTTTATGTGACTCCAAAATTTTCGTGGATCATTTGCGGAGCTGGTTAATAGGTTCTGGCAATATCTGCTCTTTGCAAGCCTGATGTGTTTCTTGCAGTCACTTCTATGTCACTTGTATATATGATGATCACAGGGCAGGCCAGTGGATTTGTAATGTTTCCAAAGTTTGTCCCTGAGTTTGAGCTTATGTAGAAGATCTTTGTCCAGCCACCTTGTTGTTGCTCCCTGACCCTTCTCTTTATCTTTGGTACATGCCTCCTTTGTACCTCTCCAAACCTGTTGAGGAATGCATCCAGGGCAGCCTCAGCACTAGTTGCACGGTAAATTTCGGACCAATCCATATTAGAGATGTCAGAAAGAAATGCCTGTACATCCAGAGCTACAAAGTTGGTAAGGGTGATAAGACGGGATCGAGGAGCAGGCGGCGGACAGGAGCACCAGTGACAGACCATGGGAGAGTGGTTTGTCAGACAGTCCGCTAGTACAGCTGTTTTGGTTACATGGTCAGGTCTGTTGGTGAGAATCCAGTCCAAGAGCATTCCTGACTGCATGTTAGTCATTCTCGTGCATTCAGTTATGAGTTGGTGAAAGTTATATTTTGGACCAGAGATGCAAGGTTACTGTGATTGGTCCTAGCCAGTTTAAATTAACATCCCCTAACAGGATACACTCATTCATTTTCACAGTTTGTGACACATGTTGAGTAAGATCTGGAGACTTTCCAGCCCGCCGGTGGGTGGGTTGTACAAACACAGGATGTGCAGGTATTTTGCTCCTAGGGACAGTGTTGCATGTAGTGATTCACAACGCATATTGGGACCAGGATTGAGAACCGCTTTAATCGAAAGGTGATTTTTATAATAAATGGCAACACCCCCACCCCTTTTAGAACCAATTCGATCCTGCCGAATGATGGCATACCCAGGTAGGGTACAGTGTGCATCCAGGATATTAGGTTTGAGCCATGTTTCGGTAAGGCACAGGATGTCAGGGTTAACCAATCTTGCCCAGGCTTCAAGCTCAGCCAGGTGCCCCAATAGACTTCTAATATTCATATGAGCTAGTAATAGGCCTTTATTTGCTTTGGTTGAGGCTGTTAATGGGATATTATGTTGTGGACCTGTGTTTGATTCAATGTCACCAGCCATCAGGAGTAGTCTTTGGGCTAGGAACTCAAGCAAGGTTCTAGTGAATATGTCATGTTTTTTCCGCTTAACACTATGCTGTAGGTAGAACAGGAGTGACAGGTAGGTACAACCTTTCTTCAGGAGTGCATAGCGAAAAATAGGTAAAGGGTGACGGTATGAAAGAAGGAGATTAGAGAAACTAAAATCATTCATCGATTGTACCTTATGATTAATGGTAAGAGGCAGAGACAGGGAGACACTGTTTAGTCTGTACAGGAGACACAGGCAGAATAAGGGAGTCAAGCCTGTGCGATAGATGCTTAGATGTAGGGTCATTTTAGTATAGGAGGAGCAGGTCATATGGGCACAGAAAAGAGGAGTATTGAATAGAACAGTGTCGAGTGCGGCAAAGCGTTATAGGGTGAAGATACTGGTAGGCCTGGATTTGTGCATAAGAGAGGGATAGGACGCTATGGGACAGCCCAGGAAGGTGGGCTTGGCAAGAGAAATTACAGAGCCGTTAGACTGAAAGATAGGAAGCTGCCCCTAGTGGAAGCGGAGTATAAGGAGCCAATGGAAAAGTGGACACTTAGTCATATGACCTGCTGGTGTCTATAAAGCTAAAGGGTCGACCAGGGTGGATGAGGTGGGGGAAGGGTGGGGAGCCGACGTAAAGTGCAGGCGGGAAAAGTCTTTTGGGAGCTGTATTACTTAGCCACAGTGGCGGCGCTCACAGTCCCCGGGAGTTCAAATAGCAGTCAGATTCAAAAATTACAAAGTGAGAACAGCCGCTTTCTGTGGAGGATGGTACTAGGTATAGTTTCAAACCCAGAGGAGAGAGCCGGCAGGAGGGAGGTCAATTTAATATACCTTGCAGGCTATGCGCCTTTAGTGGCACAAGGTACTAGGGATCGGCAGAGCTCCTGGTTCCCTTCCTTGGCTAGCATGCAGTCGGTGCGGCCCCTAGCAACAATCGTAGTGGAGGAGCACTTTTGTCTTTAATGGGGGCCGTTGGTCAAGCGGGGACCCCAGAGGCGTCTTTTGGTCCACAGGCTGGTTCCTTGATCCTGGAGGAGGGTGTCTGAAGCCCCGTTGGGCTTGGAGGTATCCTAAGGGGGTATCAAGGAGAGGTAGATTAAGAAGGCGAGCAGGACAAAGGGAAGGGGCGTAGGTGAGAGAAAGGAGGAGATTAGATGGCAGAGGAGTAGAGTTACAGGTTACAGTTTTAAAGTAGGTAACGAGGACAGTACTTAATTAGGTTTAATTATGTATTATGTAAATATTAATTATGTCAGCCATGTGTCTGCATTCCCACACTCATTCTCCTCACAACTCTCAAACAAAGCCAATGGTGCTTACTGAATTGAGAAGAGTTACATGAATTTCAGAAGTTGTGCCAGATACACTGCACATTGCCTCATCCACTCTCTTTGTTTCAACCCTCCACCTCCACTTCTCTTGGGCAAAGCATGAAGGCTAGTTCACACTAGCACATTCAGATATTTAATAATTCACACTTCCTTTCAAATCAGGGAAAGGCATGTTGTTGGTCTATTACACTATGAAAACAAGCATTTGCCAATGCTGAACATTCGCTTGCAGGTATTTGCAGTGGTATTTGGCACTTGGACATGGTTTAAAAAAATCAGTGACAAAGAAGTACAAGCATTTGTCAATGCTGAATGTTGCTTGCTTCTATGTGCTGTTTAGGTATTTGGAAGTCATTGGAGTGCAAATATTGAAAATTAGCGAACTTACGAGCGTGCGTAGGAACTGCGCAATGCACACTCGTAGAAACAGTCATTTTTAGCCATTTTTTTACCAAATTTTCAACATAGCCATTTTAAGACCTCTGCTCATGAACAGTGTCACTGTGATTTTCTTAATGTGTCCCATACATTGAGTTCGCACACCGACTGCACCATTGTGCGCTACATGGGTGGAAACACATTTTGGGCAGGATGTGAAAAATGACAGCTGTACTGCTCATCAGGAGGTGTGGTAAAATGGCAATGTTGAAAATCTGGAGTGAAAATATTGAAAATTTGTGAATTTACGAGCCTGCGTAGGAACTGTGCAACGCACTCTGGTAAAACGGTCATTTTTAAGAATTTTTCCACCAAATTTTCAAAATAGGCTTTTTGAGAGCCCACCTTATGAACGCTGACACTGTTGTTTCATTAATCAGGCCCAAAAGATGATTTCACCCAGTGACTGCGAAATCACCCTTCAGGCCTGAATAACGCCATGACAGTGACAGAATTCATAAAAAGGGGTCCCAAAAACCCCATGTTGAAAATTTGTTGCAAAAATTCCCAAAAATGCCTAAGATATGCAACAAAGTTGAAAAAAAAACATGTAGCCCATTATACAGCTTACCGCTATTTCCTCAGTTCGCGGTCGACTTTGAAGAGTGCAGACGTGTTCCCGGTCCAGCGATGATTGTCACGCCAAGCTCTGGAGGTAAGTATGGGGTGGGGGTGGGGAGGCAGGGTGCACAGTGGGTGGTGCGGGTTGTGGGAGGAGGGCGGGAAACTGTGTGGGACTGTTTTTAATTTACAGGTTTTCTTTTGTCTATAATTGACGACACGGACATTTGCTATGCTGGGTGGGCTCCCAGCGTAGCAGAAGGATGGCTGGGGGCTGTGGAGCCAATGGGGACTGGACACCCTCACGGCAGACAACGTTGGACGCCACGCTGGAGTGGGCTCCCAGCGTGGCAGCAGAGAAAGCTGTTTGGGGAGTAGGAGCTGACGGGGGATTGGGCACCCCCGTCGGCAGACAATGCAGGACGTTCACCATGCTGGGGTGGGCTCCCAGCATGGCAGCAAAGATTTTGGGGGGGCGTGACGCACTGCAAGCACACAGTGGTGGTTTTCTTTGAAGAGAAGACCACCGCTGTCATACACAGCACCGCAGCGATTGGTGCAGAACCACCATGCCTGCTCAACAGAGCAGGGGATTGCACAGGGCAGGCTCACCTCCAAGTGTCCTATTCTTTCCAAGACGCCTTGCGATACGCCGCGCTTAACGTAAAACAAAAACAAATGATGGACTTTAGAGGACACAGTAGCAGTGCTATCACATTGATTTTGTATTTTCCTGTAACTCTAGTGCAAATTTTCCTCCCCAGACATTTCATTATTTCACATGAAGCAGAATTGCTCTGATGCCCCTGAAGCAAATGATTATTTACCTTTTAATGGACCAACATCGATGTAACAACAAGAACAAAGTGCTCTAGCTTTTGGACCAACCAGTCCTTCTTCAGAAGCTCATGGCAGTTGTTTAGAAAATACAATACTTATAACAGCTAGATAATGCAGAGAAAAACAGAAAAAAATCCCCATTTGTTTAAAATACTCATTTAAAAAAAAAAAAAACAGAAGATGACGTCAGAGAAGTTTAACAGTACTATACTGCCTTCCGCCAGAAGCAACCTTGGGTTAAACGTGCTTGGTGGAACACACATACAAAGAATCCTACTGCATATAAATTTAATTGACATAAGATAACACTGCTGAAGCAGATAACTCCTAAATCAAGCTATGAGTGTCACAGTTAGTATAAGGATGTGATTACTTAAAGGCAACCCCCACCCAGATTAAAGACAAACTAAGATTGTTATAGGGCTCATGAAGTTTCAATGACTGCATTATAGACAAGAATTTACCAGTAAAGTTGTCTTAAAGACATAAGTGCACACTGTGTGATGTGTAAAACCTAGCCGGACCTGTCACCCAGCTGTACTCTCCAGCTAGATATAAGGCCCAAGAAATTTCAAAACCTCAGGACTATATAAATGATAATTTAAATATAAATTGATAATATTAGTGTCAAACAAAAACTCTAGTCGAGGAACCTCAAGGAATTAAGACCACATAGCCTGATATATACTGATGTCAATATACACTGAGAATGTAACAATTTGATGTACCACAAGTGTCTAAGGAATCTGAAAAGAGATAAAATGTAATTTCTCCTCCTTCTTACATAAACAATACACCCTAACCCACCCCACATCACCATAATGTGGGTGGGGAGATAATAAGCTTTAAGGAGATGTTGTCTCTCTCTCTCACCCCCCTGTTTTCCCTTCTCTTCTCTCTCTCTCTCCCACAGACACACAAACACACTCACTCTCCTAGTGAACCTATATTCACTTCAGTCACTGCAATTGTTCCCCAAAATAATTCAACTTGTCATGAAATCCTGAGTAAAGGCTTGCGTCTGATGCCCTGTAACCAATTCAAGTCAATGGAAACAATTTCTGTAAATGACTCCTTATAGATCTGGGAGCCCTGCTGTATGTAGTCTGCTTAGGTTTTTACAATATAATTTCTTATTTTAATGCGTATCATAAAAAATTATACTGAAGCAAATGGTTTGTTGCCTTTTACTGAACCAACATACATGGATGTTACAAAAAGAACAAAGTGTCTAAGTGTTTGGCCCAACAAGGTCTTCTTCTGAAGCTTATATGAGTAAACTTACAAGGGATGTTCTAGCCTGTGTGACAATGGTTTCAACTATGCCACTGAATTTGAAAAAAACAGCAATTAAATAACTTAGGATAATGCAAGATATATAAATGAAATCAGCGCACACATGTGAAGGCATTGTTGTCATGTCAAAAGACAGCAACAGTACAGCAGCTACCTGAATTCACTTGCTTTTAATTGCTGTTTTAAAAGGGGAATTTTTTTAAATATCCTGTAAATATTTTCACAATAATTCCCTCATACCTTTTTACCAAGTGTCTGCTCTACATAATTCAATGGTTGGCAGCTCCTCCACAGCACACAAATGAACAGAGACTATTTTAGCTGTCATTTTTCATATCTCGCCCAAAATGTGTTTCCGCACATGTAGCGCACAATGGCGCAGTTGGTGTGTAAATCAATGTTTGGGACAGATTAAGAAAATCACAGTGACACTGTTCGTGAGCAGAGGTCTTAAAATGGCTATGTTAAAAATTTGGTGACAAAAGTTCATAAAATGACTGTATTACGAGCATTGCGCAGTTTCCACACACCCTCATAAGTTCATGAATTTGTAATATTTTCAGTCCAGATTTCCACCACTTGCATTTTTCCACATTCCCTTATGAACAGTACAGCTGTCATTTTTCACACCATGGCCAAAATGTGTTTTCGCACTTCCAGCAAAGAAATGCGTGGTCACTGTGGAAAATCACTGTTTGGGACAGATTAAGAAAATCACCATGACACTGTTCATGAATGGAGGCCCAAAATGCCTGTGTTAACAATCTGCTGTAAAAAAATCTCCAAACTAATTACATTATGGGTGTGCGTTTTGCAGTTTCTATGCTCACTCATGACTTCACCAGTTTTTCTGATATTTTAACTCCAGATTTTCAATATTGCAATTTTTTACACCTCCCCATGAACAGTACAGCTGTGATTTTCACATCCTGTTCAAATGTGTTTTCGCACAACAGCCAAATGGTAGTCACTGTAAAATCAGCTTTAAATGTGAACTGATATTGCCACTTTTTCATAAGGTGGGGTCACAAAAACAATGTTGAAAATTTGGGCAAAATACCAATGAATGTCTGCCGTCTCTGTAGAGACTGACAGGCCTCAGGGGTGTGGCTTGGGATTGTTGCCTGTAATGCTCATACCATTCCACCCCGCCACACCCCTGCAGCTAGTGAGAGGCATCGAGTTGTGCCTTGGACTCTGGCCTCAAAGTTCACCCCATTCTCCTATACTGCACCCATCTCACCATATTTCCTAATAGAATGGGGTCAACATAAGGGCAAAAGACCCCAAGGCACACCGTGACACCTGTCGGTGTCTGCAGGGTAGGGTGTGGTGAAATGCCATAGCCGTTATGCCTGACGACCTAAAGGCACACCCCAATGCCTGTCAGTATCTGCAGGGTGGTGGTGGGGTTGGCTTCAGTTCAATACTTCACTGCCATTCCTATTATGCAGCTCTGTAACTCCTACACTACCAGTGCCAATGCCAGCAAGCAAACATTCGGCATTGACAAATGCTTGTTTTAAAGAGGATTTTCAGTTGAATACTTTTTGCTAAAGGGAACAATGTGTCTTCTAAATTGCTCACATGGTTCTCTACCTCCGAAATTCTTGAGGTTAGGGTTTCTAGTAGCTGACAATGAGGTCAAAGTAGCCTGGATTGCTGAAATGTCAGCAAGTACCTCTTTTTCAAAATATTCAGAATGCTGGGTTTTCTGGGTTGCAGTATTACCGTGAGTCTGCTCCTCTGCTCTTTGCACTTTAGGCTGCTCCCTTGGTAGAGCAGTTTCATAATGCAGGGTCTTAGCAATGAAATCAATTATGAGATTAATGTTAGAAGGTCCTGTGCTGCTGCCGACAGTGCTCCATTTTGCAGCAACAGAGTTGGAGGATGAAAGCACTGAAACGACAGAAATACAGGCAACAGTAGCAGTAAGGACTGAAGTAACTAAGGTGGAAGTACTGCTAGTGATAGTGGGACAAGCCGTAAGTTTTCTGGACCTGTGTCTGAGTTCAAGTTTCTTGAATCAAAGTCAGTCTCATTATGCTTCAAAATCACCTTCTTGCTTGCAGAAGTATTGTACAGTACCTTGTGTTTGGTTTCCCTGCAGTTTCAGTTATATCAATAGCAGGTGCTGAGGCTATATGTGGAGCAACAGCATTTTTAAGCAAAAACGTAACTTGCCCATTGTACATATGAACATACGAATGTGCCAGCAGAAACAGACCACCCGGTCTATCTAGGTCTGCTCGAGTGTGCAGTTAGCACCCCTAGTTTGCAGCTGCTCCACTCCCTCCCCTTTGTCATCCCACTGCTCCCCCCACCTCTCTCACCCTCACTCTCCCCTGTTCCCTGTCCCATGCCCTTTTAAAGCTGTTCACAGATTTACATGATACCACCCATTCTGGTAGTGCATTCCATTTTACTACCACCCTCTCAGTGAAATAGTGTCTCCTCATTTCCCCTCCTAAATCTTCCCCCCTCTATTCTTAGCCCGTGCCTCCTGCTGTTCCCCCCTTAGCTTAAAGACCCCATCTGCCCCATCCTTATTGATTCCCCTCACATACTTGTATGTCTCTCTCATGTCCCCCCATCTCTTCTATCCTCCAGGGTGTACATACTCAGGTCTCCCAGCCTGCTTTCATAATCTCTCCCCTCCATTCCACATATCACCTTTGTTGCCCTTCTCTGTACCCCTTCCAGTAGCCTGATATCATGCTTCAGGTATGGCCTCCAAAACTGCACACAATACTCCAAGTGCGGTCAGTCTGAGTCAGAACAGATGTAGCAGTGTCTTTAATCACCTGGCTGAACAGTTCTTCTCTGGTCGTGTCTGGTCCATTTCTTTATCAGAAATCCCTGCAGCTGTATTGTCACAGGAAGTGCTGAGACCTTTTAAGTGTAGTCTTTGACAGTACGTGGTATTTATATTGTTCTCAGGGGCTGCACTATTTTTTGTTCTTTTTTAAATAGTGACCAGTTCATCAGTTTATTTATTTATTTTGAATATTTGGAGTAACACCTTTGAGCAGAGCTCATTTACGAAGGTTCCACATCAATAGGTACAGGAGTAATACATGTTACAAAGAAACAAACATAATAAAGGATTGTGCAGGATCCAAGAGTCATTTTCAACAAAGTACATACAGGGGACAGCACACAGCAAGTTCCTATGGTCCCAAATAATACTATTTAGCAAATTACAAGGACAGAGCATGAGCTAGATCCTATTACCTCATAATACAGTGCAGTAGCTGTATTTGCCTTGTTGGAGGTAGGGCAGTTGCAAGGGGCAACTTTGTCAGCAGGCAAACTAGGTTATGATGGGTAGGACAGATGGGGCATTATTACTGGGATTAGCTAGTGGCAGCATCGACATACGTGTAGGAAAGCAAGGTGTTTTTTAGAGCTGATTTAAATGGACTCAATTTAGGTAGCTCCAGTATGGAGGTGGAGAGTTCATTCAACCAAGCCAGTGCCTTATATGGGGAAAGCCCTCATGGATTGACCGGTCCTGCAACAAGGGACGAACAGTGCATGTCTTGTTGCACTCCTGGTAGTATGATGGTTAGCAGAGGTATGTAATACAGATTGCAGGTGGGGGTGTGAGCCCTACCAGTGCCTTTTTCCTGAGTAGTCTTGTTTGGTATCATAATCTTAGGTCAAGAGTGAGCCAGTTTGTACTCTAGTAAAGCTTGCAACAGTGTGTACACCTATCAGCATCAAAAATGAGGCAACAGGCCTTATTTAGAAGGGTCCTAATTCTGTTCATGCTGGTGTCTGAGGCCACACCATAGATAACCAGACTGTAGTCCACGGAGGAGAACACTTATGAGGCAACTGCTAGTTTCTGGGTCTCAGGTGTCACGTAGTGCTTGTGTCTGTACAAACCCCCCAGTTTTTATCTGCTGTACAGATCATATAGTCTATATGCTAGGTGAAAGCTAGCGAGCTGTTGAGATGAATGCCAAGATAGTTGTACTGCATATATAGCATAAGCACTTCTATTGTGTATACCTCTTGTATTATATATTTTTTCTTTGTTGTTCTGCATTATATATCTCCTGTCTATGTACTTGTGAACTGTATGTGTATGTGCCTCAGGACCTCCTTGTGAATGAGCTTGCTCAATGGAGTCTTTCCTGCAATAAACTTGAACTTGAATGAGGTCACCTGTTCTAGTACCTCTGCAATCTGGTTAATGATGGAGAGGGGGAGAAGTTTGTTCATCCTCCAATGGCTTGCGAATATCATAGATTTAGTTTTTTTGTGGTTCAGAAGCAACTTGTTCTGTAGGAACCAGTGCTCAAAGGAGTGGAAGTTGAGCCATAAGTTGTGGCTAGCAGTTAATTGATCAGCATCGTTGGTATAGACTACTGCATCATCTGCATATAGCAGGATGCAGGCACCAGTGCAGGTGCTGGACAGGTCATTTATAAACAGGCTGAACAGTAGTGGACCCAAGGCTGAACTCTGGGGAACACCTACTGAGACTGCTCTTGAGTCAGATAGGATGCCACTGATCTTTACTTTTTTTGACTGCGGTCAGCTAGGTAGTTCTCGAACCACCCCACTGCTTCCCTAGATATGCCAATCCCAGTGAGTTTGTCCCATCAGAAGCGTGCAATTCATGAGGTCAAATGCCTTGGTCAGGTCAATGAAAATAGAACCAACCATGTTGCCCTTGTCAAGGGACTCGTGTAGTGAGTTTGTGAATTCCAACAGGGCTGAGATGGTGTTGTACTGCTGTCTAAAGCAGTGCTGCTGAGGACACAGAAGGTTGTATCTATTGAGGTAGTCCACCATCCGGTCCACAACTACTCGTTCAAGGGTCTTGGATAAGGGGGAGAGTATGAAAATTGGCCTGTCGTTGGTAATGCACGCTTTGTCTCCTCCCTTGTGTACCGGAGTGACAATAGCAGATTTCCACAGGGTGGGGAGTTTAGCAAATCGGAGGGAGAGATTGAACAGTTTGGAGATAGGGATTTTCAAGATGTCTAGCGATTGTGCAATGAGCTTCATGTCTATTGTAATGCCCCTCTACTCTGGCTTTATTTAGTACCCAATGAACTTATTTTGCAATTTCTGACTCTGATATTGTTTTGAAGTAAAACTTGGGATGGTCGGCATGTGTAGCTTTAGTAGGTGCAGTGTTTACAGTGTCATGTGGTGGGGAACTGATGGAGGTGTGCAGTGTGGTGGAGTCACTAGTGTTGAGGTTGGAGCTAAGGTCTGTGAAGGCAGTGTCGAGAATATCAGTGATTTCTTTAGGGCCAGAAATGTGGGAATTACTTTGGGTGACCAGCTGCAGAGCACCCTTGTCAGTACTCCCAAGGAGTTCCTTTAGGGACCCCCAGAGCTTCTTGCCATCGCCCCAAAGTTTGTTCTGCTTCTCCCTAAAGTGTCTAGCTTTGGCCTCCCTAACAACCCGGGTACATTTATTTCGGGTAGCCTTGTATGGCTGAGTATCTACAGGGCTACCTGAAAGTCTGGCTGTGGACCAGGTATTGTCTCGGAGGTGTATAAATTCTAGTAGCTCTAGGGTGAGCCAGTCTGCAGATCTACCTCAGATCATGAGTCTTTGAATGGGGCAAATTTGTCAGCTGCTAGTGTGATCTCCTTTATGAGGAAATCCAGGGCCTGATCCATATCCGTGATACAGTCCATGAGGCTCCAGTCTATTTGTGCCAAGTGCTGTCTAAATGTGTCCAATGAGTTGCCACATATGACTCTGCATGCAATTAGTTTAGGTGGAAGTCTCTTTATCCTGGAGATCCATTCAACTAGAACTGGAGAGTGGTTGTTAATCGCATCTGGAAGGACCTGTGCCTTGGCAACCTCTCTGGCTTGGCAGTTAATACCCAGTCAATGAGTGTACCCTTGCCTTTATGGTAGTTGTGCCTGATACTTTCACTCACCACCTGCATAAGGAACAAGTTATTAACTGGGTCCCTAAGTGGTTTGCTGGAGCTTGCTGACTAGTCAATATTAAAGTTCCCAGGCACTAGAGTCTCGTGTTTGGTGTCAACTTCATGGCAGTGATGAGTGAAGGACTCTAACCCTGCTTGGGGCTTCCTAGGTAGGATGTAGATGGTCATAACTGTTATTGTTTTACTTCCCCCACCTAGGTGTCACCTGGTAGCTAGTCCCTCGCATTTGGTAGAGGAGTATGTCAGTGGCACCTTTTCTGCCTGGAAATCAGTGCAGATATATTGCAAGCATCCACCGCCCCTCCTCACGACTCTGTTCTGCCAAAAGATTGAGAAGCCTTGAAGCGTTATATCAGTGTCTGCGTTTTGGGAAGTTAGCCAGATCTCAGTCAGGCATATGACGTCAGGTTTAATCTGGCCTACACGTGCTTTGAACTGGGTGAATTTAGCAAGTAAACCACAAATATTCAGGGAGACTATTTTTAATTGTCCATGTGGGGGGGGGGGGCAGTAATGTCCATAACTTAATTTGCTAATAATCTTCATTCAGGCTCTTGTGCTATGTTCTGGGTCCTGACAGGCTGGGAGTGATTATTTGTCTTGGCTGCTGCCTTTGAGCTGGTTGCCTTTTTCTCTCAGGGCCTTCCCACCTTGAACAGTGTTAGCTGCCACGGGCTAGCAGTGGTTGGCGTAGGTGGAAGTAGTGAATTTTTCACTGGCAAAGATAACAGGTTTTTGGCACTAAAGTGCTTTACATCTGCAGAGTCACTCAAAGGGGATTGTAGTGGCTGCAGCTGGAATAGATTCCTTCTTGTTTTTCAGGGCTGCCACTCCATTGGTGGACCTTGTAACAATTCTTTGAGCAGCCGAACCCTCCTGGACAATCTTGGTCCGAATGCTTCTCGGATTTTGTAATCCCTGGTACCAGTTTCCCAAATTAATGTATTTCCTGACTGTCACAAACCAGGATAATTCCAATATATTGTAGTCAGAATAACTCTGCTAGCCACCAGAACTGTTTATGAGGGGATGGGATGTCAGTGCTCCTACACCCAATGCCTCTTAGCCGGCTATCTTGGATCCCTTCCAAGATCTTCGGTCTGTATATCTTCAGTCTTTATACATACCTATCTACCCTCTTCACCCCACCAAAGCTGGTTTATTTAGTATCCTTCATTTGAGGTCAACTTTCAGGGGACAGGGCCTTTGGGTGACTGTACCTCTATTTCGGAACTCTCTATCACCCTTGTTCATGCTGCCAACTTGGGGAAGGCCTATAAAAGACAACTGCATTGAATCTGTAAGTAATTTTTCCCACTAGAAGTTGTTTTTTAAATAGTGGTTAAAATTCTGTTATTGCTGTAGCTATCCAGTCTTCTCAGGTATCCTAGTGGGTGTTTCTGATTCACATGCAGCTGATAAGAACCATTTTAGGACTGTCTGCTGTAGTTTATGTCTGTTCTCCTCTTCTATTTTTGTCAAAATGCATCCATGTTCTACTATAGAACACTATGGCTGAGAGGCCCGTAAACTTCATCATACATTTCTAAAATGGCGCTCACCACCAGACTGTAAAGAAAAAAATGCCCACTGAGGTTATTAAAAAGCCGGTATAGGCGGAACGATAACAGAATTTGAACCAGTACTTAGGAAATGGCTTCTATTGGGAAAAATGACTCACTGGTTTAGCGCAGTTCTTGTTTAAGGCAGCATTAAAATCTTAGTAGTCCGAGCAGGATTACTGTACCATTGAAAAATATACTGTGGGCTGGATACTCAAACTGCGCCATTCATAGGCGCAAGCCCTTGAGCTGCGCAAAATAGTTGCGCAGGGGTGTGTCCTGGGCGATATTCAAAGGAATTGCGCTATTGAGCAACTCCTTTGAATATCTCCCCCCAGCCACAGCCACTGTGCATGGCGCAGTGGAACTTGGCGCCACCGCAAGTTGACAGAGTGGAGCATTCAACTTGGCGGTGGC
The DNA here is from genome assembly GCA_016271365.2 of Neoceratodus forsteri. Classification (NCBI taxonomy): domain Eukaryota; kingdom Metazoa; phylum Chordata; order Ceratodontiformes; family Ceratodontidae; genus Neoceratodus; species Neoceratodus forsteri. The sequence goes on from CM028130.1 coordinate 362,881,978, forward strand.
ACCTTTGCGCCTACGCGCAAAATCAGGATATTCAAAAGGTGACATGCAAATGGAGCTATAATTCATGCAAGGCGCAGGGGGGCCATTTCCATGCGATTATGTTCACATTTGCATGCCATTAGCATGTAGGTGCACCGATCCCCGAGGACTTGCGCCTGGCGCCCTGCCAGGCAGCAGCCCTCGGGGACCAATGCCCCCTGCAGCCCGATCGTGGGCATAGTGTACTCCCTCCCCCACCAGCCCGATCGCGGGCATCAATGTGGCTCCCCACCCTCCTCCCGTACATATCCCTGGTGGTCCAGTGGACCGAAATGCCCGATTGCGGGCAGTATGTTTAATAACCCACCCTCCCGTTCACATCCCTGGTGGTCCAGTGGACCGAAATGCCCGATCGCGGGCGATATGTTTAATAAATCCCCCCCCTCCCGTTCACATCCCTGGTGGTCCAGTGGACCGAAATGCCCGATCACGGGCAGTATATTTAATAAAACCCCCCCTCCCGTTCACATCCCTGGTGGTCCAGTGGACTGAAATGCCCGATCGCGGGCGGTATGTTTAATAAATCCCCCCCCGTTCACATCCCTGGTGGTCCAGTGGACCGAAATGCCCGATGCGGCGATATGTTTAATAAATCCCCTCCATTCACATCCCTGGTGGTCCAGTGGACGAAATGCCCGATCGCTGGTATGTTTATCAATCCCCCTCCCGTTCCCATCCCTGGTGGTCCAGTGGACGAAATGCCCGATTCGCGGGCGGTATATTATGATAACCCCGAACATAGCCTGGACTGTCATATACGGTATGGGCTGCTCGCCCATTGGCTCTTGCTCTGCACCAATGGGCGTGCAGCCCTACGTGTCGATGAGGTAGCAGCAGGCGGCAGGCGGGTAGGATGCTGCCGCCCGCCGGCCGCGGTGGGGGGCGGGATGGTGGGGCTTCGTGGGTGGGTAGGGTGGGGGACACTAGCCACTAGGGCTATGTTGGGGGTTTATCACACATACCACCTGCGATCGGGCATTTGGTCCACTGGACCACCAAGGTGTGAACGGAGGGGGATTTATTAAACATACCGCCCATGATTGGGCATTGGTCCACTGGACCACCAAGGATGGAACGGTGGGGATTTATTAAACATACCGCTTCAGCGATCGGGCATTTCGGTCCACTGACCACCAGGGATGATGGAGCGAGGGGGGATTTATTAACATACCACCCGCGATCGGGCATTTCGGTCCACTGACCACCAGGGATGTGAAGGGAGGGAGCTACATTGATGCCCGCGATCGGGCTGGTGGGGGAAGTACACTATGCCCGCGATGGGGCTGTGGGGGCAAGGGACTGGGTTAGAGCCAGCCACAGGTGGCAGCTGCTGTGTTGCGCCTGCAATACAGCAGCTCACCTGTGGGTGGCCCAACAAGCCTTTTTGGCTCAAAGTCCTGCAGGCGCAGGTTGGGGTTGCGCCTGCACAACTCTGCACAGCCCGGCTGAATATCGGGCTGTGCAGTTTATGCATGGTTCCTCCCCTCCAGTTCAGCATGCATTCATTTGCATTGCGCTGTTGCTCAGCATGTTTTCTGTGGCGCAACTGCCTCCTGCTGAATATCGCAGAATGGAGCAAGTTTGGACTTGGGCAGGCACAACCCTATTGCGCATGGCGCAACCCTTTTGAATATCTAGCCCTATATGTTTTATATATTGTTGTATACTATTTATTCTCTATCCTCTGTGAATAGGCTAGTCTCCTTGTAAGGTTTCCTAAGCCAGTGGAAGAAGGACACCATTGAAATTAAACTACCTTGCCTTGTCTTGCCTAGCAGTAGTAGTAAATTATGTTTATTTGGGTAAAAAAACACTGAGCTACGGACTTATTTTCAATGGGGACCAGTGATTATTAACTTGATAATTATATAAACATTACACACCTAATATTTTTAAAATAAATTGCAACACAATAAATCTACCACTGCCATAAAATACATCATAAAAGCAATTGAAAAAATAACTAAGATAAATTAATGAAGCAATAATACACAACAGGGTATGTGATATAATGAGATATTGTTCCACTTCGGGTGTGTTGTGAGACACACGGCCATAGGCTGAGTGACTTCAACCACTTGAGAAAGGAGGATATTTCATATTGCACACCTTGGAAGGTATTACTGTGATTATGAAATAGATCCAATTTGATTTTGTTCACTGATGGCATGACCTACTTTCAGACCAGGATTATGTGCTGAGATACCATCCTGGCTGAATGTGGTCTCAGCCATAAGAGTTGAGGATTTTAACTATTCATTTTATAAAAACTGATATCCCATGATTTCAACAAATGTAATACAAGATAATCAATAACTGTTTATTTAATGGTATAACATTGTTGAGGTTTTACAGAAAACAATATAAGACATTTATAAAAAAAACTAATAGATGGAAACTATTTATAAGTCAAGTGCCAGCAAGCTGGTAAAGCACTCTAGAGCCTGTGTCCTAAGGAACAAGGGAAATCCTTCCTGCTGGTATGCCGCTGTAACAGCAACGCTCTTACAGCGACGCTGTTACAGCTACAGCAGCCCGCCGACATCCACAATGGTGACTAGGTTGCTGGAGCGATGCCAGAGTCATCGACTCTGGAGTTTGGTCACTCTCCCCCAAGATCCACCCCCCCCCCAGAGCTGGAATCCATAAGACCGGGGGGTGTGGGGGCTGTGTGGGGGGGAGGCGTGGGGGCACAGCCCCCCACTGCATGAACACAGATTGGGTGTCGGTGCATTTTCCGGTTGGGAACCGGAGTCAGCGGCATCAGGGATGTCAGTGACCATGTGTCACTGCAGGGGAAGTCGCCCACATTCCTATCCCCGCTGCATGGTGGAACCCTTCCCGCTGACCCCCTAATTACCTAATTAACACATTAAAGAATTAAAGCAGCAGTGCAATGAAATTGGACACACTTTTTTTTTTGAGATTGGTAATGTTTACTCTGGAGCTCAGCCATTCCTGGAGCTGTTAATTATCTTGGCTGTCAAATTCAAACCCTACATTTTTTCACTATAAAAAATTCCAGGCATCCTTCAGTTTTATTTGGTGGCTTAAATGCGGAAACCTTTTTCACAAATACAGGATCATTTCCTGCAAATGTGGAATCTTTTTCTGTGCTGCCCCCATTTTGTTTTCAGTTAGCAGTGACAACAAACTTATACAATTAAAAAAATATATGGCTTTAGTACAGACCGACGGTTGTCTTTACCTAATTGGGACTTGTAGAATCTGATTCTGGGGTTAATTTTTCGATATACATGCCGAAATCCTTTTTCATAAATTGTCAAAAAGAAACCTCAAAACAGGATCCTTTTTTGTGAAAAGGGATTTCTCTTTTTCCACAAATTGCGAAAAAGGAACCACAGAAAAGGATTTTTTTCACAATTTGTGAAAAAGGAATTTTAACAAAGCTGTTTCTTTGTCACACCACAGTTACCAAATGGTTTGTAATTTTGGTCTGAAATTTTCAGGGCACAAAGGGCTTGCCCACAGATATGCCATTTGCTGGTTTGGTGAAAAGATGTTACTTTGCTCTGGAGTTCTGTGGGATTAAATTTGCTTAATTTCCCATAGGATGACATTGTAATGTGAGGCATACACAGTTGTTTGTTTGTCACTCCGCTGTGAATAAACAGTTTGCAATTTTGATTTGAAATTTTAAGGGTACACAGCCATTGCCCCACCAATGTGTCTTTTGCAGATTTCATGAAAATATTTTAATTTGGTGTCGAGTTACACAGGTTTCAAGTTTTGCTGTGTTTTCTATAGGATAACAATGCAATGTGAGGTGTTTCTTTGATACTGCACACTATGGGATAGGAGAACAGGGTCCAGAGGGCCCTGTGCTCCCACAAGCAAATAACGATACTGCTACATTATCTCAAAAATTACGCATGGATGGGAGGACAGGGCCCAGAGGGCCCTGCACTCCCACAGGGAAAAAGGGATGTGATTACAGTATGTCAGAAATTATGGTTGGATGGCACCATGCACTCCCACACACAAATATGAATACCATTGTGGAGTGATGGAAGCCCAGGTCTTATGGATGGGCCCTGTGCTCCCACAGGGAAAAAAGGGTATGATTATACTATCTCAAAGAGTAAGGAAATTCTTTGAAAAAACATTGTTAATGAATCCGTTAGGGTTATAGTGACAAAAGCTGGGAAATGTTTTGTTAGGGTTTCTAACTCTAACACTCCACCCCGGCCCTACATGCAGCAACAGGTGTGGGGGGTATGCCTTGCGGTTATCAAGCCTAACGCTCACCCCATTCTCCTATACTGTACCTATCTCAGCTTATTTACTCATGGAATGGGGTGAGCATTAGGGCTGACAACCTCAAAGCACACACACACACCCAAACACCTGTTGCTACGTGCAGGGTGGGAGTGGGGTGTTAGGGTTGTAAACCCTAACACCACATTTCCCAACTTTTGCCGCTGCAACCCTAACTGGTGCATCAACTAAGTTTTTTGCAAAGAATCCTACATAAAATGAAATATGGGCAACCACACACAACTCGGCATGTGTTTCCATCTCAGGGTGAGATGACAGCATGGACCGCTTGGACTTCGCTCTCAAGGTTCATATGCTGTTCTATCAGTCCCGCAATGGGAACACAGCCTGGTTGTGTACTTTGCCCGTACATTATTCTCTATGTGGCCTATTCACAAAGGCAAGCGGAGGTATGCACGAAAGGCGCTTAACCCACCTGTACGGCGCTACACCCTCGGGATATCTGCACAGTGGCCGTATTCCTGTACTCTGGCCAATGCGCAGCTCCCACACACAGCCCACATCCCTGGCATGCAGGTTCACAGGTGATGATCAGGTTTGGAGCAGTGGACCTGGGAAGGCAGCCAATCAGCTGCCCGACCCGGAATTGCTTGCACCCATGGGGCACCATGATGGCAGCTGGCATGCAGTGTGCCAACAGCAAAGGGGGGTTAGCCCATTCGTCTGCCCCCAGCCCTTCCAGAGTGCCATGACAGCTGGGGCAGCCATAGTGGGGGGGGTCTGATGATCCCCATCATGCCCCCTGCAGCATGCAGCAGCATCTGGGGATGTGTGTAATGGATATGGCTGTCCTCAGATGGTGTAACCACTGCCACCCATGCACTGCACTCCACACCTTTGTGAATGGCATGGAGAGCAGCCACCTCCCCACTCTGCCACCCCCGGCATGCCCCAGTGCACAGCTACGTGTTCTGCTGGGGGTTCAGCTGTGCAAGGGGGGCATATGTGCTTGTGCACGCCATAGGGGTTGGCACAGTGGGTGCAGGCAGATGCAGGCTGGGCTATGTGCCAGAGTTACGTGGCATGTACCCACTCTGCACCTTTGTGAATAGGCCTCATAGTTAGGGTTACAAGTGCTTTCTATGTCAACACCTTATTTTTGCTCCTTAATAATGTGGCGATTTCTAGACAAAATAACTTTAAAGAACAGCTGACCCCTTTGGGAAAACTTTGGAAAACATAAAATTTAGACACAAATCAACTTGTGTTTCATATATCTTGTGTAGATTTTTCCTTTTCATTATTACTGAGGAAATTCCCACAAAAAGAAGATCTTCATCCCTTGGAGTTCATTTGCCTTCATAGTGTATTCCCTACTTGAAATCATAATGCTCTGTTTTGACAACACAGTTGGTTACCGTGGGAATAATATTGCTGATGGGGGACCTGAATATGCTAGATGTTGACTGGAGCACCTTTGCTGCAGCCACATCCAAGAGCAGGGCCATTCTCGATGCCCTACAGGAGGCATGCCTCAGACAGCTAGTTTTGGAACCCACTCTGGAGAGAGCAATCTTGGACCTGGTACTGTCAAATGGGGATGAAGAGAGGATGGTGTGGTACCTGAGGACTGGAGGAGGGAGGATGTGATTTCCCTTCACAAAAGTGGGAGCAAGACAGAGACAGGAAACTACAGACCTGTCAGTTTGACCTCAGTGGTAGGGAAAACAATGGAATCACTTCTGAAGGAAAGAATTGTTGAGTACCTAGAGGCCAGTGGGGAACAGGACCCAAGGCAGCATGGATTCACAGTGGAAAGGTCATGTCAGACAAATTTAATTGATTTCTTTGACTGGGTGACCAAAGCAGTAGACCAGGGAGGGGTTGTGGACATGGCCTACCTAGACTTTAGCAAGGCATTTGACACAGTCCTGCACAAAAGATTAATAAACAAATTATCCAGCGTGGGAGTGGGTCCCAGGGTGGTAGCCTGGGTAAAACATTGGTTGGACAACAGGACATAGCGGGTAATAGTAAATGGAGTCCACAGTGAAGAAAGGAGGGTTACTAGTGGGGTACCGCAGGGTTCAGTATTGGGGCCAGTCCTTTTTAATGTCTTTATAAGTGACACTGCAGAGGGACTGGAAGGGAAAGTATGTCTCTTTGCAGATGACACAAAGATCTGCAACAGGGTTGATACACAAGGTGGGGTGGAAAGGTTGAAAAGGGACTTGGTAAGGTTGGAGGAATGGTCAAATGCATGGCAGCTTAGATGCAATGTAAAGAAGTGCAAAGTAATGCAGCTGGTAAACAAAAACCCAGGGGAAGAGTACACAATGGGGGGTGAGATACTGACAACAACAGAAAAAATGGAAAGGGAACTGGGGTAGTCATATCAGATGACCTAAAGGTGGGCCAGCAATGTGAGAAGGCAGTAAGGAGGGCTGAGGGGATACTGGGATGCATAGGGAAAGGCATCACCAGTAGAAAACAGGAAGATGTTGGCCCTCTGTACAGACAGTTGGTAAGACCACATCTGGAGTACTGTGTACAGTTCTGGAGACCCCATCTCCACAAAGACATAGACAGGGTGGAGGCTGTCCAGAGGGGGGCAACCAAAATGATGCAGGGTTTGCATCAGAAGACATATGAAGAAAGACTAAAGGAACTAAAGATGTATAGCCTCGAGGAAAGGAGGGAGAGGGGGGGACATGATAGAAACTTTCAAATACCTCAAGAGAATCAACAAAGTCCAAGAGAGTAGCATCTTTCAGAAAAAGAGATGTGCAAAACAAAGGGGCACAATTTGAAGATAGAGGGGGGATGGCTCAGAGGTAATGTGAGGAAGTATTTCTTCACAGAGAGGGTTGTGGATACGTGGAACAGCCTTCCTGAGGAGTTTGTAGAGTCAAAAACAGTGGGAGAATTCAAGAATGCATGGGACAGACATAAGGCAATTCTAGTGGGGGGTAGGAGGAAGTAGGCTGTTGGTTAACTAGGATCTGCAGCTTATCCGTTAGGTTGGGAAATGGGCAGACTAGGTGGGCCAAGCGGTCCTTGTCTGCTGTCAAATTCTATGTTTCTGTGTTTCTATGTCACAAGCAGAATGTTATGATGTCAGTTTGGGAAGAGGCAACAGGAGCTGATAAACCCTCAAGGAACAACTATTCTGCTTTCATTCGTATGGCTTCTCACTAATAAATAATGGAGGTAAGAAATACAGAGCTAATGAGAAATATAAGCTGCTCTGTGACCAAATATGTTTTTCAGTGTTCTTCTCGAGACATCGTGGCTTTTTAAATTTGGCATTCGCATTATGGGGTCCTGGATCTCCAGACCCTGAAAATTCTGTAACAAATGGATCCACAGTTTAAATGTGTAATCAGTGTAATCAATGTCAGTGGCTCAGTAGGTAGCACACTCGCCTCTGAGGCCGGGAGATCAGAGGGCTGTGGGTTCAGTTCCCACATCTTGCACTTGGGTTAATATCCCAGTACTGACACTGTATTGCAGCATGAGAGGGGTGCTGCACTTCTGAGGTGCCGTCTTTCGGATGAGGCGTTAAACCGAGGTCCCATCTACCCTGGATTGGTGGTAGTTCAGGTGGATGTTAAAGATCCCATGGCACTTATCGAAAGAATAGGAATTTCCCCAGTGTCCTGGCCAAATTTCCCTCATTCACTAAAAATGCCACCAACAGCTTAATCTGGTTCAAGGTCAGTTGGCATTCATCTGTATCCCCCTCCCCCGGGTCGTGCCTGAAAATAGGCAGGATTTGTCTAGTGCACTTACCCGGTCAACAAAAGCTAAATAAATAAATAAGTAAAGTTCTAGAAGGTTGAAAATACAGAAAAAGATTTTTTTTTACTATTTCTCACCAAAAGTACAAAACGGCTGTGAGTTGAAACTAAAATTATCTTTATGTAGTTTTCTTGTAATAAATACATATTTTGCTACTGATTTGTTCACATCATATAGAGAGGCTAGGCATACTGTCAATATGGTTTCTATTGCAAATTACTGAAGCCAAGGTATTACACACCCTTGCCTGATCACTTCTGATGGTGAAAGCAGAAAGAGCTATCTCACAATATGGCAGATAGACTATTGGACGAAAATAATCGGCAGTTGAAAGGCAGTCTGATGCATATTTTTAACTTGGAGAGAATTGAACCATACAATGGAATCAGTACCTTCTACTAAAACACTTATATTTTGTCTGTACAGACTGTGGATAAGAAAAAAAAAACAAATTACTGTACTTGGGACAGAGTGTTCTGGTTGAGCTTTTTCTGCAGTGAGGTATATACTGCAGGAGTAAATAAAAAGGTGCTGTGCAAACTTCCTGCTAAGCTCAGATGACAAGTTTCAGCACTTGACATCTCAGTTTTCTTCTGTTCAGCATTACCGACACTTTGAGTTCCGATGTATGACCCATTTTTCTGCAAGTGGCCATGAAGCAAGAAAAGTTGCCTGTAACTGAGGCAGAAGTGTAAACCAGCATGGGACTGTGGTGCACACCTAGGGCCTGATCCACTGCCATCAGGCAGATGGGCAGTTCCTGAGGATCCAGCCTACACAACTCTGTACCTATGTTGTTCCGCAATGGATGGCACCTTCAGCTGCTGGCGTCACCTGAGTGCATGTGCAGGAGGGGGCAGAGCAGGGCCAGAGACCAACAGAAACCCTAGGTCAGCCAGCTATCAGATATCCTGGCAGATCAGACGGTATTCAACACTGAAACACTAAACTTTACAGATGTTTAGGGACAGAACTTGGCAGACTGTGTAATAGGCTGTCAACAGCTCAAAGCAGAGATCGCAAGGTTTCCAACATGAGGTACAATACGTTCACAAAAGGAAGAAAAAAGCATGCTGAATGAAACTACTTTAAATGCGTTTCAGTTACTGTTGTTTCTCATAACTACGGATCACTTCTACCTTTTCCAAGGTAGTTTTGATGTGAAATAGCTACTTAAACTGTTTCTCTTTGGGACAGACTCATGATTCACAGCATTTCATTTTCATAAGGATCCCAGAAATAGGAAGCCACAGATCATGGGATACCATAATACCAGCGCCTCCTCCTGCTTTTCATTTTCCTACTGTTGTCTAATACTGCAGCTAATTAATTAAATGCAAAGAAGTACTTTCCTTGGGTGTACTAGTTGCAAATTCACACCTGCCTTTTCAAAGTAAGTTCTATTTTCTCATCTAATTCTCCTTTATACACAACATTTGCTTTAGTATTAACATGTGGAATTAATAACCAGATTTAAACAAAAACTTTTTTTTTTTTACTGCATTTTGTACTCCCCGCTCCCTGAGCCCTGCACCATTGGGAGTCACCTATGGTGTCTGCCTACCTGAGACCTTGTGGGTGAACCCCCATGGAGCTGTGGTTATACCCCCCAGGTGGGTACGAGGTGGGGCCCTTACACCCCGAAGTCCTTCTTGTTTTTGTCGGGCACCCAGCAGGACAGGCAGGTGGGAGCTGTGGGGTCTGCACCAGGCACTTTGTTTTCCTGGTGCTCAGGAAGCTGATGTTCACTGTTCTTGGGGACATAACGTGTCCAGACGTCAAGGCGCAATGGCGATGTCATCGCCCCAACCCTCGAACTGACTTGATTGCTTGCTGTGCCTCTGGCCTCCACCAGAGGCCAGTCAAGCACCGAGCCTCATCCCCTCCCTCCCTGGAGAAGGCGAGCAGTCTTCAGATGCTCGAGCCTCCTCCCCCCAGCTGGCCCTCCATCTCCCTGGGCACATTCCCAAACCTGGGTTGACGGCATCATAAGCAGTAGCGCCAGCTAATGAAAACTTTTTTGGGGGTTATTCAATTGATTCCCTTTCATTGCCAGCAATGCCCCCATCATGCTGAACTCCCCAACCTTTTTTTTTTTTTCCAACTATTTTTCCCCTCCCATTACTGGTGGCTGGGGCCCCATCGGTTGACCTACCTGATCCCCCCGGTCAGAGACCCTCCCATCTGTACTGCAATTCCACCATCACTCGCGACACACTCATGGAGCAACCCCTCAGAATCTATCCCTCTGGGGTGGGGCCACCTTCTGCTCCTCGGCGCTTTCTTCCGGTGCTCCTATGGGCGGAGGCGAATGGGGAGACACGGTCCCAGTGGGCAGGGCCTGACGTTGGAGGTGGTGGCAGACGATGTCTTCCTCCCAGTCATCAGGGGGTTTCCATTGTTCGAAAGTGAGATCCCCCCCCAGAGCCCGGACGTGCAATGACGTACAGTGGGACCGGGCGTGCTCCCGCACCCTTTTCTGCGGATGTCTGCTGAGGCTCCTCCCAGCACCGTGTAATCCCTAAACTGTAGTACTCCCAGCCTCCTCTGGAAGTCATTATTGCCAGGGAGTCAACCATCCACCCTCCCCAGGAGAGGAAAGCAGTCCCTCGGCGCTCCATCCTCTCCTCCCCTGCCGACCCCCAACGACCTGCACTCGTTCCTGAACATGGATTGCCGGCGTGGCGCCAGGTGTGGTGTCCAGCGCCTCAACCCTCAGTGCCACCGGGCCAAGCAGACCTCCCCAGCCTTGTCACTCTTCTTGTCAGGGGCTTACGTCAGCCCCTGTCCCCCACAGCTTACCCCCCTGTGGTAGGGGCAGTGGGGCTTCCCAACCCAACTGCAACTCCAGATTCAGATCTTGAGGCAAGCCAAATCACTGATGCAAGGCCTGTGGGAGGTTGGATTGTTGTCCTGCATGGGCTGGGACTTTCTGCTTTCCTGTTCCCTTCCCACAGAATGTGTGTGTGTGGGGGGCTAGGGTACGCATGTGCTTGCCCACAAGCATGTATCGCATGGCACAAGCCGGCACCCCCCATCTGAAGCTGCTCCACATGCACTGCCACCTTCGGTCCCCGAAGTGCCAATATAGCAGGGGAGCCAAAGGGCAAGCATCAAGTGAGCTGCCGGGTGGTGCAGATCAAAGAATGATTCACATCAGATCTGGTCACATAGTTCAGGAAATCCCTGCTCTCAAAGGAATGAAGGTCTGCTCACTCTGAAATTAGATGCGTTTAATAAACTTTTATTTGCCTCAAACTGGCATATTGTTTAGATAGTCGGCATAGCAAACTGCTAGTCTCTGGTTGGAAGCCCAGTGCCCCAGCACGTTGCCTGAAAAAGCTTTGAGGCTTGAACAGCTTTAACTAGTCCAGTTCACATGACATCACTTGATTCACAGGTATTTCACTGGGGCAAGTTGTTACACTGAACTTAAGTGATTTTGTATACGAAAATCCTAATATATTTAAATACTAAATATCAAAGGGCACCAGGAATGTATAAAACTAAGGTGCACACTGTCAGCAATTCATAGGCAGGGAAAGCTGCAGTTTGCTGTGCATGGTTTATTAGCAGTATCTTATTTTAGTGTGTCAGCAGACCTTCATTCCTTTGAGCACACTGATTTTCTGAACTGCACAGTAGTGGAGCTGGCTGCTCTCTCTCCCTAGGGGAGGAGCCCGCACCTCTGGGATGTGTGATCCTTCTCCCCTGGCTGGCTAGCAATGACCTGAGCTCATTCCTGAACCCGGGTCATCAGCGTATGAAGCGGTAGCCCTACCACTGTACCAACAAGCCGACAAACAAATACGCTTTTAAGTTACAGAACAAATTTGACCTCCATCCCTCTCCCAGAAATCTAAAAAAAAACTATGTGTTACATTCTATAAATGGAGTTTTAAAGTGACATTGCCAGTTTAACCGCAGCTTATAGTCCAGTGTGGCCTATATACCATCAAATATGGCAACATTGTTTTTGGAGCTTGGATGTTAATTCAAGCCAGACTGCAGTCATATGCTTACCGGGGAAATTCCCGTTCGATTTATTTTCTTTTTCAAATGAACCAAACTTCTTTTAACTTGCATTTTGCAGCTGCTGGTGCTCATAACCGTTCCAGTCTACTTCTTCTCTCTGAGTAAGTCATTTGAATTTCATGTATTATTGCACTCTGTTTTTAATTTCAGTTTATTGCTTTCCTCAAACACACACATGTGATGGTTACACTTTGTTGTTTCACTTTCAGTGTAACTGCAGGGAAGGTAATCATGAATTACATCAAACAGGGGTAATTGCACTGTAAGTACGTGTTTGTTCCATGTAACTGCATTGCAATACAGTAACTATGATGTAGTTAAGAAAACTTAAGTGTTACCCACATGACAAAGTCGCAATCTAATTTTGAGCTGTTACCTAAACAACAATTGTTTTAGGTGTCTGTGTCTCCCTGAATGTTGCTGGTGTAACCTGCCAATTTGTTACTGCCACAAACTGTTGTAAAGAGGAACTGTCCCATCTCTACTAGGCTATCCTATAAGGGATTAGATTTTCAATTATGTTATTAGCAGATTGAGGGACCACAGAGCAGGACTTCTTTGCAGTTACAAATGTTGTCAATCTTTTCAATGAAGATGTCTACCGCTGCAGTGTGCAGCTATGTGTTTTTCGTTCGTGTGTTTTTTGGCAGCATTTGAGGTGCAAATCTCTAGCATGACTCACAGAATACAAAAGGGAACCAAGATGGTAAACTAAACATTTTTCATTAGACTCAGGCATGTATTTTTAAATAGTTACGATGGACGTAACAGCAAGTTCCATCACTTTTACATTGCAAATCCAGCTGCATCTGTGTCACAAGGGTGCACTACCATCAGAAGATGGTTGCACCCCAATCTGCCGCACCCGCACTTGTGTCCAGATTAGAGATGCCAGAAGTGACACAGTTATGCCTCAGCCCACGACAATGCCACAATTAAGACACAAGTCTAAGTGTCTGTTTTGAGGCAGCGATGAGACCACGGCGCAGGATGTATCCCGCAGTTATATGTCTCATCTGTGTGATACAGATTTGCCTGGCTTGACACAACTGGGTCATTTTTGAGCACTTTTAGAATACCACCCTTACAATGATCATCCTCCTCTTCTGAAACAAAATGTATGGGATTCTCTCACAGTGGCCCAAATTAAGGGTAGGGATTTATTTTTTCCCACTTCAATTGCCCAACCGACATGCTGTTTCTGCAGGCCTCACAGTATCCCCCCACCCCACCTCACTTTTCTCACGGTTGTCAGGTGCCAAGCTGACCTCCAATTGTCCCAACATCCTAGGGCGTCTTGCTAAAGGCCTTCTCTGGGCTGGCGGAGGAGTGTCTGTGTATACTAATGACTTCCTCTGATGCTGGCTTGTCTCTGCCAGGGTCCTTCCCCAACCTAGAGAAGGAATATACTTGCTCCAGCTGGAGTAGTCCCAGTGCTGCACTGGAGGGCTACGTTGCATGGAGGATGTTGAGGGTCATCATCTTGGAGTGGCACTGCAGAATTTCTGCCACTTTTCTCCAGTCCTGCCTCCCACAGTCATGTGTGTGTGCATGGTTGGCCTGGGGGGAGGTGCCTGACAACATGCGGGCACCCATATCATTAATGACACCTGCCGCCACCTCCACCAGGAACCGCTGTACTAATGATGTGGCAGAACCCTCCTTTCAGGAGGACAGTGCCCATTAGACACTCTTGAGCCCTCCTCCCAGGAGGAGATTGTTTATTGGGCGCTCTTGAGCCCTCTCTCAGGAGAAGCGTGCCCACTTGGTGCTGTTGAGCCCTACCCCCAGGAGGGGAATGTCCTTTGAGTGCTCTTGAGCCCTCTCCCCAGGAAAAGCATGCCTATTAGGTGCTCATGAGCCCTCTCCCAGGAGGGAGAGTGCCTGCTGGAAGCTCTTGAGCCCTTCCCTGCCAGTCCCTGCTCCTGATATTCCAGGCTCAGAGTCCAAACCCAGGTCTCTAGTGTAGCAGACTGCTCCACCATCGTTTGGTGCCACACAATTGGTAGGTTTAATTTTTATTATTTGTGCAAACTTTCAAAGTACAAGTGTTAAATATTGCAAACTTTAATCTTTTTTAATGTACTTCTTGTGGTCACTTACTAATCAGAGGCTGACTATAAAATACCCTATTGGCCTGCAAAGGCTGTGAGTGCAAAATGTAAAAATATATATGTAAGTAATAAGCCACAACAGGCTGTACATTATTAGAGATTTAATGCACGGTCAAGTGACGTCTGTCAGTCAATTACATTTCTCAATTTTTTTCTTGCCATTTTATAATTTAAAATAACCCTACAGTTCAAAACTGGCACCAGCCATGGCCAAATGTTGGTAGATTTTGCATCTGGCTAGTAAACTTTTCTGTTAACTAGCTATGCTGACTTGTATTAAAGATGGTAATATTTCAATTAAGTACACCAAGTGGATGTGCAATACCTCTGTGGGGCAGTGAATTTCCCAACCACCAGCCTGCTGACTAGTGGCTGCAAAACTTAATTTTAACCATTGTAACCCCCTAGGTACTGTATAAACCTGAATTTGTGGGTAAAATGTTCCCTGTAGGCTTTTGAGAATGTAGCCTATGGTAAAGGCTATAATCTCAGTAATACACACTGTCAAGTTCTCCATTTCACCCTGAAGTATTAACAGTAATGCTTTTATAACACAAACAACATCTGTACTACAGTACATAGGAAAGTGACAACTAAATTCATGGTTTTACTGAACTCTGTGTTATGATCACCATTGTAAAATGAATATATAAAGTCCCTCTCTAGTGTAGAGGTAAACACCAGACAACTTGTTGTACAGGACAGACAGGCATTACATCACAGCAGTACCACTATGCAATTACTTGATCTCCTGATCTGAGGTGACTTCCACGTCTGCCCACTATCAGGTTGGCTGGAACAGGGAACATTTCTGATAGCACCCCCCACCACCCAAATCAGGTAAAGTCCAATTATAGAATTATCATTTTTAAAACATCATGGGCTAGATGTTCAAAGGGGTTGAGCCTGATGCAACTGAGTTGCACCACCACAACCCCCGAACTGCGCCACATGGCAATATTCAAAGGTGGGAATTACGCAGTGGAATTCCCGATGTACCAGGGCACAAGAATAATGTATGCGGCACATCTCCAGGGGGTGTGCCCATGCATATGTGGCACATCCTGATATTCAGCCTGGGATGTGTGGCGCATCTGCTGGCACAACCCCTAGATGTGCCGCATACCTGGGCTCAAAGTTGAGCCCGTAAAAAAACGGCTCAAGTGCCCTCCACCCACAGGCGTGCTGCTGTATTTGCAGTGCGCAACACAGCAGCCACCGGCAGTGGGTGGCTACCCCTTCCAACACCGTGCACAAGCACCCACTGATGTCTCTGGTGGCCCAGTGGTTCCCCCATCCCTGCCCATACCTCCGATTGCTGTCATGCTAGCATATTGAACCCCCTGGTGGTCCAATGGAACCTCCCCCTCCCGACCCTCCGATCGCCATCAGGATAGTAATCTAAATAGCCCTGGTGGTCCAGTGGAACCCCCCTCCCTGCCCAAATCCCCAATTGCCGTCCTTGTAGCAAAATAACTGTCCCTGGTTATCCAGTGGTCCCCCCCCACAGGACCCCCAGCCGACCCAGCTGCTCCCCCCAGGCATCAGTGGGCAGCATACCCGCCTGTATACCACTGTGGCTACCCGTCAACTGATGGCATACAGTAGTAGCTGCAAGCCCGTTGGTCCACACTGTGTACCAATGGGCATGCAGTGCATACTGTAACAATTCACAACTTTGTGAATGAAATACTTAATTCACAAAGTTGTGAATTATTACAGTATGCACTGTACGTCCATTGGTCCACAATGTGGATCAGTAATAACTTTGCTACTACTATGCGCTGTCAGTCGGCGAGCAGCTGCGGTGGTATGCGAGCAGGTATGCTCCCGCCGATGCCTGGGGTGGGTGAGGTGGGTGTGGCTGGGGGTCCTGTGTGGGTGGGGGGAACCATTGGATCACCAGGGACAGTTATTGTGCTACAACAATGGTGATTGGAGATTTGAGTGGGAAGGGGGGTTCCACTGGACCACCAGGGTGATTTAGATTACTATCCTGACTGCGATCAGAGGGTTGGGAAGGAAGGGGTTCCACTGGACCACCATGGGGTTCAATATGCTAGCATGATGGCAATCGGAGGTACAGGCAGGGAGGGGGGAACCACTGGACCACCAGGGATAGTAGTAATAATAATAAACTACGGCAATCGGAGGTACAGGCAGGGAGTTGGTCACCACTGGGCCACAAGGGATGATACTATTAATAGAGTACGTCGATCAGTGCTAGGGAGGGGAGGGGGCACCACTAGACCACTGGGGCCGTGTATTATTGCCACAACAGCTGGTGGTGGTACGGGATGGTGAGGAAGTACTACTGCAGTCCCTGGTACAAGGACCACATGCTGTGCAGGGCGCCAGGCGCATTTCGCTGGCCAGCCCTGCACAACTCATGCAAATGGGGCCATAATGACATGCAAATGGCCCCATTTGTGCCTTGGATGCATAATGGCCCCATTTTCATATCGGTGTCTGAATATCAGGAATTTGCGCATGGCGTATCTCTGATGCGCTCTCACATTACATGTTCCTGGTAGTCAGACCTGTCTGGGGGGATGTCCCAGAGCACTGTATTTGTGCAGGGCACATTATTTGATATATTCAGAAGGGATGCGCCATGGCACATCTCTTTTGAATATATCCCTTAGTTGCTCCAGCGCAACTCAGTTGTGTAGCGCAACTACTTGCGCCATGGTCAGGAGCATGTCAGAATATCGGGCCCCATATGTACAGTACTGTATTTTTATGATGGAAATTTGACAATTCAAAAGGTCTCAGCCTGCAATCCTTACGGGTAGAGGGTTAACATTCCTGTGTATTCTGAATGGCTTAATGCCTTCAGCTCAAAGCTGGACAGATTTAGACAAGTAGCTTCTCAGGGCACATTTCTAGACAATTTCTTTACAGTACCAAACATTGCCACATCAAGCTCTTTGCTCAGGCACCAGAGTAACCTGCATTAATGGAGTGACCAGGGAGATTGAACCTTCATTAAGGTTAAGGGGCACTCTGAAGATTGCCTCCTTCCTCTATGAGAACCATAGTCCAAAAGCTCTTTTTCCATTGAGCGGTGGGCCAACACCTGCTCTAGGTTGGCCTAACATGGCAGCTACTGGGTTCCCCCTCCCCAGAAATACACTTAGATTAAGAGGTTGTTTACTGAAGCTTCTGATTTGTGGAACGCCATCCCCACATAGCAGCTCAAAACTTTTTTCTTTTCTCAGAAAATATCAGTTCTTCAGTGTCAGAGCTAAATCTTTCAGTGAAAGGTTTTTGGAACCTGACTGGTGGAATGCAGCTGACTGAGGAACTTGAGTACCTCCTCCCACCTCAATAACCCTCACGGAGCAGAGGTCCTAAAAGAACAGCTGTAAGAAAAAGTAGGATGCCAAGAGAAGACACAGTAGTTCCTAAGGGGATCAAAGTCCAACTCTCACAGAAGAGGAACTTCAGACATTTATTTACAGTTCAAATTCCTCTCACCACAACATTTTCTCAGCTTTTACTTAACTATTTTCATTCAAAAGGAGGTTTGGGGGCAGGCTGTGCCACCATCAGGGAATGCTGTGTAAACAGTCACCACAATGAATTTCTTCAGGCTAGGGTTTTCCTCTCTCTTACAGAACTCAAGATAGAAAACAGGACTGGTGAGCTGTGGACAGCTTGGTGTCCTCTCACTAACTGTCAAAGTCAAGTATGGCTTCTGCTGCTGCAGTAAGCCCTGCCCCTGGCAGTGACTCTAACTCAAGCTCTGAAAAGTTTACCTTTTGGGGTATGAAGTTTCAGACACACATTACAGGAACCCACAGGGTACCTGGGGGTTACAAAAAGGAAAATCAATCAATGTAAGCCTTTGATCTGTTCTGATATCTCAGCACAACAGCATGTGTTGGAATATTACAGTATCACAGTTGGAATTGCGGGATACGACACTCTTCCCTAATTGCCAGCACAAACATGGCCACCTTCCCTCATTAACTGGTCCCTCCCTGTCTCCTCACAAAGTCAAGCTTTTCCAAAAACTCCACCTGTGATATTGAAAAGAACTTAACCCTCTCCAACTTCTTAGCTGTGTAAGCTCCACCTGAACAAGAACAAGGGCTATTTTTTTTTTAAATAAACATGCCCTCCACTTCCCATCTTAGCACCCAAACACCCAGCATTAGCTGTACTGTACGCACCACCCTGGCTGTGTGACCCAACCTCTGAATTTCCCCATACAATCTGAGGTTCATTCAGGCAACTTCATTTGTAGAAGTGGCACTGTAATTCAACAGTGGCCACAAGCATACAGCTGCCAGACTCCACACGGATAAACAAGCACTGCTCAGAAACTGCAGCAATTCAGAGGCTGTTGCATATGCAGCAACTAAGATGGGTTTTGCTTTACAAACACAGAATACAGATAATGCAAGGGGGTTGCAAGGCTTGGGGTTGCAAGGTGGGAATGTTGGAACAGGTTAGAGCATTAGTTATCACACTTTGTGATAGTGAGCCTCCCCCAAGCCATGAAAAAGATTTCGAGCCTCCCTCAACTTTGGAAAAAATCTTGCCCGTCCCCACAGAAAAAAATAAATCATACTTTGCACAGTACACCAGGAATAAAGTGAAACTAATAAAGTTAACAGAGTATATTCTTTTTTTAGTCAACTTATTGCTCCCAACCCCTGACCCAACACCCCAGGTTATACTTGTTACTCACTTTTCTGACTCTTGGGCCCTTGTTACTCTGTTTCAGCTCTGTCTGGAACAACTAACCAACCACTTCATCTCTCCCCTCTTACCCCGCAGTTAGGTAACTTCCTGTACCCTTACCTCAGGTCATACCTGAAAACATGCATTGGATCACTGTGTCTTTCCCAGTCACTAATTTACATATGAATACCTACTATAGAAACGAGCTTTGACTCAGTGTGCCTTTCCAAGTCACTAATTTTTGCATGTAAATACCTATTGTAGAAACAAGCCTTGACTCAGCATGCCTCCCCCAGGCATTAATTTACATATAAATACATACCTATAAACACGCTTTGGCTCAATGGGGACTTCCTGGTCACAAATTTGTGCATAAGTAAAGAATCTCACCTGCATTTATCCATATTTAATTTGTTTTATCCTTTCACACAAAACAGCTAAAACTTAAAATTTAAATACTGTACATTCTCAGATTTGACTGGGCCTCCCTTGGAACAAGCTGGGGCCTCCCTTGGGAGGCTGGCCTCACCATTTGAGAACCGCTGGGTTAGAGATTTTTTAATACAAAAAAAAAAAACTTTGCATTGGTTATACCTGTCCTGAGAGCCTTGTGTAAGAGAGACTCAGACTTAAACTGGCCCAACAGGATACCTGGACATTTCCAGGTGTGCCCCCCTCTGTTTGATACCTGGCCACCTTTTAAACTCTGAAAATCTTTACATTCCTCATCTGTTTTCTATTTACATGGAGTAGTCTGAGCACTGAAAGTAAACGTAAAATGCAAACACAGAGCTAGTATATCATAGTTAAGTGAAATACTGATATGAGTGTGTCACCTGGTGCTCTCCCCTACTGATTTTCCAGGTGGGCCCTTGTATCAATTTTCCAGGTGCACTTCCTGTACCCCAGTCTGACCCTGCAGAGACTACACCAGAGAACTGTGAATGCAGGCACTCTCCTTTATTTACCGCCCTATACACAGATAAACATCTCTGAGGGTGCCCCCAGTGGACAAAACCCAGGAATTAGTTTAATAGTCTCAACACAAAAGAGGGTTGTTCTGCTATAATCAATGCCCCCAAAACATCACATTCACATTGGCCTTGTTTCAAACGCCCATCAATGAGATTCTGTCTGGCCTCTCAGGAGCAAAGTGTTACCTTGATGACATCCTGGTTATTAGTCCCTGTGACAAAAACACTTGAAGACAGTGGCAAAAGGGTAAGGAGGTAAGAAGGAGCGAAGGACCACTAGGGCCTTCACATTCAACATTAGATAGGTAGGGTCTGGCAGACTAGATGAGCCACACAGTCTTTTTCTGCTGACGACTTCAATGTTTCTGTGTTCTTTTTCTATGTAAGAAGCTGGATACTACACTGCAGTGGTTGCAGGTATATTCCTTGCTGATTTACAAAAATACCAAAGTAGCCAGCAGAAGAAGGTCTATTGGTCTATCTAGTCTGCTTAAATGGCAGATCCCCTTCTAAGCAACCACTGTGGGCTCCACCTCCACCCCTTCAACCATGACCCTCCCTTTCCACTTTTCTTTCCCCCCGCCTCCATGACCCTGACCCTCCCTTTCATCCTGTCCCACCCCCTCTTGAATCCATCCACCGTCTCCAGAGTGACAACCTCCTCCAGGAGTTTGTTCCACACCAACACTACTTGTTCCATAAAGAACTGTCTCCTGAACTCCTTCCTGAACCTCCCATCTGCCAGCTTACATCAGTTTCCCCTTGTAGTCCCGTTCCTACTAAGACAGAAGAGGTCCCCCTTTTTTCCCATTAAAAACTTTATTAAAGAATTTTGATTACAGCAAAATCAATACAGGACATACTGACATTCCAAATGTGTTTAGCACAATATGGAATGGTACATAGGAGAATATTAATAAAGAATATGGAAAACATCAAGCATCATAAATACTTATGCAAGCACACACACACACACACACACACACATACACACACACACAGAAACATAGACTTTGACGGCAGATAAGGACCGCTTTGCCCACCCAGTCTGCCCATTTCCCTACCTATTGGATAAGCTGCAGATTCTAGTTAACCAACAGCCTACTTCCTCCTACCCCCCACTATAATTGCCTTATGGCTGTCCTATGCATTTTTGAATTCTCCCACTGTTTTTGACCCCACAACCTCCTCAGGAAGGCTGTTCCATGTATCCACAACCCTCTCTGTGAAGAAATACTTCCTCACATTACCTCTGAGCCGTCCCCCCTCTATCTTCAAATTGTGCCCTCTTGTTTTTGCACATCTCTTTTTCTGAAAGATGCTACCCTCTTGGACTTCGTTGATTCCCTTGAGGTATCTGAAAGTTTTTATCATGTCCCCCCTCTCCCTCCTTTCCTCAAGGGTATACATATTAAGTTCTCTTAGTCTCTCTTCATATGGCTTCTGTTGCAGACCATGTACCATATTAGTTGCCCTCCTCTGGACCGCCTCCATCCTGTCTATATCCTTGCGGAGATGGGGTCTCCAGAACTGCACACAGTACTCCAGATGGGGTCTCACCAACTGTCTGAACAGAGGGATAAGAGCTTCCTGTTTTCTACTGGTGATGCTTCTCCCTGTGCATCCCAGTATCCCCCCAGCTCTCCTTACTGCCTTCTCACATTGCTTGGCTACCTTAAGGTCATCTGCTATGACTACCCCAGGTCCCTTTCCATTTTTGTTGTTGTTAGTACTTCCCCCCATTGTGTACTCTTCACCTGGGTTTTTGTTTCCCAGGTGCATTACTTTGCATTTCTTTGCACTGAATCTAAGCTGCCATACTTTTGACCATTCTTCCAACCTTGCCAAGTCCCTTCTCATCCTTTCCACCCCCCTTGTGTATCAACTCTGTTGCAGATCTTTGTGTCGTCTGCAAAGAGGCATACTTTTCCTTCTAGACCCTCTGCAATGTCTCCTATAAAGACATTAAAGAGGACTGGTCTAGTACTGAACCCTGCAGTACCCCACTAGTAACCCGCCCTTTCTTCAGAGTGAATTCCATTTACTATTACCCTCTACGTCCTGTTGTGCACCAGTTTGTTACCCAGGCTACCACCCTGGGACCCACTCCCAGGCTGGCTAACTTGTTTATTAATCTTTTGTGTGGGACTGTGTCACATGCCTTGCTAAACTCTATGTAGGCCATATCCACAGCCCCTTCCTGGTCTACTACTTTGGTCACCCAGTCAAAGAAATCGATTAGATTTGTTTGACATGACCTTCCCGCTGTGAATCCATGCTGCCTTGGGTCCTGTGCCCCGCTGGCCTCTAGGTACTCAACATTTCTTTCTTTCTTTCAGAAGTGATTCCATCAATTTCCCTATCACTGAGGTCAAACTAACAGGTCTGTAGTTTTCTGCCTCTGCCTTGCTCCCACTTTTGTGAAGGGAAATCACATCTGCCCTCCTCCAGTCCGCAGGTACCACCCCATCCTCCGATGATTTGTTAAAAAGGGTTGTCAGTGGTGTCACTAAGTCTCCCCTTAGTCCTTTTAGAATTCTGGGGTGAATCCCATCAGGCCCCACTATTTTGTCCACCGTGAGTTTTAGGAGTTCTTCTAGGACCCTTTCTTCTGTGAATGGACTGGTGTCAACCCCCCTGCCCAGAGTGCTTCTATTGTTTGGTTTAGGTACCTCCTCCTCTTCTTCTTCTTTTGTGAATACTGAGCAAAAGTATTCATTCAGTATCTCTGCCTTTTCACTGTCACCCTCTGCCCACCTCCCTTCCCCTCCCCTTTATTAAGCTTCAGTATCCCACCCTTGGTCTTCCTTCGCTCCCTGATGTACCTATAAAAGTTTTTATCCCTCTTCTTAACTGAATTGACTATATTTTCCTCAGTTTGGGCCTTCACTATTCTGACTGCCTTCCCCGCTTCCTTCTGCTTTAACTGATACAGTTCTCTGTCCTGCTCTTTCTGTGATTCCTTATACTTCTTGAATACTATCTTTTTATCCCTAACCTTCCCCGCCACCTTTTTGAGATCTATAGTGTATTTTTACTCCATTTTGTTTTCTTTATTTACTTCGCACAAAGGCTTCTTGCCTCTATGATGGCAGTTTTGATTTTTCTCCATTGTTCCTCCACCCCACCTTTCTGTCCATTTGCTAATGCATTCCTTAGGTACGCACCCATTTTGCCAAAGTCAGCCCTTCTAAAGTCCAGTATCCTCATTTTTGTATGGCTTGACTCCACGGTTGTGTTTATCGTGAACCAAACCATGTGG
This sequence comes from Neoceratodus forsteri, assembly GCA_016271365.2. NCBI lineage: Eukaryota > Metazoa > Chordata > Ceratodontiformes > Ceratodontidae > Neoceratodus > Neoceratodus forsteri. The sequence continues at coordinate 362,905,134 of CM028130.1, forward strand.
TGGTCGCTTGTTCCCAGATGGCTACCCACTTCCAAATCTGTGATCCTCTCTCCGTTTGAGAGTACCAAGTCCAAAATTGCTCCCTCCCAAGTGGGTTCCAAGACTAGCTGTCTGAAGCATGTCCCCTGTAGGGCATCGAGAATGACCCTGCTCTTGGATGTGGCTGCAGTAAATGTGTTCCAGTTAACATCTGGCATATTCAGGTCCCCATCAACAATATCTCCCCTTTTTCTGCCATTCTGAGAATGCCTTCTATCATTTCCTTGTCCATTTCCTCCCCCTGAGACGGGGGTCTGTATACAACCCCTGTGTGGACTGTGGTGCCACTCCCTGCCTCCAAGGTGACCCACTGTGCTTCCTCTCCTCCCCATTTATCGTTTAGTTCTGTTGCTTTAATTCCTTAGCTTATGTAGAGAGCCATTCCTCCTCCTCTTTTACCCTCCCTGTCCCTTCTGTAGATTGTGTATCCTTGTGGCCCACCCAGTCTGCCCATTTCCCTACCTATTGGATAAGCTGCAGATTCTAGTTAACTAACAGCCTACTTCCTCCTACCCCCACTATAACTGCCTTATGGTCATGGTTCTCCATGTACCATATTTCTGTGACTGCCACGATATCCAGGTGTTCCTCTTCCATCAGGACCAGCAGCTCAGGATGCTTGTTACCCAGACTATGGGCATTGGTACTCATTGCCCTCCATTTAGTGTAGCCATTACCCTTTTTTGCCTCATCCCTGCCCTTATTGCCTTTGTATTTTTTTCCATTTATCCCTGCCCTGCCTCCTGTTGAACTCTGTACCTTGGTGTTTACCTTACTAGCTACCTTGTTTTGTGGGGGGAGGCTTGGAATTTCATGCTTCCTATCAGCACTTCCCCCCCTTGACTAGTTTAAAAGCTTGCCAAAGAAGCATTTAAACCTATCACCTAGGGGCTTGGTTCCCTTCCTGGACAGATGCAGACCATCGCACCAGTATAGACTCACATCTCTACAGGTGGACCCCCAGTCCCAATGAAGCCAAAACCCTGTGCTCCGCATCAGTCTTTCAACCACTCATTGAACTACATGGTGCGGAGTACTCTAGCCTCACCCACACCACAGACAGGCAGCACCTCTGAGAAGGCTACCATGCATGCTACCTGTCTAAGGCCCCTCCCAACTCCACAAATTCCTCCTGCATTGCACTGATCCCATGCCCAGCTAGGTCGTTTGTCCCAAGGTGGAAAATGATGACTAGTTCCCTCTCACGTGATGTTGCTCTTGTAATCCTGAGGATTCGCTTCCTGTCCCTCCAAGCCATGGCACCAGGCAAGTACTTTACCTCCCTCTCCCCTCCCTTCCCCAGTACTACCTCCCTAACAATTGAGTCCCCCACCAGGAGCTGTTTCCTTCCCCTGAGGTGTCCCTTGCCACCATCCTGTGGGTCTCCCTTGTAGAGGTTCCTAGCATCCTCCTTGGTCTCCACTGCTTGTGCCATCATAGAGGAACCGTGCTCTGCCAGAATGGCATAGGAGTTGTGGAGAGGTAAAACTGTAGGGATGTGCCTTTGTTCCACCACCCTCACCCTCCCAGAGTCCACTGTGGTCCAACCACTCCTCATTCTTGGCAACCTCTGAGGCAGTGGTGGTGGCACTGGTGCTCTTTGGGTGGGAGAGGCTTCCCTACTCTTTGCCAGTTCAGCCTGGAGACGGGCAACCTCCTCCCTCAGAGTTGACAGTTGCCTGCAAATAGGGCAGCAACGCAGCTTCCAGAATGTCTCCTGGAAAACTGCCGCACCACAGCCAGTGCACTGCACCACTCCCCACATGTCCCTCTCCCTTCCTGATTGTAATATATACAATATATTCTTTTTTTTAATTTTGTGGTATGTGTGCTTACCCTCTATGCCCTGTGCTGGGTTGTTAAGGATATGACAGAGTTCTGCCCCCTGCTATCTGAAGGAAGTGATGTCAGAACCTTGGGTATAAAGGAAATGACACGTCTGGGGTGGGTGGGGTGAGGGGAAGGGGGGTGGTTGTCTCCCAGCCACCAGTGACCTTCAGAAACAATCAACTACACCTCTGCCCCACCACCCTGGTGAGTGCTGCCCATCCTTTTAGTAATATAACCAGCACAACAACTTAACAGATCACTCCACTTACACAAACCACTCCTCTGAACCCAGGAATAAAAAATAAATCAATCCTCAGCCAGCAGTACAATCCTAAAAGTTGCAAAAATATCCTTACAAACACTAGGTCTCTACACCAGCAAGCAAGTCACAATAAAAAACAAATTCAGTAGTATTTCACTCCCTTGGGATATAAAATTAACAATCCTTAGATTGAATCCTGCAAGCCTCTTCTTAATTCAAATGAGCAAAAAATGAAAGTATCAATAGAAAAGTACAGGATAGTACTGAAACAAAAGAATGATGGCAAGACTCTATCAACCATGCATTAAATCTGTTTCAACTTTTGTAAAAATGGAGACTATATTTCCAGGAATAAATGTTCTTGTTCTAATATACGATAACGTATTTTTTCATAGTTGGCAGTTCCAGTCATACAGTATAATCAAACCACTCAGAAATAGATAGAACAGTGTCAGTTTCTAATTTCACATCAGCAGCTTTTTCACGCCCAAGGAGCTTGCTAATATCCACTGTTTTTGAAAATGTACAAGGATGAAACTGTCAGGATCAATTCCAAAAAGAAGGAAGGCTGGGATACTCAGAACTTGGTTTTTGACAACTTCTGAACAAAAAGCTAAAACCTCAACCCATAGACCTCTGATATGAGGGCAATCCCACAGAAGATGAACAATGCCTGCATGAGAAGATTGGAGTATGATGGTAGCGGTGTACAATTTTGAACTGAAGAAGAGGTCCCCTGTATCCACCTTCTTGATACCTTTCAGGTATTTGAAGGTTTCAATCATGCCCCCACCCCACCCGAACAAGTACATATTCAGGTCATTTAGCCTGTCCTCATATGCCTTATATTTCTCCTCATTGTTCTCTGCTCCCTTCTCTTAACCTTCATCTGGCTACCCTACAACTCCTATTCACCTCTCCCCCCCCCCGCTCTCTTCCTAGACATCGCACCCTATCTCACCTACTATGCAAACGCCCCTCCACTCCAACTAAACTTCTTATTTTCATCCTGCTACTGCTTGCTGGTGATGTTGAGACCAATCCTGGCCCAGCAGTCCCCCCTCTCTCAAATTTCTCTAAGGGACTAAGTCTTGCTCATCTTAACATCCGTAGTCTTCCTCCTAAAGTAGACTTATTGCAACCTGTCATGGTCAACCTCAGTCCTGACATACTAATACTTTCTGAATCCTGGCTCTCCCACAAGATTCCTGACTCAGCAGTGGTCGTCTCTGGCTATTCCCTAATCCATCAGGACCATGCTACCAGGGGTGGTGGAGTGGCCTTGTACCTTTCCTCTGCCTTACAGTAGGTTCCTATTATCTCTATTTCTTCCTCTTCCACCTATGAATGTCTCCTCATCAAAATCTCCCTTCCCTTCTCCCTCCCCATCTTTGTTGCCGGTGTATATTGCTGCCCTGGCATAACTCCTTCCGCTATTACTGAACTTCTCGCCACTATCTCTTCTCATGTTTCCACTGAGAAGCTTCTCATTCTTGGGGACTTAAATAAAAATTGGCTCTGCCCTTCTAATACCAAACTCCGCGATAACATCAAATCCCTTAACCTCTCCCAATTAATCTCTGATCCTACTTGCTTGAACCTTAAAACTTTAAACCACACTCTTCTGGACTGGGCCCTCACCTCACACCCCCATGGAACTACTGCACTGGGCACCCTCCCAGATGCCCTCAGTGACCACCATATGGTGTACTGCATTCGCAAGGTTCACCACCCCAAAGCCCCACCCAAATTCCTCCAGATTCGCTCTTTCTGGTCCTTGGACCTCTCCTCACCTCACAAGGATCTGGCAGCTACAGACTGGTCACCTATATTGACTGCCGGCTCCATGGACTCCACATTAAGCTTCTTCTCAACATGCTTCATGTCCATCTGGAATTGTCACACCCGGCTTAAGAAAACTAGGGTTCGAGGCTCTCACCGCCTTTGGATCTCTGCTGAGCAACTAGCCTGCTTGCAGGCACATGATCAGGCCTGGAAGATTCACAAATCTTCTGGGTACCCTGCTGATTATCATAGATATCAAACTTTACGCAATGCCTGCACCAGGCAACTAAACTCGCTAAGGCTGATTATTTTACTTCCACCTTCCAAAACAACATTAACCACCCATCCAAATTTTGGAAGGCCATTCACTCCCTTTACTCCCCTCCCATGCAGTCTGCCCCCCCTTCCCTTAAGGTGAGTGGGGCCACCATCTCTGAACCCTCTGCTGTTACTGCTGAATTTAACAGCTTTTTTACCACCTGTGCCTCCACCCTCCTCTCCTCCCTTCCCCTCTCCTCCCCTCCTCTCTCTCAACCACTGTCATCACCCTGTACCCTCCTCCTTCTCTTTCTCCATGGTTACACTTGCTGAAGCCCGTAAAGCCCTACCTGCTCTAAACCCTACAAAGGGTACTAGTCCAGATGGTCTGGATCCAAAGGTCTTGCACCTCTCTACCTCCACTATTTGCCACCCTATTGCTCTACTCCTCAACCTCTCTTTCTCTCTGGCTTCAGTTCCCTCTTCCTGGAAATCAGCCACTGTCATTCCCTTCCCTAAGGGTGGCGACCCCTCAGTTACGGGCAACTACCGCCCCATTTCTCTTCTCCCTACCCTTGCTAAACTCCAAGAGCATGTGGTACTCTCTCAACTCTCTGCATTTCTTGACTCCTCTTCCTTCCTCACCCCTTTCCAGTCTGGTTTCTGTAAATCTCACACCATATCTACCTCCCTCCTCAGGCTCACTGATGCCATCCTGACAGGTATGGACCAGGGCCAGGTTTCCTCTGCTATCTTTGTCAATCTCGCCAAAGCCTTCGACACTGTAGCCCACACCCTCCTCCTAACCCAGCTCTCTGCTGCTGGGCTCTCTACTTGAGCCACAGATTGGTTCTGTCCCTACCTCATGGGCAGAACTGAAGCTGTCAAAACTGGCAACTCCCTGTCACCCCCCCCCATCTACACTGGCATCCCCCATGGCTCAGTGCTCGGACCCATCCTGTTCTCCATCTTTCTAAATCCCTTCCCCTCTGCATGTACATCTGCATCCATACACATGTATGCTGATGACACTGTCATATTTGCCTCCGGCTCCTCCATACCAGACCCAACAAGCAGACTCCAACTGGCTTTCATCAATATCCAGCACTGGTTCCAGTCAAATTAGCTTTCCTTAACCCATACCCATTAGCACCAAATGGCGTCAGAACCATCTATTGCTTAACCTGACCCAAAATGGTGACATCAGATAGAATGAGTTAAATGCAAAAAAACTCTCTAAACTGCCAGCCCAGCCCTCCTCCCACACTCTCGACGGGACTAGCCTTGAAAATGTCACAACTTTCAAGTACCTAGGAATTTGGCTCAACAGTCACCTAAACTTCTTTGTTCATGTGTACTACTTACACAAAAAGCTTCACCCTAAACTTGGTGCGCTGTATAGGAACTAAGGGTGCATCCCTCTGCTGGCCTGCCGAGCCATTGTGCAGAGAATGATTCTTCCCCTCTTTGACTATGGTGGCACTATCTATGCTAGTGCTCCCAAGTCTACCCTGACCAGACTGGATCCACTCTTCCACTCCTTCTGTAGGTTTGTCCTGAATTGCCCCCCCGACCCCCACAACTACCACCTCTACACCTCTCTCCTTTCCCTCCCTTGAAGCCAGATGGCTTGTTCATTGCTCCTCCCTTATTGCTAAGTACTGGTTGGGATCCCTACCCTCCTACCTTGTGTCTCTTCTCTCCTACCCTTCAAACCCCTCCTACTCTCTCTGTAGCTCTAACCTCCGCTCTCTAACTCTCCCATCCAGGAGGACCTCGGCTGGGCGAGCTGCTTTCTCTTTCCACTTTTCCAAACTCTGGAACTCCCTCCCCTCCCTTCACCCTATTCATTCTGCTACCACCATCCACTCCTTCTCCAGTCTTGTACGCGATTACTCTGCCCCCTCCTGTAACTGCCACTGACTCCACCCAGTTATTGCCCCCATACCTTCCTCTCCTGGCTCTCTACCCCCCTTCTCTTCTCTTCTCCACCCCTCTGACTATATACTACATAGCTCCTCCTTCCCCCATTCCTTTACCTCCTCTACCTACCCACCCTAATTCTGGATCTCCCTTGTCTCCTTCCTTTGATCTACCTTCTCTTTTCTCCCCCTCTACTCTTTGCCCTTTGCAAGACTACCTTTAGCCACTTGCACTAACCTGGTTCATCCCCATTTCTTGTAGGCAAATGTTACTTACTGCTATTGCTGCATTTTCTGTAAAATAATCCCTATGTATATGTTTTTGTACATTCAGTGTATATTACTCAATGTTAATTTATGATATGTTGTATAAAAGTGTGCCTTAATATGAGTGTACATTATCTGTAAATATTTTTACGCTGTATGGATATGTATTTCTCCCTCCACTCTCTTCTCCAGGACGCTTCTGGAAATGAGTTGTTTACGGCTCAATATGTCTCTCCTGGTGAAACTTCTGAAATAAGTATAAATAAATAAATGTTTGATATAAAAGAACAATATGTTACAATGTCTATTTCTAACAATAAACATAAAACTAAATAGCAGAGACACTGATCGTACTTCAGTACATTATACCAGACTCCTAAAAATATGCAAACTACAAGCTTCAAGGGTAACAGGAAACCGTTTTTTACACCTCTCTATACCCCTGTTTTCTTTTTAGTGTCTATCCAATATACTGAAATTTTTTTGATCTTTTTTGCTAAATTAATAATCTAATTGTTACCTTTGTAACTACTCTGAATCCCTCTCTCCTCTGTAGTTTGCTGCTCTCTGATTTCATTCTGCCAGAGCATTCTATGATAATAGTAGCACATTCCAGGCCATTCAGATAAATAGCATGGAATGGTGTTACTGATGTCATGGAATGTCATTTCAAAACCTTTCACCAGGAAAGACATACTGAGCTGAGAACAGCTCGTTTCAGATGTGTCCTGGCGGAAGGGGAAGAGAAGGCACATTGGTGTACAAGAAACAATTGAAAAGTTATACATGAACAATTTGGAACACTGATGAACAGGTAGAAACAGCTTGGTCGCCACCGATTTTACAACTTAGGAAACATGGTGTAAGCACAAATTGTGTGATTTGTCCTAAGAAGTGAGGAGGAGCCATAGTTAGGAGATAAGGAGAAACAACAAAGGTTGAGAAGGCAAGCAAATAGAAGAGAGAGTGGGACCGAGTAGGCAGACAGGAAGGTGGAGGAGAGGCGAGTCAGGAGGGACAGTGTGGGGAAGATAGATTTGGGGAAACAGAAGCCAGTATGGAGAAAGCAGAGGAGATGATTAGGAAGGGAAGTAGAATGTGTAGGGGAAAGCAGAGGCAAATCTGGACGGAGATGAGGAGTAAATAGGGGAAAGCAGGGGAGAGAGTGGGGAAGGGGAGTAGTTGAGATGAGCAGAGGAGAACAGAGAGGGGTCAGTTGCAGTTACGGGGGGAGAAGCAGGACAGAGAGAGAGTGGGTAGGGGAGTAGATGTGATGAGCACAGCAGAATAGAGAGGGGGTCAGCTGCAGTTACAGGAGGGAGAGGTGAAGTTGCACAGTAGAGAGGATAGAGAGTGAAGGAAGGAGGCAGAACAGATGGGCAAGTGAAGAGAGTTCCAGAGTTTAGGGAAGCGGTATGAGGAAGTGGCCTGGCTAGCTGGCTGCAGAAGTCCTCGGGCGGAGAGTAAGGGAGTGAGAGTTGTAGCTGCAAAGAGTACAATAGGTAGTGGGGGACTGGGAGAGGATAGAGGTGAGATAAGAAGGGAGACAGCAAAGCCAGAGTTTGAATATAAAAAGGAGCAGTGGGCTAGGCATCTGGCTTCAAGGGAGGGAAAGGAGAAAAAAAGGAAAAGAAAGAGCAGTAGCTGAAGAGGAGAGTGGACCTCTGTGTAGATCTGAGGGCACCCAAAACTAGATCATGTATTAACCAAAAACCTGTCAAAGCATATCAGAATACATAACTGGTATGGAAAGGAAAATGGGAGGGCAGTTAACTACCCCCACCTTGATGAAGAGTTCGAGCAACTCGAAGTGCCAAGGTTAGCAGTTGACTGAAACAGTTTTTCTTGTGTCTGTATGTGTGACCTTATTTGCATGGAGTAGTTAGCAATAAATGTATACCTTTTATACTTGCACTGTGTGCGCTGTTTGTGTTTCGTGGTATAGCAGCTTCATGGCAGCACTGACTGTGTGGAGCACACAGCTAGTGTGCAAAGGGCTGCTAACTATTCAAAAATCAATTTATATGACCAGCCTGGTGGTGCTGAGGGTTGAGGCGCTGGACACCGCACCTTATGCCATGCTGGCGACCCGCGTTCGGGAATGAGCGTAGGCCGCCAGGGCTGCAGGGAGGAGAAGGATAGAGCATTCAGAGGACAGCTCTCCTTCTCTGGGGAGGGGGGGGACATGGCAGACGGTGTCAGCCTGGCCCCTAGCAGTGGCTGGGGACTGACACACAGGAGTGGTGCAGACACTTGATGGGGGCGCACATGGCAGCGTGCGCGGCACCATCGCAGGCATCATTGCGTGTACCACCCCAATAAAAAAGGGAAAACGGAAAAAGCAGTGCCCCACAGAGGATGAAGAGGGAGCTCACAGGCCCCGCACCTGGCCAGCCACGGCACAGGAACACAAGATCCAGTCTCAGAGGGGGTGGGGCCCCCCTCCAACCCCACCAGGGGAGTATGCCCTGGGGCAACTACTGTGCCGGTTGGTGGACCCTGGGGTGATGAGGCTGGGGCTCTCCCAGATTGTGAGGACTGTGGGAGCAAGGAGCAAAAAATAATAATAATTAAAAAAAAATTTCTATCACTTTTAAATGACTAGAGACCATCATCTGTTCTGTTTGTTTTGAATGAGATACTATTCAAAATGTTGGCGCTTGGTGCCAGAAGGAACTCTGTCCCTGAGAAATCTTTAATTTAGAAACTTGGAAATACATTTTACATAACTGCAGAGCTAGGAATGAACTGTATCCCAGCCAGTATTACATTTAAGTTTTCAGAGCAGAATATCATTTTCACTACTTTTCCATGCCGCCCCCCTCTGCTGCTTAATCTGTAGCACAGCTCTTTTGGGTACATGGAATATCAGATACTGTACTGAGACAGAATAGCAAATTTGGGGTTTTGGATTCTGCCTTCCATCCTTAATTTCAACACCAGAACTGATTAACATTTATTTATTTATTTCAAAAGTTTCACCAGGAAAGACATACTGAGCTGACAAAAGCTCGTTTCCAGATGTGTCCAAGGGTGAGGGGGTAAAGGACAGCATTAGAGCATACAAGGCAACAACTACATAGTCAAGCCCTTAATGTATACAAGCATTATGTAAAAAACAGAGCGAATGAAAAGATCATACAAAATAAGGCCAAAACATTTTCTCCAGTGGATATTAAGAAACACAGTTTGTGATGCAAAGTGCAGTTATAGAGGAGGAAAGATAGGGGAGAGCAATTCAATGAGTCAAAGGAAATTAGATTAGAGGGGAAGGGTAGTGGTGGAGTGAAGGTGTAAGCTAGGGCAAGAGGAATGGAGTTGGGGGGGAAAAGCGGATGGTCGAAAATAGTGAGTAGAGGAGCAGGGTAAGGTATGAATTGAGGAACGGAGTTGGGGGGGGGAGAAGTGGGTGGTCGAACGTAGTGAGTAGAGGAGCAGCGTAAGGTATGGTATCCAGTGCAATTGCAGGAGTACAGGGAGACTTTGTGATGAAGACAGGGCAGAGAGCACTGGGAAGTGGCAGAGTGGATAGACAGGGGGAAAGAATTCCAAAGTTTGGGGAAACAGTAGGAAAAAGCAGCCTGGCCAGCTGAATATTTCCTGGAAGGGAGAGCAAGGGAGTGATAACCAGAGTTACAAAGTGAGTAAGTGGAAAGGGTGGGGAGGACGGCAGAGAGGTAATGTATGGGGGGGGGGAGAGCAAAGACAATATTTGGAGAGAAAGAAGGCACAATGAGAGAGGCATCTAGCTTCAAGGGAGGGGAAGGAGAGGGAAGAATAGAGGGAACAATTGTGTGTATGGGGCCTACAGTTCAAGGCAAAGCAACAGAAGGAAAGAGGAAGTCCAGTCTGGCTAGGGTGGTCTTAGGAGCAGCACTGTAGACAGTGTCACCAAAATTGAGGCTGGGAAGGATCATCTTTTGGACAATTGCACAGCGAGCAGGAGGAGGAAGAGGAAGAGGAATGAAACTCTAGTCCTGTATAATGCTCCCAGTTTGGTGTGATGTTTGTTGTGTATGGTGTCCACATGCCAGAAAAGTCAAGGTGCCGGTCAAGCCAGACCCCGAGGTACTTACATGCAGTAACATCATCGATGGTGGCCCCATCTAGGATGTGGAAGATGGGGAGGACAGTAAGCCTAGTGAGCTTCTGCCTAGCACCAAAGGTCATTGAAACCATTTTCTTGGTGTTGAGGGATAACTAAGTACAGCAGAACCAGTGTTGCACACTGTTGAAGTCCAGATGAAGCCTGGCCATGAGATCAGAGGGGGAGGACCCAGAGGCAAACAGAACAGCGTCATCTACATACAAGTGGATGGACACAGAGGAACTGAAAATAGCATAGGGCCTGGGGGGTGGAGCCAGCAGCCTAGCCAGCAGCTGCAATTTTTCGTAGCTCTCCACACTTGGTATCCTAATTGCGATTAAAACATAATTTGATTGCCAGACCAGAACCAAATTACTATAAAACTATAGCTGAGGAGTTACTGCAACTAGAAAATGGAAGTTTAACTCAAAAATGGGATAAACAAAAACAAATAAACCGGACTTTTTCCTACCACGCTCCTCCAACGCCAAACTTCTAGACGAACAACCAGGCCCCACTACAGCCTCATCTTCCAATACTGCTGGGGCTACTCTGTCTACTCTACAAATTGCAGTGAACACCCTCACTAAAACAGTGCAGCAAATGGATAAAAAATTAGTGGCTTCACAGGAAAATTCCTAACGATAGAACATAGACTTGAAGCGATGGGTGAAGTGACGAAATTGGCAGAGGCTACAGCAGGAAAGGCCCTGGCCGCCATGGCTTCCTCACTAAAAGAACAGGCCACATTAAGAAGCCGTGTGGAACAGTTGGAAAACATCGTGAGGGCTGCAAATGTTCGCATGCTTGGTCTCCCAGAGGAATCGGAGGGGGATTCCCTGATTAACTTCCTTCAGTCTTGGTTGGAGAAACTGATAGATACCTCTGAATTTAAAATAATGAAGGCATATCGTATTACCCCTAGAAGGCCCTCAAACAGTCTAAATAACCCCCTAACTGTACTATTTACTCTACGATCCTCAGGAGAAAGAGATTCACTACTAGTGTCCTTGAGAAATAAGGGTCCAACCTATCTGGAGGAGGCTTGTATATTATTCTTTCCTGACATTTCATATGCTACTCGAATGAGGCGAAAAGCATTTGATGGGGTTAAAAGCCGTCTTCGGGAACTGGGCATCACCTATTCCCTTGCCTTTCCAGCCCGACTCTGTTTCATGGTAGGCCGGCATCAATATTGTTTTACGGACCCGAAGGAAGCTGGTACCTGCATCGGGAGAATAATGGCCAAACAACAACGAGAGCCCTGTACATCGGAGGAGGATGAGTCTGAAGGGGACTGATTTGAACCTAAGTACATTGATTAAGTTTTGAATGTTCCGGACAATATCTATATCTTTTTCATACCTTGGGACAATATGAAAAGTCTGTAGGCTTTTGGCGCTATGTTAGACTCTTTTGTTATGGAGTCTGGTTGGTTAAATGATTGTTTTACAGAGCTTACCAATCGAAGGCAAATTTGATAATTTATATTGAAATTTAATAGTAAAATCAAAATGCAATGTGCCTCATTGGGTGCAAGTTGGGGTAAGCAGTGCGTTTTACAGCGTGAGCATAGTTTTAATCGCAACAGAGCTGTTATTGGGAATATTAAAATGTAGGTCTTGCAAATCATGGTGTCCACTTAAACAGCTCAGCTGGGCACAAAAAGACCTTGATGTGAGTTAAAACTCTCGTTCTGAGATACCAGTCTTACCTTATGGCAGTAAATCTTCCAGAACGATGTAGTTAGCACCAAATACCCTCTTTAACAAGGGGAGCTCTGGAGTGAAGACCTTCTTTCTCTATTAAGGTTGTTAGTAACCACAAAAAGACCTACTTTCAGGTCGGTTGTTTTCATGCAGTTTAATAGTTTTCTTAAGTACAGTCAGGGCATTGACTGCTTTACAGCTCCTGAACTTGATAGGATGTGTATTTTAATTTTTTTTAAATTGTGGGATGATAACCCCCAATGCTGTACCAATCGAATGGATAGTCTCTCTCCTAAGTAATGTATTACTGACTTTCTTGCAACTCTGTATACCCATTCAGTACTAAAGTATTCTGTATGTATATACATTAAATGTTACAAATAAAAAATTAAAAAAAAGAAAAGAGCATAGGGCCAAAGATGGAACCTTTTGGAACACCAGTGTTGATGGGAAGTGGAGGGAATATGGAATCCTTGATTCGCTGAGATTGAGACCACGGTGGGAGTGGAACCAATTGGAAGAGGGGTTGGAGAGGCCCACTGTCTTGAGCTTGGCAAGGAGATGGGTGAGATACAGTGTCGAAGGCTTCGGACAAGTTGACAAACATGAATGCTGGATGACAACTACTGCCATTGCTGATATGATGCAATGATGGCACTGTATTGTAAAAACATTCCTGTGCTATGTTATATGTTATAGATATTGTGTAACCTTTATAAGTATTTAATTCTTCCACCCTCCCTAGGTCGCAACTGGAGACGAGCCTTGGCTCAGTGTGTCTTTCCCCGTTACCAGTTTTTCAATCAATCAATAAATAAATAAATAAATAAAGTATTGCATAACCTTCTGTACCCAAAGATTCCGTTCTCATGAGGACACCTTTGAAACTGAACCTCAGCTCAATGGTTTGTGACATCATCACTTGATTTTCCAATAAGCATAATTGATGATGGTCATTATGTTCCCGATACCCCTGGGAATTAATAGTATTAAGGAGCTTAATCAGATAGATTTTCTTCAGTTAAAAAAATTAAATTAATACTGGGCAGGTGTACAAGACCTGTATAGACTAGCTATGGGGTTGGAATGAGTAGGAATCATATGCAGCATAAGATCCCACTAGTCCGGCCCCAGATGATCAAGGTTCATGCTCAAACCCAGGTCACTGGCACTTTTTTCACATGTTTTGTACTCTGTAAAAAAAGAATGACTACTGAGCTATACATGGTAGTATCTTGCATTTTCTGACAACCTCCCTTTAGCTTTGGGGGCATTTTTTCTCCTCGTTTTTTTTCTGTATTACTGTATGACACAGTTCAAAGTAATGTATGTTGGTATGTTTAGAAAAACTTTAATACATAGACTGTCCCTGAAAAAACAAGAACAGTTTACAAGGTTTAGCTGACAAATTGGCAGGGAGCACCTTTACAGCTGAAGATTTGGAGATGTCCCAAGATAAATAACATACAGGAAATTTCAACATTTTTTGCAAACTGCAGGGAATCAAAGTAAGACTTTAAATGAAAGGACCACCCACTATTCCACCCATACTGTACAAAGACTATTATTTTATCATTTACTCAAACAAACATACGGCAGACTTCGAGGAACCATCTCAAAGCCCTCGTTCATCAAGATAAATTGATAATTGAGATAAATTAAAACTAAAACAAAATTACAAATCAAAGAAAACTATATTAAAAACATGTTTAGCACTTATTGAAAGGAGAATTGCATTGAAGTTGTGAAAGCATTTTTTCTTCAATACTGGTTCCTATACTATCATTGTTCCATCCTTGCTAGCCTTTGGTGTTCCTGATTTACACACTGGTACCACTCTAGAACTGATGATGTAGTTTATGTCCTTCTAAACCTTTGGGTTCTAGAGTGAATCATACATGCTTTGTGACAACAACGTACTGTAAGTGTTTAACAAGGTCATAAACTGGGCCGATGGCCCAGATGTAGTGCACTGCACTGCCACGAGGGTTCCATGGGTTTATTTATTTTATTTAACAGACTTTAGAATTACAACCTTTGAGTCAGGGACTCATTTACAAAGGCTCTGCGTCAGAAAAAAACAAACATAAACACTTAATACATATAGACATAGAAAGGCAGTTAAAGGTTACAGTTTTTTCAGTTATACAATATTGCAGAATCAAGATCAGCTATACATTGCACTGAACGTGTTACAGAGAGCTGTATTTTACAGTTTTCAAGAGAACAAAAAGTTTGCTGATAGAGGGAGGGAGTAACAGGTTTGATATTTACAGCGAAGTAGAGAATTGGACAAGATATCTTGTGAGTGCAGCCAAAGGATGCATTGTTAATAGGTAATGTTTGGTAGCCCTATCGGTAGGAGCTCAGTGGCAGGGTGGTCCCGTGAGATGATAGATAGATGACTCAGCACTAGCTGGTACATTGGCAGCACCGTGAAGCGAGAATGTGCACTTTGAGGGCTGACTTGAAAGGTCCTAATTTGGAGATGGAGGAGACATCGGCGGGGAGTTCGTTGTACCAGGCTGGAGCCCTGTGTGGGAATGACCTTTGGGCTAAGGAGGTTCTAACCTTCAGAATGGACCACACCTGTCGGTAGGCAGTGCAGGTGTTCACCAAGGTGTGGGAGGATAGGAGAGAGGCAGAAACCCCCAAGGGGGTAAGCCCCAGGTATATTTTCTTTATGAGGAGACATGTTTGATTAAAATAGCCTTTCATCTAGGGTGAAGAGACTTGTCGGGGCATATAAAGTACAAGTATGGGTACGCTTGTCTGCCCCGGAGAGGAGTCTGAACGCTTTGTTTATGGCCAGGTAGATTTTGTTAAAGGCTGTATGGTAAGCAGCCGAGTAGACAGTGAGCCCATAATTGACTAGGGAGAGGACTAAGGAGGTGACAGCCAGATTAAGGGCTTCCGGAGGTAGACAATCCTTGTGCCGATACAATAGGCCTATACGGACATTTATGGCTGATGATAGTGTGTCAATGTGTGAATAGAAGGAGAGGCTGGAATAAAATGTAAGGCCCAGGTATTTATATGTATGGACCTGTTCTAGAGGAAGGAGAGAGTGGGAGAGGATTGTTATCTGCGCATTCTTGGCCTTATTCTGTCGGTGGGCAAAGAGCATGGTCTTTGTCTTTTTTGCATTGAACACAAGTCTTTGGTCTATGAACCAGTTTTCAATCTGGTTAAATGTGTGTTGGAGGGAGGACTGCAATACTGTGGGATCTGGGTGCAAGGCAAAAAGAACCGTGTCGTCCACATAGAGTAGTAGGTTGCCAGAGCAGGAATTGGGCAAGGTGTTTATGTAGATGCTGAATAATAGAGGGCCGAGGATGGAGCCCTAGGGAACCCCAGAGCAGACTGGCAGGGTGCTTGAAAGGGTGTTGCTTATTTTGACACATTATGATCTAGCTGTGAGGTAAATGACAAACCAGGAGACGGGTTCTTGGGATAGACCTATGTGGTGGAGTGTACTTAAGAGTAAGGGGTGGGAGACTGTATGAAAGGCCTTTGACAGGTCGATGAAGGCAGCTCCAGCTAGGTGTTTTCGATCCAGGGCAGAGTGATTAAAATTAGAGAACTCAGTGAGAGCCGTAGTTGTACTGTGCCCAGATCTGAAGCCATGCTGCTCCCTGCAAAGTAGGTTATGAGCAAGCAGGTACTTAGTGAGTTGGGTGGCTATAATTTTTTTGAGGACTTTCGAGAGTGGTGGGAGAATGGATATGGGACAGTAGTTATTGCGGGAGGTGCTGTCACCACTCTTCAGTACTGGGGTTACTGTGGCAGTCTTACAGGTTGCGGGGAACTGCCCCAGACTTAGGGAGCGGTTAATGAGGTCAGTCAGTGGGGAGAGGACTGTATCTAGTACTAGATGTAGGATTCTCATATCAAAAGAATTTTTGCAATAGCAAGAGCCACTGAGTGCTTTAATGAGATAAGGCCTTGCCTCATTCGTAGAGAACACCCTGAGATGGAAGGGGGGATGCTGGGTGTTAGGGGGCGGGGTTGCAGGAGTGGGGTCGAAGAAGTTATTTGGCAGTAATGCACTTAGGTCAGAGAATGATGAGTTGAGGCAGTTGACGATGGCCAGTGGGTCAGTGGTAGGGACATTGTTGACAGTTAGTAGGAAGGGGGGAGCCGGGATTTGCAGTTAAATTCCTTGATATTGTCCCAGAACAACTGAGCATTCCCCCAGGAAGAGGCAAGGGTCATTTTGTAATAGCCCAATTTGGCCTGTTTTATGGCCCAAGTGCATCTGTTATGATCCACTTTATAGGCCTGCCTGTCCGCCTGCATGCTGGATGCAACTGCTTTATGCCAGAGATCATCTCTGTGCTTTAGCTGTTGGAGCAGTGCAGGCATGACCCAGAGGGCATTATGTTTCTTGGATTGCACTTTTGCTAGTGGAGCACAGATGTCACATGCATTATAAAAAGAACAGGTGAAATAATCAAGGGCTTCATCTATAGTATTGGCCTGGGAGATGGGGGACCAGTCCCATTGAGGTAAGTATTTTCTTAGTTTGTGAGGCCTCCGGGTCGGAGATGATGCTGGGCAATATAGTTTGGTTTGGGCTTCTGCTGAAGACACGACCAGGAAAAGAGGATGGGTGAGTAATCGCTTAGGGAGTCAAGAAGGGCCACCAGGTCAGAGATTCTGTGGGGATGGTTGGTGAGGAGACAGTCGATCAGGGTGCTAGAGCCATTAGTGGGGTTCACCCTGATAGGTTGGCTAACCAGCTGGGTCAGGTCAAGTGCAGTGAAGGTGTCCTTGGTGTGGGAAGCTGAACTGGCAAGCCAGTTCACATTAAAGTCTCCAACTGTGATGTGTTCCGTTTATATTAATATATATATGATGTGTTCCATTTATATTAAAGATTTGTATCTTCGTGATTTGCTGGCTGCGATAGTAGTGTTGTCTGTGGCGGTGCTCACTGTCCCTGTGTTGGGGATGTCATATCCAAGGCCTCAATTTCTCTGATGCAATTTGGGTCTAAGTTCTGTGGCAAGTCCCACTGTTGCCGTAAGACTTCTCTGGCATTGTGGCATTAGTTTCCTATATCTGTGGAAATTCTTTGGTGGCAGTTGGGGGCTTTGGTGGCAGACAGGGACTCCCCCATCATCCAGGTATATGAAAAACAATTTGTTTTAGGTCTGGGACCCATGAACCAGGGCGGGTTGTCTGTTAACTATTGAGTTCTTACACAAGCAGTAGTAGAAATTAATCAAAGTACCAATGGTACTAAAGGTGCTAAAGAAGGACTGTATGAAAACAAGAGCAATTTACAAGGTTTGGCCGACAAACCAGGTAGCACCTTTACAGCTGAAGATGTGGTGATGTCCCAAGATAAATAATGAATGGGAAATTGTTTACGGGGGAGGGTGTAGTAGGGAGGTCAGGAAGCACTTCTTCACAGAGAGGGTGGTGGACACTTGGAATGCGCTACCAGAAGAGGTGGTCTCATTGAAGAGAGTGGGCAGCTTCAAGAGAGGCTGGGATAGGCATAGGCGGAAGGTAAGGATCATCAGTAAGGAGGATGGGAGGAGTGGGGGGCAGGGACAGTAGTTCAAGCTGTGGACCCTGCAATACGAGCAGACTAGATAGACCAAATGGCCTTCTTCTGCTGGCTTCTTCATATGCTCGTATGTAAATATAAACATTTTCTGCAAACTGCAAGTGTGACAGCGAGATCCTGCCACTCTTAACGACCAACCTTTTCTTAAATCTGTTGCAACAGTTCATCTGTTTCTTAGCTTAATCTATCCTTTACAATTTCTAGTCCATAAGGTTGACCACCTATGGGCATCCACTCCCCTTTCTTGACTATGCTATAGTGTCCTGTTTAATTTTCCTTTTCCCTCTCAGGTCCTCGTACAGGGAGATTATTGTGGTGACCTCTGAGCTGATGTAAAACAAGGTTCCATGTCAACTGGGCTAAACAATTTAAGAGACTGTCAAAACGGCGATGCAAATACAGCGACCATCAATTCAACAAGTCGACAATATGGTGACGCACACATCAGCAAATTTCAAGCAGTAAACCTGAAGCTCTGCATGTCACCATTAGACTTTGGCTCCTACCTCTTTATTGCGGCAATACCAAAAAGCCACCATGCAGGACCACTATCTAATGCACCTGTACCACAGGTCACGTCTGATTGGAGCTTACTATTCCATATCTATTTAGGGCTGTGCCCCTCACTCCACTGCATTTCAATATTCCCACCCACAGCGCACATTGATAGTGGGGTATCCTAGCACACCCGGATTCGCCCATATCGTCTGATCGCCATTAATTGCTGGTCGCTGTAATTGCCGTCACTCATACTGAGTCGCCCATTTGTGTTAGCTGTTTTTTACTCACTGTTATTACGTGATGCCGTAAAACAACAGGCTGTGTTTCTTACTGAAGGATTTAGCATGTAGTAGCACTATGTCATAAAATACCATGATGTATATGCCTTATGTGTATGAAACCTGTAAATGCTGAAAATATCACAGCACTAGGTGTTTTTGATAAAGGTAAAAAGTTACGGGGACTGTATTGTAAAAATTAAGTTACCGGAGTGAGATATCAGAAAACCCCCATTGTGTTATTTAAAATGCATGTAAATTACAGATTGTTTGAGAGGCCCATTGGCACCATGCATTCCTGCATTAAGCTGAACCAGCCTAAACAGTAATGGTGATTTGCATACACATCCCATGATGCTTTGCATTACGGGGATATGTGTGATGTTGTGATTCTTTGAAACTTGGCTTTATTGCCAATGCCATTTGGGGTAGCCCTTGCTTCAGTGCTTCTGCACTAAGGTTCTTTGTCTTTAGCTTGTTTTGGGGTTTTCCTTTTTTGAGATCCCCATCACCCAAACACACAAGACCAACATAGGGAATGAAATGATTTTCATTAAAGAGATAGATCAGTAGATCAGTGGGTCAGTAGGTGCTGACTAAGTGCAGAGGAAGGACATGCATAGTCTGTTGCTGCAAACTGATGTATTGAACAAAGGATATGCCAGTGCTTAAGGTTATCCCCTGTGTTTTAAATAAACATCACACAGAGATTGTGTTGAACCTGAAGTTCTGTGTCTGATCCATCTGTTATCCCACAGCCCCTCCACAGCAAGGAATCAAAGTAAGACTTTATACAAAAGGACCACCCACCATTCCACCCATACTGTACAAAGACTATTATTTTATCATTTAACCAAACATATGGCATACGTCAAGCAACCATCTCAAAGCTCTCGTTCATCAAGTTCTTGAGCTAAATTAAAACTAAAGCAAAATTACAAACCAAGGAAAACCTATATTTAAAACATACATTTTGGCACTTATTGAAAGGAGAATCGAGTTGAAGTTGTAAGTCATTTTTAAAGTTAGTTCAAAGTAATGTATGTTGATATGTTTAGAAAAAACTTTAATACAGAGATTGCCCTAAGAAAACACGAACAGTTTACAAGGTTTGGCTGACAAACTGGTGGGGAGCGCCTTTACAGCTGAAGATTTGGAGAATTCCCAAGATCTGTTGTATTACATTCTGTACCTGACCAGACTCCCCTGGAGTTGATCAATGTTTCAGGGGTAGGATTTAAGAAAAAAAAGGGGGTATTCTTGGTGGAACACCAGATTCAGAATTTTGTTATCCCGCCTGGAAATCTGGTATTCTGCCTAAATTCAATGGGTTTTTATGTTACACGTGTGCGTAGAAAATTTTGAACAGCCACATGTAAGTTTTCCAGTTTTAGGATTTTTTTCACCAAATTTTCAACATGGCCTTTTTGGGACCCAACCTCATGAAGAGTGCCACTGTCATTTCTTTCATTGGTCCCAATCAATTAATCAAGTCTTTATTTAACCAGGCATTCATCGTTGAGCAGAAGCTCATTTGCAAGATGGACCTGGGTGGAGCATGAACAATTGTATATACAGGTCAACACAGGTATTTACAAGGCAATACAGATAATACTGTTTACAGAGAGGAAGAAAAAGAAGTTCATATGAACATAGAATTATACAGATATTGTACTGATTACAGGGTATTTACATACATAGAAGTGTCTATAGGAAGATAAAGCAGGTTATCTAAGGTTGCTGGAGGAAGTACTGGAAGAAAAAAAAATATACATCAGGTAGAGGCGAAGATGGGGAGGGGGAGGGATGGAGGTAGGGGGAGAAAGGCTAGGAGGGCATGGTGCACAGAGAGGAGTTGGTAAAACGGGATGTAGAGAAGGTGGATGGAGAAAAGGAGTATGTATGAGTCCCGGGATTGAATGCTATAAAGTACGGGGCATGGTAGGATGTCACAACCCAGGGGTAGTGAGCTCCTATCCGAGGTTGGGAAAGGAAGGATAAGGGGATGGATGGGCCTAGTGTTGATAAGACAGGGGGACAAGAGAGAGAACAATTAGGCTTGTGAGGAGCAAGCTGGGGGTCAGTACTTAAAATTGTGTCTAGGCGTATATACCAGTGCAGACACCGTCTTGGGTCTGAGTGGGTGAAGCAGTTACATACTTCTCTGATTGTATGGAAATAAAGCATCTTGAAGGCATTTATACCAATTAGAGTGCTTAGTTTAGGGTTTTTGTAGATCGCTCCATAAGGTAGGTAGCATGAAGCTTATGGCTGCCCTGCCGGGCGGATTTTGCTTTGGGTACTTTAAGTGTAATAGCTGAGTAACTTCTTAACGTGTATTTCCCAATTATACTCAGGGGAAGACAGCAGGAGATATAGTAAGGCAGCTTATTAGAGATGGCTCTATATGTCCAGAGAGCGGCGTTTCTGTGGCGCCTGAACTTTAGTGATGTCCACCCCACTGCCACATATAGGGTCCAGTGATGCGTGTCGACGGGAAGTCACATTATAAACCTCAGTGCTCGATGGTAGAGTGTGTCCAGTTTAGCCATGTGAGAGTTGGGGCATTGGCTGTAGAGGAAATCAGCGTAATCAACCAATGATAGGAAAATGGATTGGACCAGTTGTTTCTTGGCATCTCTGGTGAGAAATTGGTTGATTCTAAAAAACAGGCCAAGCCTTTGCCAAAGTCATTTTGGCAAGTCCTCGATATGTTCAATGAGGGAGAGTCTTTGGTCTATCCAAACTCCCAGATACTTGAATTTTATAACAAATTCTAGTTTTTCACCTAGAACTGTGGTAATTTGGGGAACTGTCCCACTGGACACAGGGTTAGCTGTACGGATGAAAGGGGAGAGGACCATTGCTTTAGTTTTTTTGGCATTAAGGAGTAGCTTTTTTTGGAGGTGTTGGCTTTGCAAAAGGTTTGAATTCTGACTGTAGGTCATTGCAGGCAGCTTCAGGTGTTGGGCGACTCATGTAGAGAACTGTATCATCTGCAAACAGATGGATGTTGTCTTCTTTTATACAGTAGTCAATGTTATTAATGTAGATTGCAAAAAGGAAGGGCCCTAATACAGAACCTTGAGGTATCCCTCTTTGCAGAGTTTTTAAGGGGGACAGGCCTCCTTCGGCTTTAAGTTGTTGAAGGCGCCCTGTAAGATAGTCAGTAAACCAGCACAGAGAGGAGGGGTCCACACCTATGGTTTGAAGGGAGGAGAGGAGCAGACTAAGGTCGATGGTGTCGAAAGCCTTGCTTAGATCAAGGAAAACAGCACAAATAAAGTTTTTGCTCTCAAGATTATGCTGTCAGTCATTAGTAACTTTGGCGAGGGCTGAGACAGTGCTATGTTTAGCTCTGAATCCAGACTGCATAGGGTTTAGCAGTTCCCTAGACTCAAGGTGAGTCCTCAGCTGTGCATTTACAATTTTCTCTAGGAGCTTGGACAGGACTGGAAGGAGAGAAATTGGCCTGTAGTTATTGAGATCACCAGGGTCACCTGATTTGAACAGTGGTATGACATGTCTTCCATATAGGTGGTAAGGTGCCCTGAGACAAGGATAAGTTAAAAAGGTGGGTGACAGGTATTGCTAGTATGTGGTAGGCAATTTTTAGGAAGTAAGGGTCAAGGGTGTCGGCCCCAGCACTTTTTCTAGTATCCAACTGAAGCAAGAGGTCCTCTACCTCTTTCAGTGAGGCTGGTTGAAGCGGAAAGGCAGTGAAGCTGTCGGAGTTTCAGGCAGTTGGCTGGCAATATGGGAGCGAAGTATGTTTGCAGGGGAGTTATCAAATGCCATGCCTGCAGTAGCAAAGTGGTTATTGAATGCGTCAAGTATATCCATCTTTTCAGTTATAGTCGAGTTGCCAGAGGTAATCTTGGTCGGGAGTAAATTTCCTGGGGAGTGGCCTAGCAGATCATTGATTGTGTTCCAGAGCTTGATTGGGCTCTTTGTGGCAGAGTCGAGTTCGGATTTGAAGAAGGTGGCCTTCGATTCTCTGATTATTTTGGTACATAAATTTCGTAGTCTGCTGAACTGGTTCCAATCCTCTGCAGTGTTCAGTCTGCGCGCTTTTTTCCAGAGCTTATCTCTTTCTAGAAGCAAGGACTTGATCTGAGGGGTGAACCATTTACAGATTTTGGTCCAAGTTCGAACTTTAATCAGGGGAGCATACTTACTAAGGGCCCTTGATAGAATGTCATGGAAGATATTGTAAGCTGATGTACTCGTTTTGGCCAGGTAGAAATCTTGCCACTGAGGGGAGTACTTAAGCTCATTTAGGTAGGCATGTTCATTGAAGTTGCGCCTGAATCTCTTCATAGAGAACTTGCTGATGGGTACTGGGTTGTTGGTGGATCTTACTCCCGCAATAAAACAATGGTTGCTGGCATCTGAGAAGAAGACATCAGTGTGGAAGAAGAGATGAGGTTTGCTCACCATTAGCACATCCAAAAGTGTACTTTTACTGGAGTTCTTCACGTTTGGGCATGTTGGCTCAGTAATAAGTTGCGTCAGCCCATGTTCATCACAGAAGGGTGCAAGGGGGACAGCTGTGTTAGAGAGCCAGTCAAAGTTGAGGTCTCCTAAAATAATAGTTTCTGGCAGCCCCTGTCCCAGCTTGTCACTTAGATATGACACAAGCTGTAGGCCAGCAGACGGTGGTCTGTAGCATCCTACTACACAGAGTGCAGTAGTCTGTGTAATTTCCACTTTGAGAATTAGACATTTGAATTCGCTAGCGACAGATGCTGAGGATAAGCAGAAGGCAGAAAATCTGTCTTTAACGTAGATAGCTACCCCTCCTCCTCTGGCATGCCTATCAGCTCTGAACAAGGCATAGTAGGGCACGGTCATTGTGCAAAATCACTTTGCACAATGACCGTGCCATTCTGCACCACAGGTGTGAAAACACATTTCGGGCAGGATATGAAAATTAACAGCTATAATGTTCATGAGGGGGTGTGAAAAAATGACAATGTTGTGAATTTGGAGTGAAAATATTAAAAATTTCCAAAGTTACGAGCATGCATAGAAAATTTTCAATGACCACGCATATCTCGCCCATTTTTCAATATTTGTGCACCAAATTTTTAACATGGGCTTTTTGGGACCCCACCTCATGAACCCTGGCACTGTTGTTGTTTTACTTGGTCCTGAAAGGTCATTCTGCACAGCAACTGTAAAATCACCTTTTGAGACTGAGTAACAAAATGACAGTGCCAGTGTTCATAAGGTGGGGTGCCAAATACACCATCATGAAAATTTGGTACAAAAATATTGAAAAAATGGCCGAGATAACAACATAAGTTGAAAACGCCATTGACAGCCATTATACGGCATGTAGCTTGATTCTTCAGTTTGTGGTTTGGCTTTGAAGAGGCAGATGTGTCCCGGTCCACAGAAGATGACAGCTGCTGACCTCAGATGGTAAGTATAGGGCAAGGAGGGGTGGGCTGCTCAGTGGGAGGGTTGGGATGGAGAGGGGGTCAGGGAAGATGACAAGGGACCATTTCCTTTTTTGCAGGGAAAAAAAAAGACATTGGGGGACCGTTTTCTTTTTTTATACAGACAGGGGATTACTGAAACATTTTGGGACACTGGGAGTGGGTGCCCCAGTGTCCCAAAGTACTGGGAAGGAATTGCTAGCACCGACATGGGGATTGGGCTCTCGTTGTTGGGTTTAAGGTGCACAAAATCAGGTATTTCAGGTAGAGCACCAGGGCTTGAATTTTGGTATTCCGGTACAAAATTTGGTGCCCAAAATGTCTCGGAATACCATTAAATTCGAGGCCTGTGTTTGTTGTAATACATATTGAAATTTGTCCTTCTTTGACATGGAACCTTTGAAAGGAATGCTAGTGCTCAAAGGTGTTTTCCAAATTACAAATAAATAAATAAAAAAAAAATGAAATAATTATGTTGCCAGAAAGAAGGCTGACAGGCTATCCCCTGGCAATGAAAGGTGAAATGGCTTGCGAGATGGGGTCCGAGACACAGCATCTATAAACTGGAATGGGAAAGAAAAACGAGTTCCGTGCTGGGGATCAAACACAGGCCCCTTACTCTTTACTGCTTGGTAGCCTGTAGCTCTAATGCTGCACTAAACTTCTGAGACAGGAGTTATATGCTGTGGCAAAAGACATCCAGCACTGGGTGCAGACTTCCCCCCAACAGTTGCAGTGAACTGTCATAATAAACAGTCTGTCTACCGAAGGAATATTTTCTAAGTTGCATTTAAAGCTCAAAGTCTACACTGGAATCATTCAGGTTATCACCAATACACACTGTCAAACTTTGCTGAAAGTCTGTCTCTTAACATCAGCATTGACATCTAACAATATCTCTCATACTATATAAATTGTAGTAAGAAAGAAAAACAAATTCCACTCTGGAGATCAAACCTAGGCTCCCCGTCTTCTACTGTTTAGTAGCTTGTAGCTCTACCACTGTACTAAGCATCCTGTGCAGGAGATGTGTGCTGTGGCAAAGGACATCCAGTAGTGAGTGCAGACACCCCCTACACAGCTACAGTGGGTTTTCATAATTAATAATCTGTCTGATGGAACTTGAAAGTAGTGTTGAAGTTTGAGCTGGAACTTTTCAAGTTATTTATTTATTTATTTATTTAGTTTTTGTTGACCGGGTAAGTGCACTAGACAAATCCTGCCTATTTTCAGGCACGACCCGGGGGAGGAGGATATAGATGAATGGCAACTGACCTTGAACCAGATTAAGCTGTTGGTGGTATTTTTAGTGAATGAGGGAAATTTGGCCAGGACACCGGAGAAACTCCCCTACTCTTTTCGATAAGTGCCATGAGATCGTTAACATCCACCTGAACTACGACCAATCCAGGCAGATGTCTGATATCACTATCATCATCAATGACATCTAACAATTTCTCTCATACTACATAAATTGTAATGAGAAAGATAAAATTGTGCCGCACTGGTGATAGAACCCTGGCTTGTGTAGGTCTCAAACCCTATGCCAAGACCTAAAAGCCCTATCACTGACATCATCAATGACATCATGCACCTGAGTCACTCACACTGAATGTACCTTTAAACTTGACTAAATGCAAAAAAAAGAGCACATATGACCACAATAGGCACTAACAGCTATGCTGTTATCACCTAAAAAATCCACTCCATCCATCTCAGTGCCATCACCTTCTCCACCTAACCGTGAGAGCCCATAGGGTCATCATATTTGAAGTAGTAATGCTTTTATCAGCTCATATGCTGCACAGTAATACTTATCCTCCAAGTTTCACCACAATGACAGAAAGCCAGTTTCTTGCTCCAGTAGTATTTTGTGCGGCTGTGCACAAAACACTTCTGTGACAAAAAACAGAATTTGGGCCTGACAGTGAAATTAGAAAGATGAAGACTGCCTCTCAGCATGGGACCTGATCAAAATGTTACAACCTCAAATAAGTTGACTCCAGGAGGGTCTTAGGGTGGGGGTAGGGAGGGTGGTGGAGCAGAGCTGGATAGGGAGGGTGGGGTTACCTGTTTCAATTTTTAAGGTAAAGCACTAGCAAGCAGACTAATGGACAGGGGCTGTTGCAAAATGCTTTTCAGAATTTCTGTTTTTAATTTCCATGGAATTCCAAAAAGCAGGCTATGGATTTAATACAAAGTATGGAATAGTTTTCAGCAGCTTATATGAACCATGAAATAATTTCCCCTGGTTTACACTGAAGAGTCAATGTCAACTGCAGATTTGTTTTTTCACAGTTTATATCAATGCGTCAATGTAAACTACAAAAAAATTATTCTGCATTTTATGTTAACAATGGAATACTAATCCCAGTTTGCGCAAAACATACAGTATTCTGCAGTTTACGTTAAGTTCTGCACTAATCTTTGATGCCACAGAACTGTGGAAAAATTGGGGCTTTAACTATATCGCACTCCTTTAGCAACCCCTACCACTGGGCCAAGAGATGCGTAATGTACAGTATTATGCGTCTTCACTGCAGGGTCACAGCAACTATTAAGATGCTTGCTCTGACAAGGGGAGGAGCAAAGTGCATGAGTGTGCATCAATGACCAGATGTACACTGACCAGTATCTTAGGAGCCAGAGGGAAGGAAATATTTAAAGAGAAAAGTCCCCCTCAGTGCCACCTCCCCTCAGATCCCTTCTGGCCACCAGAATCATAGTAAAGTGTCCATCTATGCCCAAATATGTGACCTCAGCATGGTGCCACATCAAAACAGTGAGGTCTAAATGGCAACCGCCACAAACAGCATGGACAGAACAGCGAGAGCACGTATGGCGAGGGCTCTTTTTTTGTGGGAGGCTCTGCCCCCCAGCCCCCTCCTTACTATAGATACCAACTCTGAAGGGACACACCTCAGGGAGGGGGGAACCTTCAGTCACTTATGTGTTTGCTCTGTTTTGCCATCGCAGTTTTCTCCGCACCGTTTTGCCCTCACTATCTTGACAGGCTACACCCAACATGGTGGGGAATAGACATGGAGAGAGTAGGGACAGTATGGGGTTGGACTTGTGACAGATGCTAGTATGGTGTAGTGGGGTGTGTATCCAGGGAAAAAGGAGAAGGGTAGAACAGGGCATAAAACTATATCGTATCGTACAGTCCTTCCCCTCTCACCTGACTCGCCCCCTTCAGCTCCACGGTCCCCCCAACTCCATCACCCACTGTCTCTAGGACTTAGCTGAGGGCCCATCAGTCCCTACACAGCTTGCCCTCTGTGGTGGGGCTATCACGGATACCCCAGGCACCCTTCAGATGCATTGCTTGGTTGACAGGTCTTTGTGCCCAGTAGGCGGTGTGGGTTTTACGGGGAACTGCGAGTGCTATCCTGCCAATTGGTGTTCTCTCCACCTTTTTCATCCTCCCATCTGGATGCTCCATGGAGTTTTTGACAGCATGATGCATGCATGCAGAGCGTGCCTACATCTGGCATCAGGGAGCATCCCCCTCCCCTGGTGCTCCAGCCGCATCACCACCCATGGTCGCCTGGGTGACAATGTTACCACGGAGCACTCTGCCTTCCCTCTCTGGTGAAGGAGAGCATCCTCTGGGAATCTCAGTTCTCCTCCTCCCAGTCGGACGCTGATAACCCACTCTTGTTCCCGAACCCGGGTTGCCAGCATCGCAGGCGGTACCCCTACCACGCCGCTGATGGGCCAGCTTATTATACAGTCCTAAATTGCTCCTAAAGCACCAGTGCAATGAAAACATTTTTTTTCCCAAAATGTTATTTTCAGCTACAATTAATAGAAATATTATCATATCTATGAAATGTACTTTTCAAGATGCCTCTTTTTATATCTGAAAACTTTCTAGATACCCCCTATGCTGCTCACTGTGAGTTTTCTGTACTTTCTCAGTCCTAACCTTAGCCAGGTCTACAATGTTTTTTCTATGTCAAAGGTAGCGGTCATCTTTTTTCTTGAAAAACACAAATACAAATTAAAGCATTTATAAAATACTGAAATGTGGGTGGAATTAGAAAATTTAACCACAAAAAAAACCTGAAAGATGCCTGAAATATTATTTAGTGAAAAAGACGTAGGGTCAAATTTTTTGCCCAGTTTAATTGCACTGCTGCTTTAATTGCCAGTGGTGTGTACTGTAAATGAGAAATACCTACTGAATTTAAACCTGCCAACAAATAAAGAACAACAACAGACTGTAACCTAGCATTTGAAAAACAGCTTCTGCAGAAATTACAGGCTTGCAGGTTCAGGGCAGTTGTCCTTTGAATGCATAGGAAGCTTTGTGAGACTCCAAATGGCAAAGGCAGACTGGTCCACCTGGATACTTGGAAATTTCTAGGTGGGCCCCCTTAGTTGGGCTATTCCTCACCTTCAAAACTCTGAAAATCCTTGAATATATCATCTTGTTTCTAATTAAATGGGGTTTCCTGATCACTGCAAACAAATATGAAATGCAAACGTAAAGGCACTGTTTAAAAATCTCCAGGTGGGCCCCCACTATGAGCTTTCCAGGTCGGTCCCCTGTACTACAGTCCAACCCTCCTTGAAGGGACAGTATTATGCAATTTTAAAAGAGCAGTCAACATTCCAGGAGAAATAAAAAAACAAACATAATCTTTAGGTACAATTCAGCTCGGAGTACCCTATGCACATAAGGGCACAAAGCCAATGTGCCATGTATCCATGGCACTTAGGCAGCATTATATCAGATAGCCACACAATAGGGGTCCTGCAGACCCCCATATCTTCATGGAAGGGGCATGCATCCCTTCCACACCAGATCCTGTCCGGCCCACTAGCAACTATTGGCCAGGCAGACTTGAGGAGTGGCCAGGGTGTCTCCACTTCACGACATTCATTAAGGCATGGAGTGCTGGGAGAGGGGGGTGCAGGCTATGCTAGCAGGGTCCCACCCATTGCTGCTGCACGCCCTCCACGAACAGCACCCGCCAGTTGTGATGAGACAGCCAACCCCCTCTGCCATGCTGCTCCAGCCACCCAAGTCAGGCAGAGAAGACTGGAAGTAGACATTTGGGCACTCACCTGACCATAGGTGCTGACTCAGTGGGTGCTGGGATACTCACACACCCACAAAGCTGACTTAAGCACCCTCATTGTTTTGAGGGCAGTTTGCAAAAAAGGAATACTAGGGAACCAAGCAATAGAAAAAATACTACCTACTGGCAGTAAGCACCCACAGAGGCTCATAAAAGTTGGCACCCCTGCACGCGACATATGTTTCATTTTGGGATGCATGGTGATCACTATACCCTGCTTTGCACAGAGCAGGGGATCCACTGTGTCTGCCAGTCCATGCACCAACATGGTGGGGGATAGAGCCATGAACATGCGGCCTGCGGTGGTCGGCAGTTCATGCTCTGTGAGCGGCTTTGCAAGGGATGGGTACATGCCTATTGCGCCTACCCAGCCTGCACTGGGCATAGGCACCGTAGTCCACATTAGTTCTGTACTTCTTCTCCCCATTACTTACTACTGAGGCCATCTGCATGAACACAGGATCTTTGTGCATTAACAATTTATCTGATTCTGTTGTGACATCATAGTTATTCTCATGACAACTCACTGTGATGTCACAACACTTGATTATGACTTCAGGTAGGGAGTAGGTCTAAGGGGCAGATGGGCTATAAGGGATTGAGATCCTGTTTTCCTACAAATTTTCTCAACAATAAATAAGGGAGAGGAGAAGTCTATAGAAGATATATACAACACAAGCTTACCCAAACGTGCCAAATAGGAGAAAGCAAAGGTACATCACAATGAATGATACAGCTTGGATTCAGAACTTACAGCATAACTCTAAACATAGGTAGAAGTTAAAATAACAAGAAAAACACTTTATAAGGCTGGAGAGGGGAATAAGCAGTCACAAAGTGCCTTGTCAGTAGTTCAGAGGGATTGGGATAGCCGGCAGTGGGGTGAAGAAAGGAGGTATGAGAGAGAGGTAGGTACTGCGGTGGAGGTGAAGGATGGGGGAAGAAGGGCGATAAGGTATAGGGAGAAATGGGGGGTGAGGGGAGGTTGAGCGGAGAAGACATGCTAGAGTAAATGGTGGGGTGTGAGGGGGCATGGTCAGGCAGCCTGCATTAGTAGCAACTGTTAGGGAAACTCACAGGACTGGGAGTTGGGGGAGTGGGGAAGGTGGGGTGGTGGGTGCTGAAGGAGCATGATGCAAACTAATTGCTGAGGCAAGTCATGAGAAGGGACAGAGGGAGGGGGTACCTGAGGCCTGCCTATTGCTTGCTGGGGGGGGTAGAGAGAGAAGGTGTGGCTGGACTTAGGGGAAGGTGCACATAGAGAGTGTTATTAGTTGCTCTTTGAGGTCACTTTTGAATTGGGCCAAACAACTGGTGGCCAAGAGGTGCCCGGAGAGTTCATTCATCCACAGGGGGGGCCTGGTAGGCAAATGCATGTTGCCCAAGTGAGGAGTGATGGAAGGGGATAGCCAAGGCCCCTCTAGTCCTCCCTCTGGTGACCTATAATGAGTTGGCTGCCTTGATCAACTTGCCTACAGAAGGTGGTGTTTTACCCAATAGAGCCTTCTTCCCTAGGATGCAAGTCTGGAATTTGACTCTGTTTCTTAATGACAGCCAATTTGCGTGTTCATACAGAGTACAGGTATGAGTGCCACACTCAGCATCCAGGGTGAGTTTGCAGGCTTTGTTGAATGCAGTCTGAACCCTCTTGAGCGCTGTATCCATTCCTGCCCCGTAGACCACTAGTCCATAATCAATAGTAGATATAATGGAACTGTGGACTGAGAGGTGGAGGGACGCTGGAGAGAGGTACTATCTGTGCCTGCACAGGACACCAATCTTGGTATTGACTGTCCTGACCAGAGAGTCAATATGGTGCACAAATGTGAGGGTATCATCTATTCTGCCCCCCAGATACTTGAACAAGTGGACTTGTTCCAGCGTCTCACTGTATGAGTTGGAGATGATGAGGGGGTGGTGCTTATTTTTTGTTGTGGGGGCTGGACATATGCATGGCCTTGGTCTTCTTGTAGTTTAGTAGCAACTTATGACTACAGAACCAGTCCTCGAGTTTGGAGGAGTTTTGCAGCTCTGATTGTAAGGTAGCCTGAGACGTGCTGCTGCTCAGGAGCACAGCATCGTCTGCATATAGTATGAGTTTGGTGTCGCAGGCTGTGGGAAGGTAATTTAAGAAGAGGCTGAAGAGTAGGGGCCGCAGTATTGATCCCTGGGGTACCCCTAATGATACCTCACTTGCGCTGTATACTGTTTGCCCAATTCCTTTTTTAACTTTGTCTTTATTGCAGATTTATCATAAGCAATAACTTACATTACTCTCATGTAAGGCATCACAATCACTGCATCTCATACACATTCAATGTAACAAGTTTAGTATAGCCTATACATTCTGAATTAAGAAAATTTGGGGTAATCTCTATTGTATGAACCAGAAAAATAAAGATTGTCAAAATAAGCTGCACCCCACAAAGACTTTGGGTGGTCAGACACAAAATTGGAAAGTTCAAAAAATTAACACAACACAGAGTGTTGATATGACCCCAAATCCAAAGATCAAGTCCTTATAATGGAAGCACAGAATAGCTTTACCCAAATGTCCCATGCTATTACTTCGAAAACAATATAAAAATATCAAAGCCACTCTTTAACTTTGAGAAATAGTTTGCCCTATAAACACAGGCAGTAACATTCTTCACTCTGAGTATCCAAATTGCTAAACTTGCAGCAAGCTTCACAAGGAAGCAAATAAAGAAAAGTTATGGTACTTTTTTTTTTTTTTATATTCTGCTATTTTTGCCCCCTCGCCTGCCGCCATTGTTATCTGCCCTAGTCACGGCATCCCTGATGCTTCCACCTCCTACTAAGCCCTTCATAGTCCCCCGGTTACCCCTGGTTTACCCCCCAGGGAGCGGGGTCTGGGCACCATAGAGGGAACCGTTACCGTGATACCGGTATCTGATTGGGAGAGCATGGGGCCAGGAGGCTAATCGAAGCCCAGAGACAGGGCTTCATTTAGGCGGCAGGCACGAGGATTTTGTCCCCTGTGAGCTGGGGCAGTGACGTGCAATGATGCCAGTGTCTGTCCTGCCCCAGAGTTACTCTACCTTGCGTCGGTCCAGGGCGACGACCCAGCCTCCGCCAGGTGTCGCTCCTGTGCCAAGCACACAGCCCCCTCCACGGAGAAGGAAGTGATCCGAGAGGCATCAATCCTTCTCCACCCGGCCGGTCCTCCGACGACCCGGATCCATTCCTGAAGCCAGGTCGCTGGTGTCGCAAGTGGAAATCCAACCGCTGCACCGGTGGGCCGGCATAAGTTATGGTACTTCTAACAGTTCCATTCAAGTCTCCTCTTCTGATTCTTCTTGTTGTCTAGCCTCGCCAGCATCAAACTCTTTAGCAATGGATTTGGCTTTTTTCCCCGCTTCCAGAGGATCTGTAAACTGAAAAGTCTGTCCTCCGTAGTGAATACGGAGCTGAGCCGGCATCAGCAAAGAGTGTGTCACCCCAAGGGATCTAAGTCGGGCTTGGACAGCATCAAATCATTTTCTACGGGCTCTCGTTGCATAGGAGAGGTCAGGAAATAGGTGTAGCGTGGCCCCATTGAAGTTAAGATGGTCTATGGATCTCTCGGCCTGTAGGAATATATCTCGGGTCCCTGCGCTGGCTGCCACAATCAGGATTGTATGAAGAACTTCAGCCTGAGACCCTGCAACTCTTGGAGAGATTCAGTAAGCTTTCTGTATCTGACTGGAAAGTAGATCCGAATTAAGGCACAGGGCACTGGGAAGCCAGGACTGCAACAATTCCAGCAGATTGTCTTCCTCACTCCCCTCCAGGAGTCCAATCATCCAAATGTGAGAAGCTTGACTCGCGTTCTCCAATGCCTCCAATCGGTAACGTAACTGAGAATTCTCCTGCACCAATTTAGAGGTTGTTGTTAAAGCTTGTGTAGCAACGTTCTCCATGGAGGCAGCTGTATTTGAGACTACCTCTAATTTGGCATCTTGCTCCATGAAACGTTGCAGAATTGACTTCATTTTCAGATCAACTGCCTGCACAGATGTTTGCAAGGCTTTCCAGGGAAGTTCAGGCCCAGCTAGAGGTGGCATGGAGGTGGAAGCAGGCTGCACATCCAATGCAGAAGGATTTTTGTTGCTGCTTCCGCCAGTCTTCTGTGTTTGACCTACAGTCCAATTTTGGTACCAAAATGCTCAGAACAGAGCCCACTGTCCGATTCAGCAATTGGATTCGGGGGTAAGAGTAGCTTTAGGGCAAATTTTTTTATGTTTCAGCAGTAGTAACACTGAGCTGAGCCACAGTGTGCCTTGTCTGTAGGTGTGCTCCACAGCGCCCCCCCCCCCATTTGCCCAATTTTGACACATTGATTTCTCTGTATCAGGTAGTCTTAGAACCAGCAAAGGGCATTGGGCGCCACAACCATGTTTTGCAGGTGGGTCAGTAACAGGGGGTGGCTGACTGTATCAAAGGCTTTGGTGAGGTCAGTAAAGACAGACCCCACCAGTTTGCCTTCATCCAGGGCCTTATGTGCATAATTCATGTAGTCCAGCAGGGCAGTGGTTGTCCTGTGATTTTGTCTGAAGCCATGCTGGTTGGGGCATAGTAGATTATACTTATTGAGGTAGTCGATGAGTTGACCCGCCACAATCTTTTCCAGTGCCTTGGACAGGGGAGAGAGGATCGACATGGGTCTGTAGTTGGCTACCAGAGACTTGTCACCTCTTTTATGCACTGGCATAACTAGGGCCTGCTTCCAAACCGCCGGGAATTGAGCAAGCGCCAGGGACTCATTGTACAGCGTGGTAATTGGGCACTATGAGAACGTCCAGGGTGAGGGACAGAAGTTTCATGTCTATACCATCACTGCCCAGTCTGGTCTGACCTAGTACTTTCTTGACCATAGTTAGGGCCTCCTTCACCATCACCCTGTTAAAGTAGAAGGTTGGGTGAGAACACTCGGTAGATACGTTGTTGGAATGGTTCAAACCAGGTTGAAAATAGGCAGGTGGTAGCACTAGAGTAAGATCAGTGAAGGCCTTATTGAAGGCTTCTGCAATAGCTAGAGGGTCTATAGTAGGGGTGTTACTGATACTGAGCAGCTGAGGGTGCTTCTTGTCCTCCTTTCCAAGGATGCTTCTGATGTTATCCCAGAATCTTTTCCCATCACCCCAAGAATTGCAAAGCTGGGCCTTATGATAGTTGGCTTTGACGAGCCAGATTAGCTTGGTGCAGTAGTTCCTGGCTGTTCTGTAACACTGATAATCATGCTTGCTACCTGTGTTTCTGGCCTTCTCCCGGAGTATGTCCCCTTCTTTCAGGTGGGAGATGAGCTCCTCATCAATCCAGCCATTTGCCTGCCCACGGATTTTTCTTTTTGTGAGCGGGGCATAGATGTCACAGATGGAGCTAATGCCCTTAATGAAGTAACTGAGGGCCTGATCAAGGGTAGGTGCCAGTTCGATAGGAGTCCAGTCATAGATACATACATAGATACATAGACAGTGTCGGCAGATAAGGGCCTATGGCCCACCCAGTCTGCCCATTTGAGCTTGTAGGTTCAGTTTGTTTTCCTAGAAGTCTGTTGCACCTTACCCCTGACCTCCAGAATTCCTTTATGTCTATCCCATGCATTCTTAAATCCCGTGATTGTTTCAGCCCCCACCACTTCCTCTGGCAGGGTGTTCCACTTGTCCACCACCCATTCTGTGAAGAAATTCTTTCTCATGTTTCCTCTGAATCGTCCTCCCTCCAACTTCATCCCATGCCCTCTAGTCCTGGAACACCTTTTTCACTTAAAAATAGTGTTTTCCTGCACCCTGTTCCTCCCTGTAAGATACTTGTATGTCTCTATCATATCCCCTCTCTCCCTCCTCTCCTCCAGGGAGTACATGTTCAGTTTCTTCAACCTGTCTTCATAGGACTTGTGATGCAATCCATGCACCATCTTTGTTGCCCTCCTCTGAACCTTCTCTACCCTGTCTATGTCCTTACGTAGGTATGGTCTCCAAACTGTACACTGTACTCCAGGTGGGGCCTCACTAGTGTCTTGTATAGTGGAATTATGACCTCCCTTTTCCTGCTGGTAATGCCCCTGCCTATACATCCCAGCATCCTATTTGCTTTACCTGCTGCCTTGTCCACTGTTTCCCTACCTTGGGGTCATCAGAGATGATAACCCCAAGATCCATTTCCTGCTTGGTGCGTGCTATATCCTCACCCCCAACTGTTATATTGTGCCAGGGTTTTGTGCCCCATATGCATTATCTTGCACTTCTTTGCATTGAATTTCAACTGCCAAACCCCTGACCATTCTTCAAGTTTCTGCAGGTCGCTTCTCATTCTGTCTACACCCTCTGGTGTGTCTACTCTGTTACAGAGCTTTGTGTCATCAGAGAACAGTGAAATTCTGCCTTTTAGGTCCTGCACCATGTCACTGATGAAGATGTTGAATAGGACCGGTCCCAGCACTGATCCCTGTGGTACCCCACTGGTCACTCTTCCCTCTGTGGAGTGAAGCCATTTACCACCACCCTCTGTGTCCTGCCACCCAGCCAGTTACCTACCCACCACACTACTGTCCTGCCCACACCCATATTCCCCAGTTTGTGCAATAGTCTTCTATGTGGCACAGTGTCAAAGGCCTTGCTGAAGTCCAGATAGGCCATGTCCACTGCCCTCCCCTGATCCACCTCCCTAGTCACCCAGTCAAAAAATTCGATGAGGTTGGTCTGACATGACCTCCCCCTGGTGAAACCATGCTGCCTTGGGTCCTGTAGTCCATTGACAACCAGATGTTCCACCAATCTCTCCTTCAGTAGTGCTTCCATGATCTTCCCCACTACCAAGGTGATGCAGGGCAAGGGCTGGTTTGAGGGCTCTAAGTTTACCCTTCCTCAAGACCCTGCTTTCAATGGATGGGTGGGCTTTTGGTAAATTTATTAGACCACAGGAAGGTGATTGGGGAGTGGTTACTTAGTGTGTCTGGGAGAACCTTGATCTCAGAGATCCTGGATGGTGAGCTTGCAAGGACCCAGTCAAGGAGGGTACTGTTTCCTGTCTCATAGTTCTGCCTGGTGGGGCAGGTGACAAGTTGTGTGAGGTTGGAGGTGGCTATCAGATCCCTGAAAGGGGCAGCCTCCTTTCCATCCCAGTTTATGTTAAAGTCCCCGGTAATGACAAGCTCCATCCCCTTTGGAAGGGTGCTGATAATGTCCATAATTGTGGGAAGGCCTGCTGTGGCTTTCTTGGGGGGTAGGTAGATTGTGGCAAGGATGAGAGTTTTGCCATTCTGACTGACCTGTGCCTTTATCACTATTATCTCATGGTCCTCAGCCACCGTGGTTCCAGGGAGGACGAAGCACTGCAGAGAGTTCCTGGCATAGATGAGGCATCCCCCACCTCTCTTGCCTATTCTATCAATCCTGTATGCTTGGAAGCCTTTGAGGGTAACTTCGCTATCTTTAATCCTACTGGTCAACCAGGTCTCTGTTAGGCAGAGGATGTCAGGGCTATGGAGGGCCATCCATGCCTGTAGTTGGTCAAATTTTGCGGTTAGACAGCATATGTTCAGTGAGGCTATTTTTAGGCCTTTAACCTTATGAACACCAGGGACCACTGAAGTGAGTGGGCCTGGGTTCAAATGAATGCTGCCAGAGAGGCGGAGGAGCAGGAGCATAAAGATGACCTTTCTGGCAGAAAGGTTTATGCTAAATTTGGCTCGTACCTTCCGCTGCCGAGACTTCAGATGATTCAGATGGTTGGACACTGGTTTAATTACTGGGGTATAGCTAACCATTATTACTACCCCTATGCTAGGGGAGGGCATATGGCCACCCATGTTTGCAAAATAAGGCCAAGTGAGTCACTGCCCATAGAAGTGAGGCAGTTTCTGAAGGCATGTTTGACAGCCATGCACTACCCAGTAGTGGTTCGGGGGGGGGGGGGTAGCAGTGGCCCAGCTAGGCATCTGCTGCCGGCTGTATCAAGCCAGGTAGCAAGGAGCAGAAGTAGGCAGCACCCTTTGATAGGGAACATGGCAGCTTGATTCAGTCGTCAAGCCTGACACACTAGTGCCAAAGAGAGGCTGTACAGTTAACCACTGTACTTGATGTTTTTTAGAGAGAACTAGAAGGAGGAGTTACACTAGATAGGGAAAGTGCTTCACAAGAGACAGTGATGCTGTCACTTTAAGCTTGAGCAGCTGGCTGGCAGCAGCCTGTAGGCTGTCAGCCTTCTAGTGCCCAGTCCAAGTGCCCACAACAACTAAAAAAAGTATTTTTCTCCTTTTCATTTATTAGAAAAACAAGTACTGGACTCGGGCCTTGTTTGTTAATTCAGTGATTTCTAGCAGTGGAAAAAAGTGGGCCCTGGAAGTAGTTTGTCAGGACCTGTCCTTAGAATTTCAGGAATCTCCAAAACTGCAAAGACCAAGAAACTTCCCAGCCCACACACCAAAAGAAAACCTCCTCGATCT
The DNA here is from genome assembly GCA_016271365.2 of Neoceratodus forsteri. Taxonomy (NCBI): domain Eukaryota; kingdom Metazoa; phylum Chordata; order Ceratodontiformes; family Ceratodontidae; genus Neoceratodus; species Neoceratodus forsteri. The sequence goes on from CM028130.1 coordinate 362,942,633, forward strand.
GGAAATCAAAAAGCTCTATCAAACAAATGCAGTGGAAAAGGTCCCTGTATACCAAAGGGGAAAGGGCCTTTTCTCCAGATATGTCCTAACCCACAAGAAAAATGGGAGTGGTGACCTAGTTTGGACCTGAGGTTCCTAAACAGGCACATCAAAAAGGAAAAGTTCAGAAGTTTGATGAGTGACTGACACTACACTCGTGAATAGTGTCTGATATTGCAAAGAACATTGTAAAAGTAGTTGAAGATGATGACTATACACATGTTCCATGCTTTGCTCACTGCAAACTTCTGGTAGTCCAGGGATTCTTAGATGAGGAAGGCACCACTGTGAAAACTTATGTAGGTGTGGCCTAAAAGGTCTGTGGTCAATTCAGACATTCCATCGAGGCATGGAAGCTGCTACACAACATTCAGCATCAGAACCACCTCACCTCCCCCACCTGAAACATGATGTGCCAACAAAGGTGAATTCCACCTACTACATGATGCAGTGGTTGCTAGAATAGCAGAAAGCCATCTACCAGTATGCAGTTGTGCTTGGTATTAGCAAGGTATACTGTAGGTAAACATCAGTTCGAATCGGTGTCAACTGATGGATATCTTCACAACTGTGCTGAACCCCTCTGAGGAGACCACAAGGGTGGTAAGTGCCGATACAACCAGTCTAAGCCAGGTACTCCCCATAATTACCCTCATAAACCTGTGACTTGTTCACATGAAATCTCAATATGAGGAGAAGGAGGATGCCACTTCTTTCAATCTGGTAGAAAGAATAAGAACATGTTTCTGGAATGTCACATACAATTTCCAAATGCATACAGCCAGCACCACATCCCGCCCACTCTCTTATGTCCTTACTTTAAGGACACATTCAAGATATTCTTTAATGCAAAAGAATATGATAAGGATTAGAAGTCTAATAAAAACAAACTTATCTGTCAGGTCTCTGCACATATGGCAGTTAAAGGGTTAAGAGCACAATTACAGCACAAGAGACACAGTCATCATCCTTTGCACACCCACTGACAAGCCAGGTGAAGGAGAGGGAAGAGAGAGCACATCAATCCCAAGGTGCTTCCACTGGATGTGCCGTTCGCATGCAGCGAAACTCATACAGCAACGGCAATGTGGGGGCTGCAACCTAATCGACAGTCATTCCATTGATCGAGATTTTGCAGCGCCTGTCATCTTGCTGCCTCAGGGGTGTTATGCTCTTTGCCCCCTACACCTCAAACCTGGAGGTGATTATCTTATTATCCAGGGGGTGTGGGGCCCATGGTGAGAGGGTGTGACGCCCAAACAGTCAAAAGTCGCCTCTTTACTCACGATGGCGCCGGGCAGCACAGCGTGGGGGATATGGTCGCCACTGGCATTGGGCTGTCAATGTAATGTCGGTCAACAATACTGATGTCGAACTGACATGGTGGAACTCTTCCACTGCTACTGATTAGTGCTGGAGAATCTCTTATTCTTGTTCCCAAGTCAACAGAGAACTATGAATGCAGCTACTGCTATAAAACCCATACAGACATACACTAATGAACCTGCAAAGGCTAGAGACGTTGTCTAAGATTTGGCAGCTGAAATTTAATGCCAAAAAGTGCAAGGTGATGCACCTAGGGAACAAGAACCCCAGGACTGAGTACAGGATAGGTGGGTAAGACTCAGCATTACGACAGAAGAATGGGGCCTAGGAGTTCAGTCAGAAAACAACCCCACAGTCATGGGGTAGAGGTCAGCACCAGTCAAAAACACATACCAAAGGGCCAAATGCAAAAGTACAAACTTTATTAATGTGTAAAAAAACACAATGTGGCAATATGGCTTACCCGCACTCGGTGAAGCTTATCTGAACACAAATGTGCAGGTCAGGCAGTAAACAGGCTAAAATCCACAGTCGGCTTGTTACAGCGAAGTGTAAGGCAGTGCTAAACCACGAAGAGTTTCCAAACAGGAGTAAAATACAAAACTTGCAACTGCACTAAGCTGATTTCAGAAGCTATGTTATTAAACAGCTCAGACCGCCATACACAGAAAGCTTTCCAGGGTGGCCAGGCACGCACTTACATATCGACTTCTAGGTCATCATCGGTGCATAAGGACTCACCTGATAGTAAAGTTAAAAAGGTATGACTTGAATCTGATTCCACCATGACTTACCGGCTCTGCTGGGATTATTGTTCTTATAGGAACTTATCCTGTCTGACACAATTCAACTATAGTGCAATTATTTTTTGGCTGCCATTCTTCACAAAAAACTTAACATAAAAAAAAATTGTACATAAAGGCTATGGGGCTATTAGCTAGTTTCTTTTTATCTTTGTATATTTATATACTGTTGAATTACTGCATTTGTCCTTTCAATAGTATATTGATTAGTAAGTAATTGCAAGTTATTGTTTTTAACCAGTAATTGTAAGTTATCATTTTTAACTTGTCTGTTGTGATAGACTTCTTTGATCTAATATCTGTGAAAAGTAATTTAATATGAGCACTTTGGTTGTTTGGTTGTTAGTATCACTTTAAGCTGCACTTTTTTAACCTTACTATCAGTTGAGTTCCTCCTCCCCTTCCTCGCCCTATCCAAAACCATTAGACCCTGGCATCTAGTAGTCATCTGCCCCTGCATCCTGCCCAAACCATCATTCCCTGGCATTCAGTGATGCCCCCTCGGTTAACATGCTTGTACCAGATGGCTATTGTCAATAACCCTCCTCTCAGTTCCTCAGCTGGCTGTCAGTTATCTGAATCACATAACCGTAATCATAATTATGAAATAGACAAAATTTGTATTTCATTATCACAGACCACTATGATGAAATGGACATATTTTGACTATTAAACAATTGGAATTGTGGTTATGTGAATCAAATGGGCGACATAAGAGGAGGTGTAAGGTGGATTTTTGCTGGCCATAGTCGATGGGGGAAGGGGTGCTGCAGCAGCACCCAGAATGGGGTCCTGGTATCCCCGAGGGAAGGAAGTATAGTAGGTGGCAGCAGTGTATCACTAGGGAGGGGCTCCCCAAGGCCTTTGTTTCAGTTAATAATTCTGTAACACTGCAATATGCTTCCAGTGTCAGAAACAGGCTGGGGGATAGCAGGATGGGCAATCTGGTGCTGCATATCACATTAAGGTGAGTGAGTTGGAAACAGAATTCACTGAGAATGGGCTCCTAGTTGCCCTTACATTAAAATCAGGAATCAGAGGCAGCAGGAGACGTGCTGCCAGTAACATGTTTTAGCTAAGTTCCCACATGTACGCACCAGACTGAAACTGTAGTCATGAGGGATGAGGGATTTTCTCGGAACCACAGTTTTGAGTGAAATTCCCTTCTCTCTCATTACTGCAGTTTCAACCTGGCACAGAAATCACCTTATGAAAAGACATAACTTCTTGTTCTGCTTCCAGCAAATGCTATTTTATTTTGTTTTCATTTTTTTTTAATTTTAGACATTTTCATTCCCCAAACACCAAAGACAGACCTTAGGGACAGGATTTAACAAACCTCAAAGTTTCAAGTTTCAGTTTTCAGCCACTGTTTTGTTACTGGTGAGCAAAAAAGGACTTTAAAAAGCATATTTTACAGGGTTTTAACACCCTGTAACTAAACAATGGTTGCACCAAAACGTATGAAAGTTGACAGGTTATGAGAGCTAGAAACTGCATTGAGTCTTGGCTTCCCAATCCTGAAGATACAAACAAACTTGTTTGTTAGTTGACCAGTGGCCTTCTTTAATCTCCAACTTGCCATAATAATGTATAAAATAGTAATAAGAAAAAACTTCCATTCATTTCAATGGGGTGCAGCCCCACACCCTCCCTTGGTGCATGAAATAATGTGCCTGAGCGCAAGGGCATGTACATTAATACGGAAGTGGAAGGGAAACTACGATCGCTTCCAGTTAAATACAGGCTGCACAAAAAATGTCAACTATTACAGAAAGGGACTATGACCAGCATCAGCACCCATTTATTGTAAGAAATATACCCAGTTCGGAAAGACGGAAAATCATTTTTACTTTCTTCTGAACATTTTTGTTCTGCCTCATTGATTTACAGACAGCTTGCTGTCTCTTGAATGTTTAACTTCTCATTTCTAATAAATCCTTGGAAATATTGTCTCTGTTCTGCAGAGAATCGTTATGAAGCATGGCCGCTTTCATTTTCCAGCTGAAATTTAATTCGCCAACCACTTTCATTTTCCTTTCGTTGTAGGGATGATTTGTATATTCTGTGCAGGTCAGTTAATTTTTTTTGTACAACACATTTATCGTTCGGTTGGCAGATCTGCTGAATCAGTGGTTTCCATTTTACGGAAAGTGACCGCCATGTGAGGAAATGATGCCCTTGGGACACAGAGACTGTATGGCTCATTTGCCACACAACTATATACCACTGTTTGTGGAGAGACAAAAATTGCTCTGTTGGTTGATCTATCAGACCTTGAGCAGCATGGGTCTACCTGTGGGGATTCTGATGCTGCTTTCAAATTCAGATCACTAACAGCAGATGAAACATTAAAGTAACGTATGACTATGAACTGAAAAACTAGAATGGGGCTGAACAATATTGATCTTAAACACTTTTCTCTTGTTACTGATGTTCTGGCACATCCTCTGTGCATTAGCACAGTCATTCATTAGCTACCAGTGAGGTCCTGAAGCTGTGGAGCAGGCAAATGTGGTCCCTATTTTTAAATCTGGAGAGCACATCATGACCAAAAACTATTGAGTAATATCCCTACTTGTTCCATTATCCAAGGTGCTCAAGAGGATTGTTTTTGATCTATTTAAGGCATTCCTTGATACTGGCAGTTTTTCTTGGATACTGGCAGTTTGCGAACACTAACACCCTGCCAGTATGGTTTTCAAGATAATCACAGTACGCTCACAGTTGTGTTTGAAGTCACTAATGATGTTCACTGGGTCTTGGATCATGGGGCCACGGTCGGTGCACTCTTCCTGGATCTTACCAAAGCATTTAATCTGGTGCAGTATGTATGATCACCTGCTTGCCAAACTCAGGCCCTTGGCTTATCAGTACCTACTTTATCCTGGTTGCAGAATTATCTGACTGACAGATCTCAATCACTTTCTTTGAATACTATTTCTTCTCCACTCATCAAACTTTCTACCGGAGTACCCCAGAGATCAATCCTATGATGCACACCCTGGAGGGGGTTATTGCACTTATAAAATGGCTCTAAGTAGGTTTTAAGGGGAGGAGACTGAGATTTGGCACCTGACTGTGCATTTATAGAGGTTTTTTGCACGGCCAGGTGATGTCTCCTGGCCAATTACACGTCTAGATTTTTTTTTGCCATTTTATAATGAAGCGTATCTCATACCAGTGACATAGCCAGATACATGCAGCCCGACTTTAAACTCATACCAAAATGGTTGTTACAAAATGGCTTCTACTGAATGTTGATAAAACCAAGTGCATGCATTTTGGAACAAAACAAAAATTAAAGGCTTTACCCCCCCCCCAACATAATTAAAGATGTAAGTGACACCTTTGTAGACAGAGTGGGCGATTTATCTCGGTTTTACTATAAACCAGTTTCTCTCTCTCTTCCAAAGAACATATCTCCACTCTGGGTAAGTACAGTAGGTGCACATGTGTCTTGGTCAGCTTTATAGGCTGAAAAATTGTCCACTCATTCTAAGAAAGTTCTGGCTTGGCTCCTACTCCTGTCATTAGTGGACTATGGGCTTCCAGTCTATGCCACTGCCAATTTCACTGATTTGTAAAGAGTGAAAGTTCTATACAGCTCAACCGCAGGTGTGTTGCCTCCAGACCCAGATTTTCTCATCACTGCACTCTTTACAAACACCTTGACTGGCCTTCTTTTGATTTCCACATTTCCTATTTCACCCTTATCAGTTTTAGACAGTTCCTAACAAGGCCCTACTAGATTTTTTTTGTTAATGGCTAATGCTAGCCTTAATGCTAGTTTCCAGAGTACTTGATCAGCTCATGCTCATTGCATAAGACACCCACTTTTCCGTTCCTCTCCATGCCAACAATAATTTATTTATAAAGTCATTGCACTCTGCAGGCATTATACTCAGTTTGAAGAATACCTTTACAATGGTATTAAAAAAGTACAATTTATCAATGTGCACGTATAATGTTACCTGATTACTGCATACTGAGATGCACTGCATATTTATTCTGTAATGTTGCGTTGTTTACATCTCCAGGTCCCCCTTAAAAATGGGCATCTAATGCTTTTGGGTCCTACCTGGTCAACAAAGTAAAAAAAAAAAATAATTTACTAGTGACTGTGTCAAAAGTTGCCCCCTCCAGTCTACCAGATGTGGTCTAAACTGCAAAGTGTATCTTTTTTTCCCATAATTTGTATTAGTTTTAAGATAAAAATACAACTTAAACATCTGAATAAATAGAACATAACATATCGCCAACATCATAATTCATCAATAAAAACATCATATATAATAGTAATATTTATAATTAAGAAACTTCTTAATATATAAAAATCTTAATATAAAAAGAGAAAACTATTCTCTTAACTAAAAACTTCTCTAACAGTATAAACATAAAAGAGGCAAAGTAAAAAATAAGTAATCCTAATTATTACATCGTTTTCCCTAAAACAAGGTAGTATCTCTGCCTGAAAGGGGTAAAGAAAATTAACAAACACTGAGGAAAGCAAAAACACTAATGTCAAGATATATATGTAGAACATAAGTAAAGGAAACACACAAACAATATGTTTGCACCATAGACTGACACCACCCCCCACACACACACACACGCACACACACACCAAGGTGGAGGGCTCTCAAACCATAGGAAATCATGTAATTAATAGACTCTGAGGTAGAACTTCACAACCCACAATAGCTAGCTATTAAGTTCCTGTATACTTTAAACTCCCGCCCCCAATGGACTTGCCTTGAAGAAAGTAACTCCATTTCCTAGAGGTCCATCAGTGCTTTTGAGTTGAACTATATAAGTTATACAGCTTAAAAGAACAGGTAGAACCAAAAACAGCAGAGGGGAAAATGTTACAAATTTTAAGACAAAGTCGGTTGCACCTTTCTGTTTCTGAAGTATTTTTCTTTTTCCTACTGTTTACTGGATAGTGTTCTATGTGATAGTATTATGCTGGACATACTAACATACTAAAATGCCAGCAGAATAGGCCTAATGGTCTTTCGTGTCTGCTCGTTTGGTCAGCCCCCACCCTGGGTGACCTTGCTGCCCCCCTCGCCTTCTCTCTGGCTTCTCCCTTCCCAGTTCCGGATATTCTTGCTGCATTGGATTTTGCTTCCAGAACCCTTCCCCTGTAGCTGTCCCATCCCCTCTTGAACCCCTCCACTGTCTCTGCCTCCACCAGCCCCCTAAGCAGCACATTCCATGGCTCCACCACCCTCTCAGTGAAGTAGCACCTCCTCCTTTCTCCCCTGAATCTTCCCCCCTCCAGCTTCCACCCATGCCCTCTAGTGGCCCCCTCATCCTTCCTTCAAAGCACCCTGACTGTTCCTCCCCTGTTTACCCTCTTCATGTACCTGAAGACCTCTATCATGTCCTCCTGGTCTCTCCTCTCTTCCAATGTGTACATATTTAGCTCTTCGAGCCTCTCCTCATAGGTCCTGTCCCCCAAGCCCCAAATCATTTTGGTTGCCCTCCTCTGGACCCTCTCCAGGAGATTAATGTCCCTCTTTAAGTGTGGCCTCCAAAACCTGCCACTACAGTACTCAAGGTGCGCCTCACCAAGCAGTTATACAGAGGGAGTATCACTTCCCTCCTTCTGGAGGTGATCCCCAGCGATGCATCCCAGCATCCTGTTGGCCTTGGCTGCTGCCCTCCTACAAGTCTCCGAGTTGTTCATCTTGACATCCACCACCACCCCCAGGCTGTCCCTCTCAGCCATCGGAGTGATTGTAGCATTCCTCTCTAAGGGTGTGCACTTGGCCCGGGTTTCTGGCCCCCAGGTGGAGTACCTTGCATTTCCCTGCATTGAACCTCAGCTTCCACTTTCTAGACCATCTTTCCAGAGCTTCCAGGTCCCCCCTGTAGGGCCACCCTCCCCTCCTCCCCATCCACCATGATGAGATGAGTCATCTGCAAAGAGACTCATCTCACTCCTGATTCCTGACATGTGGAAGAGCACTTTGCCAGGCAGCTGATATATCAAGTTGTGTTCCTTCCACTACATTATGATCACCGTGGCCTCACCGACAGTGACCTGGCAGCCACCAAGTGTTTCTTCCTGAGCAGCTGTGGTGTCACAGTCAGTATTTATTTATTTATTCGATTTTGGTAACCAGGTAGACCCACTGAGCCCCGAAGGTCCCTTTTTCAGGGGCGACCCAGAATTAGTTACAGAAGTATACAAGTACAATAAAGGAAACAAGGTCACAGTGTAGAATAACATTAGAGGAAAATCAAGTACATGGGTAAACAGTGCTGACATTGTGCCAAAAATTAGTTACAGGAGAAGACAGTTACAGGAATAGGCAAGGGTAGCAGTGTAGAATCAGGAGAGAAGGTAATACATAATACAGCAGTGCATGGCTTAGTCTAGTGAGGGCCTGGCCTTTGAGTTTGGTTAAGTCCTCTCATTGACAGGAGCAGGTGCTAATGTCTAGTAAGTGAGCACGGAGTCCCTTGTAGAATGATCTAAGGTAGAGGGCTGTCTGAAGGTGGGGAGGAAGCTTATTCCATAGGGCAGGGGCAGCAATGACAAAGGATTTACTGCCAGTAGTTATATGAACCCTAGATTTATCTAGCAGGTTACATCCAGAGGTTCAGAGGGTACGCACTGAGTGCTTGGGAACCAGAAGACTGGCCAGGCTATCAGGGGAATTGCAGCGTAGGAGCTTGTAAGCATTGTAAAGCAGGGGGTACTGAAGGCGACCATCTAGGGAGGGCCATTGTAGTGAAGCAAGGGCTTCACAGTGGTGCCATCTTCTGTGGGACTGTGTCGCAAACTGAGCTATTTTGTTGTAGAGAACTTGTAGCCTGCTCCTCTCCTGTTTAGCCAACCCGTGAAGCACAGGGGCAGCAAAGGTCAACATAGAAAGAAGGAGGCTGTTGGCAATGGTTATTCTGGACTCAGGGATGAGCTGGTCATTTAGGCGGTATAGCAGGCCCAGTTTGTGGTGCACCGTTTTAGTTACCTGGTCTACGTGAGACTTGAGGGTCAGGTGAAGCTACCTCTGGCTGGAAGCTGCAATACTGAACATAGGATTTGCAAGAAAGCGAGTTGTGCTCACAACAGAGGGAGGTGAACCTTACAATTGTCTTTGGTTTGTAGCAGATATTCTGCAGGTGGAGGCTACTTCTAACTGAAAGGTGAAATAAGGAACTTAGAATTGTCAGGAAAAGACAGTCTTCCAAGCAACAGAGGGAGGTGGATCTAGCTTTACTTTTGTTCCAATTCTTAAGATTTTCAGGGTAGGAAGAGTTTAAACCCTGGGCTAAGAATTTGTCATAAGTCCTGAAGTAAGTGCAGGTACAGGCTGTGTATTTGACCTAGACAGTGCCCTAGGGGGTGGAAACTGTTTTTTGTGTTTATCTGTGTGTGCCTTGAAAGGCCAGACCAGACTGTGTCAGGAAGTGCTTACATCATAGTTACTTATCAGCCAATAGCTTTGGAAGAGTCTTACAGACCTGAGAACAATAGTATTATAAGCAAGTGTTTTATAGCAAACTCATCAGAACAGCTAATATTCTTCAGGTGAAGCTACCTCTGGCTGGAAGCTGCAATACTGAACATAGGATTTGCAAGAAAGCGAGTTGTGCTCACAACAGAGGAAGGTGAACCTTACAATTGTCTTTGGTTTGTAGCAGATATTCTGCAGGTGGAGGCTACTTCTAACTGAAAGGCGAAATAGGGAACTTAGAATTATCAAGAAAAGACAGTCTTTCAAGCAACAGAAGGAGGTGGATTTAGCTTTACTTTTGTTACAATTCTTAAGATTTTCAGTGCAGGAAGAGTTTAAAACACAGCTGACTTATTTTGGGGCTGACTGCTTTCAGAGCACAAACCACCAGGCTGTTTTGGGGCTGGGGAGGTTTACCTATGACTGACTTGGATGTCTGGATTTTTCTCTGTTTGATTAGCAGGGTATTTTCTCTGTCAAATTGTTGTGTAGGGCATCTTGCTGACAGGAAGGCACTCATCGCAGCAGTGGGTCAGAGCTTTGAGCTGATTGTTTCGTGAGGGCACAGTTTAGGACCAACCCTACCCACCCTTACCCCACCACCCCTGGAAATAGTTCCTTTATACCTGGGGTTCTGACATAATTTCCTCAAGAGTGCAAGGTGCATATCACTGTCATATCCTCTCTAGCACACTGCACTGACAATATAAGCATACACATTGTATAATATATATATTTCTATATAACAAACCAATCACACACACACAAAAAAAAGTAGATAAACATGTGGGGAGTAGTGCAATGTAATGGCTGTGGGGCAGCAGTCTTCCCGGAATCTTTCTGGAGGCTGAGATCCTGCCATATTTGCAGAAAACTCTCTGCCCTGAGGGAGGAAGTTGCCCATCTTCAGGCCACACTGGACAGTAGGAAGGGAACCTCCCCCATCCAGGGAGCACCAGAGCCACCATCACTACCTCAGAGGTTGCGAAGAAAGCACAGCAGTTGGACCACAGTGGGCTCAGGGAGGGTGAGGATGGTGGAACAGAGGCACACCCAGTCAGTTGTTCCACTCCACAATCCATACACCATTCTGGGGGAGCATAGCTCCCCTATGGATGCACCCGCAGAGGAGACTAAGGAGGCTGAGGACAATTGTCACAAGGGAGGCCCACAGGAAGGAGGCAGAGGACACCACAGGGAAAGGAAGCAGCTCCTGGTGGGGGACTCAATTATTAGGGGGATAGAACTGGGGGGAGCAGGGAAAACTGAAGTAAGGTGCCTGCCTGATGCCATGGCTTGGAGGGACAGGATGCGCATCCTCAGGATCACGAGAACAGCTGCACGGGAGTCTCAGCTGGACCTCATTGTCCACCTAGGGACAAATGACTTGACTCATGATGAGATTAGCAGTGCAGGAGGACTTTGTAGAGTTGGGGAGGGGCCTAAGACAAGTAGCACACAGGCATCCTTCCCCAGAGGTGCTGCCTGTCAATGGTATGGGAGGTGAGGTACTTTGCACCATGCAGTTTAATGAATGGTTGAAGAAATGGTGGGAGCACAGGGGTTTGGCTTCATTGGGACTGGCAGTTCCACCTGGAGGGACACCAGCCTATACTGGCAGGATGGTCTGCATCTGTCCAGGAAGAGAACAAGTCTTTTCAGAAATCGGTTTAAATGCTTCATTGGCAAGCTTTTAAACTAGTCAAGGAGGGAGGCACTGATAAGCAGCAGGAAAATCCCAGCCTCTCCCTACAAAACAGGGTACTAAATGAGAAAAAGACCAAGGTAGAAAGGTCAGTGGGGGATGCTGCAACAGAAGGTAAAGCCATCAAAAAATGGAGAGCAATGAGTACCAATGCCCGTAGTGTGGAGTAAAAAGCTTCCTGAATTAGTGGCCCTGATGGAGGAGGAACATCTAGATATTGTGGCAGTCACAGAAACATGGTACATAAAACTATAACTAGGATGTAAACATACCAGGATACACTATCTATAGGAGGGACAGGGAGAGTAAAGAGGAGGAGGAGTAGCTCTTACATAAGGGAAGGAAGGAATCAAAGCAACAGAACATAAGATGAGGGAGGAGAAGAAGCACTGTGGGTAAATTTGGAGACAGGCATGGCACCACAATCCGCACAGGGTTGTATACAGACCTTCTCTCAGGGAGGAAATGGACAAGGAAATGATAGAAAGTATACTTAGAATGGCAGAAAAAGGGGAGATATTGCTGATGGGTGATCTGAATATGCCAGATGTTAACTGGAGTGCAGTTGCAGCAGCCACTTGAAGAGTGGGGTTATTCTAGATGACCCCACGGGGCATGCCTTAGACAACTAGTATTGGAGCCCACTCTGAGAGGAGCAATCTTAGACCTGGTTCTCTAAATGGAGATAGAGAGAGGATCACAGATGTAGAAGCGGGTAGCCATCTGGGAACTAGCGACTCATTGATCAGTATGGTTCTACAATAAACACAGCAATAGAGTCAAGCCATACAAAGGCAAAAGTACTGGACTTTAGGAGGGCTGACTTTGCCAAAATGGGTGAGTGCCTAAGAATGCGCTAGCAAATGGGCAGGAAGGAGGGGTGGAAGAACAATGGGGAATAATAAAAACTGCCATCACAGAGGTAACAAGCCTTTGTGTGAAGCAAATAAACAAAACGAATACTGTAAGAAGCCACTATGGTTCTCAAAGGAAGTGGCAGTGAAGGTTCAAGAGAAAAAGAAAGCATTCAGGAAGTACAAGGAATCACAGAAGGAGCAGGACAGAGAACTGTATCAGTTAAAGCGAAAGGAAGCTGGGAAGGCAGTCAGAACAGCAAAGGCCCAAACCGAGGAAAACATAGAAACATAGACTTTGACGACAGATAAGGACCGCTTGGCCCATCTAGTCTGCCCATTTCCCTACCTACAGGATAGGCCACAGATCCTAGTTAACCAACAGCCTATTTCTTCCTACCCTCCACAAGAATTGCCTTATGTCTGTCCCATGCATTCTTGAATTCTCCCACAGTTTTAGACCCCACAACCTCCTCAAGAAGGCTGTTTCATGCATACACTACCCTCTCTGTGAAATAATACTTCCTCACATTGCCCCTGAACAGCCCTCCTTCTATCTTTAAATTGTGTCCCCTTGTTCTTGAAAGTCTCTTTTTCTGAAAGATGCTACCCTCTTGGACTTTGTTGATTCCACTGAGGTACTTAAAAGTTTCTATCATGTTCTCTCCTTCTTTTCCTCAAGGGTTAGATATTAAGCTCCTTTAGCTCTCCTCATACGGCTCTCTTGCAGACCCTGCACCATTTTAGTTGCCCTTCTGACTACTCTATCCTGTCTATGTCCTTATGGAGATGGGGTCTCCAGAATTGGACACAGTACTCCAGATGGGGTCTCACCAACTGTCTGTACAGAGGGATAACAACTTCCTGTTTTCTGCTGCTGATGCCTTTCCCTAAACATCCCAGTATACCCCCAGTCCTCCCTACTGCCTTCTCACATTGCTTGCTAACCTTAAGGTTGTCTGATATGATAACCCCCAGGTCCCTTTCCTTTTTTGTTGTTGTTACTACCTCCCCACCCATTATGTATTCTTCCCCTGGGTTCTTGTTTCCCAGGTGCATTATTTTGCACTTCTTTGCATTGAATCCTAGCTGCCATACTTCTGACCATTCCTCCAACCTTGCCAAGTCCCTTTTCATCCTTTCCATGCCTCCTTGTGTATCAACCCTGTTGCAGATCTTTGTGTCATCTGCAAAAGGCATACTTTCCTTCCAGTCCCTCTGCAATGTCACTAATGAAGACATTAAAAGGACTGGACCCAATACTGAACCTCTTGGTGCCCCTAGTAACCCTCTTTCTTCAGAGTGGACTCCATTTACAATTATCTTCTGTGTCCTGTTGTGCAGCCAATGTTTTACCCAGGCTACCACCCTGGGACCCACTCCTAGGCTGGTTAATTTGACTATTAATCTTTTGTGTGGGACTGTGTCAAATGCCTTGCTAAAGTCTAGGTAGGCCATGTCCATAGCCCCTCCCCGGTCTACTACTTTGGTCACCCAGTCAAAGAAATCTATTAGATTCAGCTGACATGACCTTCCCGCTGTGAACCCATGCTGCCTTGGGTCCTGTGCTCCACTGGCCTCTAGGTACTCAACTATTCTTCCTTCAGAGTGACTCCATCACTTTCCCTACCACAGAGGTCAGACTGACAGGTCTATAGTTTCCTGCCTCTGTATTGGTCCCACTTTGTGAAGGGAATCACATCCGCCTTCCTCCTGTCCTTGGGTACCACACCATCCTCCATGATTTATTAAAAGAGTAGCCAGTGGTTTCACTAGTTCCTCCCTTAATTCTTTTTAAATTCTGGGGTGGAATTCCATCAGGACCCATTGCTTTTCTATCTTCAGTTTTAGGAGTTCTTGCAGACCCTTTCTTCTGTGAAAGGACTGGGATCGACCCCTATCAAGAGTGCTTCTGTTAATTGGATTAGGCACTTCCCTCCTCTTTTGTGAATACTGAGCAGAAATATTCATTCAGTATCCCTGCTTTTTCACTGTCCCCTCTGCCCACCCACCGCTCATTCTATTCAGCCTCACTATCCCTCCCTTTGTCTTTCTACGCGCTGATGTACCTATAAAAGGTTTTATCCCCTTCTTAACTGAGTTGGCTATCTTTCCTCAGTTTGGGCCTTTGCTATTCTGACTTCCTCCCTGCTTCCTTCTGCCTTAACTGGTACAGCTCTCTGTCCTGCTCCTTCTGTGTTTCCTTATACTCTCCAGAATGCTATCTTTTCTTCCTGACTTTCACAGTCACCTCTTTTGAGAACCATAGTGGCTTTTTCTTTGTTTTGATTTGTTTATTTGTTTCACACAAGGGCTTGTTGCCTCTGTGATGGCAGTTTTGATGATTCCCCATTGTTGCTCCACACCTCCTTCTAGCCTGTTTGCTAGTGCTTTCTGAGGCACTCTCCCATCTTACCAAAGTCAGCAGCACTCCTAAAGTCCAGTACCCTCACTTTGTATGGCTTGACTCTGTAGCTGAGTTTAACGTGAACCACACTGTTTGATGGTCACTTATCCCCAGATGGCAACCCACTTCTAGATCTGAGATCCTCTCACTGCCCCCGCTTGAGAGTACGAGGTCTAAGATTGCTCCCTCACGAGTGGGTTCCAAACTAGCTGTCTAATGCCTGCCACCTGTAGGGCATCAAGAATGGCCCTGCTCTTGGATGTGGCTGCAGCAAATGTGCTCCAGTTAACATCTGGCATATTCAGGTCTCCCATCAACAGTATCTTCCCTTTTCTCTGCCATTCTAAGAATGCCTTCTATCATATCCTTGTCCATTCCCTCCTCCTGACATGGGGGTCTGTACACAACCCCTGTGCGGATTGTGGTGCCCTTTCCAGTCTCCAAGGTGACCCACAGTGCCTCCTCTCCTCCCTGTTTACTCTTTTGTTCAGTTGCCTCTATCCGTTCCTTTACATAGAGAGCTACTCCTCCCCCTCTTCTCCCCTGCCTGTCTCTCCTGTAGGTTATGTACCCTGGTATGTTAACATCCCAGTCATGGTTCTCTGTGTACCATGTTTCTGTGACTGCTACGATATCCAGGCATCCCTCTTCCATCAAGGCCACCAGCTCAGGGAGCTTGTTGCCCAGAGTACGGGCATTGGTACTCATTACCCTCCATTTCCTGATGGCCTTACTCCCTTTTGCCCATCCCTGTCCTTCTTGCCTTTGTCACTTTCTCCATTTACCCCTGCCCTTCTCCCTATTGACACCTCTATGTTGGTGTTTGCCGCACTTACTACCGTGATTATTTGCCAAAAGATAGCCAACTCAGTTAAGAAGGGGGATAAAACCTTTTATAGGTACATCAGGAGCAAAGGAAGACCAAGGGAGGGAGGGATAGTGAGGCTTAATAAAGGGAGGGAGGGTGGGAGGGTGACTGTGAAAGCAGAGATACTAAACAAATATTTTGCTCAGTATATACAAATGAAGAGGGGGAGGTACCTAAACAAACAGTAGAAACACTCTGGATACAGAAGTTGATACCAGCCCATTTACAGAAGAAAGGGTTCTGAAAGAACTCTTAAAGCTGAAGGTGGACAAAGCAATGGGGCCTGATGGGATTCATCCCAGAATTCTAAAAGAACTAAGGGTAGAACTAGGGACACCACTGACTACCCTCTTTAACAAATCATGGGAGGATGAGGTGGTACCCAAGGACTGGAGGAGGGCAGATGTGATTCCCCTTCACAAAAGTGGGAGCAAGGCAGAAGCAGGAAACTACAGACCTGTTAGTTTAACCTCAGTGATAGGGAACATGATGGAATTACTTGTGAAGGAAAGAAGTGTCGAGTATCTAGAGGTCAGAGGGGCACAGGACCCAAGGCAGCATGGATTCACAGCAGAAAGGTCATGCCAGACGAATCTGATAGATTTCTTTGACTGAGTGACCAAAGTACTAGATCAGGGAGGGGCTGTGGACATGGCCTACCTAGACTTTAGCAAGGCATTTGACACAGTTCCACACAAAAGATTAATATACAAATTAGTCAGCCTGGGAGTGGGTCCCAAGATGACAGCCTGGGTAAAGAATTGGCTGGAGAATAGGACACAGAGAGTAATAGTAAATGGAGTCCACTCTGAAGAAAGGGGGGTTACTAGTGGGGTACCGCAGGGTTCAGTATTAGGATCAGTCCTCTTCAATGTCTTTATGTTTACATTGCAGAGGGACTGAAGGAAAAGTATGTCTCTTTGCAGATGACACAAAGATCTGCAAACAGAGTTGATGCACAAGGTGGGGTGGAAATGATGAGAAGGGACTTGGCAAGGTTAGAGGAATGGTCAAATGTATGGCAGCTTAGATTCAATGCTAAGAAGTGCAAGTAATGCACCTGGGAAACAAAACCCAGGGAAGAGTACACAATGGGGGTGAGATACTAACAACAACAAAGGAAAGGGACCTGGGGTAGTCATATCAGATGACCTAAAGGTGGGCAAGCAATGTGAGAGGGCAGCAAGGAGGGTTGGGGATACTGGGATGCATAGGGAGAGGCATCACCAGTAGAAAACAGGAAGTTATTATCCCTCTGTACAGACAGCTGGTCAGACCCCATCTGGAGTACGTGCAGTTCTGGAGACCTAATCTCCGAAAGACATAGGATGGAAGCTGTCCAGAGGAGGACACTAAAATGGTGCAGGGTCTGCACCAGAAGATTACATGAAGAGAGACTCTAAGGAGCTTAATATGTATAGCCTCAAGGAAAGGAGGAGAGGGGGACATGATAGAAACTTTCAAGCACCCCAAGGAATCAACAAAGTCCAAAAAGGGTAGCATCTTTCAAAAAAAAGAAGTGTGCAAGAACAAGGGGGCACAATTTGAAGGTAGAAGTGCTCAGAGGTAATTTAAGGAAGCATTTTTTTCACAGAGGGTTGTGGATGCATGGAGCAGCCTTCGGAGGAGGTTGTGGAGTCAAAAACAGTGGTGGAATTCAAGAATGCATGGGACAGTCATAAGGCAATTCTACGGGGTGGGGGTAGGAAGAAGTAGGCTGCTGATTAACTAGGATCTGCAGCTTATCCATTAGGTAGGGAAATGGGCAGACTGGGTGGGCCAAGCAGTCCTTATCTGCCGTCAAATTCTATGTTTCTATGTTTCTAACCCCAGGTATTTGAGAGAACGCAACCTCGATACGGCTGCCTGAGAATGAGGTCAGAGGGAGTAAGGCACTTTTGTCTGGGCCAAGATTTCTCTGTCCAAATAGCATTGCCTTGTTTTTTGTGCTGTTTAAAACCAGCTTATACTCAGTGAGCCAGGACTCCAACTTGGCAAAGTCAGCTTGTAGGTGGGGTCCCAGATCAGACGGGTTGCTTGGAAACCGGTAGATTACAGCATCATCAGCTATTGAACAACCGAGCTGCCACCGCAGTGGGATTTAAGGTCGTTGACAAATAGCGAGAAGAGGAGGGGGCCCATGATGGAACCTTAGGGCTCCCCCTCACTTAGGGGGAGTGGATCTGAGGTTGCACTCTTCCATCTGACTAGTTGGAAGCGACAAGACAGGTAGCAGGTGAACCAGGAAAGGGAATGATGATCCAGGCCAAAGAAGGCCATTTGTTTAGGAGGAGTTTGTGGTCTACTAGGTCAAAGGCCTTAGATAGATAGATAAAAACAGCTCCAATGGGGAATCTTTTGTCCATGACCCCAAGGATGTCAACTGAAAATTTTATGAGGGCTGTATCAGTGCCATGGTATTGCCTAAAGCCATGTTGCATGGTGGCTAGCAACCGTTTAGCCTCAACGGTCGGCTGGCACCCAGCCAGCCACCGACTGAGACCAGGACGCCCACCTGCAGCTCCTTGGAAGGTACGGGACAGCGCAGCCAATTGGAACACGGGTGCTTCCAGCAAACCTGCTCTGATTGGCCAGGACTGTGACGCTCTCATTTTGCTCCTGAAAAGGAGAACTGTCCCACCGACCGGCAACACAGCTGACGCCGCATGAAGGGGAGGCGAGGGTTGACCTGCTTCAAAAGGTCCCCCCCTCGCGCCACCCAGCGGACCGCAGAATTGCTGAGTGGAGGTGCCGTGGGCTACTGCTGCTCTGGCGGGCCTCCTCTCGGTTGCGACTTTGCATCGCTGAAAGCTCCCAGCCCCTGCCCCAGTGCAGGAGAAAGCTGAACAGGTTTCTCGCCCACCCACCCACCGCTCCCTCCTCCCATTAAATGCTCACTGGCTCCGCCTCTAATGTACTGTCTCACCCAATTGGCTAATAGGGAGGTATCTGTTTCATTGTTAGTGGTAACCAGCTTGATTTCTGTTTTTTGGAAGCCAGTATCACCCAAACGGCCAACAGGTGAAGTATCTGCTTAATTATCAGTGGTAATTAGTTTGTTTCTCCTACCCTGGTTAATTGCCCTTCCTACTCTCTGATACTAAATAGAGTCAATGACATTTTTTTTTACATGTTGGTATTTTCTAAATAGAGACAAAGAAATGTTTTATGCTTGTATATGCCTACTGACCGCACTACTGTCTACTGCCTGTCAACATTATCCTGATGGCCTACTTCTCTGCGACCACTGTCTGCTAAACTGCCCTGCTCTGTCTTGTGTCAGAACCTAAGTCTTGTACAGGTGTTGCTCATCCTGCTGGCTCTCCTACCTCAGCCCCTGCTAATAGAGACCTTAACAAAAGGAGTACAGCCTCACTATACCAGACTCCCAACAAAAGGTGGAGGGCCTAACTATCCCAGTCCTGCTACACTGTCTGCTCAAAACAACTTTGCTAGTATTTACTATTATACCAATCCTAACCCCACTTGCACTGCTTGGTTGTTGGCTGTCTAAACTATGTCCTCGTGTAACTGTCGACAGGTGGTAAGTGTGCTTACAAAGAAGGCAAGGGCAGAAACTCCTTCCCAGAAATAAACCCTCAGCCTCAAGCGCCCATAGCTGGTAGCCTTGAATTGCACTGTGCAGGCCTCATTTTATTTACTTGGCACATACCAATAACAAATCTCACTAACTTCCTTCCAGCCTTAGTACATCCATCTCTCCTTCCTTCACAGCAGTTCTTGTTAGCTGACTGATAATTATCTCACAGGCTAGTGCTATGCCTCCAGCCAAGATGTGGATGTGGTTCCCCTCCCATCCATCTAGTGAGGACAGGGATACTCAAATATTAAAGGTAGAGAGGGTGCTGGCTGTCATCCGCAGGGATATAGGCCTTGTAGGTCCCTCCTTGTTGCATATGGTCACCCCAACACTGGGTGACAACTGGGGATAGTAGCCCACCCTCACAGGGTCCGACCTTACACCTTCTCCAATATCCTTGTGATCTCCGAAGTGCACTGCAGTGTTACTTACTGTCTAGATCTTGGTGCCTTTGTATACAAGCAGGGTAAAGCATACCCTTGCTAAAAAACTCCCAGGTTGTCAAGCGCATAGGAGGTGGTATCTCCCCTGGCTCCTCCTACTTGCACTACTACTGGCCGGTGATATTGAAACCAACCCTGGCCCATTAAATCTGACCCACAAAATCCCTCCCGTATGGGGCATGGGTAAGGGGCTAAAAATAGCTCATCTTAACATTAGGAGCCTGCTACCTAATCGTGATGATCTATTAGCATGGGTTGCACTCTACAAACCCGACATCCTAGGAGTGATGAAGACCTGGCTGAAACCCTCTGTCCCTGACTCTGCCTGTGAACTCACTGGGTATGAATTCACCTGACTGGACAGAGCTGGGGGCAAGGGGGGGGTGGCATACTAATCTACCATAAGAGCCACTTAAAAATCTCCCAAATTGCCCACCAGGATTCAAACGTGTCCCCTTGTGAGTTGCTATATGTGCTACTGCTACTTGGGGATGCAAAGGAACTGCACCTATAATCCTCCAAGAGGTGGGCTACCTGGATTAACTCACCTCATGGGCAAAACTGGTCCCAGAGTCGGGGATAATGAACTCATAATCCTGGGGGATGTAAACCTTAACTAGGATAGTGGTAATGTTAAGCAGTTTGAGCCTATGTTTGCTAAACTTGCTCTGACCCAGCTCATCCAGGAACCAACTAGGCGGACAGCAAATGGATCCTCCAGCACCTTACTGGACTGGATCATGTCTAACCATCCTGACAGGATCTCATCAATGGTACATTATCTGACTCCATCTCTGACCCTCACGGTTTCTGTGTATGGAAAATTCCACACCCCAAATTCCACACAAAGTGTGCATGTCAGAACTACTCTAGATTCGATACTGAGGTTCCTGGAAGACCTAAGAGTTACTGACTGGTCTGGGGTGTATGGTGCCACTGACCCCTCGGCAGCAACCTCTTACTTCCTCTCCACCTTTGGGGCCTTGCAAGACAAGCATGCTCCCAAGGTCACCTGTAGGGTGAGGGGGTCCGCTACCCTCTGGTTAAATGGGAATCTCCTAGCCCAGATGCGGGAGAGAGATAAGTGTTGGGGTCGTTCCAAAGGTACCAGTGATCCCATGATTATTCAAAGGTACCTCAGGAACAAGTGCAAAAAGGCCATTAGGGCAGCAAACAGTGACTTTTGCAAGTCTGCCCTACTAAGCTCTGCCAGTAATCCCAGGAGGTTCTGGAGAGATATTAAATCCCTTGTCAGCGGATGCTCCCATCCGGGGGTTACGGACATGGTCATAAATAGAGTCTCCTGCAATAATCCCCATACTATTGCCAACTCCTTAAATAATCACTTCTCTGATCTCTCTGCCTTCACAACCCTCTTCTCACCTGATGAGGCTCTGTCCCACCCCCTTCCCTCCACTCTGCTGGAGGGTCACCGTCCTCATCAAATGTTCCACCTCAGGGCTGCATCAGTTCAGGACTTGCAGAAACGCCTAGCTGGGCTCTCCCAGTACTTCAGTCCTGGCCTAGACAACCTGGAGCCTAAACTTCTTAAGCTTGGTGCTGCACACATTGCCTCACCAGTAGACTTTATCTTCAACCTATCCCTTGGTCTGGGGACCATCCCAGACATCTGGAAAGAGGCGAGGATTGTCCCTGTACTGAACCAAGGAAATCCCAAACTGCCTGACAATTATCGACTGATTGCCATTCTCCCAACCCTTAGCAAACTCCTTGAAAGGTGGTGGCTGAGCAGCTTCGGAATATATCCACTCTCATGAACTTCTGTCCCCAGCCCAGCATGTGCCTTAAGGGCACAGCACCACCACAGCCTTAATCTAGGTTACATCAAGTATCGGACAGCCATGGACCAGGGCAAACTCTCTGGTGCAATATTTATCGACCTGTCCAAAGCCTTTGACCTCATTGACCACAAACTGCTTGGTGCACAGCTGTGGTCACTTGGCCTCTCCCCCCATGCCATAAAATGGCTAATGGGTTATCTACATGGCAGAAAGCAGCGTACCTGCTTCAATAAAGTCCTCTCCGAGCCACTACCGGTGACCTCTGGAGTGCCTCAAGGCTCGGTACTGGGTCCACTCCTCTTTTCCCTCTTCATCAATCAACTACCCATGGTTACTACCAGCTGTAGCGCCACCACGTATGCAGATGATCTGGTAATCCTGGCTC
Organism: Neoceratodus forsteri; assembly: GCA_016271365.2. Classification (NCBI taxonomy): domain Eukaryota; kingdom Metazoa; phylum Chordata; order Ceratodontiformes; family Ceratodontidae; genus Neoceratodus; species Neoceratodus forsteri. Next base: position 362,964,338 of record CM028130.1, read on the forward strand.
AATCCCAGAATGCCACTACCCTAAACCAGAACCTGACCGATGACTTTAACAGGGTATTGTAATGGGTTACTAGTCACAGGCTGGTCCTGAACCTGAAAAAGACACAGGCTATGCTCTTTGGCTCAATGGCTAAAATCAAAGCCTCATCGGCCTGCTTACACGTCACCAGCGCAGATGGATCCTCACTACCCATAGTAAGCTCCATCAAATATCTAGGGGTAACACTTGACCCCCAACTTGACATGGCTAATCATATCCTTAACATCTGCAGGACGGCAAACTGCAAACTGGGTCTGGCCTATAGGGCCAAGTATAACCTTACACAAGCAGCCAGGCTTGCCCTAGCTAAGGTGTGCTCCTCCCTCCCTCAGCTATGGGCTGCACCTATTGCTCACTCTCCAAAGACACATCTCACCCCAGTGGTACACTGCTTACAATAACATTTGTCATTTTGCCTTGACTGCCCCCCGACTCACCCACCGTTGTGAGCTATATGAGAAACTCTGCTGGCTCTCACCAGCTAGATACCTTGATTTTGGTTTGGGATGCCTCTCTGGGAAAGTGATCAGAACTAGCACCTCCCCAGGGGCTGGCCCGGCTTCTGCCTAAACTGAATCCCACCCCCTACCAACTTAGGTCTCTCACATCAGGGATGCTCAAAGTCCCTCCTACCCAGACCCTCATGGGGATCGGGACTTTGCCATAAGTGCTTAGACTCTGGATTCGCTGCCTGTGGATATCCAAGCTACCCCTCCTATCTGAGTTTTCAAAATTCCTGTGGGGTTTCCTAAAACTAGCATCAAGAGTGTGTCTGCCCAAACCTCCCTGGAGTAAAGTGTCAAATTGTTTTGTCTGAACCTCCCAGGGTGTCTCCATTGAATTCCTGAAGATATTTTCCCAACTGTATCAATGACTTCTGACTACTCCTGCCTAAAAAGCCTCGGGCATTTTTACACCCATTACTGCTCCGCGGTCATAGGCTAACCATGACATATTGCACCTTGGTCACTTGGTAGAAACTTGTACTACCAAGTGTTTCTGTTTCTGTCTAACATGTGGATATTTAGAAAAATGTGATGAGCTGTATATACCTGTCTGCGATCCAACTAGCCTAGGGGGTGTATACGACAATGTTATAAGTTATATTATGACCAATCCAGTCCTTGAGCTATGCTCCACTCCTATATATGATGACCTCTATATACCTGTATCTGTCAGTTGAACTAGCTAGTCTAGAGTGTATAATCTGAAATGTGCTTACTACTATATGTTTCCCCTAGTGTCAAATGATGTATTTCCCACATGTTTGTTTACTGTGACAAAAACCTGTACTCTCTTTGCCATGTCTCCTTGACTGTTGTTCCTCATGTTGTATTCTCCCGGGTCATTCCTGAAAATAGGTATAATACTTGTCTAGTGTACTTACCCGGTAAACAAAAGCTAAATAAATAAATAAGGTAGACACGGAGTTGACAGTAAACTAGCCTTTCCTGAATCTTGGCCAGAGCACAAAGCAGCGAGATCAGCCTGTAGTTACCGATGGATTCCCTAGGGCCCCCTTTAGTTATAGGGATCACTACAACCTGTTTCCAGGTATTGGGTACAGTACCTTCCAGCAGGGTTCTGTTGATTAGCCATGTGATAAATGCAGCGTGTGCGGTGCCTACGGCCTTAAGTAACTTAAGGCAGATGCCACTTGGGTCCACCAGGGCCTTTGGCTTTGATGGTCTTTACGAGGGGGAATGCCTCCTTGACCTTAACTAATCGCAGGTGGAAAAACGGCATAGTGGAGCAGGGTGCCTCAGAGCAGGGTGTCACAGAAGGGTTTGATGTAAGGCTGGTCACAATCTTGATGATGTAATGGGAGGAACAGAGCTCGATATATCAGCTGCCAGGCAGAGTGCTGTTCCACACATCACGCCTACTAAAATCAGGTAATAGTCTAATTAACCTAAGGGGGTAGCACCTCAGATATAAAAGATAACAGTTGACTGCTCTTAAAAACTAATATTAGTTTTACGCAGTACACTAGCTCTTTAAAAAGTCACCTGTTCATGTTCATATGTGCGTGTCTGTGCATACTATATGTGGCTATACACAGCACAGTTTGTGTCTGCATTTGTGCTGCCGTGTATGTTTGGGTCCATGTGTGCATCTGTGTTAAATGCTGATTGGGCAGGCACTTGGCTGTGGCCAGCTCTTGTTTCTTTGTGCTCCACTCACCTAAGAGACAGTATGTACTGTATGTCCTCTGTGGTAAATTTTACCGTTAAAGGCATTTCTCAGAACCACAGCATATAACCTTTAGCCATAAATCTGTCTTCATTTTCAAATCTAGCATTCCTTGCTTTTGTAGTGGTAGAGTTCAAAAAATGGATTATGAAAGCAGAATGTCTGTCCTATAACAGCAGTAAAACTGAAATAATGCTGCTTTCACCAAGGAAAATTGATTCTCCTATAAAAACCATGTCAGATTTCTTTTCCGGAAATTCCTCTCTTTAGGATAAATAATAAAACATAAAGTAATCTTCCTTTGCAAAACAAACAAATGGGTGATTCATTAAAGCATTATGTTATACTGTTATATGTTCAACTTCAAAGGGTCACAGTCTAATGAAAAATCTGCAGTAACATGACTTGGGGGAAAAAGTCTACATTGATAGAAAATGAAAAACCTGGAAGACTGTGACAAATGGTGTTAAAAGGGCTTGGAGTGAGATGCATCATGGAGATACTGTTACTTTGTTGACTCGACCTTCTTTTCTCATATTACATATATGATTCATTACCATCATCACATTCTAGTACAGGATATTCCCCGTTGACATGTATAGAGAAATACAGAACTGTATATGTTTAAACAACTAACATGGACCCTTGGACTCCTACTTCCAGATGACATGTAAATAATACTACAATACCACACTCTTCCTCTTTAGAATGAAAGTGCACTCTACCAATAACATCAGACTTAATTCAGGTTCAGAGTAGACAAGTTCTGGGGATTATTCTGCCACTGGGCAAGGGACTTGTCATCAACTACAGTAGGCTAACACAAGTACAAAGTTCAGATACACCGCAGGTATTCAATTAAAGACCAAGATGCATTGAACAAGCCAGAAGGGGAAGGAAGGAAACATATTCAATTCAGTGCTTTAGAGTAACTGATAATTGCTATTTTTCTTTTAAATTTAGATTGTGGGCTTTTAGTGACACTGTACTTTCTTTGTTGTATTTACTTATAATTGTTTTGGGGCTGTTGAAAATTTAAAACATAGTGGTGGTGTAATTATGTGCTGTCTTTAATTGCTGCAAATTTTATCTTGGCTTGTCTGACTGCCCTGTAGTTGGGTGAAGGGTGTTAATTGTCTGGCCTCTGACCTCAGCTACGTGATAACTGGAGGTGGAGCTTAGTCAGAGTTGAGGGTAGCAAGTAGAGTTTTATTTTCTCAGAAGAAGCCAGAAGGGGAAGGAAGGAAACATATTCAATTCAGTGCTTTAGAGTAACTGATAATTGCTATTTTTCTTTTAAACTTAGATTGTGGGCTTTCAGTGACACTGTACTTTCTTTGTTGTCTTTACTTATAATTGTTTTTGGGCTGTTGAAAATTTAAAACATAGTGGTGGTGTAATTCTGTGCTGTCTTTAATTGCTGTAAATTTTCGGCCCCCTCCCCTTCCCCCAACTCTTAATTATATGCCCTGTTAAATCTGATTGACAGGAGCTAAACACAGGGTATAGTAAAGGGTGTGAAGTAGAAGGGGCATAAGGGGGAAGAAGCCCACCCTCAGCAAGACAAGTGTTTTGACTCATTTATTTACTGGTTTCTTTTTTTTTTTTTAAGAAAATTATCTGAGGATCAGTGGCAGGATTTTTAGGACAGTAAATTAATAAAAAGGGAACTAGGAGAGCTTCAGTAGCAGACAAGTAGTGGAACTGCAGTATAATGCGGGGAATGGTGCAATGCAGTGGCTGTGGGGCAGCCATATTCAGGCAGACCTTCTGGACACTGAGGTGCTGCCCTATCTGCATGCATCTCTCTGGACTGCGGGATGAGGTAGCCAGACTCAGAGCGGAAGTAAACTGGGTCAGAGTACCATCACCCCTATCCAGAGACCACCCAGTCCAATGCAACTGCCTCAAAGGATGCCGAGAATGAGGAGCACTTGGATGACAGTGGGCTCAGGGAGGGTTAGAGCGGTCAGGCAGAGGCACATCCCAGATCCTATTCCACTCAAGAACTCGTATGCCACACTGGCAAATGAGGACAACCAAATAGAGGTACCCAGAGAAGTGGAAGGAAAGGATGTGGAGGTTAGCCAAGGAGGTGACCTCAGTGGGGAAAGCAGTGGACCCCAGAGGGAGGAAGCGAATCCTGGTGGGGGACTCCATCATAAGAGGGATCCAGCTAGGATCACAGGAGGGGGAGGACAGGGACGTGAGGTGCCTACCAGGTGCCACGGCATGGAGGGATGGAAGGAAGATCCTGGGGATCACTGGGAAGGCAAGACGGGAGGGTGAGCTGGATGTCGTTATCCACCTAGGCACTAATGACCTGGCAAATGGGGGCCAAAGGAAGTTCAGGAAGAGTTTAGGAAATTGGGAGGGTCTCAAGCAAGTAGCTACTTCTGTCACTTTCTCAGAAGTACTACACAGAGGCAAGGAGAACATAGAGTGCATACACCGGAACTTTAACTCATGGTTGAAGAACTGGTGCTGTGAGGAAGGGTTTGGATTCATTGGTGACTGGGGACCCACCTGGAGGGATGGAGGTTTGTTCAAGCCTGATGGTCTGCATCCATCCTGGAGGGGAATCCAAGCACTCAATGATAAGTTTAAATGCTACATTGACAAGCATTTAAACTAGCAAAGGGGGGTGGCAGGCCAGCAAGGTGGATACCTATTTGCTCACCCCCCACAGCTAGCAATGGAACCAGTGAACCAGAGGAGTGGCTATCTCTGCAAAGCCATGTGCAAAAGATGGAGATTAGTGCCCAAGAGGTGGATAGGCAGAAAAGGGGCAAAATTCAGCAGAAGGGCAGACAGCAAGGAGAACCAGGGATAAAGGACAACCAAGGAAAGGGCTGGAGTAGAACAGTGAAACAGTCTAGGGAGGTCAAATCATGGAAAGCCATGTGTGCAAATGCCAGGAGCCTTAGCAACAAGATGGAAGATCTGGAGGCTGTCATGGTGCAGTCAGACCTGGACATTGTGGCCATCACTGAAACTTGATGTAATGATAACCACGACTGGGAGCTGACCATACCTGGCTACAACATATTCAGAAGAGACAGAGCAGGCAGGAAGGGAGGAGGAGTGGCACTGTATGTGAAAAATGACATAAGGGCCACAGAGATCCAGGAGGAACAAAATGGGGGAGAGATACTGTGGGTTAAGCTGGAAAGGAAAATGGGAACAGCCATCCGCACAGGTGTGGTCTATAGACCACCAGCCCAGGAGGAAGAAACAGATAGGGAGCTGATTCTAGCCATCCAAAGGATGGCAGACAAGGGTGAGGTAGTACTGGTTGGAGACTTCAATACTCCAGACGTGGACTGGAGCATCCCAGCAGCAGCATCAACTAGGAGCAGATTTATCCTGGACTCCCTTCAGAGTGCCTTCCTCAAGCAACTGGTCATGGAACCAACTCGGCAGAAGGCAATACTGGACATTGTGCTCACAAACAGGGACAGTGTGATGGGGGTAACAGTGGGGGAGCACCTGGGTAACAGTGACCACCAGTCATTGTGGTTTGAAATCACAGAAAGAGCAGAACCAAACCACACAAAAACACGTATCCTGGATTTTAGTGGGGCAGACTTTGGGAAAATGGGGAGATACTTGAAAGAGGCATTAAGGGGAATGGGACAGGAATCAGGGGTTGAGGAACAGTGGGCAGTATTTAAAATGGGGATTACAAGAACAACAGAATTATGCATTAAGCAGGTTAGCAAAAGGAAAAGGAAGAGGAGACCATTATGGTTTTACAAAGAGGTAGCAAAGAAAGTGAAAGCCAAAAAGATTGCATTCAGGCAATACAAAAGACACAGGCAAAGGGATAGGGAGAAGTACCAGGAGAAGCAAATGGAGGCAGGGAGGTCAGTAAGGGAAGCCAAAGCTCAGACAGAAGAACACATTGCAAAAATCAGTTGGTAGAGGGGACAAAACCTTTTACAGGTACATAAGTGAAAAAAGAAAGACAAAGGGAGGGATAGTGAGACTGAAGGGGGAGGATGGGGGCCGCGTGAAGGATGACAGCAGTAAAGCTGACATATTGAACAGGTATTTCTGCTCAGTCTTTACTGAGGAAGAGGAGGGTAATGGGTCTGAAGGGAGTACAAGGGGTGAGAATGGTGCAGAAATGGACACAAGTCCCTTTACACGAGAAAGGGTCCTGAAGGAACTGGAAGTAATAAGAGTTGATAAAGCAATGGGGCCAGATGGGGTGCACCCCAGGGTCCTTAAAGAACTAAGAGAGGTGGTGGCTGAACCTCTGGCTATCCTGTTTAGCCGATCACTGGAAACAGGGAGGTACCCAAAGACTGGAGGACAGAGATGTAGTCCCTATGCAAAAGCGGGAAGAAAGAGGAAGCAGGGAACTACAGACCAGTCAGCCTCACCCTCGGTAGTGGGAAGATCACGGAAGCACTACTGAAGGAGAGATTGGTGGAACATCTAGTTGTCAATGGACTACAGGACCCAAGGCAGCATGGTTTCACAGGGGAGGTCATGTCAGACCAACCTCATTGAATTTTTGACTGGGTGACTAGGAGGTGGATCAAGGGGAGGCAGTGGACATGGCCTATCTGGACTTCAGCAAGGCCTTTGACACTGTGCCACATAGAAGACTATTACACAAACTGGGGAATATGGGTGTGAGCAGGACAGTAGTGTGGTGGGTAGGTAACTGGCTGGGTGGCAGGACACAGAGGGTGGTGGTAAATGGCTGTCACTCCACAGAGGAAGAGTGACCAGTGAAGTACCACAGGGATCAGTGCTGGGACCGGTCCTATTCAACATCTTCATCAGTGACATTGCACAGGACCTAGAAGGCAGAATTTCACTGTTCAGTGATGACACAAAGCTCTGTAACAGAGTGACACACCGGAGGGTGTAGACAGAATGAGAAGGGACCTGCAGAAACTTGAAGAATGGTCAGGGTTTGGCAGTTGAAATTCAATGCAAAGAAGTGCAAGATAATGCATATGGGGCACAAAAACCCTGGCACAATATATCAGTTAGGGATGAGGATATAGCATGACAAGCAGGAAAGGATCTTGGGTTATCATCTCTGATGACTCAAGGTAAGGAAACAGTGTGACAAGGCAGCAGGTAAAGCAAATAGGATGCTGGGATATAGGCAGGGCATCACCAGCAGGAAAGGGAGGTCATAATTCCGCTATACAAGACACTAGTGAGGCCCCACCTGGAGTACAGTGTACAGTTCTGGAGACCATACCTACGTAAGGACATAGACAGGTAGAGAAGGTTCAGAGGAGGGCAACAAAGATGGCGCATGGATTGCATCACAAGTCCTATGAAGACAGGTTGAAGGAACTGAACATGTACTCCCTGGAGGAGAGGAGGAGAGAGGGATATGATAGAGACATACAAGTATCTCACAGGGAGGAACAGGGTGCAGGAATACACTATTTTAAGCGAAAAAGATGTTTCCAGGGCTAGAGGGCATGGGATGAAGTTGGAGGGAGGACGATTCAGAGGAAACATGAGGAAGAATTTCTTCACAGAACACGTGGTGGACAAGTGGAACACCCTGTCAGAGGAAGTGGTGGGGGCTGAAACAATCACGGGATTTAAGAATGCATGGGATAGACATAAAGGAATTCTGGAGGTCAGGGGTAAGGGGCAACAGACTTCTAGGAAAACATAAACTGAACTTACAAGCTCAAATGGGCAGACTGGGTGGGCCATAGGCCCTTATCTGCCGACACTGTCTATGTATCTATGTATCTATGGTGTTCCTCTCTGTCACACAGGGGAAATCCAAACAGGAATCTATTCAGTGGCATGCGAAGCAGCTAGAACAGCAATTTCTCCTTGGTCAGGTGAATTTTGACAGGCAGATGCACAGTCCTAGACATCGCTGCCTGCTTCCAACAAAATATCATCAGTTGAAAAAAGGTGGCGGGACTTTTGAAGACAACAACATGATGAACATGGACAAATCTGCACTGAGAACTCAGACAGAACTGGGTCTCTGAAATGCCAGTGGGAGGCTAAGAACATTACAGGTTGTTTTTCTATTTTGTAACAATTTTCTTTCTTACAAATTTTGTAGTAAAATTGTTATGCTTATTTCATGAGGGAAGGTAAATTAATTTAAAGAGGGACTCCAACTTTTACCCATTTTTTCAATGTTTTCACCTACGGTAGTCTAGCTGAAGTGTAATATATCATTTTGGGTAAACTAGATGGGTCAATAGGCTCTCATTTGCTAATGCTTTCCGCTTCTATGTTCCGGTGGGGGTCCCGTAACTATCCATTTGTTGCAGCTGGGTGGACTGGAGCAATGGGAAGTTAAATGACTTGCTCAGAGTTGCATAGTGATTATTTGGCTCTAGTAGGATTTGAACCTATGATCGCCCAGTTGCCAACAGTGGTCTAACTATTACACTGTACTGCCTATGGGGGGGGGGCAGTAAAGGGCAGCAGCTGCAAGAAATGCTTTTTGGTTTTTTGTTTTTTACAATTTATGTTAATAGGATAGGCCAACTGAGACACAAGATCACATCTGGATCCTGCTTTTACCCATTTACCCTGCTGGGGGGACTGGAGCTCTAGGAGGTTAAGTGACTTGCACAGGGCCATGCAGTAAGTAGCTGTCTCTAGTGGGAACTAACTTGCGATCTCCCAGTTTCGAACAGTGCTCAAACCAGTAAACCCCACTGTCTCCATCGTTTTTTTTTCCTTTTACCATTTCTTCACCCAGGAAAGACGAGCTGAGATGCAAAACCTTGCTTCTCCTGATGCCCTGCTTTTACCCATTTTTACAATATACTTTACGTAGGATAGTTCTACTGAGATCCAACATTGCATTTCCAGGGGGGTCCTACTTGTACAAATTTCTGTAGCTGTGTGGACAGAAGCAGTGGAAGGTTAAGTGACTTGCTCAGGGTCACACAGTGACTATTGTTGAGGTTTGAACCTGTGATATCTGGTTCCAACAGTGCTCTCATGATTAGAAAGCACTGTTTCTACTGCCTGCTGGGCTAAAGGCCAGCCACTGCTGGCAATTTTGTTTACAATTTATTTACACAGGACAGCCCAGCTGAAACATTTCATTTCCCATGGCATCCTGCCTTTATCCATTTCCCCAGGCAGGGGAGAAATTGTTTTATAGTGAGGATTGCGGTGGGAGGGGGTACCACTGGACTACCAGAGTAACTTCATTTCATAACAGGGTTTGGTGTGGGTTGGGATACCACTAGATTGTCTGAGGTTTACACCTTTGTGTACGGGGTGAGGGTAGTGAAAATAGTTGAAGCTCTTCACAATATCGTTGTGCATACATACGCACGAAGGCATTGTGCAGAGCTGCTAATGGCCACACAATGGCAAGCAAATGGCCCCTAAGCGCCTTGCATGCCATATATGGTCATTAGTACACAGGCCTCTGAATATCGCCCCCAGGGGCAAATGCACTAATCCATTAGGAACGTGCGGTCCCCTTTGCTCCTGGATGTTTGTGGTCAGCAAGGGGTATGATGTGACATGCATATGCACTTTGCTCGCTGCTTCTACAGCCCAACATTTATACAGGCAGTGCTCGCTGGACAGAACATGCCTGCCTTATGAATCTGCCTCCACGATGAGTGCGCGCTATGTTTTGCCTGGTGCAAATGGCCATGTCTGAATATTATTTATTTATTTATTGAATTTTGATGACCGGGTAGGCTGGCCCCGGAGGTCCCTTTTTCAGGGGCGACCCGGGAATAACAGTACATGAGATTATAGACAGTTGAACATATACATATAAAGGTCATCATGGGTACACAGTATTCGGCTGTTTACACACAGCAGTTCTTCTATGGGTTTAAATATCTAGTTAGCAAGTTGTTGTTCATATGATCCTACATTAGTCATACCTATTCGAGAGACAGTACTGTTGATTCATTAGGTAACGTAGTTCTAAGAGCATTAGGATTGTTCAGAGGGGGGAGGGAAAAGTTAGTGCTACCTGTTCGGGGGTTAGAAATTTTAGTTTGGTAAGCGGGCTATCGTGGGGTGCGGTGGCATTGGTATACGCCCACTTATAGCAGATGGGTTTTAAGTCTTGTGCAGAAGCACAGTACCGATGGGGTTTCACGTACCTCCAAAGGGAGGTTGTTCCACAAGGAAGGGGCAGCATGCGAGAAGGATTTGTAGCCTGCCCTAGTTCTAACCTTGGGGACCTCAAGTAACGTTAGGCCCGAGGACCTAAGGCTGCGCAGGTTTCTTTTTATTGTAAGAAGTCCACCGAGACTCGGGGAGGCATGGGGCTAATTATCTTCTTCACCAGGCAGAGTACAGGGTACCTGAGGCGAGCCTCAAAGGATATGTTTTTTTGCGTAATATGTTCAGGCTGCCCCGGCCCTCAATTAGGGCTATAAAAACAGTTCATGGTTTTAGGTCGTCCCAAATTGTGATTAGCAGCACGTTCCAGTTCAACAAGTAAATCTGGACGAACTCCATGTAGACAAAAAGCTTTTATATTCTTCACGAATTTTATGTTTGAATATGGGGTATCAACCTGTAGTAGTGATTTGCATATACAGCCCATGATGCTGTGCATTATGGGGGTATGTGTAATTTTGCATTTCTTTGAACCTGTAGTACATGTGTTTTATGAGGTTTGCTGTGTGCAGCAAGTGTGATGAAAAACTTAAAATGTTATGGTAGTGTACTTAACAAGAATGGCTAAAATACTGACAAAAAATGAAACCCAGGCACTGATCAGTAAACATGATCCTGCTCCTCAGGTGTATCAGTTATCTAACTTTTCATTCCTTTTGGCTCTTTACTACAAAATGATCACATTTGCCATTGGAATCAAATCTGAGCTGGAAAAAAGAGCCCCATTTACTTTTATTAGAAAGCAAGTCAGGTGTATAAAAACATAGAAGTTGATGGCAGATAAGGACTGCAAGGCCCATCCAGTCTGCCATTTATTTTTCTACCTTATAAATATGCCATCGGCCTTTGCTCTGTCAGTGGCCTATCTATTCATACTCATAGAAGACTTGGTTTGCTGGGTAGAAGACTTGGTTTGCTGGCCAAGGCACCTAGCTTCACCTGAGGTATTTCCTTCCAAGACTGCTTGAAAGGCAGAGTAGAGAACCTTACCAGAGCAAGGGAAAAGGATTAAGACTTCTTTTGGCTAATCAGATTTACTGTGTGGTGTTGTTTTTATTTTTTACTCACAAGGATTGCTACTGTTTGTTGCTAACATTTCATTGCTTTATTTTTCTCTGTAGCAAAGTGTTTCTTACAGCATATATCTTCTCTGAAATTATTACAGGTGGTGCTTTACAGGTTTTACAGTTTTATTTAACATTAGGATAAGCTTTCAGGGTTACTGCATTTGTTGTTGACTGATTGTTTCTGCTCTTATCTCCTTGTTCTTTCGTCCGTGATTCTTCTTTTTCGGCAGGGGAAGGGCCCAGCCACCCATCCCCAACCACCCCACACTACACTCCTTTTATAGGGTACCACAGTTGTGACATTTCCTGTGGCAGAGCAGGAAGGGGCGGATCAGTGGGGCATCCACAAGGTGAGCTCATTTACAGGGGCACTAGTAATTTAACTTGTTATAACAAGTTAAACAAAAACAAAACACAATCAAACCATTACTTGCATTTTTTTTCCTTCTAATTACTCTGACTAGGTTATAAACCCAGCAACTTATCTGGAATGGATATCATTAACTGCAGGTACTGTGGAACAATTTTCAGAAGGACAGTCTTACAGGATTTAGGACACTGTCCTACATGCTGGGCCATTGGAGATCTTAGGGCTCAGCTCCGGGCAGCATGGGCAGAGATTGCACACCTCAAATTTCATATTCAAGAGAAATACATTATAAGAACCACCGCCATTTTCCCAGCATCCAACAGAAAAACCTCGACCGCAGAGGGTAGTTGGACCAGGAGGTTGGCAGGTGGTTAGGAGAGCAAATCGGTGCCCCATCACTCTCTGCTCTCCAACACATTACCTCCAAAACCATATAAACACTACAAACAGGTATCTGCCTCTATCTCTGAAATCAAACAAAGAGGCAGAAAGGCGCTGTAGAGCAGGACACTGTGGCACAGGGCTAGCACAACAAAACTCACCCAAATCAGGAACCAAAAAAAAAAAGCAAAAGGAAATCCAAAAACTTCTGATCATAGGAGACTCCATGATTCGGGAGTTGATACCCATCTCCAGCCAGGGGTAATGGTCAGATGTCTCCAAGGTACATCAGCATGGAGAGACACTGACCGCATTGCTAAAATTGTTCACAAAGCAGGAGAAAACATTGATGCCCTAGTACACATAGGGACTAATGATCTCGCCAGATGGTCAGTTGTGGAGACCAAGGAACACCTGACCAGGCTGGGTGACATACTATCATCCATTTCATCCGGCATCTCTTTCTCTGAGATTCTGCCAGTCTGGGAGAGGGGGGCAGATGGACGGAAGGTCAGAGAAGGGGATATAGGGGAGCTAAACACGTGGCTTAAGGGCTGGTGCCAGGAAAAAGGACACCGATTTTTAGGGAACTGGCAACAGTTCTGGGAGCGAAAGTTCTTTAAATTTGATGGACTGCATCTGACAAAGGAGGGAGTCAGTGCATTGGGCCAGAAGTTTGACGTCTTTGCAGAATATTTAAACTAGCAAATGGGGAGAGGGGTGCAGCACCCCATACATCGAATGGGAAGAACACCCCTCCCCCCTCAGCTAGTGGTCAAACAGGGATTCAGCATGTTTGCAGTTCATCTGCATCACCAGGTAAGAAAAAAGGTTTGTCTCCCCATACGACGCACAGGGGTAATGCCAAACCTCAACCAACAACTAACACACCGAAATCTGGCCAATGGAAAATCATGTACACAAATGCTCACAGCCCGGGAAATAAGATCCTACACCTGCAGGCAATAATGTCAGAGGCTAAACTGGACATTGTAGCAATTAGTGAGACGTGGTTTACCAGTAACCACACTTGGGAGACTTCAGTACCTGGCTATGTATTGTTCAGAAGAGACCAAGGTGCAAAAGGGGAGGTAGCTCCTTATGCAATGAAAATATCAAAGCTACAGAAATTCAGAATACACATAAGGAGCCAGAAGAACCATGGGTCACCCTGGAAACAGGAAATGGGACAGCCATAAGAACTGGGGTTGTCTACAGGCCCCCAGACAAGGAGGAGGACACAGATACATTACTGTTAGAAGATATACAAAAGCAAGACAGCTAAAGGGGAGGTTCTGATAATGGGAGACTTTAACATGCCGGATACAGATTAGTCAATACCAGCAGGAACATCTGCCAGAACTAGACTCATAGTGGATTCCCTGCAGGGGGAGGGCCTCAAACAACTGGTACAACAACCCACAAGAGACAGGGCTATCCTAGATCTAGTACTGACTAACAGGGAAGGGATCACAGATCTCCAGGTAGAAGGTCACCTGGGGGCCAGTGACCATCACATGGTATGTTCAATTTGGCTACTACATCTAAATCATCCCATTCAAGGCAAAATATGGGACTTCAGAGGAGCTGACTTTGATAAGATGGCCAACAGAGTTAAGCTAGCCCTGGCAAAAAGAAATACAGGTGAGGGGGGTACAGGCAAAGTGGGCAAGCATTATGATGCAATACTTGAGCAACATCCCATTGTGTCAGACAGAAAAGGAAGTGCAAAAGAAGAAGAAACCACTTTGGTTCTCAAATACAGTAGCAGAAAAGGTTAGAGCCAAAGGCTGGCCTTCAGGAAATATAAGGAACACAGTGTGATGAAGATAGGAGGCATACCAAACTGCCCTAAGGGAAGCAGGGAAGGCAGTAAGGCAGGCAAAGTCCCAAACTGATGAAACACTATACGAACAGTAAAAGAAGGTGACAAGACTTTCTATAGATACATTAGTGAAAGGAGAAAGTCCAGAGGGTATTGCTAAGCTTAATGGAGAAAGGGAGCATGTGAGGAGGAGGACCATGTAAAAGCATTTATCCTAAATAGATACTTTTGCTCAGTATTTACTGAAGAGAAGGTAGGGCAGGGCCCACAGCTCAGCACCATGGACACAGGGGGGAGGGAGGTGAGCACTACTTCCTTCACAAAAGAAAGGGTCCTACAAGAGCTTGCTAAGCTCAGGGTGGATAAGGCAATGGGACCTGATGGCATACTTCCCAGGATACTTAAGGAACTAAAGGTGGAACTAGCAGAGCCATTAGCAGAACTGTTTAGTGAGTCTCTGAGCACAGGAGAGGTCCCAGAAGACTGGAGTAGGGCTCATGTGATCCCGCTCCACAAGAGTGGTAACAGGGAGGAGGCAGGGAACTACAGACCAGTCAGTCTTACCTCAGTAGTGGGCAAGATTATGGAGGCACTCCTTAAGGAAAGGATAGTGCAACACCTGGAATCCATAGGGCACAGGATCCAAGACAGCATGGGTTTACAAAAGGAAGGTCCTGTCAAACTAATCTCATAGATTTCTTTGACTGGGTAACCAGAGTGGTGGACCAAGGGGGAGCAGTTGATGTTGCCTACCTTGACTTCAGCAAAGCTTTTGACACTGTTCCACATAGAAGATTGATAAATAAGCTGGGTAGGCTCGGGTGGGTCAGAAGTTGGTCAACTGGGTGGCAAACTGGTTGATGGGCAGAAAACAGAGAGTGGTGGTAAATGGTATACAGTCAGAAGAGATGCAAGTCACAAGTGGGGTACCTCAGGGATCAGTCCTGGGGCCAGTCCTCTTCAACATCTTCATTAGTGAACTTGCAGATGGACTAGAGGGTAAGGCTTGTCTGTTTGCAGATGACACCAAGATCTGCAACAGAGTAGATGATCCAGATGGGGTGGGCAGAATGAAAAGAGATCTGGATAAACTAGCAAATGGTCAGAAGAGTGGCAACTGGGATTTAATGCAAAGAAGTGCAAGATCATGCACGTAGGGAAGAGAAACCCTGAAGCCACCTATAGGCTGGGAGGGGAGTTGCTAGCAGTCACAAAGGAAGAAAGAGACTTGGGCATCATCATCACTGATGACCTGAAATCATCCAAGCAGACCTCTAAAGCAGTAGGTAAGGCTAGGGAGGTGTTAGGGTGTATTAGTAGGGGTATCACAAGTCGTAAGAGGGAGGTAATAATCCCTCTTTACAAGACACTGGTTAGGCCCCATCTGGAGTACTGCATGCAGTATTGGAGGCCACACCTTCACAAGGACATTAACCAAATTGAGGCAGTCCAGAGAAGGGCAACCAAAATGGTGCAGGGACTGCATCAGAAGACATATGAGGACAGATTAACAGAGCTCAACATGTATACCCTTGAACAAAGGAGGGAGAGAGGTGATATGATCGAGGCATTCAAACACCTTAAGGGTATTAACAAGGTGAAAGAGTCTAACATGTTTAAATATAAGAAAAATAGCAGGACAAGAGGACACAGCATGAGATTAGAGGGGGCTGATTAAGGGGGGAATGTGAGGAGGTTCTTTTTCACAGAAAGGGTGGTGGATGCATGGAATGGCCTACCTCAAGAAGTGGTGGCTATGAATACAGTGCAGGGCTTCAAACAGTCATGGGATAGGCATAAGGGAGCAATACAAATGAGTATGAATAGATAGGCCACTGACAGAGCAAAGGCCGATGGCACATTTATAAGGTAGAAAAAGAAATGGGAAGACTGAATGGGCCTTGCGGTCCTTATCTGCCGTCAACTTCTATGTTTCTATGTTTCATCTTTATTGCTCCCTTATGCCTATCCCATGCCTGTTTGAAGCCCTGCACTGTATTCATAGTCACCACTTCCTGAGGTAGGCATTCCATGCATCCACCACCCTTTTCTGTGAAAAAGAATTTCCTCACATCCCCCCTTAATCGGCCTCCCTCTAATCTCATGCTGTGTCCTTTTGTCCTGCTATTTTTCTTATATCTAAACATGTTAGACTCTTTCACCTTGATAATGCCCTTAAAGGTGTTTGAATGTTTTGATCATACCACCTCTCTCTCCCCCTCCTTTGCTCAAGGGTATACATATTAAGCTCCGTTAAGCTGTCCTCATATGTCTTCTGATGCAGCCCCTGCACCATTTTGGTTGCCCTTCTCTGGACTGCCTCAATTTGGTTAATGTCCTTGTGAAGGTGTGGCCTCCAGTACTGTACGCAGTACTCCAGATGGGGCCTAACCAGTGTCTTGTAAAGAGGGGGATTATTACCTCCCTCTTACGACTTGTGATATCCCTACTAATACACCCTAACATCCCCTAGCCTTACCTACTGCTTTACAGGTCTGCTTGGATGATTTCAGGTCATCAGTGATGATGATGCCCAAGTCTCTTTCTTCCTTTGTGACTGCCAGCAACTCCCCTCCCAGCTTGTAAGTGGCTTCAGAGTTTCTCTTCTCTTCCTTATGTGCATGATCTTGCACTTCTTTGCATTAAATCCCAGTTACCACTCTTCTGACCATTTTGCTAGTTTATCCAGATCTCTTCTCATTCTGCCCACCCCATTTGGATCATCTACTCTGTTGCAGATCTTGGTGTCTTCTGCAAACAGACAAACCTTACCCCTCTAGTCCATCTGCAAGATCGCTAATGAAGATATTGAAGAGGACTGGTCCCAGGACTGATCCCTGAGGTACCCCACTTGTGACTTGCATCTCTTCTGACTGTATACCATTTACCACCACTCTCTGTTTTCTGCCCGTCAACCAGTTTGCCACCCAGTTGAACAACGTTTGACCCACCTCGAGCCTACCCAGCTTATTTATCAATCTTCCATGTGGAACAGTGTCGAAAGCTTTGCTGAAGTCAAGGTAGGCGACATCAACTGCTCCCCCTTGGTCCACCACTCTGGTTACCCAGTCAAAGAAATCTATGAGATTAGTTTGACAGGACCTTCCTTTTGTAAACCCATGCTGTCTTGGATCCTGTGCCCCTATGGATTCCAGGTGTTGCACTATCCTTTCCTTAAGGAGTGCCTCCATAATCTTGCCCACTACTGAGGTAAGACTGACTGGTCTGTAGTTCCCTGCCTCCTTCCTGCTACCACTCTTGTGGAGCGGGATCACATGAGTCCTTCTCCAGTCTTTTGGGACCTCTCCTGTGCTCAGAGACTCACTAAAAAGTTCTGCTAATGGCTCTGCTAGTTCCACCCTTACCTCCTTAAGTACCCTGGGATGTATGCATGCCATCAGGTCCCATTGCCTTGTCCACCCTGAGCTTAGCGAGCTCTTGTAGGACCCCTTCTTTTGTGAAGGGAGTAGTGCTCACCTCCCTCCCCGCTGTGGCCATGGTGCTGAACTGTGGGCCCTGCCCTACCTTCTCTTCAGTAAATACTGAGCAAAAGTATCTATTTAGGATATATGCTTTTACACGGTCCTCCTCCTCACATGCCCCCTTTTTTCCTTTGAGCTTAGCAATACCCCCTCTAGACTTTCTCCTTTCACTAATGTATCTATATATATTATATTGGTATAACACAAACACTTCATGCTTTGGCAGTATAGCCTAGAGGTTAGCGGAACGAGGTGTGAACGAGCTTGGTACATCCAGCAGACCAGACCGAGTTTGATTCTCACAACCTCCACTTGCATACTGTATGACTCTGAGCAAGTCACTTAACCGCCCAGTGCTCCCAGGTCACCCCTGAAAACAGGCACTTGTGCTTAGTGGGCCTTACCTGGTTACCAAAGACTAAAATAAAAAAAAAAATTTATGTTAATTTTGTCGAGATGAATGTTACATTGTTTTGTGTGAGTGCATCAGCTGTACAGTCAGTGGACTTTAGTACTGGTTGGAACAGCAGGGCAGCAGCATGCTTGTCCAACACACACCTGGGGGCTCCTGACAGGTATGTGTTCATCTCAATCTCAGCTGCTTAGCATGCTGCTCACACTCTATTTCTCCAATGTTCTTGCTGCCAGTATAACTTTCTTCGGGAGGTGTTTTACACACTAGGACAATGTACTTATAGATGGGAACAGGGCATACATTTTTGGGGGGAAGATGGCAGTTTGAGTAACCGTGAGACAGGGGAGTTGCTGCAGCTGGTGGCAACTTTGATTAAGGCCTTCTGTGACCGGGAGCCATTGCTGCAGGTGGCAACATTAAGAAAGCTCTCCAGCAGCAGCAGAAACCACTGCATACTGCAACATGGATAAAGCCCTTCTGGTGCAAGGCACTGGCACTGCAAGCTGTAATGTATGTGTTGGTGTGTTCGTGTGTGTGTGTGTGTGTGTGTGTACATATACATATATGCAAGTATTTGTGGTAGTGTGTGTTTATAGATGTGAAATTATTCAAATCTTTGCTCTGCCCAGTGCCATTGATACATGATTGAAAATCATTTGAAGGAACCAACAGTAGACAACTTTTAGCTATTTGTACACTAGTTATTGGGAATGATTGTGGACTAAAATATGGGTAGCGGGCACTGGGTAGAAGTTTACGTAACTAAATTATTCTACAAAAGTGCTTATCTTGGTGGGTGGGTGTTGGGGCAGTGCTGCAGGGGCTGTAGTGTACTAAAAGCTGTAGCTTTAAAGGCATTCCCTGGTGTTTCAAATTCCCATTATTCTGATACACCAGAAAAAGTTTTCAAGGCTGTTTAGTGACACAAGTCCATTCTTAAAGACATGGAAGCATTATTGGAATAATGATTTATCATATTAGGATGGCAGCATAGTGCAATGGATTAAGGCTCTGAGCTACAGATCTGGAGACCTGAGTTTGAATCTCACAGCCATCTAGGCGCATAATGCATGATCCCGAGCAAGTCACTTAACTTCCTTGTGCTCCCAGGTCACATCTGGAAACAAGCTTCAGCTTAGTGTGCTACTCCTGGTTAAACAATGTTCCCTTTCCTCCCTATTACTTCATGTTCAGCTAAGAATATATACAGGATGGCAGCAAGGAAATTAGCTCCCACAATTGTAGCCGTTAACATCATTCAAGGTGATTTTTTATAAATGTCTGTCTGTCTGGTTCCTCTATTTCTTTTAAAATAATGCCATTTCATTCTGCACATACAGTACTTCTGAATTGTTTGAACAGCTTATTGGCAAGTTTTATTTTTCACTGGGTTTTAGGTGCCAACAAGTGTAGCTTGTGAGCACCTACTGTGATCATGTGTACTCTTTTCTGCATTTTCATTCAAGTTTAAGGAGAGACTTTTGGCTTGTGGTGATTTGCCATGCATCGGTTTGTGGGGGGGTGCCACATGTTAAGATATAGAAACATAGAAACATAGAAGTTGACGGCAGATAAGGACCGCAAGGCCCATCCAGTCTGCCCATTTCTTTTTCTACCTTATAAATGTGCCATCGGCCTTTGCTCTGTCAGTGACCTATCTATTCATAGTCATTTGTATTGCTCCCTTATGCCTATCCCATGCCTGTTTGAAGCCCTGCACTGTATTCATAGCCACCACTTCTTGTGGTAAGCTATTCCATGCATCTACCACCCTTTCTGTGAAAAAGAATTCCTCACATTCCCCCTTAATCGCCTCCCTCTAATCTCATGCTGTGTCCTCTTGTCCTGCAATTTTTCTTATATTTAAACATGTTAGACTCTTTCACCTTGTTTATGCCCTTAAGGTGTTTAAATGTCTCGATCATATCACCTCTCCCTCCTTTGCTCAAGGGTATACATATTGAGCTCCGCTAATCTGTCCTCATATGTCTTCTGTGCAGTCCCTGCACCATTTTGGTTGCCCTTCTCTGGACTGCCTCAATTTGTTAATGTCCTTGTGAAGGTGTGGCCTCAATACTGCACGCAGTACTCCAGATGGGGCCTAACCAATGTCTTGTACAGAGGATTATTACCTCCCTCTTACGACTTGTGATACCCCTACTAATACACCCTAACACCCCTAGCCTTACCTACTGCTTTAGAGGTCTGCTTGATGATTTAGGTCATCAGTGATGATGATGCCCAAGTCTCTTTCTTCCTTTGTGACTGCTAGCAACTCCTCCCAGCCTATAAGTGGCTTCAGGGTTTCTCTTCCCTATGTGCATGATTTTGCACTTCTTTGCATTAAATCCCAGTTGCCACTCTTCTGACCATTTTGCTAGTTTATCCAGATCTCTTCTCATTCTGCCCACCCCATCTGGATCATCTACTCTGTTGCAGATCTTGGTGTCATCTGCAAACAGACAAGCCTTACCCTCTAGTCCATCTCGAGGTCACTAATGAAGATGTTGAATAGGACTGGCCCCAGGACTGATCCCTGAGGTACCCACTTGTGACTTGCATCTCTTCTGACTGTATACCATTTACCACCACTCTCTGTTTTCTGCCAGTCAACCAGTTTGCCACCCAGTTGACCAACTTCTGACCCACCCCAAGCCTACCTAGCTTATTTATCAATCTTCTATGTGGAACAGTGTCAAAAGCTTTGCTGAAGTCAAGGTAGGCGACATCAACTGCTCCCCTTGGTCCACCACTCTGGTTACCCAGTCAAAGAAATCTATGAGATTAGTTTGACAGGACCTTCCTTTGTAAACCCATGCTGTCTTGGATCCTGTGCCCTATGGATTCCAGGTGTTGCACTATCCTTTCCTTAAGGAGTGCCTCCATAATCTTACCCACTACTGAGGTAGACTGACTGGTCTGTAGTTCCTCTCCTCCCTGCTACCACTCTTGTGGAGCGGGATCACATGAGCCCTTCTCCAGTCTTCTGGGACCTCTCCTGTGCTCAGAGACTCACTAAACAATTCTGCTAATGGCTCTGCTTAGTTCCTCCTTTAGCTCCTTAAGTACCCTGGGATGTATGCCATCAGGTCCCATTGCCTTATCCACCCTGAGCTTATGAGCTCTTGTAGGACCCTTTCTTTTGTGAAGGGAGTAGTGCTCACCTCCCTCCCCTGTGTCCATGATGCTGAGCTGTGGGCCCTGCCTACCTTCTCTTCAGTAAATACTGAGCAAAAGTATCTATTTAGGATAGATGCCTTTACAGGGTCCTCCTCCTCACATGCTCCCTTTTCTCCATTAAGCTTAGTACCCCTCTGGACTTTCTCCTTTCACTAATGTATCTATAGAAAGTCTTGTCACCTTCTTTACTGTTAGTGCTAGTGTTTCCTCAGTTTGGGACTTTGCCTCTTACTGCCTTACCTGCTTCCCTTAGGGCAGTTTGGTATGCCTCCCCTATCTTCATCCACTGTGTTCCATATATTTTCTGAAGGCCAGCCTTTTGGCTCTGACCTTTTCTGCTACTGTATTTGAGAACCAAAGTGGTTTCCTCTTCTTTTGCACTTCCTTTTCTGTCTAACACAATGGGATGTTGCTTCAAGTATTGTATCCTAATGCTTGCCCACTTTGCCTGTACCTCCTCACCTGTGTTTCTTTTTGCCAGGGCTAGCTTAACTCTGTTGGCCATCTTATCAAAGTCAGCTCCTCTGAAGTCCCATATTTTTGCCTTGGAATGGGATGATTTAGATGTAGTAGCCAAATTGAACCATACCATGTGATGGTCACTGGCCCCCAGGTGACCTTCTACCTGGAGATCTGGATCCCTTCTTTGTTAGTCAGTACTAGATCTAGGATAGCCCTGTCTCTTGTGGGTTGCTGTACCAGTTGTTTGAGGCCCTCCCCCTGCAGGAATCCACTATGAGTCTAGTTCTGGCAGATGTTCCTGCTGGTATTGACCAATCTATATCTGGCATGTTGAAGTCTCCCATTATCAGAACCTCCCCTTTAGCTGTCATGTTTTGTATATCTTCTAACAGTAATGTGTCTATGTCCTCCCTCTGGTCTGGGGGCCTGTAGACAACCCCAGTTCTTATGGCTGTCCCATTTCCTGTTTCCAGGGTGACCCACAGTTCTTCTGGCTCCTTATGTGTATTCTGAATTTCTGTAGCTTTGATATTTTCATTAACATGCAGGCCATCCTCCCCCTTTTGCACCTCGGTCTCTTCTGAACAATACATAGCCAGGTACTGAAGTCTCCGCAAGTGGTTACTGGTAAACCACGTCTCACTAATTGCTACTATGTCCAGTTTAGCCTCTGACATTATTGCCTGCAGGTCTGGGATCTTATTTCCCAGGCTGTGAGCATTTGTGTACATGATTTTCCATTGGCCAGATTTTGGTGTGTTAGTTGTTGGGTGAAGTTTGGCATTACCCCTGTGCATCGTATGGGGAGACAAACCTTTTTTCTTACCTGGTGATGCAAATGAATGGCAAACACGCTGAATTCCTGTTTGACCACTAGCTGAGGGGGGAGGGGTGTTCTTCCCATTCGACGTATGGGGTGCTGCACCCCTCTCCCCATTTGCTAGTTTAAATATTCTGCAAAGACGTCAAACTTCTGCCCCAATGCACTGACTCCCTCTTTAGTCAGATGCAGTCCATCAAATTTAAAGAACTTTCGCTCCCAGAACTGTTGCCAGTTCCCTACAAATCTGTGTCCTTTTTCCTGGCACCAGTCCTTGAGCCACGTGTTTAGCTCCCCTATCTCTCCTTCTCTGACCTTCCGTCCATCTGTTCCCTTCTCCCAGACTGGCAGGATCTCAGAGAAGGAGATGCCGGACGAAATAGATGATAGTTTGTCACCCAGCTTAGTCAGGTGTTCCTTGGTCTCCACAACTGACCGGCTGGCGAGATCATTAGTCCCTATGTGTACTAGGACATCAATGTTTTCTCCTGCTTTGTGAACAATTTTAGCAATGCGGTCAGTGTCTCTCCATGCTGATGTACCTGGGAGACATCTGACCATCACCCCTGGCTGGAGATGGGTATCAACTCCCGAATCATGGAGTCTCCTATGATCAGAGTTTTTGGATTTCCTTTGTGCTTGTTTAGTTTTGGTTCCTGATTTGGGTGAGTATTGTTGTGCTAGCTCCTGTGCATGAGTGTCCTGCTCTGCAGTGTCTTCTGCCTCTTTATTTGATTTCAGAGATAGAGGCAGATACCTGTTTGTAGCGTTTATATGGTTTTGGAGGTAATGTGTTGGAGAGCAGAGAGTGATGGGGCACCTGATTTGCTCCTCCTAACCACCTGCCAACCTCCTGGACCAACTACCCTCTGCGGTCCGAGGTTTTTCTGTTGGATGCTGGGGAAATGGCGGGTGGTTCTTATAATGTATTTCCTCTTCAATATGAAATTTGAGGTGCAATCTCTGCCCATGCTGCGGAGCTGAGACCGAAGATCTCCAAAGGCCCAGCATGTAGGACAGTGTCCTAAATCCTGTAAGACTGTCCTTCTGAAAATTGTTCCACAGTACCTGCAGTTAATGAAATCCATTCCAAATAAGTTGCTGGGTTTGTAACCTAGTCAGAGTAATTAGAAGGAAAAAAGGAAAAAAATGCAAGTAATGGTTTAATTGTGCTTTGTTTAACTTGTTATAACAAGTTAAATTACTAGTGCCCTGTAAATGAGATCACCTTGTGGAGGCCCCACTGATCCGCCCCTTCACTGCTCTGCCACAGGAAATGTCACAACTGTGGTACCCTATAAAGGAGTGTGGCGTGGGGTGGTTAGGGATGGGGTGGGTGGCTGGGCCCTTCCCTGCCTAAAAGAAGAACCACGGACGAAAGAACAAGGAGGTAAGAGCAGAAACAATCAGTCAACAACAAATGGAGTAACCCTGAAAGCTTATCCTAATGTTAGATAAAACTGTAAAACCTGTAAAGCACCACCTGTAATAATTTCAGAGAAGATATACCTGTAAGAAACACTTTGCTCCAGAGAAAAATAAAGCAGTAACAGAAGATATACCTTGCAAAGACAATTTGAATCAGAAGATTACAGCAGTAATCTGTTAGCACACCCTGTAGGCAACCTTGTAATAATGCAGAAGAAGGTATACCAGCAACAACAATTTGAATCAGAGAAAAAATAAAGCAATGAAATGTTAGCCACAAACAGTAGCAATCCCTGTGAGTAAAAAATCAAAACACCACCACACAGTAAATCTGCTTAGCCAAACTAAGTCTTAATCCTTCTCCCTTGCTCTGGTAAGTTTCTCTACTCTGCCTTTCAAGCAGTCTTAGAAGGAAAGAGCTCAGGTGAAGCTAGGTGCCTTGGCCAGCAAACCAAGTCTTCTACCTGTCTATAGACAGTGGACTAATCTCCAGCTCTGCAATCCCCCACCTCGCTAGGCCATATTTCTTTTTTTATACTTTATTTTTAAACTTCTATCATAGACAAGTCTTGTGATAAGAATTACAAACAGCAAACAGAGCATCTGTTTCAATACCATATGGGAAAACATTCCCTTAATCAAAGGGTGAATTATGCATTCACTGTATTGTCGTACAACATTGGAGGGTAACTACAGTACAAAAAAAAAATCCTAAGATTGAGTCCATAGCTTGCCATTCATGAGTCCATGAGCTACATAGCTTGCCTTGATGAAACAGGATTGTCCAGCAATCTAATCCTATAATATCAGAGTCCCTCTAAGGGACCATTGATGCCATGTATAAGCGCTCAATGAAAATTATAAACCATTATGGTATCTATGCAGTTAACTTTTCATATTAGGTACCAAATCTGCTGCCATAACTTTCTCAGCCCCAAATTACAGCAAAGGAAAAAAATAAAAATAAATGAGCTACAGGGGAAGAAAAGACATCCCATTTGTCTTAATTTGCTATATAACTAGGGTCCTCTAGGGGACCAAAAAAAGGGCTGAGAGAGACCTCTTTTTTAATCTAGAGAAGCAACCATTGATTAATTTTATTTTTAAACAGGGTACAACTTAAGGTCTCCATCTATCATCCTTAAACAACCCACAGTCTCTGAAAAGTCTCAAAGGATAGTAGCATTCGGGGTACAGGTACATCCAGAGCATCCTCATCATCCGAGTCCTCCGATCTGACTCTTAATTCTGCCATCTGCGCTAGGCAATATTGATGGTCGCCTGGTGCCAACTCAATAACTGCAGTGTGCAACAGCTAGGTACAACAGCGGTAACAGCAAGGAGCTATAGCCTGAAGTTACTCCTAGATGACTGTTCTGAGTTCTGTTTTTGGGTTCGTGTTGAGCCCTGATTTTTTACCTTATCCTGTGCTGTAACTTTGGCAGAATTCAGATGCCCCAGTCAGGTGGTTTGAGTGGTCCAGGGTTTCGGCTGATGAGACCACTGGGAGACCAAGCCCAGAGAAATGACAGCCCATTCAGTTGGACTCTGGCGGGAGTTCCTGTTGTTGGCTCAAGGAGAACCTTTCCAAGTCGGGGCCAGAGTTAAGCAGGCAACCCAGCAGGGAGAGAAGGGATTGATGCCGTGATAAATGATAGGATCTGGTGACAGGATCTAGGATCAGGCTTGCAATCAGCTTACTGGTAGGTCAGTTTATGGTGGGTGATTGACCTGGTGGTAGGTCTTCCCCCCCGTAGGTTCAACATCCCCTGCTGCCAGGCTGTTTGACCCCTGATGATGTCCCTCTCAGGTGCCTCCCCATTGTTGCCTTGCCGGAAATCTGATGAAGAAAATGATAATGGAAAATTCTGGGTTAGATCCTGAATTCAGTTTGCTACCCAGGTTTGCTGCCACTGGTCTGGGAGCTGCTGCTCCTCACCGCCTTTTCCCCATCCTCTCCTGCCACTGGCCAAAAAACTGCAGATTGTGGCAAGGCCAGCAGACAGCTTTTCCTAGTCCCAGTCAGGACCATAGTTGGGCCTGCAGTCAAGCAACTGCTTGGATAGCTGATAGTTTTCTGGTTGCCGCCCCCTGTCTGTGCTGGGTGTGTAGGTGGGTGCCAGCCAGGATGCGGGGGCCTTTTCCATGCTTGTCACTAGGCTCATTAATAGTACAGGCCAAAAGTTGAGGCACATCCAGATCCCAGCCCTGGAGGAATATTTAACCACCTCCCCTCCCCCACCACAAATCCTGAACCTGGCTGGGAATGGGACACAAATATCATGTAAGCTCTTAGTCAGAAGCTGGGGTGAAAATTATTCTAGCCAGAAGATCGTGGGACATGACCCATGACTCACTAACAGTAAGGAAGCCTGTTAAGCTAGGCTGTTAAAATAATCTTATATGTAGTATGAAAATAATTTAATTAGCCTCAGAATTTGTGATATGTCCAGCCCAGCCCATGAGCAAACTACTCATTATACTGCATTTTAAAATGACTAATAGTCATTTGTGGGATGACTGTAATTTTTTAAATATAACACATGTTAATCTCTGGGGTTCAAAGCATGGACCCTGAGTACCAGGAGTATGTGTTGTGGTAGTCACTTGCAGTAAAGGTTAACAATTCTAGTAAGGCATGAGTCATTTACAGTATGTACATACTGTATCATGCATTGTAACCCGGGTGCCTTGGGAGCGCAGGGAGCAGTGTTTACAATAAAACTGGATTAAAACAAAAACAACTGTGAATGAAACAGAAGTTCCTGGGAGTTTACTTTAAAAAAAAAAAGTATATTTCTTTTTTTTTTTTTTTTGATATCTCCCCTACAGCTGACTGCAGTCTTGGGTGGCTTATGCCTGAGCAGAGTGCTTCTTGTGGTCTCTACGACGACAGGATTCGATAGTTGTGATTGTGCCTAATTAATGTGACAAAAATAGTTATTAGATTGATCCACACCAGTTTCCCCTTTATAAAACAAGATTTACATAAGTAACTAATTTGTAAGTGGTAGGCAATACTGTTTTTTGGGACACCTGTGTTTTATTAGCCCCCCACCCCACAACATGTAGTCTGATTCGAAGCAAGTGCCAGGCACAGGCTTTTATCTAAGCATCCTTGTGTGTGCCATGAGAGGCAGCAGAAAAAAATATTTATTATGAACTGGCTGCTGAAAATGAAGGACGCTGATTGGCCGAGAGGTCTTTGAAGCCATGATGATATCTGACTACATAGTCACGGCTTCAAAAAACCTCCAGCCACCAGCTTCCTCACCGGCAACAAAATCATCTGACCAGAAATACATTAGCACTGAAGAGGCAGCTTCAGCAACACCAAGCCGTGGCAGAAATTCAAGCAAAATGGCTGAATCAGGCTCTCTCCCCCCCCCCCGGATAAAAAAAAGACAAAAATCAGTGTAAGTCACAACATGGAACATGCTGATTTCATACAAAATAAATCGAGGCCAAGCAGCAACGGACAACCAGGGCCAGATTTACATATAGGCAAACTATGCCTGTGCTATGGCCCAAGATGTACTGGGGCCCACTTCAAAGACAGAGGGCCCAGTATGTGGGCACATGGTACTGTCACAAAATGATCAGATTAACCACTTAGCCCCAGTAAACCATTAGAGACCCTGTTGTGCTATGTAGTATAGAATTGCAAGCCTTTTTCTGCATGGTTACTAGTGATAATACAACTGTGTGGGGGAAGGGGTGAGAGTAGCCATGTAAATGGATTGCAGGGCCATGCAGAAAATATCACAACACTCACATTGGTGAGCACAGAGTTTTCAGTTGCCTCCTGCCTGTAGAACCAATACAGCCAGGTGGTATGGGTGTTAGAATTCTGCTCTCAACCACTATCTAGAGGGACACAGAGATTTGTGAGGGACCAGATACAGTAGTAATAAGTAGAATGTGGGGGGAACTGAGAAATGGATGGGGGTTCTATGTGATGCCGGGTACTGTACAAGGGCTGGAGTTTGTTAGGGGGCACTAAATCACTAGGAGAGTACCACAGCACCAAGACATAAAAATCTCAGCAACTCAGAAGCGGGCTTTAAGGTGAGAATTGAGATGGTGAGTGGAACATTATTATAGACCATGCTCACGCTGAGGTCAGTTTCATTATATAGTACCATGGGAATGGTGCAATGTCACTCCAAGACCTTCTTGAGTAGTGCAGTCCAGCATATTAGTAGGTACAAACCCCGTTTGTTCTGTTTGCGATGGTGATCACATTTACATTGTGCCTCAACTGCCTGGGAGGGCCCCCATGCTAAATGTTGTGCATAGGGCCCAATATTATGTAAATCCAGCCCTGCGGCCAACTACATCTTTTCTGCCCCTCAATCTGCAACCTGCTCGTTTTACCTGCTTCAAATCTGTACATCCATACATTTTAGAAGCCAAACCGCGGACCACAACAGAAGCTCCTCAGCATTTCAGAAGTGGGACAACAGGGCTGAATTATTGATCGGTGTCAGCAGCAGCTGGCATCTCAGAGGATATTCCTTAGGCTGCCACACACTTAATTTGCCCTCAGACTCCCTGCCATTTACTTAAAACAACTGTGACACACAACCGCGCCGAGATACCCTTCCACTGACCAACAAAAAAAGGCTCTGTCACAAACAACTGCACCAACTTCCACCTTATGCATTTCACCTGAACATTGTGGTAGCAGCAGTCAAGTTAGTACCATTAAGCCAACAAAAAAAAGGCTCTGTCACAAACAACCGCACCAAATGCCACCTTATGCATTTCACCTGAACATTGTGGTAGCAGCGGTCAAGTTAGTACCATTAAGCCTGCTGAAAAAAGTTGCTGCCTATTCACCTTCCCCAAGCAAAAGAATATAATCCGTTGGGTGCAGGGAACCAGGGAACAAGTGGTGGCTCGAGCAGCGGTTTATACTGTATTTTGCTAGTGGGAGAAAGTGGCAGTTCACCCAGCTGCTCGTAGCAACTAAGGCAGTTTTTTGAAACGATAGCAAGCACTGACCGCTCTTTAAATTTCAAATACTGTCTGTACCTCCATCAGACCAAAGTACCATGTACAGTTTTCATCCGGGATGTGAGTGGAGAGGGATCACACTGTCACAACAACTCCACCTGTACTCTTAGGTCTAAGTAAAACAGTGCCACCTGTTGACCACAACCCTCAAAGAACTATTTTCTTAAATAGTACTCCTACACCACCCAAAAACTAATTTTAAAAATGTTTTAATATTTTTGCTTAAATTCTTTTATAAACTTTTAATCCAGTTCATAATAGCAATAATGCACTCCAGAGTGTGGCAGATATTGTCACTTCTCAGGAGCACGAGGCACTCGGCCTGTGGCCTCGTGCCTCATAACACACCTGAGGTGTGAAGATTTCCCATGATATACCACACCCTGTTGTGCATTATTGCTTAATTGTGTCTGTATATAAGAAAGGCATACCCAGCAGTTATCTACTTGAGAGTCACACTACAGTATAGGCCCGTACTCAGCGTAGTTCTGTGTGTTCCCTCAATGGTGCTAACAGAAAGTGTCAGTGAAGGCTCCCTCCTGGTTCCATTTGTATGGTGATAGGTTTGTGCATTCCTGACTCTAACTGAATTTTAAGTACTGTTGGCAGGAGAGGTGCCCACTGCCCACCATGGAAGAAGGGTATTTGATCAGGCAGTATCCACTGAGAGCATAGGGTACACTGAAACAAGTTAAAAGTTCCGAGTTTGTGTGCGGTATGCTTGTTGTCAGCCGTGTGCGTGTCTGCATGAAAGTACGTATTTCTACTGTGTATCATCTATGTGTACAGTACGTCATTTAGCATGTATGTCTTTTACTATACAAAATTACACATCCATGACTTGGCGCCCCCTCAGTACTGTTGGTACTTTGATTTTAGTTACTTTTGGTCCCAGATGACCACCTCTGAAACAAAATGATTTCAATTATTTTTGACCCCAGACGACCACCTCTAAAACTGTAACTTTAAAGCAGATATAACCAAAAGATGCATAGCAACCAGTATATTTCTTTCTTTTTCAATATTCACAACCATATTCTACATTTATCAAAAAGAGTTTTTATGATAATGACATGGGATTGAAATGGTCTTATGCAAAAAGCATACAGACATGTCCCCCATTTTTGGGAGTGTTAGTACAAGAGGGTGTCACAGTACTGGTAATTTACTTTTTATTTTTGGATTTCTGGGAAAAATGAACCAAACATCATAACAAATGATGTGCCCTCGTTTCATTTTTTTTCTCTGTCGCTCAGGTTAACACCTAAACCACTGATGTTATTATAAGTACGTAAAACAATATGACTGGCCACTTACGGATCTTTTGTTCCATTTAGAGGGATTAAGTCTTACCATCTAACTTATAAATAAGCAATAACATGCTTTTTCGTTGTGGATTTTAAATATTCAGATGACGGTCATGGACAGACCCCATATTTGACTAAAAATGCTACCAACAGCTTAATCTGGTTCAAGGTCAGCTGGCATTCATCTGCGGCCCCGGCCCCCGGGTCGTGCCTGAAAACAGGCAGGATTTGTCTAGTACACCTACCCGGTCAACAAAAACTAAATAAAACAAATAAATAAAGTGAGTTGCTGAAACACTGCGGAACGTCCTTGAAGCAAGAAAAGAAAAAAAAATCCACTTCTAGCTTTTTGATTGGCTGCAGTCCCTGTCACTCAAGCCCCGTTTGGAATTTCCCCGGGAGGAGGGGCGGGGAGGAGCGGGCTCGTTGTACTTCCTTGTATAGCTGAAGGGAAACAAAACAGTCAGCGCTTTGGTGTTACAGCTCGTGGACAGAAACTGACGTTACAGTCCGACTCCACCTGGGGATCTGAAAACTCACAGCCACAGGAGTCTCTCCGTGGTAAGTACACATTTAAAAGCACGTTTTGTAATTATAGAGGGGATTGGGAACACAAAGCCGATCGAGGGTCATTTCTGATCCATGTCCCCATACCTGTCACATTGTGCGTATGTAGTGGACCCTTTCTGGTTATCACATGGACGTTTCGCGTTTTAACTAGAGGGATATCCTTTTTAAAGGGTCTGAGGTGGGAGCTGTGGAAATAGGCTGCAGTCTGTCATTTCATCTTAGAAAGTTGAAAGGCTGGCTGATATGGACAGCACCGAAGCAGTACGGGTAGGGCTGTAGTCCTGCACTTTGACAGTTGATGTAGTCATACTGTAGACACAATGGAAACCTTGTCGAAATAAGGCAGCAAACGAAAGAAAAAAAAAGATCTCAAGCTGTCAGTATTGGTAAATTCCCATTGTCAAGTCTCCATCTTTTAATTAGTCTCACGGCTTTAGTGGCCTCTTACAAGAAAGAAACCAGCAGTGTTTTGTAATGGGATGTTTGGAAATCTCACTCCAGAGGTAACAGCATCCGTACTTGTGGATTCTGTCTGGACAACACAGACTTTTGCTGCCTTTTTTACACGTCCATTTTATAGTAATAAACCTTGTTTTTAAGAACAGTAATACCCTTGATTGTGTCCAATTGTGCAGCTTCTGTGCACTTGTATGGCGACACAACACACTTATGACCCAGGCATCTGTATAACCCGCAGGACTGGTCACTGTAAGGTTGTTTTCCAAAAGACCCGAACACAGATATTTTATACCATTAGCGTATACGAAATTGTACATCTGAAAGCAAGTCGGCCCAGTAGCACTAAAGTAGAGTTAATGTTTCCCATACCAGCAACTCTGGTTTGGAAACAGACTTTGGTCGTATGGGGATTGACCAGGGGTGGGGAGAGGATTGAGCATTCCTTGCACACCTCTGCTTCCTCTTGGGGGGAGGGGGGCATGTGTCCCACTGATTGGCTGTCACCTAGAGGAAACTATGGGAAGGGAATTTACACTCTGATGGCAGTGACGTCTCTGCTGAGATGGAAGACACGCATCGTGCCATTGCACATATGTGGGCCCAGGGCAAAAAATGGAGGAAAAAACACCTACCACATCTGGGCGACAGTTGGGTGACCGACAGGCTCCACACCAGTGACTGGACCTCTCTGAACAAGTCCTGTGGTGAAGACACGGGAGAAAGCAAGTCTCGGGGAAGTTGGGTGACAGGGCTGGGGGACCGGTCCACATGGGGGCTGGTTGGAGAAAGATAAGACAAGAAATAAAGGATTAAAGGAAAAATCTGCAGGCAGACATTTGTGAATTTTCTTTTCCTTTTTTTGTCATTCGCTGAAAAGTACAGACTTCTTGGAAAGTTTTTTGCTAGTTTCCATTTTTGGAGATGTGTTGTCTAATGAGATTTTTTTTTTTTTGTGCAAGATGTGGAGTTGTAACATTTTGAGGAATCCGCCCCCCACCCAAGGTTTAGACTTGATATTTTTTCTAACCAAATTCATAACTTGCAGAGTACTCAGTCATTGCAGATTTGTTCTCACATTTCATGGAGCATGTGGGTACGAACATCCCTAAGTTCACCTAGTACTAATTTGCATCAGGTAGCACCTGTGACTTCATCACTTGGATGCGGGGGGCTATTATGGATACCCCAGCTGAGCTGCAACAATTGACTACAAATTCAGGTAGTATGTGTCCAAATATGGATGCATCTGCCATTTATGATGCAAGTCCGCTTAGCAAAAAATGCATGTTCTGTTCGGACTTAGTCGCTGGTAGCCTGCATTTACCAATGGATGCACACTGTTTGTTGATGGCTTCCTTTGCCCACCTATGCCCAGGGACAAAGGGCAGATGCAGACCCTTAGGAAACTGCCCTGGACTAAGTGCAGCTGGAGAAGTTTTGAAAATCAAGTCTTGCTTGTCAGCAAATATTGAAAATTGTTCAGTCAATGTTTTTGTCATCTTCTAGGTAGTTGCACAAACATACACAGCAGGCTATGTTGAGCAATCGGCTGTCACTTTGACTAGCCTTTTTTAGACCAGTCCAAAACTGCATCTTTTTGGTAGAAGCAATTTTCCCAACATCAATCAATCAATCAAAATCTTTATTTATCCAGGCGGGCACCATTGAGCAAGGCTCATTTGCAAGGTGGACCTGATCATGAATACATCAAAGTACAATACCGAAGCAGGTACACAAAAAGCAATAATATACAAGGAAGAAAAAGTATATACAGTGTATACAGTACAGTACAAGGTTGAAATAAAAAAAGCATTATTTTACAATTGAAGAAGTCAGCAGATGTATAATCAACCATAGGCATACAGGGGTTATAAGCAGAGATCTTTTGAGTGAGGGCAGCCAGCAACTACACATATAGGGGAAAGAGCCGTGTGGGGTGGCAGGTTATAGGGTAAAGAAGAGGAGAGGATATATTACCGTGACTGGAAAAAATTGAGCTAAACCACAGAAAGTGACGATGGCTGTCATGTACTTGTTTATTATGATAATGACGGAGGAGGGGGTAGATAATTGGGACACTACTATGGATGGGGTGGGACTTTAGCCAGGCTGGAGTGGACAGGGAAGGGTGGGTGCAGCAGGAAGAGTTAATAGGGAAAGAGTGAAAGCCTGGGGTAGAAACATGGCGAGCGTCAGGATGGAAAGGGGCTATATAAAGCAGAATTGGTGGGCTAGCGGTGAGGAAAACATTTGCAAGGTGCTTTCATGTAGCGATCATAGAGCGCCTTGAAGATATTCAGGCTAACAGTGTAGCTCAGCTTCAAGTTCCTTTGTAAACCGTTCCACAATGTGGGTAAAGAGAAACTTAGAGCAGCTTTACCGAACCGAGTGTTGACCCTTGGAATTTGGAGGGCAATTAGGGAATAGCTCCTTAGAGCATAGGTGCCTAACACACTCCGGGGAATACAATCTGAGACATATGAGGGGAGCTTGTTGGTCACGCTTTGAAGGCCCATAGGGCGGCATTTCTGTTCCTTCTATAGTGAAGGGAAGTCCAGCCTAACGATGAGTACAGGGAGCAGTGGTGTGTGGAAAGTGGAAGTCCAGTAATGAAGCTGATAGCTCTGTGGTAGAGGGTGTCCAGCTTAGCCAGTGCAGAGGCAGTGGAGTGGCTGTACAGCAGGTCTGCGTAATCTATTAAAGCTAGGACGGTAGCTTGAACCAGTTGAATCTTGGCCTCGTTTGTGAGCAGGTGGTTAATTATGTAGAATAGTCGTAATCTTTGCCTTAGTTTCTTCTGTAGTTCTTCGAGATGGTCAGCGAAGGAAAGTTTATGATCGAGCCAAACTCCTGGATATTTGAATTTAGCTACATACTCTAGTGTTTCTCCAAGAACAGTGGTAATTTGTGGGATAGCTCCCCCCAGCAGGAATTGCTGCATGCAAGGAGGGGGAGAAGAGCATGGCTTTTGTCTTTTTCGCATTGAGCAAAAGCTTTTTGTTTATGAGCTGGTATTGTAGAAGGTTAAATTCAGCTTGGCGGTCTTCACAGGCTGCTTCCAGCGTGGGATGACTCAAGTACAGTACAGTGTTGTCCGCGAATAAGTGGATGTTGGCTTTTTTGATGGGGTCATTAATGTTGTTAATGTAGACTGCAAAGAGGATGGGACCAAGGATAGAGCCCTGGGGCACGCCCTCAGACATGAGTTTTAATGGAGAAAGATCACCTTCAGTTTTAACCTGCTGTTTCCGTTCTCCGGTGGTCTGCAAACCAGCACATAGATTTATGGTCAGGCCTAAGGTGCTTAGGGAGGAAAGAAGCAGGCTGTGATCGACTGTGTCGAATGCCTTACTAAGATCCAAGAAAACGGCACAGACATGCTTCTTGTTGTCAAGGTCTAGGAGCCAATCATTGGTCACCTTAGCTAGGGCTGTTATGGTGCTGTGCTGTGCTCTGAATCCAGACTGAACCGGGTTTAATAGGCTTCTGAATTCGAGGTATACTCCTAGCTGGCCACACACTATTTTTTCTAGTAATTTAGACAGGATGGGGAGAAGAGAGAGCGGTCTGTAATTATTTAGATCGCAGGGGTCACCTGCTTTTAATAGAGAGATGACATGGGCTATTTTCCATTGGGGGGAGGCTACCCTGGGAGAGTGACATGTTGAATAGGTGGGTGATTGGCACCGCAAGCACATGGTAGGAACATTTCAGATAGTATGGCTCTATGAAGTTGGAGCCTGCTCCCTTCCTGGTGTCCAGTTGCAACAGTAGGTCTTCCACCGCTTTTAAAGAGACAGGCAGGAGGGAGAAGGCCTCCTCAGTAGAGGGGGACTCGTGGGTTGGTGGGCCCTGAGCTGTGCGGAGGTCATTGGCAGGAGAAGTATTAAATGCTAGCCCTGCCGTTGCAAAATGGTTATTGAGGGCTTCCAATATCTCAGGTCGGTTAGCGATAACGCTGCCACTGGACTTAATTTTTACTGGAATGGAATTACCAGGTGCGTGTCCAGACATGTCTTTTAATGTTTTCCAGAACTTTGAAGGATTTCTTGAGGCAGAGGCTAGCTCCGAATGATAGTAGGCGGCCTTGGCTGCTCTGACCAACTTGGTACACTTGTTACGTGCTCTCTTAAAAAGACATCAGTCCAAGTCGTTCTTGCTTCTTTAGGCTTTTTTCCATAAAGTATCCCTTTCTAACAGGGAAGCTTTGCGCTCAGGTGGGAACCAACGGCAGGTGCTGCTCCTGACCCACACGTTAACCAAGGGTGCATGCTTATTTAAAGCCTCACTTAAAATATCGTAAAAAATAGTATATGCCCTGTTAACCGTTTTGGCTAGGAAGAATTACTGCCATCTCGGTGAATGTTTTAAGTCATGGACATAAGCAAACAAATCAAAGTTGCGTTTGCACCTCTTGATAGAGAACTTTGCCACAATCTGTGGGTTGCGCACGGATCTAATGGTGGTGATTATACAATGATCGCTAATGTCTGAGAAAAGTGTTCCGATATGAGAGAACAGGTGTGGCTTGCTAACCAAAATTACATCTAAGAGGGCGCTGTTGTTAAGGTTCTTTTTATTTGGGCGAGTAGGCTCGCCAATGAGTTGCACCAGCCCTAGAGTGTCACAAAAGGATTTCAAGTTAACTGATGCACTTGATAGCCAATTGTAGTTCAGGTCACCAAGAATAATGGTTTCCAAGGAACTGAGCCCCAGTATGGAACTGAGGTGAGGCAGGAGATGCAGTCTGGCAGAAGGGGGCCTGTAGCAGCCTATTACACAGAGTGCACTGGAAGGAGAAATTTCGATCTTTAGGGTCAAGTACTTGAATTCTTTGGGGGAGGATGATGATTCTATGCATGCGGCTGAGTATTTGCCCCTTACATAAATTGCCACCCCACCCCTTCTTGATTACCTATCCGCTCGGCAGAATAAATAATTTGGGATATTGATTTCATTATCTGGGGTGGCTGGCCTAAGCCAGGTCTCAGTGATCACTAGGATGTCAGGTAGGGTGTGGCTCACCCAAGCCTGGATAAGGGTGAACTTTTTCAGCAAACTACAGGCATTAAGATGCATAAGACAGTCCTTTGATACCTGCCAGGTCTGAAGGAGAAGCAAGGGTATCTAATGGTCCTGGGTTGAGTTTGACATTGCCTGAGCACAATAGTAAAAGAAGCAGGATTCTTTTTAAGGCAGCGAACTGTAATTTGTAACCACTATTTTTTGGCGATAGGGGAGGCGGTGTTGATGGGTAGGCCCATACCCACTCCTGGTGTTATACTGGCCTAGTGTTACAGCCACTAGTGTCCTGGCAGAAATTTGCCATGAGTAGGAAGTCTCAAGTCTGGATGGGGGAGTAATCTGCAGAGGCAGCTCGGGAGATGTCCCACTCCCCGGCAGAGACAGCTGAGAAGCCCAGTAGTCCAGAATGGCTACCTGAAAGGAGCTTTCAGATGCAGGACAGGGAGAAGCGCAAGGGCCATTCCACTTTAGGGAGGGATGAGATTTCCGAAGACTTGAGCTGAGCGCTAGTAAAGCTAGTGACACACCGAGGAATCAGCTGTAATTTCCCTTGGTAGATCTAAATGCCATGACAGCCAGCAGTAAAAGCCACTAGAAGCCTAGATCAATCGGCGATCAGGTGTCATAAGTTCAAAATCCTTTTGTTGGCTGAGAGGCGGTTTTGGTGCTGAACGTACCTGTGGAGCAACTCTTTGCAGCTGAACCAGTGAGGTGGCTCAAGGCTGCAATCCAGTGTGGCAAGATTGGTCTGTAGCTTTCGTTTCTGTTTCTGGTCCTGCTCCACCAGTACAGAATGGAAGTGGAGGCAGGCATTCAAGTCTTGCAGCCTTAGTGGATGAGCATGGTTCGGCTTGAGAAACGGGCAGAAAAACGCTGGGGATGGTCCTCAGAAAGAGAGGTATCCCAGGTCCACTAGAGCAGAAGAGGAAGTAGAAAATATAATGTGTTTCCTCTTTAACAGAAAAGACAGCTGTTGTACTCCTCTAGTGGTTACGTAGTATAATCTGCAAATGAGAAAGTAGACACAAAAAAAATGAAATTCTTGCCTTACAGAAAAGGATAGTTTCCCCAGGGTCAGCAGCGCTGATAAACGTCTCTAATGAAGCAAGGTAAAATGGAGACCAGCAGGAAGAAGTCAGTGAGGCTGAGATCCTCCAATCAGAGTGTTGGCACTGAAAATTCAGAATGTCCAAAGGCGTCAGATACCAACGTACCTGAGGGGGTATACGGCTTTTGGCTGTTTCTGTAGAATTCTGGGCTCTGCAACGAACCGGAGTTGGGAGGATCCTGGGCAGCAGTTCCAACAGGGGAAGAAAGCCTCAGGGTCTGCTAATTTGCAGTAGCAGATTCGTGGGTTGCTTCCCAGGACAGGCTTGCAGCTTTTCATCTGGCGGCGAGGTGCAAGCCCCAGGAGGCGGACACACCTGAGGGGAGAGGAAGGAGATGAGGTAAGGGCAGGCAGGGAGGTGTGGTTAACTCAAGCAAAGAAACAGGGTGGTCACTATTATTTGGAAGGAGAAGACTAAACTACAAAGTGGGTAATGGAAACAGGGAGGAGACATAAGTGGGTTAGAGGGCAGACAGGTGGCAAAGCGAGAGTCAAGGACTGGGCTTTAAATTTAGAATGCTAGGTAGTACACTGAAAAGTCTGATCAATTTAAAACTACAGCTTTACACAGAAATTAATTCTAAAAAGGATTCAGCTGTTCACTTAGAATAATAGACAGTGCAGTACAGGTCTAATAATCTTAAGACTCTATAGTTTTACACTCAGAATTAATGATAAAAAGGATTAGGCTGTGGTTTTAGGATATTAAGGAGTGCATAAAAAGGTCAACTTAAAACTCTTCAGCCTGTCACAGAGAATTAATTCTAAAGAGGGATGTAATCACAGTGCATTCAGAGCAGGTAAATCACTTTAAACAATGTCAGTGTAACACTGAATGGCCTAAGCTGGATTGATAATAGTGGGGGGCTTTCATGCCATTCTAGCTTTACAAAAAAGTACAAATTTCTTTACCAAAAAAAAACATGCAGCCGATTGCTCAGCATAGCCTGCTGTGTATGTTTGTGCAACTACCTAGAAGATGACACAACGATCTGCAACAGGGTTGATTCACAAGGAGGCGTGGAAAAGATGAGAAGGGACTTGGCAAGGTTGGAGGAATGGTCAGAAGTATGGCAGCTTGGATTCAGTGCAAAGAAGTACAAACTAATGCACCTGGGAAACAAAAATCTAGGGGAAGATTACCCAATGTGGGGGGGGAGGTAGTAACAACAACAATAATGGAAAGGACCTGAGGTAATCATATC
This sequence comes from Neoceratodus forsteri, assembly GCA_016271365.2. Taxonomy (NCBI): domain Eukaryota; kingdom Metazoa; phylum Chordata; order Ceratodontiformes; family Ceratodontidae; genus Neoceratodus; species Neoceratodus forsteri. The sequence continues at coordinate 363,002,814 of CM028130.1, forward strand.
CGACACCTTAAGATTAGCAAGCAGTGTGGAGAAGGTAGTAGGAGGGCTGGGGGATCCTGGGATGTATAGGGAGAGGCATCACCAGCAGAAAACAGGAAGTTGTTATCCTCTGTACAGACAGTTGGTGAAACCCGTCTGGAGTACTGCGTCCAGTTCTGGAGACCCCATCTCCACAATGACATAGACAGGATAGAGGCAGTCCAGAGTAGGGCAACTAAAATGATGCAGGGTCTGCAAGAGAAGCCATATGAGGAGAGACTAAAGGAGCTTAATATGTATACCCTTGAGGAAAGGAGGGAGAGGGGGGATATGATAGAAACTTTTAAGTACTTCAGTGGAATCAACAAAGTCCAAGAAGGTGGCATCTTTCAGAAAAAGATATGTGCAAGAACAAGGGGACACAATTTGAAGATGAGGGTGGGGGGCAGTTCAGGGGCAATGTGAGGAAGTATTTTTTCACAGAGAGGGTGGTGGATGCATGAGACAGCCTTCCTGAGGAGGTTGTGGGGTCTAAAACTGTGGCAGAATTCAAGAATGCATGGGACAGACATAAGGCAATTTTTGTGGGGGGGTAGGAAGAAGTAGGCTGTTGGTTAACTAGAATGTGCAGCTTATCCTGTAGGTAGGGAAATGGGCAGACTAGGTAGTCCTTATCAGTCCTTATCTGCCGTCAAAGTGTATGTTTCTATGTTTCATTAACTATGGAGTACAAGAACCATTATATCACGATAACATCCTGTAGTCCGAATTGACTGCTGATTTTTCAGGCATTGTGTGACAATGTCCTGTAAATAAATAAGTAAGAAGAATAAAAAAGCATTCTGTGTATGCCAATAGTGGGGGGAACCCCTCAATTATGCTAATTAAGTAAAAAGGCTTTCTGAGTATATGCAAATTAGTTTTTGACCTAATGCTCACCTTGTGAACATTCTGTCTGAAACTCAGCTGAGGGAAAAAAGTTTATCATTGTTACCGTCTAATACTTTATATTTTTTTGATGTTACTAAGGATGCTTTTGCTTCTTTCTTCACTTCTCAGCTCCTCAATATAGTAGGGATAGTGTTCAATGTGTGGGAGTGTCAGTTCTTGGGAATAATGTCGCTGGGCAGTCTAGATAAAAACTTCAGCCTCCAGCCACGTTCTTTATCTGCATTGCCCAGTGCCGCTGTATCCTTGTACACCCTCCACCACCTTTCAGTATTTCCATATAATATTGAGGTCACATCCTGTGAGCCAGTCAGATTGCTAATTAAAAGGATAGTATGTGGTGATAATGCCCTGTCAATAATCAAAACATTAAAGGTACTGAGTACTTAAATACTGTAGGTTCACAGGGGCACTTTTAGTATGCTGATGATGTTTTGACCTAACATTCACCGTGAGAACATTCTGTCAAAAGCAAAACTGTTGGGAGAAACGATTTCAGCGTTGCTGTCCATGATTATAATGAACTTTAGACATTCTCCATATGTACTTTGCTGCACCTCAGTGTAATGGTCATAATGAGAGCCATTGGCGGGTCCATGTGTGGAAATAATGGCATGGTGGATACAAGCCTTCAATTTCAGCCTCTATCTTTATGTACAGTGTCTAGTGCCATTATTCACTCGTATAGCCTGCAACACCTAGCGTTATCCCCATAACAGTTCTGTTGCACGGGTTGACAGAGCAATTTATGACTGGCCATCTGACTAATTGACTAATTTACTGCAAGGCTAGAAAAATCTTTTTCATGATCGATAGAAGCAGATTGAGGCAGATAGTAAGTGATAAATTAACAAACATCAGAGATAAGCCAGACATGGAGGAAATATGGAAATATATTAGGGATACCATTCTAGAGGCAACAAGACTCTGCATCAGGACTACAACACAGAAAAATAGATTTAAAAGACCACTGTGGTTCTCCCATCCAGTAAGAGAGGCAATCGGGGCCAAATGGAATGCATACAAATGGTTCAGGCAAAATAAAGGGGACAGGGAATGGGAGGATTACACTCGGAAAGGTAAGGAGGCCAGGAAAATAGTGAGGCCTAGGCAGCAAAAGAGCTGCCAATTGCTCATGGAGTCAAATCAGGGGAGAAAACTTTTTTCCGTTGTATCGGCAAAAAAAGGAAGAAAAGGGGAGGAATTGTAAGGTTAAAAGTGGGGGATGAGGCTCTGGAGGACAGCAGACAAAAAGCTGAGGCCCTAAATGAATACTTTTGATCGGTATTCACAATGCAGAATCGGGGCCCACTGCCAGGCAGCGGTATCAGAATCGAGACCAGAGGGGTTCAGAGAATGTGCACCCAGGAGTTCACCACAGACAGGGTCAGGAAGGGCCTTTCAGGCATCAGACCCGACAAGGCCCCTGGCCCTGATGGTTTACTCCTTAGAGTGCTCAGGGAACTCGCAGAAAAGCTGGCAGCGCCTCCCGCACATCTATTCAATAGATCACTGGAGTCGGGTAATTCCACGTGACTGGAGGGTGGCTGACGTGGTGCCACTGCACAAGAGTGTAGACAGGGAAGATGCAGGTAACTATAGGCCAGTCAGCCTTACATCAGTAGTGGGTAAACTTATGGAGGCCTTTTCAAACAGGATCTAGTGGAATACCTCAAAGTAAATCATCTCCAGAACTAGAAACAACACGTGTTTGTGACGGGAAGGTAATGTCAGACAAGCCTCATTATGTTCTTTGACAAAGTGACCAAGGAGTTGGACAGAAGTCATGCGGTCGACTTGCTTTATTTTGACTTCAGTAAGGCATTTGACACGGTGCTGCATAGACACCTCTTAAAAAAGCTGGAAGACCTTGGGGTAACAACAGATAGTAAAGTGGGTACGGAGTTGGCTGAGGGACAGAAAACGAAGGGTGATAGTAAATGGGGTGAAATCTAACGAGAGGCAGGTCACTAGTGGGGTGCCTTAGGGTTCGGTTCTGGGGCTGGTCCTCTTCAATGTATTCATTAGTGACATCAGTGAGGGCATAAATGGCAACATCGCCCTGTTTGCAGATGACACGAAACTCAACAGAAGAGTGGACAGTACAGAGGGAGTCAGACAACTGCAGGGAGGACCTTAAGAAGTTGGAAAGGTGGTCACAAATATGGCAATTAAACTTCAGTGCTAAGAAGTGTAAGGTATTGCACCTGGGTAGGGCCAACCTCAAGGAAGAATGCTGGCTAAACGAGTCCAGCTGAGCTCTGCTGAGGAGCTTGATTGGGGAGTCATTAGGGACGACCTTAAGCAACAAAGTCTGTGCAGTAATGCTTACAGCAGGGCTAGCAGGGTGTTAGGATGCATTGGCAGGGGGATAGACAGCAGGGACAGGGAGGTGATACTACCATTTTACCAGTCATCAGTGAGGCCTCATCTGGCGTGCTGCATACAGTTCTGGAGGCTTCACCTTAGAAAGGACATTGATAGATTGGAAGTGTTCTAGAGAAGGGCAACAAAAATGATACATGGCCTTCAGGAAATCACCTATGAAGAGAGACTTGGGGCTCTGAAATTGTACTCGCTAGAGACTAGGAGGGAGAAGGGAGATATGATTGAGACCTTTAAGTTCCTTAAAAGCATCAACAAGTTGCCAGAAGCGCAGCTTTTTACCAGGAATGTTAATTCTACTACAAGAGGGCATGAGTGGAAATTGAAGGGTGGAGTGTTCAAGCAGGACATCAGAAAGTATTACTTCTCAGAGAGGGTGGTGGAACCTTGGAATAGATTACCTCCCGAGGTGGTGGTTGCAAAGTTAGTATCAAGCTTTAAGCATGGATGGGACAAGTATTGGGAACAAACACATGGCACTGGCAAGGGCTAGGCCGGGTGTCTAGGAGGACAGAACAACGGTGCACAGTAGGTGCCGGGATACCTCACTTGGGCAGACTCGATGGACCACAGGTCCCCTTCTGCCATCATCTTCTATGTTTCTTTGATCACTGGTTCAGAATAAGTGCCTGGAAAAGAATTACAGGTTCTGGACACATGAGTACTAGACCACCCATAAAGTAAAAGGAGTGTCACTCACTTATTTATTTGTTTCAAAATATTTACCAGGAAATTGTATCTCAGAGCAGATATTTTCCAGCTCTGCTCTTCTCCGGGAGCCAAGTTCAGTCCTCTGTGACCATATTTAGCCCAGGGAGGACAGCAGGACCAGCCAACAAAAGATCAGAGCTTATATAAACTCTAACATGCTCTGCAGGCTGTTGAATCTCCCACTCTCGCACTACTGCCTACTGCTCTGATTATGGCTGCAGGGGATTCTGGGATTTATAGTAACAGAAGACATCAGCTTAGAAATAAGCAATGTTAGTCTGATACAGTCTACTATGCTACAGTAAACAGTAAGTAAACAAAGATGTTTTTGCACACAAAGTGCACATTGGGACCAGCCTCACGCTTGAGTTTTGGTCCCTTGGTGCTGACTGTTCCCCTTTAAAGGAGAACTGCCTAAGCCTGTGTTCTCTGTAGATGCTGGGTTTCAGATACCAGTTTGCATTCTGTTGTTAGTCCATGTTTAATTGGCTGTTAGTAAACTCAGTGGATATTTCTGATACGCTGGTGAGGAGTACCATTTTGGAACTGTGTGATGTAGTTTATTTCGTTCTTGAACTCGTACATTGTTGTCACAATTCATCTGTGTTCTGTTACGGAACTCTGTGATTCGTGTAACATAAACTACAGCACAGAAACATAGACAGTGATGGAAGAAAGGGGTCTCACGACCCATCCAATCTACCCAAACTGAACTATAGTATTTTGTGAGTATCCTAGTGCTCACTCACACCCCCATCCCTCGTGCCTCCCTCCTTGAATGATAAGATCATACAGTTCTAAACTGGTACTAACCAGTTTAGAACCCACCACTGGATTTATTAAAAGGCCGGCAAAGATGGAACAGACAATAATGGAATGTGAATCAGCATTTAAAAGAAAAACAGCTTTTGCATTAAACATGAGTTCGAGGTTCAGCCCAGTTCTCTCTTAAAAGTCTGTTCCCAGTTAACCATTCATTTACTCACGCCAGCTGCTTGTGACACCTCACACACAGTGTAGCAATTGTGTGACCCGAGAACATGCTAGTGACTTTAAAATAGTAGTACTGTAGCTGTAAAATGTGTTTATTAGGAGAGCAGACCGAGTGAGCAAATTGTAAATTGTCAGTGGCTTCCTTTCAAGGTTCACTTGTTGATGTATTTGTAAGTGCTAGTTACAAAGGAGTCTGAAGGATTATTCCATATAAGACAGAAGGATTCTGACTGCTGGCAACATGCACATCAAAGTTTCCTCTGGTTTCTTCAGCTGACCTTGTTCAGAGGCAACAGCTGCCAGGTCCATTGCACCAAAGTGGGCCACTCTGTAGTGTTCTGGTACATCAGACACTGGGTCCTGTCCCTCAGACCATTATAATTTCCATGTGCTTTGATGGTCACCTTAATAAAGAGATTAGAGGGGTGTTTATGCTGTTATGCATGTTCAGTTGTGACCACTGGGATGGCGGTAGTTACTGCATTACTGGGTCCACAAGCTGCAGTGGCACTGTTAGTTACACAAGCTTGTATATAGTACCACAAATACTCGGCATACACCTGCCTTCCTGATGAAGAACACTACTGTGCTTCTGCATGTATGACAGTGTGACAACATTTTCAAAAAGCTGGGGAGTTGAACATAAAAATTACATTCAACATATTAATATTTATCTGTTTAACTTTTTGGGGGTAAGGAGGGGTGTAAGGAGGGCTAGGCAGTACTGTTTTCATCCTTGTTGGGGGTTCAGATGTAAACTAATGGAAATATATTCAGATTTATTAATTATTTATTTAAAAGTTTTACCATGAAAGACTTACTGTAGCAAGCTGGTAACAGCTTGTTTCCAACTGTGCCCAGTATTAAGAAGTTGTTGGTATTTTTATTGAAAACCAAATCGGATATCAGCATAAAAAGTAAGTTGATGGACTGGAATCTAAACCTGTAGCAAAGTAAACTATGTGGCTTTACTTTTTTTGAACTCTGTGCTCTTTTCCATCACGAAATGTTAATGTGTTTTCTGATAATGATTTGGTGCTAGCCAGTGGGGCTTGCTATTCATCCTGTAGAAGACATTTAGCCTCTTGTTTCAGGGCATCAAATATACTTTTTTTTTGTTGCAGTGCTGTACGTGTTGTGGTTTGGGTGTGAACTCTGCAGTGCATTTGAAAACCCTTTTGCATAAATTAGATACTTGATGTAATGTTTACCCTTTTTATAATGTTTTTCTTTGTTTTGTTTTTTTTAATGTTTGTCTAAGTCCTGTGTAAAGTTTCTTTCTTTGAATTTTCTGTCACTGGGTACAGAGGTGACTACTGCAGTTGTGCAAGGACAAACTTTCCACAGTGTGACAAGCAGAGTCCCCTGCAGAGTGCTGATAGTATCATTTAATGGAGATCTATGGTCAAAATTTGTAAAAATATATGTTTTATGTGTTTTAGTCCTGGTGTGTCGTTCCCTTTGTTTGCTATTAGGATTTTTTTTCTCAATTTGCCTATTAGCTTTATGGCTTCTCCTACTAGTTTTATGGCCCTGGGGAGCTCCATATTGCCTTGGTTTATTATGGCCTCTGGGGAGCTCCGACTCTGCACGACCCCATATTACCATGGTTTATTGCTCTTCTTTTTCCTACAATGCTTCCTGTCCCATGTGACAGTGTTGTGTCCAGGACCACAGATTCAGCAAGTACTAGTTTACAGTCCATTTTAAAGTAGTACAGCTGTGGTTTTAAGTCAGTTTCCTTATCCAGTGGGCACCAAAAGCTACATTTACAGCTTAGCAATCACCTGACTGCTGGGTAAGTCTTTACTAATTATAGCACTGATGACCTAGGGTGATTTGTGTAAGCTTTCAAAGCAAAATATTTACTCCTGTTGGCTAGACCTAGACAAATATATAGAAAATAAAAATATTGAATTACGTAAGCATTAAGCCACTCTGAAGGTGGCATCTGATGGGGAATTAATGCATGGTTGGGACTGTTGTGGCACGAGGCCGAAGGCAGGTGCCACAACTGCCAACCATGCATTAATTCTGATAAGATACCACCTTCAAGTAATTATCTCTTTAACTATGGTTTTCTGATAGTTCACTATATTAGGAATATACATATCATTGTGTAAGAAATGCTATAGACACAGTGTTTTCTTTTGAGACAAATCTTTACTGTATTTTTTAAAAGTTGAAGGAATGCTTATTTAGATACAGACGTTACCGAAATGACATTTGAAATATAGGAAGAGAAAGCGTTATTTAAAGTAAACTTTAGTACATTGTCTCAATCTGCACGGCTATTATTTTCATACCGTAGTTAGGAGGACTGCGATATACTGGTCTGTGTGTTTCGGCATTTCAGTCTGGTAGTGATTTACATAACATCTGACCTTGTGTCGAGGTCTTCAGTGTCCATGGTATCTCGCCTTCAGGTGCCACTTATTTGAACATCTGTTTACTGTAATAGTGTGCATAGCTGCATGCAGCTATTTGTTTGCATGCGCCGTACTTTCTGTGCTGTAATACTTGAAATTAACAGTTCTGTGAACTGTGAGGGAGTAAAGGTTGAAGGGATTAAGCATTTTCCCCCTGACGGACGTCTATATGGCCAATGTGCTCCGGAAGTAGTTTTTCTTCTGCGCTGCTGTTCTCCGTTGGTATAGTACTGGGTGCCGGTATCACTGTTTCTTGCTGTTTTTCACTGTATAGTGCTGGTTTTAGCTGTTACTGTTTGTTCCTGTGAGGATGCTACTTCTGATTTGTCAGGTAATATTTGTTGGACAGGATCTAGCAGGATGCTGTTTCCTATGCTTTTTGAGGCTAATCCTATATACTTGTATTTTTCATGTCCGATTGTTTTACTCGTCGTATCGGTCTAGCGCTCTGTTGTACTAACTATTTGTATGGACTGCGAGTGTTATGGGCACTTGGGTGGGTGGGAAAGACAATTTTTTTTTTTTTTATTGTCATAACGTTCTGTTTTACAGACACTTCTTTTTTCGTTCTGTGGTTTGCTGAGTTACTTCACTTTCAACATGGAATTATTGGTTCAGTAATGCTGTGTTGAGCTACTATCACGTGACTAATTGTGGCCAATGACTTTTGTCCTTTCTGCGTTTCTTAATTTAGCCATGTTACAAAGTTATTTAGTTGAGGCCAGAACAGCAGGCTCCTATCCTCAGATTACTGCTACAGTACTTTCCCTCTCTGAATCAGTGGTCCCAGATGCATCACTGTCACATGAGATAGGAGACATTGTAGGACGAAGAAGAGCAGTAAAGCATGCTAACATGGAGATCCCCAGAGGCAAATTTAGAAAAACTTTATAATAGCAAACGAAAGGAAGGAGACACCAAGGCTAAACACACAAAGCAAAACATGCTGCACAACATATGCTTTTGTAAATTTTGACTGTAGTACTCCTTTACGGTTGTAAGGGACTCTAGGTCCGTGATATCCACCCCAACGCTTCGTAAGCAAGGATGAATTAATACTGTAACAGAATTCTTTTTTTCTTGGCACCTGTCAGTGAATTAGGTATGAAAAGTGGCTCTGTGTTTCTCTTTGGTGTCTATTCTGTGAGGACAGTGATTTACCATTTTCAACCGAAAACACCACTAAAAACTGGAATTTGCAATTTTTTTGCAGTACTTTGTCATGCAAAAAAAAGCACACTTTAAGGGTGCACCCTCCATTTTGAGACAAATGTTTGGCATATCCCTCTATTTTGAGACAGAGTTTAGATGCTACAAGTACCAGCACTTAAACAAGGGCCACTTCAGTCAGTAATGCATACAAAGTGCAGTGATGAGTCTGGCGAGAACAGAGGTGAATGAAAAGGCTAAAGGCATTAAACAGGATATCCAGTTTAGATAGCTGATATTTTTGAAATGTGGCATAGATAACATTGCCATAATCAATTGTAGTTAGTATGACTTTATGCAGTATTTTTACAGGGCATAAATTCAGTTTCAACTCCAGAGGGAATCCCCCCCCCCCCGGTCTACCAAATTGGGGGTAACCCACATTTTCGTGGGGCAGGAGGCATTTTGAAGGATTCCTTAAAAAATATATATATTTGTTACTTTCCTTTAATTGTTGTAAAAAGCTAAAATATCATAACTAAAAATAACTTACAATGATATGAAACGATACAAACAACTAAAAAACTACAACACTTAGTATTAATTCTGATTATTTTGAGAAAAGAAGTCTGTTGCATTGGTCAAGGTTACATATTGTCCTGCGAAAAAAACATGTTTCAGTAAGAAATGTCCCACTTTGGGCTTATTAAAAGGTGGTAACCCTAGCTGTGTCCTGCGAAACACTATGAAAAATGCTGCATGTCCTGATCATTTCAATGGCACTTATTTTTTCTCATGGTCACAACTTTCTTGCTTTATTTTTTTTTTTTTTTACTTTTTGCTGTTGTTGGATCCCCTCTCTCAAACACTGGTGTTTATTTTTCACATCACCCTATAAATGGGTGTTTGTGGGCTGCATTGGTGTATTCCGCAAACACCCATTTATGGGGTGATGTGACAAATGACAACACCTGTGTTTGAGAGAGGGGACCCAAATAAGACATCGACAGCAAAAAGCAGAAAAAATTATCAAAAGGTAAGAAAGTTATGACCATGAGAAAAGCATGTAATTGAAATTAATGGGCCCATTCATTTCAGTGGCATTTTTCCCAATCTTTGTGAACATGTGTTCCCACATGGAGGCTCCAGAATTTGCAGGGGGGGGCTAAAAATAGTATGATTTGCAGAATCCCCCCCCCCTGAATTTTAAGCCCTGTTAGTGTCTCAGTAGGTTGCACACACTCACTTCTGGGGCTGGAAGATTGGAAAGTTCTGGGCTATAGCCCCACACCAGCCACTTGGGGTGACACTCGCATTGATAACTGACACTGCAGTGCAGTAGGGGGGTGCTGAACTGTTGAGGTGTCATCCTTTGGATGAAACATTAAACCGAGGTCCCTGCTGCCCATCTCTGGTCACTGTCCCGGTGGAGATAAAAGATCCCATGGCACTTATCGATGAAGAGTATTGGAGTATCCCCTGTGCCGTGGCCAGCATTCCCACATTAATAAATGGGTCTATGTAACCCATCCCCCCAGGATGCACCTGTAAACAAGCTGCAAATTAGTGTGCCTTTCCTGGTCAAAAATTACAAATAAATAAATTGGTAAACATAAAAATACAATTGTGCGCTCAACTAAGCATTTCCTCATACCTTGAGAAAGGCAGTCAGTTATTCTGAGTAAGTCTCCTAGTTGTATGTAGGATTTAGAGGCCACGGTCTGGATATAGGAGGAGAAGTCAAGGGGATTGATCCAGTATAATAGCAGTGTTGGGGGCTCAGCGGGTTGCACACTTGCCGGTTGTGGGTTCTACGAGGAACTTGGGGTGAAATCCTAACACTCACATTAGTGCAACATGGGAGAGGGGTGCTACACTCCTGAGGTGCGATCTTTTGGATAAGATATTAAACTAAAGTCCTGTCTTCTTGTTCTGGTGGTTGTTCATGTGAACGTTAAAGATCCCATGGCACTTCTTGAAAAAGAGTATGGAATTTTTTTATTAAAATAATGATTCGATACATTATACAACTTGACAATATCAGCCATCAGATCAATAAAAAAACTGTGTCATAACCACAGAAAAACAAGGAAAAGCACAAGAGTTAAGACAGTAATTCCTTAAAGAGAGAGAAAAATGCAGCAAAGCAAGGCTAAAGAAAACATTACTCAAATCTTTTCTTTATATCTAGGTTACACTCTTCCAGAATAAAAAGACTCTACCTCTAGACAACGTGTTCTATTCTTTATCATGTACACTTTGAAGTTCTTCATTATTTGAATTATAGCCTGGATTTTTATTATCCTTTTGTAGAAATGCAGACTGGTATCTTTATTTTTGCCACAGGCACCATTTTTTAATACAGATATTAGATTTAGTAGAAACATAGAATTTGTTGACAGATAAGGGCTGCTTGGCCCACTCAGTCTGCCCATTTACTATTAGTGTACTAATATTCCATCTTGACCACACAGGGGCTGTATTGCCCAGAACCAGAATATAATGTATGGGGAACCATTATTAACTGAAATCAAGCAGATTACAACCTTGTAATATATGGATATTTAAAATAATGCTATTAAAAAGCATATAAAAAATTTCTGGTAATACACCGGAGCCGAAGTGATAATAGTATAATTGGCAAGTGATAATACTATCGTTCAGAACTCGTAATACTATAGTTTGAGCTCCGAACAATAGTATTATCACAAAACCTTAAGAGCGCAAACTCAACACCGTAGGCTTCTTCCTGACATCGCCAAAGCTGTGCGTGGTGACGTCACTAAAACTGCACCTCCTGATTGGACGTGGTTTCGTTGTGGGTGAGCCAATTAGTTAAACAAACATGGCAGGCGTCTCTCGCTTAGTGAGAGAAAATCATTCCTGTAGTTCAGTAAACATGCCGTTTTCCTACCTATCCTTTATAGTTTTCAACAAGAAAATAACTAAAGGTAAGATAGCCTACCAAAGAAAAGGCATGAGACGGACTGAGCTAGCAGGTGGGCAAGCGAGCGAGTGCGGTGTACCTGGCGAGAGTGAGCCCTCACTGTAGTGGGAACCTAGCATCACAGCACCACATAAATGGCTAACAAAAAACCCTTGCGTCCATATATTACAAAAAATAAAAAATAGGCGAGTGTCTATCACTCGGGAGTAATACCATCTCGAGGTTCTGGGGACAAGGGAACCTCTTGATGGTATTACTCCCTTGTAATAGACACTCGCCTATCTATTATTCTATTTGTTATGCCATTGTTATGACATGACTCTGTTGTTAACCCTTCTTGAATATGTCGTATCCAATGGTATAACAAAACGGAATGCTCACAACAATCGATGTTCTGTAAAGTAATTCAGTAAAGTGATTCAATCCGTGATTACACAATCTTGGTAGCCCATACACTACAAAATATAATGTATGGTCTTTGGTTAACAACTGCGCTGCAAACACTTCTCGAGGTTGCCATGACATCTGAAAACCTCTCGAGCTGTGCTCTGGAGGTTTACAATGATGTCATGGCAACCTCTCGAACTGTTTACAGTGTTGTTTTTAACCAAAGACCATACATTATCCTCTGTGTTATAATCTTTAACCCTGAAAGTAGGATATTCTATTCATAATCTGTGTTTGCCTAAAACCTTTGTATAAAGTAGCAAGAGAAAAAAAAAGTGCTGTAGTGTCTCTTCTTGAGAAGTACACCCAGGGCAGGTGCATACGTGCTCCTGTACACTTTTGTGTTTGTGGTCAGCATTAACATGAAGCTTCCCATGGGCACTTAGTCATGTGACATCTCACATTTTGGGGGGAAGGGGGAATCCATGGATCCACCAGATGTCTAGTTATTATTGAAACGGGCACTCTCCTTGTGGGTTCGAAAACTAGGTCTGTTTTTAAAGGCAGAATCAATAACTGTCTCGTGTAACTGTTTCCTAGTACATGTTACAATCTTTTGACAAGCCAAGCTCCATTGTCCTATTTATTATTCACGTATGTGTTAGATATGATGTTTAACACTCCTCAATCTATTCTGCTCCCGTAGGCCAAAAACAGGCTTTCATGGGGGTTCATAGTGTCTGTCTACCCATTGGGCTTGATTTTACCAATAATGCCTGAATATTGTGAAAAAGAAAAATACTGCCAGTCCACTGGGGCTGAGGGTCGAGGTGCTGGACGCCACACCTTGCACCACGCCGGTGACCCAGGTCCGGTGACAGACCCGGGGCGCTGGGTGTTGGCAGAGGGATCGAGCTCCCAGCGGCAGCTCTCCCTCTCTGCGGAGGGTTCAGTGCAGCTCCCGCTGCTCTTCTGCCATCTCTCGGGTGAACCTGGGCTTGGCAGTGCAGTCGGAACTAGCAACAGAGAAGGAAGGGGCTGACATTGGCCAAGAGCTCTGGGAGGAGTCTCATCACAATACACTCTTTCCAGTTGGCCTTCCTCGAGTGCCGACAACAACAGGGGTTGGGCAACCAGAACACGTGGAAAAACTCCCCTTCACTCCTAGGTGAGGAACTCTCCGGCCGAATGCATGCCAGCCGGCCATCAAGGGGCAGACTCCGCTGTGCACTGCTTGCTCCCCTGAAAGTTGAAAGAGGTAAGTGGGGACCTTTCTTCTTTGTTTACCTGGGGGATTATCTGGGATCATGGTGCTACTGGAGTGAGCAATAAGCATTCTAGGAGCAGACTCATAAGGCAGGGCACATGTTGGAAGCTCTGAGGGGTCTGAATGAGTGGAGAGACTAGGGGCAAGTGGAAAAAAGAAATAATAAAAAAAAAAAAAAAATACTGTAAAATAAAGCAGTGGGATTAATCCTAGCCAGTCTACCTTCTTTAATGGGTCTGTAAGACTGAGCCCTCTTGTTTTGATTCAGACGGCTCCCCTCAAGAAGGTGAAAGAATGTCCCCAAAAGTCTAGCTTCTAGTGACACTGGAGGAGAATTTTTACACTTAAAGATAGGCAGCAAAATGTTTTTGGCAAAAATGTCCTTTTCATCATCTACCAGACATTCCATTTCCCAGCCAGTTCATCTGCAGTGTCCAATTTTTCAACTAATTTTCTTAGCCAAAACCCGCTCTCCACACCTAAAATAGAAATGCCCTCTTTAGCTGTTTGTACCCCTGCTCTGTCTCAGTTTTCTGGGGCAGAGGTATCTCTAAGGATCATAGCTTTGCTTATATTTGGATTTATTCTGGAATGAGAAACATTTATTTATTTATTGAATTTTGTTGACCTGATAGCCCCACTGGGAAGTCCCTTTTTCAGGGGCGGGGGGGAATGCAGATGGTAACCAACTGAAATTGGACCAGATTAAGCTGTTGGTGGTATTTTTAGTGAATAGGGGAAATTCCCCTACTCTTTTCAATAAGTGCCATGGGATCTTTAACATCCACCTGAACTGCCACCCGTCCAGGCAGATGGGACCTTGGTTTAACGTCTTATCTGAAAGATGGCACCTCAGAAGTGCAGGACCCCCCTCATGCTGCACTACAGTGTCAGAACTGGGAATATTAACACAAGTGCCAGATGTGGGAACTGAGCCCACAGCCCTCTGATCTCCCTGCCTCAGAGGCGAGTGTGCTACCTACTGAGCCACTGACACTGATTGGAAAGGCCTTGAATAAATTCAGTACTGGGGCCACTGAATTCCCATCTGGTAGTAACAGGCATATCTCATCTGCATATGCTACTGCATTAGTCAGAAACTGTTTCTTTGGGGTATGAATATTGCCTACCTCTGTATGTGCCGCCAGTAATCTTAAAATGGTATCTGTCCAGAAGACATATATAAGATGGGGCTCAGTGGGCAGTCCTGCCTCTAATTAGACATATACTATCCTGCATTTTCGTTCCTGAACTGAAGAGGTTTGAGATTTTGAAATGACTTGTGATGCTGCCTGTATTAAACATTTACCAGAACTTTTGGTAACAGCATTTTGAAATCAGTGTTTAATAAACTTAGTGGTCTCCAAATCACTATTTAATAAACTTAGTGGTCTTCAATTTTGAATGTCTTATTTTTTTCTTACCTTTTTAATGTAAAGATAGCAGAACCATCATGAAGGACCCTTCAAGTTCAGAGTAAAACAAAATACTGTTTTATAAACTTCAGTAAGAAGAGGTGCTAGTACATTTGTGACTGATTTATAAAGTGCTTCTGGTAAACCATCACAGCCAGGAGTTGATCCAGTATTCAGCAAGGCAATAAAGCCACAGAAATCTGTGATTTCAGTGTCTGCAGTATATCCGGAAGGAGGGCAGGGATTTTATATTAGCGGAAAAGGAGCCCCATGTCTGACTGGATTCAGCTGGGGAGCCGAAAGTGTCTCTACAGCATATTTTCTGACAAAATGTAAGACAGCAAATTCAGGTATTCCTTATATATTTTACCAGTATCATCCCTTAATTTTGAAGTGCCTTGTGTTCCAAATTTCTGTAAATGTACCATTGTTTGAAATCAACAATACTGCACTTGGCTGATTTCCATTTGAGTAGTTGATTTCAGGTACCAGGTCAGTATGTCACTGCAGTAACAGCGCAGTATTAACCGTGCTGTCAGAACAGCGACTACATTGATTGACAGCAACTGGAGTAGAATAGCGTTAGAGAATTACCACTACCCCAGTTGCTGTCCGCTGGAAAGAAGGAGTGGTCAGGTTGCCTTGTGTGTGGTACCTGGTTGAGCAGCTTCCGTGGTGGAGTGGCTGGGGCACCAGCACATGGCAGCTTTGGAAACCTGGGACAACATTTCGGATCCCCCCAGGTCTCACGGTATTGCAGCTTTTTTCTTTGAAAAAAAAAAATAAATAAAAATGCCCCCCCCCCTTCTGAGTTTCTCCCCATCTCCTAAGTCCACACTCCCTCAGAGTTATTTTAAGTCCGGGGTGTGTTTTTGGAGGTGGGGGGTGCGGGGAGCTGCTTTGTGGTCTGAGGATTCTATGGGTACAGTATTAAAGGATGTGGTGGGGAGCTATGGGGACAAAAAACTAAAGTCAGTCTGGGAGGATGGTGTGCCTTTATAGAATATGTGTTCCTTTTTGCCTGTCTTAGTGCTGGCAGCATCATATAATTTTGCCAAAGTGACTAAATTAAGCAATAATGCCCAACAGGATGTGTGTCGTGCTGGGATAACGTCACGCCTCAGGTGGTTAGGCACGAGGCCGCAGGCCGAGTGCGTCCAACAACTGAGGCGTGACATTATCCCAAATGACACACACCCTGGAAGGCATTATTGCTATTATACAATGGCTCGTTGTTATATATAAAATAAAAAAAATAGTTTTAAAGAATGTTTTTATTACAGTGGAAAAATTATTTTTGTTTCTTAAGAGGAGATGCAAAAAAAGAGAGCAAACTCCATAAGCTCATCTGCATTGGTTCACAGTGAGGCTGAGACTAGACCCGTGATGTTGTGGGATAACATCAGGGTCCAGTCCCAGACTGATCAGAGTTCAGGATTTTTTTCTTGCCATTGTATAATGTTTATTAATGCCATGTCACAAAATGATTGTATTGTTGCCCCTCTGTCTGAGATGACAATCCCACTGTTAAAGTCCCCCTCCATGATAATCCCTTAGGAAGTAAACAAAAAGGACTTGATTAGCTTGAAAATGTCAAGCCTGCTTGCTTTGGTTTGAGGACAATATGTGTTGATTAATCGCAGATCCAAAACTTTTAAAGTGGATATCCAATATTAGAACTCTTCCAGGGACCAACTCCACTAGTTTATGTACTGTCACATTATGAGAAGAGAATAGTATACTTACTCCAGTACATATGTCTTCCCTTAAGGACCAGAGGAAAGATCACCCTGTTCATGCCTTTCTGTCCCGATAGATGTCCTGTAATGAGTGCAGTCTGGTGTCTTGAAAAAATATGTCTTGGTGCAGATTCTTTAGAATGGAAAAAGTTGTTAGTTATTCTTCACCACTTTTAATGCTGTTGAGGTTTAGGTTACAGGTTTAGGGTACAGATGGAAAAATCAGATTCTGGTCTCTTCCACCATCATGAATAGAAGCAGAAAAAAAGACCCAACCATAATACAATGATGTATTATTTTTTTCTTGGTCCCTAAGATTTTTCCTGGATCTAGATATTCTTCTCTTTGTGTCCTGTATATCAACTGATGTCCCTTCTGCTTCAGAGGAAAGATCAGGTTGTGAGGATAGGACTGAAGATATATCCGATTCTTCTCCAGTGTCGTCATTCCTCTCCCCCAACCCTATCTCTATGTTGTAAGATACTGTGTTCTGCCGAGGTCGAGGGGTAAGGACTAGGTCACATGCTTGCATACTGTTGCTGGCCACCTCTTCTCTCCTGTCTGTCGTATGGGACATGTCACTTCTTAGACCACGTTTTAGGCGGGGTCAACCATGACCTTTTTTTGCACTAGCCAGCAGGGTAAGTTGATTCAAAACTGCACTAGCCTGCAGATGGTTGCACTAGCCCTCAATTATAATGGTAAATTTTGATCACTTATACAGGAAACCGTGCAAGCCGAATAATACTCTAATTATTGCATATTTATCCTTATTCTGCATTGTTTGCTACTGTGCTAGTCTATATACATGTACTGTCTCTTGCTACTAAGTTAACCTCCTGACCTGTATTGTATCTTAGCTCTGCTTGCTTCTATGTTAACCTCCTGACCTTGTATCTTACCACTGTTTTGCTTGTACCATTGCTGATGCGGAACCTTTGTAAAAGAACCCTTGGTTCAAAGGTATTTGTAATCCTAGTAATAAATAAATAAATAATTATCCTGCTCACACATTGCTTCCAGTTGCCCAGTAAAAGAAAAAAAAAAAGACTGCAATGACATCACACACAGTGAGCCACCCCCATTATTTTGTACCATGGCCTCCTCTTCTGCTCCCCCCACCAAACCAGAGGACATCGCAACAGCAAACGTTCAGTCAAGCAGTCCTAGCTCTGCTTATACAATAGCTAACATCATCATGCACGTCACCACACTGTCACCACCACCCACAGGGCAACAAACGGAATCGGACCGAGAAAGACACTCTCAGCCCGCACCCTATAGTCAACTGGAGACCTGCACTTCTGGATGTTTTTGTACAGTCTCAAGTGAGCCAGGAGCAAATCTAAGATTTCTTTGGGGTGGGAGCTATACAAACCTAAGGGGCTTGAGAAAAAGAAAACTATGACATTTTTATTTTTAAACACATTGATTTTAATATGCTCTGTCCCAATAATAACTGATTTTTCTTTAACACTGTCCTTCCATCAACCCCGGGGGAAACCGTGCACAGGCATAGTGCTATACTTGCTTAACTTCCTTGTGCTCCCAGGTCGCACCTGTAAACGAGCTCTCAGCTTAATGTGTCTCTCCTGGTAAAAAAAAAAAATATATACTATCTCTATTTCTATATAGGATGATCTATGTACCCCAGGAATGCCTGTTTTAAGCTTTCAAATTATGATTTTATTAAGGTTTATATTTGTACAATATGTGATCCAAAGCTTTGTTTTTATGATGAAAAGACATACTGGGTGGGATAAAGGTAGGACTGTATGGATGGTGAGGGCTGGCGTGGTCCATTTAGAAGAGCTGGGGATCCCCTACATTTGCCATTAATGGCAACTCTGGTTCTGTGGATGGTTATTTCTGAGTCTGGTCTGCAGTGGTGTCCAGGGAAAGAACAGAGTTAAGAGATTTGGAGGGAAGGGGGAAGTTATTCTGAGGCTGGGATAAAACCCATTACCTGCAGGGCGGACACTGTATACGTCGTCTCATTTTGTCACTGAAATGCTGGATACAGACATTCAAAATGTAGGGAAATGAGGGGCACTGGTCTTAATAATATGGGAAAAATTGTTAGACAGAGATGCATTCAGAAATATGGAAACTAGTGACTTAACAGCACTCTACCCTTGATCACATCCTGGACACTAGCTGAAAGTCCTAACAGTGGAGTGATAATGACTCGCATTGAGTCTTTTGTAAGATCACTGTCTTGAGCTGCCAGATAATTGCAGCGCTTAATGAACTGTTAATCACACTAGGCCACCTGGAACATTGAGAGAGATTAGCATGAGGGCTACAGCCTGCTAAAGTAGAGACTTTCTTAAAGGAAAACTACACCCAAATTTCTTCTGAATGTTGTTTCCATGTCAACAGACAACTTTTCATGTAGCTGTTGAAAGATTTATGCAGCTGCTTCAGTTAGTTTTCACACTTCATACTAGGCCCTGTCGCTGTCCTGGGAGGGTCCAGTTCGTGGTTGTTGAAATGTCATTGTCCCTGAGAGCAGTATTAGCATATGATAACATGATGTCAGATCATCCATTTATATCATGTATCTCTATGCTGGGATGACAAATACCCTGCAAAAACTCTCTGGAAACTTATAAGCCAAATGGAGTTTTAAAGGGGGAAAAAAACCTGCATTACAACTCGGATAGCCTGTAAAACTCACTGAAGGTAAATGTGGTATTTCATACCTTCTTGCAGCTTGTTTCTCTTAAAACTACTTAAGCAGACAGGCATACTGGAGAGTTTAAAGGTTGATTACGCATCACATTCTCATATGCTAATGCAGTTCTCAGGAACAATGAGATTTCAACAACCATGAAATGGACCCTCCCAGGACAGTGACAGGGCCAAGTATGAAGTATGAAAACTAACTGAAGCAGTTGCATACATCTTTAACAGCTACATGAAAAGAGTTGTCTGACATGGAAACAAATGACACTTAGAAGATATGAGGCTGCAGCTTTCCTTTAACTTCTTTAACAGCCATGAAAACCTGCACTAGTCAAGACGGACAAGTAGTGAGTTAGCTGCACTAGCTCTGGTCAGTTTGCACTAGGGTTTGGGATAGTAAAACAATGTTGAGATCAACCCCTGTTTTTAGGCCGTATTCACATAGTAGTTCCATGGTGTTGTCTTCTTTTCCACTGATGTTATATGAGGCCCATGGACATGATCGGAATGAGTGGCCTTGCTCCTCACAAAGACTGCACCACATCTGATTAGTGCAGTGTACAAATTGGTGACCCAGCTCTATATACAGTCCACTGGCATTGCTTAAATGGTCTTTGGACCCACAGGGATAACACACTTTAGGTTATCCCTTGTAGAATATGATCCCTCTGTTGCAGCCCAGGTGAAAACAGTTGGGAAGGTGTGCAGTTTTTTTTTGTTTGTTTGTTTTAATATTTAAAGTTTATTGACAGAAAACAATACATAATGTGAAGCAATAACATATGATAGTACATAGTTCAGGTCGTGTCAAGGCTTTGATGTATAGGATACAATTGTATTGCATTTTATAAGATGGTAAAAACTGTAGCCTTCCAATCCAGAGTGCTTAAACCAAGCTGTGCACACTGTAAAAAAATAAATCAAAGAGGTCAGCTAATGGGAACAATATTGAGTCAGCCCTTCTTTGCAAGTGAGTTGTAAGAAATCAGCAGTATTGCAGGGGTCAACCTTAAATTAACCTTTTTTTTGCAGTAGCCAGCAGGGCAAGTTGTTTAAAAATTGCACTAGCCCGCAGATGGTTGCACTAGCCCTCAGTTATAATGGTACATTTGACCACTTATACAGAAAATAATGCAAGCCAAGAAATATTCTGATTACTGCACACTTATTTATTTATGTATTGAATTTTGTTGACGCGGTAAGCCCACTGGGCCTAGAAGTCCCTTTTTCAGTGGTGACCGGGGGATACAGATGGTAAGCAACTGAAATTGAACCAGATTAAGCTGTTGGTGGTATTTTTATTGAATGGGAGAAATTTGGCCAGGACACCGGGGAAATTCCCCCACTCTTTTTCGATAAGTGCCATGGGATCTTTAGCATCTACCCGAACTACCACCAATCCAGGCAGATGGGACCTCTGTTTAATGTCTCATCCGAAAGACGGTACCTCAGAAGTGCAGCACCCCCCTCATGCTGCACTACAGTGTCAGGATTGGGATATTAACCCAAGTGCCAGATGTGGGAACTGAACCCACAGCCCTCTGATCTCCCGGCATCAGAGGCGAGTGTGTCACCTATTGAGCCACTGACACTGCTTCCACATGGCTTCCAGCTCCCCAGCAGAAAAAAAGACTGCAGTGCCATCACACACAGTGTGCCCCCCCCCATTGTTTTGTACCATGGCCTCCTCTCTTCCTCTTTCTGCCCCCCCCAACGAAACCAGAGGACATCACAACAGCAAACATTCAGTCAAGCAGTCCTAGCTCTACACACGCAATAGCTGACATCATCATTCACCTCACCACACTGTCACCACCACCATCCACAGGGCAACAAACAGAGTCAGGCAGAGAAGGATATTCTTAGTCCCCACCCTGTAGTCAACTAGAGACCTACACTTCTGGATGTTTTTGTACAGTCTCAAGTGAGCCAGGAGCACATCTAAGGTTTCTTTGGGGTGGGGGCTAAATAAACCTAAGGGGCTTGGGCAATAGAAAACTACGACATTTTTATTTTTAAAAGCATTGATTTTAATATGCTCTGCTCCAACAATAACTTATTTTTCTTTAACATTGTTCTTTTATCAGCCCAGGGGGAAGAGTACACAGGCATAATGCTATACTAGCTCTATTTCTGTATAGGATGATATGTGTACCCCAGGAATGCCTACTGTAAGATTTAAAATTATGTATTTTATTAAGGTTTATTTTTGTACCATACATGATCCAAAGCTTTGTTTTTAGGATGAAAAGACATACTGGGTGGGATAAAGGTGGGACTGTATGGATGGTGAGGGCTGGCATGGTCCATTTAGAAGAGCTGGGAACCCCCTACACTTGCCAGCAATGGCAACTATGAATCTGTGGATCGTCACTTCAGAGTCTGGTCTACAGTGGTGTCCAGGGAAAGAACTGAGTTAAGAGATTTGGAGTGGAGAGGGAAGTTATGGTGAGGCTGGGATAAAACCTACCACCTGCAGGGCTGATCCTCTATACCTCCTCGCATTTTGTCACTGAAATATTGGAGACAGACACTCAAAATGTAGGGAAAAGAGGGGCACTGGTCATAATAATATGAGAAAAATTGTTGGACAGAGACATTCAGAAAGTTGGAAGCTACTAACAGCACTCTACCCTTGATCACACCCTGGACACTAGCTGAAAGTCCTAACAGTGGAGTGATAATGACTCACATTGAGTCTTTTGTGGGATCCTCCTCTTGAACGGCCAGATAAGTGCAGCTCTTAATGAGCTGTTAATCACACCAGGCCATCTGGAACATTGAGAGAGATTAGCATGAGGACTAGAACCTGCTAAAGTAGAGACTTCTTTAACTTCATTTACAGCCATGAAAACCTGCACTAATCAAGACGGACAAGTAGAGAGTTAGCTGCACTAGCCTTTGTTAATTTGCACTAGGGTTTGGGCTTGTAAAACAATGTTAAGATCAACCCCTGTATTGCCTCCGTAGGTTCTCTTAGAACATTTCGGACAAACTGTGGTTAATGAGGCTCAACATTCTAAGGGACAAAGGCGAGGTCCATTTGCATGTATTATGTTATCCAGGCATGCCATCAAATCTGAAATTGTGGAGATATATTATGCAGGTCAACTGTTAGTCGTTCCGTATCACAGGTTAATTTCTGCCAGGCTTCAACTATAGGGGGGTTGGGCTACATCCAAAGATGTGTTTTATTGCTTTTTTAGTCACTAAGATATAAATATACACCAAAGAACGCAGGGGAACAAGATGACTTTGAGGGGAAATTGACAGCAAGACCATGGTGGAGGAATCTGTTCTTGTGGGAAAGAAAGATTAGACAGTTGTGTTGCCGTATCCTAGCAGTATTGAGTGAGAACTGGGCAGTGCCAGAATATATGAAAATAATCAGATGGGAGAGTAACCACAACCCCTCTACTAAACCCTGGAAGGTGTTGCAGTTCTTGATCTGTCTGAAGTAGACTGACCCTTAGCCACCACCCCCCTGTCCAAATATTCTCTGAATCAAATATTGCCTAGGGGGAACCCAAGATTGTACATTTATGTTTGAGCCAGTGTAAAAAATCCGATATGTTGACCTCTCATTTTTAAACAAGATTGTAATGGTCTTGAACCCTGGTTTGGTCAGAGGGATCATGCAGAAAGGTGCCCAAAGCAAGGAAAATAATATCTGGCCCATAATCTATCAAGTCCTGCTTGCACTTTAAAGCTGACATCATAGTGGGTGCTTCCTGGTGTACGAATAAGGACATGTAGTTCACTTGCACAGAATTTCAGATTATTTTTCAGTAGTGTCCATTCAATGTATATTCTGTCTAGGATGTCCTGTAGGCCAGGTGGTGGCACTCTCTTGCCACTGAGTTACGCATCTGCGTCTGAAAAATCGAGGAAAAGGGGTGTTTTGCAAAGTGCAGATGCGGATGCTTGCCTCCGTGCATTTCTTAGATGGGCTCTTTTTTATGGTTTCCATGCAGTGTGACTCCTTGATGTGTTATAAGTAGGGGTGGGCTGGTGAAGAGCTGGACCCGGGACTGGACAAGTGATAATTCGGCCCATAATTCCCAGGGGCTTCTGCACTTGAGCTCCGATTTAAGCTGTGCTGCGTGCTCCCTGTCCTGCCCCCATGCCTGTTCTCAGCCTGTGGCTGTCACATGTTCCCATCCCAGTGGTCTGCCCAGTGGGCTCCTCATTGGTTGGCCAAGGTGGCATTTTTGAAATTGGCGCCACTTCAGGCCAAATCCCTGTCCCTATCTCTGCATATGATGTGCCTGCTGAATCAGAGTCGCATCTCATTGGGCAGCACCGGGGGTAGCACTAAGGTTTAAATTAAGGCAGGCAGTGAACCAGGGACTAGTGGCAAGGTGAGTAGGTGTCGCAGGGTCAGGCGTCCTCGTGCATGAGCGAGGTAGCAGAACTGGGAGCAGAGAACAGCACCATCACAGTCCGGGAGTGCAGTCTGTCTACCATCAGTGCAGAGGAGCAGCAGGCAGGAGCAGCATGCCAGCTAGAGATATGGGTAGAGATAGAAGGTCGTTGTCCGAGTTGTCATTTGGTCCAGCCCAAGGGGAAGAAGGGAGGCCATGGGGGAAGCCACAAGCCAGAGGAGGACTATGGGGAGGGACTAGGAGGGCTGAAGGTGGCACGCCCGGTGGCATTGCAAATTGTCTCAGGAAGCAACAGGGTAGCTGCCCACCCAGGCACCCACCGAGGCAGAAGAAGGCAAACCCGGGAGGGAAACCCTTCTGATCAGATAGCTGGGTCAGTGTTTATTATAGGGACTGTGAGTTACAGAGAAGAGGTGCAGATTGGATTTCCAGTTGGATTTGCTGTTGAAACCCGATTAAAAAGTAAATATATCCATACTGCCTTAATGATATGGTATTTGGCAATCCGGGTTAGCAATCCTTTCAGTGTCCTGAGTGTTGGCTTAGTGTAGGCAAGGCTGGTTTTGGCCCCTGTTTTGGCCTCTGATGTTGGGGGGAGGACTGGGTTAAGGGGGAGTGGGGGCATTCTCGCTGATTTGCAGATCGTTATTTCAAGGTGATTTTGTATTTTCTTCCTGGATTTTCTTGTATGATTTTTCGCTATTTGTAGCTGCAGTTGGCAGCGTTTGATGCCTGTGGTTGCTTTCTTTGGGCACAGGTTAATGTTGGCTTCTGTTGTCCCTTTTTCACCCCTCACCCCTTATCGTGTCCCTGTCAGTACCCCGCTCACCTTGTCCTTGCCAACGTCACCCATTTTGTGCTTGACCGCCACACACACACCCACCCCCCTTGTTACTGCTGTCCAGGCCTCTACTTTGTGCTTGATCATCCCCCAGATGCGCCATATCCATGTAACCCCCCTACCCACTCACCTTGTCCCTGCCACCCTGCCTTGTGCTTCACCCCCCCATACATTCACCAGGTCCCTACAACCTCCTATGTCACTTTCCTTATATAGCCTACCTTGTGCTTGCCCCAACCTACCTTGTGTCTCTGGTGTCACATGCAGGTGAGTGGAAGGAGTACATTACTGGCAGCTGGTTTGGTACTGGTAACAGGTATATTGCAGGCTGGTCAGGTGCACTGAGGCTGGCACTGGTATATTGCATGCAAGTGACCTGTAGTTGGCACAGGTGCACATAATGTGGAAATGCAACAGTAGCTAAAGCCAAGTGTCTGGCAAAACTGATTGGCGCCTCGAGCAGACTTGTAATTAAATGTCAAGGACTGTAACTAGCCACTATTAAAAGAAATGTCTTGGTATAAGCGTCTCTAAAATCCTTATAAAATTATACCTCAGAATGTAGGTGTTATACCCTTTTCCCTTCTGCTTTTGCATCTTTGTGTGCATAAAAATATTAACAGGCCTAACAGCTACATTAAAGTGTAATTTTTTTCTTGAGTGCTGACGGTGATCAAATTGCTTTTTGGCTTGGTGCACTTGAAATACATATATAGTACCTGGCATAATGTATGGTTCAGTCTTGAATGGCTTTATGTACCCAGTAGGATGTTATAATTTTGTGCAGTACATATGCAGTGTTTATGTTGCTTTAGCCAATGGCCGCTAAAACATGTGAGGCTTTGTTTAGTATGTACGGTTTATTTTTCATCTAATTGAGAAGGTATGGGTGGGGAAACAAAGGGTTTATACCAAGCTTACATAAGCGCCACAGATTTAAATACATTACTGTACATTTAGCAGCGTGAAGGTCTGTCAGAAAAGGATTCCAGTGTCTTAACATTATAATAAGATACTCCGTACAACTGCTGCAGACCCATTACGATTCCTCACTTTGTGCTAAAAGGCAGGTGGGGTCGTAATTGACTCCTTGTATTTGTATTTAAGAGGTGTGATTTATTTATTTTTTTTTTTTTTTAGGCCACAAACAAGGAAAGGGGTCATTTCCGAACAGTGCAGACGAGCATGGATACCACTTTTTATAGAGAGTGCCACCACCGGGCCTGTAGGACACCTTTATACTTTATGCAGATAGAATTCCACCATTTATCAGGTTCAGCTTGGTGCTGGAAAAAATATCTACATATCTGTACTATTTATATCGCATACTGTACTTGTGTACTAATGTTAATCTCATACTGTATATTTGTATTCAAGGCCCCTGTCTGGGACCACGTGTATATGTCTCATTTTTGTACTATTGCAATTTGTTCACTAGTTTACTTGTATATACTGTGATTTTCCCCACTCTCCTTTCTTCCAGGTTGCTCCTGGAAATGAGCCTTGGCTCTGTGTGCCTTTCCTGGTTATCAACATTTTAAATAAATATCATCTTCTCTGCTCATTTTATCTGGAGCTTTTTTGGGGGCAGTACTGTGTTGGGGTCTCTGGTTATTTGTAATGGGAGGGTCATTATCAGATTGGTGTCCTGAATGTCCTGCCTCCATCCATGCTTGTATTCTCTTTTGGACTTGTGCCCCAGACTGTAGTGGGTTCTCCAGCTCTGGCGTGTTACTTGCCCAAGCTGCGTTTTCCAGAATAGTTTCTGACCAATTTCTTGTTCTGGTGTTCGTTATATTTGGGAAAGGTAATATAACATTGTCATTTAATTCATCCTCTGTATTTTTATTTTTTTTATTTAGTTGTTTAACCAGGAGTAGCACACTAAACTGAAAGCTTTTTACAGGAGCGACCTGGGAGCACAGGGAAGTTAAGTAACTTGCTCAGGGTCACACAGTATGCAAGTGGAAGCTGTGGGATTCAAACCCAGGTCTGGTCTGCTGGATGTCACCAGATTTGCAGCTCAGAGCCTTAAACCACTACACTTTACTACCTCCCTAGTAGTGGCTGGATTAGAGGTGTTGGAGTCTTTAGAGTTGGGGGGGATTAATCTTAAAATCTTGAATGGAGTCTTGCATCAGAGTTCTTCTGTATAGTTGAGTTTCCATGTGTTTTCACCATTGCTGGGGCTTGTTGTTTTGCGGAAGACACTGGTCTTTTCTGTTTTGCAGGAGGTGGTGATGCTTCTACTTTTGTTCTGGTTGAAAACCATGCCTCGGGACTTCTGTACTTCACTCGCAGTCCCACGGACAGACTTTGGGACTGGATTGATATTTTGAGGTGTGTTGGTTGCACAGGTAAACTGTGTTGTGGCATTCAGGGAAGTAGCAGTGTTTATATCGGGTATCTGAGCAAAACTCACAGCCTCCGCCTGCACTCGCACTGTGAAACCAGACCTGGGGCTCAGAAGTAGAAATGGCGACTGCTATGTTGGTGAATCCTGTCCTGTCCCATCCTTTTCCTTTTGGTAGCCTGCTTTTGTCAGCACCTCGTCCAGACTTCAGTTTGGCAGTGGATAGTCGTAGCTTTTCCCTCAGCCTGCATTCACTCATCTGCAGCTTCTGGCTTGATGAGGCAGATCAAAAGGCCTACAGCTCGGCTAAGTTTTGTGGCAGCTGTCTCTTGCTGGAGAGTGTCTGTTGACAGCGAGAAGCTTAGGATATACAGGGCTGCTGTTTGCCATCGTGCTGCTCTCCACATTAGGTTTATTTTCCTCCAGCTGTTGCTCCTGTATTCCAGACTGCATTGCACTCACCGAGCTTTCAGTAATAACAGATGTATATGGGAGAGTAGCTGCAGGCTTTACTTCTCCTCCTGCTGCTTCTTCTTCTTCTTCTTCAGCAATCATTTTATTAGGGCAGCTTTTTTGAACTCTAGTTCTCTATCCAGGCAGTGCTGTGCTCCCTCAGTGACCTGCCCTTCACAGATCGTTTCTTGTTCCTGTCCCTGGCTAGTGACGTCTGCATTTGCTGTCTCTTGCACTGTTCCAGTGCACTAACTGTCTCGACATCTGTAGGCTCAGCAGCATGTCTCACAACAATTGTGCCTGTGTTTTCAACACCTGAAATATCACAGGTAACCATTACCACATAATTGATAGCTGAGATAGTAGCTTACAAATTACTCCGGGTGGGGAAGGAAGCAGTCTCTTCCACTTGGAACACCATTACTCCCTCCTCCTCTTCTCTGGACTCCTCCATCCTCCTAACAGGAAGACAGATGGCCCCCTGCAGGACAAGTGGGGGAGCTTCTCCAGTATCCTAGCCAGACTTCCCCCATTCACTAAAAATACCACCAACTTAATGTGGTCCGATTTCAGTTTGCTTCCATCTGTATCCCCTGCCCTAGCAGCAAGGCTGAAAATAGTTAGAATTGCCTAGTTCTCCTTTCCTGGTCAACAAATACTAAAATAAAAATAAATAAATAAAATTCCAAGATACTTGTACTCAGACACAGTTTTTAGAGTGTTCTTAATGGCAGCTTTGATGCCTAGGCTTGGGCATCTTCACAAACATTTCCTGGAACCAAACAGCATCTACACAGTTTTTGCTTGATTAGGCACTAAAATGGTTTCCTGTAAACCAGGTAGTAAGAATATTGGAAGTCTGTTTGAAGAAGTGCAGAGATAGCAGTTGTGTTGGAAAATCATTGTAAATAGGACAGTCATTGGTGTACATGTTACTTGTAGGATTTGAAGGCAAAGGGGAGGTCATTGACAAAGTTATGGAAAAGTCTGGATTCAGTACAGAGCCCTGGCGAACAATTGGGCACACCTGGTGTGCATCAGCGAGGCTGATCTCATAGAAACTGATTGGGAGTAACCCGAAGGGTAGGAAGAAAACCAGTGTAGCGAGAGACTGGAGATGCTAGAGACTGAGAGTTTGTTGGAGAGAAGTGAACGATCAAAGTTGAAAGACTTTGCTGGGTCAAAAAAAAAAAAAAAAAAGAGACACCAGTAGGAAAGCCATTGTCCATGTTTGAGAGGATGAAGGACGCATGTCTTAAATAAGAGGTGGAAGAAGTGGGCTTGCTGGAACTCTGATTGGTAGTTAGAAAAGAAACAGGCCACTGGTATAGAAGCTTTACAACTGAATTGTAACAAATCTTTCAAGGATTTTGGAGAGCGCTGAGGTAGGGAGATTGGCCTATAATTACCGGGAGCATTTGTAGGACCACCTTATGAAAAAGGAAAATGGCATGTCTCCAAAGTGAGAGACATACCTCCGAGAAGAGGGAGCAGTTGGAAACCTAGGCCATGAGGGTTCTATTTCAGATGCAGTCAGTTGTAAAAAATTTTAGTAGGGATGTTGTCAGACCCTAAATGTGAGATGGAATTAATACAAGATAGCTCTCAAAGGACCACAGTAGGGGTAATATGGGAGGAAACAAAATTTGGTTTATTTGAAAAGAGGTTCCCGACCTAAGGACCAAGCCACTGGGGGTGGGGGGTGATGAGGAAGAAGAAAGAACTTTATACTAAATTGCTGTGTGGGGCATTCCCTATAGAATAGGGTCAGGAATTACATCTGCGTTAATCTGATTAGGAATGCCAGCAGGGAGAGGTGAGTGGGCTGGAGAAGGTTACATATTGTGTTCCAGAAGTTGGAGGGAGATGAGTCGCTGCTGAATGTAGTCTGGAAATAGGTGCTTTGGCTTTTCTTTTTTTATTTATAATTTATTTTTATTAGTTTAAAATGTTAGTACACATGTAACGTTACCATGTTCAAGACAAATTCAATACATCTTAATAAGAATATTTCTTCTGGTGAGGCGACGCCCCTCCTTAATCTAAGAAAACATTATGTAAAAAACCAAAAACAAGGCGCTGCGTCAGCATGTGGTCTAAAAGGAAAACAAAATGGTTATATTAAATGCACGCTGAAAATGGAAAATAGAGTTAAAGATTTACGTTTCGACCTTAGGTCTTCCTCAGGAAATATTTAAAGGAGAAAAAAAAAACAAAGTTAGTACTCTAGTATCATATCATAGGTATATTCAAGCCAGAAGATAGGAATTCTGCTCTATAAGGCTTGCCAACCAATTTTTTAAAAAGTACAGTAAATTTGTTAATTCCAAAATGCAGATCAATCCCATTCTTGAACTCGTTCATCGTAGTACTCTTCATAAGTTTGGTCGGTAAGTTGTTCCAAACTCCAACCACTCTACAACTATACCAATGTTTACAAAAATTGTGATCCCAAGCTTGTTGACATAGTTGTTTCATATGCTTTCTTGTACTAGTTCTACCATGATTATGTATAAAACCCAATTCCTCTAGCAAAACCTTCATCTTTCATGTTCTTATAGAGCAAACACAGATCTCCCCTTAATCTACAGTAGTATAAAGAATAAAGATTTAGGCTGACTAGTCTGTCGTGATAACTTTTATTTTTTAATCTCTTTATTTGTTTAGTCAGCTTTCTCTGAACCCCCTCAATAGATAGTATGTCTTCCCTATTTTGGGGTGACCAAACCTGGACACAGTACTCCAAGTGAGGCCTAACCAATGCACCGTAGAGTGGGATCAACACTTTCCTGTCTCTACTTGCTATATGTTTGAGCATACAATTTAAATTTTGGATTGTTTTTTTAAGTTGGATCCTGCAATGTGCTCTAAATTTTAAGTTATTCGTAACTGTATTCCCCAAATCTCTTTCTTCAGTAACTACCCCCAGGGCGGTATTGTCCAATAGGTATATTTCTTCCTTATTGTTCTAACCTAGGTACATGACCTTACACTTGGTTTTATTTAATACAAGTTTGTTTAAGCTGGTCCATTCATATATTGAGTCCAGTGCATGCTGTAGGGCTGCTCTTTGTTCAGCGTTGTTAACAACTTACCCCAGCCTACAAACATCTGCAAATTTATACATCCAGATGTTATTTCTGATTTTTAAAGAGGCGATGTATATACTGAATAAGCTAGGTCCCAGCAGCAAACCCTGTGGGACTCCACTAGAAATGGGAGCCCAAGCAGAATATTCCCCATTGATGACCACCCTCTGCCTTCTATCCTGTAGCCAGTTCGAGATCCATTTGCAGATATTACTAGACAGATTTATGCCTTCCAATACTGACAATAATTCCTTGTGTGGCAATTTATCAAATGCTTTAGCAAAATCGAGGAAAACTACATCCACAGAATTCCCCACATCCATTTCCTTATTCACTTTTTCGTAAAAAGTTAGTAAATTGGTCTGGCATGATCTATTTTTTGTAAATCCATGTTGTAGGGGATCGATCATATCCTGTCCCTCCAGATGTTCCATTAGGATATCTTTAATTATTCCCTCCGTAATCTTTCCTATTGTTGAAGTCAAACTAATGGGTTGAAAGTTTTCAGGTAGAGTGCTGGGTCCTTTTTTTTTTTTTTTTTTAAAATAGGCACAATGTTAGCTAATTTCCAATCGTGAGGGACCAAACCCGTATTAATAGATGCTTGGAGAATATATGTTATTGGTTGTGCCAACCCATCTGCCAATTCCTTCAGAATCCTAGGATGCATACCATCTGGACCAGGGGATTTGTTAACATTAAGTCCAACTAGATGTTTACATATATTATCAGGGTTTAATATTATTGTCCCAGGTTCAGAAGGTCTGCTAATATTATATGCATCTGTATCATTTGTATTATAAACGGAACACAAATATTTATTCTAGATATTGGCCATTTGTTGGTTAGTAGCTGTGAGTCCTGCCTCAGTAATAAAAGGACCTATACTACTTGGGCTATTTCTCTGATTATTAATATATGAAAAAAACAACTTTTTTATTATCCTGTACCCTGTCGTCAAGATTAACCTCACATTGAGCTTTGGCTTTTCTAATATTGGTTTTTACTTTCTTAAGACATTCCTTATATTCAGTATTTGTTTTTGTTGATTTGGAAACCTTTAGCTTCTTACATAACCTATTTTTTTGTTGATTATTTTTTTAATTGATGCAGAGAGCCAAACAGGTTTCTTAGTCCTATTCCTATGATATTTTATGGTGACAGGTATAAATTCGGTGGTTAGGTTCTCAGTCTTGGTTTTTAGGGAATCCCACATAGTTTGTAAGGGTTTATTAACAAGTTCCAATCTCCAATCCCAACTTCCTAATTTCATTTTCATTTTATGAAACTCAGCTTTCCTAAAATTTAGCTTGGTGGTAGCTCCAGTAGGTTTAGAAAATTGTGTTTCACTTATATTAAATAAGACAGAACTATGGTCACTATTTCAAAGGGAGTACCTGTCTCCACTGAATTAACTGTGTCCCCCATATTAATAAATATTAAATCCAGAATATTATTACCCCTTGTATTTTCTTAGACCATCTGCTCTAGTCCCCTGTGATCCATGATATCTATATACTGTCTCTCAAGGGGGCATGTGCCTGTACCTTTACCCCAATCTATACTGGGTAAGTTAAAGTCACCAGTTATTAATAGCCTATTAGTAGGTTCCAGATCTCCAAGAATACGCAATAAGGCCTTATTATCTTCTCCTGACATAGACGGGGGCCTATATAAGAGACCTAGAATAATTTTGGGTCTATTAATGGGAAGTAATTTGACCCATAAAAAAGTTCAAGTGGACCTGTATCCCATTTAATTTCTTCAGAAGCAATATCCTCTTGAATATATATTGCCAATCCTCCACCCTTTCTATATTTTCTACAATGGGAAAATAGTTTATACCACTCAATTTCTTTTTCCCATTTATCATTTTCATGCCACCATGTTTCTGTAATTAAAGCAATATGTATTTTGTTCTTATTCAAAATAATATTAAGCTCATCATATTTGTTCTACAAGCTGTGGGCATTAAGGAGAATTGCATTCCATCCCAAAGTATTTAGAGGGGAAGATGTGGATCCATTTAAGTTATTGTTGACTGTGCCCCCCCCCCCCGAGCCAGTTTAAATGGAACTTAATGACCTCCTGAACTTTTTACCCCAAATCCTTACACCAGCATAATTTAAATGGATACCGTCATTTCTATATAGGGATATTCTGTTAAATGTCCTTGCATTGTCCATAAAGCCAGTCCCTTCCTCGACACAAAATTGTCTAAGCTTTCCATTAATTATTATTATTTATTTCTGTACGCATTATGTCCCTGCATAGGAAGTATTCCGGAAATAATAATTTCACCTCCCTAATTTCTGACTGCATCAACAATGTACTTAAAATCCCATTGCATATAATTCCAGTTAGTTTTTCCCACATCATTAGCCCCCACATGTAGGAGAACCAAGGGGGTGACCGTATTTTGAAACAGTCCATGCAATAATCCCACTATATCCTGTAATTTAGCTCCAGGCAAGGAGCTAACCATAGTGTGTTCATTATGATTAAAGCATACTTGGGTATCAATGCCTTTAATTATTGAATCTCCGATTATCAGGATGTCCCTTTCCATAGGTTTATTTTCCCCAAGTGTTTTTAATTTAACCGGGTAAGTGGTACTGATTGAATTAATATCTTTAAAGTTATTAGAATCCCCTTGTTTCTTGTGTACTTCCTATCCTCTTGTGGAAATGCTGTTATAATGTATGTTAGAATGCTGTTAACCTTAGGAAATCATAATTTCCTAAGGTTGTTAACCTATCGATGTGACGTAGATATGTTGTTAACCTATCGATCCTACGTCACATTGATAGGTTAACAACAGTGAGTGGTCTGCGCATGTGCGCACTTTTTTTTCGACGGGGAACCGACTGAAGGGAAACCGACGGGGACGGACTGAAGGGCCGCGGCGGTGACTTTTTAAAAAATGTAAGCCGCTTAATTTTTGATAGTGGGACCATACACTATAAAAAATAATGTATGGTCCCTCTATCGGCAACCAGTCAATTTTAACCGTCTCGAGGTTGCCATGGCGACGTAAACCTCTCGAGCTTCGCTCTCGAGGTTTACATGGTCACCCTGGCAACCTCTCGACTGTTAACTGACCGGTTAACGATAGAGGACGATACATTATCCTCTATATTTTTCCTTGCTTCCCCATTATTATCAGATGTCTGGGGGGGAGGGTCTTGTGGTTGTTCCCTTTTAGTATATATTACAGATTTATTAGGTGATGTATGGGGGCCATCGATTAACTCACAGTTACCTAATACATCTAAGGTATCAGGTGCAACCATATTAAGGCACTCGAATCTGTTGGTTATTTCCAATGGTGGATTAGACTGAATAACTATATTCATATCATGAAGGGATGCACCAATATTTTCATTTGAACTGTTTAAATGTTCTTTGTGCTCTGTTAGACCATAGATTGTCTATTACAAAAATCGCGCACACTGCCTCATTTATGTATTCCTCTAACTTGGATATATCTTTATATGCTTGTAGTCTGAGTTCTAGTTCTAGTACCTCTAATAAAGCAGAGTTTTTAATACATTTGTCACATGTAAAATCTATATTTGTAGCTTTCTCCGTGTACGTAAGGCATTCCCAACATGTTTTTTTTTACCCTTCAACTTTCTTTGTCTAGTTTGAGCCGTATCCACGTTTAGACTTACTTACCAACCCGATTAACCAATATATTTCAGTAGATATTGGTTCAATCTGTCTCCTGCATAATGAAGCAGCTAGTCCCCCAGTGATTCCCAGTGTCCCCAGCGGACACAGCAGACACGCAATGCGTGTGTCTCTGCGCGCGAAGATGCTCTCCACTTGGCTGGCTCTGCCCGCCGGAGGAGCTAGTTTTCAAGTGTGTACCCCGGAAATAGCCCGTGTGTCACTCGTGACACTTTAGTTGCCAAATGTGAAATAACTATTCCCAAAAATATTCCAGCAACCTTACAAAGGTCTGGAAATGCCTCTCAGTTAAAAGTTAAAAAAAAAAAAAAAAAAGCTAAAAAATAGGAAACATTAGCATCCTAAACATTTTGATACCTCATTGGGGGGGAATAACTAATACAATCCACTCTAAATTAAATTTCCACTGGGCTGTGATAGAGGACCCGAGAGCAGTGTGACTAATTTCAAACAAAAAAAGTCCTAGTTTAGAGTCCTACTATGTAGCTTAAGATTAATAAAGATTCCTTTACATTGCCTAACATCAGCAGCAAATCCCCAGTGGCTATTTTGCCAGAATATTTAACATGAAAAGAGGCAAAAATAGAAAACGTATGTTAATGTAGAAACATCAAAGTACCATCAGGAATTTAACTATTAATAAAAAAGAGAAACTTCTCTAGGCACTTCTCCTGTTTAAACAGAAGGAATAAATATAGAGGTTAACGTCAGCAATACTAAATGTCCCTTAAAGTCCCTATTTAATGAACAATGCTCAAACGAATCATTTCCAATCGGTGGTAAGGTACCTGCATCGGGATAGAGTACCAAGAGTTCAGCCAGCACCTAGTTATTCTGAATCCCCTTCCTCTGAATCCGACTGTCTTCTACACCGGGCGGCAGAAGAAGCAACATCCACACTTTCCCCTCATGTACAATGCGCAGTTTGGCAAGGAATATGACTGAGTATAGAATAGATGCTTCCCGTAGCAGCTGCCTAGTCCCATCAAATTTTTTGTGCCACATTCTGGTGGCATAGCTTATATCGGGAAAAATGAAGATGTTATTCTCATCTTGCATTGTTGGGCTTGCTTGCCGAGCCATTCTCAAGATTTTGTCTCTGGTCCCAACTCCATCCGTAACCATCAGCAGCGTGCGTGGGGTCTCCATTTCCCCTCAATATCCCCTCGGAGTAATCCTATAGAATTTCTGCAGACTGAAGGAAATAGACTGTCCCGGTAATGCCAGTTTCTCTTTCAGCTAACCTTTTATGCACAGTAGGGGATGGTCTCCCTCAATCCCTTCTGGTAGTCCCAAAATTCTCATGTTAGAGGAGCGGGCCTGGTTTTCTAATGTTTCCATTTGGGCCCTGACGTGGGAGTTCTCTTTTATTAGCATGGTCGTGGCTGCAGAGGAGGAGTCTGAAGCTTTTTTAACATCATGGAATTTGGTTTTAAGCATCTCCACTTCTTTTTCAACCACAGTCACCCTGATTGCAAAAGTGTCCATTTTAGAGTTTTAATTCAGCTACCGATTAAATTATGTATTTCAGCTTCAAGCCTTTGGAGGCCATGGTTTCTTCAGAGTCTGTTAGGAGTGGCCTGTGCCTCACCGGTAACTGTGGCAAGGTTGGAAGTCCCTGTTGATTTTCCACCAGTACCTCCACATCTGTATTTTTTCAGATTACCCATTTTGGGGTTTCAGAAGCTCCTCTTCCCGATGGTACCAATCGTATTCCACAAAAACACTTTAAAATATTGTATTTTGGCAATTTTATCGAGTGAAATCAGAGCTATTGTTTTTTGCTGCTGCCTAGCTCTGGCTCCACAGCGCCCCCACTTTCGCTTTTCTGATGGTACTAGTGTACTGGTTCTTGAGCTTATTGTAGGTGAGCCTGTCTGTAGGATCACTTGAAGCCTAATTGACAGACCAGGCAGCTTCCTTCAGTTGAAGCAATTTGATGAAATCGTAGGAAACTCAACGGCGATGTGCACCTCTTACTCAGGCTTTTTTTTGATGGGGCCGTGAGTGTTACCATTCCAGACAGACAGAAAGGGACAGTAGAGTGGAAAAACAATAGGGTCTGTCTAGGACTGGAGGAACCACACACCAGACTCCAGTCAGCTTTAATGAGATCAAATAAGAAGTCAGACAAGAGAAATTTCTTAGTGAACATGCATGAATTATTTTGAATGAAGCCTTCAGAGACTTGATTTTATGTACACAATATGTGATGCATTGATTACTGAAAGATCTGGAAAGGTGTTTGTAGAAACAATGTGGTGTGGGTGGGAGGAAAGAATCCAGTCAACAAGGGAGTGATCTGAGGACTGGTTTTGTTATACTTGTTTGGGTGAGATAACATTTGGTGTAGGTTGAGAGCTTTAATTTTAGAATTAAGTGATGGGGATTTTGTGTTGAGCTAATTTAAATTTAGGTCACCTAAAATGATGTGCTTATTTTAACACTTTGAGCCCAGCAAGATGATTGGAGATGATAACAACTGCATCACTGCTGTTACCAGGCGAGCAGTAGATACCAGTAATAAGCAGTGGTCTAGTGTGAGGAATGGTGATTATACCACTAAATTGCGCTTAAGATTTAGGTACAGTACTGAGTCCTAGGATGAGAGAACAAAACTTAGAGAGGAGGAGATGCAAAGATCAGCATCCCCATGTTTCCTTTTATTCTGTCTATAGACCATGAAATCAAGACAGGTAATAATATCTGATGAGGAAATCTAGCAGACAACCACATTTCTGAGCATGATAGTATCAGGAGAGGATTAGGCCACCCAAACTCAGATCGTATTTTTGGAGCAGGCTGTGAATGTTTATTTGATTAAAGATGAAGACCCTTGGGTAAAGGAGTGGTTGGGGGGGTGCAATAGAAACAATAGTACCGAGGGCTGCAAGGGTACCAGGTTAAGTACAACAGTCCGCTAAGTAATAATACAAGGACAAGAAGTCTTTTGAGTACCAAATGCCCATAATCTGGGCGACAAGCTCCCTGAACTGGTGGCCTTGATGGAAGAGGGATGCCTGGATATCGTAGCAGTCACAGAAACATGGTACACAGAGAACCATGACTGGGATGTTAACATACCAGGGTACGCAGCCTACATGAGAGAGGGCGAGGAGTAGCTCTCTATTTAATGGAAGGGATAAAAGCAACGGAACAAAAGAGTAGACAGGGAGGAGAAGAGGCACTGTGGGTCACCTTAGAGACTGGAAATGGCACCACAGTCTGCACAGGGGTTGTATACAGAGCCCCATGTCAGGGGGAGGGAATGGACAAGGATATGATAGAAGCCATCCTTAGGATAATAATAATAATAATAACTTTATTTTTAAAGCACCTTTCGAAATATCAAGGCACTTTACATATCAGAAGCCACAATATAAAATATCAATTAAAAACATATAAATACAATAAATACATAGCAACATTATATGCTAAAAACTAACAATAAAATCATCCATGTAGTCAAAAATAATATTTGTATTCAGATATCGATTAATCTTCCAAGAAGGCCATATGCCACAGGTAGGTTTTCAAGTTTTTCTTAAATACCTCCAAGAAGGTGCACTCCCTTAACCGGCGAGTTAGAGAATTCCAAAAGTGGGGAGCAGCATAAGAAAGCTGTACTACCAGAAGATTTTAAACTCACTCTTGGAATCTCTAACCCTCGCCGGGCCAAGCTGCAGCGATCGGGCCGCAGTAAAGGCACCAGAAGTTCTTTCAGATAGGTCGGACCCTGATCATGAAGGGCTTTAAAAGTCAATATAATTACTTTAAAGGTGATCCACCACCGTATAGGAAGCTAGTGCAGTTTGCGCAGTACCGGGGTAATATGGCTGGATCTCCTTGTCCCAGTCAGCACCCTGGCTGCAGCATTCTGCACCAGCTGTAGGCAACAGATTTCAACCCCAGAAAGCCCAAAGTAGAGGGCATTGCAGTAGTCCAGACGTGAGGACAAGGTTGCGCACCCGTTCAGAGGTCGGAAGTGACACGCCATCAAGAAAAATTCCAGAGGGCGTGCCATCATGCGACCTCACTATCTGACCACCCGGGTCCACCACTAATACCTCTGTCTTCTCTGAGTTCAACCTCAACCAACTAGAATCCATCCACCCTTGGATTTCTTCCAGACAGTTATTGAACACCGAGAGAGCTCCATCCTGGTCAGG